>JAPDOI010000144.1:0-1302500 GCA_029168955.1 Aplectana chamaeleonis
ATATTATAATATAAGAAATTTAGACCGCAAGAAGGGGTCATCCGAGTCTATTCGCTACTCAGCCTCAAGAAAAGGATCAATAGAATCTATTCGAAATTCGGACCTTAAAAGGGCTCATTCTAATCTATCCAATGTTCCCCTAAAGCCCAACTATAACGCATACAGGAACAGTTGTCCGAAAACCCTGTGTCCGAAAACAACTGGGGGCTACTGTACATTGCAAACGTTCCAAAACGGTTATCGTAGTACTGTGAAAAGTTTTTTAGAAGTTTCAAAACCTTTTCTGTATCGCAAGGTATCCGATTTTCTAAGCACACGCTTTCCTACGCTTTGATATTCTTTGCCCAGAAATATGAAAAAAGTAAGTTTTCAGTACGGATAGCTTCTTCCTTTCGACAATTATAGCTCCACGAGCTATTTAGAGACAACTAGAGGTCCACCGCTGACATTTTGGTACACCCATCGGTCCACACAGAAATAGTTATATTGGGCTCATCGACAAAGTTTTTCCTAGAAACTCCCCGTTTTGCCTACGCTATATATGACTCCATACAGGGTATCAAGTGATACTTGGTCAAGTACCACTCTAGGAGCAAAATTGTACGCAGTTGCGGACAGCCGCCGTCGCAACACTCAGCTTGAGACTCTTCGTGCCGATATATCGCGGTCCTAGCACGATTATTCCTGGTCCCAGCACGATTCCGTTTGCAATACGTGCTATGACAGGGGCCGTTTGCAACTCCGCGCCGGGATTTCGCTACGATCAGAATGGTACAACTCGATGATAAAAGGAAAAGAAAAAACCAGGATTAAAGAAACGCTCCCTATGAAGCGCCTAATTTCTGGTCTCAAACTCTTTCTTTGCACTATTCCGGAATTAAACAGAATTGAATACAGTTGGGGTTATTTTCTGAGGCCTTATACCTGGAAGAGCTCTTCGTGACTCCTTTCAACCCTCAACTCTCATGCAGTCCGTTGCAAATTTATACGACCTACCCCAATTCCCGCGGTCCCAAACGTCGCGTGAATTTAGGGAACGAACCGCGAATGCCAATCGAGGCAGCACCCCCGAAAACCCCTAGGTACGATTCTTCATGAGATTGGACAACTAGTAGGAACTGGCAATAAAATTTTTAAGAATCACTGTTGCGAAAGTATACGACATAGCTGACCTTCCCGCTGAATTTTCGATTCTAGACCCTCTGTATCAGTTTTTTTCATGGTGAGAACCACCAGAAACATCAACTTAATAGTCTTCAGAATTGTCGCGACGCAGAACCACTTCAAAAACTCTGTTCCGCATCTCAGGCGATTATCGGCCCCGAGCCGCCTGACAGTTCGGCTTATTCTCCCAATCTATCTTTTTCAGGCCACTGCTGTTGCTGTCCGGGCTCCTCCAGTTGGCCCGAACAGCAACAGCAGTGGCCCGGACACTAGATCGACGGGCCGGACTGTCAGGCGGGCTCGATTCCTGTTCGGTGCGGCTCGGGGCCGCGAATTGCCTGATATGTTTCAACCCACCTTTTTGTGAACGCCCCTTTCAATCTGGGCCCATTCGCTTAGAACGGCCGGTGTAAGCGGAGCCACACTCTCGTATTGTCTGCTCTGGGTGTACACTCAGCTCTGAAAAGTACCTCACACGTTTTCCAATGGTCTGAGGTCCTGCAAACTGATAGGCTATTCTAGCAAAATGACATGATGGCCTGAAACCAAGCCTGTGTCTGCCTACTGACAAGAAGTGAAGTCGGATATGAACTAGAGAGAATTTGTAATGATTTCCCGACTTATCCTGATATCGCAGAAACCTGGTATAGCTTGCTACACCACTTGAGCACGGGTCGACACATTATTCTTTCTACATAAATTCTTTACAGTTCCTACTCGAGGATAAGTGTGGGTCCCTTTGTTTCCATTTCTGTTGCCAGTTTCCTACCAGTTACTGTAATTTCACAAAGATTCGTACCTAGGGGTTTCTGAGGATGCTGCATCGATTGGCGTTTAACGTTTGCCTCCTTAAATCACGCGAAGTTTGACACCACGGAAATCAGGGTATGTCGTATAATTTTGCAACACGCTGTATTTCTACCCTCACCCTGAAGAACCTGTTGTTGATTTTCACCAATGTCAAGATGTCGCGTAGTTTGGCGGTAGAAATCCGGACAGAAGTAGCAGCGGAGCGGTCAATCATAGCAAAATCTAACGGTGATAAGGAGACTTCGGTACAATAAGCCCGATAAGTCTCACTTCACCAGGCTAGAAAAGAGGGGGATAGGCTTACACTTCATTTTAGCAGGCGTTTAGGTGCGTCTAGCCTCCAATGAGTTCGACATCTTGTCATAGTGCCTAGTGCATACTTCTGGCGGCGAGCGACGCCACATAGTGGTTGTGATTGATATCGACGGAAAATCGTTATGGCCTATATACACTGACGCGGTCGCGCGTCGTGGCAAGTATGCACTAGGCCTAAGGTGGCGTTCAGATTTCACTCGCGGCGCGACGCTGCGTTTAAATAAGCCTGCGTACCGATCAAGCAAGGTCGCATCGCGTCGTCGCTAGGTGTTCGCAATGATGAGGCATGATACATTCGAAGTGACGCGCAAGTTGCCTTCGCGCTGCGTCATTCGCGTCGCCTTGCAACGCAACGCGAGATAATGGATGTCAATCTCGTTGCTCGTTCTCTTCAGTGTTTTTCATAAAAACAACGAAATCTAGCAATGGAAGCAATAAAATAAGCATAATTTAGGATCTTTTCCACTTAAAAAACACGAAAAAAACTGTTTCTTTTGTTACAAAAGAAATTGTCGATGCTGGTTTACGCGAAATTGTGTATGTGCGCCAATGCGCGTAGTCGTCCAGCGTTCGCGCAGTTCACACCTGAATTCCTACACGACGGGATTTTTGCGTCGCACTGACATGTGCCATCGCGTGGCATCGCGATAACCCTGAATGCCGCCCAATACGCGTGACCTTGGATTTCATGTTGAGGGTTGCATCTCTTTTCTCAAATATCCCTGATTTGGAAAGACTCATCCATATCTGACAAGAAATGGGCATTTATTTGGTCAAAGTGGCCATTAAAAGTAAAGTTGTATTTGCTGGGCCACTTTTTTGGCCACAGATATGCGATCTGTCCTTCATATTTGCAATGCGTCTCTTTCAGCAGGCTTATCAGCATCTCTCTGTCGCAGGCATATAGACGACACGGATGGCACTGACACGTTTGTTTCCTTCTTTCCGGCGTGGTTCGCGTTGGAGCAAACTAGCGCGCATCTGTTTGGCGCAAAATATCGGATTTCCACAGGTTGGAAATGGTTCCGCACTTCAAACTTCTCTGGTTAGTAACCTTATTTTGTGTTCCTTGCACCTAGAGCTTCGTGGAAATAAGATTTTTTTTTACTTTTTTCGTGTTTCAATGCACAGTCTTGGATGTTGGAATCTTTCGCGATAAGGTGTATTCAAAGCTGCGTCAACAGTTCCTTTGGGTGGACAACTGGTGTACGACGTGGGAGGGGTGGTGGACTTTAGGACAAAACGATTATTGCATACCTCGTTAACGATGGTTCGCACCTGCTTATAGTTTGCCGATAGGGAGCAAGGACTCCCCCAATTAATTATCTCTCGCAGACGTCGCGCTACGGCCAGCTCGTCGCGGCGCGACGAAGGAACGTGCTTTTGCATCGGAGATGGACGGAGAGTAGTTACGCTCAGCTGACCCAAACTAATCGCTTCGCCATTGGGAAAATCAGAGGCCTGAGTCTCTCGTCGATTTGGTTGTAGAAAGGTATCCCGAAGAACGACTGAGTATTTATCAGATGAAAGAGTACGGAATATGAGTACAATAAAATGGTTGAAAATATTTAATTGATTACGGCATGATAACATATACATATGGAAAAAAATCAATATGATAATCTTGGTAAAATGAATACCTAGCCGAACTGATCGAATGAAAATGTGAAAATTGAATGAAAAAATAAACGAAAAGGGATGTAAGGCGGTACATAAAATAGTAAAAAAATAATGTCTTATTAGACAACACGTTTTATCTTGGCTTGGAGTACATTTTCCAATATCTAGAAAAGAGATAGTATGGATTTATTGACTTTCGGTTACGACCAAAATACTTGATTTTCACTTCAAATGTTACCGTAAGATTCGGTTCTGATTTCCAGTCGTAACTTTCCATGGAGGTATTTTTCAAATTGAAAAGATAAAGATAAATTATTTTATCCGTTTTATGGAAAATTTGGTAGAACACTTTTTTTATGCGGTAATTTTTTCGGTGAATTTCTTGCCGAAACTTTTCACCGGGCTTGCTATGAAAACGCTTCAAGGTTTGTCGGGTAGAGGAACACTTCGGTTAATCTTTTTGACAACAAAGCCGTGAAAAAAATGAGTAAGAAACTTAAGGGAATAATAGGATGCTTTTTAAATATCGTGGCAAGGTTTCAAATCTCATCCCGTCGACATATATGTGCGTGCCTAGGCGGCTTATATGGTTTTTTTTACCTCTCTTTCAAAACGTACAAAATTTCATAGCCTGAAATCGTTTTCGAAAACAATGGCGGGCAAGCGTCTTAGGGGTCTTAAATTTGTACCAAATAAATCGGCTCGTAGTCATATTCGATGATCTTTCCTCCTTCCCGTATGCGGGCAAAGAGAACTGCTCTCGGTATCAAATACCGGTAAATTCGGTTAATCGGTAAACGGTAAATGCCCTCCCCTGGTAGGAAGCTTAACTTTAACAGGTAACTCGAGTGCATGAGTACTGTATCTGCTTGTTTTATGCAAAAAAGATGATCAGGTGGCCATGAAGGAATAATTTAGTTCCCGAAGGGACCCTTTTGAGGTCTTCAGATGTATTGATTCATGTGCTTTTGTAATAAACAATCTCTACCACTCCTGTAATCAATAGTGGCGAGGAATTGGTTCCCTTCTGTGGTCCAGTCGTGAGAGGCGATGAGCAGCCTTCATCGTGGAGGGCGCCTGTAAAACTCGTCCGAGCCCCAGCCTTTCCCGCCGCGGCCAGATCTTGGTTGTCTAATGTCTCTCGCAGAGACTCGGGAGGAAGATTGCTGTTGGCAACTTTGACGAGGCGCGAGATGGCGTATAATTACTCCATCCTACAATGATTTTGTCCTAAAGTCCCCCTCCCCTTTGACCCGATGTTTATGGAGAGAGCTATTTTTTTCCTCAGTTTACTAATCGACGATATCCATTCGCAAGTATAGTTAACAGCATACTATTTTATTTGCGTACGACGTAACTAAGAAAACATTTTGAGCGAAACTGGTTCTTACACTCCGTTTTGATCGTGCAGTTTCGATGAGACTCGGAACGGAATCCGAAGTAGATATATTTAGTGAATGGATTAATTTTTTCTATCAAGAATTTTCTTCATTAATTTCATGCTATTCCCTTACGATATGAATGAGAAGTACTCTGGGTGCACTGAAATGAATGTTTTTATGGTCGCAGTGTGGTCTATGCGGTCTCTTTAATATTCATAACTCGCCCAGCAGTGCACGTACGAAATGACCTTATGGAAGACGGGATGGAGAACTCTGCAGATGTTTCTCTTCGAAATCGCATTATATTAGTGTGTTTCCGTCCGAAAGTAATTGGACCGATTAGGTTCAGCTGCTGTCCCGCCCTGAATTTGCGGAATATTCCTTTCGCGGTTATAGAAACAAAATTTTTCTTAAGCCATGCTGATTTTATTTCTTTTAGGAGCATCCATATTTTTCATGATTCCAAGCTTATTGAGAATGTTTTTCACCAATCCAAGAGATTTTGGATTCTTACTCTATGTATCCTCTGTTTCGAAGCCAAATTCATTGTTTCTTCGCACGCTTGTGCGGTGAGAGGGAAGAGACAGCGAGAAAGTGTGGGGAGAAAGAGACGCAGCATAAGCGAGGAGACGCACGCGATGAGCGGAATTTCTGAGCGACTCCGAAACAGAGGATAAACAGTGTTGGCTGTGGAAGTCGGTTCGCTCAAGAATCTTTGAAAAATCGAGCACAACGGCATGAAAAGTTTCGAGCAAAGTAAAGCTTTCTCAAATATTCACAACAGCCTAGTGGCCTTTATTGTAGAAAAGCTGAACATGTGACAGAATTTGCTTTCGGTCAGTCATTACATCGGTACCGATTGATAATGTTTGGTGAGTACGATTTCGCCACCAAATGACTCGCACTGATTAACAATCACCACTCCCTGCCGCATTTTGTGCAATAAACGTAAAAATCGATAATATCGATAATCGATCGATGACGGGTGATGAGCACATTCCCTGAAAAGCTCTCTACTTACCTTTTTCGACCAAAATCGATTAGATTTTTATATTTCTCTCAAGCATCAGGAGACGATTCCAGACCATTTCTGAGTGTTCAAGTCGACTTTTCTCGTTCTATTAATTCCAAAAGGAACTGTGTTTCCACGTTCACTTTGAACTTAGGTTTTCAGACTGTGGGTTTGCCCTATGGTGAGTTAAAGTTTTCTGGCTGCGCGTTGCGCGCACCACAAGTTCCCTATGTGGGGATTGCATTTCAGAAGCCTTCCTGGATTAATAAAGCGTCTCCGCCCGCTCACAATTATAAATATCTCAAATTTCTAACCCAAAACTTTATTTCAGAGTGTCCACTCCGACGGCCATTTCGATGCAGCTGGCTCTACAATGAAATTGGACTCCACTTAGAGATAGATTATGCTTTCAAGGCGGGCAAGCGCCCATCTTCTAGGACTGACTCCGGAAATACATGCACCCGGGGAAAGTCGATCCTTCTCCGGAGCTCTGAGTATGAGAATTACTACGGATATTCAAGATACATGATACATGAGGGTTCGAGTATTCGAAGCCACTTCTGGGGTTAAGGAATCATTCAAACGACTGGTTTCAGGAGTTTCAAAAAGATTGCTTTCACAAATTGGAGCATTCCGAATAGATATGTTCTTGATCAGGATGGTCAAGAAGTTTCCAGGTAACGGTTAGAGTTCTAGCATTCAATTTAGTCTGACGAATGGAAGGAGCTGGGACGGTAGATCGCCGCGCGCGACCGAAACCCCGTTGGACGGTGATGCCGCCAACGCCGCACGGCCAGCTGCAATCATCGCGCCTGGTCCACTCCTCAGACTGAATTTGATATGCAAACCATACACGCAGCTCACACTAGTTTTTCGGGCGATCTTCGCTTGGTATTCAAGAAGTTATTGATCTTCGATAAGTTGTTCCATTCTTTCAGAGAATTAAGTTTCTTCACGTATTTGACATGAACTACATGGAAGACCAAATCTTTCTCTACCCAGAGTTGGTCTCAGGTACGGCCCGATGGCTTTGTTTCCGCCCTCTAGTTAATTCAGTGAGCTGTTCCAGAGTAAGTCGCAAATTCGCCATGTCGACTTTCAAACGGCTGCATGCTTCAGGTCTCCCCACAGCCTAACCCCATTTCCACACTGCACTCTTGTTATTTATCTATTAATCTAGTAATTATAAAAAATTTGTTATGTTGCGTTCTTATGACAGTACTAGTACAATCTTTTCAACAAGTTTCCGCAGTTGGAGATCTCCCACCCCCTTCCCCCCCCCCGGTCGCCATGCCCAAAATAGTTGCGGTGGGGAGGGGGGCTGAGAGAGACCTTGCCCGGAGGGGAGGTCTGACCAGTGTCGGAACCCCTCACACCTCGGGCCGTACCCAGTTTCACAGTGTACAATCATCTGGGATTCGTTCCAAGATTTCTACGGGAAGAAATCGTATTTGATAGTGATACCAACCAACAATAATTTAAGGGGCCGCCTGAAATGAACTTATCTTGTCAGATCCATCTTCCTCCCATGGAAACCTTCTTGGGACGCATCCCTGATCAGTCGCCGAAACGTCATCTCTTGGTTGAGAATGTCAAAACCGACTGGACCGAGCTCTCTCCATCGCTCGGAGCGGTACAGGCTCCTCCCTTTTATGACGCAATCGCCCGGACAGCCGCTGAAGGGCGAACTGGCACCGCGGTCCCTGTCTGGTTGGAATATCAGCCTTGGCCGCTCGCCGATCGCTTTCAGGGTGACAGCGGTGCAATTCCCATTGGTTGTGGCTTAAGTGATAACGTGCGGGCCAGGTTATCACTCAAGAAACAACTTATCCTGCGGGTATTAAAGGCGGCTCGCCTCGTGTAGACGGGCAGTTGGCCTTTTGAGGCCACTCTTGAGATGTGACTTCGGGTTACTCTCAGATGGACAATTTTTGGCGGCCGATCGGATACCCCACGGCCCACGGCGAGGAAGGCTTCCTCGTTGCGGATCATGCTAGGGTGGTATCCTTGTTGCGACCTGTGGCAGCATTAAAGGCATCGTACGCGCTGAAAACCACTCTTCGTTTTTTGAGTTTAAAGCATTGGCTGGGCCCGCCTGAGAACGTGGGTAGTAGAGTATATCAAACGAATAATATCGATTTTTCCGAATAAATCTAGTTTTCTCGTCATGATCGGAATGGTTTCAACAGCGCTTTTTATCACGCATTAGGGTAAGTGAAAGGTTCTCATATTTGATGAAAACGTGGGGTTTCGTCTATTCGTTAACATGCCACCGCCAATTACTTAAGTTTCTATTCGAATATTCGAATAATCGAATAAATGGTTATAGCAATTCTGCGATTGGACAGAAAGTCACTTTTTCATCAATTATGGAAACCTTGCCCCTCACGTAATGTTCGATACCAAGGGCAGTTAAAATCATCTCGTCTCTGAGAAAATATAAGAGTTAATTGAAAAATCGATTTTATTCTGTGAAACACTCTAGTGGGTAGACTTTGTCGGGTCACCGACGCATCATTGGGAAGATATGGGAGATCGAATGCCTCGAATTCCACCACAAGAGGCCGGCCTTCCGACAGCTATGTGTCCTCAAATGAGAAATGAAGGTAGCTCATTAACAAATGATACATCAACTTCCTCTCATTTACGCGATATACATAGCTTGTTGAGAAGCTTCTTTCTTTTTTATTTTATGCCAGATGGCTGTCACAAGGCCGGCCTCTTTTGGTGGAATTCGAAGCATTCGATCACCCATATCTTCCCAATGATGTGTCGGTGACCCGAGAAACTCTACCCACGTTCTCAGGCGGGCCCAACCAATGATTCAAACTCAAAAAACGGTGAATGGTTTTCAGCGCGTACGATGCCTTTAATCTCCCCGCCCACAGGCTGTAACAAGCACCCTATACTCTTAGGTGGCCTTAGCCTTTCAAGAAGAGGCGGAAATAAAAAAAATTGCAGTGAGGAAAATTTCGAAAATCGCCCGGACAGCGACCGCAATGCCAAATGCGACCGAATACCGCGGGACTGCGGTCATTTTCGCTGGGAGCGGATGATTTGTCTGAAATGTAGTGGTGCTGCTTGCAGGTATATGTATGATCTCCGAGGCAATTTCGAAGAGCTCTGAATCTCCATTGTCACTAGGAGCGAAGAGTGAGGGGGGCGCTACTGACGTAGAATGCGAATCAGTTGAACCATGAAGCCTGCAGCTACACCGTCCCTCTAAGAAGAAGAACCCAGGGATGGGCTGATTCTACCGTGGATCGAGATTTGGGGAGTTGCGAATTAGCTGAACGGTAACATTGGTGACGGAGGTTTGCCTTTTTCTGGGTAATTCTAAGCCCAGGGCTTTCTTTCCTTGAAAGGCCACAGCGCAGCATCTTTGTTCTCAAGAAGAACCCACAGCAAACCCCGTGCTCTGAGGTACTGGTGGATAGAAAAAACCGAGCACTCGATCACGTCGAAACAATCGCTAATATCATGGTGTCCCACTCCAGTGGTAATTTACTTGGTTCGGCATTTCGAGTTTACTCAATGTATAATACCCATTGAACACTTGATCATCGCCATCTCCACGGTGCGCAGAGTGCTCGATGGACCTACTACTCCTTCAACCTTCACAGGAACAGTGAGCGAATAATTTCATCGCCATCCTCAGAACTTTGTCGAGAAAAAAAAGAATTAACTCTTCATTTAGAAAACATCGAAACACAACAATAATAAAAAAAATTAACAACAAAAAACGGACTCAGTTACTCCACACAAAACTACCAACCACAAACAACACTTAACCCTTTGTACATTACGAAGTAACGGATTTGATTGAAAATTGTTTTAAGGTCTTTTCGACACAAATCTTCCTCACTAGAATAACCCCGCTTAACGATCACTATTTGAGTAACGTGGCTACCACCACTGGCCAGTTGGCGACGAGTGCATAGATAGTCAAACCTAGGAACAGTATTAGGGCTAGCCAGCACAGGATTTGTATACCACACTTGTGCCATGCCCAGCACAGGCACGGTCTTATTCTGAAACACTAAATCTTGGTTTTTCTTCAAGATTAGACGTGACTAAAAATCTCACCTCGACGTTATCCAAAACATGTTCCACTTCGACCGCATTGGCTTCGGAAGGTAAGGATTCTGAATATGAAAAGTCATGTACATTGCAATGACAAGATACAACAAAACTGATAACTTTGACTTTGATGTGAGACGCCTTACATATACGGGGTCGCATGCATGAATGCGATGGCGAGGGCTAGTGAGCGCAACGCAGCAATCACCCGTCCAGATTTGAATACGAAATTGTGAAGCGTGCTTGTTCAGTACAGGGTCAGGCGGGCGTTGTCCAGCTGGACAACAGGAGACGCAAAAATTTTCGAAATTTAGAGTTTTTTCTTGGGCGGGGGCGTAAAAACTTCGGGCCAAAACTTTAAAAAGTCGGGAGTGTTTTCAGTCGCGGTTCTCTTTCTGTGAAGAAATTAGGTCTTGCAACAAGGGGTTCGGACGTGGTTGTATTAAATATTGTAATAGCAAAAAAAAAGATCAAAGAGAACAATAGTACAGCACCATAAGTGTGCTTGGGAGGAAAGTATCTTTACATAACGATATGATAGACATATTTTAAGGCAGTAATCAAACTTTCAGCGCATAAAACAATTTTTTAGACGAGTTATGTTCATTAACCGGGCCTATTACCGCTAAAATTCTTCAATTCGAAAATTGGACAACGTACGTTCCCAATAAAATTCCAGATTTTCAAAATTCTGAAAAAAAAAAGATTCAGACTCCCCATGAAATTTCCTACAAACTGATACCTAACACCCCTCGCACGACTTTGAAATCACGAAGAAAACCGCCTAAAAAACGTTTTACCGTTGTCCGGAACCGCCCCTTCGGCCGAAATTTGACTTTTTTTTTCAAAAAAGCAATCCTGAGATCTTAAAGGTAAAATTTTATTCTTGGCCTATCTTTTACTAACTACCACGATGTCGCTCGGGAACTCACCACTTTAGAGCATTCCGGAGCAAAAGGTTTAATCTAGCACTGCGGCGAGCCATCGAAAAATATCGCGCTCCAATGCCATACCGCATCTGAATCAGTGCTGTGCCCGCAAAGCCACCGCGGTGACACCTCATCTCCAACCCGCGCTCCCACTCTTTCTGGTTGAACAATACTAGTTGGGAATCGAACTTTTTTTGAACCTGTGAAGGTTTACGCACCCACCCACCCGGAGGTCTCGATGCAAACAAAGTTGGAGGTTCCTTATCCGTCAAAACGTAGACTTCTGCCGGTATCTGCTATTTGATAGTGCTATCAGTCATTGTTCTTTCAGAAACCCCATCAAAATGCGTCGATTTTCGATAGTGTATCATTCATTTTTCCTTCGTATTCTGAGTGGCCCCTCTAACTAGGTTTGCACCGAGGTGTCATGAAGCCTTGTGATCGAGAGTCCAAAGCGTCCCGAATATGCTTGGCACACGCCAGAATTTTGTCCACATCGAAGTTGGAACTCATTAAAAGTTAGGAAACGTTCTACATCCTCACCGTAACTTCCTCCACTACAAAAATTTTCTATCCACTCAAGCTCACCTATTGTATCAAGGAACAAGTATCCAGCCATTTTGATTTCTGCTTTAACTAGCCCACATTTTTCGTCATCGTTATGTCATCATGAGATTGTGAGGCGATCTGTCACACAAATTTAATTACTTCTTTTTCAATACATATGTTGTTGCTCTATAGCGAGGGGCAAGTCAAATCTAAACTTCCCGAGAATGAGCAGTCGGATAGGGAGTGCAGTAATTAATTTCAAGAAATTCAGATTGAAAAATACTTTTGAAATTTTTGACCGCAAAAGCTGTTAGATTTTTTCAGAACCTGTGGGGGACGGGAAAGTTTCGGACATTTTTCGAAAATTTTGGTCTCCGGGGAGATGTAGCTTCGTCGAGGTCCTGGGCAACGGTCTGCCTGACCCTGGTTCAGTATCGCACCCGCGTCGCCGTAATCATGCATTCCATCCATGATCCGTATCATTCAATGAGAGAGCTGCACTCAACGACTTGGCGTGAAATCGTCCGATCAGTTGACATCATCCCTGCTTTTTCCGTGTGCCACTTTTCCCGCGAAGCAGCGTCGTCTCTTCTTATTTGAATGGCATAGACCACATACACTGTTTTCACTCATGACAACGCTACTTGCACGGATGCGCAACTGCCAGAATCATTAAAAAGGTTGATAAGAGATATCGTCAGCGCCTCTCAAGTGGAAAGCCGCACTCAGCAAAGGCATTCGATCAATAGCCTTCATCCCTTTTTTCTGCTCGCAAATTTCCCGTCAAGAGGCGTCACGGCTTCCCCCAATCAAGAGATTGACCATATCTATTCTCGCCGTCCATAGCTTGATTCGCAAAAGCTAGCAGCAAAATGGGATTCCGGTTTTGAAGCAGTGTGCCAGAACCTATTCAACAACAACCACCTTTTTTGCTTGAAGGCACAGTTCAAGCTCGTGGGTCAAATTCGATATTATGGTCCTGGCGGTATGTGCAGCAACTCTGCCAAAAGCAGGGACCTCAACTCTTCCGAATAAGCGAGAAAAATCGAGCACCCCTTCCCTCCGCTCCCCAAATCAGCACCCATTCGCTCCGCCCACTTCAAGGATTTTTGTCTCAATAGGGTTGAGATGCGCCATGGATTTAGATCAAAATTCACATTCTTCCATTTGTTATCGGTCTAGATTTATAGTGTGGTCTGCTCCGGTGCGATGGCTGCGAACGACGAGGAAATGCAGGCAAGAGACAGGTCACGAAAATCTACTCAAACGCTAACGTCGGACAGGGAACGAGATTCTCATGCCGTAAAATAGCGTGTTTTGATGTGTCAATTGCGTCCAACACTACTCATTACACGGCATCATGAAAATTTTTGCTATCTCGGGAAATCATTCCTGGACTTCTCTGTTTTATTTTAAAAGAAAGCATAAGGTACATGATGACTTACTTACTTGACTTAATCGGTTGGCTTTCGCCTGACGCGGTCATTCCGTATCTTCACCGAGGTGTGCCGTCCTAGTAGTCAGCCGTGTCCATTTTTCACGGTCTTCAGCCACAATTTGAACACATTCCATCCAGCTGTCACTATTCCATTTCCTGCGAAACGAAACATCGCGCCTGAACTGTCTTTCGATGCCGAGTGACTTTAAATCCTCTTTAACCACATCCGTCCAGAACTTTCGCCTACGCCCAGGTGGCCGTTTCCAGACAGGATTTGGAAGCATTTTTAAAGCGTGTTGTACGAGACGATCCGGCGTTCTTCTTAGTATATGCCCGAGCAGTCGAAGTCGACTTTCCATTGCTGCTTGAGATGGCGTTAGGAGATGCTGGCACCTCCCTCGTGTCAAGCGTTGATGTACTGCGTCGATTTCCTTGTAAAGGTCTTCGTTATGGCATACACGCGGCCAGAAATATCCAAGCAAACGCCTAAAAGCTTCCTCTCCGTGCAATCCAACCTTTCCATCTGCGTTTTCGGTGCTGCCCACGTCTCCGATCCGTACATCATGATAGGGCGAATAGCGGATAGGTAGACGCGCAACTTGACTTCCTTCGCGATGGTGGTAGACCACAAACACTTGGTTAGAGAATTGAATGCAGACGTAGCTTTCGCACATCGTTGTCGAATATCCGCTGCATAACTACCATCGTTCTTCAGCAAACAGCCCAAATAACAGAAATCGTCCACCAGTTCGATACGTTGTCTGTCCACACAAACTCCAGTTGAAGGCCTCTGAGAGACCCACATCTGCTTGCATTTGTCGGGACGAAGACGAAGTCCATAGGCTGCGGCATACTTCGAAACGAGGTTCACAATCCTTTGCAGTTTTGCGTTGTTTTCAGCGAATAACACAATGTCGTCGGCGTACTCCAGGTCGACAAGGGAGCGTCCTGATGGTGTTAGGATCACATCCGCAGGAAACTGTTCTGCAACTCTACGCATGATGTCATCAACGGCGAAGTTGAAAAGAAAAGGTCCTGCAACGGCTCCTTGCCTTACTCCTGTTTTCACCTCGAAAGCTGACGTAAATCCGACAGGTGTACGAACTGCTGCTGTTGTTCCTTTGTTCATGTCCTCGATTAACCGAACATACTTTTCCGGGACTCCATCTGCTCGCAGAGCATTGAGCAATCGATCACGATGAGGAGAGTCGAACGCGGCTTCAAAGTCCAAAAAGCAAGCTGTAATGGCTTCGAAAACCGCTGCCACGATTCAATTACTCTTCTCACGACGAACACTTGGTCGATGGTCGATCTTCCAGGTCGAAAACCGGCTTGCTCATCTCTGGTCGTTCCTTCACGATGTTTGATAAGTCGCTCGAGAATGATACGTTCTAAAACCTTGTACATGACACGAAGTAGAGAGATTCCTCTGTAGTTCTTAGGATCCGTGACGGATAGCTTCTTGTGAAGAGGTACGATGATCGCATGTCTCCACGAATCGGGTATCCTTTCGCTCATCCATATGGCACGGATGGTGTTGGTCATTTCACGAATCCCAGACGGAGGAAGAGCTTTCAGCATTTCAGCAGTGATGTTGTCATCTCCACCTGCCTTTCCATTCTTCATTTTCCGGACACAATCCAAAACTTCAGACTCAGTCGGCGGTTCCTCACTGACATCGTAATGTGCTCTCTGAACATGCGGGAGCTCAGGTACTGATGGCGCTGGACGATTCAGTAGTGAACTGAAGTAATCCTTCCATATTGGCAGCGTCGCATCACCAACTGCAACTCCATTGGTAGTGTTCAAGACAGGAGAACATCTCTTCATCTTCCCGCTATACTGTCGCAGCAACGTGTAGGCTTTCTTCGGATTCTTCTCCTCCCAAGCCTTCTCGAACTCCTTAGCTCTACACGTCCACTCTCGTTCGCGGTCACTTTGAAGCTGCCGACGCAACTTCCTCCTCAGACGCTTCTCCTCCACGAAGTTTCTTGCAGTTCGGAGAGCACATACTCTGTTGTAGGTAGATGTTGTTTCTTCTGAGACGTAGGCGAACTTCTTCTTAGGCTGTACAACCGGGAGTGCCTCTTTCGAAGCGTCCTGGATGCACTTGACAAAAGAATCCGCGTCGCAAAGTTTCTTCTTAGTCCGTACTCCGATGTGAATAGAAACGCGTTGTCGGAAATTCCTTCTGCACTCTTCATCTCTGAGACTTGTCATGTCAATCCTCTGGAGAGGCTGAGCCCCTCGCTTCCTCTTATGAATCCTCGCAGTGAAGTTCAACAAAGCAGGACGGTGATCCGGAATCGAATGCGACATTCCACACAGCTCTAGATCTTCGAATGTCCGATACTGGAATATTCCTCGTCAGGACATAGTCCAGCTGTAGTTTCAAAGTTGTCATCTTCCGCTTCCGCTGCTCTTCTGGAGATAGCTGGATTGGTCCCTGCCACGTAAGCTGATGGCGGCGATGATTCCTCTTGAATGTCGATGCAATAATCAGACCACTTCGTTCACAAAGTCGACAAGGCGGTAGCCATTGTCCGATGTTCGCTCCACTGGGTAGAACCATTTACCGAGTACTTCGGATTCCTGATCAAGTCCCATCTTCGCATTTGCGTCAATCCCCACGACAACAGCATGTTGACAAGGTATCCTGGCCAGCAACGTATTGAGTTCCTCATAAAACGCATTCTTCGAATTGTCTTCGGCGGTTTCAGTGGGCGCATGAGCACTCACTATCCACAGATTGAATCCTCTGTGATCCCGCAGTCGTACGAATGCATTCCGACACGACGTTGAGCCGAACTCCTTGACCATACCATTGAAATCCTTCCTTACAGCTATTGCACAGCCTCCCACTCTCCTATCGTCAGCGTTACCGCAGTAGATGGTGTACTCTCCGACGCTGATGACGGGTCTATCCTTGAGGCGGGTTTCCTGCAAAGCAGCAAACGGTGCATGGAAATAGCCCAGAAGTCTGGATAGCGCAGTTTTTTGGATATCACTCGACAGCGATCGACAGTTCAGGGTGGCGAAATTGTGGCTTGTGGCCAAAGACTCCATGACTCCCTAGGTACGGATCCTAAGGTGTTATGGACCAGAGGCCTTAGTGTGCCGGACGGCGACACCTTTATGCAATGTGCGGGATACTTTCGCGATATAGTTGTGCACGCTATATCGCTCGAACGTTCCCTGTGTACACTCAAACGTCTGCTGGGTTCAGTAGAAGCAGGGGCACCAACGAGCAGGTACCAACAGACTTGTATACACACCCCCAAGGTACATGATAATGTACGTATAAGGAGATTAGAATGACTAAGCATTTCCAATTTAGGCTGAGTTTCGGTGTGTACAGGCAAATTAAAAGAACATACATAGTTGTGAATTTTTTCCTCGATGTCGTAGAATGAGTAGTGTTGGACGCAATCGACACACAAAAAACACGCTATTTTACGGCATGAGAATTTCGTTCCCTGTCCGACGTTAGCGTTCGAGTCGAAAATCTCAGAGTCCAACTTTGCAATCTTTGAGGGGTCATCACTCCGCTCGTAGTGGGTTCTAAGCGATTCTGAAAACACCATTGTGATCAGCGTGAAACTCTCTCCGAACTAGCAAAAAAAACTGGATAACGAATCTGAGGTTGGAGTGTGCCTTTAAGACGCCATAAACTCCAAGTCAAATATCGGTAGCATTTCAACCATTTACGACCAAAACAGTGGTCCGATGGCATGCACCTCATGTTGGGTCTTTTTCCGTTCGTTCCCCTACTGGATATACATAGCGGAGATCAATGTTAGCTGTTTTTGAATAACCACAAACATGATTAGGTTCTTTTCGCTTCTTGCCGACAGGATCCGCGGTCGCTTCAGCTGCAGTCACCATTGACATCTCTAGTTCGCACAGACCCATGATGTATAACTGCTCGCTGTCGTAATCATCATCTTTCTTCTTTTCGGCGGATTCATCCTAAATAGTTTATTCATGCGACCACCAAGATGTTCCATTGCCGAGTGATACCTTATCTTTATTGAGATTTTTCTTACTCAACATAGGCCACCATCCTCTCAAGCTGTCCGAATCGAACAAATTAACCGTCTCCACATCACCCTCGTCGGGCACTTTATATTTCTGCAGGAACGGTCATTCAAAAAAAGGAAGACAAACATGATAGGGATCGACTTGACATTACAATTGGCTTAGGAAATGGCGTTTTCTTGTTCTTCCGAATTTTGCAGCCACATCGAGTATCCTTACAGAAAATGCAAAATCTAAGAAGTTCACAGTAAGGCCGCTTGCCTCAATTAATCATAAAGACTCAACTATGAATGCCTACCTCACACAACAGCATTTTCGACTGCACAGCTTACATTTCACGCGACCCCGCTTTCTTATTATGCCAATATCTTCAGGATCGGCTATTCCCTCTGAAATTTCAAGAGTCTCGCTCCTAAGTGTTTGTTTTGGTTTTGAAAAACCTGTAAGTTACAAGTTCATTACACTCGTATTTGAAAGTATGAGAATGTTCGCCACACTGTCTTATGGTCTGTCGCAATCGATTCAACAGTCCAGAAGCATCTGTAGTTTCTCAGTACGACTAGACAGGGAGAGGTAGCGCCACTCCTTCTTCTCTGTCTCTCTGTTTCTCTCTCTCACACTCTTTCTCTCTCTTTCTCTCTCTATCTCTCTATCTCTACGTCTCTGTAGTGGGACAGGAGTAGAAACGTAGATAAACGTTACAGCCTCTCTGCGGCTCTCTGTGAGCCGACCAGATTGTAAAAGGCCAAACTCCAGCTGAGCTCTTCCAGCTCTATTTGTTCTAATTCTGTCTATTTTCGGATTTCAATTGAGGCGTTAATTAATTGTTTCTCTGCTTCGCAATTATTTCAATCTTGAGAAATGCATCGTTTTTCATGAAAATGATGTTTCACCTTTGAAGTGAGTGATGTCCATAGCCATTTGTCCCAACATCACATCTTTACGGAACTTGTTCTTGTCCCAAAGTTGTACTATCACAAGCGGTTCCACCAAATCCTCACTCGCTTTCCTGAACAAGATACACCCATCCTCAACTACCAACGTGGCCAACAGTCATGCCATCGGTAAAACTTTAACGCTATGCTATAACTGTGCTTTCTTGAAGGGCCTATTTTGGTAAGTAGGCAAGTTAAGGTGAGACTCGGTGTCAATTGTTGATAACTGCCAGCAGAGTTGTTAACTAGTGGCACTTCAAAGGCAGTCCAAAAAGGCATTGCGACATCTGTGCGTCCGCTAGCCGAAGCGTATCCCAACCTTCGTTCAACAAAAGGGGCTGAAGTGAAGGCAACTCTCAAACCAGAGTGAGCCCTTTTCTTGTCAGTTTTACCTTAACGCTTTTTTTTGAATGAGCCAAAATCCAAAATCGAAAACGAACCCCGACACTCAAGATAGCGCAGCAAACGTGCCCCAATCGCGAAATTTTCGTGCGGGGGAGTCGACGCGCAGTTATCATTCCTCATTTATTGAATTTCTGATTCTCTGCTTTGACATTCAGCGTATTATGTATCGTGAGCTACGAACTATTAGAGTTTTTGTAAAAAAAGTTTAGAAATACACCCTTTTTCACTTCTTTGCTTAAACATTCAGGCCGGTAGTAAATCCTCCATTCAGTCGACCTCAACAAGAAAGAATCAAGTCGAGCTGGAACAAGTGAATCAGCCAGTGCCCAATAACTCGCTTGAACCAACTCAAAATGTTTGACCAGTTGAAAAACTTATTGGACACGACGGGCTGTAAGTTTCGAACAAGCGGAAGAAGTTCGAGAGAGCACCTACAATGTTTTTCATTAGTTTTACAACTTTGATGAAGAAAAAATGAGCTCCTTACAGATTTTCCGTAGTGACAGGAGATAACTTTATAAGTTGTCAACATATAAAAAATACGAAAAACGAGGGCGAAGTTCGCTCATTTCTGCCATTAATTCCAAAAACGGTTCATAAAAACTTATGATTCATGCAAAATAGGAAGTGGTCTGTGTTATCATATTCTCGATGCCCCGCTTAAGGATGATTCCTCATAAAATTTAATTTCTTAAAGCAAATTTCGAAAAAAAGGCCTACTAATATCGCTGCCTTGCTTGTAAAATATTATTTGCGCTCGGCCGCCTCGAAAAAAGTCAGTTTTGACATCCGCAAAACAGATATAGGCTATAAAACGGCGCAATTCACTTGGTTCCTTCGCGTGCTGGTGCGGAGAGGAGGTAAGAGAGAGTGAGGGAGCGTAGGGCAGTCGGAGACCGAGGCAACGC
Source organism: Aplectana chamaeleonis (assembly GCA_029168955.1). Classification (NCBI taxonomy): domain Eukaryota; kingdom Metazoa; phylum Nematoda; class Chromadorea; order Rhabditida; family Cosmocercidae; genus Aplectana; species Aplectana chamaeleonis. The sequence continues at coordinate 19,586 of JAPDOI010000144.1, forward strand.
GCGCCGCTCGCGCCTCGGATGATGTGAATTTCGACGTTTTATGGAGGGTACTGTTTCTCCTGTCTCTAACCGCAATTTTGATCTCAACTTGATCTTTCTTGCGGGGCGATTGAAGTTGTCGATTTGTCGCTCGGCACAATTTATCTGCATTTCGGATTTTTCTCTGTCTGTAGTATTCCCCATCTTTCAGCACACTGCGCCGCAACATTTCGACCTCGTCGTCAATGTACCAAGTCGAGTACAGAATCTGAATTGAGTCGACCTCGACTTAATTTCGACAACTTTACTACGGGCCTCAGTATATCATGTATTGTGAGCTATCGGCCAAGTCATTGAATTGGGGAGCTGCACTCAGCGATTGAGTCCGAATTGTCTAGTTACCAAAAAAGTGCATCCGATTTCTGCGCTTCCTCTGAGAAAGCGACAACCAGCAAGGCAACTTATGATACGGCGGTAGGAAAACATCCACGTGAAGCAACCGAAGCATCAGATGAAGGCTATTCAACGAAAGCCATGAAGTGGTGACTACTAGATCAAGTTATAATGTTGGTCTAACCATGTTTGAACTGTGACAGAAGCGTACTTAACGAAAAATGGGAAATGTTATGATGTAATGATGTTCATTATTGATAAATATTACTATAAAGTTACTCCATCGATTTGATGGCTTCGGCCCCATTACTACTCGAGTTTATTTATTTGTGGACGCAAACAGTGTGCACGTGTATAAGGAAAACAGAACAAAACAGTAACTTCATCAAAAAAGGCGCCGGAAGCGCTTTCGAATGCTAAAACGGAAAAAATGGATGAAACATAACAAATACGGATGAAATACAGTATTGGCCTACTTACTTGACTTAATCAGTTGGTTTTCGCCTGAAGCGGTCATTCCGCATCTTCACCGAGGCGTGCCGTCCTGGTAGTCGTCCATGTCCGTTTTTCATGGTCTTCAGCCACAATTTGAACACATTCCATCAAACTGTCACTATTGCATTTCCTGCGAAACAAAACATCGCGCCTGAACTGTCTTTCGATGCAGGGTGACTTCAAATCCTTTTTAACCACATCCGTCTAGAACTTTTGCCTTCGTACAGGTGGCCGTTCCCAGACAGGATTCGGAAACATTCTTAGAGCATCTTGTACCAGACGGTCCGGCGTTCTTTTTAGTATGTGCCCGAGCAGTGGAAGTCGACTTCCATTTCTGCTTGAGATGGCTTTGGCAGATGCTGGCACCTTCCTCGTGTCAAGCGTTGATGAACTGCATCGATTTTCTTGTAAAGATCGTTATGGCATACACGCGGACAGGAATATCCAAGGAAACGCCTCAAAAGCTTCCTCTCCGTGCAATCCAACCTTTCCATCTGCGTCTTCGGAGCTGCCCACGTTTCCGATCCTTACATCATGATAGGGCGAATAGCGGTTAGGTAGACGCGCAACTTGACTCCCTCGCGATGGTGGTGGACCACGAACGCTTGGTTAGAGAATTAGATGCAGATGTAGCTTTCGCACATCATTGTTGAATATCCGCTGCAAAACTACCATCACTCTTCAGTAAACAGCACAAATAACAGAAATCATCCACAAGTTCGATACGTTGTCCGTGCACACAAACTCCCGTTGAAGGTCTCTGAGAGACCCACGTCTACTTGCAATTGTCGGGACGAAGACGAAGTCCATGGGCTGCCGCACATTTCGAAACAAGTTTCACAATCCTCTGCAGTTTTGTGTTTTTATCAGCGAATAATTCGATGTCGTCGGCGTACTCCAGGTCGACAAGGGAGCGTCCTGATGATGTTAGTACCACGTCCGCAGGAAACTGTTTAGCAACTCTACGCATGATGTCATCAACGGCGCACTTGAAAAGAGAAGGTCTTGCTACAGCTCCTTGCCTTACTCCTGTTTTCACTTCGAAAGCTGACGTAAATCCGACCGGTGTACGAACTGCTGCTGTTGTTCCTTTGTTCATGTCCTCGATTAACCGAACATACTTTTGCGAGACTCCATCTACTCGCAGAGCGTTGAGCAATCGATCACGATGAGGAGAGTCGAACGCGGCTTCAAAGTCCAGAAAAAAAAGCTGTAATGGCTTTGAATACCGCTGCCATGATTCAATTACTCTTCCCACGACGAACACTTGGTCGATGGTCGATATTCCAGGTCGAAAACCGGCTTGCTCATCTCTAGTCGTTTCTTCACGATGTTTGTTGCGTCGCTCGAGAATGATACGTTCTAAAACCTTGTACATTATACGAAGCAGAAAGATGCCTCTGTAGTTCTTAAAATCCGTGGCGGATAGCTTCTTGTGAAGAGGTACGATGATCGCATATCTTCATGAATCGGGTATCCTTCCGCTCCACCATATGGCACGGATGGTGTTGGTCATTTCACGAGTCCCAGACGGAGGAGGAGCTTTAAGCATTTCAGCAGTGATATTGTCATCTCCACCTATGCAGTGATATTGTCATCTCCACCTATCTTTCCATTCTTCATTTCCCGGACACAATCTAAAACTTCAGACTCAGTCGGCGCTTCCTCACTGACCTCGTAATGTGCTCTCTGAACATGCGGGAGCTCAGGTTCTGTTGGCACTGGACGATTCAGTAGTGAACACAGGGCAAAATTGGGAAACAGAAAAAAAGCTAACCCATCCACGACCACGTTTTCCAGCGGCGGGACACGCGCTGACTACCACTTCGAACCGTGTGGCGGAGAAATTGATTTTTCTGCCGCACGTACTATTTTTGAAACCTTCATATGACTAATGTATTAGGCTATCCTAGACTCGACTACAGATTTCGTGTTCCGTCTGTAGCTCTCTTATAGTACAATAATCGAGTTTTCGTGAAAATAGCCCGGACTCAAATAGAGAAAAAGCTGCAAAAACAGTTGTCCAAGCATACTATGAGTTCTTTTTCCTTCCGTTGCCATTCTTTAGCTCTCTAAAAAGAAAATCATAGCTGGAGTCGTGATCTTTTAGACTGGAAACGTGACAATACTATAAGAATGCCTACTACGCTCCCAGAATATAGATTTTCAAAACCTAAACTTTCACGCCCATCATAACGAAATCTAAACCATACAAAAATTGAAAACAGGCACCTGATCCGTGAACCGCATTGAAAGTAGCCCATATGTACTATAAGCGAAGATCACTGGAACAGTGGTGGCGAAATATTATTCCCATCACCCTGCCGTGGTTTCAAGAAGTTTTTTCTCTTCGAAGCAAGAGTTTCGTGAGCGGAAATTTTGGTACAATGTTCACCTTACTGACACCTACTCGATGGACATGATAAATGAAAGCCAATTTTTAGTGGCGTGTCATTCGAGCAAACGTGTCTCACCGGTAGGACAAACTAGACGGTCACGCGATCCGAAGGTGCGGTCACCCAAAACTAGGCGTGGTCGTGAATAGGTTAAACTATAATTATTGGGACCTCTTAGACGATTTAGAGCATATTACGTGGTGGAGAATTAAAATACGAAGAAATGCGAAAATGCGTTCTTTTCTATCTGAAGTGTTCGTTTTCCGTCATCTGTTTTCTGGCCGATTTGACCTTTCTGTTTCCTAAGACTTTTTTTGTAAATATGTTGCGCATTCCTGTTTCTGATAGTATCTCTCGTTTGGCCTAGATTTGTGCTTCACGTACAATTCGCACGTCAATTCAGCCACTCCCAATGAACCGGATTGCACCTGAAGAGCCTCTTCTTTGAATAGTTGACAATCTTGCGCTCCCATGGATTATAAGCTATATCGACCACAAATCTCCAGTTGAATTCTCCGCAGCCATCCAGTGATCTGCAAGAACGTTATGGCTGCACAAGCTCTATAGTATAAGAACTTTAGACTAAATATGTCCAGTTACCGGAAATGTACATCCGATTTTTGCGCTTTCTCAGAGCCATTAATGAAAACCTTCACATACAGATCAGACGTCTCAAAATGAACTTCATAAGTGGTGTGTATGAAAAGTGTCTGTTGACAATATATACTCACTGGCATTCCGAAACTTCTTTTCACAGGAATAGCACCAGAAACGTTAAAAAGAGCTATGCGGAGTTGATATTTCTCAGGGTCACGAGGAGTGATAACAATTGCTGGAGGGACCGGACCGTAGCTCAACTGAACAGTTGGGGTTATACGCCTCATTTCGTTGTTTAGGTTGACATTGCGATTGCTGCTCCCATCTTCTTTGAAACAGCCAAATACGTACCGGAAATAAATCCACGAACATTCTTAGCTCTCCACACGGAACATTGCCGCCCATCTCCGTAAGCAGGGTGCGAGTCTCCACATGCTCGGGAACGAGATCCATCTGAAGGCGTTTCCAGTTCGTTTTAATATTAAAATCCACTATGATATCATGTTTGCTCATTCAGCTTACCTTATGCAGTATATAAAGTGCAACCTGTTGGAGTGGACGGCCTATGATTTTTTCTCGTGCCATTTTCCGTAGGTTTAGCTTGTCTTCTTGCGTCAGCTCCTGAAAACAATGCCACGATATTGCGCTAGGTAAGCAAGCTTAGATTCTCGTACTTACAACTTCTTTCTTTCTTTCACCATGTTGGGCGATCGACGCCAACTTCGCGCGAATCTCGTCTCCACGCAGCCATTTGTGAGATTTCTCGTCTGCGTTGCCCTTCTGAAATGTGCCACATAACTCCACTCTATATAAAAGAATTCGCACACTAAAACTTCGTGTTCACTTCGGGTTCGTAGACCGATTCCGGTTCGGCGGAATCCTTTCCAGCGGCTTGCCGACCAGCCATCACTCTGTCGGCTCTGAAGTGCAGCATTCAAAAAAAGAAATACTAACTTGTGGTACCATAGACTTAAGAAACGCTCATAACGTACTCTTCCATCTCCTGTTGTATCTGTGAGTTCCAGAATTCGATTCCGAGAATGGATATCCCAATATCGCCATCCTTCTCAATGACTGACGGAGTTCCAACCAGCATTTTCTTACAGTACCTGAAAAAATAAGCCCATTAACCGCTAGGGAAACTTTTACTGTAGAGCGAACATTAAATATAGATTGTGAAGAGAGGCTGTTGATTTACTGAAAGGCCGCTCAAAAGTTTTCAGGTACTTGCTACCAACCTTAACACTAACGGAGTTCCTTGGCCTGTCAAAAATCTGTAAACAAACCCTCGAAGTGTGGCTAGTGGGGTAAGCTGATCTCTCCATTGTAGTTCTCCCTGGATGGTATACTGTCGGCTCATTCCTACAGTTCCTCGCCACTTTGTGAGAAGGCGATTCTCCAGATCAATCCGAGTGGAACCAATCTTATCGTCTGCATCCAAAGAAATGTTATGTAATAGCTAGCCTACCGCTGGAACAACATAATGAAATGCTAACCCGCAATCAATTTTCTGTAGTCCATCAGCGTTACCACCAAGTCTTTCTCCACTGGTATGTTTACTTCCAACTCGACACATTCGCCAAAAACCGGCTCCACAGTATCTGGTCTGTATTTCTTCTTCAAATTCACCTAGAAGTGAAATTATTTGCCCTTAGAATACTATTTTGGTTGAGTGTTTCGCTTACTTTCTGCTTGCCAATTCTTATAATTATATACGGATCGCACAGACCATTCTTGCGCATTGACACTAATCCTCTTGCTTCAATAATGTATACTCGCACAAGGCACTTCACTGTCCCCAGAAATTCAACTCCAGGCGGATCCAGGAGCACTGAAGTGAGCAAAGCAAATGGTGAAAAAAAATTAAGAGGATATCGTGCAGCAAAGCCAGATAGTTGAACTTTCGCCCAACGTGACGTGGGCGGAGAGCGGCTTCAACTCTTTCGAAATTTTTAGGTCCGATGAAGTCATCATTCCTTCTCAACCTCTTTGTATTTACTGATGCCTTTATCACTTTATTCTCCTGTTCATATCCGGAGGTCAGTTTTCCAAACTTGATTAGAGTCAACTGATTCCCTATTTGAACTGCGTTTGCATCAGAATAGCTGGGTGCTATGTGGGGTGGGGGGGGGCACTGTGGCGTCGTGCACTTGGCCAGGCCCATTTCACCGTGCCGCACTAAATTTAAGCTTCTACCCGTGGTTTCTCTCTCCTGCCAAAATCAGAAGAGTCATTGCGGCACGGAAAAATGGGCGTGGCCACGTGTCATACAACAGTGCCCCACCCCCATCCCACATAGCACCAATAACTGATTTCCTATTTTTTTATGTCCGATAACTGAAATACAAGAGGGCAAGTTGTTTTTCGTGTTTCATTTACTTTTTGGTGCGAGCGGCAACCCACATTGACAACAACGGAAGTACAGGCTGTAAAATACTAAATTTCCACGGAGTCTTTGCGTGCGTTTTCGGAACGGAGATAAGAGACAGCGAGAGAGCGCAGTGAAGACGGATGAGCAGCATTGCGCGCACGCGCACCCACGATGAGTGATGGGAATTTAGTTCTTTATAGAGGATAAAGGCGACTTCGTACAACCACTTATTCCCTATTATATAAATTCTTGCTCACAGTAGTGACACGACCAGTCCCCCTGGTTAGAGGGCTACACCAATTATTCTGAGGTGGTATTCTTCATCAACCCATCAGCTTCCCGCCGGCATATTTGGAGTGATTTCGGCGTGTATTCGATATGTGTCGATTGATATCCAAAGTCTATTTTTATTATATCAAACGAGACAGGATATCAATCGACGCGTGCCAAACGCACGCTGGAATCGCTCCAAGCATCCCAGCAGGTCAATGGAGAATACCACTACTGTTCACATACGAGCTCTCCCAAAACAGATGCCCCTCCCATAGTTAGCATTTGGTTGCACTCACTACGCTCCTCAATGTTTCTACTGCAGAGGATACCAAACACCATGAGCTGAGCTACACGGTCAGTCAGCCTCATAAGGGTTTTCGCGTTGATGCCAACTACAGTACCGAGCATATTTTTTGCAAAAACGGCGTTTTGCGGCGTTTTTTGAGTTCACAAAGCGCCGCATCGCCATAACTCACTTCAAAGTTGACTAAATGAGTTTTTTCAAATAGTTTTCGTGTTCCTCTCAGTAAGGCGAATGTGATGGTATGTGTTGAAAGCTCTTTAACTTTTACATTTTATTGAAAATGTGTATTTCCTTCTAAAATTCACATCGACCACAGGTCAAAAAATGACAGATTTCTACTATCATGACCGTCTGATCAGTTCATTATGAGGGGTTTAGAGGTGCAAATATGCAAATTTCGATAAACTTTCGAAGATAAATCTATCCTTTTGGGACACTATCGTATAGGACTAAATGGAAGCAATCCAGAAATGACTTCAGAATTGAAATTGGACCACTTTGAAGCAAGTTATGGCGTTGCGGCGCTTTGTAAGCGCAAAAAACGCCGCAAAACGCTTTCTTTGCAAAAAATTTGCTCGGTACTGTATGAGTGCCAGGATGGAGGGTCCTCTTCCCCAGCGTACATTTGATGGAGTGCAGTCATTGGTGGTGGTTGCTCCAACACCGCGACCAGGCGCTGAGCTATATAGTCGATGCAAAGGTTGATACATAGCAACGTCGCATCGCAAACGGACTCCGAACACCGCATTACTCTCAGCCCCTTCTTCGACGGATTTTCTCCTCACCTGTATCACTTTCTTTCTCAGGTATCCTTGTTATAAAAACCTTGCCCTTGAGTTCTCCTGTTTTCTCCTTTTCTTCTGGATCATCGTAGTGACCCTAGAGAGTGTTGTGTACTTCGATAAACCGTTTCCTTGAGAACGAGTTAGAAATCCAACACAAACCCGAGAGCTTTTAACAAATGTAAAAGTGTCAAGAAAGTCCACGAAGCCATTGTATGACCCTACTTGCTCCAAACACTCCTTGAAAACAGTGAGATGCTCCATGCCTGATCTGCAATGAAATCTTCTCTCGATCAAACCCAAATACTGTTAATATAAGAGAAACGAACTCTTCGAATCCAGGAGCTTTTTCTGGGTGACCCAAAGAAGCGTAGTATTTGCTCCACCAATCCAGTTCGGGTAGCCCTTCTTTCCGAAGGGACGGAATCAGCGGAGTGGATGCCAGGGCTAGATCCTCCGCCTCAATCAGACTGTCGAACTTGGCCCAATCGGCTTCTTCCGCGGCTTCCTTCTGCAAATTAGAGAAGATTGAGAAATAATCACATTTCGTATCAGTTGAAGTGAACACACAAGGAAAGTGTTTTTAGTGGTAAACGCATCTGCGAAAACGACTAGCATTGTTAGTATCTCTTGGGCCTCATTTGTAAAACTGCGCAGTATCCCGCCCCGGGCTGCAGGTTCCAAGAAGTGTAAGGCTTTTCAAGCTTCACGAAAAGGCAAGTGTACTCATCAGGCATCTTTTAGGTTTCGAAAATTTTCTCGGATTTTCCCAAAATTGATTAGGGTGCAGTAAACGAATTTGGGATTCAGTTCTCAGAATTCCTAGGTTTACTGTAGGTCACGGTAGGTAAGTACAATGTCATTAAGGGGGCAAAACTTACCTCAGCACTTCGAAAATTGACAAATGGACATTAAATTCGTATTAAGCACTCCGGATCAATCCCGCGTAGAAATTTTGAGTCAGTTCTGGGACTTTAACCGAACTATCGTATGCCCGCCGTAATCTACTGTGAGCTGTCAAAAATAGATAAATAGGCTTCAGGTTCGTGTTTAGCACTCCAAATAACCTCTAGAGAAACATTTTGAGCCATTTCTATCGTAACGTTCCGGAAGTGTTGGGCGCTGAACAAAATAATGAGGCCCGTTTCCGAACTTTTCAAAGACTAATACGCGTTTCTGAAGGTACAAAAAACACAAAAATCGACAGTTTTAAAGGCAGTGGTCACGGTGAAAAAAGTTATCGAAAAAATTACAAAAATCAGCTCAGATCAAAAACAGCTGAAAAACTATGAAGGTAGTGAGGTGAAAAAAGGGCTAGAAATAGAGATTCTAAGGCCCAAAAATGCCAGTTCGTGCACACGTGCACAGCGATGACGAAAAAGATCGCCGTCTCCTGCCGAGCAGTCAAAAATCATCGACATTCAGAGGAAGAAATAAATGCTAATTTACCTAATAAAAGCAGTTGAGCAATGAAAGAAAGCACTCCAGTCAATGTTTTTGACTAGATGTGTACATAAATCCGAAGGTTCATTGATTGAAATTCATTTTCAAGGCAGCTGATGTTCTCGATGTAGGAGGTCATCGATGCCGATGATGTTGAGTGGGCTCGTCCACCATCAAAAGACAAGAAAGTTCAGGCTTTAAATTTGGCCCAAAACAGCGGTTTTTTCGCGATTTTTTCTTATAGATCCTACTACTCGAGACCCAGAAAAGGGTTTAGAGGGGGGAAGACGACAAACATATTTGATCGCGACCACTGCCTTTAAGCTTGTAACTCCTTAGAACCTGCAGCTCGGGGCGGTTTACTGCGCAATTTACTATGCAGGCCCAAGAGATACTATCAATACTAGCCGTTTTTGCAGATGCGTTTACCACCACAAACACCTCCCTTGTTAGTCGAGAACCCATATCGAGCCTCTCTCACTCGACATATCGCGTCCATCAAAGAAGGTGGCAGTGTCGCGATCCGGCGAGTATTCCTGAGGAGCCTTTCAGCTGGTCTAAGCCTTACCTCTTTTTTCGATGACACTCTGATGTAGCGATTGAAATTCGTGATCAGGCAGACTCCAACGAGCGGTTCTCTCTTAAACGCTCTTGTATCATGCAAATTGATCACGAGCGGAGGACTGAACTGCAGATCAGCTGGCAAAGAGATCTGAATGAAGAGCCAGTTCAGAGTTTACACACTGCTAAAGACCATCCTGCAATTTATAACAGCTGCTGCAGCCGAAAGGTTTTTGTCTCGCCAGTTTTCGTTTGTGCCATCCGTATAACCTGGTTTGCCTAGTTTTCTCAGTTCAAGCGTAGCATATAACACTCGCTATCATCGCCTCGCTTCGTCGAATTGTCGAATGTTGTCTACCCTACCCGGTTCTTTGAAGGCAGTATTTACGACGATTTTCGTCGCAAATTCTCTTTTCAAAACGATGCGTTGGCCGTCATGTGCCACTGAAATCACGAAGGTACGGCGACAAAATCACTAAAACGTCTTATTCCACTGAATTAGTTTTCTGACCAGGGCTAGTCCTCTGGTAGAAGGCATGAGTTCTCGGTGGTTGTGATCGGCAAATAATATAGTCAACCGAGATTGGAAGAATATATTATGCAAAACAATAAGTATCATGCAAAAACAGTTATTCTGAGGGTAAAGATCCAGGGTGAGAGTACAGCTTTTAGTGTATCACTGGCGCAGTTTGCCAATTTTTTTTATAACTTCGGCTCTACCCTAAGAACAAGTAATCGTTCAATCTCAAACATTCCCAAAATCAAAATTTATCGTGAACAAAGCCTTCAAATAACATCTCGAGAAGGAAATACGACGCGATAGGTGCCTAGAAACTTGGGGAACTGAGCTAACTGATGGCTGATAAACTCATGCGATTAGCAACAGTTTGAAAAGCGCACGAAGAACATACGGGTGGTGGCCATCGTGCATTCTAACCTCCGAAGAGGTGGGAGACAGGGAGAGCAGCGAGGTTCCTGATTGGACGCAAAACGGTGCCAGCCACAGCCCACTCGCTGCGTCTCTCCCGTTTCTCCCGCCTCTTTAGGGGTTTAAATACACGATGACCGCCACCCAGAACATAACAAGGTCTTACAAAGTTGTCCATTTTTCCACGACGTTGGCGCGCTTTGCGGTCCTCATGTCATACTTCTCATTGTCAGCGTAGTGCAGAGCATTGAAAAGCGAGCTGAGGCCACTGCAGTCTAGGGCCGAATGTATGAATTCGCTTCAGTTCCTGTGTTCTTTAGCCTGCTAACTGCTCTTCTCTTGTTTTTTTTTTCGTTCACCTTATGTGATTTTTTCTGTTGCGTTCCACTACAACGTCAGCTGAAATGAATGCGCCGCAAATGCGCCCCAGCAAACGTTCTCTTCATTGATAGGGTGTGAAGTCAAAACATTGATCAGTTTACGAAAATTACCTACCAAAGGAAACGTAATTAGTGGCGTTTCGAAATTAGGGTCCTTCGTCACATTGGAAATCGGATCCGTGCGCGTTTCCATGTCGCCAATTATCAATTCCAGGAATGGTCTTCTGACTGAGAGGAACTGAAGACAATCAATAGCTCATGTAGATTACCTTTTCTGTCAAGGCACAACTTTGGAGAGCTTTAGTACAGGGTGCTTTGCTACACATTGTGGATTGTTTGCTACACATTGGTGATTTTTATACACAACTGCCCAATTCACCTGGTATTTTTTCAGGTTTCGAACTCCCCAACACAGAATCTGAACGGCGTAATTCTGAAACTTCGGTCTCAACTCTCCAGGTACTTCGAAGCGATCACTGGAAAAATGATCATTTGACGTTGTACGCTATATAGGCAATAAAACGGCGAAATTCACTTGGTTCCTACGCGTGCTGGTGCGGAGCGAAGGTTAGAGACAGTGAGAGAGCGTATGGCAGACGGAGGCCGAGGCGTCGCGCGCGCCGCTCGCGCCTCGCATGATGTGAATTACGACGTTTTATAGAGGGTACATTGCTTTGAAATAGATGTGGCCTCACTCGACTTGTTTTCGCATTGGTAGCAGCGGCAACGTATCCTTGGTAGATTTATCTTGACAGAAAAGCTCAAAGCATCCCAAAACTGCTCCTCTAGAATTATCCTTTTCCTTGAACTATTACCATGAGCCTACGAATGTATCGGACCTGGATCTGCCGAGTTCAAAAAGCAATGTGTTCCATCTGGGTAAAGCTCGTTGATCAGTTGGCATGCAGATTACTGCCGGCATCGCTTGGAACCGGCCGAGAAATATCTGTTATGGAATAGTCCATTGTGATTACTCATTCGAAAAAGAAACATTATTAAATGCCTCACCTCACTACCATTTTTCTGTTCACCTCTTACTTCAACCATAATCATTGGAGGATTGCATATGATCTGCATCTTGCCACCGGGTATAAGTACCTGAACTCATTTCGCATTACAATAATTCATATGAAATTCGTTACTTCGGTCTAATAAGAATACTCGGTACCTTATCGAAGATAAGCGTTTCATTCCATACAGGATTCTGCGAGTTTTCCACAACCAAAGTTTGCTTCGCCTTTGTGAGAAAGGTAACACGAGCAAATGCTCTGGCCGAGTTTTTTACAACCGGAAGTAGGTCCTGTAAGGATATCAATGACATCCGAGCTATCGTTCACATTTGCTGGAAGATCGTTCTTTTACCTTTGCCCATAGAAAGTAACATCGCAGCTGCCATTTGGTGGTTACCTCATGCACGCTCGTAACTCGTGGAACGAAGTACATTTCGTGCTCGTGCTCCCGTGGTAGGTCACTACAAGTAGCAGAGTGATTTCGGTAATGTTTACGGGTGGTGACAATCTTTGTGGATCCTTTTCATCATATCCTTATTTATACTTGGAACAAGTTTACATTCTAAGTAGAGAATAACCGACGTTTGATCAAATAATCATACAAAACTGTAGGGCAATGGAGGGGTCTCATTCTTATCGATGTTTGCAAATCATGAGTGGGATAAGGTGCTCCCTTCTAAATCATCCCAAGTAATCTCATAGTAAGCTGAAGGTAATTGTGGCCTACGTCTTCCGTTGCATTTCCATGACGAAGCGTCGCCTTCGTATGCAGTCACCAGCGACTTCAACATAATGAAATGCCTTATTCTTCCCACTAGCATACTAAAAGCTGAAACGCCTCACAGGCTGCTAATTATACATGAACACAAATGAAAGGGCACACCTCCCATTTTGTGTCACCTAACGACTCCTGAAATGCCTCAAAATCCTGATTGTGAAAGTCGAGCGCTTTGCGGGTCCTTTTAATACATCTTCTTCGGAATTTATGATCCCTTCTGGAAAAGATTTCCAGTTTGCAAAAAAATCATGAGGCAAAAACTTCTTTACTCACCTCATTTCTTTTTCCACAGTTCCAGGTTCTCCCCAAAAAACGTCCGTGATCGCATAAACCCAACCGCTCTTATCGCCATAATTTTGATGCCGATCAGGAACCCATTTGCCCACGTATTCCCAGCCTTAATTTAAATTTAATATAGGTTGAAGCGAAAGACTTTAAAGCAAGCGTACTCAAAACTACACCTCACCTTCTCCAGGATCGCGCATACGACTCTTTTCAATTTCCCCACCATAGTAGTCAGTGAATTTAAGCGGCTTCCAGCTGAACATCTCATAAACTCAGAAAATCGACATGTCCACAAGCTTAAAGGCACAGCCCAACTTCAGGGGTAATTTTTGATATTATATTCCGGCCGCCATTTATAGTAATCCTGCCAAGCGCGAAACCTCAATCCGCCTAAATAAGCGAGAAAAAGCGAGGAAAAAGCCGGCCACGCCCCCTCGAAAGAAAAAATGGGTGACGCCCATCGACAAGCTTCCGATCTTAGTAGGGAAGAGAAGCGCGATTGATTTTATTCAAAATCTATGTTCTTCTATTTGTTTTCGGTCTGGCTTTATATTGTGGCCTGCTTCAGAACGATCGCTGCGAATAACGGGAAAAAAACAGGCTCGAGACAACTCGTCCGCTAACTTATCGTCGTTAAAAATCAGATTCTTTGAAAGGCTATAACTCTGTTCGTAGTGAGTTCGGAGGGATTCTGTATACACCATTGTGATCAGCGTAAAATTTTCTCTACGATAACTAGGAAAACAAAAATTGGATTCTGAGGTGGGTCTGTGCCTTTAAGCCAAGCGATATTTCAGCTACTATCTCACTCATTATCTTTCCATTCATGGACTTCGAACACCTTATCTTCCATAGTTGGCCGACCATCACTTGAACACACCCACATGTCGTGAGTGTTCCTCACCACCCAGTTTCCCTGAATGAAATGGATTGGCACTGTTCAGAGTAACTATCACGACGCGGTGGATACTGCGTCACGACGCCACGCTTGGTAGAGCGGTGACAGCGTTTAGGAATTCCATGAATCGACGATACTTACTACTATTCATTACGACGTGATTATCCACGTCCGTGACATAGCGCCAACGGCACTTGCTTGTTAGTTTATATGTATTCTCTGCTTCCGAGTCAAAATTACTCCGTTCCCTTGCGCTTGTGCGGAGCAAGGAGACGCAGCATACGCGCGCCGACGCACGCAATGAACGGAAATAAATTCCACTCGGAAACAGGGGATATGGTATCTACTAGCTGTCGGTATTCGACGAGGACGTGAAACGATGTGGCTCGATTAACACACATGCCTTCTGGAAATGTCGCAGCGAGTGAATCCAGAACTCCGCCCGTCGTATCTTCTATGGTTCCTCCGCGTAACGACACAGTGAAACGCAATCGTAAAAAGTCGATCGTGCCGCCGCGATCAATATTGTAGGATCGCACTGTGCCGCGGCGTGGCGAACATCTCGTCAGTCTTCCCCAGGGGTGTGTTATACTTTGTCACTGTCATCAGCGACAGACATGCAATGTAGCACAAAGCGCGGCGGGACCCGCATCGCAGCAACGGCGTTGGTCGTCGCAGGAGCAGTTATCGCGACTCTGTCGCAGCGACGTGTCGCGAAGGGCTGACATAATATAATTATGCCAAAGTCTTTCGCTGCCACTGTCCCCGTCGCTGTGCAGTGCACTGCGACAGCGAGAAGTTCAAAGAGCGGGTGCTCCGCAACGGGCGGTCGCTGTCGTTGTGCAGAGCTACGCGACTGTATGCTCTTTACACACATAGTTAGTTGTCCCGTTTTTGCAGATCGAGAAGACCCGCTACTCAGTGCAAGCAAAGGGGTCCCGAGCGGAATTAGAGCCGCAAAAGGCGAGACAACTTATCCTTCAAAGTGTGGAGGGCCTCTCACCCCCCGCGCTCTGCAATTGTGCGCTAAATCATTCGATCAACAACCATCCTCCCTTCGTTTTTCCGCGTGCAATTTTTCCCGTTAAACAGCTTCGCGTCTTCTCCCCATCCAGTGATTGACGATATAAACGGCGCTAAGGATGAGGAGCCATACCATGTAATTCCATCCGTATGGAGCCGCCGTTTTGAACTCAGCGAGATCTTCAGTGTTTTTCTCGTTTGTGTATGTTGTTCCGTCCTTCCAGTTACCACTGAGTTTATTTTTTCTCTAAAAAAATCATAGTTAATTTGCACATGTAGTTTGCTGCCATAATTGGATAAATTCTCGCTAACCTGATAGCTGAAAATTTCGAAATACGCTTTGATTTCAGCTGGTTGCATGTATTCCTTCCATGACCAGTCGTATCCTCGCCTTCCAAACCACATTCGAAGATGAACGACGGCTGGGAACTGAATCATTCCGTGATAGGCGTTTTTCATAGGCAATGCCCACCATACGCAGACACTCGTTCTTGACCGCAGACCAGTAACTTCTTGTTGAGTTGCTGTACGGATTAACAGCGTAGGCGAAAGTTTAAAATTGATGTGATTAAAGAGAATCCTTTTGAATATTGTGAAACTCTTGCAATTTTGATTTAGAGATCAACAAATTCATTAAAATGTTGTGAAATTCGCTGTATAGGATCTGGCGATTAACGAATTCCATCAAATGCTGACAAATTGCAATTAGCAGGAGCTATATAAATTGTCGAAGTCAAATCACGCGCCAGAAGGATTGATGCACCTTCTGATCTAAAGGGCCAAGGCCAGGAAGTGACGGTCACCCAAGCCGCCAAAGCGGGTGGGAGCCGCCGGCTCTCCACTTCCTACCAACTATTTTTCCACTATCCAGCTTCCAAAAGTTTCAACTGCTACATCTGATGCCAGAGTAGAATTCATCAAAATAGTAGAATCACAATTATGCACCAGTTCATCGAGAGAAATCAAGTACTCGATTTTTTTTTCGATCACGTGGTAATTCTTGAATGAATGCATAGAGTTCTACTCTCACAACAATTATTAGAACTTCCATCCTTACGTGGTATCAGTGAATCACAGACTGCTCAAACCATTCTGATATGAACGCGAAAGATTGATTCATCAGATTTTTCGGTCTTATCCGTGAACAAATTATATCGAACACTACAAAGGCACACACTCATATTCAAGCCGAATGTACACTCCTCAACAGCTTTCTTTACTTTGTGCTTTCTGGGGCCGTATTCATCAATGATCTGCCCGCGAGGTAGATAAGTGTAAAGTCCCCTGAATTTGGCTCTTACCCGGCATTTACACGCTTGGTTACTCGGAATGTTCGGGTAAAAAGCCAGGTAAATTTTACCCGACATATGGAGTCGGGTAATTTTTACTCCCAGACGGCTGCAGCTGCTGCGTTCCAACACTCGTAGCACAATTAGCAATTGAGCGAAATATATTCACCGGAAAAATTGTACTACTCCTTTCCTTCGAAGTTTAGCTTGTCTTTTTATGACTCATTTTATGCGTTGCTTTCCATAGACCAATCGCAATGGAACACATTTAATAAGGAAATTCCAGTATACGACAGAGGAACAGCCGCATTTCGAATTCTATGTTACATATGTACTACAAAATAAACTATTAGAAAGAACATCTTTTTCAAAAATTAGGTCAGCACGATTCGACACAAAGAAAGAAGGAAAGAAGAAAAACTGCGCCGAAGAAAAGACAAAAAAGAATGGTAGGAAGCTTTGACTACAACCTAACACTCATGGAAGAAAAATTCTACCATACAGTGGAATACCGATCAAGAAAAACAAACGAGTACCATTGAAAAAATCTCAGTAAAAGAAATGAAAATTAATTAATGGAAAATGATGGTATTTTCTGTATATGAAGTGCCCCTATGATGTACTCTGAAGTTTTTTTTATTCACGCAACCCATGAACTTCTCTCTAGCCTCCTTGGCACTGTTCGCGATAAGAATCGCTTGTCTGTTTTTTTTTGCCTATCTTGAAATCGGTCCCATTCTGATTCCAATGATGCTTCTGGAATCGTACAAGACCTTCTGGGAATGGAGTTATGATCCCTCAAAAATTGAGCTAGGGAAGCTTGGTGGACGAGTTGTCCGAGGTTTGTAACTTCCGTCTTTTGCAGCCAATGTTTGCAATCTGACCTGAGTAGAGAAGTTGAGAATGAAGGGAAGAACGGGGCTTCTGATCGGAAACCATCGCTCAACTCACGATTTCGAGTGTTCCTTTGCACACGTAGAGGGGCGGAAAGCGGCCGGACTTGCCTACAGCGGCGGCGTTCGCCCACATTTCTAAGCCGTTTTGCGGCTCCTGGGTAGCTTTTCGTCCCGTTTATTCGACGCTGTTTTGCTTCTGAGAGCCACGAGAAGCGTTTGTCATGGAAAATTGGAGGATGAAGCTTATCGCGAACAGTGCCTTTAAAGGCAGTGTTCACGATAAAAATCGTTTTTCTGTTCTCCCGCTTATCTTGAAAACGGCCCCATGCTGATTCGAATGATATCTCTGAAATCTTACAAGACCTCCAGGGAACGGAGTTATGGTCCCTCAAAAATTGAGCTAACGAAACATGGTGGACGAGTTGTCCGAGGCTTGTAACTTCCGTCTTTTGCAGCCGATGTATGCCAGCTGACGTGAGTAAAGAGAGAAATTGAGAATGAAGGGAAGAACGGGCCCATGATTATAAATCATCGCTCATCTCACGATCTCGAGCATTCATTTGTTCACGTCGGTGGGCGTGTGTTGCGCTTTTGGGGTTTGATTGCGCTCGAAGTGGCAACTTAGGGCTCTTTTGGAGCTTTTCCTGGCTCGTTCTCGTGCGTTCTTTTGACGTCAACGTTACAATGTGCCCCTCCACTACCCATTCCCAGTGGAAACTGAAACACATTTTCCATCATGAATACTGCCTTTGAACAAAGAGTGAATCGTTGAAAAATTTGTGAATTGACGACGCCTATTGAGCGTTTCGGTGGGTGCACACGGTACACATTTTGCGCAGGATCTTACCCGGGTAAGTAAGTGTTGATGAATGTGAGTAAGTAATCGGCTCCGGGTAAGGTAAAAGTAAAGTAAGATTTACCCGGCATTTCAATGAGGAATACAGCCCCAGGGTCTTCCCCAGTTTTTTTTGTGTCTGCGAAACCTCCTGTTTTGCCTATTTTCTGTATACTGCGCTTATCTGGGCCAGATTCCGGTCCGCAATTGCGTCTCAACACGCTTCGTGACCGCGCGCGCTCGAGTCAGTCGGGTTCCCAGCGCCAAAGCCGACTCGATGTGGCTTTTTTATAAAATTTTATCCAATTTCTCTTAGTTTAAAGCGGCGGCTGCGGCGCTGGAAGCTCTTCTGACTCGGGAGCGTGCGGCCGCAAAGCGTGTCGAGACGCAATTGCGGACCGGAATTTGGCCCAGATAAGCACAGTAGATAAGCTTCCTGGTTCCTGTTTAAAAAAAAGATTCCAGCGTCCCCTAATGGCAAGACACCATCCCAAACTACCCGTGAGATAGTCGCGATGACTCACTTCTTCCAAACGATTCCTCCGATCCGCTGCGGTTGGCCAACTCATGCTCATCGGTCGCATTTGTCCACACCACTTCCCAGTGAGTGCCTCATTCTCCGAGTAAAACACCTAAACACTGATGGTAAGTACCGTGAACTAGTATGAATGGTGAGAACGGTGTCTCAAGAAAACCACGGTGACCTCTTCCGCAGGAACCTTGAGGAATCCCACTACCTTTCCACTGGCTAGCATTTTAATGAGGATATAAGGAAGTGATATCTGAGAACAGGGACATAGACATTCCTGAGGGGTAGCGATTATGAAAAACAGCACCTGGTCATCATGCGCTAACCGCAAAACAGTCTCCCGCATTCTTTGTAGGAAACGCACCACCTTTTCTCCCATGTCGTCGAAAAAATGTGTCTCATCAAATTTGAAGCCATCGATTTCCTTCAAGATCTGAAAGGCCTCACCGAAAGATGACTGTTATTTCTACTCGATTATAAAATCCGAGTGTATAGAGGAGTTACACCACAGTCAGCAACAGGTGTTTCAACACGTTCACGCTTAACTGCACGTTTTGACACGTTGGCACCACAGTTCAGTTATGTGTGGTGGAACATGTGAGAACTTGGAATAGGACGAACGTGAGCGTGACGCGTTTGGATAACCGTGCTGTAACTCACTAGACTTCAACTTTTTGTTGTGTTGTATACACAATAAAGTTATAATCGAGTGTGTGGTATGGCGTAACGGAGGTGTCTCAGTGCCTTGCTTTCTCGCAGACTTTCTCAAGAATCCATAGAACGGCTTACTTTTTCGAAACAGTTTTGTCTGGTATTCTCCCAACAGATATCGAGTTCGTTTCTTACATAAGTGTTTCTGAAAAACGTATGAGATTTTTTTCATTCTGACAACTGTGCCCAATATGTAAACGATTTTCTAGGAAAACCGCCAAATTGCTTTATTCAAAACGCCTTGAGGATGCTTCCGAGTCCTGTCCGGAAACGACCGCCTTTGCTTAGACGAAAGTTTTGGACGGATGTGGTGAAAGAGGTTTTGAAATCATTCGACATTGAAATGGGCAGTTCATTCAGGAGCGGTGTTTTACTTCGCAGGAAGTGGAATAGCGACCAGTGGTTGGATTGCGGTCAAAGCGTGGCTGAAGGCCGTGACAAATGGACACGGCTGACTACTAGGGCTGCACACTAGAGTGAGGACCGAATATTCGAGTTCGAATAAATATTCGAATTTTTCGAACGAATTTTTATTCGAACATTCGAATATTCGAAAAGTGTGAATATTCGAACATTATTCGAATTCGACTATTCGCAAAAAGTGAAAATTCGAACATTATTCGAATTCGACTATTCGCAAAAGGTGAAAATTCGAACATTAGTCGAATTCGACTATTCGGGAAAGGTGAATATTCGAATATTATTCGAATTCGACTATTCGGGAAAGGTGAATATTTGAATATTATTCGAATTCGATTATTCGCAGAGGTGAATATTCGAACGTTATTCGAATTCGATTATTCGCAGAGGTGAATATTCGAACGTTATTCCAATTTGAATACCCGAGCTGGTTTAACAAAAAATACGAAAATCAGCTGTAATGTATGAAGGAATCGACATACCTTTCAAGACTGATGTCAGTCTCTACATTACTCCATTATTCCATTTTCCCGAATGCAAGAACTAAATTTTTTCCCCACACCGTCTGATGAGGCTACTAGGGCGGTTCTAACAGGGGGAGCCATATGGCAATCGCACTTGGCCACTCCCATTTTTCCATGCCGCTGGGCAATGATAACACCAACCACAGCTTCGTTGGGTGGAGCCATGTACTCCACCAACCCTCACCTCTGGGCAGGTGAAGGGGGAGCCTCCATCATTGGGAAAACCGGTCACAACCGGTGAAACGCCCCGAGGCACAGGAGGAGATGCGAATACGTGGGGGTGGGGTTTATCCCTCCGTTGACCAATCACCCACGTCTTAAGGGGTGGAGAGACGTCTGTCGATTGGCCGACGGAGCAATAAACTCCGCCCCGTACTCCGATCTCCCCCCAGTACGCGCCCCGAAAAAGAATGAAAGTCAACATTCATGCAAGTCATTTTCAAGATTGTGTGGGTGTCACTGCCGGTTTTTCGTCCATAACTTTTTTGTGCTTTGAGATAGAATTCTGCGTCAACTTGTGCTTCCAGTTTGGAAAACTATTCTAGATCCTTCAGCCTAATTCATTTTACGAAACACCGGTTTTTCGCCTATAACTCTTTAACCTGGTGAGGGTTGTTTTTGAAATCTACGTAAAATTCTGCGTCGATTGATCCTAACTTTGCTCGCTCCATACTCTGAGAGGATCCCCCGCGATCTTTCACGGATAGAATCTCCGGTTTCTGGAAGGGGCCGAGAGGATTCTAGCATGGGGCTATCGCGGAACGATCGCGAAATTCTGCCAGTCTCAAACCGAGAGTGTACCGCGTTCGTTCATCGATGCTCCCACGATGCTCTATAGCAAAACCGCGAAGAGTCGAGCCTGGGCCTATCACGGAACGATTGCGAGATCCTACCAGTTTCAACCTGAAGGCGAATCGCGTCTATACATTGTACGTATTCGGGGCATTACATCGCGGATCCGCGACGAACCGAGCTTGGAATTATCGCGGGACGATCGCGAGATTCTTCCAGCCTTCTGATGGTACCGCATCCAGGCCCTCTCGATGTTTCACCCGAGCGAGCGTTGCCTATCAGATCAACACGAAGCTATAAGGCATTGCCCTCGCCGCATTTCGCGCTGCTTTACAAATCTGCACAGCATGAGAACGCGGGAGCGGGGGGAGACGATCACGTTACCATCGCGGATCGCGAGTGCACCACGGTATTAACGCCGTAAACCTCTCAACGATCGCGGTATTATCACGGTATGAGAACGAGAATGTCAACGGATGAGTCGATTGGGTAACTATCACGGAACGACCGCGAATCACGGGAGCATCACGGTACTAGCGCAAAAGATTCTCTCAGAGTAAGCCAGCCAGGTCGGTGGAGCCGCACCCCGTTGTTGGCTCCAGAAGAACTCTGCGCCTCTCATTCAAAGGCAGTGTTCACGATGATTTTCGTCTCGAGTTTTTCACATAAAACAATCCGCTGTCCTCCAAGTGTTACCAAAATTACGAAGAAATGGCGAGAAACGCATTAAAACGTCGTATTTCAGTGACATTATTCTTTAACATGGGCCAGTTGTCCGATCGGATAAACATGTTAATGGTGGTTTTCACCGTTGGAAAGCTGTGTCAATCGAAAATAGAGGAATATTTCATGCAAAGCAGAATCAGTTAGGGCTCTAAGGAAGGAACGGAGCAATAGAGAGTAAAGAATTGCAAAGGACGGGTCCACAAAAGATTTCATTGTCACAACAAACACTTCCTGTGATACTTAAGAGGCGGGGTGATACTTAAAGGCAGTGGTCACGATGAAAAACGTTATCGAAAAAACTACAAAAATCAGCTTAGATCAAAAACAGCTGAAAAACTATGAAGGTAGCGCGGTGAAAAACGGTCTACAAATAGAGTTTCTAGGGCCCAAAGAAGCTAGTTCGTGCACACGTGCACAGCGATGACGAAACAGATCGCAGTCTCATGCCGAGCAGTCAAAAATCATCGACATTCAGAGGACGAAATAAATGCAAATTTAACGAATAAAAACGGTTGAATAATGAAAGCATCACTTCAGTCAATGTTTTTGACTAGATACACACATAAATTCGAAGGTTCATTGATCGAAATTCAATTTCAAGCCAGCTGATGTTCTTGATATAAGAGGTCATCGATGCCGATGATGTGGAGAGGGCTCGTCCACCATCAAAGGACAAGAAAGTTCAGGTTTCAAATTCGGCCCAAAACAGTGGTTTTTTCGCGATTTTTTCTTATAGGTCCTACTACCCGAGACCCAGGAAAGGATTTGGAGAGAAAAAGACGACAAGCATATTTGATCGCGACCACTGCCTTTAAGGATTTCGCGTACTTCTGTTGCGTTTTTCTCAATTTCTACGTCATTTTAGATCTACCCGGGGGCCAGTTAATCGATATAGCAAATAATTTCAAAATTAAAGATTATCGTGAACACTGCCTTTAAACCATAGAGGCAGTGTTCACGGAAAGCACCTTATGGAGATAACTATGAAGCTCGGCTCCACCAATCTAGCTGGCTTATGGGGCACGCAAAGTTAGTAAGGTCCTCGAATAAGCTCCTTAGGCTAAGCTACAGAGGAAAAGTTGATTTTAAAGCATTCTTTGCGTTGTAGCCCGTACAGGTCTAGAGATGAGTCGTGTCTTATTAATTCCAATTGTAAGTGGAAATAAAGCTCTAGAAAAAGAATTCAACTTGTTAGTGCCGCTCACTTCGCAGCTGCGCGATAATGCTATGGATGCTTAAATTATTCGTCATTCGAATATTCGTTCGTTCGAAATAAAAAATGAACGAATTTATTCGAAATTCGTTCGTGTGGAATAAAAAAATGAACGAATTTATTCGAACTTCGTTCTTTCGAAATAAAAAATGAACGAATTTATTCGAAATTCGTTCGTTCGAAATAAAAAATGAACGAATTTATTCAAAATTCGTTCGTTCGGAATAAAAAATGAACGAATTTATTCAAAATTCGTTCGTTCGGAATAAAAAATGAACGAATTTATTCGAAATTCGTTCGTTCGGAATAAAAAATGAACGAATTTATTCGAAATTCGTTCGTTCGGAATAAAAAATGAACGAATTTATTCGAAATTCGTTCGTTCGAAATAAAAAATGAACGAATTTATTCAAAATTCGTTCGTTCGGAATAAAAAATGAACGAATTTATTCGAAATTCGTGTCTGTTCGGAATAAAAATGAACGAATTTATTCGAAATTCGTTCGTTCGAATAAAAATGAACGAATTTATTCGAAATTCGTTCGTTCGGAATAAAAAATGAACGAATTTATTCGAAATTCGTTCGTTCGAATAGAAAAATGAACGAATTTATTCGAAATTCGTTCGTTCGGAATAAAAATGAACGAATTTATTCGAAATTCGTTCGTTCGAAATAAAAATGAACGAATTTATTCGAAATTCGTTCGTTCAGAATAAAAAATGAACGAATTTATTCGAAATTCGTTCGAATACACACAATAAAAAAATGAACGAATTTATTCCGGAAATTCGTTCTGTTCGAAATAAAAATGAACGAATTTATTCGAAATTCGTTCGTTCGAATAAAAATGAACGAATTTATTCGAAATCTCGTTCGTCTCGAATAAAAATGAACGAATTTATTCGAAATTCGTTCGTTCGAAATAAAAAATGAACGAATTTATTCGAAATTCGTTCGTTCGGAATAAAAAGTGAACGAATTCATTCGAAATTCTTTGGTTCGAATAAAAAATGAACGATTTCATTCAAAATCCGTTCGTTCGAAATAACGAATTTATTCGAAATTCGTTCGTTCGGAATAAAAATTGAGCGAATTCATTCGAAATTCGTTGGTTCGAATAAAAAAATGAACGATTTCATTCTAAATCCGTTCGTTCGAAATAAAAAATGAACGAATTTATTCGAAATTCGTTTGTTCGGAATAAAAAATGAACGATTTCATTCAAAATCCGTTCGTTCGAATAAAAATGAACGAATTTATTCGAAATTCGTCTCGTTCGAATAAAAAATGAACGAATTTATTCGAAATTCGTTCGTTCGGAATAAAATGAACGAATTTATTCGAAATTCGTTCGTTCGAATAAAAAATGAACGAATTTATTCGAAATTCGTTCGTTCGGAATAAAAATGAACGAATTTATTCGAAATTCGTTCGTTCGGAATAAAAAATGAACGAATTTATTCGAAATTCGTTCGTTCCGAATAAAAATGAACGAATTTATTCGAAAGAAATTCGTTCGTTCGAAATAAAAAATGAACGAATTTATTCGAAATTCGTTCGTTCGGAATAAAAAATGAACGAATTTATTCGAAATTCGTTCGTTCGGAATAAAAAATGAACGAATTTATTCGAAATTCGTTCGTTCGAAATAAAAAATGAACGAATTTATTCGAAATTCGTTCGTTCGGTCTCTTTTTAAAAAGTCTCTACTGCACACCTCGACAATGATGCACACTGACCACTTCAAGCGGAACCCAGCCGATTAAGTCAAGTCATGTATACGATAATGTGTGTATAGACTCCGTATACTTCGCTCTATGAATAGCAACTTAAAGGCGCAGTCCAAGCTCAGGGACGAAATCTGAGATTGCCACATAATTGTGAAGTACACACAGTTCACTTCCGCACTGCCCTTCAGTCCGCAAAGTAAGCGCTGATTGCGAAATCGTGCTGCGGCGCGGTTGCGAGTATCCTCAGACAGGGATGTGGGATCACCCGGGCGGTGGGATCACCCGGGCACCAAAGGAAAAAAGCGCCCGGGTGATCCCTTATCCTTGTCTGAGGATACCCTCAACCGCGCCGCAGCACGATTTCGCAATCAGGGTGCACTTTGCGGACTGAACGGCATTGCGGAGGTGAACTGTAGACCCACCTGTATAGCAACTGCCAAATGCGAGCTCTAAATTCCTCCAAATAAGCGAGATATGGAGGAAGCCACCCTGGGCGCCTACACTTGAAAGCCACTTTGGCACGCCCCTTTTACGATCTTTCAGGTTCAACAGCGGCGAGATGAGCGATTGTTTCCGATCAATAGCCCCGTTCTTCCCTTCATTCTCAGTCTCTCTCTTCATTCAGGTCAGCTCGCATACAGCGGTTGCAAATGACGGAAGTTACGAGCCTCGGACTACTCGTCCACCATGCTTCCGCAGCTCAATTTTTGAGTGGTCATAACTCTGCTCCTAGGAGGTTTTGAGCGATTCCAGAGACATCATTGTGATCAGCGTGGGACCATTTTCAAGACAGTTGGAAAACAGAAAATCGATTCTGAGATTGGACTGTGCCCTTAGAAAACTTTCCTCTTCATATAGTAGTTAATAGTGTTAATTTACTTATGATGTTTTTCCAGCCTTTCTAACATGCTGTGCATGTGTTCGAGGGCTTCTATTGCCAGAGATGCTACTTCATCACTCTTGCCATCACCAAGCCTCCTCGCTTCTTTCAACAAGTCGTCTAGCATTATTGCTACCTAGAAATAACATGGATCTGAGGGGCGCCTTCTGGCCCATACGATAACACATGCCCTCATCAACCTTCATGATTGCGTTGCTTCTTTCTATTCGCGTCTCTACGTTCTCCCAAAGACCTGGCACCTCGGCCATGGGTTTATGATTACCCCATGGCATCGAAAAATATTTTCGGTCATCATGGTCAGGAAGCGCCTGAAAAGTCATACATTTGCAGAGACGGCAACACACGGCTAGCGTCAGACTTACCCCAAGAACAGAATTTCGATTTCGGCGAAGTAGCGGTCCTGTGCTACCGTATTCTCCCATGGAAACCAGGAAGGAAATCTCGCAGCTCGCGAATAGAGGATTGATCAGGTTACATGCAAAAAACGAGCAGTACACGGTGTATCGATGCATCTTCTGGAAAGGAAGAGTCACTTGAACAGGAACAACAAATGCACCTGACAATGTTTCGGAGGTCTTCATAAAGAGCTGTTTTCACACGTCTCTCACTTAGGCTTCTCGGAACTTGATTAAACGTTCACATTTCGAATGGTGTTGTAAACCTTACGTCACCTTTACTCAGATTTGGATTTGCCATGACGTTATCTAAATACGAGTGACGATGTCGCAGATTTGGCACAAGATAAGGGCTATTTTCTTGAGACATGTTCAGAACTTTTTTCTGCGAAGATGCCTCTTCGATGTGGTTTACCGAAGAACCTTTCCAACGCATACACTGTGTGAGCATTGACAATGATCAATTTATCTATAAATTTTTCCCCTTTTTCATTAGAGACAGTGTTAACGATAAATCTCTTTTTTGAGTTCTCAGTGTGAAACACTACGCTGGCAGATGCTGGAGGGATAGGGTCGAAGAAAGCAGCCAATGCGGGCCAGAAATCGCTAAAAAATGGCCGCCAAGTGAAAGTTTGTTAGCCCAGTAAGCCTGCCTAGCTCACCCCGCCCCCCCCCGTTTTGACGGGTTTTTGGCTCCGCAGTTGTTTTCGATAACGAATTACCACGCAACCCCTCCAGCCTGATCCATTCGCGCACATTTCGCCATTGGGCCTCTTTCAGAGTGTGATCGCTGATCGCCGCGATGACATGGAATACAGATCGACGTGCGACGCTACCCCGATCGATGGTCATGCTTATCATCCCATTTCGTCTCTCGGCGATCGAACTCTGAAAGAGGCCTTAGCGCGCGCTTGCGGAAAATAACACGGCGCGCAAGCTCGTCCACGCTCTGAGCGTGTACGTAAGTTAGAAACCCCTTTTTTAGCTTATTCTAAGCGCTTTTCTTCGCTGTTTCTTCACTGTTTGGTAGTTCGTGACCGAAGAACCCCATTTTTGAGTCGAACTCGAATATGGTATTTATTGAGAACACTGCATTTAAAGGCATAGTACACCAGGAAAATTGTTTTTCAGTTTTCATGCTTATATTGGAGACGGTCGTACGCTGATCACAGTGATATCTTTGAAATCGTTCAAGACCCTCTATGAAAGGTGTTATGGCTCCTCAAAAAAGCCTGTTTTTTAGAGAGAAAAATTGGTGGACGAGTTGTCGTAAGCCTGTCTTTCCTTTAAGTCGCAATCGTTGCACGAGAGCGAGCAATGATTATGAGAACGGCCGGTAATGGACTCAAGAACGTAGACTCGGTTGAAATTCATCAATCCATTCAGCCGATATCGAGGTTGAAAATCAGGAAGGATGTCGGGCCTGTGGTCGTCGCTTATATCTCGCTTATTTGGAGCAATTGAGATGCAGCACTTGGCAAGTGTTATACAGGGGGGTCTACAACACAATCAAATGAAAATCACAAAATTGATGTCTGAGGGTGTACTGTGCCTTTAAAGGCACAGGACACCCAAAGAATTAATTTATAGGTTTCATGCTTATCTTGAAGAGAGTCACACGCTAATCACAGGGGTATCTCTGAAATCGTCCAAGACTCCCTCTGAACAGAGCTATGCTCTTCAAAGATGCCTAGATTTTGAGGGTGAAAAATTGGTGGACGAGTTGTCTCAGGCCTGTATTTCTCTTCATTCGCAATCGTTGCGTGAGAGAAAACCAGGGTAAGGAGACAGTCCGGTTATGGACTGAAGAACGACGACTTGTTGGAATTCATCCATCCATCGAGCCGCTACCGAGTTCGTAAGTCTGTTAGGGGGCGGGCCCGTGGTGGTGAGCGAGGGGGGTTGGGCCTGTGGTGGTCGCTTATATCTCGCTTATTTGGAGGAAATGAGATCTGGCATTTGGCACGTGTTATACAGGAGGGGTCCTCTACACAATTACATGAAAATCCTAAAATTCATATCCGAGGGTGTACTGTGCATTTAAAGCAGTGTTCACGAAAAGTCCTGGATGTTCAGCTTCTTACAGATTATGATAGGTCAAGAGCTTTCTGGGACAGCAGAGTCAGGAAAAACTGCAGAAAGTGACAAGAAAAGGCTTTCACGCCTCTTGTGTGACGTCATATTTTTGAGAATGTAAGGATTGAGCGATGTGGGGCAATGAAGTCTTTTATGTGATAACGTAATCCACCTTATCCACTGCTACTTATAGAAGCCATTATCTTGGCTGACCAGCTCTTTACGTGTTCAAGTTTTTTCATAAAGGATTAGTTCGGTAGGCGGGGTGGCCCAATGGGTTTACTGGCGCAAGCGATTTTCACCCACTTCCCGATGGTTTTTCGTGATTCTATTTTCACTGTATTCAACGGTAGGTCCCTAAGCTCATGTTTCTGTTAAAAAATTAATTTTTTCATCGTGAACACTGCCTTTAACGTCGAAGCGAAACACTTATCAGGTCCAGAATTTTGTAGAGTCAGTCCGAATTCGTTCTTAGGAATTTTCGATATGGACCTTCTTCTCAATTTGTCTTTAATTGTGGTAGAACCGCGAAATGGTCGTCAACTTCCATTTCTAGGAATCTGACTTTACATTAAGTCCATATACGTAGAAAAACAGTTTCCTACATGAACAATATGTCCGAAGACTTTTGGGCGCTACCTAAAGCCACAGTTCAAGCTCAGAATCGATTTTTCGTTTTTCTGTCTATCTTGGAGAAAATTTCACGCTGATCACAATGGTGTCTCCAGGTGCGCTCAGAACTCACTGCGAACTGAGTTACGGCTCCTCAAAAATTTTAAATTTGAACTGGTAGAAGTTCGCGGACGAGCTTTCTTGAGCGCGTATTTTCTCGTTATTGGCAGTCATCATTCTGAAGCAGGTCACAATATAAAGCCAGACTGAAAACAAAAGGAAGAACATAGATTTTGAATAAAATCATTCGCGCGTCTCTTCCCTATGAAGGTCGGAAAACTGCCAGTGGGCTCTGCCCATTTTTTCTTTCAAGGGGCGTGGTCGACTTTTTCCTGGCTTTTTCTCGCTTATTTGAGCGAATTGAGATTTCGCGCTTGGCAGGGTTACAATAGACGGCGACCGGACCAAAATATCAAAAATTACCTCTGAGGTCGGACTGTGCCTTTAATGTACATAATAGTATGTCGTAAAAGTGCTGTCTTAATCTTTTATGGTCAATTTTCCCGTTGCATGTTCTTATTGGACCAAAAGCGAAGTCAACAGTGTTCGCACCAATGTTCCCAACAACCCAGCACCACTAAACTGGACATTGTTGATTTCTCCCTCTCTATTTATATGGGCTGCGACTCAAAAATCAAGATCACTCCTGCCCCAGAGCAGTGGAATTATTTCTCCTCAGACATAATGTAAACGAATCTTCCATGCTAGTGCAAGAGATCACGAACAAATCGTGCCCAAGGGGCGGTGGGTGTAATGTTTTCCAACCACAAGAGAGGCGGGAAAAACTCCGTGTTCCGACCAAACAGGCGCGTCGCTCCTCTCTCGTTCGTCCATTCACGAGCGTCTCTCATCCCCCGTTTCCCCGCCTCTCTTATGATTGGTCACCTTTGCTATCACCACCCGTGCAACAGCTCCTCCATTTAGCAGGGAAAGGCAGCGGGAATACGGTCGGTGCACGATTTATTCGTGGCCTCCTGCCCTCACACGGCGATCTTCAAACAGGCTGCAGGCTGACCGCCCTGCCCCAACGCGAAGCCTTCATGCATCCCGATTCTGGTGTTCAGTCCGAAGTACGAGTGAACACGTCACCGTCCGGACTTAGTAAGGTGCGCTTTAGATGGCGAACGTTGGCGTTTGTTGCTTCAAGTCGCGTTTTCATCAAGTTGAGATAGGAGTGCGTGCAATCATCCTCAGGTCTGCGGTTCTCAAAGGAATTCAGTGGTCCAAATAGATCTGTTGCAAGTTCTAACTTTGGGAAGGAGGCTTCGTTGGCCTTGAGTGTGGGTGAAAATGGAACTTGTACAGACGGCATAAACAAGGTACTTGTATTTCGATATTTCGATATAAGGAGAACAAATACAGGTAGCGAACCTAACCTCGAATATCTTTGAATGCATTAGTGAACTGTGATCGGTAAATGTCCGCTGAACGGACTCGCCGGCATACTCCACGCAATCCACGGCCACTAGCAGTCTTGCCAGGTACCTGTTAAAATATTATTAAAGTGATTTTCTGAACGTAACTGCGATTAACTTTTAACTTGGAGAGCTATAACACCTTCTTTGACGCTACATGTAAAATTCGCGCAATAATTTTAGTCTGATCAACGCAGGCAGTAACGCCGGCTAAGGGAGTAGGCAATACCGGCTGACTAAACATTGTACCCGGGCAAGCCCAGGTATTCACTGCCCCCTCGGCCGGTAAATGGTGGAGCGCTCAGCCGGCAAGTGGTGGCCCCCTCACCCCGCATTCACTGTCCCCTCAGCCGGTGAATGGAGATTTGCTCACCCAATATCACTTGCTTACCGTGTGAACGATATTGATCTGCAGGAGCAGATAAAGCCCCTAGTAGCCCCCCCCTATTCCCCAGCAAGTTCGAGACTCGCGCCCGAGACTCTATGATGCGGTAAGCTTTACCTCGCTTCAAAATTCATGAACCGATCCTCTGTCACGCCCCACAGTCACAACGAACCGTAAGTGGTGAGGGGTTAAAGGCAGTGTTCACGATGATTTTTGTTCCCGAGTTTTACACATAAAAACAATGCGTTGGCATCCAAGTGTTACCAAAATTACGAAGAAACGGCGAGAAATGCATTAAAACGTCGTATTTCGGTGACATTATTCTATAACATGGACTAGCTGCCCGGTTGGATGAACATGTTGATGATGGTTGTCACCGGTGGAAAATTGGGTCAATCGAAAATAGGAGAATATTTTATGCAAAGCAGGATTAGTTAGGGCCCTAAGGGAAGAACGGGGCAATAGAGAGTAGAGAATTACAAAGGACGGGTCCACAGAAGATTTCACTGTCACAACAAACAGTTCAAGTGATACTTAAAGGCAGCATACACGCTCGCAAAAGTTGTTGAGATAAGTACATTAGTGGGGTTGTACGGGCCCTAGAAGAGCCCTCAGGAAGTTGGGAGAGTTGAAAACGAGTTAAAATGACCGTATTTGAGCCGTATTGAGTCACAAAATCATCCTTTCTCCGCCCACCGATACGGGCTCCGCCCCTCAATACCAATGTTCAATGCTCGATTACGGACATTTTGGGTCATTTTTTACGCTTCTAACGTCGTAAGTGTTCCAGAAAGGGCAGTACGAGTACATTAGCGTCGTTGTCGCAACAAAATTGCATCTAGCTCCGCTATTTCAGCCAATGCAGTAAAACTCGTCCTTTTCTGGGCCAATGTAGAACGAACCGTTATATCTTCATTTCAGTTGATTTTTTTCCGGTTTTTTCGTTATCTCTAAATATTAACAGTTTCAGACCTTCGATTCATATGATAAAATTGATATCATTTTTGAGCGTGTATGCTGCCTTTAAGAGGCGGGGTGATACTTAAGGATTTCGTGTACTTCTGGTGCGTTTTTCTCGGTTCCTTCGTCATTTCAGTTCTACTCGGGGGCCAAACAATCGATTTAGCGAGTAATCTTAAAATCGAAGATTATCGTGAACACTGCCTTTAATGATCCATATCGTGCGGATGACCACCCGTTCGAATGCCATCACCCGAATCAGCTCGAAGCCCATTCTGCCCGCGCCGTACATAACCCTGGTTTGCTTTAGGTCTTCAGTATTGGGTCAATGATTTGCGTATGCCTGCCCGCTGACCCCGTAAAGCCATGCCCCCCCCCCAGCCGGTAATGCTATGTATGCCCAATCAGCCTGTTACATGCTCCGCCGTGGATTTATGTCGGCTCGCTGACCACGTAAAGCCATGCCCCTCAGCCGGTAAAATGCATGCCCGCCCGCTCAGCCGGTAAGACGCTCCGCCCCAAAAATAAGCCTGCCCGCTCAGCCGGCAAGCCTACTTCTCCGCCCGCTCAGCCGGTGTTATTATCTGAGAGTGGACGGGGCTACGACGGAATATCACCCCCGCGCGAATCGAAACATCATTCTCCAGTGGGGGCGCCAACCCCGCACGGCCAGCCGCCCGGCCCATGCCTCAGATTAAATCAAAACTGAAACCATACTTCTATGGTATGATCTAGGCATAACGCTTTAATCGCGAGTATTCCGCAAAGCGACATTAGGCTAAGTAAAGTCGTTCGGAATAAGACTGTCCGCACACGCAGTCAACGTGCGTGTCGAGCGCTCGAAGCAAAGACACTTTTTTAAACTTGTGAATCGATTAGCTGGAATACTAGACCAATAGTGAATGATATCTGCGTGAATATCCTTTTTATTTCTCGCCTACACTCATGCTTTGCCAGCGAAACTGAAAACGCATCCGTCAATCAAAGTAGAAATGTCTGCAGATGATGTTAAGGTATACGGGATCTATAACGAAGTCACCAAGACCTCGAGCTCCCGTGCCTTGGCCCAGTGTATGTGCAACATGGTGGAATGGGCTAAATCATGGGAGAATCCTGTCATTCTTTCAAAAACAATAGTTTTTCACAGTGCGAATGGCACCCTAAGCATATACAAGTTCAATGATTGTCAGATTAGCACTTATTCGGATGTCCGGTATCTTGGCGTACATCTAAATAGTAGTTTGGACTTTGGAAACCATATTGATTCTAAGGAATTTACAGTACTATTTTCTATTTTGAGAAACATTAGATATAACGATTCTTCTGTAATAATCAGGTTATACAAAGCATATGTACTGCCAATTCTAGAGTACGGGTTCCAGATTTGGAGCCCATTCAAGAAAAAATAGCAATTAAAGATAGAAAAGGTTCAACAAATCTTCACTCGTATTCTACTATATAGATGTACTCCTAACTCTAAGTCCCCGTTGTCTATGCCGAATTTTAGAGAGAGGTTGAACATGTTCAAACTGCGTAGCTTCCTTTACCGCCGCGTGTTCAACGACATGGTCTTTTGTTTCAAATTTCTACGATGTCAACTGAGGTTGAGATCCAGTAAATATCGGACTTCCAGGCCATATAGAGGAAGAACGGGTATTTTTCGATACAGTTTAATTGTTTCCGTAGATGCCATCGATCCAAGTTACTCAATTCGCTATTCTCGGGCGGGGCTAGATGGTTACAGATGTTACCAGACAGCATGTTAGAAGCACAAAATGCATCAATTTTTAGGAGGCGCCTAAGGAAAATGGATGTCCTGGGATTCCTGATTTCTAGATTGAAGAAGCGCTGGTTAACTTAGACTGGTTTACCGCAAAATGGAGCCACCTGAGCTTGGAAAAATTTCTCAGAATCCAGGATTTGTAGTGGTCTATGGCAATGATACGACAAATTGGGAAATCTATATCGTTGGATGGGAAGGTACTTTCTATGATCTTGGGTTATGATACAATTGCACGCTGCCTTGTTTCTTGCTATATCGGTTGCAGCTGTTGTTTTATTAAAAAAATGGAGATTTCTAATCGCTTTTTCTTATTCAAAAAATTGGTGTTTTTTTTGCTCGGGTTTCTCTAATAGTATCCCGTCAAACTCAACTTTTGATCAACCTAAATTTGATCTTTCCTGTTGGTGGCTCTGAAGCTAACTTGTTAGGGATAGGGAATACCTAACATCCAAAAACTTGGCGTCAGAAATTACATGAATGTCCTTGTGCTCGTGTAAATGGCGTCTCCCTAGCGTCATCCACCTGCTTTTTTCCCAGAGATCCTGTATCCCATACGTCTCACAATGTTTTGTCGGAATAGATCTGAAAGTGTGACTTTCGCATTATAAAAGATAAAATGAGATTTTTAGATGAAAATAGCGAGGAACCTCCACTGCTTTTTGTTTTTCGTTTTATTCATTGTGCCTACTGCTATTGGTTCGATTTGTGTCTTGCGTACTGTTCTTTTTTCTTTATATGCGCACCTTAGCGTGCATGTTAATAAATAATAATTAATAAATAAATAATATCCCAGTCAGCTGTCAGCAGAGGTAGGAAAGTTTGCCCAAAAAATGCTTTTGCGATTGTGGCTCGACACTCACGCCAACCGCGTGGGCGGACAGTCTCATTCGGGCATGCTTCTGCTATGGAAAGATTTCCCTCTCCCAGAGCATCAATGTACCAGCAATTGTACAACTGGAGATGATTTCGGAGCAGTTATTTATTGGAAGTCAGAGAAAATGTAAGTTTTCTCTCACACGCACAAAGCCCGCTCAGGTACAGGCTCCGCACAGTTGATGTGTAGTGCTAGCGCCGTAAGGAGCGGCTGTCATAAGGCGGAGATAAATATCAACGAAATAAAGAGTCACCTATCCTGACTAAGTATTAACAGAATAACCTAAAAAATACCGTCCCCCAATTCCGATTTGAGGACTCATGGTGAAACCCTGGGGCAGGATGCATCAACGCCCGGGTTGGGGCAGGGCAGTCGACATCTTTGAAGATCGCAGTGTGAGGACAATAGATCATCTAATCCATCGTGCCCAAGCAGTGTTTTTCGCTGCTCGAGCTGCCCCAGCCTCTTAGCTGGGAAGGATGGGGCAGGATTGATTTTGTGATTTACGGAGATCTTTAAGGACGCAGACTGCCTCGCCCCTGCCCCAACCCGGCCTGTTGATGCATTCTGCCCCTGGGGCCACACAATCGCGTTTTCGTGCCTTT
Organism: Aplectana chamaeleonis; assembly: GCA_029168955.1. NCBI lineage: Eukaryota > Metazoa > Nematoda > Chromadorea > Rhabditida > Cosmocercidae > Aplectana > Aplectana chamaeleonis. Next base: position 54,214 of record JAPDOI010000144.1, read on the forward strand.
CATTCGAATGTTGAGCTAGGTTAAAGTCTCTCATTACGTTTTTTTCTTGCGGACAGGGTCAGGCGGGCGTTGTCCAGCAGGACAACAGAGGGACGTAAAAATTTTCGAAATTTAAATTTTTTTCGGGTAATGGGGGGGGCGTGAAAACTTCGAGCCAAAACTTCAAAAAATCGGGGGTGTTTTCAGTTGCGTTTGTCTTTTTGTGAAGAAACAGGTCGTGGAACGAGTGGTTCGGACGTGGTTGTCTGACATATGATAGCAACAAAATTATCAAAGAGAACAATAGTACAGCACCACAACAGTACATGTGAGGAAAGTATAACGAGTCACGTTAATTAGTCGGGCCCATTACCGCTTAAATTCTTCACTTCGAAAGTTGAACAACGTACGTCCCCCCATAAAATTTCAGATTTTCGAAATTCTGAAAAAAAGAATCAGATTCTCTACGAAATTCCCCACAAACTGATACCCAACACCCCTTTCACCACCTTGAAGTCACTAAGACAATCGCCTAAAACACGTTTTACCGTTGTCCAAAACCGTTGTCTAAAACCGCGCCTCCGGCTGAAATTGGACAACGGTAATTTTTTTCAAAAAAGGACTTGTAACATATTAAAGGTAAATTTCCCATCTTAAGCCTACCTTTTACTCACTACCACGATTTCGCTCGGAACATTTTCAATTTAGAGCATTTCGGAGTAACGGGTTTCACTCACCACTGCGTCGAGCCGCCGAAAAACATTGCGCTTCAATGCCAAACCTCGACTTCCACTAGCGGTGGTTTCTCGGGCGCTGCTGCGTAATACAATGCCCGCAAAACCCCCCCGGTGACATCCCCTCTCCCACCCGCGCTTGCACCCCTTCTGTTTGAACAATACTAGTTGGGAATCGAACGTTTTTGATCCTGTAAAGGTTCACGCACCCACGAAAGGGTTCCACCCACCCGGAGGTCTCGATGCAAACCTAGTTGGAGGTTTATTATTCGTCAAAATGTAGTCTTCTGCCTGTATCTGCTATTTGATAGTGCTATCAGTATTGCTCTGACAGAAACCATCAAAATGCGTCGATTTCTGATAGTGTATCTTGTGAGGCGATCTGTGACACAATACTAATTGCTTCTCTCAATACAGATGTTGTGTCTCTAAAGCGAAGAGCAAGTCAAAACTACTCTCCCCGAGGCTAATCAGTCGGAGAGGTAGTGCAGTAATTAAATTTTATAAAATCAGGTTGAAATGTACTTTTTTTTATTTTTTTACCACAAAAACTGTTGCGATCTTTTCAAAGCCTGAGGGGACGTAACAGCTTGGAACATTTTTCAAAAATTTTTATCTAAAAAGGGGGGGGGGGTAACGTAGCTTAGTCGAGGTCCTGGACAACTGTCTGCCTGACCCTGCTTGCGGAAAAGGTAAGGTGTGTCCGAATGAGGATGGCGGCCCATGCGGCCGGTGTGCTTGACTGGCGGCCGTCGCGTTCGCCGCTCCCGGAGGAGCATGCGAAACGTCCCCACCAGGGATGTGCGGCAATTGCCGTTTGCCGATTGCCGTTTGCCGGCCGTTTTTGTACGATTTTCATCGATTGTCGTTTGCCGTTTTTCCTCTCACTTTTCGGCGAAATTCGGCAAAAAAGTGCGCAATACATAACAAACGCCGCGATTAGGACGCGTATGGTAAATCCCATAAGCCTTGCGGCGACCAGCTCGAAAGTAGGGAGACAGGTTATACGTACTTCAAAACTTCAAGCCAGTTCATGTTATCTACCGTGCGGTCATGTCAAAGCAATTGCTAGCATACTCGTGTGGGTCCTCTTGTCTCGAAGAGTACCGAATTCACCACACTCTCCTTGCTGAGGCTTGATCAATAAATGTAGGGTTCATCGGGACAAGAAATAACACCCTAAACATTTTCAGGAGAGGGCACAAAGGGTTCAGAGCTCAATTTCTTTCAGACATTTTTCAAAGCGTCGTGTGGAGGACGTTGGACTTTACTGGCAGTTTGTGGGGTTATGCACTTTGCCATCTCCTGTTATGCTCAAAATTACGCTGAGAAACATGCTACCAAGTTGAAAAATGGAGTTCTGAGTTAAAAGGGTGAGGGAGGATGAACACGTCGTGGAGAACGTTTCGTTTCGGTTAAATTCCCTGCCTGACTATAAACTGGATTGACGGAGTCGACGGTGTTCGGAATAAGGGATGGCGTACAGTTTGGGAAGGAGGTGGTTTGAGCAAACCGCGGTTTTTTAAAAGTCGTATTGGTGGAAAGCTTGAAAAACTACCCCATTCAATGTATTTGAGTTATTAGCGCGCAGTTCAGAAGAAATTCAAAAGGTCGCAGTGGGAGAGATGCCGAATATTTAGCCGTTTCTCAGCAACGTTTCCAAGACTGTTCGGAAACGTGCGTTTTAGTTGTTTTTTTTTTCACGTGATTATCTTTGGTCTGAATTCCGGTTAAACAGTAAACACACCGTGAGGCACGAAACGAGTACGCCGCGAACTCTGAGAAAGTTTCCTAATCAGATAAAGGACCTAACAACGTAGGTGCACATTTCTGTTCGTAGGCCCCGCCCAGTTGTAGTATGGCTCATAGTTAATTTCATCTTAGTTACTCTCAGTCGGTCCTATTTTTGTAAAGGCGCAGCCACCCATCGCGGTGCCGCAGCGGCACTTTTGCGGAGCCGCTCTGGTACCTTTCGCGGACCCGGGTATGGCTTTATCGCGGAGTCGCAGTGGCGATTTCTGCAAGAGAAGGGCTGCCACGCTCGTTAAAAAATAATCAAGTCAAGTAGGGACACACTGACCTCTTCCTTTTTTTAAAAACTACTTTCGAATGCTCATCCCCTTAAATTGGATTGCGCGATACTCTGAATTTCGTGCGATAAATTTGAAACACGAAGCAATTGCATGACTACTACATATTCCGAAAAGAGTTGATATCAGAAAACCTCGAAAAATTACTATCCTTCCACCGAAACATTCCCATTACCAGTGTTCAATAGAATGCCCATTTCGGTGCTGCTTTTTATATCAGGTATTGTACCAAAGTAAGAGGTTAAATTTCTTGTGGTATTATTGAAAAACCTCGTGGTGTTATTGAACTAGAACAACATGCCGAGGTTCAAGGACAGTCGACCATACACTATTCAGAAAACATTTCTTATCTGGCTATCGAAATACGATTTGTGCATGAGAAAGAAGTATTGTTACTGCTACTTTTAGAACATTTGCATCGTTTTTGTACGAGATTTTTTTATTTTGCCGTTTGTCGATTGCCGATTGCCGTTTGCCGGCCATTTTAGGACAAAATTTGTCGATTTCTGTTTGCCGATTTTTTAAAATCGTTTGCCGCACATCCCTGGTCCCCACCGCCATCGAGGCCGGCACCGGCTGGCAGCAAGCACTGCGCCGATCAATCAGCTCTGCAGACGGGGGGAGAGGGGTGGCCGTCGTTGAAATCCAACACTCGTCCGAGAGATGCTTTAACTTATTCAAGATTTCGTTTGCCATTCTTACCCATACCCTGCCATTAGACCCCTCTCTGCCTTGAATTCTGACTTCACATTTGCCCCGATCCCCTCTGCCGAGGGCACTAGCATTAAACTCCTGTTCCAACGCTTGCACTCACTTGCTGCCTTCTCCTTCCTTGATCATTTGTTTCTCCTTTTCCTTCCTCCACCTGAGTTTTGGAAGTTTCTCAGAGCCGAAGAAGTTCAAAAAGCTGGGACCAAAGGTTGGCATGAATCCATTCTTGCCCGGCTCGTAGATTGATCTCATCGATATGGAAGCCTGAATCACAATGTGTAGGATTGGCTAAGAGCGTCGGAAAACAAAACACTCAATTTTATCCTATTTCACCTGTCCAAGACATCTTTTTCTTCGACCCTTGCTCAACAGTAATCGAAAAATAATCTGGAACATTTCAGGTTGCAGATCAGCATACAGTCGACACGGATCGCAGTGTCGTTTGAGTTTTTGTCGGTGCAAAGCGTTGGCGCAGTCTGGATACATGAGGCAGCGTTCATACGTCGCGAAAGCGTGCGATTACGCAAAATCGATGTTCATCAAGAGCACACGTTTTGCTTCCCGCTCACGCGTGCTCCCTCTCGCCGCTCACGCCCACTCGCTCTCGCGCGCTTACGCCGGCTCAAAGAAGGGAGCAGCAAGTTTTAAGTTCACTGCCCAATCTTTAATGTATGAGACATTGAACCTATTGCAAAACTATTGCCCTTATGCCCCATAACCCCCCCCCCAGAACACGCAAACCTTAGCAAATAATCAGCCGTTGCCCCGAATTGAGGGATCAAATATTGTCAAGCGAATCAAAACGAGGTGGGTGGTGTTTGCCAGTGCTCAATTGCGAGCGCGGACTACTTGAACGTTGGTGAGCGTTGATGGGCGCACAACATCGGGAACGTGCACTCTCGCCAAGTATGAACGCTGCCTGATACATCGCACGTAAAGCCAAGGCCGCTCGGACGGGTCCGTGTGGACTAAGCAGCGGGGCGGTCGGTCATGGCAAAATACAACAGTGATAAGGAGATTTTGACATGATAAGCCCAATAAGCCTCACTTCGACCGGCTCAAAATGAGCGGCCTAGGCTATATATCCGATTCCCGCTAACGTATTATGCACCAGGGCAGTGCGTAACTGAAATTTTGAATTTCGTAAATCGTAATTCGTGATTCGTAACTGATAAGGAGTAGTAAGTCCACGCAACCCCTAACCTACTTCAGTACGGACACACCTACACCCTTAATTGATGTGGTGATCTCATATCGAATAAGGTTCGGGAATTTGTGTGGAATGTATTTTAAAATGACATGTTTTGAATAGTACTTGAAGAAATATTCAATGCGCATGCCTTCTGTTCTCAACTCCGCGGCGCTGCAGGTCGTTTATACCTCCGCAGCCGAGCGGCGCAGCGAAAAGCGACGCGGTGTGTTGCGCCGGGCCGCTCAAGCAATCGCGCCACCTCAAGGGTCCCGGCAAAGGAGGGGCGGTGACGTACGAATGCTAACTTGTGCGTGCTAAGGTCGGACTCGAAGTCGATATAGACTTGACTTTTCACTCACACTGAACTTCGAAAAAAATCTTGGTCTTTCAAAATGAAATCTAAAACTAGGTATCATAGGTTGATGTTCCTCTAGAATTCGACAGTCTTCACTTTTCTGAATGCACAGTTCAATTACTGAGGAAATTGTATTTTTTGGCTCATTGAATATTAGCTAGACTCTTCAACAAAAGAGCTGTTCAGTCCTTTAGACATTCGGCCAAAACAGAAATATAAACCATTCAACTGCATTAATACTGGACGGAATACAGGTGACGATGCTAGAACAGACGATCGTAAAAAAAAATTTCAACTGTTCTCGAGTGATCCGAGAAATTTTTAGGAAAATTCAATAGTCTCGTTGTCCAAATATAAACCTAAATACTGACATGAAACGAATATGGAAAAGTTTTTCGAAAGCGCCGAGTCAGTGAAAAAATTTGGTCTACATATTAACTCCCGAAAATTCGGTCATTATGACTTTTCAAACGGCGATGTTCGGATTACTGGTTTTTTTGGGGTAAGGTTCAAATGTCTTGAAGCAAACTGCTCAAGCAAAACGAGTAAATACGCTTCAATTCGTTGCTTCGACATTAAAAAAAGTAAGCCATAAATTCATGGGCTTCGATTAGATTTAACTTATTGTTGATGAGTTCTTTCCCGGAAGATTCCCTTTTCTTTTGACACCATCGCCGTCGAGCGGCCGCCGCGACGCCTGCTCATGTAAGGGGTTGTTTATACTCCCGCCGCCGAGTGGTGCAGTGCATTTGTGTATTAGGGGTCGTTTATGCTTATGTAGCGGCGCGGCGAGATGCAATACAGTCATATCGATCAAGCGGCGCCGCGAGGTAGAGTTTTTCCGCTCGAAATCTTCCAACGGTACCGCACGCCGCCTAGGTGCTGCCCGCCCGAGGAAAGCAGGCGGCGCGGCGGCCGCGTGCGATCCGCATTGGCATAGTATGCTTCTTTTGCTGTTATTTCATACACATTCTCAATTTCGTTCTTCTGATTCATCTCTAAAATTCCTGCCAAGGTCCTGGGCGTTGTTTAGAGTAGGCTGGGTTGTGAAAAGTTCATTTTTTTAGCTTTTAAAATCATTTTTTAAAGAGGAATCGTTTTCAAAGGCTCTATCCGCCTTCGGGTGCTGTGTTATGGTACGAAAATTTATAGATCTTTCTTTTGCACAAGAAATCACTCATTACAATCGGCCTTGTGTTATGCCAGAGCTACTCCAGGCTGTGTTTAACGTCATTCTACGACGTCGCCGCGTAAATTCGACGCAGCCCGATTATACATCCCGGTGACGCGATTTTTCAAATGGCGCGCCGCGCCGCTCCGCGGCGGAAGTATAAACGACCCCTTATTGATCAAGCGGTGCGGCACGATCGATTTTACCGCGCCGCTCGGCGGCGGAAGTATGAATGAAGCCTTAGGGTTCGCTTATACTTCCGTCGCCGAGCGGCGCGGCACAGAGCATTCATAAGGCGCGTCGTTTACACTTCCGACGCCGAGCGGCGCGGCGAAGTGCAATCCATCATATCGGTCGTGCCGCTCCGCGCCGCATGATCAATATTACAGAAATGCACTGTGCCGCGCCGCTCGGCGGCGAGAGTATAAACGACTCCTAATATTGATCACGCGGCGCGGCACGATCGATACTATGGGATTGCACTTCGCCGCGCCGCATGGCGGCGGAAGTATAAACGACCCCTTAGACGTTAGACGGCGCGGCAGCAGCGGGGCGGCGGCCGCGTAGGCGCTATTTACAAAACTTATGCAGATGAACTCTAAACGCCCAGATGTATCGCGGCGCCGCGTGGTCGATAGCCGAGGAGGGCAGCAATGTTTTGAAAAAAGCGAAATTCTTCGAAAGTTTGATACCTTCAGGTTCAACCTGTCAAGGGAAAGATACTTAGAGAAAGTAACCGTTCCAGAGCAAGTATACATTTCTGTTCCCACTTTACGACGCACTAATCGAATCTGTACTCTAAATGTGTGAAGTGCTACTCCGAAAGGTGTTGAACGCGCTTTGCCCCACAAACCTCTGGTCAGCCAAACGACATTAGGCCTACTCCGAAAAATTTCGACCTAATTTTAAAACAACAATTCCTGATGGTAGATTCCTGATTGTAGATAACGCTTTTCCGCTATCTATGCTTTGAAAACACTTCGCTCATACCTTAAAGGCGTAAAATTCCTGGCGTCGCTCTCCTGCAATAAATGACACACAGCTTTTTTTCGAAAACTCGAGTTGGTCAGCGTCAGGAGCGGAGCAGTTTTTTATAACATAAGGAGCGCCACCTATCTGAAGCTATCCGAAAGGTTATGAAAGCTGCGATTCCTTAAGGTCGCGTCAAGACCTTTTTTCCCAATGTCACCAGGGATGCACTACGGAAGATAAGGCTAGGGACGCAAAGAGAACTGCAGATCATCTTAACCTAGATATCGCTGAGCTGGATAATGAAATCAGGAGGGACCCAGAGATACATAAGAAAGAATCTTGGGAAAAGTTCACTGAAAAAATGACTTCAAAAGTGATGCCACAGCAACGTGGAAAGCTTTGAGAAGGATTCCTCGAAGGTTCACCTCAGCCAACAAATCCACGATTGAATTTGACGGTGGAGTCTTTAAAGGCACAGGGCACCCAAAAAAATTAATTTTAAGATTTCATGCTAATCTTGGAGAGAGCCACACGCTGATCACAGTGGTATCTCTGAAATCGTCCTAGATTCCCTTTAGACAGTTGTGGCTCTTCAAAGATGTCTAGATTCTAAGGGTGAAAAATTGGTGGACGAGTTGTCTCAGGCCTGTCTTTCTCTTCATTCCCAATCGTTGCGCGAGAGCAAGCCAGGATAAGGAGACAGCCCGGCAATGGACTAAAGAACGACATGATGAGAGCTCCTCCATATGTATATCTAGCCGATATCGAGTTCGGAAATCTGTTAGGGGGCCGGGCCTGTGGTGGTGAGCGAAGAGGGTCGGGCCTGTGGTTGTCGCTTATATCTCGCTTATGTGGAGGAATTGAGATCTCGCCTTTTGCACGTGTTATACAGGAGGGGTCGTCTTCACAATCACCTGAGAATCTCAAAATTCATATCTGAGGGTGTACTGTGCCTTCAAGTCAGGGAAAGAGCCGCAAATGCTCTTGGGAAGCATTTCTTCATCACAAGAACCAGAAGAGAGAAGCAGAACAAAATAACTGTACGGGAACTCTGTAAATTGCCACTCATGGTTGATGATGAAGCAGTCACGCCCACGAATTTTGAGAAGACAATCAAGGAAATGAGTATTTCAAAGGCAGTAGGACCAGATGGTTCGAGCCCAGCAGTTCTGAAGAGACTGTCGAGTGAACTCCTACCCCTGCTCGCTGATGTTATCAACTCAAAGTTTCCAACATGCGCATTACTCCAAGATTGGAGAGTGGCACGCATCATCCCGCTGCCAAAGCCGGGTAAATCACCATCTACTGCAAAAGGATACAGGCCAGTAAGTCTTCTCCCACTCTTGGAAAAACTCGGTAGGCGTGCCACGTGCACCCTTGCCTCGTTGCGCTGTGGGCACTCGCCTACGCTCATGTCTATCTACGTAGAATCGACAGCAGCAGACCTTACTAGTGCCCGGATTGGGGCAATCAAAGGCAAACTACTGTGCACCTTTTCAACTGCCCAATGAGACCGACTTCATTAAAGGCACAGTACACCCTCAGATATGAATCTTGAGATTTTCATGTAATCGTGTAGAAGACCCCTCCTGTATAACACGTGCCAAATGTGAGATCTCAATTCCTCCAAATAAGCGAGATATAAGCGACCACCACAGGCCCGACCCCCTTCGCTCACCACCACAGGCCCGACCCCCTTCCAGATTTTCGAGCTCGATAACGGCTGGATGGATGGATGAATTCTCAACAAGTCGTCGTTCTTCAGTCCATTGTCGGACTGTCTCCTTATCCTGGCTCGCTCTCGCTCAACGATTGCGAATGAAGAGAAATACAGGCCTGAGACAACTCGTCCACCAATTTTTTACCCTCAAAATATTGGCATCTTTGAAGAGCCATAACTCTGTTCAAAGGGGGTCTTGGACGATTTCAGAGACACCACTGTGATCAGCGTGTGACTCTCTCCAAGACAAGCATGAAATCTGAGAATCGATTTTTTGGGTGTCCTGTGCCTTTAACGACAATAGATCTCTGGACGAATTCCACGCTGGTGGCCCAGTTCCTCAACCTATGACAGGACCCTCTCTGTGGCTGCAGAAGAAGAATAAGAAGCAGTCGATTGTACTTGAATTTCGTTACCGATACTTATATTCTCCTCCGCCGCTCACTGCGGCCGGCTCGGAATGTCAGAGGAAGGCTTCATCAAAAATTGAAATCAGGATGATTAAATAAATGCCAAGAACATGAAACAAGTGAAAACTTATATATGCCTTGAAGCGCTAATTCGCACTGCTCACTGAATCATATTTCCACTGTTTGTTACGATTTGTTACGATTCGTTACGATTTCGGGCCAAAATTTCGTAAATCGTTAATCGTAAAAAAATGGGCAAAAACACCCGTAATTCGTAAATCGTAATTCGTATTTCGTAATTACGCACAGCCCTGTCATATGATTCTATAACAAGGGGGAAACGCAACCGGCCCTGCCATCCGCGTCAACTTCATTTGTTATGTAGATACCGAAAAGCACCTTCGAAATGACAGTAGGCCAGAGCATGGGTATGAGCAAATCCTGGTTATAGCTGACTGCATCGGTCATGATCTCACCCATGTTGTACATCGATTTCTCCTCTGCACTAGTTTCTGCAGTTTCAGCACCTAGTGTCACCTAAATATGCTCTTGATACTCATCTAGATGTATTCATAAACATCGGGTGCATCCGAATCAGTGTCAGAAGATGTGGTCGTTGTGTGTGTCGTGTTCTATTTATGTGTATTATACTAGTTATGTCATTCATTGAGACAATTCCTTAGTTACGAACTGAAGCCATCAATTCGTGGAGAAAGCGACGCGCCAATTTCGCAGTCAACTGCGGCGACGAAAGTGTGAATACATATAATCCACGGCCTATTCCTGTACATACTCAGGCCAGACCATTACGGGAAAATTCTGAAAGAATACGAGAAAAATCTGTCAGATTACGAGACGATGTTGCCCTCCTCTGACAGATTTCTCCGGTATTCTGGCAGAATTCTTTCGTGATCTGGCAGAATTTTCTAGTAATCTGGCAGAATAATCCCGTTTACGAACTGGATAATACGAGAAAATTCTGCCAGATTACAGGAATTTCTGTCAGATTACGAGAAGAATCTGCCAGCTTACGAGATGGTGTTGCCCTCTTCTGACAGAATTTTCCCGTAATCTGTCAGATTTCTCTTGTGATCTGGCAGACTTTTCTAGCTATCTGGCAGAATTCTCCACTACTCACATAGGCTGAAAAATATTTAGTAGACCCCAAAAAGTTTCTATTTTGTCAGAAATTCTACCGATGAAAAGGTCCCGATAGGCCGAAAATGGAGCTTAAGATTTCCGAAACCTTTAGATATGCACTCGAAATTGTTGGAATTTTGCAGCATTTCAGCCTGAGAAATCCCGTCTTTTTCCAAATTCTTCGGTGATCTGGTGTAACGTACTTCCTTTGATCAGTACTGCTCGCATCCGGCTATTTAATCGCAAGAGTGAACACACATGTTACCGCTTTCAGATCACAAGCTGTCTTATTCTCAATTCGAGTAAGGTCGTGGAAGTGAAGCTGTTTCTGTTCATATAATTATCAGCTTGCACATACTTCATTTCGACCTTTTACAAGAGAACAATATCTGGTTGTAGTGGCCATTTTGGATGAAATGTTTTTTGAATAACGATTTCCGGACGTAGAGTATGAATTTACCCTCCTTGGCTGCCTAGTATCACCCTGAAGCAAGGCGACAAAGGTCCTGTTTTCAGCTCAAAATTGCCCCCTGCTGGGAAGTAGAGTATATAAACTAATAACATTTTTTGAAAAAACGAATGTTTCGAAAAATTTACTCTTTTTAATATTCGAATAAACGAATTATTCGGAACATTGACTTGTCCGAATAGTCAAATAAACAACATATTCGAAAAATTAACTTCTGGATAATGGAATTATTCGAATCATTCGAATACGAAATATTCGAATATCTCGCCGCACTAACCACTTTCTTGACATTTTTTTGTATAGTATTGTATAGATCAAAGGCGCCCTCTCGGATTTCAGAATAGATGCAATTTTTAGGAATGCAAACACAAAGAAGGCCACACTCTTCACAGACTCTTTCGGATCCTGAAAGAAATCATGTTCAACTCTTGCGGTTTTGAGTGAGATACAAGTGCACGCCATTATGAATTTGGTGGGATAGAAGAATAAAAAAGATGAATGTTAAATTGAAGGCTAAATGAAATTAAATGTTAAAGCCAGTGTTCACGAAGTAAAAGTTGGTCGTTTTTTGGCTGAAACATAATTTTAGATTCTCTGAGAAGAGTAGGAACAGAAGTGCGACGAAAAACGGTGAGGAAGTTTTGTCCGTGGGGTTTATTCTGGGCGCTGAACACGATTATGAGGTCCGTTGAAAATATTTAGAAAGATCACTGGACGTTTTGGAAGGTACAAAAGTGCCAAAAATGACTGCATCTTGCGTGCTGGATATCACTTTTAATTTTTTGTGTACAACCAAACAGTTTGGACTAGCTGGCAGCACTCACGAAAATAGAATCTCTGAAAATGCGCCCTGTAAAAGCTAAGGTCACCTGAAAGCAGCTGTGAGGTCGACCGTCCAGCTCTTCTGGGTCAATCATCTAGCCTTTTGTTCACAAAATGTTCATGCGGCCGTAAAACAACAAGAAAAACAACTGTAGCACAAACTATACAAGCAGAAAAACTTTAAAAATTACGGTGACCAAGTGCCGAGAAACTTCAAAAAGAATTTCGGCTCGAAATTCAAATTTATTTTTACGTTTTGCTCAGAAAGGTTTTTCTCTAGAAATGAAGGGTTTTCGAGGGTCCTTCCGACATTTCCATTCACTAGAGGAGCCAAGCTATACAAAAACTTAGGAAAATAATTTATGGCTTTCTGCGCGTAGATGCCTTCAAGCTCTTATCCTCTTGAAACAATTAGATTGTGGCGGAATACTACACAGTTTCACCCAGATGCCATAGCGATACCAGCGATAATAGAACTCGTTTCCGCAGATGCAGATGATAAACTGACATCAAATTCGTGTTGATGGATTTAAAGGCAGGGTTCTCGATAAAATCGGTTGTTGTGCTATCACCGTGAATTTGTAGATCTGACCATCACAAAAGTGAAAACAAGTAAAAAATTGGAGAAAAAACGCTCAGGAGAAAGTTATGGCTTGGTGTCCTCCCGCCCCCAATTATTGAGATTTGGGTAAAAGCCTGTTTTGTCAACTTTCATTTTGCTTCTAAAGTAATTTCTGAACATTTCTGGAGACTACTGATTACTTGAACAGCAAAATATATGCCGGATAAGCAAGCATTAATGAGAATCGCGTTAATTAAGGGGCCGGCCGACACCGGTAATTAGCTGTTATACTTTGTTTTTGAGCGTTTTTCCCGCGAATTTCCGAGTTTTTTCACTTAGTTTTACTCTTGTGATGGCCAAATCTGCATTCTTATGGAGAGAGTTCAAAAGTCTTTTTTATCGCGAACCCTGCCTTTAAGCCACATATGTGCGTCACATTTCGGAAATCGTCAAAAGTCGATTTTGTCGTCAAATTTTTCTGCCGGAACAGAAAAAAATCTCCAAAAATGGGCAGAAAACAGAAAATTCCGCACGCCCCTGATCGGTACCCCAAATAACCCCCAGGGCAAATTTTAAGTCAAATCTCTATTTTTCTTCAACGCTTCCTGTACCCCGTAATTGATATAATGGAACGCTGAATCGAAAATCCGTGTAAGTCCAAAACGCTATAAGTCTACAGAAGGATCGGAAAATGTACTTTCATCCAAACTTTGCCTAAGGAGGTTATTTCGGGTGCTGAACACGGTTATAGGGTCCATTTCAGGATTTTCGTAGAATCAACGCGCTTTTTGGAGGGACAATATGTACGAAAACCAGAGAAAAAACGTCTATAACTTTTTTCAGTTTGACTCTAGGCAGCTGCGAAAGGCATATTCGAACTCTAAGCCGAAAATTGATTCTAGAAAAAAAAAACATTTTGATCGGAATGGCCAGTTTGGCTAATAATAGCTTCCTTGTCAGTGAGTCGAGGGCAATGCATGCTTAATTAGTCTCTTCGACTTTCCTCGGAAAATGTGTATTTCCTTCGGGAAATCCCATCGACCACCGCTCGAATATGACCAATTTCTGCTACTGTGCTTATCTGGGTCAATTTTCGGACCGCAATTGCGACACGACACCCTTTCCCGCCGCACGCCCCGGAGTCAGAAGAGCTTCCAGCGCCGCATCCGCCGATCTGCTGACTCTAGATGGATTTTGGAAACTGAAAACTAAGAAAAATTAGAGAAAATTGAATAAAAAGCCACATCGAGTAGGCTTTGGCGCTGGAAACCCGACTGATTCGAGCGCGTGCGGCCGCAAAGCGTGTCGAGACGCAATTGCGGACCGGAATTCGGCCCAGATAGGCACAGTATAATGATCGTCTAATAAGTTTTTAATGAGGATTTTTTAGGAGGAATTATAGAATTGTAAAAAAAATCGCGAGAAATTTGTGGAGTTGAACTTATTATTTCACAACACTAATGTGTAGGACTCGTTGAAAGCAAATAAAAAACTACTTAGAATTTGAAATCGGGCAGGACTCTGCATACAGTCAACCTTTCGGATACTTTGTTACGGTCTTACTTGAGAAAATCATGAAAAAAACCATCCGTTAAACTGAACAAAAGAAACATCAAAAGCTAAAAAAACCCAGAAATTGAGAGATAAAATGAGAATATCATTTTTTGTCGGTAACAGCTAGTTTCATGGGGGAAAAACGTGGTCGCTGTCTCAGCTGTGTGGACGTATTGATTTCGCTTCGACCAAGAATGATTTTGGTGGTCATGCCTAGCAGATCATACACAACCTGATGGTGCAATAGAATATCACCTTCAATATGATGTTTTTGGAATTATCGAGTTGTGATCGAGATGAGATGCGAATTATATGTGCAGTTGACGACTCTCCGCACTGATGCACAGCATTTCACGAATTTTCCATGTGATTGAATCTTGGCATTATCATACGTATTATGAATGAGAAACGCCACTAGATTCAATTTAGAAAAAAAGCACAATGGAATTCCGATCTGGATCGGACTCTATCACACTTCATAAAACCAGGAGGTCTGAAGTGAGCACTGCCGAGCTAGACCTTCACCGGGGTGGCGGGCACCTCGTTGCTGATTTGGGCGCGCTCCAAAGGAAATTTTCGTCGGAAATTTTCCCGCAGAAATGTCACCACGGTGGTGTGAAGCCGCCTGCGGTTAGAGTTCATTGGAGTGTGGCCTGAGAGAAGCAAATTTGTACATGGAAACGTAACCATGCCCACTTTTGTGAGCGTAGCCAAACCGTGTGTGCATGCGTATGTTTGTATCCGCATGTGTTTTTGTGTGTATACATGGGTTTGCTTGCGTATATTCGAGAACACGTGAAAGCGCAGGTGCGCACGGGTGTAAGTGTATATGCGCGCATGTGCGTGTCGGCGAACTTGGTCGTGCTCGCGTGCGCATGAGGCGCTAGTCGTTCTTCTCAACGCCAGCGCGTCGCGCGTGGCGTTGGTGTATGAAACTTCCTACGCGCATCACGCGCTTGCGGAGACTATTAATACTCTAGCGACGACGCTATGGGGAACGGTGTGAAGTGGGCCTTAACTTTGCCGAACAAGCAAAATCAACACGCGTTCACCCCATAATGGTTGCAGAGGATAGCACTGGAATTAATTATATCGAAAAATAATGAAATTGATGATGGGTTAATTAAAAAAGTTATAAAAAATTCGTTGCTGCCGTCACTGCCATTGCGGCACGGTCGTCACGCACGTGCCTCGCGGGGGTAGCGTCAGACCATTCATACTCCAACGCCACGCCCGCGCATGACGGGCGTGTATTGAGCAGTACGAATAGCGCTTAAGTGTGGAAGAGGAGGAAGCGTACTTGTTTGTGCGTGAGTTGCTTTGCATTTTTTATGAATCTCGAAACAGTCTCCTTTTTGAAGTGCCATCCTTACGGACCCCGAAACCTCCAATTCCAAAGTTAAGGCCGAATTTTTTGGTCTGACAGAATTCGCCATTTTTCTGACAGATTACGGGAGGAGTCCGATAAATTTCAGAGGAATATTGTGGTAACTCTCTGGTAATCTGGCAGAATATGTCAACACCAGAGATCAAGGTGAATTTTCTTGCAAAATTTCCGTAATCGGGCAGTAATTGCAGATTTACCAGTGATTGCTCGGAAAACTCTGGTAAATTTCTGGTACTACCTCGGCCTGAGTAGAAGCCTTCCCGGAGACGTCTATTTCATACAGAAAAAAATGTTTGCACTCCTCATCAATATTGTGTTCCTATTTTTCAGACCAAACGAACGGAAAAATGCATAGGTAGATGAGATGGTGAAAGTGGAATGAGTTTTAGTCCTACTATTTCGTGGATTCAAGTCAGCACGGTCCGGCAGTGGCGTCGCCGTGCTCCACAGAGGAGGGATCGGGCGGCAACGCCCGCTATTCAAATCATTCCTTATCCGTTGTTTTTTTCTCGGTCGGGAACGGCCGCTTTATTGTGGGAGAATGTTTCTCTCAGGGTTCCTTAATGTTCATCTTATTCCCTCTCTCTCATCATCAACGTCCAACCCGATGACGTTCTGTTGCGGCCCATTTCATCACGTACAATGACTGGCGACTCATAAGGAAATCCATTGGACCCCCGATCACACGACTAAATTACGAACGACACTTCCGGTAGGTAATTTTTATTACTCCGAAAAATACCGAGACCCAAAATATAATAAATAATGATTGATTGAAGCATTTTGTAATTTGGAAAAGTGAGTGCGTAACATCGCTATCACTACACGGTCGGGGCTTTCCATTCCTGGTTGGTTTTCTGGTAATTGCCATTCCTTAATCATTGAGTCGTATGGTGGTGCCTTCAAAGATTCTATCTTTCAGAAAGATTTTTGCACGCGCCGTGCTGCAGTCACTGACCAGCGATTGCGGTACCATTGACAACCAAGCATGCCTCGCCCACTTTCCCTCGCGCTTGCTGCGCCCTCCACCCTGGCTCTCGCGACGGAGACACAAAGAAAAAGACGCTACTGTTGTGTCGTCGGCTGGCATCTGTCAGATGAGAGGTTTTGCTGCATAAGCTGGCAAACATCGGACACCGGTCTTTAGGGATGCTGAGATTGAAATCACGAACTGAGAATGCATTCTCAGTTCGTGATTTCGAAGTATGAAATGTTCCTCAGTATACTTCACCATACAATTGGTGAGTTTGTGCCCTTACGCACCGTCACTGGTAGACAATCAAAGCTCCCTGAGTATCTTATCAGAATGATGCGTAGGCGCTACAGGATATGGGACGAGGCTGTCAAAATGGACTGTGACACGCAGTGGGAAAAGTACAAGTCGTACAATGTCCGAGTAAATAAGGCGATGTACAAGCATAATTCCTACGTTGAGAAGAAATCAGTAGAGTCCACAGAGATGTCTAGACTTTTTTCACTGATTAGTTCTCGTATCAAGAAACGCGGTCAAATACCTTGTCTGTTAGATGGCGAGGGGACTTTGGTTCACAAAGACGTAGATAAAGCGGACATTCTTGCTTTGCACTTTCAAAAATCGTTCAACTTTTCTCAGGATTGTGACGCGGAAGCTTCCGACACATCTCAACCTATGTTCCCAGTAATGCCTCACGGTTTATGGTTCTATAAAGAAAAAATTATCGAGTTGCTTTCGAAATGGCCAAAGTCTTTCACAGTAACTCCTGACTTTATTCCGCTTCATTTTATCGAAAAAGTTTGCTTTCTGATTGCATATCCTTTAGAGTTCATCTTCAATCTTTCCTATATGAGAGCAGAGGTGCCAGATCGGTGGAGGCATTGTTTCATCACCCCGGTACCCAAAAAAACTCCTTACAGTCTTCCACAGAACTATTGCCCGATCAGTATAACTTCGATATTCGCTAGGACTTTTGAGAAAATTGTTAAAGAGTACCTTGTAAATCACATTCAGGAGAGCAATATTATCCCCTGTTCCCAGCATGGGTTTTGGAAAGGGTGATCTACGGAAACAGCTTTATTGGAATTTTTGAATGATTGGACACAAGCTGTTGACATTAGTAAACAAGTTCATGTTATATATTTTGATTTCGCTAAAGCATTCGATAAAGTACCGCATGATAAGTTATTACATGGGTTGAAATCTGTAGGAATTCACCCTAGGGTTGTTAAATGGATGCAAAGTTTTCTGACGAACCGCACATATCAGGTCAGGGTGAGGAAAGATTTTTCAGAAATCTACCCAGTATTCAGTGGCGTCCCACAAGGTGGTGTCCTATCTCCATTGCTGTTTCTGCTTTACAGTTTTGAACTCCCTTCCATTATCTCTTCGTTAAACGTGAAGTGTCTGATGTATGCTGACGATGTCAAAATCTACAAAGTAGTCGGTAATACTGAAGACAAGGAAGCTCTACAATGCGCAATAGATGAGGTTAAGCGATTGTCTATCAATAAGAATTTACCGCTTTCTCCTGAAAAAACGCATGTTCTTGCTATCGGGTCTGGTTCAGTGGAAGCTTTATATAGTTTGGATCAAATAACCTTGAATTGTGTTGAACAAATACGAGATTTAGGCTTCATTATTACCGGCAAACTAAGTTTTCGCTCGCATTACAGATCCATAATCTCCAAGGCAATGCACAGGACTTACAACCTTTTCAAAGCATTTAAGACAAAAGATCCACAAATCCTTATCAGAGCATATAAATCTTATGTTAGACCACTGGTTGAAAACGGTACCACGGTGTTTAATCCCTATTTAAAAAAGGACATTGCTGCTTTGGAAAGTGTGCAAAATAATTTCACGAGAAAACTTGCCTTACGTTGCAGTGGTGTAGATTATCGTTTTATACCCAATGGTTTGGTAAGAAGGCAAGTTTTCGGGTTACGAAGTCTTGAAAGTAGGAGAAAACGCAACGATCTCGTCATGTCATACAAAATAATTACTCGCAAGGTCTCACTCCGATCATCCGACTTTTTCACTTTTGTGAATTCTTGCACAAGAGGAAACACACAAAAGCTCAGACCGAAAATATCTCGGACGCAGGTCAGGTCAAAATTTTTCTGTAATAGAGTAGTTCCAACGTTAAATTTTTTGATTAATAGAGGCGCTTTGTGTTTGAATCTCAATTCCTTCAAAAAAGTAGTTCACCAGGTAATCTGCTCTAACTCGTCGTAGAGATCCCAGTGTTTTATAGTCTTTCTTACTTTTATAACCGGTTTTTTTTAGTTTTATCCTCTGTTTTATCCTTAATCGTTGTGTTCCATTTTGAATTCTTCCATTTAGCATTTGAGAACGCTTCCGGCGTGTGTATCTAACGGTATTTATGTTATGATGTCTTCATACACGTGCACTATGTGTGCGTCCACAAATAAAGAAAAATAAATAAATAAATTTCCTGCAGTAAAAACTCTTAACTAGTATTTGTACTCCCTAAAAATCGGAAACATTTTGAACACTCACTCCTTTTATAACACTTCAGTTCGCTTGAGAAAATTACTGGATGCAAATCTAACCTGCTGATTAAAGGCAGTGGTCACGATGAAAATCGTTATCGAAAAAACTACAAAAATCAGCTTAGATATAAAACAGCTCAAAAACTATGAAGGTAGCGCGGTGAAAAACGGGCTAGAATTAGAGTTATCAAGACCCTAAATTTCCAGTTCGTGCACACGTGCACAGAAAGATCACAGTCTCAAGTCGAGCATTAAAAAATTATCGACACTCAGAGGAAGAAATAAATGCAAATTTATCTAATAAAACACTTGAATAATCCAAGCACGCACTTCAACCAATGTTTTTGACTAGATGTGTACATAAATTCGAAAGTCCATTGATTGAAATTCAATTTCAAGCCAACTGATGTTCTTGATATTAGAGATCATCGATGCCGATGATGTGGGTTGGACTCGTCCACCATCAAAAGGCAAGAAAGTTCAGGCTTCGAATTTGGCCCAGAACAGCTGTTTTTTCGCGATTTTTTCTTATAGGTTCAACTACTCTATACCCAAAAAAAGGATCAGAGAGGAAAAGAAGACGAGCATATTTGAGCGCGACCACTGCCTTTAAGCATATGATAAAGAAGAAAAAGCAAAGCAAACTCTATAAAAAATGAGCACTTCCAAGCAGAAAAGGCTTGATGCTGAAAAAGCTTTCCTAAAAAAAGAAACATTAGGAAAGTGGAGTGGGCGAGTCTACAAAAAGTTAATAATGCTTCTTGAGAACCAATTCCCGTAGCTGAAGTTTTTAAATCATGAAATCAACTCGTGTTATTCTTTAGAGAAGAGCTTTCTGGCTTTGGAAAGGTAATTGCTCCGGTTATTCTAGTGCCGGTGGAAATATTTTATACCTATTATCGAAAAGAAGACATGAAGTCTGACCCACATAGACGGGTTCCTTTCGCTGATCAGAAAAGTGAACTGGTGAAAGTACAGAAGCATGTGAACCTTACCAAGCAAGTGAGTCTTTCATCGAGAGGCATCAAGCTCTTCCATGAGAAATAAAGCAACGGTTTGTTACTGGGAATTAAAGGTTTTCGCCAAGTGAATCAGTTCTCAAGAAATTCTATCAATTTTCTGAAGACTCGCTCACCCCGTTTTACTGTTGCTCCTTTCTTTGGAACGTTTCTGTCTGCCCAAAACCACCTCTGGCTGAAACAGCTCGTTTTTGTTAGAATTACTCACTTATTTGAACATACGTGGTGACCCACGAGAAATCTCCAAGGTTTTCCGATTTGTACCGATTGATTTTATTACAGTAAGTAGGCTATTTGTTGGCCAGTTCCTCTGTACCACCTCATTGAAGAAAGTACAGCCTACAACGTTTTTCACCGATTCGATCGAAGAAAAATACCGATAACTTTAGTAACACCTTTATATGATATCGTTATCCGCGAGTGTTTTCTGGGATACTCCATGGGAATGCTCTGATTTCTGGAAGCGCTAGCTTTCGTTCTTTACTGGTATTTCGAGTGCTCCCTCTCAAACTAGGTTTGCACTCATCTCTGTAGTGCACAGCCAGAGCTGTAAATGGGTCCATCCCGCGGAGACGCAGAGATAGACAGTTTGCACTTTAGCAGGGCCGAGAGAGTGCCGGGCAGGCTGGCAGCACCTTTCTATTCGTCCTCTGCGCTCATCATACTGACTCGGACACCCGGTTGCCGAGTTGTCAATGCTCCGGAGACCCTGACCAGCATATTCTATGATGAACCACCACACCCAGCCATATTCTCTAGGCTCCGTCATCGGGGCAGAAAAGGCAGCACTTGGCACATCAATTAGAGCGATTTTCTCTGTGACAGTGCGACCGAGAAGCTTGTACAATCCCTCCTGACCAGCAGGAATTCTCAATTTTGTTGTCACCAAGAAGAGCCGGTAATCGTTGCAGCTTTGGCAACAATTTTTGTGAAGGTGTAGTTGAGTTCAAGGTTTATTGAAGAAAATTTTTTGTTGATATATTGTTTTTTGATTTTTTTTTGTTTTCCAAGTTTCTTGCTTTTCTTGTGTAAGTGTTATCTCTTAGTTACTTCAACTAGTTATTTCTACTTATTTACGAAAACCTTGAATAAATGTTTTCTCAATCATGAACTTTCTTAGCAATACTGCCATGTGGGCATCATATTCTTTTGGTTTTCACCAAACTATACCTTATATTTAAAAATCGCTAACTGGGTTGTGGACACAGGACACACCCAAGTAACCGTTGTCCCGTTTTTTGCAGTTTGAAATATTGGATGGTGGTGGTTAGGTGGTACAGGGAAGATGGGATTCAAAATTGAGAGCGCCAAAGCGCCACGATATTGGACAATTCTCTGCGCATCTGATATACTCGCGACTGTCTCCCGGTCTCGTTTGCCAGCTCCACTCGCCCCCTCCGAATATCCCATACTCAGAATCCGCTTAATGCGTCAGGCACCCCTAGAAGATCCAAAATCTGAACAAGGTCACAACGGCTCGGTCCAAGTGAGTGGAGCTGACTTGACGATCGAAGTACCTTTACATATGTTCGGAATAGATGTTGGAAAAATTTGATGCATTGATCGTTTTTAGTTCAAAAATTGGCAACTCAGACAAGCATAATGCCACTCGGTATTTTCCATACCCCAATGTAATAAAATAACCAGTCAACATACCTGAATTGTGAACTTCATCGGTTTGCCTTTGTTTATTTCCACCTCCTGGTGTATTTCATCCGCCAGCTGATGGAGTCGGAAAAGCCTCACCTAAGAAGTTGGCTATGTCTACGTGATAATAAAGTAGGTCAGCGAAAAGCATGCTGTCCGTAAAGGTACTGGCATCATTTTGTGCTTGTAAGTGCTCAGACAGTAACACCGGTCGGACCTACAGCATAAAAACGCCTCCTTGAGCTGATCGCGGGCGAATGGCGGTAACTCCGAGAATTTTAGCATGGCTATTGCATAGCTATGGCACTGAAATTCAGTTTCTGCGCGTTATAGCATCGCTATGGCACTGAAATGCAGCTCCGCGAAGTAGCACCACTATGGCATCGAAATGCAGCTCTTCCGCGGAATAGCATCGCTATGGCACAGCAAATCATGCGGTGCTCGAAATAAAATCGCCATGACATCGCTGTGGCATCGCTATGGCGCGCTCCATCTCACCGAATGCTCAATCGGCATTTCGAGGCCGATCCTGGAAGGTGACTTCAAATCACCTGCGAAGGATCACTTAGAAGTCGAAGAATATTTTTTTGGCAGCTGAGGGGATGGTCGCCACGGCTAGGAGGGGAAGTGGTCCCGCACACGGAGCCCGTCGTGGGAACCATCGGAATAATCCACATGTGGCATCGAAATAGCCCACATGTGGCATCGTAATTGCCCACATGTGACATCGTAATAGCCCACATGTGGCCGGCCAGGCCACATGTGGGCTATTACGATGCCATAGCGACGCAAAGTTTCTCAAAACAGAAATCTCGCCGGGCTGATCGCGGAAGGATGGTAAGGCGGTGTATTGGGCTATCTTATAGTTCGCTAGCGCCATAGGCCACTCTGTTGCAGACAAACAGAGACGAATGAGCGTTAGTGCCTTGTTTTTGGATTAGTGTAAATTTATTTATACACGAGTATTGATTTATAAAGGCACCGATCATCACTCATTCCGCGATCCGACCGCTATCGTACCAGGATCAGCCCGGTCATATCTCTAAGCCGGTCTTATCCTGGGATAATGCCGGTCGGATCGCAGGGTAGGTGTTGTTTAACCCGCCGCGCGCCTGCGATTTGACCGGTGCTACTGTCTGAACGGAGTGCAAGTGACTCGAGGCGCTCGAAGATAGAAAAAAAGACGTTTGTGGTACGTGCAGATCAATCAGTTATTCAAATTTCTCTGCAGGGGCAATGAAGAGTACACTCGCTTTCAAAGACGCAAAATTAGGCCCTAGTTATACACCGGCGGGACGCTGCGGAAATAGCAAGACAACTATCACTTATATGCGCCCTGCCTGCGCTCAGGCCTGCCAAAAGGAACAGTAGTCGCAGAAAAACGCGCCGGAAGGCCGCACAGAGCAGTTATACACGCCGCGGCACCGTATACTGCATCCTTACGGGACCTGCCCTGTTGGAAATTTGCCAATTTCCACCAGCTGATTATTTTTCAGATTTGAAATTGTAAAAACATTACCAAAACGACATAACGAGCACTGTAATGACGAGAGGAATTGATTATTAGTGCTACTCTGCAAATAAAAAGTGTCAGAAGCGAAAAAACCGATAAAATACCATTAAAAACGCCTGGAAAATTTTGTCCGCAGTATTGCGTCAAAGACGCCGAAGACGCAACATTGCAGACGAAGCCCAGATTCACGCAGCAAGCGGCGGCAATGTCATCGCGAGACGTTTTCATTCCGCTGGTGTATAACTAGGGCCTTAGACGCAGAGTGCGAACGTTCTGATAAAGCATGGTCTGGCATAGTCTTCTCTCACCCTCAGGGATATCTCTTCCAGCTGCGCACCACTCCAAATCTCCTCACTGTCGATGTCGTCATTCATTCGTGGTGGCGAGTCGTTCATGGAGAATACACATATAGAAACCTGAGCATTCTCAGTTACGAAGTTGCCACGAAGTACTCGCCAGCATGTTCTATTCACCTTGAGAAATCCACAGTTCTCGTTCACACCATCATCGTCTTCCTCATCGAATGGTGTTGTTAGCGCTACCCATTTCGAAATGACGGCTCGACCTGGACTGTGAATTATAGCTCCCATTGGGCAACAGAATTCGCCTTTCACCTTCTCCAAGAAACGTTTCGCACGAGTGACCTGAAAGATTCCTTGGCCTCGTAAATGTAGTTTGAACAACAAGCAAGTAATAGATCTACTTTTATTAGAAGGTTCTGCGATGCCAGATTCTGTAGGCTCACATCCTTGAGCATGAAAACCAAGTTCTGCTTCCACATTGGGTCATCCTGGGCACAGACGCGCGTGCACTTTTGTAGGCCTTCGAGGTAAGCACGAATACGTAGTGCACCTTTCTTCAAGTCTCTTCCCTCTATCACTCGCAGTAGAACCTAGAATGTTATCCTTGATCTGTTCATTATCTGGAGCATTTGTGGAAACCCGAATTCTCAATTCCGCTAGAAGCGGCTTTCCCACATTTGTATGTACTTGCAGAATCAAAATGTGGCAGCGAAGCTGTTTTTCCAACTGGGACTTGAGGATAGTCGTTACCAGGTCGTCGGCTCAATACTGCTAACTGACATATGTATGTAATTACCACATTCAATGCGTGATGAAAATGCATGTTCAGCTTGAGGAACCATTCTCATCGAAGGCTCCATTACAGAGGCAGGTGCGGTAGATTTCATCAAAGAAGCAAGTTGCAGATAACGGTATCAGATATATGTTTCCCCAATTTTCTATTGAAATTTCGCGGCATTTGCCTTTATCGCAAACGCATAAGTAGGGAGTAAGGGAATGGGTCGCCCCATACAGGCGCGATCGTAAGTGTAACCTCCCTCTCAATGTGAGCCCATCTAGGTTAGGTCTATCGGGCTTACCGTGTCGAAGTCTCCGTGTCACTGCTATATTTTGCCGTGACCGATGCTGCTAGCTCTGTATGAGCTCTATATGTACAGTGCGTTTCACAAGTATACTCAGACACTGCGAGGGGGCAAGCGCCGGACAATAGAGCTCGTTTTCGACTTGGTGAGCGATAGCAGAGGCTTCCCACGGAGGGGGCTTCGTGGCAGGCCCCTGCTCTCGCCCGGCGCTCGCTTCCCTGAGAGTTTGAGACGGAGGGGATGCGAAGGAGTCGGAGAGGACAGTTTACGACATTAGAGATCAGAGAAGCCATAGTAGACGAAATGCATGTATCATCGTTCACGCCAACTTTTGTCCCGAATTGACGTGATTTCTCCTGTGATCTCACAAATTCGTGCTCGACCGGTATAAAAGGCGGCTAACCTCATGGAGAGCCGCATTCGGCCCAACAGGGCCGGCCGTTGACAGGGACTGAGTTCCTAACAGGAAGGGATATTTTTGGAGGAGGGCGGAAGGCGCTTTTCGGGGGGGAGGGCGGTGACGCCATTGCTCTGGAGCAGTGACGTCAGTGCTCCGGGGCTGTGACGGCAGAGCTTCAGGGCTGTGACGGCAGGGCTTCAGGGCAGTGATGGCTGGGCTTCAAGGCAGTGACGGCAGGGTCCCGATCAAGCCAAATTATCACTTCGGCGCCCTCTTCCCCGTTTGAGCGGGCGAGAGCCGATATTTGGGGGGGGGGTTGCGCTCCGTAGAGCTTCATTAGCCCCCTCCAGTGTATGAGTAACTGCATTCTTTCAGTATTATGTTTGGGACACTTGTTAAATTTTACCCGAAGATAACCTGTAAAATGTACCAACGTGTCTAAGTAGGAAATCTGGTGCGAAAGTGTCAAAACACTTGTGTTTCTCTGCTGTAGCAAATGAGTGATCTTTAGAACTTATAATCGAGTCACAGAAGAACTTATTGACCAACCGGTTCGGACACTCAAGTCCTTCGAACCCTTTGAATGTCTGACCCGGTTGATCAATAAGGCCCCGTCATAGTCGGCCGAAAGCGGCCGTTTTAGTCCCACCCGGTCGATAGGTATGAGAAGCACGCAAAACGGGAAGATATGAAGTGATAAAAATCATCCTCGAATGATAAAAATCGTCCTATGATATGATAAAGTTTGACCCCAACTGATAAAAACCGTCTGGGATGATAAAACTCCACCTGATACGACCAAGGACGACATAGAGATGGTGGAATTTTATCAGTTGAGCATGATTTTGATCACTTCTCTTCTTCCCGTCCTGCGTGTGTCTCATAGCTATCAACCGGGTGGGACTAGGACGGCCGGTTTTTTGGCCGACTATGACGGGGGCCTAAGTAATAGTAGTGTAGCATATCCAGAAGAACTTATAGGCCAACCGGTTCGAACACTCAACTTATTCGAAGGCTTTGAGTGTCCGAACCGGTTGGCCAATAAGTTCTTCTCCGAGTCACCGAAGCTCCATACCCCCATTCGTAGGGATCCCGCCTGGATTTTGATAAGAACGTAAAGCCCAACCGAACATTGCCCGACACGACGCGGTCGCGTCACGGCTCTCGTAAACAAAATTGATGATATTAAACGTAGGGCGTAAAAGAAGTGAAGAGCGGTGTGTCTTCATTGACATACCGTCCTTCTTTAGGAATCAGAAGTTGAAGATCTGGCTGGACTATGAAGTAGGGAAAGAGCACCACCGGTGGTCAAGAAATTACAAAATCGGAAAAAAACTTATAAATTGAAAGAGCCGTGACGCGACCGCATCTTGTCGAGCAATGTTCGGTCGGTCTTTACGTTCTTATCTGGATTTTGGAACCATTCCAGAGTGTATTTGATGATGTCGGCATAGACACTAGTGGAGTGCGAGTTTTCATACGCTATTCATACTAGTGAAACTTTGCGTTGAAGGTGGGGGCAAACACGGTGTCACCTGCTATGGAAATTGTCGTAATGTATTGCACCCGCAAGAAAGGTGGGGAAACTGGTATGATAGGCGCGCACGAGTGGACGAGCGGGGAGGGGGGTGCAAAGCGTGCAACTGGATGGAACACGGAGTTTCCCCCACCTCAGAACGTCGGAGGGCCGCGCCCCCGTACCCACCACTCAGCGGGGCGGGGCCCCCCTCCGCGCCTGGCGCCCTACAAGTCCCCGCCCCAGCCCCATGACTCACAATGGGCCCGACGCCCGGATATCCAAGCAAAAGGGCCCGGGCCCCGGGCAGAACATATCCACGTTGTCATCGCTTAAATGATTGTTTCCTTCTATAACGATATCCGGGAACCACCTCTCCCACACACTGGGCGAGGTGCTATACCCTTCTCCAAAATTTTCCAAACCCCACGATGGGTGTCCCATTCAAGTCTAATCAATAGACCAGGGAACTTATCTTAAAGCCGCACCGCAAAGTGCGCGATGATGTAAGTACTTACTCAGTGGTGCCTGCAGAGAAGTCACCATAAAATTGTGCTCCGTATGTGGCACGGGTTTGATTCTGGCGTTCAACGTATCATGCGATTTGCCTGAGCGAACATGTTTTCCTCTGTTTCGAATTTTCCCTGCAGGACCAAGCTAACGAAATCTGGTGGCGCCCCCGCCTCGCGCCTAATGATTCTCCTCTCGCAAAACATGACCCGCGCCGCTCGCCCTTGGTCGGAAATTCCCGGGGGCACGGCCCTCCGACGTTCTGAGACCTCTCTTGCGGCTGTAAAACATTACGACCCTCACCCCATATGCTATAACATAGATACACCGAGTTTGCGCCAACGTTCAGTGGGGAATGCAAAGTATCACCAGGATTCATGCCGACTGTATGTGCCGATTGATATTCCACGAGACATCGATCACATATCGAGTGCACGTTGGAAGTGATCCAAACCAGAGTTGATCGAGAATAACGCTCATAGACTAGACGTAAAACACCGTGCGGTACCGATTGCCAAAACGCTATGATCGATCACGGGTTGAGAGATCGCCGCGATGAACACACGTGGCACGCACGCAAGCGAGAGGGTAATGATAGTCATGAACATCGATCAAGTGATATCCCGTTAGATCGCTGCGTCGTGGCAATTTCTCGACCAGTGATCGACGATATAGAATGCTTTTCAACTTCCATTTGAGAATCTGAGTCGGTCCGTCTGGTATAGAAATGCAACTGATATCATCATTTCATGCCGTGACAATCGATACCGCACGGTATTTGGAGTTTACTCGCTCATAGGCCCCCGTCATAGTCGGACGGAAAACCGACCGTCCTAGTCCCACCCGGTCGATATCTATGAGACACACGCAGAACGGGAAGAAATGAAGTGATAAAAATCATTCTCAACTGATAAAATTCCACCTTGTTTGTGTCGCCCTTGGTCATATCAGGTGGATTTTTATCATTAAAGACGATTTTTATCAGTTGGGGTCAAACTTTATCATATCATAGGACGATTTTTATCATTCGAGGATGATTTTTATCACTTCATTTCTTCCCGTTTTGCGTGCTTCTCATACCTATCGACCGGGTGGGACTAGGACGGCCGCTTTCGGCCGACTATGACGGGGGCCATAGAGCTTCTAGAGAAACAATGAATAATAACCTTATCAAAGAGCTGATGTTGGAAGAGATTTTGATTTATATGAATGAATCTCAGGTCCCCCCCACAACTAGGCTCGCACAAAAACGGAAGTTACACCCTGTTCATGCTTTTGCGGCAGAAAAATGAGGAATCAGATGTCTGATGCCGTTATCTCTTATGAACCCGTCAACATCTCGCCAAGATTTTTGGAACTGGGTGCTAGGCTAGTTGGGAGGGGCACTCAGATTTCGGAATAGTAGCTATCCACACAAAGGGAGAGCCTTTCCCGTTTTCGCAGTTTGACACCTCACGCTGCTCAATGAAAGCGTAGTGGTCCCGATAAGAATTAGAGTCGCAAAAGGAGAGACAACTCCTCCCTCAGTGTGTCTCAAACTCTCGGGGGGACGGTCCGCCACACTTTTGAGGCCGAAACGGCCATCTCCCAACCTTGAGAGAGTCATTCAGCCATCCACGCCCGTTCTCGACCGCCACGCAGATTCTCGACCGCGGCGCGTCTACGCACATCGGCAGTTGCAGCCATCCGCGCCCCTACGCAGTTGCTCTGGATCATCAACATGTTTAGACAAAAGTATTGACAATGTTGCTGGTATGACAGGCTCCTCATCTCACAGTGTGCCTCAGTCGGCTCTTCGGAGCCGGACCTGGAACGTGGCCTCGAGTCACTTCCCAGAAGATCCACCGGATACCGGAGGATAATTTTTATCGCCGAGGGGAGAGGGCTCCCCACGGCTCGTGGGGGGGGGGGGGAGGGGTGGTACCCAACTGGAGGCCATCTCCCCATGGTCCACTGTGGGGTGCACCCCACTGCGGAACTTGGCGGTGGGGTCACCCCCTCCCCTCCGTAGGGATCCCAACAGGCGTGATCCTTGTGGGCTGTCCCCGTGTCCCCTGAACGAATCCGGAAACGCCGAAAATGGACATGGACAGTTTTTGAGCCGCTTATGAACAAATTTTGGACCGCTCGGGTCCGGGGACCGACAGATTTTACCGGAGGACGCCGATCCACGCACCTTTCGACATCGATGCGCTGATCGGAGGCGCGGCTCGGCGGTAAATGGTACGGCGGCCGTAGCCCCCGAGTGTCTGAGGTAGTGAGCCCCTATCCCCAGATTTCAAGAGAAGAACGAACGATACCGCTCTCAGAAATCAAAAGTTATTCCATGATGTTTCGAGGAAACAATGAGTGATAACGCTATCCAATATCTGATATCAGGAAAAAAATCATTTGTATGGATAAAGCTTGAGTGCCTACCCCCCCCCCAAATGGCGTTGCATCTAGAGCTGCTTCAGAACCGGTTAGCAGGTATTCCTTATCAATGGAGAATAGCACACCCGCGAAGGCGCATTGAGACTCATTGTCAGATATCAGTTAGAATACAGTCGACAAGCTATTGTCTCCTTGTCAAATTTAGTCTAACTAATGGAAGCTCGGCCGTTGCGGCTGGCTATGCGGCGTTCGCGGCACCACCGGTCAACGGTGTTTCGATCGCGCACAACGACCGAATAGCGGTATAAAGCTTCGGGGAACCGATCGGCTCCTAACGTTAATACATGCCTGTCGAAGTGACAAAAAATGTTTACCTGCTATTACTTGTCTGAACACGTTTAATCGATACGTATGATTTGTTTAGGAGCAGAACGGTTCCTCGAAGCTCCATACTCGCACTCGTGACGACCTACCGTAGCAGCACCGTCCACTGACTAGACTAAAATGTACAAAGAAATTCTACTTATGCCGTCAGAGACTGAGCTCGAAATCGGTTCATCCTTCACGGCAGTGATAGAATGTCAGGACATGTTGCTGCTGCCCGCGACCAGTGACTCGACACAGTGCTTATCATCCATATTGACCGAAGATTGGCATGCCTGGTGAATGTCGCGGTCGCAGGAAGCATAAAAGCGGCCTCAGAGGAAGCAGTCGATCCACGGTATTTGCGGGACGAACTGGAATGACCCGAAAGACTAACGTCTTCAGTTGCGACGCCAAAACGAACATTCGTTGGTCACCTACCATAGCCCTGTACTTAAACTTCAGCCTGTCAATCCTGACGTAGATGTTAAAGGGACAGGGGCTCTCTACACACCGGGGGAGGAGTTGTCCCCTTTTTGCAGTTCCAAACGTCACGTTACTCAATGCAAGCAAGTGGTCCCGAGTGGAATTAGAGCCGCAAAAGGCGGGACAACTCCTCCCTCGGTGTGTCGAGAGACCCTGTCTCGATGTTAAAGGCAGCATACACGCTCGCAAGCATAGTCGAGATAACAGAATAGATAGGTCCGCACGGCCCGCACTATGCCGTCAACGACGTTTGAAGCGCTGAAAACTGTCCAGGGTGACAATATTTGACAATGTTTGAGCAATCTCGCCTTCCACGCCCGTATTTTCACACCCCTTCGAGTAACAGAATGAGAATCGATACTTGTGAAAACGTGTGATAATTGAGAGTGATAGCACTATTAAATGGGAGTGCACGAGAGAAATAGCTTGGTTTACTTGAGTATAACATGTCTGCATACCTATTGACTCTCGTCCACTTTCGAGAATGCCGCTCTAATTTGGCTGACCTCTTGAAATGGAGGATTTTAACAGTGCACAAACATGTTATATTGAGGTAAATCGAGTTTTTTCTCTGCTGCACTCCCCTTTTATAGTGCTATCATTCTAAGTTATCACATGTTTTCTCAAGTATTGATTCTCAGTCTGTTACTCGAAGGGGTGTGAAAATACGGGCGTGGAAGGCAAGATTGCTCAAACATTGTCAAATATTGTCATCCTGGACAATTTTTTCATCGCTTCAAACGTCGTTGACGACATAGTACGGGCCGTGCGGACCTATCTATGCTGTTATCTCGACTATGCTTGCGAGCGTGTATGCTGCCTTTAAGAGGTAAAAATATATCCTCTTTGACGCTCTCATTTCCCGGCTGAAGATATAGTGGAGTCCGCTAAGAGTGTCTCATTTACTTATCAATGAGAAGCGGTCGATTGGAGATCAATGAACATGAAACTCGTTGCAGCACAACCGCTCTCGCTCAATCGGTATTGAGCGTGCTGGTTTGGGATTCATGCACATTGATCCGTAGAGACCGCTTCTTATTGATAAGTAAATGAGACACTCTTGGTGAACTCCACTATACAACTTGGGCTTTGACATCAATTTGAGCTCTCCGTCCATGCCAGTTCGTCTGCTAGCTTACCTTCCGTTGCCACAATGACTGCTAAATGTGGCTCCGAACTCTTACCCAACTTACATGCCATGTCCTCGGTTTGTCTGCATCCATGAATTTTTCGGCACCGAATTCCTTGTCTGGCTTTGCGTAAGTCAGATTTGCCGCTTCAGCAGGGTCCTGAATTGAAGTATACTCTATTTAACACATAGCTTTCAGTAAAATTCGATTGAAAACGCAACCTCCTCTTCTTCCTCCTCATCTGAATCTGACTTGCTGTGCTCATTTTTGTCGCCTCCAGTGGCATCCGTTCCAGTAGTGCTTGTCGACCTCTTCCGTTTCGATGACTTCTTGCCCTCCTTGGTTCTAGGTCGTTGCGCTCTTTCACTTCTTTCAAACTGAAATGAGTTTGCATGAGCCCAGATTGTCCCTTCAATCATGCCTATGGCGCGGTTTGAAGAGACTGCTGACCTCATCTTCATCCTGTCCCGCCCCAGATGCGGCGCCTTTGAGGAGAGCCATTCCGATTTTGCTCTTGATGTTCTTCATGTGGGGGCAGTGTCGAGCCAGCTTGGAAACTGAACCTACCTTTGCTGAAATATTATCTTGGACTGTTGTTTTTGGGCACTTCAACCTGTGAATCCTACAGATACCGAGCTCACTAACGTGTCAAGCTTATCAATCGTTGTTTATCTGAAGTTTGTGAAGTGTAAAGTATACCCCTTACTGTAAGTCACCTCGACGGGATGCAGGGAAGTAAATTCATACCAGCGGGAAGAGACGCACGGCAATGCTCAGTCGGCGAGGGTTAATGCTGTCTACCCTCAAGGAAACACGAAAGACATCTTATTTTACTGATCGTTGGGTAATCGTCTATAAATTGGGCGGCAGCGCGTCGAAGGTGAAATTCGGTGCAGATTGCAGGTCTGCACTTCGTTAGGAGGCTCACATGGCACATTCCGAAACAGTGCCTCGGCAACACTTTATGAGCGATTTCGCTCGAGCTCCTTCGGTCTCATCGCATCCATTTTAAAATCTACTCAGGTGACCTACAGAAAGTCAGTGCTCACGCCTTGCAGACCCAAAATGCGACAGCATCCCGTGCTCATGCAGTTGGCGCACCAAATGGTTGGCGGATTGCGAGTGCTGTCTTATCATTAGCTCGGGGCACGCAGGCCACATTACGTCCACGAGCTCTTTTAGCGCTCATCGCAGAAGAAATTAAAGCTCACGTAAGCTTCTATACGTTTCTGTCTCGCACGATACATCCATGGGCACTCCTTCAATTCCGTCGTCGTGGCCGACTTTTGTGGAACCAGCTGCATACAGGCTCGCTAAAATGGTTGAGATAGGGAAATTGGGTCGTCCGGATCCTAGTAAAACCCTCAGGCCGTTGGAATCTTCGAAAACGAGTCGAAACGGCCGTATTTGAGCCCTATCAAGCCAGCAAGATATGCCGCACCTCAATACAAACTCGTAAAGAGTGATTTCTCGAACACGGTTTTTTAAAAAAATTTTATGCTTCCATAGACATAAGCGTTCTTCTAGTACATGCTGTAAGAGTCTACAGACTTGACTATCTCAATCACTTCGTCACTAGCTTTGCTCTTTTGAAAGTAGTGTTCATAATAATCTTAGAATTGAGATTTTCGGCCAAATCGATTACTTGGTCCCCTGGTAGAGCTTAATTGACGACGAATCCTTGTCTTTTTTGTTCGGGTTCCAATACTACGAGCTCCAGTTCTTCGATTTATGGTATAAAATCAATTTCATTTTTGAGCGTGTACGCTGCCTTTTATAGGGAGCGGCTGGGAGCACTAATCTTTTGAGTAACCTGAGTAGTTACTCAGGGTTACGTTAAAATTTTTGTGTAAAGTATCACGTACCGTACTGCTTCAGCGTACTTATGAATTGCACCATGAACCCGTCGTAAAACATAGCTGACCAATCCGTTCGTGTATGTTTGGTTTCGTTTTTGGAAAGTCGCAACGCAGCCACAGTTCAAGGCAAAGGATAAAAGGCGCTTGTGCGTTCGCATACTTCGAGAGTTTTGACAGTGAAGCAGCCGAGAAACAGCCCACCGGGCTTCGCAGCGGCTCCTGGTTGGCTATTTCGCAGCTGTTTCTGGACTTTTCACAAAACGGACAAGAAGTAATCGGGAAGTAACCGAGATTTAACCGAGAAATCACGTGAGGTAATCAAAAGTAACCGATACGCAACCGTCGCCGGCTCGCCGAGCCCCCATCCGGGGCCACCAGAGGATGGGCGGGACCTCCAGAGGCTGAACGAGATCCAAGTACCTCAAACTTGGGTAATTGAACCGACGGAGGTGTTGACATCTGAATCATGAATCTGGATCGCGCCATTTACGTGCCTGGAGAGCATTATTTCTCGGCTATTTCGCTGCATTATTTGGCGGCTATTTCGCGGCTATTACGCGGCAGGCAGGCATTTCACGGCTACTTCGAAGACTATTTTCCGGCTAAAACTGTCAGAGTAATTCCACTAGGCATACTCTTGGTTGCGCCATAATCGACGGCAAGGTTGTAATTCTCTTCTGAAAGTTGTGATTTTCTTTTGTAGAAAAAAATGAAAGTGTTGCAAAGGGTGAGTTTCCCCACACACACAGGCAGAATCATTATATATTCAAAGTCACAAATATGGATAAAAGCAGCAATAACAAGGAAAAAAAGAACTTTTCTCTGTTATTTCCATTTTTTTGTGATTTATCACTTTTTCTTTTGTTAATCCTGCGTTAATCTATTTTGAAGAGTTTAGGTGTTTCTGTGTGGAGAGGAGGAAACTTACCGTTTCTTAGCGTTTCCAATGCTTTTTTCAAAGTTTGGTAATAAAAATACAGGTTTATCATCGACTACGGCGCAACCTTACCGGAAATACCCAACCTCAAGCCCCCTTTTTTCCGTTTTCATAGACTGTATGATATCACTATGTTGAAAGCTATACACACGTGATAGACCAAGTACGACGTCACTGAATCTTGGCATAGTTGGTTGTTAGTAGTAGTTAGTTGTTACTTAGCTGACTAGGGAACCTCGCTAGTCAGGTATGCGCTTTTGAGAGACTGTGAATGTTTCTTACAATTAGTCAACTTGGATACGCTCTTTTCAAATCTGAACTCGGATTTTGCTACCGACATCTGCGAAAAAAAAAGTTATCTTCTTCTTCTTCTTTGCAGCCACAGAGAGGGGTTCTGTCATAGGTTCAGAAACTCGGCCACTAGCACTGGGTTCGTCCACAGATCCATTGTCGTCAGTGTAGTCGGTCTCTTCGGGCAATTTAACAGGTGCGCAGTAGTATGCCCTTGACTACCGCATTCAGGACACTCGTCAGGTTTGCTGTTGTCAATCCTATGCAAACATGACATAAGCATGGGGGAGTGTCCACAGCGTAACGATGCAAGGGTGCACCTGGCACGCCTGCCAAGTTCCATCTCTGTCTCGCTGACCTTCGGAGGTGCGACTCCCAGGATGGAGTTTATGGCAACTGCTCAAGTGTTCCATCACGAATCGGGTATGCTCCGCGCGCAGGAGACGGAGGCGTTCTTGTTGTGCTTCAGTCCATCTCTGCACATCTACTTTCGAGGGAGCATCGGCGTACGGCTTTCTGATACATCTCTTTCTCACCGGGTTTAATACTCTTCGCGTCCCTGAATTCCTTTCGACGCCGGCCATTTGTAGAAGAATCCTCAAGAGAGCTGCAGCCACCCAGTGTCTCTCCCATGACAAAAATCCTTTCCGCGGAGGGATTGACGTCGGTTTGCACGGAGGTGATCTTCTTTCCTCCACACTGCAACGGCACGAACGTACGACATCTCGGCAGTAAAAAAGTTATAGCCGGTCAAAGTTCGTATTTCACGCCTTTTTTCTATCAAAAACGCGCATTAGAGTTTGCGAAATCCGGAAACGGACCTCATGCTTGTGTTCAGCCCCCAAAACTACCCCACTGAGCAAATTTTGAGTGAAGGCACATTTTCCAAACTTTGCACAGACTGATAGCGTTTTGGACTTGTGCGGATTTTCGGTTGGGCGCTTATTTATACCTCTGAAAGCGTTAAAAAAATGTTGCAGATTTCACTCAAAATCCTTCCAGGTAGGTTATTTGGGGCGCTGATCACGGATCTATGGTTTATTTGACGAATTTCCGAGCTCTTCGATATGATTCGTCCAAAGCTTCCCATCGGGGGGAAAATTTGATGGCAAACTGCGACATTTACCGATTTCCGGAGTGCTACGATAGATATGGCTCAAATTGCTGCTCTGGGGGTTATTTGCAGGGCTAAACAAGAATCTGCAATCCGTTTATCGATTTCTGACAGATTGCGGTACATAGGTTACAGTGGGTATACGGCAGCTTGGTCAAAGTCTCAGATTTGACTCAAAATTTCACTGTGTGTGTTATTTGGGACGCCGAACACGAATTTGAGATCCATTTTTTGATTTTCAAAGTTTTAAGGTAAGTAAAGTAAGTT
The DNA here is from genome assembly GCA_029168955.1 of Aplectana chamaeleonis. Taxonomy (NCBI): domain Eukaryota; kingdom Metazoa; phylum Nematoda; class Chromadorea; order Rhabditida; family Cosmocercidae; genus Aplectana; species Aplectana chamaeleonis. The sequence continues at coordinate 89,780 of JAPDOI010000144.1, forward strand.
AAAAGGCATAATGCCTACCGTAACCTACAGTCACCATAAGTCCAGCGACAAACAGACCCCAGATTCGCGTTCAGCGCCCTGTATAACCCCCAGTTGAAAGTTTGGAGCCGAATCCGAAAATATTTTCCCAAACGCCCTAAAAATTGGCTGATGGGTGGTACCCTTACCTTTTCACGAAGCTTCAAAAATGCTTATAACTTCGTTCAAAGATGTCCGTAGCAAAGTCCGAGTTCATGTCGAAGAGAGCGTATCCGAGTTGACCAAGAAACATTCACAGTCTCTCAAAAGCTCATACCTGACTAGCGAGGTTCCTTAGTGAGATGAATATATAAGGGAAACTGGTTGTACTCTGAGCAAGCGTGTAAACGAGCATAACGCTGGTAAGAGGAAATCCAACCCGACCACATTTCTGGGGCCCACCGGATACTATGTCATGAGAACATGGAGTTTGAGAAGACCTTTAGTATTCTTGCAAGGGAGTCACAAACTGCAGCGCGAAAAACTTTAGAGGTGTTTTGGATTACTGCTAAAAATCCTAAAATGATCAGGAAAGATGAGTGTTTAGCCATAGCAGCTGTGCTCGCCCCGTTTCTTGACCTCTGTAGACAGTGATCTCAACGTCTTCCTGTAGCGAACGCGCGCCATCTGACCACCCAATGCATCTGGGACGGTAGTAATCCTTGCGAAACTACGAGTTTAAAGTTGCGAGCCAGCGTTCCAAACTAGCAGAGTGAACTGATTGAAACCGACGCCACACACGCATCGTCATGCGAGATTTTGGGTTTCCTTGCAAAACTTTGGTATTTCCAGAGGAATTGAACTCGCAGCGCTAGAGCCAAAACGGTGATCACTGGCGTTGCACAAAGATCGCGCTAGTACCCCGTGATGCTACCATTATAGCTAGCTCACATAGCAAACACAGCATTGTGAATTTGGCCACCTAGGGGTTCAGACTATGTAGCAGCTAATGTTAAGGTAACTAGTACTTTAGACGTAAAAACGATAGAGGAATGACGCATTTAAAATTAATCACTCAAGGTGTATTTAATGAAGTGGCTGGTCCAGCGGAATGGAAAACTTGTTTCCTACATAGTCATATATATAACACTTATTTAGGAGATTATTTTGATTGTACTTTTTTCAATTGGATTCTGTTCACCTACCGAACAACAATACCAGGATCTCAATAAAGTGAGACTCCGGCGTACTCATTTTCCTCACCATTCTTCGATGAATTTTATTAGACTTTTTGATTTCATTGCAAATATCATTGCTGTCATTTCCTGCCACAATTTTTCACCTTTCGATTCTTGTGTGAAGCCTACCCTAACCATCTTCATTGCCTGCTACAAATGTAGACGAATGAAATTTTCTGATTTCATTTCTAACTTTATTCGTTCGTCTGAACGATCGAAGGAGCAGAAATTTTTCCTTTTTGTTTGTTCGAACAAAAAAGTTTGTTTTCGCCTATCTAGGAATTTGTTTGAATGTGCTTTTTCATCCTTCTTTGATTTTTAGGGAAATCGTTTTCCAAAATTGAAAACGAAATCCTGGTCCGACTGTTGCAGCACGCAGCTCGAAGGTAATCGTGCTGGGACCACGGGGATTAACCCTCAAAGATTGGGGAATGTTTTACACTCAGGTAGGATTTGTGCCCACGCGAAGTTCTACCCCCTTTAAAAAAATTGGTGAATTTCTTCATCAGTGTAATAGATTCTCGTATCCCGTAATATCTACGGCTTTACTGAGACCAAAAACCTGTTTTAGGTGTCTCAAAAGTTGTATTGCTCGTTGCATTGCACGCTCCAAGAAACGGTGATCTATGCGCATGACCTCAGTCGATCACCAATCATCTAGGGAGGTGTCGATGTGCGGCCAGGATGACCGAGGGCGGCGACTATCGCCAGCCGGCTGTCGAAAGCTGGCTGGCTGTTCGACGACCTCGCATGATAGACGAAAAAGTTCTCCGCACCACTTTTCCTCCCCAAAGTGGCAGTGTCTCGCGCCTCCACCGCCTCTGCGCTGTTTCTCGTTTCTCTGCCCACCTAGCGAAGAGGCAAAGACTGCTGTCAGTTCCAGCCATCTCGGGAGAGTGCCCGAAACCATGAGGCAAACCCGCAAAAAGCTCCATAGAACGGAGCACAGGATAGGGAGCGGTTGACCATTTTGCTCCAGATTCGGGATATAGGTCATTTTGAGGTGGGGGAACCCTATGGATACAATATGAAGTCTGTTTATTGCCATATCGCCTCAAAATCGGCTCTTCTTTTGAGGTCGAAACTCGCAGAATACCAGCATGTTTCGATCTTTTCGAAACTCACAGTTTCGGAGGTATACCCCTGCAACGTAGGGCGCTCAATACTACTCTGGCTCGACGCAGATAAGGTGAGCATTGAGTGATCTTTTTTTGCTTTGTCTGGTAGATATCTCGAAGTAGATCATCTTTTTCCTCTGAAATTTGAAAGTGTTTGGACAGGTAAATCAATTATGTTCTGACTTTCCAGGTCCCGACGAAGGAGATTGGCCGAAAAGTCAATTGAATAAAGTGATCAACATCTTGGTCCAGGCTCTGATAACAACTAACTGCTAAACACGCGCTTTTTCTCCATTTCCACCAGCTTCTCCTCCACAAAATTATTGCTTGGTTTCCCTGACCACGATATCCTAGAGGCTTTGCTGCTTCCACAAAAAAGACGGAGACGGTACCGGCGTGAATTCAACAACTGCTTCGATAGCTGTTATTTTCTACGGCTTCATTGACAACTACTATGAGAACGCTTTATAACAACCTCAGCTAATACTAACAAACAGTATCACAAAAACTGAACTGGCATTAGTAGACCCGGGAAGTCCTGTGACTCATCGCGATGATAAACAATTTAAATGATCAGCATTCTTATTTTAGCTATCTCAATACTGGTTTGTCGTCGATTGTGGTGCTATCTGGTGGCAGAAGGAGTTCCTGCATAAGGCTATCAATAGCTGCCAGGCCGAATAATTTGGCCAATTGTACGTCTTCGACTAAATCTCGAGCGATTGCCAACATCGGAGGCAACAGCAGAAGGAGATTCGGGAACCGACGTGGACTGTCGCGAAGTGGCGAAACTTGCCGCACATGGCGTTCGAAAGACTCAAGCACCTGCAGTTAGCAGAATTTCAGGCAGGAAGTCGGCATTTGATATAAACGCTCACCTTTTGGCGGGTCTCATCGATTTCACGGAATGAGTCCTCCACTCCGTTCGCAACTGGGATGAACAAAATTAAACGGTGTTTTTTCTACAATAGTGAGTTTCTTGAACACTGGTTTCTTGAACTTACATGGATCGAAAAGGGCTATGGCCTTCAAGGCAACATACTCGATTTCGTTCATTTGCAACTGTCTCATCGGCTTTGTAAGGTGGTCGACTATACGAGCTGCTACATGGCTAAAGTATCAAGAAGACTAGGAACCCGAATTGTGGGAATACAAACAGGTGCCACAGTGAAATATAGGCGTTTTAACATGCTACCGATAGCCTGCATGAGTCGGCAAGTCGGCACCACGTTTTAACACTTGAGAGACCGCCCTACGGCCAGTTTATGTGGGTGTTTAAGTGTTTACGATGATTTTCGTCCCCGAGTTTTTCCCATAAAACAACGCGTTGGCCTCCAAGTGATACTAAAATTACGAAGAAACGGCGAGAAACGCATTGAAACGCCGCATTTCAGTGACATTATTCTATAACATGGACTAGTTGTCCGGTTGTACGAACATGTTCCTGGTGGTTCTCATCGGTGAAAAATGGAGTCAATCGAAAGTAGAGAAATATTGTATGCAAAGCAGGATTAGTTTGGGCCCTAAGGAAGGAACGGAGCAATAGAGAGTAGAGAATTGCAAAACACGGGTCCACAAAAGATATAGTCGTCACAACAAACAGTTCCTGTGAACAACAACCCAAAACAATTTATTTCCAGATTGCATGCTTATTTCGGAGAGAGTCACACGCTCATCACAGTGGTATCTCTGAAATCGTCCAAGACCCCCCTTTGAACAGAGTTATGGCTCTTAAAGATGCCTAGATTCTGAGGGTGAAAAATTGATGGACGAGTCGTCTCAGACCTATATTTCTCCTCATTCGCAATCGTTGCGTGAGAGAAAGCCAGGATAAGGAGACGGTCCTGTGATGGACTGAAGAACGACGACTTGTTGGAATTCGTCCATCCATCGAGCCGCTATCGTGTTCGAAAATCTGTTAGGGGGTCGAGCCTGTGGTGGTCGCTATATCTCGCTTATTTGGAGGAAATGAGATCTGGCATCCGGCACGTGTTATACAGGAGGGGTCCCCTACACAATTACATGAAAATCTCAAAATTCATATCCGAGGCAGTGTTCACGATGAGTATCGCACTCGAGTTCGACCCAAAAATGGGATTGTTTGGTCGTGAGGTAACTAATAGTGAAGAAACAGCGAAGAAAAACGTCCAGAATAAATCAAAATAACGGTTTCTAAATTTAGGGAGTGGACAAGAATCATGGGCCCTGCTGATTTCGGCAAGCGCGCGCTAATCGCGAAATCTGCGCGAATCTATCATGCTAAACGCGGCTGAGTTGCTTGGCAAGTTGCCATCGAAAGGTGTGCGGCGCCACAAGCTCGTCCGATTAGGGGGGGGGGGGGCGGACCAGGGTAGGTAGGCGCACCGGGATAGCTTTCAAAGCCGTTTTTATCAATTACTGGCCAGTTTTCGTTGCTTTCTTCGACCCTATCCTCTACAGCACCTGCCAACTTGGTGTTTCACGCCGAGACCTCGAGAACGATATTTATCGTGAACACTGCCTTTAAGGGGCGGGGTGAGATTAAAGGATTTCATCTACTTCTGGTGCGTTTTTCTAAATTTCTACGCCATTTTAGTTCTACCCGGGAACCACCTAATCGACATAGCAAATAATCTTAAAATTGAAGATTATCGTGAACGCTGCCTTTCATTATGAATGAATCCGTGTAAAAAAATCTGAGGTATCTATTTTCTGCTCACCAGTAACATAGGTTCTTGTTAGTACGTGTTAACCAGCTACAATGAAAAAGTTACTTTTTATTGAAGAAGCGGCAAAAATTGTGGGTGAGCAGTATGGGCACGCAGTACCAAATGCAAACGAGTCGTGGCCACGCAGTGGGGAGACGCGGTCCCTTAGAGGTCGTTCATACTTCTGTCAAGGCGCAGCGCGGCGAGATGCAAACCTACAATATCGATCGTGCCGCGCCGCGTGGTCAATATTTCAGAAATGCGCTGTGCCGCGCCGCTCGGCAGCGACAGTGTAAACGACCCCTTAGGCTTGTTTCAGAGTGCGATAGCTAGTCGCCGCGATGGCTTGTTTTGAATGCGCATTGACGTGCGACGCGATCTCGAAAGATGCTCATGATTCTTTGCCATGCTCATGATTCAAGGCGTTAGAGCTGTAATTCTTTTTCCAATCCTGTCAGAAACTGCAATATGTCGTGAACTTCGCAATAGGTCGTGAACATGCACAGATCACGGCGACGGGAAAAACGCGTGTGTGCGGTAGCGTATTCCACTAAGCATACTGTGGGTTGCGCCTTAGACAACGGCAAGTTTGTATTTTTTCCTAGATTTTAAAGAAAAAAGAGTTTACAAGGTTGAAATACGCTAAGCATTTTGCCCTCCGCGCACAGATTATTAACACACCTCAAATTTTTATTATAGACACGCAGGAATAACAATAAAAATGAAAAATTACGAAAAATGGAGGCAACGGAGAAAATTTTTTTCTTTTTATTTCTGCGTGTGTTCATGGTGAAGACTATAGGTAAACTGATAATGTTTGTGTGAGGTAAAACTCACCGGTTTTCAACGTTCCCATCGTTTTTTGTCTTCAAAGTTTAGAGAAAAAACTCGAAGCTAATCGTCACGGCGGCTGCAGAGGGGGTTACCTATATTTTCGTTCTTCATGTAGACTTGAATCCGCCAGTGTGTAAATGTATATTCCGATTAGAATCACCTTTCGGAAAACTAGGGCCTCGCTTGGGTCCCGTCTGGAAAAAAAATACGTTAAGTTGGGTTCTCAAAACGAGTTGGTCGTCCGACGGACAACTCGTCCACCGCTCTCATTTGACAGCACTCCTAAGCAACCTGAATTAAGATTCGATTTCCTTTCAAAGCAGTGAACGCTTCCAAATGCACATAAGAGCTTCATGCTCCCGGAGGTTTCAACGCCTGCTCAAAATAGAGTAGTCCCCCAGCGAACATGGATTAGTTACACCCCGCAGCCGCCGTCACGGTTAGCGAGTAGAGAAAAATACAAAACTGCCGTGGTCCATCGCACAACCTACATTATGCGTAGTGGAATACACAACCGTCTTTTGCCGTTGTAGTGGACTGTAAATTTTTCTTCGGTGGCTATTTTATAATACTAAAATTTATTGTCTTATGAGGATTCAATGGCTAATCGTATACGGTGCACAGTATTTTTTCCTTTTACTCAGTCACCCTTCAAAATTAACGAACTCACTTGACGTCTGGTACCTTCGGCGTATCCCGTGGTAAGCAGGTTTCGTTTGTGAGAAATACGGCATCGTTTATATGAATACTACGGAATGCGGCACACATTACCAGATGTTGAGCTGAGAAATGTCTGAAAGATAATTCATTAACCTCATGTTAATTACTAGCCTTTACCGAATCAGGGCAGAAATATCATAAGGCGCCTCAAGGTAACCGAGTTTCACACAAAACGTTGGGCTGGAATTGACAGGAGTCGAATAAGCTTTCAAAGAACATTTGTGTACGATCAGTATTTGGATTTGAACAAAAACTTTTTTATCAACGGATATTGGAAAAGTTCTGAGAACTCATTCCTGAGCAACTCCTTGATTCTGAATTCATTACTTTAAAAAATCTGCGAAAAGAATTCACCTCAGCAAGGCAACCTGTGTGCTAAGAGGAAGACGTTGGAACTCCTGCAAATGTTTCGCCCATTCAACCATTAATGTGAGCTGCTGGTTCATACTGGAAATGAACTCTTTGGAATCTCTAAAACCTTGATTTCTTCTATAAATGGAGGTTTACCTATCGGTCACATCGCAGGTGGTTGCCTGGCGATGAGCGTCAGCAGTTCGAGTGATGACAGACGAGCGCAGATGACGAACAATGGCCTCGGCGGTGAGCAGCGCATCGAGGAGAGGATCGTCGGGAATCGCTCCTGATCCAGCGGGTCGAATCCTACAATCTTAGTGATTGCTGAGACGGCGTCATCATGGACAGCTGCGTGTCATACCTATCTCTTTCATTCTGCACAGCCTCTTTCCTCATTCCACGTCGCATACATTCGTCGAAGCGGCAACTGCGACATGTGTTTCGCTGTGCTGGAATGGACCGTCATAGTATAGGGTATGCAACACCTTACCCGACACAAGACTGAGTAACCCTTTTACGCTATCAAGATCACAATTAACCGTCTTGCTTGTACTGTAGAAGTGAGCTTGAGTGGACTCGGGAGCGCTGAATGCCCAGACTGCCTCGCAAGGCAAACGTTTCGCGCATTTGCAACATGTCTTCAAGTCTCATGAAGTGCGAAAAGATTATAGACTGTGAAAAAACTTCTCATTAACATGAAGAAGTTTCGATTAATGCTAAACTCTGGGGTATTTCTGGTGAGCTCTCGATTTCAGTTATCAGTAGAAGCACCGCGTTGAAACTTTGAAAAATTTAATTGCTAATAACGATGCTTCGCCAAAATTTGACTTTCGTCCAGATCCTTTACCGCTGACGTCATCGTTATTAAAGGGCGGCAGAGTGCATAGGCGCTGGGGTCTGGCGGCGAGCTTGTTCAGAAGAAACGTTCAAGAACAAGCATAGACGCGGAAGACGCCAGACAGCCAGAGACAGGCGCATCGACCGTCGCCATTCGTCTCGTCGTATTGTGCTTATCTGGGTCAAATTCCGGTTCGCAATTGCGTCTCGGCACGCTTTGCGGCCGCGCGCATTCGAATCGAAAGAGTTTCCAGCGCTGCAGCAGCCGATCTGTTGACACTAGGTGGGTTTTAGAAACTGGAAACTAGACAAAATCGAAGAAAACTGAATGAAAAAGCCATATCGAGTCGGCTTCGGCGCTGGAAACTCGACTGACTCGAGCGCGTGCGGCCGCAAAGCGTGTCGAGACGCAATTACGGACCGGAATTTGACCCAGATAAGCACAGTATGGTTCGTCGTGCGGCTGCCCGTGATCATACAGTGCGTTTCATTGTTTATGAGCAACCTACTTTTCAACTATATCATTCTCCAGCTTGACGCTGGGCAGTTTTCACTAACATTAGCGTATTCAGAGTGTCAAAAAACCTATATATACATGTCATCAAAATTTTACCTCTTTGAGAACTGTTTTTATAACAATTTATAACAAATTTGTCAATTTTCGGCCGTTTCATTGTTTATGAACACTCAAGTTTCAAAACAATTTATTCTTCAAGCATAATAATTACGTACTAATTAGTAGTCTACATGAGCTCCATGTTTCATGGCTACTTCAAAAAGCCGAGATGGCATGCTCTTCGCTAGGTTACACAGTACCACGGTGTCGATTTCACTTCATGCTTCGAGGATCGCAGTTCTGAGCTCATCAATCGAGTGAAATTGCCTGCAGTTGACGTACACTTTGCGCACGATGATCCCCCACAGGTTCTCCATGGGATTCAAGTCAGGGCTACTTGATGGCCAGTCCATAACTTTGATTCTATGCTCACGAAGCCAAGAGGAAGTCGCTCTGCTACGGTGCACGCTTGCGCTGTCCTGTTGAAATGTGAAGTTACTCCGGCTGCGACCTCCCAAAAACGGGCAGAAGGTGATGCCCCAACATTTCCTCATACTCATCTGAGTCTATGCGACAGGATACGAAGGCAAGGTCGAGCGTGTTCTCGCAACTAAATGCCCCCCACACCATCAAAGAGCCACCGCCGAAGTTCCGCCTACTGAATAACCTGGGCTCCTTCCTTAGGTCACGCGAGTAGGACTTCACACCATCAGGGCCACCCAAGTTAAACTTCTTTGCGTCTGAGAAGACCACCTGAACACCATAAATCAACTTCTCGTTAACATAAACTGAGCTGACCTTTACTCTACCTACGGCCTCACCTTATCCCAATCGGTCACCATGTTCTCTCGCGCGAATCGAAGACGAGCGGTTCTGTGGGAACTGGTGAGGTGTGGAGCCTCCTGCATTCTCTCTCACAATGTTTCCGTCGCATTTAATAGCCCTCCAGGCGGTAGATTTCGATACAGGCAATCTCAATTCCGCACCGACTTGATTTACACTAGCCGTGTTGTTGGATAATCGCTTGCAAACCTTGGGTTCGTCCTTTTGGGAGAGCTTCCGCACACATCTTAAAGATAATTGTGTTCGTAGGCGTCTTTATCTTTCAAATAAGTGTAAACGACGCCAGGGCTTCTTTCAATTTGGGCGGCGATATGACGTGGCCCCAAGCCGGCATCTTTGAGGGCTCTGATCTGAGCTTTCTTCACAGTAGAGAGTCGAGAGCCGCGCGCCATATTGAGACAAGAAATGCCTCGTCATTCTCGACCCACCTATATAGGTAGGTTGAGACCGGGAATTGTTTTAAACATTGTTAGCAGGAAGTGTTCATAAACAATAAAACGGTCGAAATTTGAAAATTCTTATAAAATGTTATAAAAAAAGTTCTCAAAGAGGTGAAATTCTGATGACATGTATATATAGGTTTTTTGACACTCTGAATACGCTAATGTTAGTGAAAAATGCCCAGCGTCAATGTGAGAATAATATAACTGTAAAGTAGGTTGTTCATAAACAATGAAGCGCACTGTAGGTTCGTTGGGGTGAAGACAGCGGTCCGAGAGGTGAAGGTTGTTTAGGATACCTGAGTGGGGAATGGTGGAGGTTCCCTATAGATTTGCAACTTCAAAATTTGACATAGATTTGCAACTTCAAACTTTGACGTTTTCTCAATCCTCTTTTTTCCATTCAGTATATTTTTCTTCTTAATCATTAATTTGAAACATTTTTTCGTTAGATGACCTTCTTTTGAAATTGGCTATTCTTAATGAAATGATCTGCCTAGGTAATGAAAAATTTCCTTTGAGCTGCCTTGTAGTCAAAAATTTTCGGAAAAATTTTTCCAAGCAATTCTTGAAAAACTACCCGTTCTTCGCTCATAGAATTTTTGCCCTTTAAAGGCAGTGTTCATGATGATTTCCGTTCCCGAGTTTTTCACATAAAACAATGAGTTGGCCTCCAAGTGTTACCCAAATTACGGAGAAAAGGCGAGAAACGCACTGAAACGTCGTATTTCAGTGACACTATTCTATAACATGGACTAGTTGTCCGGTTGGATGAACGCGTTCATGGTGGTTGTCACCGGTATAAAATGAGGATAATCAGAAATGGAGGAATATTTTAGGCAAAACAGTATTAGTTAGGGTCCGAAGAAAACCACGGAGTAATAGAGAGTAGAGAAACGCGAAGGACGGGTCCGCGAAAGATTTCATTGTCACAACAAACACTTCCTGTGATACTTAAAAGGCGGGCTGATACTTAAGGATTTCGTGTACTTCCGGAGCGTTTCTCTCAATTTCTATGTAATTTTGGTTCTACCCGGGTTCCACTTAGTCAATATAAAGAATAATCTCAAAATTGAAGATTATCGTGAACACTGCCTTTAAGACGAATCTTTGGACGGAGCTGTTTCCAAAGTCTCCATGGGGAATCAGTTCTCCGTCCATACTTTTTTTACTCTAAAAGGAAGCCCTTTGGTGAAGGTTGTTTTCGGAATCCCCATAAAATTCTGCATCGAATTGCGTTCTCAGTTTTTGAAAAATACGTTCCCCTTCTAGCAGCCGATTTCAGTTTAAAAAGTGCATTTTTTTTCGCCTGAAATGATCGGTTTTTCGTCCATAACTTTTTTATGCTTGGAGATGGACTTCTGGTTACGGTTGTTTTTGGAATCTTGATGGAATCCTGCGTCGACTGGTGTTTCCAGTTTGGAAAATGTTTTCTCGATCCTTCAGCCTATTTCATTTAACAAAACTAAGGTTTTTCGCCGATAACTCTTCAACCGTTGAAGATAGTGTTTTGGTGAAGGTTGTTTCTGAAATCCACGCAAAATTCCGCGTCGAATGGTATATCAGGTTCCTAACTCTGCTTGCTCCATAAGCCAACCAGGTCGGTGAAGCCGAGCCCCGTTGTAGGCTCCAGGGGAACTCTGCGTCTCCTACTTACACCATAGAGGCGAGAGCACCCTATGGAGATAACTAAGGAGCTCGGCCCCACCGACCTAGCTGGCTTATGGAGCAAGCAAAGTTAGGAACCCGGTATGTCATTCGACGCAGAATTTTACGTAGATTTCAAAAACAACCTTCACCAAAACCCTTTCTTCAACGGTTGAAGAGTTATCGGCAAAAACCGGTGTTTCGTAAAATGAATTAGGCTTAAGGATCGAGAAAATATTTTTCCAAACTGCAAACAACAATCAACTTACAATTCTATGGGGATTCCAAAAACAAACTTCACCAAAAATGTCTATCTTCAAGCACAAAAAAGTTATGAACGAAAAACCGATAATTTCAGGCGAAAAAAAATGCACTTTATAAGCTGAAATTGGCTGGTAGAAGGGGAATATATTTTTTAAAACTAAAATTGCTATTCGATGCAGAATTTTATGGGGATTTCGAAAACAACCTTCATCAGAGGGCTTCCTTTGAGGGTAAAAAAGTTATGGACGAAAAACCTGCAGTGACACCCACCCATTCTTGAAAATGACTTGCATGATTGTTGGGTCACTTTCATTCTTTTTCGGGGCGTTTCACCGGTTTTCCCAATGGTAAAGGTTCCCCACTTCACCTACCCAGGGGTGAAGGTTGGTAGAGTACATGGCTCCACCCAACGAAGCTATGCCCGTGATCGTCACAGCAGTCTAGTCTGAGCTCTCCTGTCCTCCATTTCTCGTCAACCTTCAGCGCAGTGAGCCGTAGCTCCCTGTCCAAACAGTATCCGACAAACGCCATCATGATACGAAGTCCGTAGTCATAAGATGGGTTAACCGTACTCCTAGAAAGCAGACGTTCAAAGGGAAGACAATGGCGCAGAGGGCTGTAGGCCCTGCCCCGCATTCCCGGCACCGAAAAACGAGGAGGTAACGTCGGCATGGATCGTGAAGAGACTTTGCGTTCACTGTTGAGGGTTGGCGCAAACTTGGTGCCATATGCTACACCATAGGTACACCGAGTTTGCGCCAACCTTCAAAAGTGAACGCGAAGTCTCTTCACGATCCATGCCGATGTTAAGTATCAGTGCGGAGGCGCCACTTAGGCTTGACCCCTAATGGCAGTGAGGAGATCTGTTCCTGACGTGTTCGACCTGTTGTACATAAGAGAGGTTAAACGCATACCCCTTATCTGGTGTTCTATTATGAAGAGTATATAGACAAGAGCAGTGTAGTTAATGTGCAGGCTACGAGCCTTATTCGGTATTATCGACAGCATATGTAGAGTTCACTTAGTAAATTTAGTCAGATGAATGGACGGGGCTGTGACGGTAGAGTTCCGCGCGCGAATCAAAACCTCGTTGACCACTGATGCCGCCAACACCGCACGGCTAGCCGCCTGGTTCATGCGTCAGACTAAATCGAATACGAAAACTATATATGGTGTTATATTTGCAATGGAGTAAACTAACAGGTATAATCTCAAAACTGAATGGATCAGAAAACACATAAAAGCTACCAGTTTGCAACAAAAACTCACCTTTATCAACCACGCAGCGTCGACTAAATCGGCATGAGTACGCATGTCGTTTTCGTATAGTCCTGCGGAAAAATCCTGCAAATACCTTCGTTACCTATAAAAAGATAAGAGATTCCAGAATTCTTGGAATAGAAAAAAGCTGGTCCTCTAGGCAGTACATATTAGTGTAATGAATCACTTGGAGACGAAAGCAAAACATGCATGTCTACTATCCCGAAAATGCACAATAGCAAAGTTTTCCCGCAAACAAAATGCGCTTCGCACAGTCCCCTCCGTGAGGTGTTACTGGATTGCAGGCGCCACGTGTTAGCGCGGGCCATTGCGTCAAGTTCATCTCCTCTCGACATGCGGGTAAGTGCTCATTCTGTTCATTAGAAATCGAAAAAGTTGCCTTCCTAGAGCTTCGAGGTGTCGCGTACCGACAACCTAGCAATTCGGTAAAAAATATGCAAAAACGATGGCAAATATGATGAAGACGCATAGAAAGCTGATAAAACACTTATTTGAACAGCAGTGTTTGCGATAGTTTTCGTTTTGGATTCGTGAGAGAAGGGCGAAAACGCGCTGAAACGCAGGAAACTGATTTTCGACACCAGTGGCCGTATTCATGAAATCACGGGCGCGCGAAGGGGGCGTAACCTTCCCGTACCCGACGTATGGCCGGCGGTTTTGTGCCTCTCTTGTCGAGATTTCAAGAGTGGAGGCCACCCGTTCGCCACCTCTCAGAGCAGAGACAGGCATGAGTAGCCACCAGCAGAGACGGAGAGGAGACCAGCGAGTAGGGCCTCTTTCAGAGTTCGATCGCTCTGCGACGCAACCGAATGAAAACACTGTGTATCGATCTGGTCGCGTCGCGCGATCTGGTCGCCGGCCTTTCAGACAAGATCGCGGGAAAAGTCGCCCAATCGCGCGATTGGGCGACTGAGATGGCCAGATCGCGTCGCCATGCAGTGCACGGCGTCGCGACCGATCGCGGCGACCGCTTCATATGTCCACGTTCAAATTCCTCTTTTTTTCACGTTGATTCAGGCAAAATCAGTATAAGTAGGCAAACAATCATAATGCAAAACAATTATTATCATAAAATGATTATTATCATCAAAAAAAATCTACGATACACTTGAGGGTGGCAATAAAACTAGGATCCAAACCACAATTGACATTGTAGTTCCATGGTCTAAACAAAACCTTCTCCCTCTTTCCACTCAAAAAAATCAAGTACTACACCTGGGTAGAACTACTAATAAGGAAGGCGGGTACAATATCGATGGTTCAATACTCCAGCATGTTAACCTAGTAAAAGATTTAGGGTTTCTTGTCGATTCGAAATTGAATTTTGATAAGCATTTGGATAGTATTGTTGCGAAAGCTGAACAGAAACTTTTCCTTCTCTTCAAATCGCTGAAAACTAAAGGTCCATTGCTTTTGGTTACAGCCTATAAAATTTACGTTCGATCTGTTCTTGAATATGGTACCTGTATCTACTTTCCTCATTAAAAAACCTGCGTTGCCAAACTAGAAAGAGTGCAAAACAACTTCACAAGGAAGGTCTTCATAAGGTCTCTTGGCTTCACGTGTAGGAGTATACCCCGTGGCATAGTGAGGAATCGTATACTTAATTTGGATATTTTACATTGCAGACGCAAGAAAAATGATTTAATTTTGGTATATAATATTATAACTGGAAGACTGGGTCTCAAAGCTCATTCATTTTTCAAACTGGTTGAATCAAATACTAGGGGAGAAAGGTTCAAGCTTAAATTCCGTCAGCCGCGCACCTCTTTGTGGCGCAGCTTCTTCACCTTCGGAGCCGGCATGGAATACTTGAAGATGAGCCATACTGTTCAGATACCGATCAACTTCACTAAATTCAAAACACTTGTCAAAAATTACCTTCATTGTCAAGGAAGGATCTATCAATCTTTTAACGCTTTTTCCTTTCGAAATCTGTCATTTTTTAAGTTCCTCGATGTTTTCGTTGTTTTTCTGCCCTTTCTATGTTTCTACACGTCTGCAAGGGCGTGTAATAAAGTTAAAGTTGAATAGCAGAGCACAACGCACCTTTTTATCATAAATGACTAACCAATTGCGCGACACCGCGAACATGAAACAGGCGTCGATTAGAATGTGTACGTAAAAGTGCGTGGTCGCCAACTTCCGCGATTGGGCATTCACACTTCCAAAATCTGCGATTTCCACGGCGACGCGACGGTCGCGTCGCCGTGCTCACGATCGCGTCGCAGAGCGATCGAACTCTGAAAGAGGCCTAGGAGACTGCTAGGTCACAGGTCCGCTATCAGTGCATTCCGGCGGGCACAGCATGCCCGACCTCGATTGTGCGAGTGGACGGGCAGAGCGCGCGCTACCTGCCAGTGACATATTGATCACGCTCTGAAACGCAAGATCGACGCAGCAGGCAGCCGCGATTCTCTCCCTCCACCCGCCAGGTGGCTAGAAACCCTCCCGTCTACCCGCCAGGTGGCCAGGAACCTTCCCGCCTATCTGCCTGGTATTCAGTAAGGTGCAACATCGGAAACGCGTCCAACAGCGGGTGGACTTTGTACTTTCCCAGGAGGCTCCCAACGTTTCATGAATACGGGCACAAGTCAAATTCTAGGCTCCCGTCAGAGCTGGTCGATCAATTGAGTCCCACCTGATAGATGCGCACCGAATTAGTGACAGACGGGTGCAGGAAATCCACCCAATGAGTCCGTTTGGGGTCATCACCTTGCGTCCGCCATCCACACAGTGTTCCACGAGCGCACTTGGGCAGGGTCAATGCACCCGAGGTCGGTTTCTCCGTCCGGACTCAGTCGGACTTTGTTGGTTTTTCGACGACCCCCTTCATCGCTGGTTGCTTACACTAGTCGCGGCACTGCCAACCGTTAGGCCTAGTGCATACTTCGTCGCGGGTGCGACGGCGTCGCCGCGACAGAGAGTGCTCAACGACGTGATCGGTGGTAGGCCGGTCGCCTGCGAATGGATATCACGCAATACTGCGTCCACGACAAAATACACACTATTTTCTTGACAGAGTGTTTATTCATCTCCTCTCGAAAATAGTGTCTAATCTTCTATCATCCAACACAGGCTCGTGTGTGGGTGCTCAACACGAAGCTGGAATTCATTTTGTCCTCTCCCTCTTTACCTAAATATTCTATATGTGAGGTGATTTTGTTCAATTTCAGATTTGACTAAAACTTCACCTCTGGAGAGGCAGTGATCATTGATAAGATACTTCTTTCGATATTTCAAAATCATGTAAGGTGGCTGATTGACGTTTTATACACCGTAAAGATCGCGAATCATAAAAAATCTCAACCGATGGTGATTTCCGTAGTGATCAGCACCCAAAAAGACCCATTCTAGGCAAGGTTGAAAAAATTTCAAGTGAATTTCGGAATGTGGATTCGCGCCAGTTTCTGCGAAATTCGACATCACTTTTCCATTTTCGTGGTATTTGCTCTATAGGTGTACAGGAAAGAAATTTTCGAAAGATTTTTCGAAATTTTTTTCGTTCGTTCGAAAATTCGTCGAGCGAAATTTTTTCAGACTCCGTTCGTTCGAGCTTTTGCCAAACGAAAATTTTTCGAAATTCGTTCGTTCGGAATTTTTTCGAACAAATTTCGAAGGTTCCGACGAATTTTGAAAAAAAATACGAAATTTCGAAAAAAAATCGAAATTTCGATTAGTTTCGAATTTCGTTCGTTCGACCTCCGAAATTTTTAAAGTTTTTCGAAAATCGTTCGTTCAAATTTTTTTCGAACGAAATTTTCTCAATTTTCGTTCGTTCGAAATTCTTTCGAACGAAATTTTTTCATTTTTCGTTCGTTCGAATTGTTTTCGAAATTGTACAATTATAATTTGCTCTCAAAATAGAGTGTCTCTCTTTATGATTTTCAATGCGAACATAATTCGGACAAGGAGTAGTGCATTGCATTAAAAAAAAGCATGAAAGAAGAAAATGTGGAGTGATCGAAATCATGAAGAAATCCATGGTAGTATTCGGAATATGAATACCTTCGAGTGGCCGATCGTCGTTATATAATCTAACAAGAAAGAACTGTCGATTAGAACACATACCAAACGAATACGAGGCTATCTACCAACCAAAAACTTTTGAAACAAACGTATTATTGCCTTCCAGGTCGGATGTCTGGCGTTTACGTCGCGGTGTCGTAGTGCAGTGCACGACGACACGACACACCATCCAGACGGCGCTAAACAGCGCGCACATTGCGGAAAAGTGTAGATTGGCCGCGACACAGGCACGACACAGTCGCGCATAGCAGCTCCCACTAGATTGGCCGCGCGCGACGATTGTCAGTGCTAGACGCGATCGATCACTGCGCTGGGCGCGGCGGGTTGTACCAGTTCCTGCGCCGCGACCCCGTCGCCGCGACAGAAGTATGCACTAGGCCTTAGGCGGCGTCTAGAGTTATCGCGACGCGACGTTATGATTAGCATACGTATCGATCAAGCGACGTCGCGTCGCGTCGTAGCTAGGTGTTCACAGTGAAGAGGCGCGATACATCGAATTTGACGCGCAAATTATAATCGCTCCGCGACCATCGCGTCGCGTTGCAATGCAAAGCGACGCGATGGTCGCGGAGCGATTGTCATAATTTTTTTTTCATCATCGAGGACTCAAGGGGCATTTTTGATTTTCTCAAGCCTTTTCAAAGACTAAGTTGATTGAAATTGTCATGGGTTATTGTATTGTTCTCAAATGAAACTGCAAACAATTTTGTCTGCATATTTAAGGACAGTGTGATGAGGGTGATAGTTTCAAAGAGTTGACGAGCTATAAAGTTTTTTTACGGTTTACAAGTGACACAAACATAATTCGGTCTCATTTCACCGAAACATCTCTATTCTGTACTATCAACTCCGAAAAAAAATTCTGAGCATCATTTGCTCCCGATGTCTTTTTGATTGTTTCGTCATTAAAGAAGCAAGTTGTCGCAACGAAAACAAAGATGTGCCATAATACTACAGATAAAAGATAAAAAAGTTACATCACACTAAAATAAACAGAATAAGACCGAATATTGATTAGTTTTGTCTGGGTACGGAAAATTGCGGAAATTACGCAATTGCGCGTAGCCGCCTAGCGTTCGCGCGCCGTTCACACCTTGATTTCCGCGCGACGCGACTTTCGCGTCGCGCTGACATGTGCCGTCGCGCCGCGAAACCTCTGAACGCCGCCTTACAAAACCCGTCGCGTCAACAGATCTAGCACTGAGTCGCGACGGGTTGGAACTGTTTGCAGTTTCAGTCGGGATCGCAGAATGACTGGGGTATATCATAGCTGGTCGAAGCGAACTGCTTAGTTTCGTTAGATCGCTTCGACTAGTCGCATCTCTTTCATGATGGGAGCCATTCGTCTATTCGAAGCGACTAGGCCGTAATCTTTCGTCGAGACGTAAGGTATTCGCAGCCAAATTGCAGACTCCACACTTGATTTCTCGGCGTTGTCCGCAAATCTCCGTCATGTTTCACGCGGGATTGCGTCCCCAAGAGCGATCCCAAGCCGACGATTTGAAATCGCTGGACGGGGCGATATCAAATCGCTTCATCCAGCGAGTTCAGATCGCGCAGTATTGTTGGTCGCTTCGACTTGAAGTGGAAGCGACCAGCTATGAACGAGTCTCTAGAGTTGGGTCATTAGGGCAGGTTATAGGTATTTTTCACCTTCAGAAGCTTGAGATTCAACCCACAGGTGTACAACACCTGTGGGTTGAATCTCAAGCTTCTGAAGGTGAAAAATACCTATAAGGGTGACTTTCTGAGAAGAGGAACTGAGTTCTGGATGTGTTTACTCAGGTTCGGAGAATATAATGTCCAACAAAGAAACTCTGGCCATAATAGATCGTCTGAAAATAACGTCGATAGGCGGAAAACCAATTTTTTACCGTAATTTTGAGAACCTCTCAAAAGGCCCTTGAGTACATCTTGATTTCGACAAAATCTTCTGAACGCTTGTCGGTCTCCTCAAACAGACTCAAAATATAAAACACCTTAGATGTTTCTAAAAGGCTCTGAGAGTAATCAAAACAGTTTGAGAAGTCCAATCAAATTTATCGAGCAGCTTTAGGGGCGATGAGTTGAAGCTTAGGAAAATGTCAGAAGGTAGAAAATCAGACAGAATGAGCTTAGAGAAAGAAAGGTTTCGTAACGTTTCGGGTAAGGCGCTATTCATACTACTCAACGCCAGCGCGGCACGCGCGTGCCGCGCTGGCGTGGCGTTTGTGTATGAGTGGCTTGACGCCCCGCCTGCGCGGCACGCGCGTCACGCTCCGCCCGCTTCGCCATGGCGTCGCCGCTGCAGTATTCATACTGCCACTCGGAAAGCCTTTGCGTTTTCATCCACTGATATTATTTATCGATCGTCTCATTCATTCCAGCTTCACCGCTCCGCCATGGCGTCGCCGCTTGAGTATTCATAGTCTCCGCAAGCGCGGCACGCGCGTCACGCGCGTAGAAAGTATTCATACACAAACGCCACGCCAGCGCGGCACGCGCGTGCCGCGCTGGCGTTGAGTAGTATGAATAGCGCCTTAGTGTTGAGAACCGAGGCGGATACCGAAACCTCTCCCGAGATGTTATTGTTAGCAACTCCTTTGACACCTAAAACAACCGGAACTGTTACTAATAATGCAGTGGTAAAGTGTGCCGCAATCAGATTTATCGCCACAAATTGGATGCCTGGGATTTTCTTGAAATCCTACACGTGTTTGGAGCGTTCTTTGACGTCTCCCAAGGGGTTGGAACCCCTGTATGTGCGTAATTTCGACGTGGGTACGAGAATTTATTTAGGTTCCCCCCCAAAATAAATCGTATACCGCTCCAAAAATCCCTTAAGTGTTCATGATGAAAAAGTTGTCCTTTTTTTTATTTGGCGGAAAGGTAAGCTTTGGCTTTCTCTAAGAAAAGTGAGAGCGGAAGCACGACGAAAAACGGCCAGGAAAAAAGGGTCAAAATCCCATGGACTAGCCGACCCACTGGATCACCCCGCCCACGTCATTAAACAGTTGTCCTGCGTTCGTTTCACCAGAGGGAGATTTCCAAAATTTTCGGATACTCTCTTTTGATTTTTACTTTTTAGAATTTTTTTGAATTTTTAATATTGAAACATGGGCTTTTAATCATTTTCAAAGGTTTTTTGGTACACGAAACATAGAACAAAGAGGTCGCTCACCTAAGACTTTCAAAGCTCAAAACCAACTGCGTCATTTGGCTTGACGTTGTGTCCGTAGCGCAAAAAAAACACACCAGCAGGCGTGAATAAGTATTAAGTGGGTTTTTTAATCAGCCTTTTCCTCGATAGTCGAGAGTTTAATGAGACTTTTTCCTATTATCCACTACTTCGTGAATTTGCCTACTCAAAAACATGGATAACTAGAATACGGTTTTTTATCGTGAACACTGCCTCTAAACCACCAATGTGAATAAAGTTGCTCTCAACTTAGTTTCAGTGGTAGCGTCTTAATTGGTGCCAAGTTGAGAGAAAGCTAACCGTGTTACTAAAGGCTAAGAGGTGCCGCGGTGACCGGGTGTTGGCCATCGTGTATCAACACCCCTGAGGAGACGGGAGAAACGGGGGAGGAGCGAGGTTCCTGATTGGACGCAACAGCCGGGGGCAGGGGCTAGCCCTTGTTGCGTCCAATCGGGAACCTCGCTCCTCCCCCGTTTCTCCCGCCTCCTCAGGGGTGTTGATGCACGATGGCTACCACCCGCGGTGACCCCTAGATCGAAATCTGCTCTAATGAGACTGTCCGCCCACGCGGTCGGCGGGCGTATTGCTCGACCATCACGAAGATTTTTTGGATATGTGCATCAACTAACAGGAATATCAGACAAATAGTGAACAATATATCGGTCAGCTGTATCACAGTCGTGTTTAGGCTCGTCCGAAAAATGCTTTGATGACAGCCGCTCGAGAGGCACACGCCGACCGAGGGGCTGGGCAGTCCCATTCGGACAGACAACATACAATAGATGACAGTCTTCAGACGATGAAAAAACACCAACCTTTACACCCATCGCAACTAACCGCCCCGTAGTGTTTTCCTGTTGCTCTATCGCCACAGATAGCGCAGAGGACATCAGCTGACAATCCGTTCGTTCCGGATGAGCCCGCAGGGGCCATAAACCCCGAGCTTATGCTCATTGGTGAGAGCTGATCTGAACGAAAACTGTAGTGATACAGGCAAACAAAAAAGAAATCAATGAGTAGGAAAGATTACTTTCAGGTGTTGTGTATAGTGCTCAACTTA
Source organism: Aplectana chamaeleonis (assembly GCA_029168955.1). Lineage (NCBI taxonomy): Eukaryota > Metazoa > Nematoda > Chromadorea > Rhabditida > Cosmocercidae > Aplectana > Aplectana chamaeleonis. The sequence continues at coordinate 110,824 of JAPDOI010000144.1, forward strand.
GGTACAGTCGGGCTATACGAGACAGAAGGACGACCTTCGCCCGATCCGGTTAAGCGCTGAATTCCCCTTTGCATTCTTCCTTCCCCTTCCTGTCCGTCTTGTCGATAGCGTTATCAACGCATTGATTGCCTCGCCTCATGGCTTGCTGCCGGTTTTCACGTTCTCCCCACCCACGACCCACACGAAAAATACCATTGTATCAAGTACATATATGGACAACGCTTGAGACTCGAGGATTTTTGGGTTCGGTCGGAAAATTGTACACCTATGGGTCTCACCTGATTAATTTCGAAGGCTTCAACGCATCTATGACCTCCCCTATCATGCCTCAACGAAATGGATTTTGCTCATTTTGTGAACACGGGAAGCGTTCTCTGAGAATACTTTGAACACGATTTTTTCGCACAGACTAGAAAAGTGGCCAGATTCCACTCCGCTTGTCAGTTGACGGTTATATCGGTGGTTGAGCAACGTCATCCGAATGCAATACGATTTTCTTCCCTAAATTAAAACCATCGAAAGGCTCTCATTGAGCAATGTGTACTTTTGTGACCCGAAATTGGTATGATTAATATTGAACCGAAAATACTTTTTGGCTGCTCTAACAATTTGTTCACGTTGGGAGGAAGCGCGTTCTCTGAAAGTCGTCTGCAACCGGTTTCCGTTTCTTTCTTGAAGGCATTGTGCGCGCTGAAAATCATTTCCAAGTTTTTGGGTACAATCAAGCCATTCAGGCTAGCTGACTTCAACCACGAAACTTGAAGCTCTGAAAATGAGCATCTTGAAAGTTATGGCCACCTGAATACTGCTGTGGGGTCGATCATCTAGCACTTCTGGGTCGATCATCTAGCCTTTTTTCACTGAATGTTGATGCGACAGTCCAACAACTTGGAAAACATTTTATGGCTCAAACTCCTCATGTAGGAAAACTTCAAAAATGACAGTGGCAAGGCCACCGAATTCAAAAAACTTCAAAAACGATTTTGGCGCGAAAATAAAATCCAATTTAACAGTGTGTTCAAACTGGTTGTTTTTTTACAAATGAAGGTTTTTTCGAGCGCTCTTTCGACATTTCCGTTCACTAAATTGGCCAAGCTACGCAAAATCAGGAATAAAATAAAATATGGTTTTCGGCGCGGTCGATGACTTCAAAGCTCAGGGGCGAGATCTATGATTTTCGCATAATTACGAAGTAGACCCACCTCATATAACACCTGCAAAAAGCAAGTTCTCGATTCTCCAGAATAAGCTAGATATGGGAGGAAGCCACCCTGGGGATCCCATCTCAGGAAGGCACTTTGGCACGCCCCTTTTAAGATATTTCGAGCTCAGCAGTGGCAAGATGAGCGATGATTTCCGGGCAATAGCCCCGTTCTTCCCTTCGTTCTCAGCCTCTCTCTTTATTCAGGTCTGCTCGCATCTATCGGTTGCAAATGATAAAAGTTACAAGCCTCGGACAACTCGTCCACCATGCTTCCCTAGCTCAATTTTGGGAGACCATAACTCCGTTCCCAGATAGTCTTCTACGATTTAAGAGACATCATTGGAATCAACGTGGAACCGTTTTCAAGACAGGCAGAGAACAAAAAATCGACTTCGAGGTTGGACTGTGCCTTCAAGTCACGTCGGGCAGTGAAGAATGTGAATCATAGATTTCTCATTGCAATTTTATTAAAAATTTGAATATGCGTCAAAAGTTTGCCTCGTTTTTTTTGGTTTTCTTGCTTTGAAAATCCAAGGAAACGACGCTGAAGTCTGTTGCACTAGTGAAGAATTGTGCATAGGGAACTTCCTGACTGGTGTGCGGTCGCGGTCATGTTTATTAGCGCAACATTGTCGGTGTGACACGAAAATGAAAAGGAGAAGACTGTATAAAGAAAATAACCAGAAAGGGTTTGTATTCATTTACGTACATTAGGCGTGAGCGGAGTCTCGCTTCCCGGTCCCCCAAAAATAGCCCAAAAATGAGGAAGAGGGTCGGAATCGCCTACAAGGTTACGAATTCTGTGATATGATTGTTGATTTCCATTTCCGATGGTAATTTACTTTTCGATCTCCGGAAAACGCCCCAAACGCCTGGTCCAACATTCATATCGTTTTCCAGTTCTCGTGCTTGCCTGGACAAAAATTCTAGCCGATACCTATGGTGTCCCCAGAATCGCTCAAAACACACTACGAACACAGTTATGGCTTCTCAAAAACTAAGGATTCTATGATGAGAATTTCTTGGACGTGTTGTCTCGGGCCTGTTTTTCTTGCCAATCGCTGCCATCCACCCCATTAGAGCAGACCGGGGCTGGTATTCATGAACGGCAAACCGTGGACTGCAGTAGGGTTTGAAGCGGGAATAGCACGCAATCTTCAAAGAAAAACCCAACTGTAGCCTATGGTTTGCGTTCATGAATCCCAGCCCACAGTTTAAAGCTATGCTGAGCAATATGAAGGACATTGATTTTAGGTAGAATCCATAGCGCGACTCGCCGTTGAGAACTTGTCGATGGAAGTGACTCACTTTTTCTCTTTTTGGGGACGTGGTCGACTGCTTTCTCACTTTTTCTCGCTCATTCGAGTCACTTTTTCTGGCTCATTTGAGCGAATTGGCAGGGTCACTATTTAAGGTGATCGGAATATTATATCAAAAAATACCCACGAGGTCGCAAATCGGAATATTATATCAAAAAATACCCACTGTGCTTTTAAATGCGGGAAAACTCAGAAATGCAATACCGCTCGTAGGATTTAGTCGGAAGGCGGGTAGGGAGGCATGCTCGCGCCTTTAGCGTCCTTTTTTATCAACTTCCTTCAATCTAAATTTTCGTGAATCTGAAAAAGTATTCAAGATCTTAGTGGGAAGGACTATCCAACGGTGAAATGATTGCTAAAGTTTAAATTAAACAAAGAAGTTTGCGTACAAATTTTCTGTGTATCATGCAGTGTACAAATACAATATGCGGCTGAGCAGCACTATGTGTGCAAACGATATTGGAATCACATTTCAAACTTGTTTGATCAAATCCCATCCCTAGCAAGCATAAGATTGTTGAGTAGTCCTCTACACCTGGATCCTAAATACCTTTACAGATCTGAAAAATAATTGATTTTGAATGAAGTTATTAAAAAGGACGCGAAAGCGCGTACCCGCGAGTTTTCTGACCAAATCCCTTTAGCGGTAGTGTACCAACAAGATTATGTTTCACCATTTCCCCGATTTCTGTAGGTAGATGTCTGTGTTCCCGACTTTGGATGGCGCTCGTAAGGTTATTATTGGTTATCATAAAGGGTACACACGAGATTAAAGCGTCTTTCACAGTCTGCCGGACGACGCCGTCCGGCACGTTATAAGATAGGACTCGGCGCCGTGGAGTGCCGCACTGCGACGCCGGATGACCGACGTCGCAACGCGGCGCTCGACGTCGGTGCGAAATTTCTTCGTTGATGGTGGGATGGTCGATATTATCGGTTGCTCTACCACCGGCCTAGTGGGCGCCGCGCGCGACGTCGGATAGCATTGCCGGACGTCGGACGGCAAAATAACTGTGAAAGGGGCTTAACAGACAACCGTTAGAGTCAAAGAGAGTGTGCTGCCAGTGGCCTGTTTGACCGCCAATCACAGCCCTTCACTCCTCCTTCGCTCGACGAGGGAGTGAACGAAAATCCGAATTTCGCGGCTCGAAACTTTTTTGAGAGGTTTTTTCATATGATTTTTTAGAGCCCAACCGCTCGTCTACACGACTTCAGGCTCCAAGAATGAATCGATACGGCAGCTCGATATCTACCGAAAAACAGACATAACAAGCAATCGCACCGGGCCACGATTGGACTACAAGGAGAGCCTGAGGCGTCGTTTATACTTCCGCGGGGGAGCGCAACCGCGTGATTGATATGACAGAAATGCACCGTACCGCGCCGCTTGGCAGCGAGAGGATAAACTACGCTTGAAGCGCGAGAATCGCGAATCTGAAAATCCGCATCCATTTGCTGATTCGTGGTGATAAGCGCCTCTAGAGGGCGGATCAGCACAAACCCGCGGAAGGCGGCCGCATACGGAGACGAACCGGCTCGTAACTGGTGGATTTTGTGTTTTCCGTTTATAAAAGGCCATGAATTTTTTGAGCTACTGAAGCGAGGGCAGCCTGAAGTATCGCGGTAGCTCGCACAGATTATCGCTTTTACATTGCTTTGGACGCTTGCGCTTCGTTATTCAAGGTATTTATTTCTGCCGCAGGTTTGCGTTTAATATAAGCGTGGCTCGCATCAGCACGTATGTATATATCATATGAAGGTATGAAGGTGTGAGGCAGGCACCGACAAAAGGCATGCGTTAACGGATATCGGTAAGAACGTGCGTTGTTTTGATTGCATCTGCAAAAAAAATTGGAGCAGAAGGATTGCGAAATTCTCAACGTGAACTTGGCCAGCGCAATTAGAAGGTTGAGGGTTCTTTCACCTTTTTCAGTGTGAAAAAAGTCTGGAGATTCATGCGGTGAAAGGAAATGGAATAATGAGTTTCCTCCTACAGTTGACCCCCCTAAGAGTTTCCCAGTTCCAGCAACCCTTAGGTGGGGAAATGGCCAGTTCTGGTTTGAGTGAAGCGAGAGAGAAGCGAATGCTCCATTTGATGACCGCGATTCCTTTGATGGGAGCCGCCATCGTGATTCCATGCCTCTCAACTTAATTTTAGCGCCCTGATATGGTCTTTACGTAGAAGGAAGTTCACCGATCGTGTGCAGGGAACCACACTCGAGCTTTCGGACTCACAATCAGTCCCATAACTGGGCCCAGTTGAGGTCTCTTGCGAGGATTGCAGCTATGAAATTGGTCTTCCGTGAGGTTGTTACCTCTCAAAAACGTCCCTATGGTCTAGGGAGGCTTGGTTTTGGGATGCGTAAGCAAAATGTTATGCGACAGCTAACGGCATGGCCCGGGCAGAATTTTGATTCTGAAACTTCCCGCTGAATTGGAGCGTACGCTACGGGAGGTCTCAAGAAACGTACGAAAGCCGCGGAGAGACATACGTTTTCGAGTTATCACCAAAATGTGTCCATCTTCCATGGTCCAGCCATCGTCCGCACACTCTTCGAGACTGCCGTGTAAATATCGGCATTTTGGCCAACATTATCCTGCTGTGAATAGCGTCAGCCCTGACTTCAAGGCTATTTTTTAAAAAAGTAAGGGCTAATACATAGCTCGTGAAACGTCCAGACGGTGTTCAACTAGGCCAGCATAATTTATCCAACCAGAACTTTGGTAGTGTCAAAATTTGGACGAGCCATGCTTTTAAGAAATCCGAAACAAGTATGGTGCGCGCTTGAAATGCCCCTCAGAGATCCCTTCAAAACCTATTTTCTTCTTCTCAACTGAGTTTTCTGTGAAGCGTTTCGAAATCTTTCCTTTACAGAAGAGCCTCTCCACGTAAAGGTGAAATTTCTGCGCCTACAATCGATTGTTTCGAACCTAAAAATTGGTCTCCAAAGACCGTTTTGAACGGGCTAAAGAAACTTAATTAGTTTTTTTGTTTAGGACCATAGGTGAGTGTCATTTGGGTTCAGGAATGTGTTATTTTTCATAAGTTGGGTGTTATTTGGCTTCAACACGTTGCAGCAACGCGAAAATACCTAAATCGAAATATACTGGTAAATTTTCCATCAGAATCCTGGAATTCGACATTTTTTCAAGCACCCCCACCTTATGAAGCGCTCTTCGGCTCCAAGTTTCGACGTCGGATAGAAATGACTTAAATACACAAAAGTGAAACCTTAAGCTTGATCACGTACCAAACCTGTGCCACATTTTACTGTATAATGGTACTTCTATGAGGTGGCCCTTCCGAAAGAAATATACATTCGCGAAGCAAATCTTTGACGCAGAAATCAAGTCTGTCCTCACTCTGAGCGGAGTTATAAGCGATCTTCCGCATAAACATGAATTTGTTGGGGGTAGAGGCAGCCATCCGAGAGGTGAAAGTTGTTTAGGATTCTCGAATGCAAAAGGGTGAAGATTCTCTCCGAATTTCTGATTTCGAAAACAAATCATTTCTTGATCTTCTCTTATTTTGCTTCGAGTTTGTTTGATTTCTCGTATTTTTAAGAAACGTTAAAAAACCGTTTCGAACGGGTAGGTGACTTTGCAGCTATAATTTTATTCAAATGTTTCGAACATGATTTTAAAATTACCATTTTTTACTATCAAAGCTTGCCTTCGGTGGTATACATCTATTAAAGGTTATTTCGGAACAGGGTACTGCACGAGGTGTGGGCCGGCCAGTTTTGCTCAGCCCCTTCCCCCTCTAATGGCAATTTTGCTCACACTCCCCCCCCCCCAGGCACGTTATTAGGTCAATTTTCGACCCTTGTTTCCCACCTCCACCGAGAGCTGATGCGTTTAAGCAGTTTATCCAGCAGGTTTACATACTTCTAACGCTTCACTGCAGTGAAATTTCTCTTGTCGTATTTAAATGGTAGGTATCGTCCATCACTGGATGAGGGATGGCCGCGAAGCTGCTTGGCGGGAAAAATTGCGCGCGGGAAAACGAAGGAAGAGTGGCTATTGATCGCACAATTTTTCCCGCCAAGCAGCGTCGCGGCGATCTCTCATTCAGTGACTGACGATATGTACCCTCTATGAAACGTCGTATTTCACGTCATTCGAGGCGCGAGCGGCGGGCGCGACGTCTCGGCCTCCGTCTCCCCTACGCTCTCTCACTTTCTACAACCTCCGCTCCCCACCAGCACGTGTAGGAACCAAGTGAATTAAGGCCCTAGTTATACACCAGCGGAATGAAAACGTCTCGCGATGACATTGCCGCCGCTTGCTGCGTGAATCTGGGCTTCGTCTGCAATGTTGCGTCTTCGGCGTCTTTGACGCAATACTGCGGACAAAATTTTCCAGGCGTTTTTAATGGTATTTTATCGGTTTTTTCGCTTCTGACACTTTTTATTTGCAGAGTAGCACTAATAATCAATTCCTCTCGTCATTACAGTGCTCGTTATGTCGTTTTGGTAATGTTTTTACAATTTTAAATCTGAAAAATAATCAGCTGGTGGAAATTGGCAAATTTCCAACAGGGCAGGTCCCGTAAGGATGCAGTATACGGTGCCGTGGCGTGTATACCTGCTCTGTGCGGCCTTCCGGCGCGTTTTTCTGCGACTACTGTTCCTTTTGGCAGGCCTGAGCGCAGGCAGGGCGCATATAAGTGATAGTTGTCTTGCTATTTCCGCAGCGTCCCGCCGGTGTATAACTAGGGCCTAAGCCGTTTTATAGCCTGTAACTGGTAACTGCTTGTGCTGTGTAATAAAATGCGGATGCTCGCGTGATTGATTTACAAAGTATACCAACTTTCAGCGTCTAAGATGGACGCTGAAGGGCGCTACAGTATCCGGGATCACACCTTTCTCAGGTGTGGTCCCACCGGAAGTCGACAATTTTGAAAACTAGGAGTCATGGGAGTAGAATATTTGAGTCCAGGGTAGTTGATGTACTCGGGATACTCACTTTCAACGCCCAACATGGATGCTGAACCCCGCTACAGTAGAAGGCCGCACACTTTTCTCATGTGTTGTCCCTCCGAAAAGGGGCATTTTTGAAACTTAGGTGTCACGAGAGTAAGATATTTGAGTCCAGCTTGGTCAATTTACTCTTGAGACTTGTTTTGACCATCTCAAATGAACGCCGAAAACATATAAAGCGTTAGACGATGAAAAAATCGGCTTTTCTTTGAAAAAGTAGGGTTTTTTGGAACGTTGTAAGTTAAGTGCTGAACGAGTTATTTGGAGAAACCCTGGCTTTAAAAAACCAGACTATATACTCTATCGTTTGAAGCTTTCCTTACCCCTGGAGAAAGCCTTTGAAGAAAATTTACTAGGTGTGGGTTTTGCTTCAAAATGCACTGAGTGCCCACAGCTGGGCCCACACCTAAGTACTGAGAAAACGCGAAAAATGATGCAGAGCCTACACCAGGAAATTTTTCTTCAAAGGCCTTCTCCAGGGGTGCGGGTAGTCTCAAAGGGTAGGGTACAGAGCAAAGTTTCTTAATGGGATTTTTCCTTATTTAGATACCTTATTTAGAACTTAAGTTACTGCAGTTTCAAAACCCAAATTGATGTTCGTGGATTGGCCGATTTTTTCATCGTCTCCCGACGTAGAGTTCGCACAATAATTTTAGTCTGATGAATGGACGGGGCTGCGACGGTAGATCACCCCGCGCGAATCGAAACCCCATTCTCCAGTGAGGCCGCCAACCCCGCACGGCCAGTCGCCTGGTCCATGCGTCAGACTAAAGCGAAAACGGAAACCATATATGTAGCGGTCTTCAGCGTTACTCTGAGATGATGAAAGTTTGTAACCCAGGGTGAATCGACCACGCTCGACTCAAATATTCTACTCTCATGACTCCTACTTTTCAAAATTGACGACTTTCGGCGGGACCACACCTGAGAAAGGTGTGATCCCGCATACTGTAGCGGTGTTCAGAGTTCATCTGAGATGGAGAAAGTGAGTATATAGGGTGAATCGACCTAGCTCAACTCAAATATCAACTCTCGTGACTCATGGAGATCCTTTGCAGAAATCATTCAGCATTTAGTCGTCAAACTGCTTTGGACTTTTTACATGCTGGATTCATATGTCTTGACTATTATTCTGAGAAGATCTTAACTTCACCCTAAACTTCCTAATTGAATTCCGCGACTCTTAAGTCAGTTAAATCAGCCTTTTAAATAAAATCGCAATCTATATTTGAAGTCTGCGTGAAGAACTGTTCCTGATGGTTTTAACTCACAAACACGTTGGCTCAATTGGTCTTCGTCCAGAGATCAAACCCCCCTCTTCCACTCCTCCGAAGCTCAGAGCCCACCCCTGTGGGTCCCACACCCGCGCCAAACCCTGTTTCGGAAACCCCGTGAAACACTTCGTCGAATATTTTTTTCAGGTAAGCAAAATATTTTCCCGATCCTTCAGCAGGCTTCAATTCTTGAAATACCGGCCTTTTGCTTGTGACTTTTTACCCGCTGAAGGTGGATACGTGGCGTAGGTTGTTTTCTAAACCTATAGAAATTCTGCGACGTAGTGTATTTTGGGTTAAGACCTACATACTTGCTCCAAGAGCCAGCACCGCATTTAATGTCAGTATCGAGGAGGAGTTCCTCTCCGAAGTTGCAGACAGCCGCTTTTAGAGCCAGCAGACTGGAGATAATCGTGCTGGGACGAAGAGTAATTTTGCCATAACCTCGTGGTCCCAGCATGATTCTGTTTGCCCTACGTGTTGCAAGAGCGGTTGTTTGCAACTGCGGACCGCAATTTCGCTCCGATAAAGACAGTAGTTTCACAGGAATCTGCGTCTCCCTCTTCGTTCATGAGGACGAAAGCATTTCCTAGAGATAAACAACTGTGGAGCTCGGCTACGCCGACCTGGCTCTCTTATGGAGCAAGGAAAGTTCAGAACGCCTTTATAAGTTTGAGCCGGTCTGTGTGAGAAGCGGAGCGGTTGGTCATACAAGAATCTCGTTATCAATAATTATATTGCGTCATGTACGACTTCATGATGATTCCCAGCTGGGAATGTCGTGGTAAGGTTTCGCCGAAAACTGGAATCGGAAAGAATAATCAAATACCAGGAATGCGTGTTAAGTGTTAAATTTAGCTATGCTCTAAACAGCAATTTCAAATAATGCCCTCAACCGCATTTTCACGATTTGCTACGATTTGTTACGATTCTCTGCGACTTTAGGCCGAAGTTTCGTAAAGCGTAAAAAAAATTCCGAAAACGCCCGTAATTCGTGAATCGTAGCCGCCAGCCAGATTCCAAATATAGTTTTCGTGCACAAAACTGCACCTATGTGCCCTCCGGGCATAATAACAGGCTCCGCCCAGCCAGCGTATCGCTCTTCCGCTTCAAGCTGCATTCATGAATTTTCGGGTACGCTTCTACATGTGGGCGGCCATACATGCGTGCAGATACGCACATTTCCTCACAGGAGGGGGAAGGGGGCTGCGCAAATCTACCGATCCAAAATGTGGGGGGTCGGACCAAAGTTGGGTTGAATTACACCTGGCGCCGTAGCTTGTTTCCATTGCCGTGAACTGTAGGCACAAATAGTCCCATACTGTCCCAAACTCGGGACTATCCACTTACATGAAACCATTTCGCTCGCGGCCGAGTCATCGATGGACGAATTTCTTCTATTTTCCGAAAACCGCTCTGCAACGTGTTGACGGTGCCAATGTTGTGGCAGAAGTGGCTGAGGTTTTCCAAGTTGGGGCAAAATTGCTGTAACAAGACGTTCATAATTTTGACTATGTATCCCTCTAGTAAACGAGAATGGCAAAGGAGCAGTTCGCAAACCGCAACTTGTGAAGAAAATTAAGGTTAAAAGTATTTGACGGCGGGGTTTGAATTCTCGCCATATCGCTTTTTTCGACAGTTGCGCTGGGTTGCTAGCTTTAGACGGGATTCGAGGCATTCGAACTCTTATATTGTCGGCATGGATCCGAAAGAGACTTCTCGTTCACCGTTGGCGCAAACTCGGTGCCATATGCTATAACAAAGGTGCACTGAGTTTGCGCCAATCTCCAGTGTGGAACGCAAAGTCTCTTCAGTATCCATGCCGACCATAGTCAAACACGGAAAACGGTAAGTAGTTCTCAGCGTGTACGATGCCTTTAAATGTTCTTAGAAACGCAATCAGAGCTTCCAGCCTGTAGCAAAAGGGCAGGTATCGTTATAGACAAAATTCTGAACACACTAGGAAAAATCTCCATAATCGTTGATGCAGACCCGCAGTAGTTTTGAAATCGAATCGCATTTGGCGATCAGTTGGGCGTTTTCAAATACAGGTCGTTTATGCTTTTGGATGCACAATGAGTTTTGCTACTTTCCTCGCTGCGGAAGCGTGTGAAAACCACCATACACGCTCGCAAACATGGTCGAGATATCAGCACAAATAGGCCCGCACGGCCCCTACCATGTCGTCAACGACGGTTCAAGCGCACAAAATCATCCAGGATGGCATTATTTGAGCCATCATGTCTCGCACGCCCGTATTTTCACACCTCTTCGAGTAACAGAATGAAAAGTTAAACATGAGAAAACACGTGATAATTGAGGGTGATAGCACTATCACCAGTGCACGAGAGAAACAGCTCGATTTACCTGGATATTACATGTTTGTGCCCTGATGAAATCCTCCATTTTCGAAAGCCAGCCGGAGTAGAGCGGCATTCTCGAAAGTGGATGAGAGTTTAGGGGTGTTTAGACAGGTAATAATCAAGTAAATCGAGCTGTTTCTCTCGTGCACTCCCCTTTGATAGTGCTATCACTCTGAGTTACCACAGTTTTTCACAAGTTCAACTTTTCATTCTGTTACTCGAAGGGGTGTGAAAATACGGGCGTACGTGACAGTGATGGTCAAATACTGTCATCCTGGATGTTTTTCAGCGCTTCAAACGTCGTTCACGACATGGTAAGGGCCGTGCAGGCCTATTTATGCTGATATCTTGACCATGTTTGCGAGCGTGTATGCTGCCTTTAACTGCCCGAGTAATGATAGAATTTTCAACATTTTTTTATGAAAAAAAAACTCAAAAAAAAAATCCAAAGCTCTCTCAAAGTAGATATTTGAGGCGCTGAACACGAATACGAATCACTTTTTCGATAATTCGAACGATAAAGACAGTAAAAATTGTATTTTACCTACAGAGCTCGCAACTTCTACGCCAATAAATTTTCTTTTTACTACCACTCGGCCAGCTAGGGTAGGGTTTTCATAACTACACGCGAGGTAGGCGATCAGAAAAACCTGGTCTCATGGATAGTTCTGGCGACCAGGTCTGGTCATTTCCTTGTAAGAACTATTGCAATATGCTTATGAGCACTATCGCGGACTCACGATGTCTGGGAATTCTTCTCCCTTTTAATTTCGTTAGCATCGGAGGGCAACCGCTCCTCTTCATTCTTTTTGAACACATGTGCTAAGTGTCTCTTGACCAGTTGACATTTCAAATCCGCAGACATATCCATCTTCCTGACCGCCTTTCCAATAGAACGCGCCTCGGTGGTGTGGAGACGGTCGCGTTTTATATTGTTGTCGAAACACGTCTACTGCTCCTAACATGATGATCATCGCTTCTCAGCGGAACCTGCGGTCAATACAGAAAACTGACATAAGTACAGAATATGCACAAACTTTGGAAAGTGAAGATCGCTCAGAAACCTTTGAAATGAACTTGAATAATATATAAAAGCGACGGGGCTACGGCTTCGACATTCGAGAAACCACTGCGAGATCATCTTGCTCAAATCGTGTTACTTCAAAGGCAGTGTTATGTGACAAAAAACCGTATTCTAGTTTTCTATGTTTTCGAGTATGCAAGTTCATAAAGTAGAGGATAATAGGGAAAAGTCCCATTAAACACTCGAATGTCGGAGAAAATACTGTTAAAGAGAAACCTCTTATCCTCTGTTTCGGAAACTAATTTATTTTGTTTCTTCGCGTGCTTGTGCGGAGCGAGGGTAGAGACAGCGACAAAGTGTGGGGAAAAGGACAGGCCGCATACGCACGCCATGTAACAGTTGTCACGTAACATGTAACACACGTATAAATGATCAGTTGCCGAAAATTCGGCAGCTGTTCCTTTATTGAAGCCAATGATGAACAAATGTTACATGGCGTGGGCGGGGTGATCCAATAGGTAGGCTGGTTCACGAAATTTTCACCCTATTCCTGGTCGTTTTTCGTCGTACCTTCGTCCTGAATGTTCTTAGAGGCACCCAAGGCATACGTTACTGCAAAAAAGAAACAGACAAATTATCATCGTGAACACTGCGTTTAATTTAACCCCAACCTGTACAGTATTCTTCACAAACGAGGTCCCACAACCAGCTTGAGGAATAATTATTTTATTGCGAAGACTGCGGAATCTTATGTAACAACAGGCGCTACAGAAGCGGAACTTCCTAGCGGAGAAGCTAGCCTTCTGAGTTTCGAGTTTGGCCGCCATCTCAAATCATTCGAATCTTTTAATTTCCATCACTTGGCTATGTTCAGTGAGTTTTCGACATGATGAGTGCCAAGATCTCTTCTCATTAATCACATAAAGTGTGTCCGAATGAGAATGGAGAGCCATGCCGCCGGTTTGCATGTCGAGCGGTTGTCGTGTGTGCCGCTCATGGACGAGTGTTCAAACGACTGCCACCCCCTCTCGGCTGCAGAGCTGATTGATCGAACCAGCTGGCCTACTGGCAGTCGCTGCCGGCCTCGCTCATAATCAATGGCAGCGAGGGAAGGCTCGCCGTCGTTTTGCATGCTCGTCTGAGAGCGGCGCACCCGACGGCCGCTTGACACATACGCCGGCCGCATGGTTCACCAGTCTCATTCGGATACACTTTATGTGGCTTTACTTGTGATGTATTTTACTTGTATGTGATTTATACTATGTAATAATTTGCTAATGATGCTAGAAAATGTATTTTTTTGCTGCATTCAATATTCAAAATTTTGTGTTATTTCAAGTGTAAAAGCAGGCTGTTGCTCTTACAAGTTGAGTGAGCACAGCAGCACCAAAGGTCAGCGTAAGTAGAGCGAGAGCTTCACTGAATCTCTAAACCAGCAGTGATACAGGAACTGTACTGTCGGCACGGATCGCACTGATATTTGCGTTCCTTAAGGTCTATAACCTCTGGTTCCGAGTGAATATTACTTTGCTCCCTCGCGCGCTTGTGTGGACCGAGGGTAGAGACAGCGGGAAAGTGTGAGGACAAGGAGACTCAGCAGACGCGCGCCGATGCACGCGATGAACGGGAATAAATTTCACTCGGAAACAGAGGATACATAGTTCGGCGGTAAAGTCGCACCGCAGTGATGGAGAAAAAAGGGCAGCGACGATGCTGCGTAGCCGCTCTCTATTCTTCAACGTGATGGCGAGTTTTTTTTCTGCTCGACTATGCAGAGGCTTTTATTGTGCGTCGGCACCAACTCGGTGCACGCATTTTATAACATATGCGCATCGAGTTTGCGCCAAAACCGAATAAGGAACGTAAAATATTAGTGCGATCCGTGACGACTGCATTTAGCGACAAAGCAATTAGGCCAGACCGTGAAGAAGCCCTTTCACCAACTCATTCCTTTCAATTGACAAACTAAACTCAACTTTCCCTTCCAAATGTCCACCTTGGGAGTGGCCACAAGTCATTCGTTCTGGATTCCTTCTTACTGGAAAACATTTTGCAACATTCAGTTACGTTTCTTGAGACCCGATTTATCACACGTCGATTTTGCGGAAAATACCAGAGTCTAAGTGCTATGTACATAGGTTGAACTTGTTTTCTGTTTTCTGGGCGGAATAATTCCTACCTCCACTCCCTCCCCCCTCCCCCCTCTGCTGATTCAATGAAACCCTCCATTAGTCATGGATATGCGGAACGGGGGTGGTCTGCGCCAGTCATTCTATAGGCCACTTAGCGCGTTTAATCGCCTTTACGACCGCGAATTATCAAGCGCGTGAGCCAAATGACGCGCGCACTAACCCGAAATTCGTCAATCTAAGAAATTCGAGAAAGGTCTGGTAGTTTTGGAAGATTCAATTTGTAAATGAAGCTATTCAGAAATGATTTTCTAGCTGTCGAGGCTTCTGATTTTTCATTGCTTACACAGCTGTCGAAATTGTGCAATATTGTCACTTTCCCTGTTTTTTCTATGAATGTTGTTTGCAGCCGTGCAGGAAAACACCATCTCGTCCATGTGATAAATTGTTTGGGCTGCCGGACACAAAAAGCCATGTGGATAATAAAAAAATGGTTCAATAACTATCTATAGAGGCATACACACCATCGTACGCTCGTGGTTACGAAGCACTGATGGATTCCGAATTAGAGCCATAGTACAAAGTACATCACGCATGAATTCTTATTGTATGGGCCTCTTGTCAAGTTTAGTCTAGCGGATGGATAAGACACGACCATTCGCGGCTGGCCGAGCGACGTTTGCGACACCACTGACCAGTGGGGTTGCGATCGCGCGCGACGATCTGCCGCCGCAGCCCCGTTCATTCACTAGACTAAATTATTCAACGGAACTCCAGACGTACATATTTCGGAGCGCAATTAGCGGATTCACTAACACCCGAGTAGTCTAACAATTAGACAAAAAACGGAATTTAGAAAATACGGAATTTAGACAGGATTTTTTTACATTGGCGTTCTATGGTATACAGTATACTTGTTCCAAATGAAACTTGTTTCGAATATCCGACTTTTTCACTGTGGTCGGATATCACACTTTTTCGATTCGACTTTTCGACTGTAGTCGGATTCCATATTTTTTCGAATATTTGACTTTTCGAATCAAAAATCGACTTTCAAAATCTAAGAAAAAAAATTAAGCGAGAGCAACTGTTTTTTCAACACGAAAACACTTCGATTTCCCACTCATCCTTTCGCGGGCGTTAGTGGCGGCTTAAAAGATCGCTTTTCCAACCGATACCGCTGATTGGTGGACGTTTAGGCGTGTCTTATACTTGCCAGTCTCATGATAGGACCTTATATTTGGCGGAGTCTCTGGAGCAATATGCTGCTAGCGGGTTTGTCGTTTTTCTCTGATATACTCTGCAATTCAGATGTGAAAAAGACAGACCGCAATGTAGTCGATCAGTCAAATTGGTCCGATTTGCTTGGAAAGAATTTCGTTTAATTATATATGTAACCTTGATTTTGAAGCTGATTCTTACGGTAGAACGCGTACGTATTACATTTTGATCTGCTATGAAATATCACATATTCAGAATTCTACTACCTTACAGGCAAGTGCCTCTCGAGCTGGGGAACAAAGTAAGAAGATATAAGTTTCAAAAAAGTTGCTACAAATTTATCCCGCGGAGAAACCTGTTCCCTGACAGCGGCCTCACTTAAAAGCCCATGGTTTCGGAGGCATCTAGTCTAATTTTGTCGAGAGTTTACGTGAAATAAGGTAAAATTAGTGCCAGTTGCTGTGTGCAACATCAGTAAGGTTTCTTGAAAAATCGCTCCCAACTGACTAAAACCAACAAAGATTCGTCCAAGAGAAAATATAGATAAATTCTTTCTTCAAACGAACCAAATTTAAATACAGAATCGTGCAACTAGCTAGCCCCCACCTCGATCCATGAACAACGACGATCTAGATGAAGCAGACCTTCCGCAAGAACATAATTATTCTCTAGGAGAGTGTTTGACTTGCAGTTTTTTTGTGGTCGTTTTGTAATATCCGCCTTTTTGGCCATAGACGGATTTTGAACTATTCGAATATCCGACTTTTCTACTACAGTCGGATATTGCGCTTTTTCGAATATTCGACTTTTGGATTGTAGTCGGATATCGCACTTTTTCGAATATTCGACTTTTCGAATGAAAAGTCGAAATTTTCATCTGACTGAAACAGTAGGATACTCAACCGATTCTTGGATTCGGAACAAGTAAAGCATACAGTCGACACGGATCACAGTGTCGGTTGTGGTTCGCTTGGCACAACCCGGCAGAACACCCACGCATGTTGGCTTGAATTCGGTGGAGGTAGTACGTTAAGGCATCTTTAATAGTCTTCAACGCATGCGCGGCACGTGCGGAAAGTGCGGTGGACTATGAATGTTCACACTAAGCGGAACGCGCGTACCGCCCATCGAGCGCCGCCATATCGGCACCGCCCAAACCGTCATGGTGGTTTCACCATTTGAATCAATACTCGCTTCTTAGTTCAAGTCCACTCCAATATTAACAATTCTGGGACTACCCCACGCAACCGTATACCCAAATGCAAGCCAGGAATTTCTGTGCATGTCATACTTGAGGCCCAACTTTAACCCGCACCGCCCTGGCGGTGCCGCCGGAAACTTCATAGTTGTGTCCCGCGCTCTGAGAAATTTCATAGTCCACCCCGCCTCCAGCGCGTCACGCGCATGCCACGCTTGCGGTGAGGACTATAAAAGATCCTAAAATAAAGTTGCTGAAGCAGCGCCAGGATGGTTCAATGCCTGTGCCTACAGGTGCCAAATGGGTGCAATCGCGGAACCGCATGCCCGCTCTCTTGGAATAAAGGAGCTGTCGCGGATGCGACGGTGGCTGGGGGCGCACCGTGAGGCCCCGGTCTGTTTTCTACTACGCAAGCCGCTTGGAGGCGGGGCATGCCCGCGCCAGCCGCGGTGCCCGCTCCCTTCCTTCGCGATGCCTATATAAGGCGGCTGTCCTCGGCTCAGTGGTCTGCCCAGCGCCGGATGGCGTTGGCCTACAGTGGAAGCCGGCGTCTGGGCGCCAGCTCGGCCTAGACCGAGCGGCCCGGTGGTTGGCGGAGGCCCCACGGCTTCTGGTTATAGTCACCGCCAGGGATGTGCGGGTGACCAGTGGGAGAGGTGCGATACTACGCCACCACATACTACGCAATCTATACTACGCCGTGTTAGACTACACTATCTACTACGCGCTGTGGGATGTGAGCCAATCGAATCGCTAACTGTAAGGCGAGCCCAGTAGACACCTTTAGGTGTTAGTGCCTTAAAGATAAAGGGTTATAACTTACGACGGTGTACCGTGTACCTGTGTTGGTGTTCATATAGCGCTGCCATATGCCAATATGGTTGGCTTGTGTTGTTGTGCTATTACGCTGGTATTACGCGGGACTTTCCCCCATTCGCCCCCTCCCAATACATGCCGGTTGGGTTACGTGGCTTGCTAGTGCGGCTGTCCCAGGTTAGTGGAAAAGGTGATCCCCAGTGAACGCGAGGACTCCACCTGCTTAAAGGCACAGGACATCCAAAAAATTAATTTTTAGATTTAAAGCTTATCTTGGAGAGAGTCACACGGTGATCACGGTGGTATCTCTAAAATCGTCCAAGACCCCCTTTGAACAGAGTTATGACTCTTCAAAAATGCCTAGATTTTGAGGGTGAAAAATTGGTGGACGAGTTGTCTCAGGCCTGTATTTCTCTTCATTCGCAATCGTTGCGCGTGAGCGAGCCAGTATATGGAGACAGTTCGGCAATGGACTGAAGAACGAATATTTGTTGGAATTCATCCATCCATCGAGCCGCTATCGAGTTCAAAAATCTGTTAGGGGGTCGGGCCCGTGGTGGTGAGCGAAGGGGGTCGGGCCTGTGGTGGTCGCTTATATCTCGCTTATTTGGGGGAATTGAGGTCTCGCATTTGGCACGTGTTATACAGGAGGGGTCTTCTACACAATTACATGTAAATCTCAAAATTCATATCTGAGGGTGTACCGTGCCTTTAAGGGGAGCAGGTTGCGAGATAACCTTGCGGTAACGGGGCGAGCTGACGGATGCATAGTAGCCATTGATGCGTTGCGATAGTGGGCCGGGGAACCAGGGATCTAGTGAGATCCTTCTAGGTGTTGGCCACACCGCTATCCAGGGTTGCCATACCCGTGGGTCGGTCCATGCACGATGCGTTCGCATCGTGCTAGGTGACCATAAATTCCATCACGCTCGCAACAGGAGCTAGCGGTAAAATTGTTGCGATAGCGAAGCTAAAAGACTTTCACGACCTATACTAGAACGCTTACGTCGTGGGGATCTTCAAATACTAGCCATAGTAATTGCATTCAGACAATCATTCAGTTCCTCTTCGAAGGGAGGAGGAGACTGCAAAGCGAATGAGCGAAGGAGACTATGAAATTTTTTGATTCGATTTGGCTAAATATAGTATGTAGTTTTGGCTCGTCTTTGACGCTTCCGACGGCGCCAGCGTTCTAGTTGGAGCCATACGACCACAGTAACGTCGATATCTCAAGCACTTTTCGAGGGTGTATGCTGCCCTTCATTGTTGTGATAGTAATCTGTTTTATGTCCCTCTCATAACCTCAGACATTCCAAATAGAAGCGTTTTCATAGGCGAGAACCTTTGTTTGCTTTTCGAATTTTTTTAGTCAATCTGATATTAAATACTTCCTTGTTTCTGTTCATTGTTTGTGATTGACCAGCAAATAATAAATAGTAAATAAATAAACAATTAAATGAATAAATAAATTAAAGGAAAAAATTCCTGAAAATTCAAGCCTTCCGGAACAGTCATGACAATTCAATATATTTTGGCGGTGCCAAGGATATACCATTCGAGTGCGAGTACGAACCATAGTGTTCACCGAGTAAGTTCGTCTTAAGTATCCCGTTCTACCAGTCAACTCTCTTTCGAAACTAGCCCGTTTCTGCATTTGTCATCCTGTTTTTCTGCGCATTCATCGGTGAACAATTACGAAAAGGGAGCGGCCTTCCTATAATCCGAAGTGGAATTCTTCTGGTTCTACCATTTACAGACCACGAAATCATCGAATAATTTTCAACTTATTGTTCTTACATGATACTTTTCAACTTCGCGGTCCAAGGATGTTTTTCTAGCAATGAGTAGCTATTCGGAATGCACACTACCTGAATCTTTCATCGTCTATATGCCACATAATTTATGCATCTTGCAGAGCTCAGGATTTCAGAATTTCCAACTCTTCGAGAATTTGGGTTTCTCTTGATATCGTTGGACTATCTGTTCGGCCACCAATCTTAAATTTTGCCATGCGCTGCGGAAACTGGGCAAAAAAAATTAGCACGAAATAAGGTGTAACGGCGTTAAATCCTATTTTTCCCGTCATGATCCCTCGTCGTGATTCCTCTTAATTTTTTTGTACTGTAGTTGCTGTCTGCATTGCTGTAACTGTTGATGATTTTTTTCTGATTTTTCTTTCCTTATCATTGCATTTTTTTCTTAGCCCAGGGAATATCTTTCTTCTCAATGTTCGACCAGTTGTTTATTGGAGCGTTCTACTGAGCGTAATAAATAAATAAATCCAGCTCGCATCTACAGATAGATGTTTTTTACAGCACGCGAAACTACGATAATCACAATGTCCCAGAACAATTATTGCCGCGGTGCGTGCTGCAGCGACGGTTGTCTGCAAATGTGGACCGGAATTTCGTCGCGATAAAGACAGTACTATTTGATATTGTGCAGAAGATGCCCATCAGGGGTATGCGTAATTACGGTTTACGATTTTACGATTTACGATGTTTTTGGCCTCGTAATTGCGGTTTACGATTTACGACATTTTGGGTCGTAAATCGTAAATTTTCGTAAATAGAAATACATGCAATCAAAGAAAATCACAAGGCATCTCCGATTCGCCTGCTCTACTCCTAAATTGCGTGTACTGATGTTTTGGTCAGGAGATGGGACGAAGTCCTGCGTGTGACTACAGCAAGAATCGCTTATCAACCTTTGACGTGATTTTGTCATAATAACGCCGGACGCACGGTCGGAGTTGGAGGCGCTGGGTACAAGATCCGTTGGGCGCGTCTCACTAGCTGCCGTCGAAGGCCATTGTTATACCCCACACACCAATCGCGGTCGTAGAGCACTGTTACGTCGCTGTCTCTGAGGCCTAGTGCATACTTCCCGCGACGGGCGACGCGACATAGTGTTTACTATATAAATCGACCGAAAATCGATATTGCTGATATGCACTGTCGCCTTCGCGCGTCGCGTGAAGTACGCACTAGGCCTGAGGGCCAGCCGTCGCCGTCGCTCAGGGCCGGGCGGCATGCACGTACGCGGCGGGTTAGGTTGGGGTTAGGCAGGGTTTGAAGCGTCGGCGCGTTTGATGATAGCGACGCGAGGGCTGAAAGGGGGTTAGGCTAGCACTGAACAATCGTTCCCTCGCAAACCCTACCTACGAGGGTGGGGCAGCCGAAACCCCGTTGAAACCCCAACTATTGATTATCTCCAGCACTCGCACAGCAATCATGAAACGCGCCGACGCCCCAAACCCTGCGTAACCCCAACCTAACCCGCCGCGTACGTGCATGCCGCCCCAGGAGTGCAGGATACTGGATGCGGCTGGGTCGCTGTCGCTGACACCCGATTACCGCACGGTTATCACTTTTCAGGCACAACATCCCTCTTCGAGCCAGCGACCGCGACAAGTGCTGCAAAGTGTTCGTGCGACAGCACTTTTGTACTGTGTGGGCCTAGTCCTCACACGATTTGTAACAATTGACCGCACCTGTCGCGGTCGCAAAGTTTTGGTAAAACTATGGATTACGATGCGGCGCGGACACTCTCTACGAGAGAATTCGTGTTTTATGACCAACTGTCCTGATTCCAAGAAGTCGATTAGATCGAAAAATCGGGCGGCGTTTCTGTCTAGATATGCCCAGAATGGCTTCAGAGAGTGCTCCTAGCCCGTCATTCGGTATAAAGTGGATCTTAGCTACCCTGTTTCGAAGTGAGAAATTTTCCCTTTATCGCGTGCGTCTGCGCGCGTAGGCTGCGTATAATAGGCCTCAATTTTTCTTGCGGTCTCTTCCCTCGCTCCGCACAAGCGCGCGGAGGAGCAGAGTTAATTTGGCTCCGAAACAGAAGATGCATCTGCAGCTTAGAAAGCAATAAACTCCTGAAACGATTTTCTCTCATATAGAACGTATTCAATTTCTTGTTTCACCAAAGCAATAATTTTCTAATGGTTATTGTTATTATTGGCTGGTTACGATTTACGGTTTACGATTTACAATGATTTCATCGTAGTTACCTTTAACGATTTACGAAAATTGAAAATTCATTTACGTACACCCCTGATGCCTATGTCCATGTCCGTAGTCCATAAATCATTCCCAAAGTATTTGTGAAGAACACTGATCATGGATTTGTCGGTCCTCTGGCTTCGCTTGTCAACCAGTTTGTTCGGTGTTCAGAATTGCCACGAATTTGGAAGAAATCTTTGTAACTCCTATGTTGCACCTTTGCAAGAAGTGCATAACTATAGACCAGTAGTCGGATAACGCATTATAAATCTCCTCAGAAATTTCAGTAAGTCGCGAAAATCAACATTTTGTTGCTGAAAAGAATGTCTAAACAAGTTTGCTAGATGAATCAATGATAGATGTGAGTACTGCGCTTATCTGGGCCAAATTCCGGTCCGCAATTGCGTCTCGACACGCTTTGCGGCCGCACGCTCCCGAGTCGGAAGAGCTTCCAGCGCCGCAGCCGCCGATCTGCTGACTCTAGGTGGGTTTCGGAAACTGGAAACTAAGACAAATTGAAGAAAATTGTTTAAAAAACCCCCATCGAGTTGGCTTTGGCACTGGAAACCCGACTGACTCGAGCGCGAGCGGCCGCAAAGCGTGTTGAGACGCAATTGCGGACCGGAATGTGACCCAGATAAGCACAGTACAAAGCCTCGAAGAGAGCGTGCGATGTGGTCTAATTAGACATGTTAATGGTTTTTGACGGGGCGATTACCACAAACTTTTGTAAAACTTCAGTGCGACAACGAACTTGATTTCTCGGCTCATTATCATGACATCTAAAACAAAGCTTTATTACTCGCCTACAATACGTTCAAAGGCTTATCGATTTGAAACGTGAACGTCTTTTCGCATGCGTATAAAGTTCATGTTAGGCTTATAATAGAAGCGGGAACCTCAGTTTTCTGTCTATATAGGAAGAAGGATACTGGGCTGCTGAAAAAGAGTACTAAAAATGTACTCGTAAACTTTTCTTCTCACGAAGTGGTGTTTTCTCATATACTAGAGTGCCTGGTCCCATACGGAGAACTCAAGAACTTTCCCTGCACCTTGGAAGAAATGATGAATACGCTGTCTTTAAAATCCTGACTGGAATGTTGAGACGGGCTAGTCGGAGTTTTGTGAAGCCATTGTCTCTAGAATAAGGAGGGAATTGGAAAAAATGCACTAAAGGATTCTTAAAACAAATCCTGGACTGAACAGCTTCACCTGCAGGACTAGCTCTACGTCCACCTCCCTGAAACTAAACTTTTCAAGTAGGACCTATTAATTTTTGTCATTTAGAAGCAAAGTTCCGACTATTCTTCTTTTACAGTAGGATTTGTGACATAGCCGTCTTCTTTGTTTGTTTTTTTTTCAATTGTTCCTTGTGGCGGAATAATATGAATGAGGAGTAAAAAAAATATGTCCAAGGATTCGAATTTGTTCTGATCGAGTCAATTTCAGTATTTTATCATGGAAGGTTATCAGGTGTATCCGTAAACCGATTGCGATCACGACATCAAACATTCGATCTTGATCTGCTGTGCACCCATTTGTCGCTTGTTAAGTGTGCCACTCGCGTAGCAGTTGCGACAGAGTTAAGCCTGAAAAATTACTGATTTTCGGGATTGACTTCTCCATCAAAAGATTTATTCGAAAAATTGGTAGATGACAAACGATTGGGATTTATCTTGAGATATCGGAATTTGAATAGTGAAATGGCCGCTCTGTCATCGGAAACCGGAAGGCCAAAACCGATTCGTAACCGGAAATTACTCAATTATGTGATTCCATGACAATTTTTATTTTTGCCGCCATTCAATGCATTGGCGACAGGGCTAAGCAGAAATCCATAACGAGAATTTCTCCGAAATCTCAACGACCATTTCAGCTGTTCACCCATACATACCGTCGCTCTCGAGACGGCGGGTAGCCGCGTCGAATCCGGGGTTCAACGTGTCAAGCGTGTGGGGTGCAGGGATGTGCGGAATTTCCTGTTTTCTGTCATTTTTGGCCATTTTTTTCTGTTTTCTGTAAAAATAAGCAAAATTGGACAGAAAACAGAAAAAACGTGTACCGCGATTTGCAGCAGGACTTTTTTTTTGATTTTTCGAAGCTAAGCCGATAGGGTGAGGGTGCACTTCACCCAGAATCTCTGCACTTGTACCACGCTAGACACTTTTATCTCGCTGTAGTGGTTATCCATTAGGGCATGTGTGGCGTGGTGAGAGGAAAGGCCTCCGGAGCATTGACAACCCGGCACGCGGGGTCTTCGAGTCAGTTTGATGAGCGCCGAGGACGAAAAGAAAGGCGCTGCCAGCCGGCTTGGCACTCTCTCGGCCGGCCAAAGCGCAAATTAGCCATCTCTGGGTCTCCGCAGAGAGGGATCATTTACAGCTTTGGCTGTACAGTACAGGGATAGGTGCAATCCTAGTTTGATAGTGGGGCTATCTGCATTCCAGAAAGAAGTGAAGGATACAGCTTTCAGAAATCAAAGTATTTCCATAGTCTCTAGGAAACGTTCTGAGATATCTTCATCTTCGGAGAAACTTCATTTTTCATTAATGAATCTTGAGTGAGCTCCTGAACAAAGTTTGCCCCAAGAATGGATCTCTGAAGTAATTGACTCCTAAATCAATCCGCTGAAAGACTTTGTAGGATGTGTTGTTTTAATGCGGTGGTTTAAAAGAACCAGTTAGCAAGTTGTTTACTTACTAATTATCAAATAAATCCTAAATTATTAGACCAAATCGCAAAACCACGTTGTAAGCGATGCTTTTTTGATGGGTGGGATAAGGAAATTGATTAACTAGTTGGTCACTCACTGTTAATCAAACCAAACGATACAGACTGGCTAATCGTGGAGATTTCTCGTGGATATTACTACGTAATACCAAGAAAAAGTTAACGATTCTAGCTAAATGGGTTTCTCCAAGCAGCAGCGGTTTGGCGCTGGCAGAAACGCTCCAACAAAAAGGAACATCAGGAAAGTGGAGTGGGCAAATCCACAGAAAAAAATCTAATTTTTTCTTGAGAACCGACTTCCGTGGACAAATTTTCAATTTTTCACAAACAAACCGCTGGGGTATTTCACGTGGAAGTGTTCTAGGCTTTTTGAAGAAAGGCTTTTACTCGACTGAAAAGGTTCATGTGCTAGTAATTGCACATGCTACTGCACTTTCACTGGTTTACTTTTCTGAACGTCAAAATGAAATCATTTGTCTAAATTTACAAACATTATGTTCTCTTTGTTATAATAAGTACTGAGTGCACGATTTTTCCTTGGTACTACAATAGAACTGAATTAAGAAAAGTAATTTCTGAAACCACAAAGTTCTTCTATGAAAAATAACAAAACGGGCTGTTTTAGCAAGTTAAAGGATTCAGCCACGGGAATCGGTTCTCGAGATCCACTTAACCAATCCTCTTTTTTTTTCGTTGGAACATTTCTGTCAGCACCAAACTACATTTGCTTGGTAGATCCCCTTTCTAGTAGAGCTGCATTGCTTTTTCTTTTCTTTTCACATGCGTAATCAGCAGCGCTAACCAAGAATTGAGTAATTTTGTTGAGGAAACTGCGTAGTGCTATCCAAGAATGAGCGTTAAGCCCCTGTCAGAGCTGGTGCTACTTGCATCTGTAACCCACCGACTCCCACAACACCCCCCAACACCCACCCGGTCGATACGTATGTTAAAAGTGATGGAGTGAGGTTGAGAAAATCACTTGGTGTATCCAACTAGAGATGACGATGATTACGTGGCCAACAGGATTGCACCTGTTCAGAGAAATAGTGAAGGAGAGCATAGTTAAAAAACGGAGGTAGCAGTGTGGATAGCTTTCTAGTGATACGCAATGTTTTATCATAGGCCCGCCCATCCGGTGATTTTCTCATCCGCCGCCATCCACGTATTGCATGGATATCGACCGCGTCGGATACACCGGGTGATTTTCTCAACCTCACTCCATCATTTCAATCATACGTATCGACCGGGTGGGTGTTGGGGGGGGGGATGTTGGAGAGATACACCGAGTGATATTCTCAACCTTACCCCACCACATTGTTCATACGTATCGACCAGGGGTGTGCGGAAATTTCTGATTTCTGTTTTCTGAAAAATCTGCGAAAAACAGAAAAAAATCAACGAAATCCGGACCTGTGGAACAGCGCAGCTTATCTAGTCCTTTACGAGGTACTACTTGTGTTCAATGGTGTGATTGCTGCTAAAGGTAGGATTGCCATAAGAAACGGTTGTTATGGTATCCTCATGAAAAGGTAGACATGATCATCACAAAAGTGAAAATAGGTGAAAACTCAGAGGAAAAACGCTCAGGAACAAAATATTGCTGATTGTCACCTTACCCACAATTAACTAAATTTCTATGTATGTTTGTTCTGCCGTCTCCCGCCTTGCTGTTACACCCTATTCATACATTTGCGAGGCGGCAAATGCCGCGGATTATCACTAGAAAAATGAGAAATCAGATGCTCGGTAACGGTATCAAACATCTGATTTCTCATTTTTCTACTGATATTGCGCGGCACTTGCCGCTTCCGCAAAAGCATGAATAAGTTGCTAAACGAAAAAACCAACACTTATATGAATCGTGTTAGTTGGGGCGTGCGTACACCCACCAAATAGCTGTTCTAAGCTGTTTTTGTGCGTTTCTTCTGCAACTTTTCACTTTTCTCACTTTTGTGATGGCGAAACCTACGTTCTCATGAGGAGAACTCAGCAACTGATTTTATCGCGAACCCTGCTCACCTACTCAGTACTTCGGCATAATAGGGGTTGCATCCCAGGGTAAAGATCGAGTGCAAACCTTCGCTGTCAGCAGCAGCTGCAGCTGCTGACAATGAGGGATGCAACCCCTACTGGTACTGGCGTTCTCTGAGAAATTCACCCGATCAATAGACAATAAATAGCCAAGAAATGCCTGCTTTCTGCGTGATAGCCGGAAAATTGTCAGGAAGTAGCTGGTTGCCGCGTAATAGCCTAGAAATAACCGCCAGAAAATGTTCGCCGCGAATTGGACGCCAAATAATGCTCTCCAAGGGATGTACAGTTCAACTCCGCTTCACTCCGCAAAGTGCACGTTTATTCCGAAAGCATGCTGCGGGGCGGTTGCAAGTATCTCAGACAGTAATGGCGGATCACCTGAGCACCAAAGGCAAAAACCGCCCGGGTGACCCTACGTCCATGTCTGAGGATACTCGCAACCGCGCCGCAGCACGCTTCCGCAATCAGCGTGCACTTTGCGGACTGAACGGCAATACGGAGTTGAACTGTACACGACGCATTCCTGGTGCTGATTTGGATGTCAACACCGCTGTTGGTTCAACTACCCAAGTTGGCGGTACTTGGACCCCGCCTAGCACCAGGAGGCCCGCCGAGCTGCAGGAGGCCAAGGCGGCTGCTCGGCGAGCTGAGAAACGCCGCGTCGCGTGTTGGTGTGCCTGTCACGTCTTGGTTATTTCTCCGTGGTTGCTCGGCTACTTCTAGGCTATTTCGTGAACAACATGATCTTGGCCGCCTAATAATCCAGAAACAATCAAGAAATATTTGAGAAATAGCACATCAGGAACCGCTGTGGAGCCTAGTGGGCTATTTGTCGGCTAAAACTCTCAAAGGGACCTGTCATTGACGTGCCATCGCTACTACCAACGTCTTATTAGTTAATTGTTCAGTCTCGTAGATATTGTATTACAGGTATAGCAAAGATGTTCAGAATTACACTCTCCTTCCTCTTGAAAAAAGTTAAAATGCAATGACTATTTTTTCTGGAAATTTTCTATTTTCTGATTTCTGTTTTCTGGACGTTTTGGCCTTTCTGTTTTCTGATTTCTGTTCTCTGACAAACTCGATTTTCTGTTTTCTGACTTTTTTTTTGAAAAATTTCTGCACACCCCTGGTATCGACCGGGTGGGTGTTGGGGGGTTCTGGGGGGTGTTGGAGGGATACACCGGGTGATTTTTGCATCCCATTTCCAATGCTTTCTGAACGACCGGGCTGGATACGTCGGCTCATCCAACTATGACCGGGGCCTTAGAATTGTTCCCAATCAATCAGAAATAAAAATAATTGTGGAACCCTAAGGAATTGTTCTACAGGGAAAGCATTCACAGGCGTGATTGTGATTACAGCTTCAGCATCCACATAGACGAAGCGGTCGTGGTTGTTTGCCAGAATATACATAGAAACCTCAATCTTCCGAGAGATGCCAGTCGATGGCACAGTAGTAGCGTCTTTTTCTTTGCTTCTCCTGCGCAAGAGCTGGGGTGGAGAGCGCAGCAAGCGCGAGGGAAAGTGGGCGCGGCATGCCTGGTTGTCAATGGTACCGCAACCGGGAGGAAACGGTGCTGTTCGCTGTACACGGCCGGGTTCGATCCTTGCCGAGGTGAACCAAAGCAACCAACCCTCCGGGATCCTTCAATTTGGAACAGATTAATGTAGGGAGATGGAGGCACTCATTGGGAAGTCGGCTGGCCCCTGCAAGCCACTAAATAAGCACGAAACTCATTCCTCTAAAAAAATGTGTCGCGTCATTGTCGGCATCCTCGACTGTGTCGCAATAGTTCCGCGATAGTGCCGCAGCGGCTCCGTGATCAGACGATTCTGCTGTCGTGCCTTGAGCCTCGACATCGCGGCGATAGTACCGCAGCAGCTCCGCGTTAGAACCGCGCCGGCTCCTCGAGGATGCAGCAGCGAATCCGCGTGGAGTACGATGCACTGTCCTGTGTGGTAAAACGAAATTGTCGCCGGTTCAATATACCCAAGTTTGAGGTACACTCCGTGTTTCCTTGTGCGCAAAAGCGGCGGTTACCTCTGTCCTTATCAGACAAAGGACGTAACGATCGCAGGTGCGAATTTTCGTTCCTGCAACTAGACCCCCTCTAGTTGTCTTATGATTCTTAAATAACTTCATATCAGACACTCTCCCGAAGCCGCTGCGCGTTATCGCGGAGCCGAAGCGGTACTGTCGGGTCCCCGCCATGGCTCCGCGGTAGTGCCGCCGCGGCTCCGCGATAGTGCCGCTTCGGTGCCTGCACGCGCCAAAGCGGTACTATCGCGGAGCCTCAATTTTTCTAAGAGTCAAGCCTCTACGAATACCCGCTCCCCACCGCACCCGCTTTGGTAGAGCGGGGTAATGTTGGCCCCAACTGTACATACCATGCACGCAAAACTCTAAATACGTGTTTTAATTCACTGCAACGCAGATGGCACAGAATTCAGTTAAGATGAAGCGCCAAGAAATTGATGGTGAGCCTACGAGGCAGATGATAATTCTGCCACAGAGGTACGAGAGGCTCTCAACGGTGGAGCGAATGGTCAGGTCATTTATACTGTAACGGCACAGGCGCGCGGTACGGTCGTGACTTTCAGTCCCGCAATAAGTGTCAAATATGTATATACACTCAGGAACGGACAGCTCGCTCCGACTTCAATACGTACTCCTTGCACAGACATATGTATTGAGCTTCTAATAAATAATCGATCTTTTATTGCCTGGGAAAAGGAAGGTTCGATGAACATTTGTCACCTCATCGCACTCATAATCTGCAATTCTTGAGCGTCTATACTTTTTGCTCTGGCCAACTGTAAGGTTTTGAAAATTCAATGAAAGAAGCATAGATCATTAAAAAAATGTATGAAAAAAGTTCAATGTTTAGAAAAATTTCGTTTAGTGTACGCTGGACACGCTTTATTGATTTTTGAAAATTTTCTGTTTTCTGCCCATTTTTGGAGATTTTTTTCTTATTTCTGTTTCCGAAAATATTTTTTCCGCACATCCCTGGTGGGGTGGCGACGTCATGAAAAAAAAAGATCGCTATAGCGCAGCGTTTCATTTTCCCCATGGCAAGCACTCCTTCCTCATCTTTCTTTCCTTTCCATACTCTTTCCTCATCTTCTTAATTGCCTGATAACTTTATAATAGTTGTTCGTATTTGCATTTTGCGTATTTATCAGCTTATTTGTGTTTATCTTCAACACTTAATGGTTTTAATGTCAGGAAAGCGCAGAGACGGCTGAAATTTGGTGAGTCCTGTTTTTAATGCAAATAGAACATATAAGAAGATGAGGAAAAGCATGGAATGAAAAGAAGGGGAAAGAAAGTTTAGGAAGGATTGCTGGTCATGGGGAAAATGAAACGCTGCGAAATAGCAATAGTTTTTTTTTCCATGAGGGCGCCACCCCACACGGTCGACACGCGCAACCCCGGATTCGACGCGGCTACCCGCCGTTAGAAAACCATGATACTTGTACTAGTGGCTCCAATTTCGCCCGTTAGGCATTTTTCGGAAATCGAAACCCTAAAGGTCAAAACCCATCGGAACTCAGAACTTATCCTTGTCATCCCTTATTACCGCAAAAATTCGAAAGCTAGAAACTCATCTAAAGGTGCAACATCCTTTCAAATTTCCTGAAAAGAGAGGTGGGAGTGCTATTTCTACAAAAGTCTCGAAAAAAAACTATTTCATTCCGTGAAACTTGAATTTTTGGAAGCCAGGAATAATTTTCCCGTAAAATTAGGTGTCTATTGTGCAACCACACATTGCGCGCAATTTATTCGACGGCTAATTTACTGTGTCAATTTTTCTCTGCCCTCTATTCAATAATATACTTTTGACGTTTTTTTCGCCTCTTTTTCGCCTATGTTCATGAAGTTTACGATCCGTGATAGTCATGCAGATACGAAAACACTAAAATATTTTGAGAAATCAAGTTGCACGCTGAAAATAAAGAAGTAAATCTTTCTGCGAGCAGCGCCGGTTTTTCTCAGCGTGTTGTATAGAATTCCTGAAGTTTTCCTGAATCACTACCTAGCAAGTTCTTTATCAGATGCTAATTTGCCCGCGCTGTTCTTATCTCTTGCAAGTGTTTCACGCCATTTTTGCATTCAAATCTTTGACCTCGCTCTACTGACACTTGTTGCCCTATTCACGTGTTTATCACCTGTACAGTTACCAGTCGTAAGTAAACCTACTACCCAACGTCTACTCAACTTTCATGAAGTCATCATAGCAATA
This sequence comes from Aplectana chamaeleonis, assembly GCA_029168955.1. Taxonomy (NCBI): domain Eukaryota; kingdom Metazoa; phylum Nematoda; class Chromadorea; order Rhabditida; family Cosmocercidae; genus Aplectana; species Aplectana chamaeleonis. Next base: position 141,378 of record JAPDOI010000144.1, read on the forward strand.
TCTGCGAAAAAAACCGGATTCTTGGCGATAATCCATCAAAATCTCACCCGCTCAGCGGCGAATATTCCCGTCAAGGTGATCAAAGTTCGTGCGGAGACAGGATCAAAGGGCGCCGCCGAGTGGGTCCCGCACAGATCGACGATTGCAGCGCCGTCGGGCGATGAGGGATGATGACTCTCACCTGCCGCCTTTTCATGGATTCTCTCCTCGTGCCAGGTGCCCATTAAGCTGAAACCCAACCGGACCCGTCGTGCACTCTTCAGCTGATCGATTCACGCCATTCGACCGCAATTCCACTCACTAGATTCGCATGGAAAACATACTCGAACTAAATGGATCTGGGCCTCTTCATTCGGCTCTTATTGAATCGGAAAGCGAATGTAGCTCACAGGAGGATTTTCTCAACGATGGTGAGCTATTTCCTGTTCCAGCATTTCATTTTGATTTTTTTTTAATTAAGGGTGCACTTTTCAAGCATATTTCGATAATTTCGCAACAGTAAATCGACGGGTTTTACTTCAAAATATTCATATGCGGTTTTCTTTTCTTTTGCATTCTGCTCGTGGAAATACCAAAGTGTTCATGATTTTTTCTGACACTCCTTTCATTCACTGCAACAAACCCTGAGTTTATAGCAATCTACAAAATTTGGTTTGTCACCTTTATTGTCTTTTCCGGGAGGCGGACATTGCTCACCCGTGCGTGCTTGGTGAGCGGTTGGTGAGCGTCGCGCGCGAGGAGATGGGCGGAGACGCGACATCCCCACTTTTAGGTGAAATCAGATAAATTGGCATGTCTCGGAGCGTTATTAGCTTTCCAGCGTTTATTCCTTGTCGTAATCGATAGCTATTTACTCGTGAGGAGCTCTGAAGACTTCTAAACGGTGATGTGTTTTCAGCGTTCACCGCGCGCGCGGCACTTACCAGACCGAGACGCGTACGCACGCGGGTGAGCAATGTCATGGAGCCTATTTCAATTGGGGTACAGTTACGGAGCTTCGGGGGCGAAAGATATTTTAGCGTTGGAGCGCGTTTTCCTCCCGTCCCTTTAAATGGGCGCAGGTTTTGCTAGAGCAGCCGCGATCTGCATGTGTATAATTAATGTATTTAGGGAATTGGCGGATCTTTGAATTGATATTAGGGAAAATACCTTAATTTTATACTAATTGTAAGTTCTCGAATGCGTTCTAAATTTCACACACTACGGGTTCCGACCCCTGGCCGAACATCGGGGAATCCTTCGTGCAAATGCGAATTGGTGCTATGTGGGAAGGGGGGCACTATGGCGCGATGTACTTGGCCACGCCCATTTCACTGTGCCGCACTAAATTTGAGCACCTACTTTTGGCAAGGGTTTCCCTCCCTTGCCAAAATCAGGAGAATCATTGCGGCACGGAAAAATGGGCGTGGCCCAGTGCGATACAACAGTGGCCCCCCCTTCCCACATAGCACCTGCGAATTTAATGCTGAATCCAGCACATCGCAAGTGCAACTATACAGACGACACCAAAAAGACAATTTCGTTAACGCATAGCTTTTTATCTCCCATGTTATCCTACGAAACGTGACAACTGTTATAATTATACTACAAAATGACGTAACTAGACGCTTCAGAGAAATGCTTGGGGCTACATACCTTCGCGGAACTCTGAAGAGCAAAAGTGCCCTTGGCTCAAATAAACATACTGAAGAGGAGCGTCTAGAAGAATTCACATCCACGTCAAAATTTCTCCTATTATCGGGATCTTTATAACGTTTAATACGTAAGCCAAACGTTTCCTAAATTCCCCTAAGAGGTTGAAACTCCGCGTGGGCAAATCTTTGACGTGGGTGCGAAAATTTTCTTCGCCCCCCCCCCTCCCCTTCTATCCGTATTTCAACGGCGCTATGGCAGCGGGGGCCACTGGGGTATCGCATCATAGCGCCCCCCCCCCCAGCTAGGATAGCACCATTTTAACCTACTCCAAACTGCCACACCACCCAAGGGTGTGACAGTACAAGCCCGTATGTCTCACAACATGCGGTACCTATGATAATTTTGTAGCTGAGAAGTGTATACTTGTCTAACAGTGTTGCATTCAACGTTTTCTTGGTTGAAATGATTTTCCTAACGGCATTTCCAAATACAATTCACATTTGGCCAAATCGCCTTTGCAGTCTAGTAGACCTATTACCTCTGTAATGGTCTTTCTTTTGACATGAACATGCATTTTCTGAAGAATGCAATGCTTCTGTCGTCCATCTTCTAATCGATAAAGCGGCGCGAAAGTGATCGTGCAAGTGGTACGCGTACGGAAACGCGCCCCAATGACAAAATATTTTTCGCCCCCGAAGCTCCGTAATTGTACTCTTTCAATTGTTCATGTCTAGTGTATGTGAAAAATGACTTTATTAAGCACAGCCTTTGTTTACACGACAACAGTACCAAGAAAACTCGTTTTTGTAAAATTACAAATATTTTCATTCATTCTCGGCATGATGACCAGGTAAAAACAAAAAATGTCCAAGGAATAGACAAACTCAGTTGGAAAGCACTCAACAAGGTTCAGAAATGTGTAGGTTTTTTAGGTTTACGATTGTACTGTGAATGACTCTCTCGTAGTTGTCCCCAAATGGAGTCGCCACTCAAGGTTTCGTTAGGCCATTGTTATACCTGAAGTTTGCGACCGCGACAGGTGCGGTCAACTGTTACGAATCGTGCCGGGACCAGGCCTACACAGTAGAAAAATGCTGTCGCAGGAGCAGATTGCAGCACCTGTCGCGGTCGCTGGTTCGAAAGGGGGTGTCATGCCTGAAATGTGGAAACCGTGCTGTAATCGGTCGCTGTCGCGGCCGTCCGTCGCAGTGCAGTGCACTGTGACAGGTGTCAGCGACGGCGACCCAGCCAAATCCGTCCTCGTGCCGGGTGTTTCTTGGCCCTGAGCGACAGCGACGGCTGGCCCTCAGCGACAGCGACTTTGCGACCGCGACAGGCCTGTAGTGGGGTATAACAATGGCCTGATACTGTCCTTGGTAACGACCCTGGGGCCAAGGTCACGGCTGGTATATTCGTCGGAACACAGATCAAGACGATCATAAATTGTGAGGATTTCGCAAAGCTATTGAAGAGGACGGAGAGAACTGTTGCAGTTGAAAAGCTGTTGAACGGTTGCAAGCCTGTCAAAACACAGCTTTGAGGACCGCGACGGGAAGCCTGGCAATGGCAAGCAAGACTCATCTGAGTAGCGAGACAGGAATAATGCCAGTTCGAGCTCATAATGAGATGCTGACACTCCAATATCGAACTGTTGCGATACTCGACCCTGGACACCCGTCGCACGACATGATGAAGGAGCCAGAACCGCTTAGACAGATTAGGAAACACGTCAGAACTCACAAACCAATGTTGGTGAAACCTGGAACTGCAGAGAGCATTCGCAAAGTTCACAAGGAGTTTGTAAAAGATTTCTTGGGTAATCTGAACTCTCCCTTGCTGAGTGGACCGCCGCCGAAGATATCCAAGGAGGAGGAGACGTTGTCAAGACCTAGCCGAGTAGCTCTGTCTCAGCTTCGAAGTGGTTTCTACTCAAAATCGCAATGGTATCTCCATAAGATAGGAGCAGCTGATAATCCACTTTGTCCGGAATTCTGGAAAGCTAACGCACCTTACAATAGAAGATCTCTGGCTCAAACCAGTGGAAGTCGCCAATTTCCTGTCTATTTGATCATGCAATGATGATTTTGAAATGTAAAAATTTAAAAATAAAAAAAATAAAAAAAGAGAAATAAAAAAGGGTCGAAAAACGCCCCACTCAGGGATCCTCCAAAGAAGAGGATCCTAGAAAAGTTGCTTCGATTATGCCGTCTACGTACCGGAAGTTTGGATCCAGGATCAATGGTTATGGTGGAAGATGGGCAACAACAACAACAAGAACTGCTTGGAGCAATCTCGCTGCAGTTGATCACGGCTTCCTAGGTGATCTCAAGGCTGAAAGCTACGTGGAGTTGGTGCACTTCCGTTAAGAATTACGCCAAAATGGGATGCTGAATGTCTCTTAAAGTGTACATCGTTGATTAGCATCTTGACAAATTCAACGACCAAGGCGAGCCCTTTCATCAAGATATATTTGACTTTGAACGTCGTTTTCAAGGACTGTATAACGAAGCCATAAGGGGGGACTACATTTGTGTGCAACTTCGAAAGAGTGACATACAGTACAATCGTAAATTTAGAAAATCTACGCATTTCTGAACCTTGTTGAGTGGTTTCCGACCGTGTTTGTCTATTCCTTGTGCATTTTTTTCGTTTTTACCTGATCATAATGCCGAAAATTGATGAAAATATTTGTATTTTTTACAAGAAAACGAGTTTTCTTGGTGCTGTTGTCGTTTAACCAAAGTTTGTGCTTAATGAAGTCATTTTTTCACATACTTTAGGCAAAAGAAATTGAAATACGACACTTAGAAGCCAGGAACAAAATTTGTGTTGCATAGTGTTATTGGTGGCTGCATCGAATACCGGGTATCACTCCATCTAATATAGTGCCCAGTAACGTCGTCAGTTTTGGGATACCCTCATCCCAGGTGACAGTGATTTTGAGTGAAGCTTAGGCGGAACTATTTTTTAGTTCAGCTAATTTTTCGTGGGTTATTTGAAAGTTGAGTCGGTTCGAAATTTCTCTGCTTTTGGCAGAATTTGTATACCTAATAGAAGGAGTCTTGTCATTTCGAAATAAAACTGATTGAATCTATGCAGAACTTGGCTTCCCAAGTGTCAGCCATGAAGAGTGCGAAGAAATGGACGATGCCGGAGATTTCATGGATGAAATAACAGGTTATTACCGCAATCGCTCTGATTTTCACGCCGTCATAGGTCCTTGCCCTTTCAGATTTTACCAAAAAATACAATGCATTCCGTATGCGTGTTGCTGGACCGAACTGTCAGCGCAAAGGAGGTGTTCAGAGTAAGCTATTTGCAGAGATTTTCTTTGTGTTGGTGTGTACCAGTTCGTTTTATTAGTCATTCGATCTTTGTCAGCTTATTAAAGTGTGGTGAAAATTCGAGAAAAAAATCTTCAGGTTGCCGGTTTAAGGTTATCTCTTTTATTTGAAAAGTCCTTTGGTTTTGCGGTCAAATTTGACGTCTCCATTTGCAAGGCTAGCGTCACCGAAATTATCTCTGTAGGCGTATAACGCTCAGTGCTTCATGCTCAGTTCATGGAGTTCCTTGAGCGGGGTTTGCGAAGATGTAAACAGTCGGCGTTTTTTGTCTCAAAGACGCCGAACGGTTTTTGTGGTCGGGCATGTTTATATAGCGTTATCTATTTGATCGATTTTCGCTTCGAGACGATTTTGGCCTTAAGCCTCGTCTGCTTTCAGATCCTATAGAGACTGCTGCGGACTCAACAGCAGCGAAGAAGAGAAAGCGCATAAAGGATAGGGCCGATCGTGCGACTGTTGAGCAGGTATTTGGTGACTTTTCTATGTTTCAAGTTTGTGTTTTTTGTTTTTGGGCTATATGAATAGGCTATATGCCTAGTTTTGGAGTCTTGTAAGGCTGTGTGCAAGGAAAATCGCTCCTGGCATTGCCACCAACTTTGGTAGGGTGAAGCGCGGCTGAGTAATTTCCAAACGGGTGGTCAGGAGGATCAAGGAAATTTTGGAAAGATAACCAATATATGACCGAATTTTTTGTTGATCAAAGGGAGGGAGTCGTAACTTTGCCGTCGTCCTGAACAGCGATTCGTTCGACCCTGACCTAGGTCGGATTCAGAATTGGTAATACCATGGGTATGATTAGAGAGGATGACGCTGCCGAGATGTCGTACGTTCGTGCCGTGGCAGTGTGGAGGAAAGAAGATCGCCTCCGTGCAAACCGACGTCATCCCCTCCACAAAGAGGGTTTTTGTCATGGGAGAGGTGCTGGCCGGCCGCAACTCTCCTTCGGATTCTCCTGCAAAGGGCCGGCGTGGAGAGGAATCCTGGACCCGCTCAGAAGTACCAATGCGCCACGTGCGGAGAGGATGTAAACTGGAGACATACCAGCGTCCAGTGCTTCGGATGCCAAAGGTGGGTGCATCTCTCCTGTTCGGGTCTCAGTTCTGTGAGGCATCATAACTCATCTTTTCGTTGTGTGTTCTGCTCCTCACCTTCCATCTCAGATTCCTCTATCTCAAATCGCCCCCTTTCCATTGTGCATATCAATCTAAACGGCCTTCGTGCCAAGCTTTCTGAACTCTCTCTCTTTGCACGTACTTACCATCCAGACGTGATCATGGTTCAAGAAACCAAGCTCTCTCCATCCCCTACCTATCCTCATCCCAATATCCCAGGCTATACTTCTTACCATGCTCCAAGGTCATCTCTCGGCGGTGGAGTCTCTGCTTTCGTTCTATCTTCACTTCCCTCACACCTCATTCCCAGCATCCCCACGGACGGTACTCTCAGTACCTCCCAATCCATCTCCCCCTAAAAACACCCCTTTCTCTTTTCAACATATACATTCCACCTACAACTTCATGCCCTTCATCTTACAATCCTATCCCACTTCTCAAGCAGCTGAGCGACTGCTCCCTCTCATCCTCGGTCGTTTTCGCGGGTGATTTCAACGCTCACACCTTTTGCTCGTCTCTCGGTCCTGATGTTAGAGGAAATGACGTCGAAGAATGGGCAGATGAGTGCGACCTGGTCATTCTAAACGATGATCAGCCCACTCGTCTCCCTGCCAGCGGCCGATCTTCTAGCCCAGACATATCTCTTGTCTCGTCCAAACTTTCTAGCTGCTGCTCACGGTCTACCTCGACTACTCTGCCAAGCGACCACGTTCCTGTCTTTGTCCACATCGATCTATCCAATTCTCTCGCTCCCTTTTCTGGTGTTCGCCAACGTTCTTATCTTAATTTAGGCCGAGCAGACTGGCGCCTGTTCAGTGAAGTTGCGCTTCGCCTATCGGCAGATTACCCGTGGAATGGAGACGTGCACCAGAAAGAGTGCCATTTATCTGACGCAATCCGCAAGGCCATGAATGCGGCTATCCCTATCGGTCGCGTCAAGACGTTCTATCCAAATGTCAACAGGGAAATCCTCGACAAAATTAGAACGAGAGATGCGAGGAGAGCGGTTAATCATCTGGACCCCGTGGTTGCTGAGCTTGACAGTGAGATCAAAAAGGATTTGGACAGACACAAGAAAGAAGAGTGGGAGAAGTTCACCGGACAGATGGACTTTAAGACGGACAGTGCAGCTACTTGGAAGGTTTTACGGAAGCTTTCGGGTAAAAGCTCACCCGCCACCGTCTCCACTATCGAATTCGACAACGGCGTATTCAAATCAGGAAAGGAAGCCGCTTATGCGCTCGGGAAAAGTTTTTTCATCACCAGTGCTAAACGAGGTCCGCAGAATAGAGTGACTGTAAGAGAGCTGTGCCGCCTCCCGCTTATGAGCACGGCCGAAGCGTTTACTACGACGCAAATTGAGAAGATTATAAAGGAAATGCGGAACTCTAGAGCTATTGGTCCTGATGGGATATGTCCTGCTGTCTTGAAGAAGATACCCACTGACTTACTACCGCTCCTCACTGATGTGATAAACTCCTCGTTCATGTCGTGTACTATCCCGCAGAATTGGAAGAGGGCAAACGTTCCGCTGCCCAAGCCTGGCAAGCCCCAAGCTTCAGTCAAGGGATATCGGCCCATTAGCTTGTTGTCTTCTTTTGCTAAAGTAGCTGAAAAGCTGATCGTCAAAGACCTGGCCGAGCACAACGAGAGGCAGGTGTTTCAGCATGGATTCAGAAAAATGCATTCCACCACGACAGCTTTGTTAGAAATTACGAGCTATGCAATTGATGGTTTCAACGCGTATAAGCCGGAAAGAACTGTAGCAGTTGCCTTGGATCTCACTAAAGCTTTCGACACAGTGAATCTTGGTATCTTACCAAACACCTTGCTGGAGTCATCAATCCCGCCATGGCAAAAGCGCTGGATAGCTGCATTCACTAAGGGAAGACGGGCTAGAGTGATGTTCCAGAATCATGTCTCAAACAGCATTCCGATTGCAGCTGGAGTCCCACAGGGCGGTGTATTGTCGCCTGCTCTCTTCAGTCTGTACCTCGAAAGATATGCCCGCCCCTCCACAAGATATCAAGGTGGTCGCTTACGCTGATGATATGACTGTCTTGTGTCGTGATCGGGACATAAATGTGGCCGCCGCTAAGATTAACGGGTACTTGACCGCACTGAAAAGCTTCTTCGACCGCAAAATGCTGAAGATTTCTGCGTCAAAGTCATCGGTATCCGTACTCACAACGGACCCATCTGAACACAGCGCACATCCGTATGTCGTATGGAATGGAGATCGTTTGCCTGCCGCCCGCTTCCCAAAACTTCTCGGACTCGTACTCGATCCATCGCTCAAATTCCATAAGAACACGGAACAGAAGCAGGCTATCGTTAAAGCGAAGCTTAACGTGCTTAGAGCCCTGGGCGGTACAACATGGGGTAGCAGCAAAGAAACCATTATTACAACGTATAAGGCTATTCTCCAGCCTGCACTGGAATACGGCGCCCCAGTTTGGCAGCATCTGGTTTCGGAATCCTCTTGGACTAAGATGCAACGCATACAGAATGCGGCTCTTCGAATCGCCACCGGGTGTGCAAGTTCCCCGGTCGATCACTTGCATGCTGAGACCGCTTATTACCAGTAAGGGAGCACTGTGAGCTCCAGGCCCAACAATTTTCATCAACATTGTCAAACAACCAAATCACCCCTCTTGAGTGCTAAACCCCGTCAGAGAGAGAAAGATCAGAAAGCCATTCGCCGATGCTCCCAGCAAAGTCAATCTGCAGAGATGGCACGACTCACAGCAAGAACGACTCCGTCTATTGCGCGAGGAGCATACTCGGTTGTACGGTGTCATCTGGAAAAGGCGGTCATTAATCCCATATTGGGGGTAGTGCCGCCCCAAGTCTGCACATCCGAGGCTTAACTCGGAAGAAGGGCCAGGTGCACGCTCGCATCATTACGCTGTGGTCACTCTACAATGCTAATGTCTTATGTCAGCAGGATTGACAGCAGTAAATCTGATGTGTGCCCGGACTGCGGTACCATCGGCCACGATACCGCACATTTATTCAACTGTCCGGAGAGACCTACCACGCTGACCGTAATGGACTTATGGACGAATCCGTTACTGGTCGCCCAGTTCCTCAACCTATGACAAAACCCTCAATGTGGCTGCAAAGAAGAAGAAGAAGAGAGGATGACGAAGAGAAGATGTTTGTAACAGCAAAGCTCAGAGAATCTGGGTTTGTCTACACTCAACACTTGAGATTTGTATAATCGTTTTTTTTTTTCTGAGTCAAAAATGTGGGTAAAGTTTGGTGCATCTATAAGGTTTTCTGGGGGGCTAATATTGCTCGGGGGGCTAATATTGCTCTGTCAAATATCTTTCATTGCTACTCGAAAAACCTTATGACCATGAACTAAACATCAAACTGTAGACTGAGTTTTTGATACAAAAATTTTCCAAACCTCTCGTTTTTTTCTTTCTCTCGATCAAGGCTATCCCAGATATTGGAGCACTTTAACCATGTGAGTGCTAGATTACATTGTCAAAACGAGTCGTGGGTTTAAAGTTTATTACAATCGCCAAGGGCAAATAAGAGAAAAGTCATTATAACGAGAATCAACTGTAAAAAAGATGCCCCAATATATATGCATAACCATGGAGGCGGAAGCAGCGGTTCGTCTCAAAAACGTAAGATTCGAAGTCCAACAGGATCCCTTTAGCATGTATATTGAATTGACTCAATGTCAGCCTTGGAAGCGTATCTTTGTGATGTCGGAGTATCACCTGCCAGCTCTGTATTTGAAAAAGATGGCATACCAACTGGTGCTTGGTCCAGGTATAACGATTTTGGACGAGTTTCGCTGCCGAGATTTTGTACGTTCGTGCCGTGGCAGTGTGGAGGAAAGAAGATCGCCTCCGTGCAAACCGACGTCATCCCCTCCATAAAGAGGGTTTTTGTCATGGGAGAGGTGCTGGCCGGCCGCAGCTCTCCTTCGGATTCTCCTGCGAAGGGCCGGCGTGGAGAGGAATCCTGGATCCGCTCAAAAGTACCAGTGCGCCACGTGCGGAGAGGATGTAAACTGGAGACATACCAGCGTCCAGTGCTTCGGATGCCAAAGGTGGGTGCATCTCTCCTGTTCGGGTCTCAGTTCTGTGAGGCATCATAACTCATCTTTTCGTTGTGTGTTCTGCTCCTCACCTTCCATCTCAGATTCCTCTATCTCAAATCGCCCCCTTTCCATTGTTCATATCAATCTAAACGGCCTTCGTGCCAAGCTTTCTGAACTCTCTCTCTCTTTGCACGAACTTACCATCCAGACGTGATCATGGTTCAAGAAACCAAGCTCTCTCCATCCCCCACCTATCTTCATCCCAATATCCCAGGTTATACTTCTTACCATGCTCCAAGGTCATCTCTCGGCGGAGGAGTTTCTACGTTCGTTCTATCCTCACTTCCCTCACACCTCATTCTCAGCACCCCCACGGACGGTACTCTCGAGTACCTCCCGATCCATCTTCCCCTAAAACACCCCTTTCTCTTTTCAACATATACATTCCACCTACAACTTCATGCCCTTCATCTTACAATCCTATCCCACTTCTCAAGCAGCTGAGCGACTGCTCCCTCTCATCCTCGGTCGTTTTCGCGGGTGATTTCAACGCTCACACCTTTTGCTCGTCTCTCGGTCCTGATGTTAGAGGAAATGACGCCGAAGAATGGGCAGATGAGTGCGACCTGGTCATTTTAAACGATGATCAGCCCACTCGTCTCCCGGCCAGCGGCCGATCTTCTAGCCCAGACATATCTCTTGTCTCGTCCAACCTTTCTAGCTGCTGCTCATGATCTACCTCGACTACTCTGCCAAGTGACCACGTTCCTGTCTTTGTCCACATCGATCTATCCAACTCTCTCGCTCCCTTTTCTGGTGTTCGCCAACGTTCTTATCTTAATTTAGGCCGAGCAGACTGGCGCCTGTTCAGTGAAGTTGCGCTTCGCCTATCGGCAGATTACCCGTGGAATGGAGACGTGCACCAGAAAGAGTGCCATTTATCTGACGCAATCCGCAAGGCCATGAATGCGGCTATTCCTATCGGTCGCGTCAAGACGTTCTATCCAAATGTCAACAGAGACATCCTCGACAAAATTAGAACGAGAGATGCGAGAAGAGCGGTTAATCATTTGGACCCCGTGGCTGCTGAGCTTGACAGTGAGATCAAAAAGGATTTGGACAGACACAAGAAAGAAGAGTGGGAGAAGTTCATCGGTCAGATGGACTTTAAGACGGACAGTGCAGCTACTTGGAAGGTTTTACGGAAGCTTTCGGGTAAAAGCTCACCCGCCACCGTTTCCACAATCGAATTCGACAACGGCGTATTCAAATCAGGAAAGGAAGCCGCTTATGCGCTCGGGAAAAGTTTTTTCATCACCAGTGCTAAACGAGGTCCGCAGAATAGAGTGACTGTAAGAGAGCTGTGCCGCCTCCCGCTTATGAGCACGGCCGAAGCGTTTATTACGACGCAAGTTGAGAAGATTATAAAGGAAATGCGGAACTCTTGAGCTATTGGTCCTGATGGGATATGTCCTGCTGTCTTGAAGAATATACCCACTGACCTTCTACCGCTTCTCACTGATGTGATAAACACCTTGTTCAGGTCGTGTACTATCCCGCAGAATTTGAAGACGGCAAACGTCGTGCCGCTGCCCAAGCCTGGCAAACCCCAAGCTTCAGTCAAGGGGTATTGGCCCATTAGCTTGTTGTCTTCTTTTGCTAAAGTAGCTGAAAAGCTGATCGTCAAAGACCTGGCCGAACACAACGAGAGACAGGTGTTTCAGCATGGATTCAGAAGTCTGCATTCCACCACGACAGCTTTGTTAGAAATTACTAGCTATGCAATTGATGGTTTCAACGCCCATAAGCCGCAGAGAACTGTAGCAGTTGCCTTGGATCTCACCAAGGCCTTCGACACAGTGAATCTTGGCATCTTATCAAACAACTTACTGGAGTCATCAATCCCGCCATGGCAAAAGCGCTGGATAGCTGCATTCACTAAGGGAGGACGGACTAGAGTGATGTTCCAGAATCATGTCTCAAACAGCATTCCGATTGCAGCTGGAGTCCCACAGGGCGGCGCATTGTCGCCTGCTCTCTTCAGTCTGTACCTCGAAGATATGCCCGCCCCTCCCCAAGATATCAAGCTGGTCGCTTACGCTGATGATATGACTGTATTGTGTCGTGATCGGGACATAAATGTGGCCGCCGCTAAGATTAACGGGTACTTGACCACACTGAAAAGCTTCTTCGACCGCAAAATGCTGAAGATTTCTGCGTCAAAGTCATCGGTATCCGTACTCACAACGGACCCATCTGAACACAGCGTACATCCGTATGTCGTATGGAATGGAGATCGTTTGCCTGCCGCCCGCTTCCAAAAACTTCTCGGACTCGTGCTCGATCCATCGCTCAAATTCCATAAGAACACGGAACAGAAGCAGGCTATCGTTAAAGCGAAGCTTAACGTGCTTAGAGCCCTGGGCGGTACAACATGGGGTAGTAGCAAAGAAGCCATTATTACAACGTATAAGGCGATTCTCCAGCCTGCACTAGAATACGGCGCACCAGTTTGGCAGCATCTAGTTTCGGAATCCTCGTGGACTAAGATGCAACGCATACAGAATGCGGCTCTTCGAATCGCCACCGGAAGTGCAAGAAGTTCCCCGGTCGATCACTTGCATGCTGGGACTCGCTTATTACCAGTAAGGGAGCACTGTGAGCTCCAGGCCCAACAATTTTTCATCACATTGTCAAACAACCAAATCACCCCTCTTGGAGAGTGCTAAACCCCGTCAGAGAAAGAAAGATCAGAAAGCCATTCGCCGATGCTCCCAGCAAAGCCAATCTGCAAAGATGGCACGACTCACAGCAAGAACGACTCCGTCTTTTGCGCGAGGAGCATACTCAGTTCGTACGGTGCCATCTGGAAAAGGCGGCCATTAATCCCATACTGGGAGTAGTGCCGCCCCGAGTCTGCACATCCGTGGCTCAACTCGGAAGAAGGGCCAAATGCATCCTGGCATCGCTACGCTGTGGTCATTCTACCATGCTTATGTCCTACGCCAGCAAAATAGACAACAGCAAATCAGATGTCTGCCCGGACTGCGGCTGCCTCGGCCATGACACTGCACACCTCTTCAAATGTCCGGAGAGACCCACCACGCTGACCGTAATGGACCTATGGACGAATCCGTTACTGGTCGCCCAGTTCCTCAACCTATGACAAAACCCTCAATGTGGCTGCAAAGAAGAAGAAGACGACGAGTTTCCTCTCGTCCGATTTGTTCAAGTGGAGTGATTTTTGACGTTTTCGATTTTTTCTCATACCTCATAGCTTCTGTCATATTTTCGCTAACTGACTATCTTAGAGCCTTCAACATATTCGGTAAATTTTATGTACATTGTCTAATCCAGTAATATTTAGTTCTCTCAATTATTGACTTTTCCTCGGTAATTCGAGCAATAATTTTTTTTTGAAAAAGTTCTTAATTAAAGGCATCGTACGCGCTGAAAAGCACTCACCGTTTTTTTTAGTCTGAATCATTGGCTGGGCCCGCCTGAGAATATGGGAAGAGTTTGTCGGGTCACCGAAGCATCATTGGGAAGATATGGGAGATCGAATGCCTCGAATTCCACCAAAAGAGGCCGGCTTTTTGACGGCCATGTGGCCTCAAATGAGAAAAGAAGGCAGCTTATCAACAAATGATACATCAACTTCCACTCATTTACGCGATATAGCTTGTTGAGAAGCTTCTTTCTTTTTCATTTTATGCCATGGCTGTCAGAAGGCCGGCCTCTTTTGGTGGAATTCGAGGCATTCGATCACCCATATCTTCCGAATGATGCGTCGGTGACCCGAGAAACTCTACCCACGTTCTCAGGCGGGCCCAACCAATGATTCAAACTCAAAAAACGGTCAAAGGTTTTTAGCGCGTACGATGCCTTTAACTAAAAAGTACATAGTTATATGAAATAATGTCAACAATTCCTGATTTTGAAATTGGGTGTCCTGATATCGTGAAAGAATCAAAATATTGTAGGGATTTTCACTGTTTGAAAATCTTCTCTAAAATGCGAGGATGGAATACGGTCTAGGTTTTATCCTCAACAGGTTTAGGTTTTATTCTCAGGGTCAAGCATGACGTTGTGTAAATTTCCGGAATCGGAGCGACCCCCGGCCATCAAATTTTTTCAAAAAATCGAAATTTTGTGCGACCCCCCAAGGTGTGGGCTTTTTTTGCAAAAAAAAATTAATGAAAGTTCTTGTTAGTGGAAAGGGAATTATATCTTTTTCCCTTCCAGAAATTCTCATTTTTGGTTCGAAATTCTCGCGATCCCCCTAACCTTCAATTTTGGGCCGAAAAAAAGGCGACCCTCCCGTTGAGAAATTGCACAACCTCGCATGACCCTGTTTATCCTCGAATCGCTTTAACAATTAGATAGAGAGACGCCTAAAGATTTCCAGTGCTCAGATCTCCTACATTTGTAAAATTTGGGGTAGGTCGAAATTCCCCAGCAGCGGTAAACAACACAATTACTCTGAAGAAACATTGAACTTACGGGTGTACACCACTTGATCGAAAGCTCGGATAGACAAGGGAAAATTTTCTCACCTGCATTTTTTGCAAAATTTGCGTACGAATGTAATATTATAACTGCGCGCACCGTGGAGCTAGAATAATACTTTCTTTGACATGGAAATGCAGAGAGAGCTAGAGATGGTCGCGTTTTATGCGACTCAGATACTGAAATAATTTGTTCTATTGTGAAGTCATCATTACTTCCTTTTCGCGAGCTGTGTTCGTTGCTGCGGCGGAGTATAGACCTGTTGTGAATGAGAACACAAAATAACAGCTTAATTATTTCGGCCACTTTCTACCGCAGAACCATCTGTAAAATTGGTTTCCACGCCTAGTGTCTTCTTTCAAAAGCTGGGTGTAACTTCTTGTAGGTACTGGATCCCCGAACGAGGCTGGTATTGTTCCGACTTCTACAGCGTGGCACTCTGAGTAATATACATGGCTGTATTTCAACTGGAAAGGAGGCTAATGTCTATCATGCGACTAATGAAACCAGTTCGCTAGCGGTGAAAATCTATAAGACAAGTATCCTCACATTCAAGGACCGTGAACGTTATGTTGCCGGCGAATACAGGTAGGGTTTTTGCCTCGTTTCAGCGGTTAGGTGGTTATGCCTCTTACTGATTTAGGTACCGGAGTGGTTACTGCAAGCATAATCCGCGTAAAATGGTAGCCGTTTGGGCAGAGAAGGAAATGCGAAATTTGTTGCGAATGCACCAGGCAGGTCTTCCAGTGCCGAAACCAATCCTACTAAAGGTTGGATTTTTTTTTCAAGTCGAGGTTTCGACACTTTTCTCTGGAAATTTATATCATCGCCAGATTCAGGGTCACGTATTGGTAATGGAGTTTGTTGGCCGTGATGGTTGGCCTGCTCCGCTTCTGAAGAACGCTACCCTGTCTACTGAGGTATTAAAAAATCTAAAAAAAAACAGCCTGAGGATGTTTTTCGTTTTTTTTCTGCGGAGAGAGGTGTTATTTCTATAATGACCCGAATGCAATGCTGTTCTGAGACCTGAGTCCAGCATCTACATTTCTGCATTTTGGGGATAGCGAAGTTTTATACACGAGGGGAGGTCCCGCTGTTAAATTGCGGCGATTCCCCTCTGTAGATGGGGATGCTACCAACGAGCACTAAGATCGATATTACGTCCTCCCGCGCTGAGCGACTCTGCGAGCAACGTCGCGAGTTTAACCGTGGGGTTCCCTTAAAGACAGTACACCCAAGAAAGAGGGCGTCATGCGCTGATCACAGCGCTAAGCTGAGAATCGATCAAAACCCCGACCAGCGGAGTTACAGCCGCGAAGCAGATCACAATTGAGTTTTCCTAGTCCCGCCGACGACTCTAATTCTATTGTTTGAAATTCTTCGCCCTTTTATCCAGTACGGTAGGCTAAAAACGTTCAAAGAAAACCCAAAAAGTCGTCGGCGAAACTTTGAAAACTCGCTTATGGTTTGCTCCAAGCGCGCGGCTGTCGGCGCCGCACCACCCGGTTTACTTACTGGAGAATAGGCTGCATGACCCCTCAAAGTTGACTAAATTCGAGTGACGAAAGTATTGAAGATGAGCTGTCCGATGTCTCTATTTTCCATAATTCGTAACCAATGCACGGGAGCGGATTTGGATGAAGAGAGGGTGTGAAGGAAGGGAAGAGCGAGTTTGTTAGTTGGAACTTATGGCGAATCTAGCCTACACTGTCTTCAAAAGATCTTCAAAGGGGCATGCGGAAGTGGCGTTTTGCAATGAACGTGTAAGAGTGGCTTCCTCCTACATCACGCTTATTCGGAGGACTTAGGGCTCGCACTTGGTAGGTGTTGCACAAAGGGGGTCTACATTTTTCTTAATTTTATGGAAATAGCAGAGTTCGTCCCTGAGATTGGACTGTGCCTTTATGGGCCCGTACAGAGTTCTGCGAGTCGCGACAGTGATCCTATCATTGTGAAAAAATTGGCTCCAGGACTCTTGAAAATTGAATTCTGGAAGGTATAGTTGAGGGCTTTTGACTCCGGAAGGACCACGGCATTGTAGACGACTTTTACCGCCTATCCTCTTGCCAACGAGTATTCGATCCTCCATGGGGCGTATGCACACCTCTCCCTGCGCGTCCCCGTCCCCGCGAAGCCACTCTGTGATTGGTCATCAGACGAAATTGACCAATCATGGATGGCCTTCGCGGGGACCGGGACGCGCGGGAGAGATGTGCATACGGCCCCATAAGAACATCCTATCATTGTCACAGAGGGTTGGCACTGCTGTCTCATTTTCGACCAGATACTGAGAATTTGATAACGCGCGGATGCGGCCGATTTTATGAGAGCTGGTACCAGCCGCGATTTCAGGCGTTCCGATCTCCAACATTTTAAGGTAACTTTGAGGTCCGATTTTTCGTGGAACATGAAGTCCCAAAGCCGCACAATCTTTCCTTCGGAAGGGGAAGGAAACCCCGGGCAGGGTTTGGCGTTGGATGTAGAATTTCTCCTCTGTCGGGAGGCCAAGAGGGCCATCCCGAAAAGGGGTATACACTGTTTAGGATGTTTTTTTTAACGAAGAATTCTATTATAGATACCTTCCAATTTGCATGAAATGTTCCTCACATGAAAATTTTACAAAAAAAAATTACCACGCTATCACGGCATGTTTCCGCTTGATTTATTTCTTTTAAAGCGATGCGATCCAAGCAATAATCAAGTAGCGTTAGGCCGTGATCGTACATCCAGCGACTGGCAACGCGACGCAATGTTTACCATCAGTATCGACCGAGAATCGATATTCCTGATATGCACTGTCGCGGGCGCCATGATCCCAGCCTTACGCTCACAGCCTCGGTTGCACTACCAGGCTTCAAGTTTTAGAAGTGATCAGCATATCATGTCACAGAGGAGATGTTTAACAAGCAGTGGAGGCTGCAAATCCTTTCAGAATTCGCAAACATCCGTTGACAATATCAAGGGGGCCACTTTGTAATACAATAGGTACACCAAGAAATTCAACAACATCATCAGTGGGTAGAGCAATTAGGTGAGAAGGGATAGATGATTTTACAAATGTTGAAACAACACCGCCGTGAGAAGTACTTGGAATATGATAGTTTAAATAACCGGAGAGACGGGGGAGGGAGGAGGAAGAAGTGCTAAGCTTGGGCTCGTGCAGGAGGACGACATCAGGTTGAGTGCGATCTACATACACTGTGAGTTCAGCAAGTTTGGCGCGCAGGCCATTGATATTGAGTTGATAAATGTAAGACCATGTTGAGGAACCCTAGAAGGATTTACAGAGCAAGACATACAACAGTAAGCATGAGTGTAGTCATCATAGCTGGACAATCCCGAACATTTGAAGTGCACCCAGCCAAGTCAACCACCACATTGAATGCTTGCATGTTGAGCAGATAGTCCGCAAAGACACTAGGGATATCGTGGTGTCTTGCTGCGCGGTCCCGGATTCCTCTCGATGCCAGCTCGTAGAAGTAGAATACAGAGGAGTGCAGCAGCCAGCCAGTTACACTCCCAATACGAAAAAACTCCACATGGAGTGATTGATGTTCGTTTGATGAGCCTCCATACGTCGACTCCACAAATCCACCACGCGTAGGTTAAACATCTTGGATCCGGGCTAGAGGACCCGACGGGATTTCGGCTGTTCATCTCAAACATGTTTCTGATCCCTATTACGAACTGCTCTCTGATCTTATTCATTCGTCATTTAGTTCTGGTGTTATTCCGGCCCGCTGGAAATAAGCTGTCGTCATACCCATCGCCAAGCCAGGCAAGCCGCCGGATAGGGCTGCCTCCCACCGCCCCATTCCCCTCCTCTCCCCTTTGCCAAGGTTGCGGAAAGAGTCCTCAATCCGCTCCTCCAAAGCAGTCTACAGCACAACACCCACCAGCATAGTTTCAAGAAGGAGCATTCCACAGTTACAGCCCTGACGTCAATCAACGAGCACATCATCGCTGGATTTAACAGCAAGACCCCGGCTGGTAGAAGCCTCGTCGTTGCCATAGATCTTACGGCGGCTTTTGATAGCGTCAGTCTTCCGCTCCTCTCAAAATCCATTCTGGAATCGGACATGCCCAGTTGGTCTAAAAGGTGGATTAATAGCTTTATCAAGAACCGGTCTATTCGTGTCAAGTTCGACGGACATCTGTCGTCTTCCGTCCCCATTAAAGCCGGTGTCTCCAAGGCGGTGTGTTATCCCCTAGCCAATTTTCGCTATTTCTATCTGATATTCCTGTGCCACCGACGTATTCATCTGTGCCTGTACGCTGACGACATCACTATCTTAAGCACAGACTCAGTTATCGATCGAGCCACGGATCCGGGCAATGTATCTTAAATCAAAGTCGCTGACTGTCTCTGCCTCCAAATCAAGTGCTACACTATGTACAACAGCTTCTATCGAATATCGACTTCATCCCAAAGTCGTCTGGGATGGTCACGAGCCTTAACAACAGCCTTAACAGCCTACGCCTTTGATGCGATGCTCTGTTCATGGCTGACAAGGCGCTAATCATCGAAAACTTGTCTGTAGAGGTTTCAAGATTACCGAAAAATTGAGTTCTGGAATTTTTTTCCTAAAATTTTCCAATCGCAAAGTTGCAACCTCCTATGTTTTTGAACGCAGAATTATTGTGAGGCTCAGGGATATCATCGTTCTTCCAAAATTGCAGATGTGTATTCAGGTAGCCGAGAAGCTTTACCTGCAGCTCGTTGGTGATATGCGGACACTGTATCGTGCTTGTAAGCTGGTTCATGCGGATCTGTCTGAGTACAATACTCTTGTTCTTGACGAAAAGCTGTACATCATCGACGTTTCTCAGTCCGTTGAGCATGATCACCCTCACGCCCTAGATTTTCTAAAGTCGGATTGCAGTAATGTGAGCAAGTTTTTCAGGTACTGCCTATCTCCTAATCCCCAAACTGTGTTAGTGTTGCTTCAGTTGCCTTATCATTCTTTTCAGGTCACTTGGTGTTCCTGTTCTTCCAATATCTAAGCTTTTCGAGTTGATTGTCGACCCTTTGATTGCTGACAAAGATGTCGCTGGCCGATTGGAAATGAGGTAGCTCGATTTCTCCTGTTTTTATAGGTCTCCATGAATGAATTCCGTTGTTTTTAGAACACTGGATCCGTCTGACGATGCGCTTTTCATGAATGCTTTTATACCGCATAAACTGGATCATGTCCTACATTTTGAACGAGACAGTAAATTGCTCAAAGCGGGAGAGGAGGCCAATAATCCGTTCCAAAACATCATTTCAAAGGTGACAGATCGTGGATCATTGAATGTCTCATCATTTTTTCCTTCATCGTCATGAGCAGAAGTGATTCAGGTCGATGTGCTGGGTCAAGGTTTTGTGGAGAGCGCAGATGTTTCTTCCTGTTCTTCCGAGGATGAATCCGTTTCGCAGTCCCAGTCTGAGTCTGAGAAGATAGCTGAGAGGACGGCGACTGGCAGAGTCACCAGTGGAAAGTATTTCAGGTATTTTTTTGCTCTTGCACCCACACCTGCCTCGAAGTTTTTGCTTGTTCCTAAAAGAATCAGTTTTCTTTTCACCTATCTGCAGCTGTGCTCGCCGTTTGCTAGTGTTATTGCTCTCTACGTTTGACTCATTTATTGAGGAGTATATTTCCTGTTTGTCAATAGTTGTGAATCATGTTCCTTTTCATTCCATTCTGGTTTACGATTCTGATGCTTTCCCGAGACGAGGAAACCCTAGTGAGTCTTATATCCACAAGAGGAATTCTATTAGAAATTCAGGTCCTTACAACAGAAATTCATCCTTGTAGTATCATTTTCGGTCTTAGAATCCGAATGTGCTCTCCAAAGCTGTCTACAGCTTCTCCAAAGGAGGTTATAGGTGCTTTCAAACCTTCGAGGAAATAAAATTTAACTACCTGCGATTTGATTTTGAGTGCGTTTTTGAAAACTAGGATAGGATTCGCGTCAAAAATTTTCTAGGGGGAACTTACTCAGGTTGCTGAACACATCTGGAGCCCTTCCCTCGGTATTTTCACGCTTACTGTAGGTAGGAAGCTACCTTATATTAAACGTAACCTACCGCAACCTACGGAAGACGGGAAACGGACCTAAGTGTTGTGTTAGTTACTCCGAACTCCTTCGCCAGAGTAAAACACCATTGCCCCAAATCTCAACCAAGCTACGCCCCCCCCCTTTCTCTCGGTGACCATGATCATCAAAAATTTTCGCTTTTCCCGTTGGGGTGATTTTTCCGACAATGTTCGGACCGAAATTTTTGGAGAGAAAATTGTAATTTTTATTTTTGTGTAGTTAACGCTACACTTCTTACTCTACTACACTTCTTACTCTACTTTCATCTTAACTTGTATTTAAAGGCAGCATATACGCTCGTAAACGTGATCGAGATAACTGCGGAAATAGAATGGTATGGCTCAGAATACAGTGCCTACGCATTTTGAAGCGTCAAAAATGACCCACAATGACGGTACACGGGTGAGAAGTTGGCCCCGCCCTCTATCTGCCCGCCCCTGAATATACTTCCTGTTCTCCTTCAAAATAGGGGCGCTGAGCCATTCCCACCGTCGTCGATGTATGTAGTTTACTTCGTGTATTTGTTGTACTACCCACAAACGTCGTTTATGGTAGGAATTGCCCGGCACCCTTGATTGGAAAAGACCGCAAATACAGGGCGGGGCCAACTTCTCACTAGTGAAGAGCCATTGTGGGTTGTTTTTGACGCTTCAAAATGCATAGGCGTGGTGTTCTGAGACATACCATTCTAATTCCGTTGTTATCTCAACCGTTTACGAGAGTGTATGCTGCCTTTAAAGTGCCCTCCAGAAATTCTTAATTGTGGCCTGAAATTTTCACACCTCCCTCCTCAAATCGTCCTTTGTCGAAGATTTCATTTTCCCCTTGTCCCGCTGAGCTGGGCAGTAGCCTCTTGATTCTGACCCCCACCCCACAGAGATTTCTAAAGTTTTATCTGTCCGAAATACGCTAATTTTGGGTTCATTTTTTTCGCTCCAAAGGGCACATTCGGATTCTGCGTCTAGAAAAGTAATTGAAAAGTAAACGTGTTAGTAATTTGTGAGATTCATGTATTCATGGTAGTTATGTGAAAAAAAATTGAATATAAGGTTGGTTTGTGAGAATTCTTCGGTCCAGTCACTTTCTCGCATTAACCCATCATTGTACCAAACTGCCGACTCTTATTCTCAGCTATTTTCCCACCATGTTTTCTGTGAAACTGCTTCAGGCCGGGATCATACTTTCAACGGCGGGCGACGCGACCCAATGTTTATCCTCCATATCGACCGAAATACAACATGCCTAATATGTACTAACGCTTATCGCGGGAAGTATGATACCGGTATTATTCTGTCTATGCTCTCGGCAAATCGTCGTCGTCAGAGCTCTGGAAGTTTCAAAACACGTTATTTGTTAATCGCGCGCCAAAGCGCAGCCGCTCTCCAGTGATATCAACCCGCACAAGAGCTGCAACGAACCAATGCCGCTAGCCCCAAAACAAACCAGCCGCAGTTCCAAGCATGGCTAATGAGGTTTGTTGCAAAAACTGAAGTTTTCCCGCTTCTACGGAAACCCTACGCAGTTGTGATGAGGTGCTCACAGGGTTCGGCACGAGGTGTGGACAAGGCTAAATTTTCTCAGACCCCCCCCCCTCTAAAAGCAATCTTTTGGCGATTTTCTCAGACCCCCTCCCAGGAGTGTTAATTGTCTGTTTTTGTAGTAAAATTGAAATAAATTGAACAACTTATTTCAAAAGGTGTATAATTCGAAGAAGAACAACCATTTCAAGAAAAACAAGACATTGACATTGAAATAGATCACGGACGAGGCTTTCCTTGACGGATTACATGAAGTTGCCTGCGTTTTTGAAAAAGTTAGCTAAAGTTAGGGTTTTGATTATAGTGAAGGCTCTCCTAATGTTGACTAAGAGACACTTAGGTTTGAACGTGTATCCAGAAATTTTGAATGATTCCGGGTAGGAAGCTGAGGTATATATGTGGTGGAAAAGAAGCGTGGAGAAGTTGAAGTGATTGGCTAAGGTCAAGAATACGGGATGTCTCGAAGAAATGAATGTGTTTTCAAATTAATATGAGTTCGTAAATTCATTTCGCAAGTCCAAGAAGAACATGTCACTTCAGATGTATGGACTTCTGGCTCGAAAGAGCGTCATCCGATCTGGTTGCGTTGCGAATTTTATTCTCCGAAACCCACTCATACACGAAACACACGCCACGGGTTTGATCCCGCAAGGTTAATTTTTTTGGAAAACATTAGGCCTCACATTTCTTTTGCAAAGTAAGGATCACGAAAATGAGATATTCGAGTCGAGAGTGGTTGATTTACTCTATATACAAATTTTCAGCCTCTAAGATGGACGCTGAAAGGCACTTCTTTGTGTGGCCCACACCTGTCGTAGGTGTGGTCGCGCTGGAAGCCTACATTTTTGCAAGGTGTGAGTCGTGAGGGTAAGATATTTGAGTCCAGTGTGGTCGATGCATTCTACATACTCACTTTCACCGTCCAACATAGATGCTGAACACCGCTACAGTATGAGGCCTCCCACTTTTCTCAGGTGTGGTCCCGCCGGAAGTCGTCAATTTCGAAATTTAGGTGTGACTAGAGTAGGATATTCCAGTCCAGCGTGGTCGATTTACTCCTTACGCAGTCTTTTGACGCCTCAGTGTAACGCCGAAGACCGCTACATAGGAAGCGGAACAAGGTTAAAAAAACGTGAAAAATTCCACAAACCTGGAGTAGGGTTTTAAAACATCTGTAGCTTCACTTCCAAGTGAGCTACCCCGGGTTCGAGCAAAACTAAGAAACTAGGTCTGTAACCCTACCGAATGAAACTTTACTCGCTCCCACAGGACGCCTTACAAAAACATTTACTAGGTGTGAACATTTGATGTTTTGCGCATAAATTTCCACACCTAAATGCACTTTCTAGGTGTGGACATTTATGCTCAAAACATCAAATGTCCACACCTAGTAAATTTTTTTGTAAGGCGTCCTCTGGGAGCGAGTAAAGTTTCATTCGGTAGGGTTACAAACCTAATTTCTTATTTTTGCTCAAACCCGGGGTAGCTCCTTTAAAAGTTGAGTTACATGTGTTTTAAAACCCTATTTTAGGTTTGTGGACTTTGAAGTTTGTTTACGTTTTTTTACCTTGTTCCGCTTCCTATGTAGCGGTTTTTGGCATTACACTGAGACGGTAAAAGATTGCAGAGAGGGTAAATCGACCAAGCTGGACTCAAATATCCTACTCTCGTCACACCTAAATTTCGAAATTGACGACTTCTGGCGGAACCACACCTGAGAAAAGTGGGAGGCCTGATACTGTAGCGGTGTTCAGCATCTATGTTGGACGGTGAAAGTGAGTATGTAGAGTGAATCGACCAAGCTGGACTCAAATATCCTACCCTCACGACTCATACCTTGCAAAAATTTAGACTTCCAGCGCGACTGCACCTGCAACAGGTGTGGGGTCACACAGAGAAGTGCCTTTCAGCGTCCATCTTAGAGGCTGAAAATTGGTATATGAGGTTAATCTACCACTTTTGACTCTCATATCTTATTTTCGTGACCCTTACTTTGCAAAAAAAATGTTAGGTCTAATGTTTTCCGAAAATTAAGCACCTTGCAGGATCGAACCCGTGTCGTGTGTTCCGTGTATGAGTGGGTTTCGGAGAATGAAATTCGAAACATAACCAGATTAGATGACGCTCTTTCCAACTAGCAAGTGTTTTTGCCATGCCTGGTCTGGCTAATGTTGGAGCCCCTATTTTGGGTATCTAACCACTTATTAAAGCGTGTTTTCCATTCATTTAAAGTGAGCTGTTCTTCTCTGAAAACATATTTATTTCTTAAGGACATCTCGTCGTCTTCGCCTTTGCCAATAACTTCATTCATCGCATCCACTCTTTTCTTCCACCCCATTCCGTAGCTTCCAATCTGTTCCTATTTGCAATTCAGTACATAACTATACAGGATACACGCCCAGAACCTATGGGCCTTATATTCAACCGTAGGAGAACCTTTAGTATAATTTTAACATTTACGTAATTTTAATTACAACAAGAATTCATGTTAATTGGACGGTATTACCGAATCGTTCGCAAAAAAACATCTCTAAACAGTGTACCTACTACCCCCGGTCAGAATGATTCACGTGGTCTACCGGTGGAGCTCAGACTCCCCTCCCTCCACCAGTGCGCAGCTCTGATCCCCCGGTGTGGATATCCACGCCCCGCGCCGAACCCTGGGTGCTCATAATTATTCACTGGACTTCGTACAAAGAACAATATTCATTCATTGGCACCACTCCCAAGAAGTTTTCCTCCATAATTTCTCCTCCGAAATCATCTAGTCGAAACTCAGCGCTGAATGATATTCCATACGAAATTGCGATGTGCAAATTGTGCAATTTTATCGAAGCAAAGTTGTGGTAAATAGGAAAGAAGGAGTGCTTCTTCGATCAATTTGACTGGGAGGAAAGCTTTGCCCACATATTTAAACATCTCGCGCAGTGTAAGCTCAGAATCGACCTCCCTTCTGAGCAATTTCTAATGGGTTCTTAAATTCTTACTGAATTTGAGTTCGAAAAAAAAAGAATTTTTTCAAAGTGTTCCTTAGAACCCGCCCCGGAATGGCCTCGTCCGGTTGCGTGCTTGCATCTACCCGGGAATAGCCTCCGGTATTCGCTGTGTTGAGGGGTGTATGGGTATTGCTATGAATCACAAACTTACAAAGGAAGCCGCATCGTTATGCACCTATCTTGATACGTAACCGGTGATATTTGACTCTGGATACTTTTTCCAGGAGCTCACCTGGTATGATTAGCTTCTACCGTTTTTGCGAAACCCTCTCTCCCACTTCCTCCCGATCTGCCTAGCTGTCCCGGCGTATTGATGCTCCTTGTTGATGTGTTGTCATGCGCTCAAATATTTTATGTGTTTAGTTGATTTTTTGTGTTGTTTTTCTTTGTCATTTGAATTTTACCTTCGAACTATGTTGTTGTTGGCATGCCCGAAAGGGCGTATATAAATAAATAAAGTGGATGCTGGAAGGGAAAAATCAGTGCTCATTTGGACCTGCAAAATAGCGAAAGTGGAAATTAAAAATCGGTTGCCACTAGCCCGGTAATGGTGAGAGTTTTCGTTTTGGAGTTTTCCAGGGGCTATGAAAGGTCAACGGCCCTTAATAGCTGCGCTGACGAAATTAGCGAAGATTGTTCAAGGTGCCGTAGACTCCTGCTTTTGCTTATTGCTTGAAGGATTGAATGCATATTATAGATTGATATAATTTATTGACTATTGCATTACTTTGCTATTTTTGAAGGCCAGCTGTTTTCCTTCCGTTAGTTCCCTTTTTTCGACTAAAGATCGGAAAACGTTTTCTACGCACTTCTCTTTGTCCACTATAGAGGAATGATCGAACTAGCACAGAATCGTTGCCTTTTTCAGGAAAAAGCCTGTTTGGACGCTGTGAATAAACTTTTTTGCATAGAATTAGATGGTTCCAATATGTCACTCTTGACGATGCCAATCTCATTTACAGCTCACAGCAAAGCGACGTAGCCTATAAGAACGTAACTCAATGAAAGAGCTCGACAAGAGCTCGATAACCTAAACGAAACGAAGCTGTTTGTAGGCTTCCTGGTAATGAATGAAGGAATTTTGGCCACAATCGCTCATCAGTCCTCTCGATTTCTTCTGACCACGCTTGTGGATAGCCTCTTTTCACGTGGTCCTAAGGTCGAAGAAAAAGTTTTCGACCAGAAGTCCAAGCGCTGTTCTGAAGGCTCTTCGAAGTGAATCTCAGATTCGGCTGAATCACTTTCTATGGGAGGCTCCCACTGCGAACTTTCTGGATTCGCTGATCTCGATTTTTCGACTCTGAATCGAATCCGTTTTTCTAAATGTAACACTAGGTTAAGATTGCTCAATGAATCTGTACCTACCTCAATCCTCTGGAAAGGTAGACAGTACCAGCCTCCCCTTCCCCGGTGAACCCTTCTTCTGAGTCATGTTTCAACCAAACCTGCATGACTAACCTTTTGATGTATAGTATAGTAACTAACCTATCAGAATCGAAAAAAGTGACCACAGATTCATGTTCTACACCAGAAAGTACTCCTACCTAGGGACTGATGTCAGCAAAAAGTGAAGCTTTGAGAATGGGTCTGTTGAGTGTCATGGAAAGGAAAAAAACAATTCAAAGTTTGGTAAATGTCCTCGATGCGCATGGGTAGGTCGAAAGGGATTTGAACATTTTCGGCCTAAACTTCGTCCAATGTGATTACTTGGGGCGCTCTACACGAAGATAGGGTCTATTTCCAGTTTTTCGGAGGATTTCGGTAGGTTGATGCAGAAAATGATGCTTGGGACTATCCTAAACGGGGGGGGCACTCAAGTAAAAGTCAGCAATGAAATGAACCACCTCATAGAAATGAATGGAAAACCTGATAAAAGATGCTCGATGCCGTTACCAATCATTGTTGTTGATCGAATTTCATAGAAATACTTCAATTGATAGCGTAATAGATCGGTGGTTCATTTCATTTCTGACTTTTCCTTGAGTGCCCCCCCCGTTTAGGTTAGTCCCTGATTCTTTTCCTACCGTAATTTACAGAAATCTCCCAAGATACTGAAGATGGAACTTATATTCGTGTTGGGCGCTTCAAATTACCACTCTGGATACAGTTTGGGCTGGAAGTGTTCGAACTTCTAAAATTCAAAAAAATAAATTTAGCGGTTTTTTGATCTACCCATTAGCATTGAGAAAATTTTCCAAACTTTTTATTTGTTTCTTTTTACCCTTCCTACAACACTCAACAGACCTTTTTTTTTAAACTTGAGTCTGTGCTGGGATCAATCCCTAGTAAGGGCATGCTCCAGCGGGGCGCTGTGATCAACCCCTCGCGTGTTAACCGGAATTTTCGGAAAATGTTTTTGTATGTGAAAGTTAGGTCCAGAATTCCTTCGATTATCCCCTTAAATTAACAAATTTTTTTTTGGGTCAAAGTTTCTAGCATCCCCCTCCATCTCCGTTGCCTGTGGTCACAACCTCGCTGGAGTCTGCCTACTAGCAATGTTTTTCCCTTTTCGTCTTCTCATCCGCGATGCGCAACAACACCAGTTACTAAAATAGCAGCTATTTTCTGAATGTGTAATCTTTGTGTTGTGAGATTCCGTCCTGAAAATCATAAAAGAACTTTGCATGCTAAGCGTCCCAAAGGTATACCTGTGATAGGGTGTAGTGATGTTGCAAGGGCCTGCGATGCACTGTGTCTCATTTCTAAAGAAATTAACTCCTTGTGAAAATCCAGTCGTGAGTGCCAGTCAGTTTTTTGAACTTGATTCCTCGCACTTTTCGCATGTCAGTGCGATGGGGTGCACTTGTTATTCGATATCCTTGCACATTCACTGACGTTAGGCATCGATCAGAACATGCAGTTGTTCCTCCATGTTGCTGCTATTTTCCATTTCCTCCCAGTACTATTGTCCTTTGGGCCTCATTTCTTCTACGACACTTAACTTTTTCCTTGCTGATTCATTGTCCCAAAGTGAACATTCGTTTATGCATTATTTATCAGGGACAAAGAAGAAACCACAGAGCAACGCAAAGCCAGGAAACAGGCCATCAAGGAGGAAAAACGGGAAGCCCGTAAGGCGAAGATTCCAAAGCATGTGAAGAAACGCGCTCATCGCCAGCACATGAAATGAATAGATCATGACGAGGAATCCGGAGAGGGCAGAGGGACATGTGACGCTGTCGGCGGCGGTCCACTGTTCCCAAGGGGCATAACCCCCGCCCCCCCCCCGCAATATCAGCTGTGCTGCTTCTCTCGCGGCGATCCATATTCACATTCTTGAAATAATACACGCGTTTGCGAACTGGTATATTCTATTCTGACGTCACTCTGAACCAGCTGGTGCTGTTGTTTTACGTTAATAAATGTAAAATTTGTTTCTTCATGAATCTTTTTCCCAGTACTCAGCCAGAGATTGATGCAAAAGCTATGCGTAGTTTGCCTTCCTGTTGTTACCATCTGCTGGCTTTGTTTAGGTTCGCTTTTTTCCCGTTGAGTTTCATTGTTGCCTTGTTGCCAAACTGTCTCATTTATAGTGTCGCCCATAATGTTCGGACCATTTCCTGTAGGTCATGACGTGCCTAGTTCTTCTAAACCCTTCTCAAAACCTCGGACCGCGCTTTCCGGTGAATCAATACCGGGTGACCAATCGCTGCTCGTCCGGGTCGCCCGAAATGGTGAATCGGGCAGCGCGAAAAATTGCACATTGTACATTAGTCGTCCGTTGTTGTACATTCACGCGCAAATTCCTAGCCTCGGGAAGGCAACTTTCGTCATTCGGGTGACCGGTAACAATCGAGGGGTTAGCGGGTCGCCCGAAACGGGATCTGGTCCCAATTTTTGAGTGTTCGGGTCGCCCGAAATGCAGTTTTTCGCACCGGGAAGGCCGGAACAAAGTTTTGAGTTTTTCTAACTCTTCCGTTGGTCCTATGTTTCTCACCCATTCCTGCTTGGGCGAAATCGTAATGAAGGAGGTGAACGGTTTCCCGAAAATACTTTCGTCAGGATTCGCCCTCTCCAGACCCCGATTCCTGAAAAGAATTGTGGAGTTGAGAAGTTTATTCGGATACTTTGCGTTCCCTATTGTGTGTTGGCGCAAACCCGGTGCACGTATGTTATAACATATGCACTTCAGAACGTCTTTTTCGGAGGACGGGGAGGACCAGCCGTCGGGGGAGTTATAGTCTCTCCGAGTGAAACTCCGCCCATGCGGTCTGCGTGCGTGTCGAGGGGGGGGGGCGCTGGGGCCTTTTTGGGCCCTTAATTCATTTAGAGCGACTACTAAACGAGTAGTGAATAATATCCCAGCCAGCTGCTTGCAGCCGTTGGAAGGCTGTCCAAAAAAGTTGCCGCTCGATACGCACGCCGACCTCATGGGCAGACAGTCTCGTTCGGACAGTCTTTGACTGCCATGTCGCATTGTTTGCGGCCGTCCGGGCTCGCCTTGCAGGAAGAGCGACTCTCTAGTTGATTTGTGGTATCTCGTTAGAGGTGATGGGGTTAGAGCTAAGCCTGCACATGCAACGCAACCAGGGTCAAGCGGGTTTGCGACTAAGCGCAACTGGGGTCGTAAAATGTTTCGAAAATTTCTGTAAAAAAATAAAAATTAACGGGAGGGTCGTGAAAATTTTGGAGCTTGAGCAGAATATTTTTTCAAACTACACCTTACTCACGTAGGAAAACCGGGGTAGTTCTATTGAGCTTTTGTTTTTTTTTCGATTTTCATCTTGGGGGGATTGTAAAAATTTTAGAAATTTTCCCAGAATTTGGCTCAGTAGGGTGGGGGTCGTTGCCCCGCTAAGAATTGGCGCAATGGACTGCTCATCTCTGATGACAGTAGCTCCCTCCCCTACCAAAGTTCTAACCTTTATTTTCATATGTTCCTAAACCATAATCAAGGCTACCACGCATCCCCCATACATCTTGCACCACTAGCACCGGATGTGAACCCTCTCCTCCCCCCCCCCCCCTCCCCAGTTCTGAGGCTCTTCATATGCTGCTTCGAAAATATATCAATCATTTCTTGGGCGTTTTTGGGAACCTATTGTTATTTATGGATCGTTACCACAGTTTTTGTTGCTTTTATTGTCTCAGTATTTGTTGCTTAGTGCCAGCTGGCTACCCTCGCCAAGTTTTGGGAGGTTTGTTGTAAGATGTTGTTAAATTTTTATTATTCTTCTTCTACTGTTGAGTTGGTCGCTGTTTTCGTAGGCGTGGCTCGATTTCACTTCACGTCTTGCATAAAAAGTTCAAATTTATACTTGCGTTGCTGATTTTTCGCTGAATCGATTCGTTACTGCTATCTTTTCCTGCCTTTTCGCGGAGTTGGTGGCTTTTTTATTCATAGTACGTTTCAGGTTTTATATTTATTTGATAGGATGGACCAGTCCCCACATCCTACTCAGCCTCCAAAACCAAAAAGACTGGTGGACAACGCTGCGGAGGTATGCTCATCGTCTTCTGAGTTGGGTGCTGTCTCGTGCAGGGTCAAGCGGGGTTGTGGAATTTCTCAACAAGGGGTCGCAAATTTTTTGGCCCGAAGTTGAAGGTTAGGAGGATCGCAAAAATTTGGGACCGCTAATGAAAATTTCTAGAAGTGGAAAAAATAGAGCTCTTTGTCCACTACCAAAAAAAATTATCACAAAAAATGTCAAAAATTGGAAAAAAATGTCAAAAATTACACGTGGGGGGGGTTGCAGAAATTTTGGATTTTTGGAAAAAATTTGACGACCGGGAGGGGGTCGCTCCGATTTCGGAGTTTCGCACAGCGACCTGCTTGACTCTGATCTCGTGTGAAGCGTGAAAACGAGTCCGTACGAAGCAGTTCCACTCGGACTATTTGGCTGAAGCTTGTGGCACACAAAGGTGTTTCATGTCTTCCCGTCTGTTACCATTCCTTTCTATCAGGTCCGTCGTCGAAAAGAGGCTGCAGAGCGCGTTATTCGCGAACGACATGAGGCTCTTCGACGCCAGCACGAGGAGAAAATTCACAAGATTAACGAAGAGCGTCAAAAGCAGCAGAGAGAATTGTAAGTCTGCACTTTATCCCATATAACAAGTGTTTCTCGAGGAAAATGCATGCAGGATTTAGACTGCGACATTGAATATTCGTTAATCTCCAGGAAAAAGGGATTTTTCCGCAAGAACGCTGTCGCTTGAAGGTGTAGATGTGTGGGATGGGGGTTAGCATGCGCTCCTTACAAGGGAACTATTTTTAGCCATACTAACCATTCCGAATGAAATGATTTTTCTGGAACCAATCTTGGACATAGAGTCTGCATATGTCCTCCGCAGCTGCCTAGGATCACTCTGGAAAAAAGTAATATGCGTTTCTCAAAGCCTCGCGGCAAAGTACCCATCAGGCAATGTTTAGCGTGTTCTGAAAAAAAAAGCTGATTCTGCTGAAAACTTGTACGTAATGGTAATCTATGGTGCTGAACACGATTTTGGGCTCAGCCTGTAAAAATTCTGAGATTTACTGTGGGTTACGGTAGGTGCCATGCCATTTAGGTGGCAACCCCTACCATAATGATTCGAAAATCCACAAATGCGCATCAAGTTCCTAATTAGCAATCCGAATAACCCCCACATTGAAATTGTGAGCAAAATCTGAGACTGACTAAACTACCGTATACCCAACGTTAATCTACCGTAAGCTCTCCAAAATCGATAAACTGATCTCAGGTTCGTGTTCAGCAGACTAAACTACCGTATACCCAACGTTAATCTACCGTAAGCTCTCCAAAATCGATAAACTGATCTCAGGTTCGTGTTCAGCACTTCCTATAACCCTCCAAGAAACAATTTGAGCCATAAGGTCGCGCTTTGCCCTCAAAATTTACCCCGATGGAAAGCTTCGATCAAATAAAGTCGAAAATCGTCATCAGCATAGCAAATGACCTCCATGAAGAAGTTTTAGGTCAAATCTGATAGATTTTTAGTTGAACGCTTTCTGAACCCTCTAAGCGATACAAGTAAACGCTCAACCAACAATCCGTTAAGTCTAAAACGCTATCACTATGCTAAGTTGCAAGAATATTCCTTCACCCGAACTCCGTAAATTGGGGTTTTTGTGGGGGTCTGAACACAATTATGAGGTCCTTTTCCAGATTTTCGAAAGATTTTTCGCGCGCTTGGAGGGTGCAACGGGTTCGAAAATCGGGAAAACGCCTATTGGGTTTTTTTCTTTGCAGAGTGATTCTAGGCACCTGCGAAGGACATATTCGGACTCTACATTGAAAATTGGTTCTAGAAAAGTACATTTCATTCGGAATGGCTAGTATGGCTAAAAGTAGTTCCCTTGTTAAACATAGATTTTGAGATTTTCCAGTAGGTCACAGGTGGGAACCACTCTGACACGCCCCCAATAGGGAGCCTCTTTGCCACACTCCTTAACGACATTTCGTTAGTGAATAGAGGCTAGAAGCGGCGGAAAGGTCGATCCATTTCCTTAACGTATTTTTAAAGATCAAAAAGATACCGTTATGATCAGCGCGAAATTCTTCCTAATTTATGCGGACCCCCCCCCCCCGAGAAACGATTTTTGGGGCCTTGGTGCATTTAAGGAAGGTTATAACAGGTCCTCGAATAATACGGGGTCATATGGTCGACTCGGAATGGTTCGTCACGTAGGTGTTTCTGACGAAGACGAGAGGCTACGCGCCGCTTACATGGACCCGCAGATAAGCGGCCTGCTTCGGCATGTGTTGATTCTGCAACGGCTGACCGTGCAGGTCTTAAAGGAGTTGATCGTTGATCCTTGAATGGTGATCATTGTCCATTCCAGGACCGACTCGCCACTCATAGTAGATTACTGGTTTGGAATATCTCTCAGTAGTGCTC
Organism: Aplectana chamaeleonis; assembly: GCA_029168955.1. NCBI lineage: Eukaryota > Metazoa > Nematoda > Chromadorea > Rhabditida > Cosmocercidae > Aplectana > Aplectana chamaeleonis. The sequence goes on from JAPDOI010000144.1 coordinate 174,495, forward strand.
TGTTCTCTCTTTTTGTGGGGGGGGGGGCAGTACGAATTCCACCTTAATGTGGGATTTCTTGCTTGAGATGGTTTTTTTTTTCAGAAAGGAGCGACATGCGAAGGAGTTAAAACGCCAGCAGGAAGTTCTGCAGCGAAGAATGGCTTTAATGGAGCGGGATAATAGCCGCAAAAAGGTAAGTGGAGGCTTTCGAAGTTGCTGTGATTTTGAAATTGAAAAAGCCTCTGAAATGACTTTTGCTAGGAAATCCTTGAGAAGAATCATGCCGTGGTTTCACGGCTGTCTGCGAATTCATCACGTAAAAACTACGCGTTCGGATCATCAACTCCTCGAGAGCTGACGTTCCTTGAAAATCGTTATTTGAAGGATGCAACCAATGAAAAGAGGTCATCTCCAGAAAAGCAGGTTATTCAAACTTTACACTTAGCTTATGTACATCAATTTGTGGAAGCGTGGTTGTTTAGAGTTCTCCTAATGGATCTGTAAATGGACCTGGATTGAGATCGGCGGCTTCGTCAGCTATGAGCACTTCAATGTACACACCCAGCAGGCAGGATCGTAGTCATCAGGCTGCCTCAGTCGCTCGACTATCGCTTGCAAAAGTGAGTCTGCTTTCGCGCTATTACTAATCTTTTGTACGTTTAGTGAGAAAAGGTCAACTATTTGCAAGTTTATGCGCTTCGGGGCCAAGATCGCCTGCGTTTTATCTTGAAGTCGGGCATGGGATCATACTGTTCCACATTGTTTTTGGATCTCCCCGATTCGCCGCAGTTTTTTCGATGCTGTTTTTGGATCTCCTCGATTCGCCGCAGCTTTTTCGATGCAACTGCCGCAGTGATTATCCAGTCTGCCTCTTTCACAGAAAAAAAGACAGCGACAAAGGTTTTTCTAACGATAACGGCAATCCAGAAATCACCAGTCTCCTGTTTGCTTGCTTTTCATTCTTATTTGGCTTGGATCAATTTCGTAGTTATCTATTTGAATCCGATTTTTCGCTCCAAAGACCACCATTACGTGAATCATGTGTTTTAAATGAACACATCGTACGAGGGCACGAGGATTCACATCTCTGTCTAACAGTTGTGGCCAGTCAAGGAAATACTTTGAGTGTGGTCGTCGAATGTTTATCCAGATAGAGCCATAGCCGTCTTTTACATCCTATTCCTGCAGTTTTCTGTGTAGTTCAATGTCGTGAAAAGCAGTGCTAAACATATAAACAGACTTTTGAACTTTCACCGAGTAAGGAAAGTTCCAGGGCGCACTGCAACATTAATATCCAAAAACGACTAAAATCGAGCCATACCTAGCCCTATATGGCCCCAAAACTTAAATTTGGTATGCCTGCCCCTCTCATTTGTTCGGTTGCTGTGGGGAAAGTGGGCGGAGCGGGCATACCACACTCCAGTTATGAGGCCGTATGTTGCAATGGACCCTGAACTTTTCCGTTCTCGGGGGAAAACTCGACTGTTCTCATCGTGAACCTGGCACCATTCTGCGCTTTTTTCACTTTCTTTTGTATTTACCGGCTGTTATGCTGAAGCAAGCCTGCATTGGAAAAAAACCTAGTTATTTATAGACTTGCAAATGACAACTGGCCAAAATCACTGTTACCAATTAAACTTACACCAATTAATGTATGTCCAATGACATTTTAAATCTAAATTCGTAGCTGCCAAAGAGTTCCCTGCACCGAGTTACGAACGGGGACGGGTACCGTGAGTACTGTAGCCCACCGTTATGTTCCACAAAATGGAAAACGGATTTTATTTTCGTGTTCAGCGCCTCATATAACACCCCTTGGCAAAATTAGGGAAAATCAAGTGTTTTGCCCTCCGGCGCCCCAAAAATGGTAGAAGGCTCCTCTCCACTCCCACCCCTCCCCACATTTTGCCATTTTTGGGGCGCCGGAGTTCGATTTTTTTCTGCAAGTTCTCTACGGGGGGTATCTTGGACGCTGAACACGAATATGAGGACTGCTTCCAGTTTACCGGACGATTACATTAGGTTACGGTGGTTTTAGGCCATTTTTGGGATTCTCTCAATTTTATCTGCAATGGTATACTGGCCAATTAAGCAAAATTCGAAGCCGAGGTGGCGTCGTTGTGCGGTAGAACACAATCATATTCTGCTGCCGAGATGTCGTACGTTCACGCCGTGGCAATGTGGAGGAAAGAAGATCACCTCTATGCAAACCGACGTCACCCCCTCCGCGAAGAGGGTTTTTGTCATGGGAGAGGTGCTGGCCGGCCGCATCTCTCCTTCGGATTCTTTTGCTAAGGGCCGGCGTGGAGAGGAATCCTGGACCCGCTCAGAAGTATCTATGCGCCACGTGCGGCGATTATGTTAACTGGAGACATACCAGCGTCCAGTGCTTCGGATGCCAAAGGTGGGTGCATCTCTCCTGTTCGGGTCTCAGCTCTGTGAGGCATCATAACTCTGCTCTTCGCTGTGTTTTATGCTCTTCACCTACCAACTCTGATTCCTCTTCCTCATATCGCCCCCTTTCCATGGTACATATCAATCTCAATGGCCTTAGTGCCAAACTTTCTGGGCTCTCTCTCTCTCTTCGCACGTACTTACCATGCAGACGTGATCATGGTTCAAGAAACCAAGCTCTCTCCATCCCCTACCTATCCTCATCCTAATATCCCGGGCTACACTGCCTTCCATGCTCCAAGGTCAGCTTTTGGCGGAGGAGTTTCAACCTTTGTTTTATCTTCTCTCCCCTCCCACCTCATACCAAACACCCCCTCGGATGGTACTCTCGAGTACCTTTCAATCCATCTCCCCCTTGGAAACTCCCCTTTCTCTGTTCAACATCTATATTCCCCCTACCTCCTCATGCCCCTCCTCCTACAATCCCATTCCTCTTCTAAAACAACTCAACGATTATTCCCTCTCATCATCAGTTGTTTTCGCGGGCGACTTTAATGCCCACACCTTCTGCTCGTCCCTTGGTTCTGATGCTAGAGGAGTGTCCGAAGAATGGGCTGAGGAGTGCGATCTGGTCATCTTAAACGATGATCAGCCCACTCGTCTCCCTGCCAACGGCCGATCTTCTAGCCCAGACATAACTCTTATCTCGTCCAACCTTTCCAACGCTTGCTCATGGTCTACCTCAACAGCATTGTCTAGTGATCATGTTCCCGTCTTTGTGCACATCGATCTCTCAAATTCCCTTGCTCCTTATTCTGGTGTTCGTCAACGTTCTTATCTCAATTTAGGCCAAGCAGACTGGTGCCTGTTCAGTGAGGTTGCGCTACGCCTAGCGGCTGATTACCCGTGGAATGGCAATGTGCACCAGAAGGAGCATCACTTATCTGATGCGATTCGCAGGGCCATGAAGGCGGCTATCCCTGTTGGCCGAGTTAAGACGTTCTATCCAAACGTCACCAGAGAAATTCTTCAGAAAATCAGGACTAGAGATGCCTGAAGAGCAGTTGACCATCTAGACCCTGTCGTCATTCAGCTGGATGGTGAGATCAGAAAAGATCTCGACCAGCACAAGAAAGAACAGTGGGAAAAATTCACAGAACAGCTGAATTTCAAGACGGACAGTGGAGCTATTTGGAAGGTGCTTCGGAAAATATCGGGAAAGAGCTTGCCAGCCACCATCTCCACTATTGAGTTCGGCAATAACGTTTTCAAGTCAGAAAAGGAAGCCGCCTATTCTCTCGGTACAAGTTTCTTTGTCACGAGTACAAGGCGAGGTCCGCAAAATAGAGTGACAGTAAGAGAGCTGTGCCGCCTCCCGCTCAATATCACGGCCGAAGCGTACACTGTGGCGCAAATAGAGAAGATTATAAAGGACATGCGGAACTCCAGAACTGTCGGTCCGGACGGCATTTGTCCTGCTGTACTGAAGAAACTCCCGACTGAGATCCTTCCGCTCATCGTTGATATGACTAACACTTCGTTCAGCTCTTGCACTATTCCGCAAAACTGGAAGACAGCCAGCGTTATCCCGTTGCCCAAGCCTGGCAAACCTCAGTCATCAGTAAAGGGATATCGTCCCATTAGCTTGATGTCACCTTTCGCCAAGGTGGCCGAAAAGCTCATTGTCAAGGATCTAGCGGAGCACAACGAGAAGCAGTTGTTTCAACATGGGCTCAGAAGGCTACATTCCACAACTACGGCGTTGCTTGAAATTACCAGCTATGCTATCGACGGGTTCAACTTTAACAAGCTATTGAGAACTGTAGCTTTTGCGTTGGATCTCACCAAGGCATTTAATACGGTTAACCTTGGAGTCCTGTCAGGCAACATACTGGAGTCATCAATGCCATCTTGGCAGAAGCGCTGGATATCGGCCTTTATTAAAGGTCGGCGAGCAAGAGTCATGTGTGCTGCCGAGATGTCGTACGTTCGTGCCGTGGCCGTGTGGAGGAAGCAACATCAACTCTGTGCAAACCGACATCAACCCCTCCACGAAGAGGGTTTTTGCTATGGGAGAGATGCTGGCTGGCCTCAGCTCGCCTAAGGATTCTCCTACAAAGGGCGGCGTGGAGAAGAATCCTGGACCCGCTCAGAAGTACCCATGCGCCACGTGCGGCAAGGATGTCACATGGAGTTAAACAAGCGTCCAGTGCTTCGGATGCCAAAGGTGGGTGCATCTCTTCTGTTCGGGTCTCAGTTCTGTGAGGCATCATAACTCTGCTTTTCTCTGTGTCCTATGCTCCTCACCTTCCAACTCTGATTCCTCTACCTCCAATCGCCCACTTTCTATTGTAAATATAAATCTCAATGGCCTTCGTGCCAAACTATCTGAGCTCTCTCTCTTTGCTCGTACTCACCATCCAGATGTTATAATGGTTCAGGAAACCAAACTTTCCCCCTCTGCTACCTCTTCTCACCCAAATATCCCTGGCTATACTTCATACCATGCTCCAAGATCGTCCTTCGGCGGAGGAGTTTCTACTTTTGTACTATCCACTCTTTCTTCTCACCTAATTCCCAATGTCCCTACGGACGGTACTCTCGAGTACGTCCCCATCCATCTCCCACTCAAAACTTCCCTATCTCTCTTCAACATCTACATTCCCCCAACTACATCTTGTCCCCCAACCTATAGTCCTATTCCTCTTCTAAAACAACTCAACGACTGCGCCCTCTCACCCTCAGTCGTCTTCGCGGGCGACTTCAATGCTCATACCTTTTGCTCTTCACTTGACTCTGATGTTAGAGGAGAGGACGTCGAGGAATGGGCGGAGGAGTGCGACGTGGTTATCCTAAACGATGATCAGCCCACTCGCCTCCCTTCCATCGGCCGATCTTCTAGCCCAGACATTTCGCTCGTTTCCTCCAATCTTTCTAGTGCTTGCTCGTGGTCCACTTCTACAACTCTGTCTAGTGATCACATTTCCATTTTCGTCCATATCGATCTCTCAAATTCTCTAGCCCCTTATTCTGGTATTCGTCACCGTTCTCATCTCAATTTAGGCCTTGCAGACTGGAGCCTATTCAGAGAGGTTGCACTTCACCGAGCGGCTGAATATCCATGGAATGGCGATGTGCACCAGAAAGAGCGTCACATATCTGACGCTATCCGGAAGGCTATGAAAGCGCCCATACCAGAAGGACGTGTGAAAACTTTCTACCCTAATGTCACCTGGGAAATACTTCAGAAAATCAGGACAAGAGATGAAAAGAGATCTGCCAACCATCTGGACCCGGAGTTCACTGAACTTGACGATGAGATTAGAAAAGACTTGGACAGGCACAAGAAAGACGAGTGGCAGAAGTTCATTGAAAAAATGAACTTCAAGGCAGATGGTGCTGCTACATGGAAAATCCTGAGAAAACTCCGGAAAAACCACACCCGCCACCGTATCTACTATCGAGTTTGAGAACAATGTATTCAAGTCAGGACAAGATGCCGCTTACGCTCTGGGCAAAAGCTTCTTCATAACATGTGCGAAGCGTGGCCCACAAAACCGAGTGACAGTAAGTGAGCTGTGCCGCCTTCCGCTTATGGGCACGGCTGATGCCTTCACTCCTGCGCAGGTGGAGAAGATTACAAAGGAAATGCGTAATTCCAAAGCCATTGGACCTGACGGAATCTGTCCAGCAGTCCTAAAGAAGCTCCCCAGTGAATTTCTCTCGCTGCTCACTGATTTAATGGACACATCATTCCGAACCTGCACACTGCCACAAGACTGGAAAACAGCAAATGTCATTCCTCTGCCTAAGCCCGGTAAATCGCTGTCATCAGCGAAAGGATACAGGCCAATAAGCCTTTTGTCACCTCTAGCCAAGGTTGCTGAAAAGCTTGTCGTCAATGATTTGGCTCAGCATAATGAGAAGCAACATCACCAGCACGGCTTTAGGAAGCTACATTCCACCACGACGGCGCTTTTGGAAATCGTTGGCTATGCCATCGACGGCTTCAACATGAGAAAGCCCCTCAGGACCGTTGCTGTAGCCCTGGACTTGACAAAGGCATTCGACAGTGTTAACCTGGGTATTCTATCGGATAACATACTGAAGTCCTCTATTCCACCGTGGCAGAAGCGTTGGATAACAGCATTCGTCAAGGGCCGTCGAGCAAAAGTTATGTTTCAAAATCATGTCTCTAAAAGTATCCCCATAGCTGCCGGTGTTCCGCAGGGCGGAGTCTTATCGCCCGCTCTGTTTAATCTGTACTTAGAAGACATTCCGGCACCTCCCCAGGACATTAAAGTTGTCGCCTACGCTGATGATATGACTATCATGTGCCAAAACCGCGACATACAAGTGGCCGCGAGCAAGATCAACGAGTACCTGATTGATTTGAAAAGCTATTTCGATAACAAGATGCTCATTGTCTCAGCTGCCAAGTCTTCAGTATCAGTTTTCACAACGGACCCCAAAAAGCACAGCGCCCATCCCGATGTCAGCTGGGGTGGAGATCGCCTGCCTGCTGCTCGCTTCGTCAAACTACTCGGCCTTATACTCGATCCGTCGCTGAAGTTTCACAAGAACACCGAGCAAAAGCAAGCAATTGTAAGAGCTAAACTCAATGTGCTAAGGGCACTGGGAGGTACACCATGGGGCAGCAGTAAGGAAACTATTCTGACCACCTATAAGGCTATTCTGCAGCCCGCCCTAGAGTTTGCGGCACCGGTTTGGCAGCACTTAGTGTCGGACTCATCCTGGACTAAGGTGCAGCGTGTACAAAACGCTGCTCTTCGGATCGCCACCGGATGTGCTAGGAGTTCGCCAATCGAGCATTTACACGCCGAGACACGGGTGCTACCAGTAAAGGAGCACTGTCAGCTCCAGGCCCAGCAGCTGTACATTAACATCGTCAAGCAGCCCAACCACCCACCTTGGAGAGTACTTGAGCCTGTAAGAGAGAGAGGCATCAGAAAACCTTTTGCCGATGCTCCAGATAAAGTCGATCTGCAAAGATGGCTTGATTCATATCGAGAACGCCTCCGTCTGTTGAGCGAGGAGCACACCCATTTTGTCAGATTGTATCTGGAAAGAGCGGCTGTTAATCCTATTCTGGGTACTGTGCCGCCTCAAGTTTCTGAGTCTCAGCTTAGTAGACGTGCCAAATGCACTCTAGCCTCGTCGCGCTGAAGTCCTACGTGAACAGGATCGACAGTAGCACTCCCGACGTTTGCCCGGACTGTGGTGGTCCTGGCCACAATACCCTACACTTATTCAACTGTCCAAAAAACCCTACAACATTGACTACAATAGACCTTTGGACGAATCCAACGCTGGCCGCCCAGTATCTGAACCTATAGCAATTACTCTCTTCGCGGCTGCAAAGAAGAAGAAGAAGAGTCCATGTTTCAGAACCATGTATCCAACAGTATTACTGTGGCAGCTGGAGTCCCTCAGGGCGGGGTTCTATCGCCAGCCCTCTTCAGTCTGTACCTCGAAGATATGCCTGAGCCTCCACAGGACATCAAGGTCGTCGCGTATGCTGATGACATAACAATCATGTGTCGAGATCGGGACTTACAGGTGGCCGCCAATAAGATCAACGAGTACCTGATCACACTGAAGAGCTTTTTCGACCGCAAGATGCTAAGGATCTCTGCAGCCAAGTCGTCAGTGTTCGTTCTCACGACGGACCCATCCGAGCACAGCGCTCATCCGGATGTCGTATGGGATGGAGACCGTTTGCCTGCTGCTCGCTTTCCAAAGCTGCTCGGTATTGTGCTCGATCCGTCACTCAAGTTTCATAAGAATACTGAGCAGAAGAAGGCAATCGTTAAAGCTAAGCTCAACGTTCTCAGAGCCCTGGGCGGCACTTCGTGGGGTAGCAGCAAGGAGACTATACTCACAACGTGTAAGGCAATTCTTCAGCCCGCCCTGGAGCACGCCGCACCGGTTTGGCAGCATCTCGTCTCCGAATCCTCCTGGACAAAGATGCAACGAGTACAAAATGCTGCTCTCCGTATCGCCACCGGATGTGCAAGGAGTTCCCCCATCGAGCACCTGCATGCTGAGACCCGTCTATTACCAGTGAAGGAGCACTGTCAGCTACAGGCCCAGCAATTCCGCATTAACATTATAAAGCAACCAAATCACCCGTCGTGGAGAGTGGTAAACCCCGTGAGAGAGAGAAGTATAAGGAAGCCATTCGCCGATGCTCCAAACAAAGTCAATTTGCAAAGATGGCACGACTCACAGCAAGAACGACTCCGTCTTTCGCACGAGGAGCACACCAAGTTCGTACGGTGTCATCTTATGAAGGCGGCTATAAATCCTTTACTAGGAGATATACCGCCCCCCGTCTGCACCTCAGAGTCTCAACTCGGAAGAAGGGCGAGATGCACGCTCGCATCATTACGCTGTGGTCACTCTACAATGCTAATGTCTTATGTCAGCAAGATTGACAGCAGCAAATCTGATGTGTGCCCGGACTGCGGTACCGTCGGCCATGATACCACACATCTATTCAACTTTACGGAGAGACCTACCACGCTGACACCAATGGACCTATGGACGAATCCACTATTGGTCGCCCAGTTCCTCCGTCTATGACAAAACCCTCTATGTGGCTGCAAAGAAGAACAAGAAGACAATCATATTCTAGAAATGGTCCTCACGACATTCATTCCGAAAAAGGGGTTTTTGGACAAGGACCGTATTGGTAGGGATTTTTCAAGCCTCATAAGTATTCGTCCCGTTGTGCAATACAAGAGGCTTTTCGAGGATCCGAAGTGAGTTATGTTCAATTAGAAATGTCTTTGAATTTCAAGAACAGTAATTGTGAGAAAATGCAAAGAAAGTGCATCGGAGGGGATCGAACCTCTTGTCTACTGGGTGAGAAGCGCGACGCTTCCCTCTAGGCCACGATGGGTTCCGTTGAATAGTGCTTGGGGTGCGTGATGAAGAGGCCGCGCTGACCATATTCGTACCTGGATCTTTAGTAAAAATCATATATGTTTCTAAGGACTCCATCACAAGTCAGATGACTGTCATAAGCTCCACTTTAAAAAGGGTTTTCGACCGATTGCCGATCCCTAGTGAGCAAAATGGACAAGCGTCACACTTATGGTCGAGGCTTCCCTCTTTGTTTACAAGTACTACATATGGTTATTGTTTCAGCAGACACCTACAAAGCCGATGAATCTTATGACACAGTCTGTGTACAATACGGCAGCAGACACATGCTTAACGCCAGTCTCACGCTTACGAAGAAAGCCGCTGAATGCGCTGACGGCCAGTGTACCTAACAAGTTGCCGTGTTAGTTTTGTTTCTTGTAGACACTTATGTGTACTTCTTCCTTACCTTTAATTTCTGTGATTGTTTATGCTTAATACGAGAATTTATTCCAGCGTCAACGGCAGTTCCGGAAAAGAAAAAGTCGCCGCCCAAACTGAAGCCCCGAGTGCTTTCTGCGGTAGGAGCTAGGTTTTTCCTAGCCTTCTCGTGCGATGGCAGTCATCAGAATGTATATTTTTATTTCAGAGTTTTCCAAATAAGCCACAGTCGCGTCCAAGATCTCAGCAATCTAAAGTCGCGTCAGACTCTCAAAGAAGGGAAAGTTCTCATTCTAACGAGACACATTCATCAGCTGGAGCGAGAACGGCTGATTCGCCGTTGATTGATGGTGGCTCCATACCTGATGAAGTCCCTGTTGAAATACCAGAGATGGAGACGAACAATCAGATTGACACGGTTGTAGTGGAGCCTCAGGTTTGTTTTCTTTTTTCGGCTTTGATTTCAACACGAAGCGTCACCAAAATGTCCACACTGCTTAAAGGCACAGTCCAACCTCGAAATCGTTTTTCTGCCTATATTGAAAACGGCCCCACACTCATTCCAATCATGTCTCTGGAATCGTACAAGACCCTCTAGGAACGAAGTTATGGCCCCTCAAAAATTGAGCTAAGGAAGCTTGGTGGACGAGTTGTCCGTGGCTTTAACGTCATTTGCAACCGAAGTATGCGAGCCGACCTGAATGGATAGAGAGGCTGAGAATGAAGGGGAAAAAACGCGGCTATTGATCGGTAATCATCGCTCATCTCGCCACTGTTGAGTACGAAACATCGTAAAAGGGGCGTGCCAAAGTGGCTTCCGGATGGGAGCCCCTGGGTGGCTTCTTCCTATAACTCGCTTAGACGGAGGAATTGAGAGCTCGCACTTGGCAGGTGCTATATGGGGTGGGTCTACTTCACAATGATGTGGAAATCTCAGATTTCGCCCCTGAGCGTGGACTGTGCCTTCAAGGAGCCATAATATCAACGCATTTTTTTTATTTTGTACGAATAGGGGTTTATAGACCATGGTGCTAATTTTTTGCTGGCATTTTAGCTTGAAGAGGTGATGCACGAGCACGTAGATGAGCCACAGAATCAATCGGAAGTTGAAGAAGTTGAGATTACTCACGAAACCATAAAGAGTGTTGCTGCTCCTGTCACAAATGCGGAACAGGTATGGTAGTTTCTCCTGTTTCTCATAGAACTTTCTGTTTTATTGAGATTCTTGCAGCCGGAGCAAGCGAGCGAAGAAGAATCTGGTGTTCAGCATATAATACAACTGGAGGAGACCAAACCCGCTGTGGTGGAACTGGTCAGTCCTTAATTAACACAAATGGCATGCTTACCAGATTTGAATCTCAAGAGTGAGTTCTTAAGGTGTACCATTCCGTCGTTGATGATGCGAATGGGCCGATGACTGAAGTGGCTCATGTCGATGCAGCTGCCTCCGAACCAGCTGAAAAAGTTAGTTTTAGCGCGACTGCACTTTCCAGAAGCGCGCCATTCTTTCTGCTTAATTGAAAATGTGCAGTTGCAATTGCGAAATATAGGGCGGTGCGTCATTGGCAGACGAGCTAGCTGGTGTTTTTGATGAGCCTGTCCCGTCGCCGATTCTTGCGGTAACTGAGGACACCGCTGTTCCAGTTACTTCACCCGCGGTGAGTCTGTTTATAGTAGTGTTCATAGTCATTCCTTGCTTCTGTTTTCCTTTGCTTAATGCACCTGCATAGCTCCATAGGGATAATTCCTTCCTTTTGGTTCCCCAAAAAATGCCATTGTCTGGTATTGAGCTTGAAACCGTTTTCTGAGGGTCGTTTCGGGTGCAGATTACGAATCTGAGGTCCATATGTCAATACAGGTTGCGAGAAAATTACGTGCGTCAAAGAAAACGCTATAACTTGATTTTTTCTCTAATAACTTATAGAACATTTATTTTCCTAACAACTAGAAGAATATGATTTAACACTCACAAGAGATTCTCGAAGTGGCTCCCATCAGCTTGTATGCAGGAGGCAAATCGTCTCTTTACCGAATCGACTGTGCGCCGCAGGTAGTCTACGTCTAGATTGTCCCATATTTATTTTAGTCTAAACTTTGCGCAACTCGTATAAATTTAGCACTTTTCTATTCCTTAGTTTTTCCTCCGTATGGCCCCAAACAGAGAAGTCCAGAGAGTTAAGGTCCGGATTGTTTGATTGGATAAAGATCTTTTGTCAGAAAGGAGCCAATCTTGGCTTTAAAAAAGCTAGTTGTCGTTTTGGCTCCGTGAGCCGGAGCCCAGTCCTGCATAAAGATCATATCTCGTTGACTTTGCTTCCAGGGGAGAACTGCTTTCGTAAGAATCTTATCTTGGTAGACTCTAGTAGACCTAATTAAATTGTATTTGAAGCTACGCGCACGTAATTTTCTAGCACCCTGTATTTAAAAATTTTCGTCAGATTCGGTCCGAAGCTTCAAAATGGGGGGGGGAGATTTGCTGGCCAAACGCGACTTTTGAAGATTTCCGCTGCCGAGATGTCGTACGTTCGTGCCGTGGCAGTGTGGAGGAAAGAAGATCGCCTCCGTGCAAACCGACGTCAACCCCTCCGAGAAGAGGGTTTTTGTCATGGGAGAGGTGCTGGTCGGCCGCAGCTCTCCTGAGGATTTTATTACAAAGGGCCGGCGTCGAGAGGAATCCAGGTCCAGCACGGAAGTATCCATGTGCCACCTGCGGCGAGGATGTTACCTGGCATAAAACAAGTGTCCAGTGCTTCGGATGCCAAAGGTGGGTGCACTTCTCCTGTTCGGGCCTCAGTTCTGTGAGGCATCATGACTCATCCTTTCGTTGTGTTCTATGCTCTGCCCCCAACAACTCCTGATTCCTCAATTACCAACCGCCCCTCTTCATTGTTCACATTAATCTCAACGGCCTTCGCAACAAGTTATCTGAACTCTCTCTATTCGCACGTTCTCATCACCCGGATGTTATCATGGTTCAAGAAACCAAGCTCTCTCCATCTACCACTTTTCCCCAACCTAACATTCCGGGCTACACCGCCTATCACATGCCAAGGACAGCTCTTGGGGGCGGAGTGTCTACTTTCGTTCAATCTGCCTTACCTTCTCATATTATCCCTAATACTCCTAAGGACGGTACTCTCAGTACATTCCTGTCCACCTCCCCTCAAAACCCCTTTATCTCTATTTAACATATATATTCCTCCTATATCATCTTGTCCCCCCTCTTATAATCCTATTCCCCTCCTTAAGCAGTTGTACGACTGCTCACTCTCTTCAGCTGTCTTTGCAGGTGACTTCAATGCTCACACGTTCTGTTCCGCTCTTGATTCTGACGCCAGAGGAAGATGTCGAAGAATGGGCTGAGGAGTGTGACCTGGTTATCCTCAATGATGACCAGCCCACTCGTCTCCCTGCCAACGGCCGACCTTCTAGCCCAGACATCTCTCTTGTGTCATCCAATCTCTCTAATGCTTGCACGTGGTCCACATCCACAACTCTCTCCAGTGATCACATTCCCGTCTTTGTCTATATTGATCTCTCTGACTCTCTTGCCCCTTACTCTGGTTTTCGTCATCGTACTTATCTTAATTTAGGCCTAGCAGACTGGACCCTGTTCAGAGATGTTGCACTTCGCCATGCGGTCGACTAACCATGGAATGGTGATGTTCATCAGAAAGAGCGCCATCTAACAAGTGCCATCCGCAAGGCCATGAAAGCTGCAATTCCTGAGGGTCGTGTCAAGACCTTTTTCCAAATGTCAGCAGGGAAATACTGCAGAAGATAAGAACCAGAGATGAGAAGAGAGCCGCAGACCATCTAGACCCGGACATAGCTGTGCTGGATAACGAGATCAAGCAGGATCTGGATAAGAACAAGAAGGAATGCCGGGAGAAGTTCACTGAAAAGCTGAATTTCAAGGCTGACGGAACTACGACGTGGAAAGTGTTGAGGAAAATTTCCGGCAAGTCCGCTCCCTCGATGAGCTCCGCTATTGAGTTCGAGGAGAACGTCTTCAAATCAGGGAAAGCGGCTGCTTATGCGCTCGGCAAGAACTTCTTCATCACACGTGCCAAGCGAGGCGTGCAGAACAGAGTCACGGTTAGAGAACTGAGCCGGTTGCCGCTCATGAACGCTTCTGAGGCCTTTACTCTCACGCAAGTAGAAGGCTATCAAAGAAATGCGGAATTCGAAGGCTATCGGACCTGACGGTATCTCCCCAGCCATCCTGAAGAAGCTTCCCACGGAACTTCTACCGATGCTTGCAGATATCATTAACACTTCTTTCCGGACCTGCACTCTACCCCAAGCTTGGAAGACAGCCAATGTGATACCGTTGCCAAAGCCAGGCAAGTCCCAAAGCACGGCAAAGGGCTTTCGACCAATAAGCCTGTTATCGCCCGTCGCTAAATTAGCTGAAAAAGTTTATCGTGACGGACCTGGCTGATCAAAATGAGCGACAGCAGCATCAGCATGGGTTCAGGAAACTTCACTCCACTACTACAGCTCTATTAGAGATCGTGAGCTTTGCGGTCGATGGGTTCAACATGAGAAAGCCCCTGAGAACGGTGGCCGTCGCCCTCGACCTGAGCAAAGCGTTTGACTCTGTTAACTTGGGACTGCTGTCCGAGAAACTGCTCAAGTCGTCGCTACCATCATGGCAGAAGCGATGGATTGCAGCGTTCACTAAAGGCCGCCGTGCTAAGGTTCTGTTCAGAATCATGTATCCGATAGCATTCCAATAGCAGCCGGTGTTCCGCAAGGCGGAGTGTTGTCCCCTGCCCTATTCAGCCTGTATCTTGAGGACATTCCCGAGCCTCCCAATGATGTAAGGATTGTTATGTATGCCGACGACATCACCATCATGTGCCAGGATCGTGACCTGCAGATAGCCGCTAACAAGATCAGCGCCTATCTCGTCGAGTTGAAGCTCTTCCTCGATAAAATGATGCTCACAGTCTCTGCCGCAAAATCCTCTGTTTCAGTGTTCACAACGAACACCAGGAACACAGTGCCCATCCAGATGTCAAATGGGATGGTGACCTGTTGCCAGCAGCAAAATTCCCAAGCTGCTTGGCCTTATTCTTGATCCCTCACTGAAGTTCCACAAAACGCGGAACAGAAACAAACAGTCGTCAAAGGCTAGACTTAATATCTTGAGAGGTCTCGGAGGAACATCATGGGGAAACAGCCGAGAGACTATATTGAGAACCTACAGAGCAATACTTCAGCCGGCTCTGGAATATGCGGCACCAGTGTGGCAGCACCTGGTGTCTGACAGCTCCTGGAATAAGCTGCAGCGTGTACAGAATGCTGCGCTTAGAATTGCTACCGGTTGTGCAAGGAGCTCCCCGGTGGAGCATCTTCACGCGGAGGCCTGCATATTGCCGGTCAAGGAGCATTGTGAACTCCAGGCGCAGCAGATGTATATTAATGTTCTGAGGCAGCCGAATCATCCGTCAAAGAGAATCATGAAGCCCATAAGAGAGAGGTCGATTAGGACGCCGTTCGCCGATGCTCCTCGTAAAGTTGATGTACAGAGATGGGCCGACTCCAACATGGAAAGGCTTCGTCTTCTGCGTGAGGAGCACACGCAATTTGTTCGAGGATATCTAGCAAAGGCGGCTGTGAACCCTATCTTGGGAACGGTGCCGCCTCGGGTTTGCGAGTCCGAGTCTCAACTCGGCAGACGAGCCAGATGTGCTCTTGCATCGCTGCGCTGTGGTCACTCTATTCTGCTCATGTCTTACGTCAACAAGATCGACAGCAGCCGACCAGACGCATGCCCGGACTGTGGTGCTCCCGGACACGACACGGCGCACTTGTTCATGTGCCCGAAGAGACCTACCTCCTTAACAACAATGGACCTTTGGACGAATCCTGTGAAGGCCGCCCAGTTCCTCAACCTATGACAAAAACCACTTTGAGGCTGCAGAAGAAGAAGAAGATTTCCAGAATGCTACAATGAAAGCGTCTTAAAACTTCTACTTAGGGGTTGTTAGGGCTGCCTAACGCAAATCTGTAATCTGTTTATTGATTTTCCTTGGATTACGGTATGTAACAGTGGGTATACGGTAGCTCGGTCGAAGTCTCAGATTTGGCTCAAAATTCCTCTGTGAGTGTATTGGGACCAGGGGTGTGCGGCAATTGCCGTTTGCCGTTTGCCCGCCATTTTTGGGGTTTGCCGTTGCCGTTGCCGTTTGCCGAAATTTTCGCCTTAAACGGCAACTTTTCGGCAAAAATTCGTTGAAACAACAGGATTCGCCCTCACCGCAGCCTCTGTGTTGGTCAGCGATTCGGAGCTGCTACAATTAATTATTTTGACTAGTTCCAGCTCCTGGTTCCGGCTCATTCAATGTATAATTGTACCCTTTCAGTAGGTAGCTTATGAAAACATCTTGACTGGGTAATCAGAGGAGTTCGTTTGAGTTCTAAAATGTTTGGGAGCTTCCAGATGTCTTTTTTAATCATCAAATTCTTAGTCCTTTAAAGGCACAGGACACCCAAGAAATTAATTCTCGGATTTCATGCTTGTCTTGGAGAGAGTCACTCACTGATCACAGTGATATCTCTGGAATCGTCCAAGACCCCTCTGAACAGAATTATGGCTCCCTAAAGATGCCTAATTTTTGAGGGTGAAAAATTGGTGGACGAGTTGTCTCAGGTCTGTATTTTTCTTCATTTGCAATCGTTGCGCGAGAGCGAGCCAGGATATGGAGACAATCCAGCAATGATCTGAAGAACGACGACTTGTTTGAATTCATCCATCCATCGAGCCGCTATCGAGTTCGAAGGTCTGTTAGCGGGACGGGCCTGTGGTGGTCGCTTATATCTCGCTTATTTGGAGGAATTGAGATCTCGCACTTGGCACGTGTTATACAGGAGTGGTCTTCTACACAATTACATGAAAATCTCAAAATTCATATCTGAGGGTGTACTGTGTCTTTAGGAGTGCCAAAACTGCAAAAAAAACCTTTTTCAGAGGCATACCGATCACTGCAAGTTCTAAGATTACAAAACCAAGTCATATCAAAGCTGTAGCGAAAAAGTAGCCTTATTTAGACATATGAACCAGTGGAGAATTTGTGTATATAGGCCCACTTTTCGTCGGTTGGTTTGCTGATGGTAATAATTGGGACAGGAAAATTATCAGTTCTGCAAACACTTTGTCCGGCTTTTTAAAAGTTGAACAATATTCAAGGCGGTCATTAAAGGCAGTGGTCAATAATATCTTCGATTTCGAGATCATTAGCTGAAATGAAAGGTGGACTTAATGGCAGACCTGGGTTTGCTAGGAAATGGTGTAAAGATGAAAAAATTTGAAATCTTCGAAGGCAACGATTAAAACCGCATTCAATTTTCCACCAGAAGTCCAAGGGATACAGGCCCATTGCAACAACAGTGTGGGAAACCGGCTCAAAACGAGCAACCACTAATATACGGCCCGAAACTTGAACGTGGTGTACTCGCTCCACCCTTTCCCTCGGTAGCCACAGGAGGTGAGTGGGGCGAGTAAACCACATTCAAGTTTTGGGACAAATTTATTGCTTGTGTCTAGCCGACATTGTGGCTGTAATTGGCCACGTGCCAGCTTGTGGGCCGAATACGTAGAAAGGAAAGAGCCCAAGAGCAGTCCAGCTGGCTACTGCACGCGGCGCTCCAGCGACGAAGTCAGCGCAGCAGACTTACCGTCGCGCTCGTCGCATGTACATACCAGTAAAACGCCCCTCATTCTGTGCATTCGATCAACATGCCCCTCAGAGCTCTTGATTTGAAAATTCGAAGGCTGCTTTTATCGTGAGCGCTGCGTTCAACTAAACTTGTCTCACTCCATTCCTGTAGCTTCGCAAGGGTAACCATTCAATCGTAGTTTGAAATGAGCGAAATTGAAATCCTTGAGCCTACTACTTGCTACTAACAGTAAAATTTGTGACTCCGGTTATAACCTAAACCGCGCGCTGTTGATCGCGGTGTGAACTGTCTGGCCATCAATTCCGACCAATCATCTCGTATTAACCCTTCTATTCGCACCTGATTGTGGTACCTGTATCATCCACACTCTTTCGGTCGGCGCACACTCCCATCGCAACAAGCTTGCTTACGGTTTGCTGATCTTCCCCGGATCGACTAGGCTGGGACGCGCTGGCCGCAGGCTCCTTTCAGAAAATCCTTTGCGGACCAGTAACACTTTGCGCTGCTCAAGAAGACGCCCATCTTTTGAATCTCTAGCATTGATTTGTACGGAAACTTCAAATGGAGAGGAATTAACAGAATTATCGCCGGCGATGGAGAAGCTTACAGCCGTGTTGGTCTTGGTAGTGACTCCTGTTAACCTGAGGCTTTCAAGCAGCTTCTGATGAATAGGACTTTTCTTCCTGTGAAGGCCATTGAAACGTCAGGTTCATAGTAACTGGCAGATATTGCATGGAATACGACACGACTAACAAGAAAAGGTTGCCTACATCAGATAGAGTTTCGGAATGTTTTTTAATATGTTCTAGGGGGAGAGCAGTTTTCCAATATCCCATACATAAAATCTACTAAATGCCTCAGGCAGACCCTAAAGAGGTCCAAATTGGAACAAGGCCAGAACGGCTCGGCCGAAGTGAGTAGAGCTGATTTAACGATTGAATTACCTTTGTGTATGTTCAGAACAGATCAGAAATTGGGCAACAATGCATAGTTTCTGATCTAATCAGAATCAATACACCAAAATTTTCTACATCTATTTTGAACACATCTAAAGGTAATTCAATCGTTAAATCTGCTCTATTCTCTTCGGCCGAACCGTTTTGGCCTTGATCAGATTTTCACCTTTTTAGTGACTGCCTGAGGATTCAGCAGACTCTGAGCTTGGTATACTGGAACACTGTGCTTCCCCTAGAACATATTAAAATTGCATCCCGAAACTCCATCTGAAGTGGCAACCCTTCCTTGTACGCAAATGTGGGTGTATTATAGCATAAACAGATTTTGCCGTTTGCCGTTTTGCTGTTTGCCGTTTGCCGGTCATTTTTGGGGTTTGCCGTTGCCGTTTGCCGAAATTTGAAATTCCTTTGCCGCCCTCGATTTCCGAAATATTAAGGTAGGCTACGCCTGTTAACCCATTCACGCCCGCGTGTCCCAGCGGTAGGACACAGTTTTCAAAAATTCACTTATTTGTCACAAGGGCGAATTTCCAAACATCATCATGTTCAATGTATTAACCTATCCTTGACTTGACTACGGAAGTCGTGGTCCGTCAACAGCTATACTATAATACATTGCTCAAACATGTGTGAAAAAAGCCGAGGCTCAATACGGTGAAAAAAATCGTTGCAAAAACCATTTCTCGGGACCAATATGATTTATTTTTTCTTTTACTGCCATTTTTTAGCTTCAACAGCTGAAAACCTCACTTGGAATAACGCTTTTTCACCTGGGGCCGCATGCATCATTGAGCCTGGTTGGGGCGGGGGCAGGGCAGTCTGCGCCATTGAAGAACTCTGTAAATCAACAAATCAATCGTGCCCCAGCTGCCCCAGCTCAGAGGCTTGGGCAGCTAGAGCAGCGAAAAACACGGCTGGGGCACGATTGATTAGATGATCTACTGCCCTCGCACTGCGATCTTCAATGATGCCGACTGCCCTGCCCTTACCCCAACCCGGCGCGTTGATGCATCCGGCCCCTGGAAACGTGCCACTTCCATGACTACACCTACCTGGACCCCGAAACCTAGATTTTCTTTAATTTGAATTTTTCACCCACCATGACCAAACACACGATACAGAATTTGTAAACAGGTAACAGGTCTTTAAATCGCATTCAAAGAAACTCTTTCAGGTGAATATCACCGGAGCAGTAGTGTCACAATAAAATTTTCGCTTGACCTTGCCATGACTTCAGGCAGTTGTTTCTCAAGATAGAAAGAGTTCCATGAGCTGGAATTCTGGTACAATGTTTACTTCATTGATAGCTTCACGATGAACATGAAGAACGAAAAATGATTTTCGGTGGCGTGCCATTCGAGTTCACGTGTCCCACCGGTGGGACACGTTGTGCGGTAACGCAATATTGCACGCGGTCCGAACGTGTACTCACCCCAAATTAGGTGTGGCCGTGAATGGGTTAAAGGGCAATATGCCTACTTTGAAGGCACAGTCCAACCTCAGAGGTAATTTTTGATATTATGGACCGGTCGCCGCCTATAGCAACCCTGCCAAGCGCGAAATCTCAATTCGCTCAAATAAGCGAGATAAAGCTAGGAAAAAGCCGGCCACGCCCGCTTGAAAGAAGCAATGGGTAACGTCCACCACCAGGTTTCCGACCTCAATAGGGAAGAGACGCGTGAATGATTTTATGCAAAACATATGTTCTTCGATCTGTTTTCGGTCTGGCTTTATATTGTGGCCTGCTAAAGAACGATGGCTGCGAATAACGAGAAAATACAGGCTCGAGACAACTCTTCCGAGAGTTTCTGGCCGTTCAAAATCGAAATTTTTGAGGAGCCGTAACTCCGTTCGTAGTGAGTTCTTTGCGATTCTGGAGACACCATTGTGATCAGCCTGAAATTTTCTCCAAGATAGGCAGGAAAACGAAAAATCGATTTTGAGGTTGGACTGTGTCTTTAACTTACAGTCACCCCAAGTCCAGCGAAAAACAGACACCAGATTGGCGTTCAGCGCCCTAAATGATGACCAGCTGAAATTTGGAGCCGAATCCAAAGAAAATTTCTGAACACCTCAGAAATTTCCTGATAGCCACCCTCAATTTTTCGCGAAGCAGTGCCAATGCCATTTTTTGGAATCCCCGAGAGCATTGGAGAATTTCGAGCACGGATTATTTACGTACTGTCACAAACCTACAACAACGCCAACATGGTTTTTCAAATCGATCTGTACGGGAAAAACGGTCCCTAGTTAGTTCAACAATTCTTATGAATAGAAAGAGGAGAAAGAGGGGCATTTAATGACCTTTGGTGCCTAAAACTTCCTCTACATTTTGATGTAAAACTCGGAGGCGCCTGATTCAAGTGGCCTTCCGAGTTTCTACTTGGTATTACTACGTATTACTTGCAGCCACCCGCTGTGGAGACTGTTGAGACTGAAAGCAAGGAGGAAGCGGTTACTGAGTCTCCGCCTCAGGAACCGATCAATTGGACCCCTGGAACACCTACCAACGAAACCAGTGCGGTTGACGAAGCAGCATCTGACGAGTTGCCTGTGGATATTCCAGCTGCAGAGCCTCCGGTTTCCCCTTTCGAAAAGTCCTTTGAAATGAATGAGGTGACTGTGATCAGTGCTTCGCCAAAGGAGGATGTCAATGTGTCTGCTAATGTAGTTAGTGAACCAACTTTGATTCTCTACTCAACCACTGTAAAAAATGTAAACGAAGTGAGTCTAGGTAGCTGCTGAGCATGCTGCCAATGGATTTGCCAAGCACGTGACGCCGCTAATTACTGCTGATCTGCCCGGAACTGTTCCTGAAACAAAGGAAGATGATGCTGCCCAGAAAAAAGCTCCAACTCCACCCAACGAGTTCATTGTGGGTCTTTGATGTGTTTCTGATCCGTAGTTTTTTGTCTGCAGAACGCTTAACCCTCTAGGGGAAAGTCTCATAAATTATTCTCTAGGCGCATCGACTTCGTCGTGAACAAGAACAGCGGGAGATTGACGAACGAAAAGCGCGAATCGCTGCGATTCTGGCGAAGTCACGGGATCTGTCGAGTGCGACAACTCCTCTTGTCACCGGCAGAACATCGCCCCCTCGAGGTGAGGTGGTTACGAAAATCAGTATTTGAGTTCTAGGATTTTCGAAAAGCTTCCGTATGCAGGCCATAAAGTTGAAAAAGTTTTCACAATTTTTCGCGTTGATCTTTAGCGAAACGGCTTTCTCTAATATAAAAGCCCCATTATACGTAGGTTATCAGCTAAGGAGAATCGATTGGTGTTATCAGATTCAGGAAAATTCTACTTCATCATTTTTTTCAATTTTTAGAGGATCATTCCTGCACATTATGACCATGCCCAGAAGATAATCCTTAGTCGTTTAAGTTTATGAAAATAGTAAAATGAAAATTTTAACCCATTAAGTCTCTTTTTGGTCAAGGTTTTTCTCCAATGGAAGTTCCATAGAAGAAATCGCGTGCAAAGGTCCGCCCAGACATCTGATTATGCACAATTTAATTGAAGTACTGTTGTTTTCGTAGCCGAATTCCGGTTCCATTTGCGGACTACGGCTGTTTCATTACCTGACACGCTGATAGTCGTGCTGGAAAAAAAGGTGAATCGTGCTGGGACCGTTTGGTCCTGACACGATTCACCATTCTCCCAGCACGGTTATCATCGTGTCGCATGATGCAACAGTGGTAGTCCGCGAATGCGGACCGTAATTCGGCTCCGAGAACGACAGTAGTTTTCCATTTCATCGTTTCATTTTATCTCCCTTTGGAATGATTAAGCAGTTGCGATTGCGGTAGTTAGTAGAACGGCAAGGCAGGGACGTAGCTTTATCATATCATAGAAACCGAGTGTTGGAAATGGCAGCACATAATATCGGATTCATCGTGGATAAAGATGCAGCGAATCCAAAATGCTGCTTTTCGGATCGCCACTGGATGTGCTTAAATCACTCCCGTGGAACATCTTCATGCTGAAGCCCGAATTTTGTCAGTTAAGGAGCACTGCCAACTCCAAGCGCAGCAACTGGTTTTAATCATTGTCAAGCAGCCTGATCACCCATTAAGAAGAATCATCAATCCTGCGAGAGAGATATATCAGAAGGTCTTCTGTGGATGCTCCTGAGAAAGTTAGTATACAAAGATGGATGGACTCCCAACTGATCAGGCACTCGGGGGGGACGGCCCGCCACACTTTCGAGGCCGAAATGGCCATCCCCAACCTTGAAAGAGTCATTCGGCCATCCACGCCCGTTCTCCACCGCCACGCAGATTCTCGACCGCGACGCGTCTACGCACATCGGAAGTTACAGCCATCCGCGCCCCTGCGCAGTTGCTCAGGATCATCAACATGTTTAGACAAAGGTATTGACAATGTTTCTAGTATAAAAGGCTCCTCATCTCACCGTGTGTCTCAGTCGGCTCTTCGGAGCCGGACCTGGAAGGTGGCCTTGAGTCACTTCCCGGAAGATCCACCGGATACCCGAGGATAATTTTTGTTGCCGAGGGGAGAGGGCTCCCCACTGCTCGGGGGGGGATTGGTACCCAACTGGGGGCCATCTCCCCACGGTCTACGGTGGGTGCACCCCACTGCGGACCGTGGCGGTGGGCTCACCCCTCCTCTCCGTAGGGATCCCAACAGGGGTGATCCTTGTGGGCTGTCCCCGTGTCCCCTGAACGAATCCGGAAACGCCGAAAATGGACATGGACAGTTTTTGAGCCGCTTGTGGACAAATTTTGGACCGCTCGGGGGCCGGGGACCGACAGATTTTACTGGAGGACGCCGATCCGCGCACATTTCGACATCGATGCGCTGATCGGAGGCGCGGCTCGGCGGCCAATGGTGGGGCGGCCGTAGCCCCCGAGTGCCTGAGTGGATCGTCTGCGCCTTTTACGTGCAGAGCACATCAAGTTCGTCAGGGATCACTTGAGTAGGATAACCGTCAATCCCATATTGGGGGTCGTACCACCTGTAGTCCGCAATACCGAGATGGAACTCGGTAGGCGGGCTAGAAGTGCCCTTGCCTTGTTACGCTGCGGTCATTCCCTATGCTGATGTCATGCTTGCATAAGATCGATCGCAGTAAACCTGACGAGTGCCCGGACTGTGGTAGCCGTGGCCACACGTCTGAGCGTTAAGAGTCTTGGAACGAATAATTTTTTTGAATATTCGAATAAACGAATAATTCGAATATTCGATTATTCGAATAAACGATTATTTCACTTCTTTGAATATTCGATTATTCGAATAACCCGAATGATTCTCTTCTTTGAATATTCGAGTATTCGAATTATTCGAATATTCGAATATTATTCGAATAAACGAATATTATTTGAATAAACGAATATTTGGGCAATACTGTTGCGTAATATCCCATCCAATCCTCTCGGGCAAACTGGGGCATCGACAACAGGTTGATAAGTTGCCATTTCATAAACTCCACCCACTTGACAACTCAAATCGCTCGCACTGTAAGCCTGACAACTGCCCGTTGCCCAGCGGCGTCCGCCTGTTGTCGGGCTGTTGAAATTTTGACCTGTTGCGTTTAGCGGCCTATTTAGCAGCGGTTCACATCCTGCAAGACCTTTATGTGGCTTAGGAACTACTTTGCACCGACCCACGTCGCGGTCGGCGCATCGACACGCATCGCGGTCAGCACACCTACCCGCATCGCTGTCGGCACACCGACACGCAGCGTGGTCGGTACACCCACGCGTCGCGGCTGGGTCGCCCAACCTCCACTGAGACCGCCACCGGATGGGCAGGGCTTCCAGATGCTGGGCGGGGCCAATGTACCGCATACTTGGGTAATTGAACCGGCTGCGCTCTTGTCACTTAAATTCAGCATACACACTCGTAAACGTGGTTGAGATACCAACTACGGAAGTTGAATGGCATGGCTCAGAACACAACGCCTACGCATTCTGAAACCCAAAAAGGACCAAAAGTGACGCTACACGACTGAGGAGTCGGCCCCGCACCTGTATCAGCCCGCCCCTGTATTCGCGTCCTCCCCCAAACAGGAGTGCTGGGCCATTCCCACCATCGTCGATGTGTACAGGCTATAAAACGGCGAAATTCACATGGTTCCTACGCGTGCTGGTGTGGAGCGGAGGTTAGAGACAGTGAGAGAGCGTAAGGCAGACGGAGGCCGAGGCGTCGCGCGCGCGGCCACTGAATTTCGACGTGAATTTCGACGTTTGAATTTCGGTGTTTTATAGAGGGTATGGCTCACTTATTGTACTTCTTGTACCACCCACAAGCGCCGCCAATGGTGGGAATGGCCCAGCACCCCTTTTTTGGAGGAGGACGCAAATACAAGGGCGGGCAGATGCGGGGGCGGGGCCAACTTCTCACTCGTGTAGCGTCATTGTGGGTCGTTTTTGACGCTGCAAAAGCGTAGGCGTTGTGTTCTGAGCCATACCATTATATTTCCGTATTTATCTCAACCACGTTTACGAGCGTGTACTCTGAGTTTTGGCCGAGAAATAGCCGCGAAACAGACGCAAAATGCCTTTTTCCCGAGTAATAGTCGCGAAACAGCCCCTAATAATGCTGGCTGCGAAATAGTCGCCAAATAATGCTTGCCATGAAATAGCCGCAAAATATCCGCTAAATTGCCGCCAAATTTGTGGCCTGCTTTGGTCTACTTTGGTTTAGCTTAGTTGAGTTCAGTTGAGTTATGCGCGGTTTATGCGATGGCGAACTTCCTAGAGCTGCTTAGCCGTGCCCTACTTCGGAATCTCAGCGACAATTCGTAGTTAGTCGTTGAGACCGACACCATGTCAGTGGGAACTCGCCGTGTAATATCTCGCTTCCCAGTTCCATCAGACGTCTGGGCGACAACAGACGTTGAGTGGCTCAGGATCTGGCACGAACTTGAGACTGCATCCAGCTGGTCGTCCTAGGTGGCTGGAAACCATTCGAATTCTACGTCCAGCATTACAGAAGGAGAGAACTTGGGCTTTTGCGTCAGAATTCAGGTGAAGTTCACCGGGAAAGTAGACAAATAGCATCACCTCGAACCAGTTTCATGAAAATACACACGAAAATGGCTCATTCTGGCCATCATCGTGAGAAATTGCCATGTTGCTCAATTGTTGCTATACTTATGAGCCGCTCGAGATTTGAAATTTTCTCTATAACTAAAGGTGAAATGGGCATTTCTAGCGTTTTGACAAAATCCTACGAGCTATTTAATATATTGTACCAGGCCGTCCAATAATTCCTGTCCGAAAATTTTCAAAATTCTATAATTTTCCTTAGAAGTGTTATAATATCAGGCGGGTGTAAGAACCTTCTAGAAGGTTCTCCAAAGTTCTACGCTAGGGGTATATAAGGTGCAGTCGCAATGTCTAGCTACCAGTACAAGCTAAAATGGACCAAGGTCGAATTCGTACGTTGTGTACTACGAGTGGCTGCTGGGCAACGACACGGGCACCGCGGTCGCCAACATCTGCAGAGCGTGCAAGGAGGATTCAGTGTCCCAACGCACAGTCAGCTGCTGGTTCAATCGTTTCGAGAGCGGCGACACGAGCCTCGAGGACAGGGAGCACAGCGGGAGGCCTTCTACGGTGGATGATGACGAAGTCCGTCGCTGTATCAAGGAGAAGCCGGAAGCCACCACCCGTGAACTGGCGACGACGCTCGGCTGCAGCAAGTCCACCATCCACAATCGACTCAACTTACTCGGCTACCACAAAGTTCTGGCCCGCTTGATCCCCCACCGTCTGACGGACGCCAGCAAGCAGAGCCGCGTGGCCGTCTGCCAGTCCCTCCTCCTTCGTCCGCATCGCAAGGAGTTTCTCGAGGACCTGGTCACTGGGGATGAGGGCTGGGTCCTCTACGACAACGTCGCCCGCCGTGCCGTCTGGATCCCGCGCGGAGAAGAGCCACCGACGACGTCGAAAGCCGACCTGCACCCGCTAAAGATCATGCTCTGCTGCTGGTGGGACACCAAGGGCATGCTGTACTTCGAGCTGCTCCCGCAAGGCAGGACGGTCACCGCCTCCATCTACACCGATCAGCTTGAGAAACTAGCCGCCTCCCTCCGAGAAAAGCGTCCCCGACGGGCCTCGGTCCACCTGCTGCACGACAACGCGCGCCCCCACGTGGCGAAGGAGACCCAGCAGAAGTTGGCGACGCTCGGCTGGGAGACGGTTGCCCATCCGCCGTATTCCCCGGACCTCGCCCCCTCCGACTACCACTTGTTCCGCCCGCTGAAGCACCATTTGGCCGGAAGAAAATTCACCAACTACGACAACCTCAAATCCGACATCGCTGACTTCTTCGAGTCGCAGCCCCCGAAGTTCTGGGCGAAGGGCATCGGCGACCTGCCCAATCGGTGGGCCACTGTTGTGGATAACTGTGGTGATTATATTGTTGATTAGACTTGTTTTTCAATAAAGTTGAAAAAAATTAAAAATGGTGAAATTTTCGGACAAGAATTATTGGACAACCTGGTAAATACTTGCTATATTGTGCTTATCTGGGTCAAATTCCGGTCAGCAATTGCGTCTCGACACGCTTTACGGCCGCGCGTTTTCGAGTCGGAAGAGTTTCCAGCGCCGCAGCTGCGGATCTGTTGACTCTAGGTGGATTTTAGAAACTGAAAACTAAACAAA
Source organism: Aplectana chamaeleonis (assembly GCA_029168955.1). Classification (NCBI taxonomy): domain Eukaryota; kingdom Metazoa; phylum Nematoda; class Chromadorea; order Rhabditida; family Cosmocercidae; genus Aplectana; species Aplectana chamaeleonis. The sequence continues at coordinate 201,478 of JAPDOI010000144.1, forward strand.
ATTGAAGAAAACTATAAAAAAAGCCATATCGTGTCGGCTTTGGAGCTGGAAACTCGATTGACTCGAGCGCGTGCGGCCGCAAAGCGTGTCGAGACCCAATTGCGGACCGGAATTTAGCCCAGATAAGCACAGTAACTTTATATTTATGAGGTACTGAAGAATTGTGAGAAATTAGTAGTCACTTCGCTAAGATGTTTGAAATGTAAAATCAGGGCAAAATGGAGTGCGATCTTGTCGAATATTCAAATTATTCGTGCTGAATATTCGAATAAACCGAATATTTCACTTCTTTGAATATTAGAATATTCGAATAAACGAATATTCCACTTCTTTGAATATTCGATTATTCGAATAACCCGAATAATCCACTTCTTTGAATATTCTAATATTCGAATACTCGAACATTGTTCGAATAAACGAATATTCGGGCAACACTCTACTGAGCACCTATTCGATTGCCCAAAGAGGCCCACCACACTTACAACAATGGATTTGTGGACGAATCCAACTTCGGTCGCCCGTCTCTTAAACCTTTGACAAAACCCTTCCTGCGGCTGCAAAGAAGAAGAAGAAGAGTGCTTTGTAGAAAATACAGTTGTAGAAGTTTCAAAATAACCGCTTTTCTCCCAAGAGCCAGATAATAGCTGCGTTGCGGCTTTCCGACTATATGATTGAAACTTCTTTTTTTCATTTTCCGTTTCTGTTCACTAAAACGACCGCGGCGCATCTTTTGGGTATGATCAAACTCCGCAGGGATGATCCCCCAAAAAAATTGAAAACTCTTGAATAGGATGTGGCTCAAGTTTCTCAAACCTGATGACGCCAATCGATTCCCCATAGCTTTTAACCTATAATGGCGCTTTTATATGAGGAATTCGCTTTGTTAAAGATCTACGGTAGAAGAATCGTTAAAAATCGCCTAAATTTGTGGTCTCTTAAAGGCAGTGTTCACGATAAAAAATGTGTTTCAGTTTCTACTAGGAATGGGTAGCGGAGGGGCACACTGTAACGTTGACGTCGAAAGAACGCATGAAAACGAGCAAGGAAACGTTCCAAAAGAGCCCGATTTTGCCACTTCGAGCGCTAGGCAAACCCCAAAAGCGCAATACACGCCCACCGACGTAAACAAATGAATTCTCGAGATCGTGAGATGAGCGATAATTTCCAATCATTAGCCCCGTTCTTCCTTTCATTCTTAACTTCTCTCTTTACTCAGGTCAGCTCGCATACATCGGCTGCAAAAGACGGAAGTTACAAGCCTCGGACAACTCGTCCCAAATGTTTCCTTAGCTCATATTTTGAGGGACCATAACTCCGTTCCCAGAAGGTCTTGTACGATTTCAGAGACATCATTGGAATCAGTATGGGGCCGTCTTCAAGATAGGCGGAAAAACAGAAAAACGATTTTTATCGTGAACACTGCCTTTAAGTTCCATGCGAGATCATTTTTCCGAAATTCTTGAAGTGAGCACATAGCTAATTTCACAGTTCCTATTGATCCATAAGAAATTGTGTTTCAACCCATCTCGATTCATCGGGAAGCGACTTCATTTATCCCACCTTCACCCGGGTGCACGCAGCCGTACATGTTACTCATCGGCTGAGATTCACGAAACCCTAGCCACGTTTTACCCATGGTTGGCGTAGCCATGGCTAGTTACATTGAATTGATGGACTGCAAACCTCAGTCAAAACTTGATTATGCAAATTTTCGCCTTTCTCTATCTTAGTCAATGCGCCCCCGTCTGCATTTTCTGAATTCTGGACGGAATCGCTCGCCTCCATAGTTGGTGCTCTCAAGCATTCATGCATAGGGAAATGTTTGATGGCTGCGTGAAATCTGAGGCCTTCTCGAACAGTAGCGCTAGTTGGGTCACGTGAGCCAGGGTCAAGCGGGGCGTAGTGTAATTTTCCGAATTCCTCTCCCGGCCATCAAAATTTTTTTCAAAAATCCAAAATTTTTCTACGATCCCCCATGGTGTAAATTTTGGGTAGCAGAAGGTGTTTTCTATCTTTTTCACTTCCAGAATTTTTCATTTTCGGGCCAAAAATTTTGCGATTCCCTCCCGCCCCCCGTTGACAATATTCACAGCCCCGCTGACCATGGCGTGAGCATTGCGTGCCGAGCCTTGCCCACCCTGTAATCCAACCGATGTTCTTTAGGGGTCGGCCAGAAGTGTAGATATTGCCGTGCCTTTAGCGTTAGGGTTGAGGATAATTTTTTTTGGTGAACCGACTGTACTCCGTCTTTACTAAGGAAGGAACTCCCATCACGTTCCGCCACTGGGGGTTTCCCTATCCTGGGGCGTGCAAATAGGTCATTATCCTTGACCCGGCCTGCGGTATCGAACGACCTTTGCCGCTGACATTTTTACGGATCTCTTCACCAGTCGTTGAGAAATTGCACAACCACACCTTATTCTGTTTCTAAGCTTGTCCACGATCCGATTCACAAATTCCTTTGCGCCTGAAGGTGCCACGGATGCCTTCGAAATGGCCGACAAGCCCAGCTCGTAACGCAGTCAACGCCCCGAGCCCGATCCACTCCCGCGCACCATCATTCAACCCTGAAAGCCTTTTCGCCTACTCTATCCGACTGGAGTTGCTATGAGAGTAGTTGAAGGAAATTGTGTGAAAGGAGAGTCAAAATGATTTTTACAGGTGGAAGTGCGCAGGATGTGCTGAAACGACTCGCTTCAAATGGCAACCTTCCCGCGTTGCAGAAACTAGTAGCGCGTCAGACCACGGAGACGCCGAATATAGAACAAGTAAGTGGTCATAGTCTATGAACTATACAAAGCGTTTCAGTAATCCCGCTTAGCAATTCGTATTTAGAAGTGATTTCGGTCAAAAGTCAGAATTTCAAGGATGACTGTGGGGAACATCATTTTTTGTAGATCTAATCTGCGGCTTTGTTGTGCTGTAGAGTTGAGACATGGAAAAATTCAGGTGTTGGGTGCTAGTGATTTCACATTTAGCTCTCTCACTATACACAATAGCAACATACACGCATTCCGATGACAGTGACAACATCATTGGTGCCATATGCCGACACTGAGAAGGAGAAGGGTCAGAGGAAGAAATGGATTTAGGAGGGGCCATTCCACTCTCAGTCATCTCAGAAGGAAATCACAGACAATATAACCTGCTGCTTCTGATGCTGTTTTAGTTCTAGTCAAAATGAAGCACGCATAAAACATCGACACACGACGGTCTTACACGGATTAATGAATAAGTCGACATTACTGCAGAGAAGGTAGTCATGGATCCATTCGAAGCCCTTCCCTGCAGTAGTGACGCGTAAGTCTCTGGAGTACATTCAACGTACTGCACTACATAAACTTTTGGAAAGAACAAGAATCTGTGAAGATAGAAGAAAGAGAGTTGAGCGAGTCTGACTGAGAACTGGTAGCTGCAGCATGTCTATTACCTACATTCACATAAACATATATACCATAGGACGGATAGAATGCCGGCAAAACATGGGGACGAGGGGTAAAAAAAGGAGAGGAAGTACGGAAACACGAAACTTCTCTGCAGAAAGTGAGCGACAATGCGCGTTGCGTCTTATTATGAGACGGAGTTCGAGCGTGGTTGAGTGCTGTCCACGATTTTCAGAAAAGTGCCGATGAAAGAAACGATTATAGAGAACATTCGAATTTAGCTTTTGATGTAGTGGAAGGAGACAAGTAGCTTAGATGTGCTGGCTACTTTTATAAATGAAAATTACATAAAACAGCGCGCGACTAAGGCCGACGCGATTGGCTGGCTATACTTCGTCGCGTGGGGTCATGTCACGTGTAGGCGTGTCGGTTGGGCCCATTCGAGGGAGATGATGAGGTAGAGTTGAAGTCGTCGACGAGATTTGTCGCGGAATTCGACGAGAGATCACGACTGGCCATTTCCTTTTCCCTCGATTGGCTCATTTCTGGGAACCATGCTGATCTTTTTCACCCGAGAAACTGCTAAGTTTCTCTTGTTCAGAAGTGCGGAAGGGTAGCGAAGCGGTGCAGCATTTGAGAGAGAGGTGAGTGTCGGGTCAGCGGTCAAAATTTCACTATTGGGGTTATCATTTGAAGGAGGTATGGAGTCTACAGGTAGTCAGCAGAATACGCGCTCCTAAAGGGCTTTTTCTCTTTAGTTAATATACCCCTAGTAATCAATTTTCCGTATTGTTTTCGGTACGCATTCGTGGTTCGAACAAACTCAGCGCGATTCGCACCCAGGGAAGGAGGGTCGGAATCGTTCTATTCTTCTGCTCGGGCGTTACTTTATCGGTCGTAACACCGCAGATTGAAGGTTCCCGTCGAAATTATTAGGTAGTCATTGTCCTCAGATGGATCAATCTGGTTCAGCTGTGGTGTGAAGAGCCGCGGATGCGAGGTGCCCGAAAAAGGTTTGGATCGCTAATAGTACGGGTGTGAAGCGAAAATCCCTAACACCCAATTCATACTTTTGTCGCGGCGAACCCGCCTCTAGAATCATTTGTATGGTGCTAAATGCGAGTTTTATTGAAACTGTTAGAGACACGAGATTCGAACATCAGTTTTTGGGTTCTGGGTAGTGGTTTCGTTTTTTGTTGTGATGTTGGTGAAGCGATTCTGCAGATATTTTAGATTCCAGGTACGGAAACCTTTTCAGGTTAGGGTTTTTGATTTTACTCTGTTATTTCCTGAAACCGTGAGGTTTGGAGGGCTCCAAGCTAACCCTCATTTCCCGATGAAGCTCTTGGTTACGTCGATCGGCTCAAAGGGGCAGTACCACCCTCAAATATGAATTGAATGTGATTCTCATGTGATTGTGTGTTAGATCTCTCCCGTGTAACACGTGCCAGGTGCGAGATCTCAACTTTCCCAAAGAAGTGGGATACACTGTATAAGCGACCACCACAGTCCGACCCCCTCATTCACCATTACTTGCCCCGCCCCTTTTCTTGGACTTCGAAGTCAATCACGGCTTGGTGTATGGACGAATTTCAATCGGGTCTTCGATTTCCACTTCCCTGCCGGTCTCTCTCCCTCCATACTGTTTCGCTTACGTGCAGCGACCGCAAAAGGAGAAAATCAATTACAAATACAGGCATAAAACAACTCGTCCACCAGATTTCCGTCATCAAAATATAGGCATATTTCGGGAGGCATAACTCCGTTTAAAGGGGACTTTGAGCGATCACAGAGATACAAGCGTGATCAGCGTCTGATTCTTTCCAAGACGGGTATAGTATTCAAAAAAAAGTAATGTTTCGAATGTCCCGTGCCTTCAAGGAGGCTGCGCATTCTAGTACTTGTTCGTTAAAGTACATAAATAAATAAGTACTGAGATAACACTTCGAGTGTTCCTAATTAAAACCTTCTTCTGCAGTTTGCTGCTCCTGAGGATCCGACACCGCAGGCGATCTAATTCTTAAGATGATGGCGGCGACTGGAGGATCGATATCAAGTCACGGGTTTCTATTGGTGAGGAAAATATCTGTGAGTCTATGCTACAGAAAAATGTGATCTACCTATTATAGATCTTGGAGTTCATCTCGCCACATCTGCGGTTTTCAATTTGTGTTTTGAGTTTGCAATGAAGCAGCAACAAGGCTGATGTGCATCACATCTTGAGGGATTTTCAATTTGCATTTTATGAGCGTTTTGCTGGGCCAGGCTATGGGTTACTACTTGGCTAATCATTTTAGCAGAGATGATTTCAGTTCAGTTTCTATGAATATTATCATCAGTCTAAGGGTTCAGTGGACCAACCCAGCTTCCCCTTGCGCCTTTTCTCTGAGTATCAATGGTTTAGTGCACATAGTTTTTGTTGGTCATTGTTTTCCATATGGCTAAGTGTTTGGTTCGGATTAATGGAAGGTTCTTGAAGGTCGAGGTTCGGATATGAAAGACATGGGAATTCTCTGGATAGCCTTAGTTTTAAAAATTAATTTTTGAAGTGACGCTAAATTCAATGCTTTATGAATAAACTGTTCAGAACGCACCTTAAGTGTGCTACTTTTGGAGCATTCCCCCTCAAGTTTTTTGGATTTTTTCCTGCAGAAAATGGCTTGCAGCAGACCTTACCCACCCTCAACCTTCCAGCCGCCAAGTATAGAGTAGGCTTTTCCATCCTCGAGAACGACGAGGGTCGACCGTGGGGGAGGTGAGGGTGGAGTTCCCAACCTATTTCCTTCACGATTACCCAATTATATGTCTCCACATGAGCGGTCAAGACATCGAATTTTGCCATTGCTCAAGTGCTACGCTCACCCTAGGTAGTCTCAGCGGTGAATTCCATGTCTCTTACATTCCCAGCCATGATCAAGCGCAGCGCTGGTCGAGCAAAAGTTCGCCCCCCCCCCATACACCTCGATTCCGTTTTGGGTGGGTCCCCTATCCCGATCACCTTTTTTTTCATTTTAAAAATCGCTTTCTGTCGAATTTCTCACAGACTCGGTGTTATCGTTTAAAATTCTTTTTTTTTTGTTAAATCCAACTAAATCAATTTTTTTCCTGAAAACTTGTCGATATTCTTTCCCTGTATCATCGGGTTCTGCGCCCCTGGGTGGAGCAGGCCGTTGCGCCAATTTTCGACGGAACTACGACCCTCACACTGTTGACCAAAATTTTGGAAACATTTTTAAAAAATTTTACGTTCCCCTCTCGAGATGAAAAGTTGCTTTAGCTTTTTCGGAAAAAATTGTTTTCTTAATTTAAGCTCACAAGGTAGTTTGGAGTGAATTTCCTCTTTCTCCGAATATTTTACGAGCCCTCGTCTCAATTCTCTTTTTTTTATTTTTAAATTTGTTACGACCTCCCTTCGCGCTGGTTGGCAACAGTGCTCAACCCTGCTGCGTCCTCCCCTTTCTTCCTGCAGCCAGCTTGCGACCCTAAACCCTAAAAGTTCTCCCGGAAATCTAGTCCTCGATCGATTAGAACGAAATCCTGGATCGATTAGAACGTTCAACAGATCTGAGCGGTTACTTTTGGATTCAGTATCTCGAAGAACTCATATTTTGTGTAACTTTTTCCACATGAGAATCTCAACCTCAGTACCTTCCCTTGTCTGCTAGCATGTTTATGTACAGATTATGAATATTTTAGAAATCTGCGGCTAATCAACGTTCTCTTTCATTATATGTGACTAGACATTTTCAGTTGACTATACCTTGCCTTGTCTTCAGTTTCAGTCTGCATCAGATCACTTAAAACATGGCTCTGGCTTTTATTTTGTACGTTAGCAGTCTTCTAGGGTAATACATCTGATTGTGATTGTTCTTCAAACTTTCAATAATTTCCCATTTACTTGTGGCTTTACTCCTTTCAGCCCCTAACTTTTTCATCGTACCACTAGCTTGACCCCTGGGGGCATTACTATAACGGTCGTATTGCACATGCTCAGACTTACTAATAGAAATTGTGAGAAAAACACTGGTCATTCACCTGCACCCGCTGGTTGCTGTATGAATTCGCCTTGTACATTTTGAGATTGGCTTTTGTACTATAGGTTGTTCCGCAGAAAAGCATCCTGTTGTCGTTTGTAAGCTTCATTTTTAAGGTGTTTGTCTCGTTTGTTATTCTTTGTTTTGGTGGCTTTATTGCATCCCCTCTCTTTACCGTGAATTTTCCGCTTTAGTTCATTTAGTCAGGTGCTAGTAGTTGCTTATCTACGTTTTATGCTCATATTTTCGTTAATTTCTTACGCATGCTTATATTCTGCTGGTCATTGATATGCCGATTTTTGTCTTCGAAAGGCGTTTCTGTGTGAGCGTGAGTTGTCACGCAGTCGCTCAGCTTGTAGCTGCTCATTCAGTACATACTTGTTGTGTGCGTATCGCGCAGAGAGCGTCAGTCCGTCGTCTGTTCTCATCGTGGTTTGAAGTGTGTATTCTCCGGCTAGAGAAGTCATCATCATCATTTTGTATGTCGTTGAATTCTCGGAAGCTAGAGAAATCCCTCACGGTGTGCGCAACGGCATACAGTTTTATCCCTGTGAATAAAGTTTTATCCTACTTGGTGGGGTTGCTTGACGTCTATTGAATGAGGTTTCATACCGTCTGTTACTGGATGATTTCTGCGTGACTGCTTTGGTTAGATAACTGTCATTGGCTAGGTTTTCGCAACAGAAAGATGTCCCACCGAAAATTGTGGACATTTCTTCGGCCACTCTTCACTGTGTTCTGTAAGACAGAAAATTGGGTTTTTTCAGAAGGAAGTTGGGTTTAAGGAGGCGTTTTTCATGGGACAAAAGTGAGGAAGGGTGAAGGCTTTCAGGGACAGGGCGAAATGGGAGTACGGGGCGGTGTTATTCCCATCTTTGGCCAATCGGTGGATAGGCTTCCGCCGATTGGACAGTCGAGGGAATAAACCCGCCCCGTACCCGCACATGATTATGCTGGGCGACGAAGCTGTTACCTTAAAATGGGGACCTTTCTCACTTTTTCGATTAAATTTTTGGCAAGTGGTTCTAATTTGGGTACTTAAAGGCAGCGTACGCGCAAAAAACCGTGTTCATTTTTTTACAATTTCGCTCATGTAGGCCTGCCAGGTTGTGATATATCGCAAATGGACCACTCAAAACACTCAAATTCCTGAGAAAAACTCGTTCGGAAATCCTTGAGCATTCAGCTCCCTTTTTTCACGTCTGTCCGGTGTGTCTTGTGCAATGCACAAATTTTGAAAATTTGGACGGCTGATTTGGTTTATCCTCATTAACTTTTTAAGTTCCACAATTCTTTTCGTCTTTCAGCTGTCAAAAGGTCTTAAAAAATAAGAAGCTTTAAATACACACGTCCAAATTCAAGGATCCTTCGAATAAGAGAAAATAGAATTTTGGATTTAAGTTGCCTGCCGGAGCCCGTCGTGGCGCTTCTGTTCCTCGTGTTAGATGATCGACCGGGAAACGCCTTTTCAGACCACGGAGCAGTTTTCAAGAGCCTATAGCATTATTTTTACGCTACATTGAGGTCTCAAGCTTCGGCAACTATCTCCACTTGGTTCAAACCTTGGATTGAGAAGAAAAACCCAGATGTGGTTTTCAGCGCGGACGCTGCCTTTAACGGGCACTGAGGAAGGGAGGTCATGACTCAGCTGAAGAAGGCCTCCTTCCCCAAAAGGGCTGTGTCCATGAGTCGATGGAGAACAACGAATTCTGACTTGAGATCCGAGGACGGATCCGTTATTCATTGTACTCCGGGTATAATACTCCGGATTGCCTAGGGAATTGGTGAAGCTTATACCATGATGCGTCTTTACACCCGGGATGTAGTGCTTGAAAAATCGACCTCGAGCCGCCCTCAATTTTTGCCGCGAGATCTAAACCCGGGTGAGGGAGGTTTGAAGGGTGAGCACCACTTGGATTTCATCTATATTGATGCCTACCAAATAATAAGAGGAACTATGTCCGACAGTGAGTTTGTGAAGTGCGCCGCTTTCGATTTCCATAGAGTGGAGGCCTGGAGTTCCTACAAACTCTGAAATGTCCATAAAACCTTTCCTTATTTTCCCCCTGAGTCGTGGCCCCTGTGCGGCGCAATTTTCACGTGAGTGCATTTTTCTCCACCACTCTCCCCAATTTCGGAACTAGCTTCTGAGAGAATATTGAAATCGGATGTTGTGTGGAAGATTGCGATATAGGCCCTGTACCTTCTTGACTTTGGAAGGACAATAAATTCGCGATTTATTGTAATGTTTGAAATAGATCGAGCCCTAGAGGGCTGTAACAAAGTCAGTCGTAATTGCCACTGCACAAGCATTCGACGCTACTTCTTAAATGAGTGAATATATGGAAAAACCATCTTACAAATTTTGGAAACGAGAAATTTGTGGATTGTGAGTTTTCGAATTTTCTGCGAACCTTTTGAATGTGGCCTTTTCGAAGCTTGGGATGACTCTAGACCTTTTGCTGGGAGGGGATTTCCCGCCCATTTCTAGTTGTTCCGCTATCACATGCGTAGCGAAGTGTAACATGATAGGTCAACGGTGAGAAAGTGGGCGGAGAATCTACCCCCAGCAAGAGGTCTAAATCAGTACCGAGATTTCCAGTAATACCGTCTTCAAATTTCGATTATGGTTCAAAAAAGTCGTAGAATGAATGGATGAATTTGAAATCCTCAATCTGACTTCATTTGTAATGAGAAGAAAACATTGTCTGTGGTCAATTGTTATGAACGTATACTTTTTCGAGTTTCTAGATTGGCCGAAAATTCGGAATACCGAGTGGTCTGATTTCATGGATGACTCGTGTATCCGAATATTCGAAAGAGCCAGTGGTTTGATTTCTCGGATGACTCGGATATCCGAATATCCGAGAGCATCCATTCATCAGACTTAACTTATTACAAGAACTATACACGTATATTGAACATCAACCAGGGATTTCCATCTCCTTCCAGAATCATGACAGTCGTTGTGGCTCGCAAAAACGGGCGCGGCTAAGGGGTTGGGGGGCGCGGTCGCTACACACCGAGGGAGCAGTTGTCTCGTCTTTACGGCTCCAATTCCACTCGGGACCACTTCGCTTGCTTTGAGTAGCCTGTCGTTTCGATCTGCAAAAACGGGACAACTCCTCCTTCGGTGTGTGGAGAGCCCTTATTTCCTTAGCCGCGCCCGTTTTTGCGAGCCACAACGACTGTCATGACTCTGGACGGAGATGGAAACCCCGGGTTGGTGTTCAATATACGTGTATAGTTCATGTAAAAATTTTAGTCTGATGAATGGACGGGGCTCCTGCGGCTAAGTGCTTTAATACCATTATGCCCCCCCCCCTTTCTGGCGATAGCCCCTAGTTTTCGATTGAACACATTAGATGTAAGACGCATTTTTGAGGCATGGTTTAAAGGCTTCCGAATTTATTATTTGTTTAGAATCAGCCTCTACAATAAATTCTCAATGAAAGAATTTTTTCGAAGCCGTGGGTACGAACCTTTTTTGAATAACGAATATACTCAAAAAAACTCCTTTCGATTCGAATAATATTCGGGTACTTTTTCGATTCAGACTCGAGTTTTCTGGGAGCTACCCATAAGCCTTTAAGCTATATCAATGCTTTCGAAATCGTAGCGGAGACCGGTTCCCACGCAGGCCACCCCGAATTCGAAACGGCCAGTGCACTTATCGATCGTTTGCTAGACATGGCGGGGGCCATCCGTACATTCATTCGCTGATCGATCGCCGCTTGTGTTCGGGCTGCGCTCCCGCGCTCGTCCATCGATACTCGCAGTTATCGACCTTTTCCTCATTTCGAATACCATTCCTCTTCTAGATAATCCATTCATCCTTTCACTTTACTCAATTGTTTCGATATGTGAGTAATAGCCCTTCCTTCTGAGTTTAACTAATAAAAATCATCATTTTCCGCCTCTTTTGTAAGTTACACATTCGGGGTTTGATCATTCCACTGGGTTCATCGATGGTAGACTCATTCCAAAAGGAAATGCCTCCACTGAAAGTTTTAGAGAGTCAACAAGTAATGCCCAATTTCAGAATAATTCATCTTCTCGCGGAGATGCTCCCGTAACCGGGGCTTGCATAAACCTTCCCTAAATGTTTTTCAAAACTGGGTTTCGAGAGTTGCACGTGTGAGACGGCACATAAATAAGCCCTGCTCGAAATTTCCTAAATGCCTTAGGGGATTCCCGAAAAGGGCGTTTTCATAGCTTCGCAACGCGAGAGGGTACACCACAAGGTCTTGAGGGGGGTGCGGGAAGGGTGGTACGCCGCGCGCGGCGAGGACAAGCGACGAGTGTTGCGTCGCGGCGTACCACCGTCGATTCATCGATGCACCGTGGCGTTAAAACAAGCAAAATGAATGCATTTCAGTTTAAGAATCGTTCTTGGATGCTGAGACATCACATCTCATTGTTAATAACCCAGAAATATGGAATTCCTAGTGATCTCTATTAGAACTTGCCATATTCACAGAAATTAGGCGCAAAAGAAGTTATTCTAAGCTACCGATAGACGCTTGCTTCTCTGAACTTCATTTATGGCACCTTCTTGCACTGTTCCTAACATACGAGTGTTTCCATACATCTCGTTGAAGGGAAATGACCGAATCAACGCCTAGTGGTACGACGCGACACGCAACGCATGCTCCAGGCCGCGCGCGGCGTACCACCTGGCCGCCGCCCATTTTGAGGTTGTTCGGGAGAACTGCTGAAGATTTGGCTCTTTTTTCTCAGGGTTAGTTTGATAGTGAATCTCGGGCCCATCTGATTTGGTCCAAAGCTTTCCAGTGGGTGGAAATTTTTTGAGCAAACGCGACTTTTGTTCCCTTACAACTTTGCCTTAGGGCCTATATCGACTGCATAAAACAAGTCTGAGGCCTAGATGACGGTGGGTGACTCCATGACATTGCTTCCTCGCCGGCGTACGCATCACGGTCGAGGAGTGTTCGGCTTTTTTATACGAGAAAGCGCCTATCGTTTGCGACATGAGATGAGTTCCGATTTACTTGGTGTCACCCAAACTCAGAAAAATGAAAACAAGTTTCTTGTAACATAAAAGGCCGAAAACAAGTTACATGTATCATATCTAAGCATTTGTAAGTTACTTGCTAGCTATCTCAGGCCATTTAAGATATATGATGCGAAACATCGACGGTAGAGCGCCTTCGATATATTGCATGTAACGTGGCCAAGGAAATTTGCAAGTAACTTAAATTGGCCAAGAAGGCATTTTCTAGGGGAGTGTACGACGCATTTTCGAGGCCTAAATTTGAGCGCCTACCCGCGGTTTCCTTCCCCTGCCAAAATCAAGAGTCATTGCTGCACGGAAATATGGGCGTGGCCAAGTGCGATACAACAGTGCCCCCCGCTCATATAGCCATCTGAACGTTTGCTACCCTCCTCGGCTGCAGCTGATTGGTCGGCGGGCATCGGCTGCGTGCGGAGCGCGTCGCGTCTGGCTGGCACATTGCCAACGCCTTCGTTTCGAACGCTCCCATCGCTTGTCCATTCTATGACTTTATTAAGAAATGGGGAAACACACAAGTATGTGAGTGAGCCTCATTTGTATACCTAAGCAATGAATAGGATGCATAACAAACACAGAAGTGGGAGGGGGGTAAGGAAGTGAAACCATTTGGAAAATCGTTTCCACGAATCTTATCTTTGCCTGCTAGATCATACATCTTTGGCTACTGGATATGGGCTAAGATACATGCTGCAATGCTCAAGACGTCCCTTTGCGACGACTCACATCTTAAAGAGTTGGAAATTGAGAAAACTTTTTAAAGGTACTGAACGCTGAACTATAGGTGCCCTAGGCACAACTTTTGGAAACGACCGCAAAATGGAACATCCCTCATTAGGCTGGATTCTGTGCACAGAGTTTTGCACCTTCGCCCCCCCCCTTCCTTCAATCCTATCAATGGGTTAGTCTGCCACCGAGGAAACTGCGTGAAGAGCTTTTTCGTGAAGACGATGATAGAATAACATCGGTTCTGATTTACATCTCTTGCTGGGAGGAGACTATCCGCCCATTTATCGCCGTTGGCCTATCACGTCAGCATTTGCTGCTCCTGTGATAAGTCAGCGGCAGTAAAATGTGCGGGGAACCCCCTCCCAGAAAGAGATCTAAATAAGAACCATTACATCTCGCTGCTGGACAAAAAATTGCCACTGAAATGAAGTGATGTGATCTGCACGTGCGGTATTGGAATGGTATGAATGACAGTACAAGCTTCACTGCTTATTCTCCAACCATTAAGATTCTATTAACGTTTTTTGATTATGTCGTTTTCATTCCTATTCACTGCTGAAATAATTTAGCTAGGTGTGTTCCCCTATACCCCCTGTTGTATTCATCCTGTTGCTTCAATTTCATCAGCTTACAGTTGATCCCGTTCATGAAATTGAATCAGTGTCAGAGTTCGGGCGAAAACTTCGGAAACATTGAATGACAAGCGAGGACGGCTGTGGCGTTGGCAATGCGCCAGACGCGACGCGCGCCGCACGTAGCCGATGCCCGCCGACCCACCAGCTTTAGCCGAGGGTGGCAAGCGGTAAGATGAATAGTGCCCCGCTCATATAGCACCAATTTTTATTTATTTATCAATGGACGTGTTAAGATCCTCGTGATTTTGCGAGACATGTTCCGCAAATTGAGGCTCATTTCTCGAAATATTAAGGTAGGTTAGGCCACTTGAATGCGTTACGCCTAACGTAAACTACGGTAACCCTCAGAATAGCTATAAGTGAAGCGCAGATTCGAGTTCAGCACCCTAAATATTTTTAACTAACAATATCTCTGAACACCCTCAAATCCCCCCCCTCACTCCAGTTTCCTTTTCGCGAAGCTATGAAAATGTTTTTTTTTCGTAATCCCCTGGGGCATGGAGGGTATCATGAGAACGGATTATTTTATTTGTCTTATACATAGAGCTCCAGAAACATTTTCGGGAAGTTATAATCAAGCCCACATAAGGACCTGCTTGCTTTCACAAGTTAAGAAAGTCTTGAGGATGCTATCAGGGCTAGCACGAGTGTGGAAAAGGTCAATTCTGCACGATTCCCCCTCTGGAAGCGTGATTTGGTCAAATTTTTGACGATTTTTTTCCTGGACCACTTCCCCGAGAGGTCCAATGATTTTGTCTTTTTTTAGTTCAAAAAGAGGAACAATTCATTCAATAAAAAAGAACAAGACATTGGCAGTGAATAAGATCAGGAAAGAGACGTTAAAGGCAGTGTTCACGATTGTTTTCGTTCCCGAATTTCTCAGTTAAAACTGTGTTGGCCATCAAGTGTTACGAAAGTTACGAAGAAACGGCCAAAAAACACTAGAGCGCCTCATTTCATGGACATTATTCTCTGGCCTGGACTAGTGTTCTGGTTGTATGAACATGTTCTCGGTTTTCGTGATCGATGAATGCTGGGTCAATCGAAAATGGAGTATTCAACGCATTTATATCCTATCAGCGGCTGTCGTTTGAATTGGTTGCGGGGCAGCTCATCCCCATGACTCATTATTCAGCCGAGAGCGGAGAGGGCGAGACGACGAGACAGCTCGAGGGCGCCTGCGTCAATTGCACCGGCGTACGCGTAGCGCTATAGCATTGAGCACGTAATCACTACACAACTGTTCCTCAGTCGAAAGTATGTCTCGAGCGCTACATTAATGATGGATCAGGGGTTTACAGTGATTTTCAAGTCTTTTATACAATTCTGCAGTACATTCAAGAAAAATTAATAGGAAACAAGACGGCTATCAATGTTTTATGGGAATATATTATTACAAGCACTGAACAGGGCTGCATGTGGATTTGTCAGGGGAAGCATTAGTGGTCCTCATCAGATTTCCAACTCTATTATGATCAAATGGAAGGAATAGAATAGATTTTCTCCACGAAAATCTTCCACCACAATTCGTTTGAAAAATAGGTTCTGTACTGTTTCCTCGACTGACGCGGCAATGGAAATCTTAAGATCTGGGGAAACATAATCTCTTCGCGAGTTTTCTGGCACAGTATGCTCCTCAAAGAAACTGTTTTGAATGATTAAAGGCAGTGTTCACGATAATCTTCGATTTCTAGATTAATCACTTAACCGATTGTTTGGCCACCGGGTAGAACTGAAATGAGGAAGAAATCGAGAAAAACGTCACAGAAGGGCATCAAATTCTTTACTCTCACCCCACCTGTTTACTGTCACTGGAACTGTTCGTTGTGAAAATGAAATCATTTGTGGACCCATCTTTTTCAATTTGCACCTCTCTGTTGCTCTGTTTTTTTTCCTTCGAATTCTAGCTAATACTGCTTTGCCTAGAATATTCTTGCATTTTTGTTTGACCCCATTTTTCACCGGTGACAACCGCCGTGAGCATGTTCATCCAATCGGACAACAAGTCCAGGCCAGAGTATAATTCCACTGAAGTAAGACGTTTTAATTTGATTGATTTGATTTGATTTATTGCACGGTAGAACCGTGTCAAAGACAACAACAGAATAATAAAAGCACTAAAATCAGTCGAATAACAATAAACAAATGGATCAACTGACTATTAGGCATACATCGGCACCATCAAGAAAAAGAGATCTTACAAACATTACTCCTGGGACAACAGATAACACTCAAGTGTCTTTTGAATTCACTTAGTTTCCCCACTATCAAACCTGACCGAAGTAGTTTATTGAGTTCACACCGTGCTCTATTGACAAAGAAGTGCTGTCGTACGTCCCGCCTGGCCCCAATGAGGCCCATTTTCACCGGTGCTCCCCTAGTGGTTGATGGTCTAAGGTTGAACAGCCGGCTAGCCTTGATACCAGCACTCCCATGAATGATCTTATACAGCATTATCATATCAAAGCCTTCTTCTCCTGCGCTCTAGAGTGGTTGGTGCCCAGTTTGGCGTTTCTGGTGACATGACACACGTTGCGATTCGTCTGAAACCACGATGTCCGGAAGTAAACTCTACGTGTGAAAGTATTCTGGACTTTCTCAAGCGCGTCGATCGATCCTTTTGTATGGATTAAAAACTACCGTACCATACTCCATTAGTGGACGTACGTACGTTTTATACACCCTCGGTCAGCACGTTTGCATTAGTAGTTGATAGTGCTCGAAACGCGCAGTGCATCATCCTATTAGCCGTGGACGCAACCTGGAGCAGTGATCATCGAAATTAAGATCGTCCTTGATAAGAAAACCAAGGTCCTTAATCTCGCTGACCTCGCTCAACTGCAAACCGTCGATAGTATAGAAGCCACTAACTCGCCTCTTACCAAGCTTCATCACTTTAGTCTTTTCGCTGGAAAGCGGCAATTTCCATTCATTCGACCATTTGGCTACATCATTGAGAGCTTTTTGCAAACACTCCGAATCCTCCATTGTCAAAATAGGTTTATACAACTTAAAGTCATCAGCGAATGCCGAACAGCCGACGTTGTTCAAGGATATGATCGAGGGAAGTTCATACGTATAGATATTAAAGAGAATTGGTGAAAGCACTCCCCCCTGGGGAACACCACTAAGGACTGCAAAGGGAGAGGAGAACGTACTATTAAGCCTGACCTTTGAAAGTTCTACCCGTGAGAAAAGCTCGAATCCAAGCCACTATACGTGGATGGATACCCACTATTTCCAGTTTGTTTACTAATTTGCGATGAGAAACTCTGTCAAATGCCTTGGAAAAATCAAGGTACATAAATAACATCCACACCTATATCTTTGTCCAGCGCACGCGTCCAATCATCAAGTGACTCCAGCATAGCCGAAATTGTCGATTTACCCTTTTGAAAACCATGTTGGTGTTCCGAAATGATGGAGTGCTCCTCTATATGAGCCATAATTCTGTTTTTTATTACTTTTTCGAAAAGCCTTGCAAAGATAGACGTAATACTGATGGGACGGTAATTGTTGGGATCAGAAAATGGCTTTAGTGGGTCTCAAGTCATTCCTTCGTAATTTTGGTAACACTTGGTGGCCAACGTGTTTTGAGTGCAAAACTCGGGAATGAAAATCATCGTGAACACTGCCTTTAAGGGAAAGTCAATGTGAGTGTAAGCAATATTTAGATAGTTTATCTGCTCTGCTGGCATATTGATATAGCAGTATTTCCAAGTTTTTTTTAAACAGTTTCGGGACTAAATTCTTCCTTGCATACCTAATCTTACCGTATCTACAAATGTACAAATGATTTTATCTAATGCTTATATTGTTTGTCAAATGCTCAGTCAGTATTTCCTATCCGAATGGTTGAAACATCACAAAGCCACTAATAAATATATTAAGTCCAAATCCAGTTTCGCCACACTTCCACTATCACCGCATCGTTTGACACAGACACTTCTAGTAAAACTCCCACGAAATAAAGGCTTCACCAATTTCTTGAGGTGAAAAGAAACCGATTAGGTTGCGATTCCCAGGTTCTTGGGTGAGGAAAACCGTTGGAAATCTTTACGATGACCAAAGCAGATGAGAGAGCTCCCCGTACGCTGGAGACCCAGAGCGTAGGTGATAGACAATGGCAGTCAAGAAGACGCCAGACGCGTGCGTGATAGACGAGGGTTGCTGCGGAGACGCCAGACGAAACGTCGAATGCGGCGATATGCGTTGAATGATGAGTCATGGGGATGAGCTGCCCGTCAACGGTTTGAATTCCCGCGCCCGCCGCGCGCAGTCGCCGCACTGTCGTCGCGACGCGGCGGCTGCCGGCCTGGCGCGATGCCAAAGAACTGGATGAGCGAAGAAAAACGCGCTTTGGGTTGTTTTTTGACGGCTAATCAACATCATTCGGCCGTTTTCCACCTGGATGACGTTAGTAAACGAGCTAATTCTCATTATTGGGCCTAATTGAGGTTTGATTATCCACGGGGTCGCCAATATTAAGTCGGGTATATTTTCTGAGTGCACAACGTCTACACTCCATAACTTTTACCCGTTGGCGGACCTCAACGACACTTGTGAGCGTTATTTTGGAGTAAATTATCGCTTCGATTCCCATGCAAATTCTTTCGCTGTATACAGCTAAATGGGGTGGTAGAAAACGGGTTCTCAAAGCGAGACGACCGCCAAGTTTTAGCACGAAGTTAACACCCCGAGATGTCGACCACTACCATCGACTGCTCTGTTCGTCACACAACCTCACCGATAATTGAGAACGGCAAAATTACCTTCAAGGCCTTTCTTCAAAATCTTGTTACACTGGAATACAGTGCTTCCAAAAGCACTTCCTTACCAATCTTAGCCAACGCAAGGATGATATAGTGAGGAAGAGTGTGCTGGCAAGGCTATTCTTCCCGATTTTTTCTTCAAGAAAAATTTCCCTGTCTCGCGTGCGTGCGTGTGCGGAGTAAGAGGAGAAACAACGATCAAGGGAAGAACAGCGTTTGCGCGGCACGGACGCAATAGAGCAAAGTGACTTTCGCGCAGCAATGCGGAGCGTATCATGCGTACGAACCTTGCCTGCGGCACGCCACTCAATTTGCGTGAGGAATGAGAACGAGGATCAAGCCAAACCTTGAAGGTCAAGCTGTTAGAAAGGTTCGGCTTCACTTCTTGGGTAGAAGGAGGCATGCTTGATCTCCTCTGATAAGCTGAGTAACAAACTGGATGAAGAAGCACTGTCGAGCTCATACCTATTCATATTCCTATATAGGGGTAGATAGGAGTACGGTCGGGGTCAATCCTTCCGTCGGCCAATCGACAGAGATCTTTACACCCTGAGACATTGCCGATTGGCTGATGGGAGACACAAGCCCCTACCCTTACTCTAATCAGCCATTCAGCTGTATCTGCAACAGGATGATTATGTTAGGTAGCATTAAAAAAGTGTTGTCTATAAAAGTATTCGAACTTAGAGGCGATTTTCGGTTCTTTGGAGATTTTCCGCAGTGCGATATGAGTGTGCCGAATCCTTTGATAAGAACTAGACGCATTTCTCTACCATGCACATCGTATTCCTGCAAACGTATACAACGGAATACTGATGTTTGCTCGATACAACGGTACGTAGTTCGCTAGAAACAATGCTAAGAAGGAATTTAGTGCACATGAGGTTTACAGCAATTATATGCTTCATATTACTTCTACAGCTATGATTCAGGTTCAAAATAGCTCATAACAACGAGTTAAAGTTTTGATGAGTGGACCTTGTGCACTCAGAAAACTTAAGAGACCTAATACTGCCGACCCAGTCGATGATCAAAACCCTAATTAAGTCGAATAATAGGGAGACCCCTTGATAAGCATTATCCAGGAAGAAAACATACGGACTGTCTCGTTTAGTCCTCAAGAACCACCTAGATAGCGTTTTTCTTTGTTCATGCAGCTCTTTGGCATCACGCCAGGCCGGCAGCCGCCGCATCGCGACGGTGGTGCGGCGACCCCGCGCGGCGGGCGCGGGAATTCAAATGACAGCCACCGATGGGATATAAATGAGTTGAGAATATTTCGTTCAAAGCACTTAACTTAGTCAGGGTCCGAAGGAAAGAACGGTGCGAAAGAGAAGATTATTTCAAAGAACGGCTCCACAAAAATTTCATTGTCACATCAAACAGTTCCAGTGAGAAAAAATGATTTCGTGTACTACTGGTGCGTTTTTCTCAACCTTTTAATCATTTGGGTTCTACCCTCAGGCTAAGCAATCGTTCTAGCAGACAACCTCAAAATTGAAGATTGTCGTGAACACTGCCTGTAAAGTGTTTGCAGTGTACAGTGTTCATAATAATCTTCGATTTTGAGACTAATTGCTGATTCGATTGGTTGGCCTCCGGGTAAAACTGAAATGACGAAGAAATCGGGAAAAACGCACCAGAAGGGTTCTTTCCTTAAATCTCCTCTTAATCCTCAAAAGGAGGGATCCTCAAATCTCGACCCGCCTTTTAAGTCTCACAGGAACTCTTCGTTGTGACAATGAAATCTTTCGTGGAACCGTCTTTTGCAATTCTCTACTCTCAGTTGCTTCGTACTTTCTTTCAGACCCTAAATAATACTGTTTTGCCAAAAGTATTCCTCCATTCTTGATTGGCCCCAGTTTTTCCGCGGTTGCAGCCACCGTGAACATGTTCATCCAATCAGACAACGATTCCAGGCCAGAGAATAATGTCACTGAATTAGGGCGTTTCTCGCTGTTTATGCGTAATTTTGCTAACAGTTGGCTCCCAATGCATTGTTTTGAGTGGAATACTCGAGAACGAAAATCATCGTGAGCAGTGCTTTTAAACAGTGTATACCTAGGCATTGTAGATATCTATTCAGAATGGTTCACTTGGTCTCGCAGAAGAGCTTAGACTCCCTCTTCCCCACCCTCCGCAGCTCAGGCCCCTTAGTGGAGCTGCATAATCCGCGCAGAATCCTGAGTGCGGTCCATGAGCGCTGACTTGCAAGGAAAGGATTTAGCTAGGAAAAGTTCTCAGCGTGTGCATTCTAAATTACGCCAATTGGACGTGCAAGACATTTTTTTAGAGTTGGATTAGGTTTTTGTTACAGTAAAAGTGCAGTGTCCTTGGTGATTCTTGCGGAGGAAAGTGCATGTGTGCTCGTGCTAGAATGGAAGTGTTTGAACAAAAAGGAGTAGAGAAAAAGCTGGCTTATTTGACTTGCTAATCATTCCTCTCACTTAGGGTTTGTCACGGTTTGGCGATGGAGCTTGTCTATTTCAATCAGGGAATCGAAAATCCTGACGGCCATTTTAGTTTTAGAATTTGGAAGTAGGAACAGCGGAGAGTATCAGAAATCCGCTCATCCCTGATTTTGGATCGGCCATAGCGGTATATCCGAAATTATCCCATATTTTCAGGCTTTTTTGGAAATTGAAAAAAAAACGGCAACTGGGTGAGAAGCACCCAGTTGTCGTTTTGTGTGTGTGTGTGTGTGTGTCTGTCTGTCTGTCTGTCTGTCTGTCTGTCTGTCCCCATTTTCGGAAGGGCATTCCAGTTTGGATTTTTTTGTCCGGCCACCCCTGGTAGGCAGGTCGTGTCTATAAGCTCAGGTGAGCTATAGCAGAGAATTTCGATATTCGATGATTCAGTGTATCGATTAATATTACAATTTTTATGACGATGAAATCCATTCTCTTAGGGCAGACCCCGCGGAGTCCCCGTGTGTCGACCTTTTCCTGCCCACTGACAAAAGGTGGGTGCACCCCCTCCCCCTCTTCCCCTACGTGACTATAACCGTTGACGGGCAACTCATCCCATCGCCCATTTCGAAGCAATTAAAATGAAATCTCAATCAAGGTGCCACTGGTCTTAAGGGCTATTAGTGCTTCAAATGATAAGTGGAACCTTATTTAGGATCTTATTTTACGTTGATTTGAAATGGGCCCGTCAACTGTAATAATTACCGGGGGGCGCACCTTGTGTCAGTGGGAAGGAGGGAGCGTTGCACCGGGACCCTGCAGGCTTGCCCCAAGAATAAATGGTTTTCATCGTTATAAAAATTGTAATATTAATCGATTCACTGAAACGTCGAGTATCTAAATTCTCTGCCATAGCTCACCTGTGGTTATACACACGACCTGCCTACTATGAGTGGCCGGACAACGGTCCAAGCTGGAGGGAGAGGGGGGGGGTGCATTCCACCGATCACAGCGCCAAGCCTTAACATGATCGAGATTGCGGTTTCCGAATTAGCGATGGGGGATGTCCTTTAACCCATTCACGACCGCGTGTCCCACCGGTGGGACACGCGTTGAGTACCACTTCGGACCGCGTGTCCCACCGGTGGGACACTGTTTTCGAAAATCGATTTCTCCACCGCATGAAGGAATTTCTAAACCTACTTATGGTCAATTTATTCACCTAATCTAGAGTCGACTATAAACTTCGTGGTCCGCTGGCAGCTTCATCACTACAATATATCTGACCCTTCGAATGCAGCAAGGTCGAAAACCGCAATTATGATTACAGATCGCATTTTTACAGGGAATTAGTGGCGAATTTTTTCGTTTTTCCACTACTCGAGGAACAATCCCTACTTCTAAGAGTGGTCCGGTCGTATAACACTATTTAATATATCACAGAATTATGACTACTGATACTACGCACCATTCCCGCGTAGAGAATCGGCTTCTCTTTCGCCCGTATTTTGTTCACAGAAATTATTTTATTCAAAGATCAGCAATGTTGAGATCGTTAGGGCCTTTTTTTGAAAGTCCTGCTTGGTTACGGTTGGTGTACCATCGTAGGCCGGGGCTCCAACTTCGGTGAAAACTACTTTGGAGAGGAGCGGACGAGAAAAATGGTGACGTGCCAGAGCAGGAAATGAGTGAAAACTTATAAAACGGTTATTACATTAATCATTCCTTATCAATTCGTAATAATAGAACTATTTCCTACGTCTGATTGTAAAAAACAAATATGCTTTTCACAAAAGAAATCTCTTCCTGGAAGGCGCCGCACCCGGGAGGGTGAGGGTGGCCTAGAAAAAAATGGCGAAGATCTAAAAAAAAGTCATTTCCATCAGCATTACCAGTCAATATGAAAATTGAGGAGTATTTTCTCCGTCTAGGTGTCAAAAAGAATTCTAGAAATGTTTACTACAAAAAAACTCGCGTCAGAATGCGGAGAGCGAGGAGTAGCGAAAGCAAAAAATAGTGCAAATCTGAAAAATATCATTTCACTAAGCATTTCCTGTTAATAGAAGAACAGAAGAGTGCCTATCATGGTAATCTACGATAATTAATATTTCAAACCGCTAGAATTCAACGAACTCACGTGATTTTATGGATGGTCTAACTACACAGTTGAAAATTTAGGAGGCCATTTCTATGGAAGGAAGGAGTTATGGAAGCTGAAACTTTGGTATCATGATTTTGACGTCGACAGTCGCACGATAAACAAAAAAAAAACAAAAATCGCTTTTTTGGTGGCGTGCCATTCGAGCAAAAGTGGCCCACCGGTGGGACACTGTATACGGTGACGCGATATTGCACGCGGTCCGAACGTGCAGCCACCCAAAATTAGGCGTGGTCGTGAATGAGTTAAATTGTGGGGGTAAAAGAATAAAATTTTTCGGTGGGTATTGCTAGAATTTAGGCCGAAATACGGAGATTCCGGTAAGGAGTCATGAAAATGTCTTAGCATTTTTGTGAAAGAGTGGGTCGTAGGTCCGATGAGGTCCTACACAGTGGCCTGCTCGACCCTGGGATATGGGCTGTACCAAAGGTAGAACCAGTAAAGATTGACAGTGTAATCCCAACCAGTTGGGATAGTGGCTTTAGGCGATTCACTGCATTTCTTCATCCTCTGGTGAGCTTTTTGCAGGATCGATGTTGAGACGGCGTTCGCTGGCGTTGTTGTGGAATTCATGCGAAAATCGCCATCTGTATAGTACTGTTGCTCCGCTGAAACTGGCCTCAACTCGATATGGCGATCCCGACAAGCACCGGCAACGTCCTCCACTTGTGATTTGTCATGGACTATTCGGTCAAAAACTGAATTGGAGGAGTGTGTCGAAGGCGATGCAACGACGACTGGGCTGCACAATCTACGCGCTGGATCTGCGCAACCATGGTGATTCTCCGTGGGCGGATTCAATGAAGTATGACGAAATGGGCGCCGATGTGGTGGCGTTTATGGAGTCGATTTCAAAAGAGACTGGCTTCAAGCAGTTTCGTCTTCTAGGACATTCGATGGGAGGAAGAGCAGCGATGCGACTCGCGATCGAGCCATCGTGGCAGCATCTCATTGATCGCCTGATAATTGAGGACGTATCCCCAAGGACTTACGCTATGGATTTCGCAGCTCACGTGAAATTTCGAGGATATATACACACAATGGCTGCCATGGATATGACTAAAAGTCGTAAAGAGTTACTTATGGAATTGGAAGATATTGTACAAGATGCTGCCACGCGTGAATTCTTGCTGACTAACCTAGCGCCCTCTGATGAGGAAGGTGTATCCCGTTGGCGTTGTAATTTGAAGGCTATCGATGAGAATTTAGAGAATATACTCAGATTTACATTACCTCCTGGGTCATTCAATGGCCCCACATTATTCTGTTATGGTGAGAAATCAGAATATGTAAAAAATGAAGATAGGGAATATATTAGAGAGTCGTTTCCTAATGTTCGTTTTGCTGGTATCCTTAACTCAGGTCATTGGGTACATGCTGAGCAGCCCGTGGCTTTCATGGAATCTGTTTGTAAATTTCTTGATTGATCTCATATGTTTACCGACGAAAGGCTCTCTGTGCTTCCAAAGCGGGCTTATTAGTTTCATTTTTCTTGGTAGACATATTTTAGAGCACGTACCCTCCATTCGCGATTCAGCAGTCCGTGGGAAGCTGGGTTACGTGGGGGGGGGCGTGCGGCAGCGCTGCGTGTCATCTGATTCAGCCTATTAGCGGGGTAGAGATATAAAATTTGTTAAGAATTGCCTTAGGGGTCGTTTAGACTCCCGCCGCCGGGCGGCAAGGCACAGTGCGTTCGTGTAATATTGATCACGCGGCGCTGCACGGTCGATACTATAGGGTTGCACTTCGCCGCGCTGCTCGGCGGCAGTATAAACGACCCCTTAGTCGTCTTAATGAGTTTCATTTCGCTCCGGTGCCACCAGGCTGGATAAGAAGACACGCAGCGCGGCCACACGCCCCTGTGTAAGCCAGCTCCCTGTGGCCTGCGCAAATCCGAACAGAGGGTGCAGCCGCCATGGATCCTAATTAGACTTTGCGTTCATCATTGAAGGTTGGCGCAAACTTGGTGTCATATGCTATAACATAGGTGCACCGAATTTGGACCAACCTCCAATCGGGAACGCAGTCTTAGTAGGATCCACGCCGACGGTACCTACCCTCATCAGTCCAAATGTATGCAGTCGAGCTCTACTTTGACCTCATAATCATTTCGACTTTTGACCCTCTTGAATTTACTCACCGAGGCGTCTACATTTGGAAAATAGAGGGGACATTGTTTGCTCACTTTTGAATAATTTTTTTTGTAGCACAAATAAGGTACATAGTTCACTCGCGATGCAGCTCATTCCTCTGTAGCTTTTCAGAGTTTGGCGAGTTCACTCGCACTGCTATGCACCGTTGGCACGAATCGCACTATGCTTTGTGTTCCTCATTGTGCGTTGGCGCCAGCTCGCTGCAAATATGTTAGATAGGCCCGTGGCTTGCGTCTTTAAGAAAAAAAGGTTTAAATCTCATCCACGGCTGGCGTGGGCGGTTTAAATCTCATCGGCGGCTGACGGCGTGGTAAGCTGATAAACTGCGCTTCTCTCTTGGTCTAAATTGATTAGCAGGCCGGTGCGCGCGACAATCGCGCCAGGGGAGCTTTAAATGTTTTTTTTTCTCGAGGACGCCAGCCACGGACCTAACTACAACATATGCGCACCGAGCCACAATAAGGAACGCGAAGTATCTGCGACCCGTGCCGACTGTACTCCACTGTTACGACGGGAGTGAGCTCGCTCTTCTATGAAAGGTCTTTTAGTCGCAAGTGAAGTGTGCCCACTCAAGTAGATTAATAATTCTCTCATCTATCTCAGTATTCAATTCTTATACTAATGTCAGTTGTTACTTTGTCGTGGTTGTTGTTGAATTGCTGTGTTGGAGAAGTAAAGTAGATTTCAGAAATATGGTTCATTTTCCGCTATACGTTGTGGAACGTTCGTATTTTTGTTCTTTGCAAATGTGCTTTCTTGATTATTCCTGAAAGAAATTCTATTTTTGATCCTGTATTGGGCTGTTGGGAAAGTTTTGCACCAAAAATACAATTGACGGGCAACTCATCCCCGCGCCCATTTTGAATCAACGTAAATAAAATCTTGATTAAGATTCCACTGATCTTATTAAGATTCCACTGATCTTTTGAAGCATTAAAGGCAGTGTTCACGATAAATTTCACTTCCCATATCTCTACTGTTTACGGAAAGTCTGGTGCCCTGTATAGCTAGGCATGCTTAAAAAGAACCCGAAAGCTGCGTTTTTGAGCCAAAATTAGCCCTTTCTTGTTTACTTTGATTTTCGAGAGTGGAGGAATTGACCGCTACGAATGATGATACCCGTCAGTGCAATGAAGCGATCAGCTCACTTATCAGCTCCTCCTTAACTTGATCATTCCTGTAATCTGAGTGTTCATTTATTCACATCGAGGGGGCGGATCTGGAGCGCGGGACGGTTCTGGAACACCAAAATGCTTGTTCGCAGCCATTATTTTGTCACTCCTGGGTCCTTTACTACCGTTCTTTCGACATTGCGAGCCTTGGATCCTTCTGGCCTACCATTTCACTGTGGAAAGTCACCGATGATGGTTATTATGAACGCTGCCTTTAATAGCCCACAAGAGCTTTTGCACCCACGTAGGAATTTCGCCCACCCAGGGTTTTCAACCCCCTACCCAAGATTGGGGATTTTTTTACGCCGCCGGGGATGAGCTGCCTCGCAACCCAAAAATACAGTCGGCAAGGAAAGCTTGTTTTGTCCGCGCGTAGTCGCCTCACAGCAAGGCCGACCGGGATGCGCTCGCTCGTGACGTTATCCGTTGATCTCGCCTGTATCGATCGATGGCGCGGCACGCGAGCTGACTGCGTGGGTAGGCAAATCTCCACGGAGTTGCCTCTCTGACAGCCTTCGTTAGCGAAGGCGTTGAGCATCCCGTTGATCGAAATCAACACATACGAACGCCGTCAAGAACGGTTGAGTGAACGGGATGCTAAACGACTGATGACGTCACAGAAGGGACAGGGCAACCCTCCGACGGCGAACGCAATGCTCCCCGCTTTGCGAAACGGGTCACTGAACGGGATGCTAAACCACGAGACAAAATCGATAACGCCATACACGCCACGTGCGCCCCTCCTACTATGCCAACCGCCTCACCTGGACCCTATACACTCACCTGGACCCTAGCCAGGTCTGCACTTTCTGTGCTCTCAAAAATCAATCAATTCTACGAATTCTCCGCCTCTTGCCTGCTCCCACGATAGAGCACCCATGTTGGTGCAGGAGCAGCCAAGTGCAGGCACTCGCATTCCCCTCAACTCGAAGGCAGAGCCCGAGGAGTGCACACTTGACAATGGAATGAATCGGTCTAGCCCCACCCCGAGACGGCTCGTATGTACCGCTGGTTTGATTTTGGCTTCAACGTTACGTTGGTGCCGTCGCCTGGCGGCACTGTGCACGCGACCCGAAACGCCTTGACTAACGCCACCTCCGATTCCAAGCTCCGCCTACTGATTCTCCAAATCGGCGACCCTCCAACCCAAAATTTCCCGAATCTCTTACGGGGTCGCAAACGAGTTTTTGCCAGAGCTGTATACGGTCAGTGCGATCCGAGCCGAATGTATGTTAACGAATTTCCCCTTGTGCCTGCTACATCACTCGAGAGCATCATTTTTCTCTGTAATGGCGTTAAGCGGCTTGTCGTTCGAGTTCATAAAATGGGAGAAGCCTAGGAGCAGTTCGGTTGGTACACGCGACGTACGCAAAGGGAAAGTCAGAGCGAGGCGGTTACTGTCCAACGGTTGGGGGTCGTAAAAGTTTTCAAGAAGTTGGACCTTTTCATTGGGGGCAAGGGGTCGTAAAAACTTCGGGCGAAAAACACTCGAGGCTCGTCAGTAGGATATGGAATGCAGTGTCAATCCTTTTTGCAAAGAACACTAATAATTACAAACAGATTACAGGAAAATCTTTTTTTTTGAAAACAAACATTTTCGAAAATGTACATATCTTTTCCACCCTTGAGGGGGGCGTGAATTTCTCCAAAATTTTCAAAATTCTTTTCCGGGAGTGGGTACCGTGCTTATATGGGCCAAATTCCGGTCCGCAATTGCGTCTCGACACGCTTTGCGGCCGCACGCTCCCGAGTCAGAAGAGCTCCCAGCGCCGCAGCAGCCGATATACAGACTCTAGGTGGGTTTTGGAAAGTGGAAACTAAGAAAAATTGGAGAAAATTGTAAAGAAAAGCCACTTCGAGTCAGCTTTGGCGCTGGAAACCCGAATGACTCGAGCGCGTGCGGCTGCAAAGCGTGTCGAGACGCAATTGCGGACCGGAATTTGGCCCAGATAAGCACAGTAGCTCCGTCGAGGTGTGGAGCAACAGGCTGCTTGGCCCTGGGAAAGCCGCGGGATCGCTGAAGCATTGCATTTAGGAAGCAGGACCACTCCTGGGTGCCTCCCGTTCTGTGTATCAACAAGCTGCATATGTACATCACTTCTCGAAAAAAATGGCGTGCTCTATCTAAATCTTTAAAATCTAAATAGTCTTGAGCATCCATCTTTCTTAAGTGCCCTCATTATTTTCTCTGTCCGCCAGGGCTGTTAATGCTCGTAAAACAAAATCTATGACGAGCAAGTAGCTGTTCTGTGGCCATGCGGACCGTTGTATCTCATCTCGGCAGAACCGCTCCCCCCAGACGCACGAAAAGACGAATATTATTGGAATTTCGTACGATCACTTCATCAGTCCCCCCGTTTTTGGGCAGAAATTTTAGCAACCCCCACCAGATTTGAGCAGGCAGTTTCGCCAATTTTCTGGAGAGCTACGACCCCCTCCCGCTGACCGAAACTGGAAATTTTGAGGAAATTTTTACGACCCCTCTTGCACCAACTTGGGATTTCCCTTCCCTCCCAAAAACAGGAGAGTCATTGCGACACGAAAAGGTGGGGAAAATGGGGGTGGTCAAGTGAAATACTATAGTGCCCCCCCCCGCTAAGATAGCACCTCCAATTTTTTTCTCCAAAAATTTGGCGAGCCCCCGTGCCCAATTTTTCTTTTTTTTTCGAAATTTTTTACGACCCTCCATTGCGCCATGTCGCAACCCTGCTCAACCCTGCCACCCACTGAAGAACTATTCAACCGTGCGTGACCCCAATCAGGCGTGATGATTCCGCTTTGTCCTGTGTTCAGTGTTTCGGATTGCTCAACTCAGTTGTTCCCTCCATGTGGTTCCATTCAAAGTACAAAGTCATCCGGAAATTAAATGTCATTGGGTATGAAGGTTTTTTTGTATTGTGCGCGCTGGTTCATTGGATTTGCAGCTCCAACAGAGCACTTTGCAGGCGTTCACGGGAGCGTTGTCGTCCAATCGTCTATACTTTTTGCGTTCAGTCCCGTACGAAAAGGCCTTCAGTGATGGTCTCTTCTTTCCCTGTTGTAGCGCTCACTGAATGGGATCGGTACAGGCGAATAGTCGGGGTAAACTGAGGTTGCAGGGCAGCTGCTTAGAAAGGTTTCCTCGTAATGTGGATTACATGGGGTGTGGTAAGTCCCCCTGGCGGGTGATCGATTCTCGCTTAGGGAACCCCTGAATGCGATTCTTATTGTCGTCTTGTTTTCGCATGTCAAGTCCGTCATCGATTCCCCACCGCACATGCATAAACAGGAATTGCCAGGAACATTTGCAGAATTTCGAAATTAGCTTCATTTTCGCGACCTCCGTGACGGTTGGTGGTTTGCCTTCGTTCTCCATCTCACTTATTCGTCTCCCTTTCTCTATATGCAAGTCCTAAATGCAAATTAGTTCACAGGAGCGGAATCCTCTAATAATCTAGGTATTAGCTTTTCCGAGAACGCCGCAATTCAAGGTGCAGATTTTTTAAAAGATTCTTCGCTGTAGAGATGGGAGGAGCTTGGAATGAAATTGAGGTGCTTTTAGACATCGGAAAAGACACATTCAGCTATCGAATAGATTCAAAATGTTCTATTTGGGAAATTTCTGAAATTTGAAGGATTTTTTTCCACAACAAGAGTACGGTGTCCTCGAATCAGCTAAGGAGGCTTGCAGACTGGTGTCGCTGTCGTAGAGGTTCTGCGAAACCAGGGTCAAGCGGGGCGTTGCGTAATTTTTCGAAGTCGAAGCGATTCCGCACCATCAATTTTTTTCCGAATTCAAAAATTTTGCGACCCCCACCCTCAGAGGGGCAATTTTTAGTACTAAAACCGTGATTCGATCAGTAGTCGGACGCAAGCGTCTAAACCCTGAGCAGTGCTATGGATCTTTCGCTTTAGTGAACAAAAAAATCGGGAATTATGGAATATGATCAGGAAATTTCCATTTTTGGTCCGAAATTACTGCGATCCCCGTCGCTAAATTCCGCAACCTCGCTCCACCCTGTGCGAAACAGTGCTACAGAGTATTGCTACTGCGACGCTTTGACGCACGCCGCGTCTTGCTTACGCCCGACAATGATTCGTTGAAAAATGCGCTCATGACCAGGGGTGGTAATCGTCAGTAGCGCATGGGCTCAGGACGGCTCAGGCAGGGTCAAGCGGGCGATTTTGATGGATCTCAGCAGAGCGACGATTCCCTCTCTTCATTGACCAAAAATTCCGGAAGTTTTTATGATCTGTTCCCCATTCTCATTCTTGTATTACCATCTTTGAAGCGAAATCCCTGCGATCCCCACCCGAAATCTTCATTTTTTTCTGTGAAAAGTTTTTTAAGCTGAATTTTTATTTAATAATCACTGGACTTCCTACCCTACTGATGAGCCTCGGGGAGTGTAGTTTTGACTTAATCTTTCTGATTTTTCGCGGTTTCCGCGTTTTTCAGGGCGTGCAACACCCGCCTCACTCAACCCTGGTTTCTGTGCTTTCACTCGGCTGACTGTCGGGATCTAAGGCCCCAGTCAGACTTCGTCGAAAAACCTGCTGAGTCCGAATGAGTCCGGGGTGGAAAAACCTGCTGAGTCCCACTGAGTCCGGTTGCCCCCAGCGCCAACCAACTCCTCTGCGAAACACGCAATTGATAGTGACGATTATCACTTCAGCTGTGAATCGGAACGTGTTTGGTGGCTGATTTTTCTTGTTTTCAACATGTCTGAATCTGATTTCCGTATCAGCAGTACGTGGGGCAGAGCGCAGACGGGGAGAGTCGAGATGCGGCGGGACTCGGCAGGTCGCAGTCGGCCGAAAAAGTGCACCCAAATCACGTGAAAAACACCTATGTCGACCGGGTGGGGTGAGGATGATTTCGGTGGGACTCAGTAGGACTCAGTCGGTGCATTGGCCCCGCCCTGGATCAAGCGGGGTTTCAAATTTTCGCAACGGGGCGTGGGGGTCGCAAAAATCCTCGATATTTTTGATCACCTAAAGGAAGGATCGTAGCATTGCTCAGGTTTTATACGCTTGAGCCCGGCCACTGAAGGAATTTCAGCGTCTGGCAGTTTTTGTAATCAAAAACTGCCCAGAAATGGCTCCTCAAAAAAAAATTGCATTTTGGAAAACTAAATTTTGTTGGTGGGGAGGGTCGCTCCGATTTCGAAAAATTACGCGACGCCCCGCTTTACCCTGATTCAACTCAGACGAAAGGACAAGTTCATAGCGGGGAAAAGAGATAGCCGATGCAACCGCTGTAGTGATTTTGGGGAAAAGTGAATTTTTCGGTGCTACCGTGGATATTGTGGCACGCGACGTAGGGGCTCGCATGGATGGACTCTGGGGCAGGAAACGCACCTCATCTCACCGTGTGCCTCAGTCGGCTCTTCGGAGCCGGGCCTGAAAGGCGGGCTCGAGTCATACCAGAGGGTGGGTGCTCTTATCCAGCCCCCCCCCCCAATCGGCTCCCTCCAATTGGCTCTAGATTTTTCAAAGTTTTCACGACAATTTCGGCATATCTTGAGCACCGGTGGTGCTATTTTTCTAACTTCTTGCTAGCCTACCCTTTATCAATTGGATATCACTAACTTTGTTTACGAGAGCCAAATTGGGGGGGAGTGGGCTGTATAACATTATTCCCAGACGGTTCACCAATTGCTGGAGGATAGTTTTCTTGCCAAGGGGATGCCTCTCCCGGGCGCTGAGGACATTCTAATCTTATCGAGTAATGCAAAACCTGGGGTGGTATTCTCCTTCCGCCCGACGGGGTGTTGGTCGCAATTTCAGCGTGTATTTGATATGTGTCGATTGATATCCCTTCTCGACTGATATGACAACAATTGACACGAAATATCAATCGACTAATGTGTAACACACGCCGGAATTGCTCCACGTTCTGGCGGAAACCCAGGTACTCAGGGTGACGGCCCGCGAACCTTTCCCAGCTGGACCGCCGTCTCCGTCCTCCGGCCGCCTTTTTTTCTGGTTCGCCTGCCAGCCTCATGTAGACATCCCGCCGACCTTTACCAGATGGCTCGCGATCCTTACTTGTATTATTATTTATCTCAAGCATGTCACCCCGGGTCCACGGCGAAGAAACGCCCCGCTTCGTTCTGCAGCAGTCTGCGGTGAGGAACCACCCTCCCGCGGATCGCGGCGAAAGCCGCCGCTACTAATGGGGAGGTAGTTGCTGTGGGGTTGAGGTGTCAATTTTAGAGTCATGATCGTGTTCCTATGCATTGTTTGATTGACTGTTCCATCCTTATACATCTACATAGATTGATCATAAACAGAATTATAAAACTCAAATCGCAGATTTCATCCACCGTAATCCGATGGACATGATAAGAGTAAAGCAACACATTTGCATCCCATTTACAACCGTGATAAAATGTGGGTTGGTGGATGATCATGCTCCTTGGAAGCAGTTCACTCCCATACTTGTGAATGAGGTTCTTCGTGACAGTTTGGTGAGTGATGTCGGGAGCAACATTTGGGCAGCACTTAAGCGCAGGAGTTTGGAGCGAAAACTGAAGCAGCTGGGGCAACACTTGGAGTCGTAATGTTACGTTAAAAAGCAGAGTGTTGGTGCAACTATTGGGGCATAAGGACTCAACGTGCTACCCTATGCAGCGGTAGGGGAAATCCGCAAGTCTTCCAACTCGACCAGCAACCCGATGTGGAAGTCCTTAGTGCCGCGTTTCAACCGCACGATCATACGAAACCATATTTCCATATCGTGATGAATTCCTTGTAGGGAGCATGATATTACTCCACCGACTTGCGCTTCATCGTGGCAACAAATGGATGGAATTGTTTTCATTACTCTTATCATGACCATTGGGTTACTGTGGATAAAATCTGCGGTTTGGATTTTATAATTCTGTTTGATCATAATGATGAGTGTTTCACGTTCGTTGGCTGTTGCCATCTGGGCTTCCCTGTAGAAACGTACAACCGTGAAATCCGCTTCATCGGTGCAAGAGTGTGAAGAGAAAACAACAGGTTCTAACTCGTCAAGATATACTCCCTACTATTAACGGGGTACGTTTCTGCAGAGTAAAAACTGAGTGGGAAGTGTATGACCTTTGTGGCGATTCCCAGTAGAGCTTTTTGTCTTGAGGGGCATGGAGCGGTTTGGAGTGGAGATTAGCTGCCAGTGTCGACTATGAGAAACATTTTTCTTATTTAAATGTATTGGAGATTGTTAATCGGTTGTTGTTCTATCATATCCGGTGTACGTTATGCCATAGTCTTTATTCTAAAGAGAGATCCTTTGCAGATGACTGATTGTGTTGGCGAGCAAAAGGTGCTGAGTGAGCTGCGTGTGACGGAGTTGAAACAGGAGTTGGAGAAGCGAAATCTGGACAAGAACGGCATCAAAATCATCCTCGCAGACCGCCTTGAGAAGGTAGGAAGCTGGTCATCTGAAAGTAATGTTGGTTGTTTTGGGGGAATAACACCCGAGAGAGGATTAATGTGGCTTTCATTGAATGCCTCTAAGTCGCTTTTCGTCGTCTGGATAGAAAACAATTCTGTGTGTAGTTGGCTGTACACATGTCTCGAATGACATCTAAACGCAATTTAGACGTATTCCGCGATCTTTTTGCTAGGACATTAATCTTAGATGGAGGGCGTTTCAATCTTTTTGCGGATATATTAATCTTCGGAGAGCGAAGTCCCTAGGGGGAAATTCACATGCGCTCGGCAATGCGATAGATGCCTGATTAGCGGAAAGTTCAATGAACGCCCAGTAAAAACGAAACGATGCAATTATACGAGGCTGGAATGTCCGGATGTGACGGAGGACGCGGGTTCTGCTGTGCCATGGATTCAGAGACTGAAAAGTCCAGAAAACACTGCAGGAAGGATAATTCTAGACTGACAGATTCAGTGAACTCATGAAAATAGTCAATTCTTTTCCATCATAGGAAAACGTTAATGTCTTCACCCTCCAGCGTCATGCCTCGGTGGAGGTACGGCCTTCTGGCATACATTGCTTCCAATCCGATGGTCACTTTCGAATATTTTGGATTTCGATTCGAACTTAGGACAGAATTAAGTTTTTGAATGTTCTGGATTATGGAAAAGTCGAAAAATACCAGTTCCAGACATATTCGAGAATCAAAAAGTTGAAACACATCGAATGTGTGGAGAAGTGAAATAGTGAATATGTTCGAAAAAGCGAAATTTCGAATAGATTTAAAATTCAACTATCACTGAACTCGCAAGGACGTTTAAATCACGCATGTTCTCGCGATGGAATATAGAATATGTTCGAAAAAATCGGTTTTTCCAACATATTCGAAAAGCAAAAAAAAGATTTCAGAGCATGTCCGAAAGTCGAGTGTCTCTTAAATTGGCTAAGTCGAAAACTGTCTGGACCGAAAGAAATCCGAGGGGCTATTTCTACCTCCTGGGTATCAATAGGCTAAGAGAGTTAAAAAAGGATATCGGATTCGAATTTTAGCGGCTGAGTTTCTGTGTGAAATGTCTACATTTCAACAAATGAAAACTTGTCACTGGTAGTACTTTGCCGGCAAACAAGGTCATGTACTTACTACTGTCCCATGGGACTACGGATGGAAAGTCGAAATCTTCCAAAAAAAAATCTGAAGAACGGGGCTTAAAAGTTTCGTGCCCGCAATGAAAATCACTCCTCAGGGCCCGTCAACAGGATTAAGAGTAGTGTTTATAGAGAAACAGAATAAAAATCCCTAAATATTCATTCCCAAAATTTCTGGGAAAAAAATCCACCTAGGGGAGCGTGAAACTATTGGCATTGTTTTCACTAATATTGGCCCCTAAATTTGGGGAGTACGTAGCTCCGTGGAAGTCCGGGCAACAGCCCGCTTGATCCACTTACAAATCTTGAGATTTTTTGTTGGTCGGAAATTTTTACCGTTCTATCTCGCAGGTGATTTTTTTCCAAGCTAAAACCACAAGCATTTTTTGCTATATTTTCAGCTCACTTGATCAAAAACGCATTGGGGTGAATTATGCCCAATCATTGTAGAGAAAATTAAGTTGGTGTGCTAGCTGTCGGCAATTATGGGTTGTGCCATTTTTGATGTAGCGTGCGTGGTCGAGTGCACCAGGAGAGGCAAATTGTGGGCGACGCTAATTGGACGGCCCATTATTGTCGTGCATATTGATCCTATGCATAGCGTCGGAAATTGAGGGTTATTTCCTTGAATGATCTATTAATGTTCGTAAAACAAACTGGGCGGTTAGGAAATTCAGTGGAACGAAAGAAAAAGTTTTTTTAAGTGGACTCACATGTGTTTTCAAATGAATAAGGTCTTGTGTGTGAAAACGATGCATTTCTTCCCTAAGCAAAGAGTGAAGTCTACGACTTCGAACTTCAGGCAAGCCGATGACCTTATTTCAGTAATGAACATTGAAAAGTTCTCAGTTTTTTCCTTTTCTCAAGATTTTCTTCCTTTGGACTACTCCTTTTGGAAATTGCGTCTACGATCGGTTCATCCTGTGTATTGGATGGGTCCCTGAGAGGTTTTGCAAGAACGCGAAGAGCGAAATTGGGAAACACAAGAAGCATACTCGACGCTTTCTGCGAAATTCATTCAAGGAATGCAGAATGCAAGGAAAGAAGCTTATGATTTCCATTCGGCTAGCGGTCCGGCTGAACCAATCTAAGCGTATGCGGTGGTGACCTGTCAGATGTATAGTGATATCGAAATACACAGCAAACTGTCTACGTAATGTGAGAAACAAGAATAGCCTTGTGGTCAGCAGAAGCCTATTCTGTTCCAGTAGCACAGTCGGCAGTTGCACACGCCTCGCAGGCAGTTAAAGATTATGTTCTCGAAAAAAAATTGGTGTATTTTGATGCTACATATTAGCTTTTGTCTTACCAACAAAGGATAAGAAGAAAGAATCACGAAAAACGATGCGGCAGTGGTGTAAAATCACGTGGGTCAGCCGTTCCACCGGATCGGTCTGCTCACAAAATGGAAGAGAAGTCCATTCATAAAAATAGTTGTCGATGTGCTGCATATTCCTCGTCTCAAGGGAAGCTAGCATACAAACACGCGCCCCAAAATTATCATTTTCGAGAAAGTTTTTGTAGTTTCCCAGAGGGAGTTTATTTTCACACAAAAAACACAACCGAAAACCTCCAGTGTTCTGCATGTCGTTACCATAAATGCACAAAATAGACGCGCGGGGGGGGCGGAAATCGAATGCTGTGGAGTTTTTTTTTCAAATTTTTTTCGAAACTGGAATTTGCGCGGAGCTGTCCGCTATTATCCTCTACTATATGGGTTCACCTGCGTTAAAACTGAAAAAATACTGTTCTTATCGTGAACACTGTCTTTGAAGGCTAATTTCTCTGTTAAGTTCACTCTCATTCGGAATAAAACATCAGATAGAATCGTGAGGTATGGAAAGAACATGAAAGAGCCTATGACTTGACCACAGGTGGCAGATTTCGCTGCCATGCGGCGCGTGGCGAGCGTGCTCCTACTGTGCTACTGGTCCGGGACTTTGTAGAATACGTGTTTCACCCAAGGATTATCGAATTGAGGCTGGTTCTCAAAGTTAGAGACTGGAGACTTTTTTGGATTTCTCTTCGGTATTGTTAGGGTAACCACGAAAGAGATAGCTGCGGACACCTAAGAAGCCTGCGCTGCGTCGTTTGCGCCCATGAGAAATGTGGTGATCGATCGGCGCACGCGACAGGTGCGCGTACTGCTGGGTGGTCCGCAGCTATCCCTTTCGCGGCTACATCCATCATACTAATTCATTTGAGCATGAAGTAAGTCGTAGATATTCAATCTGAGGTGTTCCTAATGTTTTTGAAGTATCTCCGAACAACATGAAAAACTTTACAGAACATTTACAACTCCTTCATTTGATAAGTTACTGATCTTTTTCTACTAAACCTAAATTCCAAGCATCATGTTTTCGCCATTGCGCTCAGTTGTTTCAGTTCTCTAAGTTTGAGGCTTAGCAAATGACAACAACTAGCTACTCTGAATGTGAAATATGTCAAATGGCTAAACAGTGAGCCTGCTTTTAGAGTTGGAGATCAGAAAACACGTAATATTTCCGGTTGATTCTTTCTCGTCAAAAATTTACCCCTTGGGAGTTTGAGATATTATGATGCCTTCCTGTTCTTTATTT
This sequence comes from Aplectana chamaeleonis, assembly GCA_029168955.1. NCBI lineage: Eukaryota > Metazoa > Nematoda > Chromadorea > Rhabditida > Cosmocercidae > Aplectana > Aplectana chamaeleonis. The sequence continues at coordinate 239,081 of JAPDOI010000144.1, forward strand.
TCCCAGAAAGAGAAGTGTATTATAGTTATACTGGAGCGTGTTCATCAAAAATTTGGCAGACGTTTGCGATTCAGTAGTGCAAACTAATCGTACCTTTGGGTCCCGTATAAAGACGTATTGTGAGTGGTGCAAGAATTGTTGGTCGTAGCCGTGCGCCTGCTTGATATATGACGGAGCAAATGTGTTTGCGTGACATAATCTGAATCCGCATGAATCCAAGGCGTCGAATGCTCGCTCCAAACTGCCGTGTTTCAGGAAGAACCTGTAATAATTCATGTGTTTCTATGGAACGAAATTTTGCTTTTGCGTGAGATTGATACAGAAGCTTTTTTTTCTGCTCTGCCGTTTTATGGGGTGCTGTGCCTTGCCGCATGATTTCATTCATCAACGTCATTCTCATCAATGGCGCGGCTAGAGTGGCTTTGTGTAGGTAATTATCGGTGCACTTTTGTGCTGGGGATTTTAAGGGGATCGGAAATTGCAAGAATTGGATAATTCAAAATTAGAGCAGATAATGTTCTATTCTAGTCTTGCCTGGGATGCTACTGCTTCATCAGGTTTCCGTTGGTAATATGATTTGTCTAGACTGGAAAATCAGAAGTAGAGGGGGATTCTTCTCTTAATCACCCAGCGTTTTTGCGAGAGTAGAATAAAAACGGTAACGATATGAGTCTAGTTTCTCTAGAAAGTGTCCCAGCATGACGTTGATTTCAGAGGAGGCATTCGAGACAGCGTTTTCCTTCACGTTCAATTTGTGCTCCGGTACTTGAAATACGGGTTAAGCCTAGTTTTGACTGCAGGTGGTCGCTGCGGCCATGCGAGCGACAACTGTTCCTTTTTCATCGCGCGTAATGGAAAGCCGCTCCAATTGTAATCGCTTCGTGGCAAACGTCCTACATCGCTGGGTCGCGGCGGCGAAATCCTATGTTTTACTGAATCGCTGCTTGAAGAGCGATTCTCAGTGGTCGCTGACCGTCGCTCCATCGCGGCCAAAGTGGCAGCGATGGAGCGAATGCCAGCGAATGACACATTTCGTCTAGTGAACGTTGACCCTTTCACATGACAAGGTCAGTGTTTACGGGTCGAAACGTGTTATTGATAACTACCACCCATTAATTTTACTGATTGATTAAATTTCTTCGATCATCCGTTAGGCTATGCACTATGAACAGAATCGCTGCCGCTGCTACATCGCTGCAGCAGCGGGTGTGAAATCGCTGCGATGAAACACAGCAGCGATGCAGTCAAAACTAGGCTTTAAGTGCGGATGTGCAAAACCTGTGCTGCGAAAGCTGCCTCAAAATTTCACACAGATATTCGGGGCCTCCTAAACAGGCAGCAGCGACCGTTTATCCACATCGTTTATTGCACTGAATACGTAAGAAGTTGGCAAGTAGAAACTTGTTGAAACTCGTAGAGCACCTCCACTGGCAAACCAGTGAGATGGAACACGTATGGATAAACAGTCGCTGCTGCCCGTTTAGGTTTTCTCCAGATATTCGGTTGAAGCGAAAGTTTCCAGCCACTTAATTTTGACGATTTTTAAACCTCTCAGCGTTGGTCCTTCGCCCAAGTGCGATATAAAGATCGAAAGCACAATTTCTTTTCTCTCTAACGCAGCCTTCTCCTTGGGCTAAAGCCTGCTTATTTACAAAATATATACGATTATTCTGTGGTAATGTTCAGCACTGGCCAATTTTGGGTGCTCCTAACCAAACCTGCCAGAGTTGACAGGATATTTGAGCCACCTCAGAACTAGATGGTAGGGGTTGCGGAAAATTTCGACGGAACGTAATTATTGAATTGTTGCGGAATTTGTGATTTTGGTCTTTTCTGGCTTATCCGCGAAATTTCAAAAGTTGGATTTAATGCATAAGTCCCCACTCAATAGTATCTTTTCGTCAATTACCGGCCTTTTTTGAAAACTCAATTTGCGCCGTGGTTGTCGCTTGATAAAAAACGATCCATCAACAATTGACGAAAAGTATACCATTGAGTGTTGGGTTGCCCATTATACCTAACTTTGAAGCTTCGTGGACGAAACTTGGAAAAACGGTTATGATAGAAAGGACCGAAGTTGCAAAATCACAAAATCCGCTAAAAATCAATAATTACGCTTTGTCGAAATTTTCCGCAAATGCTGTCATCTAGTTCTAAGGTGGCTCAAGTAGCCTATCATCTGGCAGGTTCAGCGGTTTACCTCAAACTAAATAGAAACAGTCAAAGATGCTCAGTACTGAAGACTACCACTGAATAATAGTATATATTTTGTAAATGAGCATGCTTTGGCCCAAGTAGAAGGCAGCGTCAGATAGAAAAGAAGTGCTGTGCGATGAGGCGCTTTCCCGGGAAGGGGATATGCTGGTTCAATCCCACCCGGAGCCAAGCGTTTTGCGATAAACTCAGCACCTTTTGTAAACATACCGTAACTTGTGCTGCGACGTTAAACAGCAGTTACGGCAAAAAAAAGCAAAAATTGTGTAAGCAAAGTTGTTCTTTCGATCGGTATATCGCACTTGGCCGAAGGACTGACGCTGGAAAGTTGAAAAATGGTTAAGGTCAAAAGGCGAGAAACTTTCGCTCAACCTAATCTATTAATAAACTGTTATACAAAAACTTTCAAAATCGTGTTCGTATCCTTCCACACATGCAGTTTCTGTCAGTTTTTGAGCTGCAGTTTCGAGTTTTTTTTTTGAGTAAGTGAGTTCGTTTTGCCTGGTGTTTTGATTTGCTAGTAGGATTTTTTTGCAATTGTTGGAATCTCTTGAGGAATTCAGAAAGTTTATAGCTGGACGTGTGTGATTTGATACAATGTCGTAACCTCAAAAATCCAAAACATTGTTTTGGGTGTTGAATACCATCACTATTTTAAAGGAACTCTTTAGTCTTTACCTGTCATCTGCTTTTGAAACACCATCTTTAAATCTACTGAATTCTAATCTTCTTTGGGTTCTCTTACGATGTCTGAAATTAGCATGATTTTTTTTTCGATCGGGCATAATTTCGTCCATTGTGTGCGCTGTTTGAAATCACCCACGCAAATCCCACCCACGAATAACTTTTTTTCTATTCACGTAAGTTTAAAATGGTTTGTCGCTAATTGTCACCATGCTGTTCGGGCAGCTTTATCCCTGAAGAAGGCAACTAGAAGTTACAGAGAAGTTGTGCAGAACGCTTGAACCTTTATGGAACAGAGTAGGAGTGCAATGCTTCATGTCGCTACGAGCCGCCTTCACCAGTGTAGCGGTCTCGACCTTTGTATTTTGTGATCCTTTTTGTACCACCTGGGTGCAGACGGCTCTTGTTGATTAGCGCGTAATCAGGGTTGAGCACGCCGTTGTGGCGATTTTTGTCGCGGCTACGACCCCTCCATTTACCTTTTTTTCCAAAAAAAAATCCTAAAATTTTACGACCTCCTGGGACCGAAATTTTTTGAAGCGTTGTATCTAATTGTCAATTTTGTCAAAAAAAGTGTCAATTTCTAAACAGCATCTCTGTATATAATCTGCTTTTATATTGTTGAGAATGCATACACCTCGCACGCGACTGACTATTCCTCAAAGATTTTACCACTCCAAAAATTTTCATTTTTTTTTTGAGAAATTTCCAAAAATTTTACGACCCCCCGTTGTGACCAGCCGCAACGCTGCTTAACTCTGCGCGTATTTTTGGACTAGATTTCGAAGTTTCGAGGTGTTTTTCTGTGTTCTTTGTGTATAGTTCAGAAACGATCGAAAACTGAGAATGCTCATCCCAGATTTTGGTGCAGTTGAGTAGGCCATCCTGTTGTTATGCAAAGCTCGTCGAACAATTTGTTTCTAGCGTTGAAAGTGTATATATTTGAATGTAGTCGAAAAGAAGCTTAATTCCGACCTATCCAATTTCTAGAACAGTAGAAGAAACCCAATTTCCTTATACTACGGTGAACTCACACGAAAAAATCGCAAATAATTTTAAAAATGCGGCTGTAATTTTTTCCCATTCGCGACTAAATTTTGAAGTTCTGTTTACGTGATTATCGTAATGAAAAGGGCTCGAAGTTTGCAAATAGGACTGTTTTATTCAAGAATCAGGTACGTACCGTGACGTATATCGGTCTTGCTCGAAGTCGGCTCCGCCACCGTCGCGTGCTTCGTTAAGGCTAGTTCCGAATACAACTCGGCATACGCTGACTTTGCCGGAAATAACAATACGTGACAGCTTTCGAAAAGTGACCTCTGGATTGAGTCTGCCTCCTGACAGAGCGACATGACAGGCAACAGAAATAGTACATGGTGATGCCAACTCGGCGATTTGAGGCAGTCCAAGGCGTCGTGCCTCGCCAGCTAATCGACCCCAGTCGTCGAAATCATCGGGGACAATCAGTCGTTGGTCGTTGCGCCGTAGCGCGTCAACAATGATGGCGATAATCTTGGCATCGGATGCAGAAGTGGCGGCGTCGTCTAGATTAAGTTTAGAGAATGGGACGCGAGCTAACGTCTCTTTAGTGGTCATAAGAGTGGTGCCGTCGGCACATCGTAGCTCGACGACGCTGCTCATTGCCGGCCGACGGCAGCGTTGGGTTGGTGATAGCGTTCTCTTTGTTCACCACGCCCACCGCCGGCCCGCCCCGTTATTTGCAATGCCGATTGTATTTGCATGGATATTACGAGGTCCTCAGTAATGAGAAAATGGAGGTTTAGCGAGGCGAGGAGGGCGACGTTGTCGTTTATTGGCCGGACGTTCCAGCTTCTTTAATGATGAAGTTCAGCGTCGTTGGAGAGGCGGAGAGGTTTTCGTGCTCATTTATTCATTTGTGCGTGATGGCTTAAGCGGAGAAAACACGGGGGGGGGTTGATGTATGACAGACTGAGAGCAACAAAAACAACGGAAATGCCCAATTTGAAACGTCAATGGGCCTTGGTAGTACGACGAACATATAGGAAAGAGAAGAGAGCTCGCAAAAGTAGCCGTAATTGTCGGGATGAGGTCAATTCGATTCTCTCTTCTGCATAGAATGGAAACGACCTAAACCCTGCCAATGTGCAAGAATAATGTTTTGAATGACCATGGCAAATTTAATGAATTTCTCGGAGGGTTTTTTTTTTCGAAGCAGGACAATTCAGCATTTAATCGCCACTAAATGGGCGTTTCCAGTTCGCTCGTCACTGAACATGAATTATGATGACGTACGAATATTGGGGATGATATTATATCACTTCTGTGCGATTATTGCATTTGCGGTGAAAAACCCAGCGATGGAAATGCCATTTATTAAGAATGAAAGTTTACCAATTGGCTCCCTCATGAGGGAAAGTTCCCGCATATATCTAAAGCTGGAGCCGGAGATTCTCACTATCGAGAACTCGCGGCAATAGTTCTCATAATCGTGAAGTTTATCTATGCTGAATCTGAAATTATCGCACAAGTGCGAAACCTCTTTCGACTATGGAGAAAGTATTGATTTGCGTACACAACCAACACTGTCTTGGCCGACAAGCGTTAAGTGTTCCACGACACTGAGCCGCTTTAACGTGTGAGTGAAGTAAGGGGTCACTCTCATCAACCACAAGGTGTGAAAAAGAGGCAATCGTGACTGCTGTGGCAGACTGAGTGTGGCAGACTTAACGCCGCCTCACGAATGTGTCCGATGTGTCAGACCTAATAGAAGAGATTTATAGTTCCATTCAAGGATTCGTCATCCTTTCGAAATGCATGCTATATTCGTAAGATATTTGCTTCTGGATGGAGTCCTTGTAGCACTCCTTTCTCTAATCTGAGACTCCGCCGTGCCAAATTTCATGGACAAGAGTAGGGCGAACAAGCACGAGTGGTTTTTTCGTTATTCGGAATGGATGATCCTTAACAAGAAAGTTGTCTAAATTTTTGTGGGGAAGTTCGTTCCTGCCTTTTCACGGTAACGACTGAGTCAGAGTTTGAGAAATGGTGGTCATTCGAGTAAAAAATAAATAGACTTTTCTGGAACATTGAATTGAAGTCTGGCTACCAAGTGAGCAACGAAAGACGGTGCTTCTAGGAAATTATATAAAATACGTAAAACATCGAAACCTTGAAAGCCTCAGCTGAACATAATTGAAAACCAAAATAGGTTTGCCAGAGCATATCGGATAACGGGTGACTGCTGTGTCAACTAGCTGAGAGAATTAAGAGATTGATGCCTGATGGTGTGAATGGGAAAATGCGGCAGTCATTCGGGCTAGACGACCCAATAGAGCGTGGCATTATCAAATCAGCAATTGTTAATACCGCTAGAGCACTGAAATGGTTTGATCCACTTCGATAACCATCTGGATCGAGCAGTGATTCACGTCGATAAAGTTGGTATTATTGTGGTACCACGCTGTAGCGGGTCGTCTAATATGTATGAAAGGATGCAGCAAACGATGCTGCTTTGAGCACTGCCTCCGCACACAACAATTTCGCGTTCAACATCTACCTTGTGATCACTTGTCATGACTTTGAAAAAGACCTTCAGACAGAAATGTTGAAGTATTCAAAACATCAAAAGTTCTCATTTTTTGCTTGATTGATTGAGAGCATCAGCCCAAACTTTGGTCTAAGAGATCTTCAAGACAGGAACTTTTTCGTAAGGAATTCATAATAGTGTAGCTCTCAACTTCGTATAGATGAGGTCTGTTCGGGAGGGATTGTCTGCCCACGCGGTCGGCATGCGTGTCTAGCGGCCATCGCGGAGTCACTTTTGGACCTGTTTATCGATTGGCAGGAAGAATACACGAATGTAGGAGTAATATCCCAGCCAGCTGGTTGCAGCCGCGGGCAGGCTTGTCTGGAAAAGCCTTCGCAACGTCCGCGCGATACGCACGCCGGCCGCGTAAGCGGACAGTCACATTCGGACGCACATCAGATAATCGTTACCAAGTTGTTCAAAGTTGGTATCATAATGTAAAGTAGAGGGTGTAGAACCTGACACAAACTGATTCACTCGTGCCTCCTCCAGTTCAGGATTATGCTGTGTTTTCAACATCATACTTTTTATTGTTAGTTCTAAACTTACGTAAGAGGTTTTTGATGCGAAATTCATAGAAAATCATTATTTTCTACATAAACGGAATAGCTCTCGATGCATGAGGTCGTTTTTTGCGTAAAGGGTATAATTCTATTTGCTCACGTTTTTGACCGGGAAGAGTGCATCTAGTCCCTGTCGCGGGTATTATCCAATATGTGCGAATTTCGCAGTCCATTCCGAAAAAGCGACATTCGCTAATGGATGTCAAGCTGAAAAAAGAAATGGCATTGATTTGAGGGCGTCTTACCGGCGATTTTCAAAAGGAACTTCGTAGAGGGAATTGAATTTTCTAAAGTGGCTAGAAGTGTCTTGCTGGGAACGGCTCTCAATCATCGTAACTCTTCCTTCACTTCACATTGCGCGCGTCATCAGGAAGCTCGCCTTGCAAGAAGTTAGTCTCGAAGGAAATTGTGTTTTTCTCGTACCCTTCGCGGTGTGCTCCCTTCTACTTGGTTGGTGTCGTAAGTTTGCAGTATGGCCGTTTTGCATAAACAGATTTGCATTTGACACATTTCACAGAACTGTCATCCAGTGTCACCACGAGCTGTCATTAATGAAAAGGATTTCCTAGTTCATAACCAGCAACGTTTGTTAAATCAAAGTCGCTGTGCTCTAATTGAATCAAGTGCGACACTGGATCTTTTATTGGAGTTTCCAACGTGATTACGAACGCACTGCAAGTAGAAAAATGTTTGCTTCGGAATTTACCAGGCGTTGAGTTAATGAGCAGCTGGCTGTCGTTGGTGTAAAAGGGATTTAGACTTCATGGATGATGCTCAATACTTCTACCACGCGGACCTTACGTCAAAGTTGGCACCATCCTCATACACGGATTTTTTAAGCTTGAGGACACAGAAACGCTTACGCATTTGCATATTTCTTTCACTAGATGCGTACAGGACATCACTTGTGACAAAACAATACTAAAATAAACAACGACATTGGAAAAGTGCTTTTTTGCTCTAGAAACTCCCAACGTTCTTGTTGTGGAGAACAACCGGAGATATGTTCTGATAGGGATACAATACCAGAAGGTTTGTCACCCATTCTTCAAAACACCGTCCTATCATGCGTCATCCATCCCTAAGATGCCGATTAGATTTCCGCTCCTGAGAGGCGCGACAGCATGCAATTAAGGGGAATCGATCGCAGGATCGATACCCCTCCATTGCATGCTGCCGCGCCTTTCTGCGGCAGGACACTAATCGGTCTCTTAGGGGGAGCCGGTATTTATCCTGTGACTTGTTTTGGTCCACGTTGTGACCATTGCAGCACAAGTTCAACCTTTTTTGGAACCGGAGAATCTGCATGTTTCTGCATCCCATTGTCCAAACTTTTGGACTCGGACCTGCATAATAAGCTTCCTGTTGGAGCTTCTTTCTATCGATGTAAGTCGAAAAATGCTGCGAAGGCTAAACCGTCAAAAAATTTACTGGGTAGGCTAGAAAAATAGCGCTACGCTTCTCTGTTGGTGGTTGCATGAGCCTCTGAAGACGGCGATTCCATCGAAACGCGAAGGCTGCGTCCGTACTCTCCGCAACAATGACAGTGCATAGAATTCATATCGATTTTCGGCATGACTCTTGTTGCAAGTGGTCCAAACTTCTTTCGGGTGGGGTACCCGGCAGGTAGTTTGTTGGAAGAACATGGCTACAGGAGCAGTTCTGGTAGCCAGGTCTGGCCATTCCCTTGTAAGCCGAAGATGTTGTACCATCTATAAAACTCGATGCCGAATTATAAGAGTGGAACAAATGAACACTGCAAGATGCAGCTTTACATTATAAATGAATAGCCGTACTCACATCAAACAAAGTAGACCACATGGGCGACAAGGTTCGGCTCAGGTGGTTATTTGCAGGTATAATTTTCAGCGGCCATAGGAGGGGTTTTTGGGAAGAACACCAGCAGTGAGAAAACTGAAGGATATGGCAGAAAACTGTTGAAATGTGAGCGAGCGCCAACTATTGAACCATTTGCACGCCAATTCGAACGACAGGTGGCAAGTCTAAGAGATGCACGAGTCAGACCTAATTGTAGGGTTTCGAGCAGATCAACGAAAATTGCCCTTAGCGTTAGGGCTTTAGAGGAGGGGTCTGAGTCAATTTAAGCTGTATCACTCCTGGCGCCTTCACCAGATAGGCAACATAGGGGCGAAAAAGAGTGCAGCCCATGTATAACTCTTTCCAACCATTTTTTCAAGTATTCACAAAAATCTCAAAATTTTCATCTTATTTGGAGGAGATAATAGATTTTATTCTGTGGAGACTAGGGGTGGGGGTATGCGTGACCTAGCCCTGCGGTGCTGATAACACAGCTGAAACATGCCCAGTACCGCGCTTTCGTAGCAGGCATCGATTTCCGCCTTCTCAATTATCATGATTCTCTTCTAATAAACTGGAACTCCTGTATAGATTGGGGCTAATTCGAGGCGACACGGAATTTTGGCATTGCGCCAATTCGCGAGTTTCCGTTTTCAAGGCAGCCTCACAGTTTCTTTTGTAACCGATAGAGCTGTTGTCATGCATTATTCTGCTCTTTAGAAATGGGCATCTAAAAAGTAGACGGCTACTGAATCCGCTGAGAATACGCTTAGCGTTTTCATCTTATCGCACCCTCCACAGCTATTTTCAAGGGTTGTTTTCTTTTAGAAACAAGTTTAGATACGATTTATGACCCAAGTAGTGTCTTGAATAGATAGAATCGAATCAGGTTGTAGATGTTTTTCGAACCTACATATCCGCAGTGAGGACATAAAGTTGGGGGAGAACTCGCCAACAATTAGCTGCCAGTTGGGAAGTCTCGTCATGAACTCGAAGCGCAACTCGTTAGCCTCCAATTCACAGCGAATTTGAAGTCTTCTTGGGACAAATAAGCGGTTGGCCATGCGAATAAAGACATAGCACTAAGCCATTCATTGTTGTTTGTCATTACTCTTGGTTGAGCCTTGCTTAGAACTCTGGCAGAGTTGTTCTCAGCATAGCCCTACCATGGGTATTGCAACATGAGGTGCACTAAAAATGCACCAGCGTGAAGGGATGGGAGCTCGAATCAGGGTCAAGCGGTTACTGTCCTGCGGGACAACGAGGGCGATCTAAAATTTTCAAAAATTCAGAAGTTCGGGGAGGGGGCGTAAAAATGTTAGGCCAAAAAAATATTGTGAGGATGTTTTTAGTAAACGGTACATTTCCACTCCCCGAGGCTCTCAGTTAAGTAAGGATTGTAGTGCTAATATTTAAAAAATACAGAAAGAACAAAGGTAACATTTTTTTGACAAAAATTGGTTCCTAAATTTCTGAAAAACTGCCTAGGGGGCGTGAAAATTTCCCAAATTTTTCGAAAAATTCTGTCACCCAGGGAAGGGGGGCTTAGTTTCTTTTGAGGTACAGGACAACGGTCTGCAGGACCCTGGTTCGAATGTACGGCGTTCCACCAGCCGTCTGTCAGTTGTTTTTGCCAGCTCTTCAGGGATGATATTGGTAGCTACACTCTTACGTTTTTTTGCAAAGGTTTAAAAAAGTTTTGGCGGTGATTTCAATTGTGGTTTTTCATTTTGAATCATGTTTTCTTGAATTATCACGTTTTTTAAGGAGTTTTGGTGTAATTGTTTATCCCAACGAGACATTAACAAAGGAAATGAAAGTGCTCTGCATTGTGGCTGGATAAGTGTTTGTTTGGGATTTGTCTTTGTGAAAAAGTGCCCTTCATAGTGCTGACGGGCCAATGCATGCTAAAGATCTGACCTTTTGCCAGTGCGTAATCGTTTCTAAGAAAATTAGTACGTGCGTGACCAAAAAAGTGCTGTAGATTCTAGTCTTCAACGCTCGCAACTAATGCAATTGACATCATACATACTATGCTACTCTTCGCAGCCGTAACTGAGTTTGACCGAGATGAAGAATTCACGTATCCCTTATAAAGTCAATTGCAAAGAAAGAAATGAATGTTCAAAAAACTCATTTAGGTTCGGTAGCCAAGCGGTAACGTTAACTAGAGCATTCAAATGATTGTTTCCAGCTCAGCACGCATTGTCGTTCGGCCGGCTGCACGCCTTAGTTGAGAAGCAAAGGGTTGATTTTTAAGCAACTTTCGCTATAGGAAGTATCGTTTGGTTGAGCGGAAGGCCGGCCGGCACAGGCGATCCTGCGTAATGAGACGTCTGGGTCGCTGTTGTGTGGGTCAGCCGATTATCGTGCTAATCGATTGGCAACATTGGCACCCATTTCATCGTGTCCCGTCCTCCATCCTCTGTTTACTCAAGGTCGATCCCATTTCCCTTAGATTAAGAATACTTACTGTTCAAGGAGTCTTATTCTGGCTTCTGGTCTTATTCTCGATTTTTGTATTTTCCTATTTGTTTTTCTCACATTTTCAAACGAGAAAACAAGCTTGAGGGAATCCTAGATATATATACATATATATCTTATATATAAATATACACATATATAACATACAAACTTTTCGTGGTTCCCGAAAATGAAAGCGGGTCCCGCGTGGAACGCTTAGCTGAGTATCTGCTAAGCCCACGCGTGGTCCGCAGCCAATTTTCGCGCACGTCCTTTAAATTTTTCCTTTTTTTCTGGAAATATTAGGATTTTTTTTGTTATTTGTTCAATCGTTGTGTTTTCAGGTGCATGTGCTGCAATTGACGCCACCAGAGCTTTTCAAGGTGAGTACAATGTCTAAAACTTGTTGCCTTGCGCAAAATGCCGCTCATTGCCACATTTTGTGCAACATGTGAAAATTCGGAAAGAATATCCCAAACAAGTAACTAAGTTCACTAAATTACTTGTTCGGGAAATTCTTTCCGAATTTTCACTTGTTGCACAAAATGCGGCAATGAGCGGCATTTCTACGCTTGTAGGCAACAAGTTTCGAAAATTGTTTATACCTTGAAAAGCTCCTTCGGTGGCGTCAGTTGCAGCAGATTCACTGAAAATATATCATCAAAAATCATTGCGGACTTCTGTGCAATAGGCTAAAAATCGATATTATTGATTGGTATTTATCGATGACTGATGAGCAAATTTCTCAGCCAGGAAAACCAACCCCATCAACAATCACCACTCCTCGCCGCAATTTGTGCAAAAAGCGCGAAAATCGATAATGTTGATTATCGATCGATGACGTGTCACGAGTAAGAATTCTGAAATTTCTCAACCAGGAAAACTAACCCCATCAACAATCACCACTCCTCGCCGCAATTTGTGCAAAAAGCGCGAAAATCGATAATGTTGATTATCGATCGACGACGTGTCACAGGTAAGAATTCTGAAATTTCTCAACCAGGAAAACTAACCCCATCAACAATCACCACTCCTCGCCGCAATTTGTGCAAAAAGCGCGAAAATCCATAATGTTGATTACCGATCGATGACTTGTCATGAGTAAGAATTCTGACAAGTTCAGTACTTACCTCCGAAGACCTGTGTTCATTGGCTGCAGATCCACCCACTAACCCCGGTCTCCACAGCCGTAGAATGCCCGAGGAGTTTCCGTGCTCCATGGCTGAAATAGTATGTAAACCCACGATTTTGAGGTACCCTTCAAAGTTAAGTTATTAAGTTCAAATTGGAATAGGATCGACCTGCATCCGTTTCCAGCCTCCTATCCCAAAATGAGCTTTCTAGCTGAATTTTAAGTGTACCAACAATATACCAACAAGATTGTGAACGCCGTCTGAAAAAAAGGAGATTAACAGAGAAAACTTGCGGTTTTTCGAATTTTTTCTCAAATCCTAGGAAACCATTCTAAGGCATCTTTCATAGTCCTCACCGCAAGCGCGTGACGCGCGGGACGAGCGGTGGACTACAAAACTTTCCACCGCGCGGGACGAGCGGGAAGCCACTATGAAATATTTAGCGGCACCGCCATGGCGGTGCGGGCAAAAGTCGGGCCTCAACTGGGACTTGTACAGAAATTCCTGGCTTGCATTTGCGTGAGCGGTGGCGCAGGATAGTCCCAGAATTATGTTGGAGTGGACTCAAATTGAGAAGCATTTATTGATTGAAACGGTAAAACCGCCATGGCGGTTTGGGCGGCGCCGCTATGGCGGTGCTGATGGACTATGAAAGTTCTTACCGCGCGGTAAGAACCTTCATAGTCCACCGCCTTTCCCGCGCGTGCCGCGCTTGCGGTGAGGACTATGAAAGATGCCTAAACCATTTTTGGGCATTGTGTCCAACTTTTTGCGCTCTTTTCAATGCAATTTAGAACTCATTTCTACCTTCACCCTGAACATAGATTTTGAAAAACGGGTTGCGCGCGTGGCCAGTTCAAAAGCAAATCTGGTGCGCACCACAATGTCCATCTTTCATAGTGTACGATAGGTTCATCTGTTACTCTGCCGCGCGCGGTATCATCCCTTCCGCTCCCCTTCGACTTCCCTCGGCGGTTTGTTGGCGAATACGACCCCTGCTCGGTTGTTGATGAAGTTTCACGTGGCGTTTCAGCATGGGTCGTCTATCTAATTAGAAAATCATCGAATTGCCACCCCGCCAACCCATTCACGACCGCGTGTCCCAGCGGTGGTACGCGTTTTGACTACCACTTTGGACCACGTGACCCACCGGTGGGACATGGTATGTGGTAACGCAATATTGCACGCGGCTCGAACGTGCAGTAACCCAAAATGGTCGTGAATGGATTAAATGCACCATATTAGCTCTTTTGACACGTTGATACATATTTCAAAGCAGGTATCTGTTTTGGAATGTGTCTACAAAGGTTGGACTCTACATCAGTTTAAATATGCTAGCCAGGCGTGAGCAGAGTCGCAACTAGGCGCAACAGATGTCGTAAAAGAAATTGAAAATTTTTCGATGTAAAGGGAAAATTTGCGGCTATGTGGGATGGGTGGGCACTGTTATATGGCACTAGGAACGCGGAGGGCGGCCGACGAAGCCGGCCCATCGTTCGGCGAAGCCGAACGAATACTACGTAGAGAGAGGGGGGTCGGCAGAGCCGGCCCATCGTTCGGCGGAGTCGAACGAATACTACGTGGAGTGGGGTCGGCGAAGCCGGCCCATCGTTCGGCGGAGCCGAACGAACACTAAGCGGAGGACGGCCGGCGAAGCCGGCCCTTCGTTCGGCGGAGCCGAACGAATACTAAGTAGAGGGAGGAAAGCCGGCCCCCCGTTCGGCGAAGCCGAACAATGACCAGGTAGAGGGAGGAAGGCCGGCGAAGCCGACCCATCGTTCGGCGAAGCCGAACGAATACTACGTAGAGAGTGCTAAGCGGAGGGTGGCCGGCGAAGCCGAACGAATACTACGTAGAGAGTGCTAAGCGGACAGGGGTCGGCGAAGCCGGCTCATCGTGCGGCAGAGCCGAACAAATACTTCGTAGAGAGAGGGGGGTCGGCGAAGCCGAACGAACACTAAGCGGAGGGCGGCCGACGAACCCGTCCCTTCGTTCGGCCAAGTCGAACGAGTACTAAGTGGAGGGTGACCATCGTTCGGCGGAGCCGAACGAATACTATGTAGAGAGAGGGGGGTCGGCGAAGCCGGGCGACGAAGTTGGATTTTCGATTCACAAAGCTCGCTCTCTGCTAAGAGTTATGAAATGGTAGCCATTTTGGTTGTAAGGGAGATATGATCGGCGCCAGAGGGCAGCGGTGGAAAGGTACGGGTGTGCAAAGTATACGTGTCGTCATTGCGTGCCTCCGCAGCCTGATTGAAGAATTTGAAGTATCGAAGAGGTCAAATGCTTTCGGCGCCATGTTTGTCTGTCTGCTCGTTTTTCGAAATGCGCAACTATACTACTGCCAGAGGGCACGCGCCTTCAAATAACGTGGCTGCCACGGGCTAGTGACCCGAAGGGTCACTAGTTCAAATTAATAATATTTAGTCGGTAGAAGATCAGAATCATTCGACTTAAAACTGCACTTAAAAAAGGTCAGCGGTTTTTCTCCATTGTCCATCTATGATTATTTGCGGCATAACATTCGAAATCTGAAGTGCTCCTCCATCTAATGGCGTCTATCGCTGATATAAAAATCGATCTGCCCCGAAATTCACTTCGAAATGGGGCGAGTTTCGAGTTTCTCGCAAATGTATCAAAAATGATCTTATCCAACGACTTCTGGGGCATCCAATTCCATTGTTAAAGCCTGTCTCGCTTAGATGAGTTCTGGCGGAGCAAGTAACGGAGCGGCCATTCATGGCGAAACATAACAGTCATAAGGAGATTTGCTAATGATAAACCCGATATGCCTTATTTCGTTGACCGACTCGGAAAAGGGAAAATGGTTATAACTATTACGGACAGTCGGTTATCTAATGAAATTCATTTTATCATTCACAATTTTTTATCATTTTCCTTGATTTTCAAAATGTTAGTCGGTAAATGACAGAAAGAATATAATTTGATAACACTCTGTCCACAAGTCTGGAATTTGGGTGCCCTTAGCTGGTTTCACAATCAAAATATGATAGATCCGGAGAATGCCAAACGCGTCCCTTTGATGAAAAGGCCCCTACTATTTTCAGGCTCAATTGAATTATATTCGATTCTACACAAACAAGGGTTAACCATGCTTTTCATTTCGAGGTTATTTTTCAATTCTACAGATTGAGGGGTAACGCTGTAGGGTACGAGGTGCTACAGAATCAGCTGCTTCAGCGTTTAAAGGCATTTTCTATTGTTAGTCTCGGTTCCTAGTTTTTAGCGTGATATACTATGCTGGCAGAGGCTGGAGGGGATGAGGTCGAAGAAAGCAGCGAAAACAGGCCAGAAATCAATAAAAACGGTTGGGAAGTGAAGATTTCGTGAGCCTAGTACGCCTGTTTAGCCCGCCCTCCCCCGTTCTTACGAGCTTGTGGCGCCGTGGACGTTTTCGATAGTATAGGCTATAAAACGGCGGAATCCACTTGGTTCCTACGCGTGCTGGTGCGGAGCGGAGGTTAGAGACAGTGAGAGAGCGTAGGGCAGACGGAGGCCGAGGCGTAGCGCGCGCCGCTCGCGCCTCGAATGATGTGAATTACGACGTTTTATAGAGGGTAAATTGCCATCAAACTCCGCCACCTCCAGCCCGATCGATACGCACACATTTTGCCATTAGCGCGCGGTTGCGGAAACTAGCAGGGCGCGTAAGCTCGTCCGGGCCCTGAACCTGGTCCTATTTTTAGAAACCATTTCTTTAGCTTATTCTGAGAGCTTTTCTTTGCTGTTTGTTGACTATTCGTTCACTAACGACCAGACAACCCCCTTTCTGAGTTGAACTCGAATGTGATATTCATCGTTAGCACTTCCTCTAAGCTGGAAGAGAGTGGGCGGCGCCACGGTTGAGCAGGGTTGCGACTTGGGGCAACGGGGTTCGTAACAAATTTGTTTAAAACAAAATGAAAATTTGGGGGTCGTGAATTTTTTTGGAGAAAAAGGGGAATTTTCTCCCTTTTTCACCTTTAGGAACAGAGTTCGCTAGATTTTTAAAAAGTTATTGGCGGGGAGATATTACGCTTACTCTAACCTAGATTTTTTTCCAGATTTATCACTCAAAAAAACTAATGAAATTTTTCATCTCGAGTGGTGTCTTAAAATTTTTGAAATTTTCGCGAAATTTTGGTCAGCAGAGGGAGGTTGTAGCTCCAACAAAAATTGTCGCAACCGCCTGCTGCACCTTGGGCGGCGCCATGCTTAAAATTGCTCCGAAGATTAAAGCGCAAAACCCTTACCAGCTCTGCAAATTCGGTTACACCAAACACTCAGAATAGGCTTGGGGGAACATGAATTTTTTAAGTCTTTAAAAGAGTTGTTCCGACGTTGAGGGTTTTGTGGAGCCTCCGCTATATTTCTCCAAAGTACCTTGATGGTTTTTTTTTCCAAAATAAAGTCTGAAATCCTCATTGCAGACTCTTTTAACTATGGTGATGCATGTAAGCAAGTCTTTTCTCAAGCGAATATCTTCATTCCTGTATTTCAGGCGCTTTTGGCGGAAGGTCACGACCCTGCAAAGTTTAAGTTCTGTGTGAAGGAGCCAGGTGTAACGTCTCCATCGGGCGAGAAACCAGTATCGCCTCCAGCCTCACCAAATCCAGCAATGGACACGACCGAAGTTGAAAATGTGGATCCTATCTGTACGTAATCGATCTTTTTTTTCAGTTTTCTATTGTTTCGACATCATAATCGTCTATACAACATGTTGGTCTTAATGTTTGCACAGAACTAACCCCCAAAAACGCCTTTTTCGTTCATTTTGTTTCACTGGGAGAGGGCCAGATTCGTCAGCTTCGGCGATTTCCCTCTTGCGTGGAACCATCAGAATTCGGGGGATTTGGAGATTTCACTTCTACAAGCCTTTGTTTGAAATGTTATTGCGTTTAGCTGAGAACGGAAATGGCGTTGCGTCAGGTGAGCCTCATGAGATGGAGACGGATGATGCGCCTCCCGCTAAAGTGGCCGAATCTGAGAAAGCAGATGAGAATACGAATGAGAGCGTGAAGGAGAACAAGGAGCCGGCCGTAGCGGACCAACCGGCAACCGCTACCACAACGACAAACGACGAGGAAATGCTGGAGGACCCGCTCGATGCTCCAGCAGAGAGCGCGGCCGCTCCGGCTGTTTCTGCTGCTCCTGCAGCTAAACCAGTGGTTACTATTACAGTATCTACTCCAACTAAAACTCCAGTACAGGCGCCGGTCAATGATGACAAGGATAAGGATGTCGCGTCGCGATCGATTTGGGTTCGTGGTCTGACGCCTGCGACGAAGGCCGCCGATTTGAAGGTTCGAATCAGTACTTCTGTTGCCGTCTTCGGCTCTCGTTAAGCCTGAACATTACATTAGTCATTTTCGATTGTGTAGGAGAACTGGAAAAAAAGTTGGTCAGTACGTTCGCTTGTTGACTTTCGGATAAATTGCTCAATCACAGCCTGTAGGGAGCGCCTCGGCTGTGACTAATCACTCGATCAGACAGTGCCTGAACTCTGCACTACGTTTCGGGTCTAGGTTCAATACTCTCATTTATTAATCACCTTGGATTGGGGCCGCACCCCCCGTGGTCTTTTGATAAGCAGCTGCATTTTCGATCAATGTGTCATGAGCCCGCGCTGCCTATCCGACTCTAAACGACCCTTAGACATCATTTATAGTTATGCCTTGAGGCGGTGCGGCACAGTGCAATCGATAATGTTGGCCACGTGGCGTGGCATGATCGATATCCCAGGATTGTATTTGCCGCGCCGTTCATCAACTGAATTTGAAACGACCCTTCATGGGATTGGGGTGGGCCGGGGTTGAGCAGGGCGTTGCTTTAATTTTTGACGGAGCTACGACCCTCCCCTCCTGTTGACCTACATCTTGAAAAAAATTCACGATCTCCCTCGATAGAAAGACATCAAACTTGTGTTGCGCACAATGAGTGACCCCGGACGACTATTGCTACCTCATTTCAGCTTACCAAGTGGTTTGGAAAAAAATCATTTTTTTTTTCAACAATTTCACGAGCCCCCCTCCCAAATTCTTTTTTTTTTTCAAAAAATTTCGGATTTTTTGCGACCCGCCTTCGCGCCGAGTCACAAACCTGCTCAACCCTGATGGACTGAATCGTATGAAGGTCTGCTCACCTCGTCGTTCACAATGTCTTCCACGCCTCACTTTACCAGCTTCAGATGGATGATCAGTTTCGAAATTATTCTAGGTTTTTTACGGACTATCATCCGGGATAGATGGTGAATGCGGAGGTGCTTCTGCTGCAAAAGAGTGCGCTGTTATTGAAATAGATGGCTACGCTCTGTGAAGGCTACTGTCAAACAGATAGCGACGCCGATTCGGTGCCAGGTTTTTGACGATCTCTGAACGCTTTTGAACACTGTTAGGCCGCTTTAGAACCATTAGAGTACTGTTGAACAGCCATTTTTTGGAGCGGCTCAGTATCGCGTTGACCAGGGTAATACATGGCGCCGAGATCAGTCCGTGAGGGGTGCGGCCCTTTCATCAGTTTGGAAGTTTGTACTACCCTCACCTTGAAGGCAAGGTCCGGTCAGATTTTGACACCACTGAAATTCGGGTTAGATAGGTTGGGCTGGTCTGGCTGAACACCGTCCAAAATTTTCACAAACTCTTAAGTCCGTATTTCTGGAGAAAACAGCCTGAAAGTCATGGATTACGGTATTCACAGCGTGATAATCATGGCTGGAATGACCGATAATTACACAGCGCTTCTAAAGAATGCGTGGACAACGGCTAAAATGTGGACGATGGCCACACTTTTCTGACTTTTCTGGATCGTCGGCTCACGGAAGTGGCTTTAATAACTTGAAGAAGACCGGTTTTAACGCAGTTTTCGCATGTTCCTTCAGACTACCTGTACCATGAGCACAGATTCAGCGGAAAATCTCAGAATCGAAATTCTGCCCGGACCCTGCCTTTAAGATAAGTATAAACATTGCGGAATTTGATGGTTCAGTGAACGTATTCTTACTAAATATTTGGTATCCTTGGAAAAGTTCCTATTTTCGAGTGGTGGCTGGCGGAGCACCTGCGGCTCCTCACCCACCATATATCACAGAGCTGCGACCCCCCTCTGTTATAATCACATCGTGAGCCTAACCCTGTTTTGGACCGCTGGGAGGCAAGCCAAGAAGGCATGTTAGTTCGCTTTCCGTTCGCAGTCGGGCGATGTGACTAGAGATACGGCTGAACATTGGAATTGTGCGAGCCGCCCTTGATGCCTGAGCAACCTAGATTTTTACATTTTCATGCGGAGCTGGTATAATGATTGATCGAGTAGTCACTTTCGAATCGCTCCTTGCTGGCTCAGATTGAGACGATTACGCTGAAACTTCGGCCAATGAACCTACTGCTTCTTGTCCAGTACTACTGCGCATTCGGAAAAATACTTCTGTGTTCATTCGTTTAGTGATGGAGAAGTGATGCGGTTTTGTGCATGTGTCATTAGTTTTCTTACCCACGTTTGCAGGTGTTATGCACACAATACGGGAAAGTCGTTCGCGCGAAAATATTCACATCGAAGAAGCAGTCGACGTCGGCCTGTTATGGATATGTGACGATGGCGGACACGGCATCGGCCGAGAAAGCAGCAGCTGCTATGCATAAAACGGTTATCAAGGGACGGACGATTTCAGTGGAGAAGGTAGATTCAGTGGTCGATTGCAAGCAGAAAGTGTGAATCTGTCACTAAAAATCCTATCCGCTGTGCGACCAGATTGACACACAAATCTCGCATGATTTCGGATGTTCATCGCATTTGTTGCGTCGACTTTCGCAAGCTGCATAGCTTTCAAAAACACGCACGGAACAATTGAATTTCGCAACTGCTCAGATGATGATGATCTTTAATCAAATGTTTTTAGCAGTTCAGTTACTTGTTTAGGCCGATAAGTCGAAGGTTCCGGCCGTGAAACCAGCGGCGACGGTGGCTGCGCCGGCGCCAGGGAAGAAGGATGCGGCCGAGTCGTCTTCGAAGCGTGATGTCGACAAGAAGGTCAAGGAGGGGGATGCGAAGGCGAAAGTGGTCGTCGAGAAGTCGCAAAAAGGTGATGCGAAAACGACTAAAAGTGCAACCACGTCGTCAGCACCTTCCAAGCAGCGTGACGAGGTCCGCGGCGAGTCACGGAAGAGGGACGAAAAGGATCGGCGACCAACGACCAGTGCCCGACGCGACAGTGGTACGCGACGCGTTTTCGCGTTTACAAATTGAAATGTACACTTGCTATGCGATTTGAATGTTTTTGTTCTGGGACGTTGGCTTTAGTAGCAGCAGAATCTATTCAGTCATTCATGGAAAATGAAAGACGCCGAGGAGAGTTAATCGCGAAATGGTGAAGATCAGACAGATCATTTCTCAGTGCTCTCGCATTACGGAAAGCACACTAACATACGTATAAGGCGAAATCCCTGCTAAATCAATTCACTTCATGCCGTAACGTACCAATAGGGCTGCGGCTCGTTAGTTTGTGGACGATCTAGTCTCTTTAAATTAAAAAAATCGATTTTCTACGCGATGGGGGCGTATACTGGATTAGCGTAAGTTGCCACGTCCGCCACTTATGACGCTTGCAGCTTCTCTAACATAAGCATATACGATGCTGTCATTTCATCTTCATACAACCTGACGATGCTGAAGCTTCGGTGGGCATGACACATCTGGCAAACTCATCAGAGTTGAAAACAGTCTGAGCGATGTAAATCGCTCTCAAATCATAGGCCGTCGCTCCTCTGGTGCGTCTTCATGGCGCGTGTCATGAACTTTTTTATGTGGAAGAAGCGTTTATTCGACAAATACACTCAAAAACGTCCTCGCACCGTCGACATACACTGTCTCGTGTGTCGACAGACTTTAATCACCACCATGCCTAGGCATGAATTCAACATTGGAAGTGGGAGAGCATCGATATTTGCGGGAAGCTTATTGTCCAAAGGTTCTGGCAAGTCTTCCCTTCTCAAGCATATCTTCTCCTGAAAGGTCACATGAACCCGAGTAAAACCAGATGAGTTTTGCTGCAAAACGTTGTCCTGTGTGTGCTCGAATGCCTCACCATGTGTCGGTGTGGCGAAATTTCTTGCTGAGATTGAAACACAAAGTGAGGATGATCTTATCGCGTCATGGTGGTACAAAGAAGTTTCACCCGGATCTCGTGCGTATACATAACCGGACATGTCAATGTTTCCTTTTTGGGGCGAAACTGATATCTGAACTGCTTTGACCATTGCACAGACTCGTGAAGAAACAATCCGGTAAAAGAACATAACGAACTTCCTTGAACTCGAGCTTTAAAGCGGCTGGAAACTATTGCCTGGAAGTGAGTTCTACCTGGAATCGTCTTGATTCATGCTCATGATCTGCGATCGCCGATGCCAGTTTGCCTTTGAAATTTCTGTCGGCTCTCTGTCTCGCGTTTCATGATGGGTTTCTGTTGTGGTGGATTAAGTCTGTCAAAGCAACTTGTCTCCATTTTGCGTTTTCGTCTCCCATCTGTTGCCAACACTGCATATAAATACAAAAATCACACCTTTGATTGACGCGTAACCGTTCGTTGGGAATGTGTTTCCCGTCGAGTACATGACGATATATTTATAGTGAGCGTGGATCGCACTGATACTTTGCTTTCCGTGTGGTGCGTTGGCGCGAATTTGGTGCACGTGTGCTATAACATATGGCACCCCGTTTGTGCGAGCCCTCAACAGGGAACGCTAAGTATCAGCCGTTCCGGCTGTAGATTGGAAGAGTACACTCTTCTGACAAACCGTTGCGTGTGGACTGTATTTACCGTTTTATTTTCTGCGCTCTATATCAAACACGAATTCAAGGTAGGCACTTGGAACCAGCAATAGCTTGAACGTCAGTTACTGTGTGCAATCTGTAATGTGAAGGGAGTGCTTATTCTTTGGCTGTCTGGCCGCATACGTAGCGCGAAAATTTTCCTCAGTGTCATCTATAATGCATTGGAACACAAAGTAATTTCAAAAATCATATATACGTGTTTCAGAGCGACCGGCGAGAGTGGTTCGCGGAAAACGTGAGCCCGCGAGAAGACCTATTGCTCGTGATCCTCGGCGAGATTCCCAAAGAACTATTACGGCTGCTCGTCGTTTCCCGACACGTGGTATCTCCTCCTATTCGCTTCGTGGACGTCTTTCGCGTCCGGGTGAAAGGGGCAGTTACATCTCATCAGCTCGTCGCCCTGAGGCGTTGAACCAACGTGACCTGTTGTCACTAATGCGTCGCAAGGAAGAGGAACATCGTCGTCGTGAAGCGGAAATTGAGAAGGAACGAGCTTTGGAAAGGGAACGGGAGCGTATTCGATTTGAACGGGAACAGCTGGAGAAGGAGCGACTGCAGCTGCAACTTCAAGCAGCTCTTCAGCAACAGAAAATGGCCGTAGGAGGCTCATCTCGTATGAAGGATAGCTATGCTCCATCAGCTAGCCGGTTTGTGATTTTTTCTAATAGAACAGGGTTGCTGAGAGGATGCGGACTAGATCATTGGTGTTTGAAAATATCATAAAAGAGTTGATGTGGCCTTCAGTACTAGCAGTATCCAGTTGTTTATTGATGAATTCGAGGTGCGCTGAAAGGTGACCAAGCTCCACTTCAACAAAATTGGGACATTTGGCAAGATAAAAAAATAACATAAAACAGCAGGTTAGAGTTCGCTTCGGGTATAGGATAGATTCAGAGACATATGCGCTTAACGCTTGCAGCTAAATAGAGAAATTAGTAACCGAGTCGTGATGACCTGTAAAATCCGCATTGTATTTTCGTAGAACATAGTTGATTGGGAGTGCTATACCCGTAGCATCCCCCCTCCCGTCATCACACCAATATTAACTGAGAAACTGGAAGTGAAGGCATGGCTCAGTTTTTGAATGCAATATTAACTGAGAAACTGGAAGTGAAGGCATGGCTCAGTTTTTGAATATTCTCCGAAACACCGGTTCAATTTTTTTAACTGTCAAGGGAACCCCTATAAGTCATAGTAATCATTCCAAATGAAATATACTGTTCTAGAACAGTTTTTGGACGAAAAGTCCAAATATGCCCATCGCAGCTGCCTAGCCCCACTCTGAAAGAAGTTATGAGCGTTTTTAAAGCTTCGTGGCAAGGTAAGGGTACCTACCTCCCCCATGGAATTTTTAGGGTGTTTAAAAATTTTCCGGATTTCGCTGAAAACGTGTGCTGAAACCGATTATAAGGTCCGTTTCCGGATTTTCGTCAAAAAATATTGCGCCTTTTGTCGGGTACACTAGGTACGAAAATTAGAGAAAAAAAGCCTATTACTGTGCTTATCTGGGCCGAATTCCGGTCCGAAATTGCGTCTCGACACGCTTTGCGGCCGCACGCGTTCGAGTCACTCGAGTTTCCAGCGCCAAAGCCGACTAGATGTGGCTTTTTTGCACAGTTTCCTCCAATTTTATTGAGTATCCAGTTTCCAAAACCCACATAGAGTCAACTGATCGGCGGCTGCGACGCAGGAAACTCTCCCGACCCGGAAGCGCGCGGCCGCAAAGCGTGTCGAGACGCAATTGCGGACCGGAATTTGGCCCAGAGAAGCACAGTACATCTTTCAGAGTGGGTCTAGGCAGCTGCGATGGGCATATTCGGAGTTTTCGTCCGAAAATGATTTTAGAAAGGTGCATTTCATCTGGAATGGTTACTATGACTAGTGGTTCCCTTGTCAGAGCAGGGTTGTACAGGCCGTTGCGCCAATTTTGGGCAGAACTACGACCCCCCCTGTTGATCAATTTTTTTGTGAAGTATTCTGAGATTTTTACGATACCCCCCGAGATAGAAACCTAAGAAAAAAGAAAAAAACGAAGTCTCAGTAGAACTACCTAGCTCCTCAGTAAGAGAGGTAGTTCTATTTTTATGTGAATTTAACTATCACAGAAAAATTCTATAAAACCTAAAGCAATTTATTGAGGCGAAGAGTGAAATGTCCTATTTTCTACCCGAATTTCATGACAGCCTCCACTTATAACGTCGGCATCGATCATAATGAGGCTTTGCGTTCACTATTGAAGATTGGCGCGAACTCGGCGCCAGATGCCATAACATAGGTGCACCGAGTTTGCGCCAACCTCCACTGGGGAGTGCAAAGTCTCATTAGGATCCATACCGATGTTACAACTGTTTTCGTGCTGCGATCTTACTAACAGAGGGCGATCACTACTACCCTATTTTAGCTTACCATGTAGTTTGAAGGAATCTGCTTCCGCTCTAGAATTTTTACAACCCCCCTAATTTTCTATTTTTTTAACAAAAATTTTCGGAAAAATTTTCGATCCCTGTTGCGCGGAGTCGTAACCACGCTTGACCTCTGACTCAGAGAACCATGATATGTGTTTTGAATATGTTTTGCCCCTTGCCTCTAACATTCACGCTGGATCTATCCCCAACAAAGACGACCATGTTGAACATTAGTTTGAGAGGACGTGCTCGATGTGGTATTGACGCTGCGCGTAGTGCTTATGTAGCGTCATTTAGGTACCAGGGCTGGACAGAAGCAATTCAAGAGTTAGGAGAAACTGAATGACTGGCCCAACTTCGGATAAAATTCCATTTTTTCGCCGCATTTATTTTTCAAACCATACGTAGTTGCCATTTCCATGTTGTATGACAGAAATAGAATTTTGTTCAGCAAACACGTCGAGCCCAGGTGGTGGTCAAACCGCGGGTCAGTTTCTACATGAGAATTGTTCTCAGGTCATGTCAGATCATAACGATCTCTTGCTCCAGCTGCGTATTTTTGGACTTTGTTTCGCTACGTTGAGAAAATAACCTTTTCGTAGAGCAAGGTCAGGTCTGGCCTCGGCCAGTTTTGGGGAGAGTAGGTGGGCCATCAAACTGTCAATGATTCCGCTCCCTGAGCACAGACTCGTAGGTCTTAGCATTATGTTGAATGTTTTGGAAGATACTGTTTTCATAGGAATGAAAGTCCGCTCCACAGTTGCGGACAACCGCTGTTGCAGCACGCAGCATGGTGATAATCATGGTGGGACGAGCGATAATCGTGCCTGGACCCGGCGGTCCTAGCACGATTATCATCGCGCTGCCTACTGCAGCAGCGGCTGTCCGCATTTGCGGAGCGGAATGTCGTTCTGGGAAGGACAGTAGAAGTCTATCATTTATTCGATGATGCCTTGAGACAGTCATTCCTAGTCTGCTTACGTCTTGGCACCTTAGGACATGATAGTGCTGGTGCCACGAGTTCCTATTATCCTTTTCCAGAGGTCGCGTGAGTGGTGAATTCCGGTCACCTCGTTCAACCCGTGATGCCAGACCAGAGAAGATCTCTTCATCGTCACACCGTTCAGCAGGCGACAGTCGCCGAAGTGGTCCAGAGCGTTCGCGCGATGTTGCCAGAGATGAGAGGTTTGACTGAATCTATGCTCACCGAGAAGTCGGACTTAGTGGTTGATTTGTCCTAATAAAAAAATCGAATTTCAGATCTGCTGCATCTAGACACGATCGTGATCGATCTGAGCACAAACCAGCCGCGTCTAGTAAGTCGTTTTGTTTTTATTTTTTACATCAACTTCATGAAGTCCAAGGGTAGTCGGGTGGCTTTTAGGTCGCGAACGCAGCCGCCACGATTCCTATGGCTCATCGAGCCGCTCGGCGCGGCCTGCGTCATATGCGTCCGGAAAAGATTTCGATCGTGGATATGGTTCGTCGCGGTATGTTTCGCTTTTTTGGATTGCCTTGTACCGAACAATTTTTGAACGTTCGAATGTTTCAGTGGGGCCCATTCATCATATGGTGGTAGTCAGCGAGGAAATACATACTACGGAAATAGCAGAGATGCATACAGTTCGGCTTCATCAAGTGAGTCAGAGTTTTAGTAGTGCCGAAGTGACCGTCAGCAGTTATGCTTTTCGGGATGCATTTGTCCGTGTGGGATACACGATGTGGCCCAAATTGTGCGTACATTGGTCATTTTTGTGTTGGATTTGCGTTGATTCGCGTTCCATGATCCATCGGAGTGGTATCCACTCCATTTCAGAGCGAAATTATGCACTGCGTCACGAAAGTCGTGCGCTTTTTTCCGTAGGTCAGGATGTCATGATCGTGATCGTAAATGAAAAGCGGCTTGGAGCTGGTTCCCATAATGGGGTCGAAGAAAACTGGGAACATAATCAGCAATCAAAATGATAAACTGCCAAGAGAATTATTATTTATGCAAATAGGCGCGATTCCCAGATATTTTTGCAAAGATGAAATTCTTTAAATGAAGGCATGTGGGAGCATTCAAGGAACTTTAGTTATAACAGTGAGACATTGCGAAGGTATAGACAGACCAGTTGGTTTCTCGTTCACATTCAGTAATAATACTTCTTAGGTTAAAATTATCACACTCCCAACTTCTGAGGTGCCTGACCTCAGAACTGAAATCAAACATTCTTCACGACGTCACAAAAAGTGTTTTCAGAGTTCATCCGATGGCAAATCAATGCTAGAAGTTAGTACAATAACAGAAAGTGCAGCGAGAAAATATATCTATTTTGTTGAAAGGCCTTCAGTTCTGTATAGATATCCTTCTTCTGAGTTGTGTTAGAATAAAGTATATTACAAAAATGTGTCAGTCTCATAAAGTACTGTTGACACATATTGATTTGGCACATTTTTGGGCTCGCTTACTCTTTTGCCCCCCCCCCAGGGGTGCCAACCTCTTGAAGAAAATTGCGGAGAGTTTCGCCCCCATGTTGGAACTGATTAAAACACTAGTAGCAGTCGGAATTTTCACTTGGGTGCGGAATTTTTCTTCGACCCCCCATTATGTGTTGTTGTTCCGAAAATCTTGGGAGTTCTCACCCCACAACCGCTAGCGTCATCCTCTTTTTTTTGAAACGTGAAGTGACTCTTCAGAAAACTTGGCACCTGACCTGAAAATGTTGTTAGGTCTATCAGTACTATCAGAGGGCTTTAGAGGGGTGAGGTTGGCGGGTGAGGAATATGAAAAGCAATGTAAATTCTGCTCAGATTTTTTTTGTAGCCATTCGGCCCTGCTCGTATAAATTAGTTTGATTGAATTCCTCTGCGTAGCCTTACTAAGCTCATTTAGTAGTGTTTCATAAGATTCTTCTATTTTGTGAATCAACGTTTGTCTCGCGTTGAACTTCGGGGTCGAAGCGGCAGTGGTTCCGTGCCTGCTTCACGCGTTTTTTTGACATGGCAAGAAATGTATTTTTGCATCATTTCTTTCAAAGAAAGGATTTTGCCTTTGATCTTCTTACAATCAATCCAGTTGACGAGTCGAAATTCTTGATGGCTGCTTGGCGCAGTTCGAAAAAAAAATCGGAATGCTTAGGTTTCTTTCATTTAAACCCTTGAAGTATTCACATTGATTACGAATAACAGCTTTATGATTAGTCAAAAAGCGTACACCTTTGGAGCGCTTTTTAAGACAGACGGACTTTTTAAGACGCTCAGCTAACCTGCTAACCAGTTTGCCCAGTTTCTATCCGAATCTAATTGTTTTGCATTTTCTCAGAGCGCCTCCTTCGAGTACTTATCATGAGTGACCCAGCGCGCTTTCCCATAGTGGCCAACTTAGATTTGTGCATTTCTAAACTTGGACGAAACTAGGCGTTCCGTTTCTCCTACCAAGCAGCTGTCTCAAATGGCGTAATTGATTTGTGAAAGTGTATTCTCTAGGGCCTGGAGGGTATGGCTCCTCGTCTGCGTGGGAGAGCAATGGTGGATCAGGAATGGGTCATTCGAGCAGTGGATCTGCATGGAGTGGAAGGGGAGCGACAGGTTAGTCAATCAGCCTTCTCTGATTTTCGTCCATGATAATGAACCGAAAAGGTTTCTTTCAGGAAGTGGAGGCTGGACTACGTTTGGAAGTAATGGTGGTGCTCCCACTGGAGGAAGTATGCGTTACGACTATGACAAGTACAGCCAGCGTTTCTAAAGCGTGTCTGGATGAACTTGCATCTCACAATCGGCCGGTCGTTTCTAAAATACAGTTGTTTATTTGCGTTGTTTTGTTGGTTCGTCTGCTATATAGCGTGTTATTTTGTGTCTGTTGTGCGAATGTTCTCATGTTTTTCGTACTTTAATCTCACTATTTTGAGGTAGTTATTGCTGTTGAAGTTTAGAAAATGCAGTAGTTTCTGCCAGTACATACCTGTGTGTCATGCACTATAGAACTTGAATAAAGAAGAAGCAGTGTCAGTGTTTTTGGGTGGATTTCCGAGTTTATATATAAGGCCGGGACCATACTTCGCGTTACCAACGACAGCGACACTGCGTAAGAGGCATATCGATTTTCGGTCGATATTTGTGGTAAGCATTACGTCGCGTCGCTCTTTGGAAGTATGTGTCCGGCCTAAGAATACCAAACTGAACATGGTATGGGCCACGCGATTACTACAATTTTGGGCGTAGCGTATTGCTGTAGGAAGTTGCCGAAGTGATAAATTTCTGGAAGTTAGCTCATCCTCTGGATGTTTTTGCAAGCTTTTTCCATTGCTTCTCTGCTGGTTCTAGGCAAACATTGAATTTTTCCAGAGGCGCATCGCGTTCCAGAATAAGCGGAGCGCATAAAATAGCAATTAGTGTCAATGGTTTGTTAGTGAAGTTCGATGCAGGGAAGTGCATGGCAGGGTCAAGCAATGATGGAAATTCTTCAAAGTGGGGGGGGGGGGTTCGCCACTAAACTTGGACAGGTAAGGGGTCGCACCGCCGCATTTCTTCGATTTCAACTCAGGTACACCACAGAACGTTCCCCACTCAACCACTTGTTGTGCAGACTGGTTTGTCAACCGCTGGTGGCCGAAATACTCGTCAAAATTGCCATTGTCCAAATAGCAACAAATGTTTTTGGGGGCCTTCCAGTGTCATGTACTATGCTCTGACGGGCCGTAACAGCGGTTCGGTAAAATAGAACCAGTAATGAAGCAGAAAAAAGCAAAACCGCTCGTGTAGAAGGAGAAATTTGAAAATTTCCTTGTTGGAAAAAGTGATGTTAGAAGGCCGTTTTTTTTTTAAAGCGCCATTACAGCCTTGGTTTTCACTTCTAGAAGGCGGCAGTGCAGCAAAATATGTCGAGCAACCACTGGATGGTTATCGAAGACTACGTTAGCTGGTTTTTTTTTCCGAGATTTCTCAACTCTGTAAAATCGTACGATGGGAAGACCTCAAAAAAAAATTTAGAAAAAAGCCAGCTTATGTACCCTCGATTAATCGTCGTAATTCACATCATTCGAGGCGCGCGCGACGCCTCAGCCTCCGGCTGCCCCCCGCCCTCTCACTGCCTCTATCCTCCGCTCCGCACCAGCATGTGTAGGAACCATGTGAATTTCGCCGTTTTATAGTCTGAAGTTGTCGATAACCATTCAGTACATGCATATTTCGCTCGGCTGCCGCCTTCTAGAAGTGAAAACCAAGGCTGAAAAGGCCATTTGGAAAAAACAGCTTTTTTTACACTAGTTTTTCCAGCAGGGAAATTTTTTTTATTTCTTCAATATGCGCGGCTCTAGGTGCCAGCGGCTCAAAAACCGGTCATATGGTGCTGAAACTGGGTGAAAAACCGTTTGAAGTGATCCTGAGTTGATTACAAGCTAAATTGAGCCGAAGTGAAAGAATCATTTTTGCGCAATTTCTGCAAAAATGGACGTGCGACGAAAAACGGCCGGTAAGTGGGTCAAAATCTCGTGGGCCAGACAACCCATTGGTCCACTCCGCCCACGTCTTAAAACAGTTGCCCTGAATTAGTGGTTAGATGAGCGATGGTTTCCGATCAAAAGCCCCGTTCTTCCCTTCATTCTGAACTTCTCTATTTACCCAGGTCACCTCGCACACATTGGCCGCAAAAAACGGGAGATACAATCCTCGGACAACTCGTCCACAATGCTTCCCTTGCTAAAATTCGAGGGGCCATAACTCCGTTTTTAGGGGGTCTTGTACGATTCCACGGACATCACTGAAATCAGCATGAGAACGTTCTCAAGATAGGCGGGAAAACAGAAAAACGACTTTTATCGTGAACACTGCCTTTAAGATCGAAGTACAATGATTTCTATAGATTCGTTTGAATCTCCAGCTATCGCAAGCTGTCACTTTCCAGATACGGTGAATTTTTTCGAAAACCCTATATTTCAAATAGTAGTTGGGCGTTTGTTGGATAAAGACAATATTGTTACATAACATTCTTTTTTGCTAATTTTTTTTCGCACTAACTATAGGGTCGAAACCTTCACAAATATCACTGAACTGATTAAAGAAATTAAAAAATAAAGAAGTCGAATAATCATAATCAGCAAAAAATCATATGTAAGGAAGAAGAAAGTGGGCGGGACAGAAAAGCGGAATCAGCGCGGCCATGGTGGAGGGGGGGTCGCCACTTTCGGCATCGCTGAAGGGGGGATCGCAACCATGATCGCACTTTTTCCAACGGGTTACTTGACCCTGGTGCATGAACTGCCGTGCATCAGGCGCATAAACAATGGAGGTTTGCAGTTGAGTCAAGAAGACATTCTCTTATGTTCTGTGCATCGCAGGTGACACTATTCCGAAATTTGGGCTCTGAAGAGTTGCTAGTTTTGACCATTGTTCGCGTATTTGATTAGTGATTCAGTTCGTGGTGGGGAATATTTAGTTTGAATTATACTGCTTGGCTCCTTCCGTTTTCATACAACTGGGGAAGTAGTCTAGAAGGGAAACCCGCAAAAGAAAATTTTAGGGCTAACAAGGAAATCACTGATAGCCAAAGTGGCCGTTCCAAGTGAGATGTACCGTTTCGGGACACTTTCCGCATGAACGTTGAACGCCAAACCCACTGGTAGACAATTTTGAGGGCCAAGCTCGACCTTTGTCGGTGGCTGGGATGCTGCGATAGATTTAGCGTATTTTTTTTCTTGGGTTTAATTGGAGCCCCTAGTACGAGTACAAGGTCCGTTTATGGTTTCTTGATAGGTTACCCAAGGTTACGACGCGATGAAACGGTCAAAGTCTCAGAAATGTCTACTCTGCAGGGGTCATTGGGGGATCATCTTGAATATGACATTGACTGGTTAGATTTCTGAGACATTAGGGTAAGTTTTGCCAGCTAAATTACATCTCCCTTACCGTAATCTTCAATAAACGTGAATATCAGCGAAATAATTCCGGACTCGTGTTCAGCACCCTAAATTACCCTTACGTATAGGTTGTTAGTGATATCCGAATTTTTTTTCGGAACATCTAAAACTATTGCCTGATGTCCCCATACAATACCCACCATCGAACTTCGAAAAAAAAGGGTTTTTTTGCACAACTCCGTCATAACTGTGAAATTTGGGACTCCGGAGGTAAGAAAGATATTGCTAGAATCGTCGCATCAAGATCTACGAGCTGGTGTTAAAATTTCATTGATATCTTAAACTATGCCGTAATTATAGGTATCTTGCTCTTTCCATAACACGTTTTGACTCGTCAGGACGCTCGAGCGGCACTTTCATTTTTTTATGAGCAACAGACCTATAATTTAGGTATAGTTTGAGATATCAATGAAATTTTAACACCACATTGTAGATCTTGATGAGACGATTCCACCAATATCTTTCTCACTTCCGAAAACCCTAATCTGACAGAGTTAATCCAGAGGGGCGAAAAAAAGGCGTTTTTTTTTCGCTGATTTTCCAAGTTCGAGAGTGGGTATTGTAATTACCCTGAAACTTTGAGAAAAGCCTATGACCTGTTTCAGAATGATTTTAGTCAGCTGCGGAAGATTAATTCGGGTTAGAAAACTGCATTTCATTTGGAATGGCCACTTATACCTAAAGGAATTCCCCTGTAGGCGATACTGTTTGGGGGGATGGATGTGGCATCTGTCAATGCGGTTGGTTCTGTGCCTACTTGGATAGCTTACAAACACATTGTTCACCATGAAAACGTCTTCGAGTTACTGCAGGTCGAAAGATCTGGGGCATGTCGAGTAAATGGTCAGGTGGGCTGATCACAGGCAAGCCTTGGGCCGTATAGGTCTATTTATGGCTCGTTTTTGGCCATTTTTCCGACGTTGGTGTTGCAATGGGCTCCGTGCCTATCGATTTCCTTTGGAAACTCAGGACTTTTTATCGTGAACACTGCCTACGAGGGTCAAATTAAAAATTCGAAAGTCGAAATCACACAGTTGTCTGCGTTTTTTTTGTGTCCAAAGGACGTTCTGTGAAATGAATGGGGTAAGTGGCAATTCTCATTTCATTTGTCAACAATGCGTGACGGGGAAGCACTTTGGAGCTCCTTGAGGTCTTAATGCGTGGCTCGCAATGCTTCCGCTATAAAAAATCTCGCCGAAGTGTTGCCGTTTTGGGTGAGAAAAGATCCCGAGGGGAGCGCCCTAAACCGCACATACCCTTTGTAGGCATAGGATCTATCTGAGTGCGTTTCCAGGGATATTTCAAAGATTTTCCAAACGGGCTGAATTCATCGGAAGGGAGCTTTAACTTTATGAATGTGTTTTTTTTTAATACTTGAAAACAGTGACCATGACAATATTGTCGCGAAAATGGATAGGAATTCTTTATGTATCCGAGTTGGCGCTCTGAGAAAACGGAAGTTGCAGTACAATACCGGCCATAACTTCTGTCCCAAAGCGCGTCGGCGACGCGAAATCGCGTCGAAAACGCCGTTTTCGTTCGGAGTGGACTTTTTAAGAACCTGAGAAAAGCATTCGATTCCATTGATGAGGAGATTCCGATTATATGTTCAGACTTGAGAAAAACTCGAGTCTTAACCTAGTTATAGCCTATTTTCCCTAAAAGGAGTCAAAATCTTTGTGAGTGGTTACTTTCTGAATCTGAAAACACCAATCGCTTCCTCTCGTCGTCGTGATTCCAAAAATGTTTTCAGGTTCAGAAAAATGTTACTTCTTGATATAGTTATGGCATATTTCGCCCACCCAAAGAGTAGGAATGCTCCACCAATGGCGAAACTTGAACGTGAGCATCGCCAGTAGATTTGTGTTATAGTTCTGACTCCATAGCTGTATCTGTACCTGGAAAAGTGTGAGATTTGACTCTTAATCTTTCTTAGTTTCATATGAACTCGGTTTTGGCGATGGTCTCCCTTCAATTTCTCGGTTCTCCGCGCTCTCCACGCCATTGCTCTGCTCTCTCTGACGCACTCCTCGCTGCCTGTACTGCCTCGCTCGAAGACAGTCCCCCAAAACCGAATAGAATTCGAGGAGCGGAGACGGAGTGGAGAGTCAGTATTATGAAAGCCCGGTATCTGAAAGACCAAAGGTCGAAATGGGAGAGGAGTAAACATCATGGGTGTTCTCTGAGATATTGCTATAGCGAGACGGAACGCTGGTCGACTCAGAAAGGAAAGCAGTTATCTGAACAGGTGCATCAGCATCAAGAGACAATCGGAACAGGAGTTAGCGTTATGGGTGGTTTGCCCCTGGTTTACTAAACCCTATTCTCACACTACGGTGAGTTATTCAGTGGTTATAGACCACTCAGCCAGCGCGCGCGGTCGCGGCGCGCACAGCATTGATTCGTTTCCCACTCATAATTGAGCACTCTTCCAGGAATGCGGATGTAAAATCATGTCATAAAAGAAAAGTATCGCATCCTCGTTTAATGAGAAAAATGCATTTTCACCTAGTTGAGAAAAATCCTCCGTATTAGCTCAATTTAAAAGGAAATATCCAACAGTGCCATTCTGAAAATTCTCTGTTGTCGGTCAGTGATTCCGCGGATGCACAGCACCCAGTCAGCACGCGCGGTTCCGAAGCGCACAGCATTTATTCGTTTCCCAGGTGAAGGGTGTGACTCATCATTGAGCAATCTTCCGGGAATCATTCAGTAGCAGGAAAATATTGAATTCACATTTATTAGCAAAAAAACATTTTTACCAGGTGAGTAAAATACTTCAACAGAGATTGCAAAAATATCTACAATTAAGGAAACAACAACTGAGCACAGGTTTCCAACCAATTAATAAAAGTTACTGTTTCCAATCGAACGCTTGGTTTTCCTGGCCAGCCGCTCCCTGAAGCTCATTGGGATCATTCAACCCGCGGATGTTCTTGCGCAGACGACGTGCTCTGCAGTTGAGCGAGTCCAACGCTCTCTTCCACATCTGCTCTCGGAGGTGGGCGGGTACGTCGAAAAACTTATGCAAGCACTAAAAAAGGTTCTAAGAGGTTATTGTATATCCATATAAAATTTTTCAAACTCACCTTCTGCATGAATTGCACTTTATCCGCGGACTGCACGCGGTCATCCAGTGCTTGGTCCAGCACGCTCGTTTGATTTTCGTAGATTTCTTCTCGTTCCTCGAGTTTTTTTTTCACAAACTTTAGCGGATTTTGTTATGTCTGTTAAAATATTTTTTCTACCTTGGTACAATTGTGATTTTTGCTAATAAAACGTGGATTCAATACTTTACTGGTACTGAATGATGGCCGAAGAGTGCACAAAGATGAGTCACACCCTTCGCCTGGGAAACAAATAAATGCGTTCTATTGGAAAGAATAACTTTTATTAATTGGTTGGAAACCTGTGCTCAGTTGTTGTTTCCTTAATTGTAGATATTTTTGCAATTTCTGTTGAACTGTTTTACTCACCTGGTAAAAATGTGTTTTTTTGCTAATAAATGTGGATTCAATATTTTCCTGGTACTGAATGATTCCCGGAAGATTGCTCAATGATGAGTCACACCCTTCGCCTGGGAAACGAATAAATGCTGTGCGCGTCGGAACCGCGCGCGCTGACTGGGTGGTGTGCATCCGCGGAATCACTCACCAACAACAGAGAATTTTCAGAATGGCACTGTTGGATATTCCTTTTTAAATTGAGCTAATGCGGATAATTTTCCTCAACTAGGTGAGAATGCATCTTTTTTGTAAAACGTGGATCCCCTTGTATGCATTCCCGGAAGATTGCTCAATGATGAGTCATTCCCTTCGCCTGGGAAACGAATGAATGCTGTGCGCGCCGCGGCCGCGCGCGCTGGCTGAGTGGTCTATAACCACTGAATTACTCACCGTAGTGTGAGAATAGGGTTTAGCAAACCAGGGGCAAACCACCCATAACGCTAACTCATGTTCCGATTCTCTCTTGATGCTGATGCACCTGTTCAGATATCTGCTTTCCTTTCTGAGTCGACCAGCGTTCCGTCTCGCTATAGCAATATCTCAGAGAACACCCATGATGTTTACTCCTCTCCCATTTCGACCTTTGGTCTTTCAGATACCAGGCTTTCATAATACTGACTCTCCACTCCGTCTCCGCTCCTCGAATTCTATTCGGTTTTGGGGGACTGTCTTCGAGCGAGGCAGTACAGGCAGCGAGGAGTGCGTCAGAGAGAGGAGAGCAATGGCGTGGAGAGCGCGGAGAACCGAGAAATTGAAGGGAGACCATCGCCAAAACCGAGTTCATATGAAACTAAGAAAGATTAAGAGTCAAATCTCACACTTTTCGAGGTACAGAAACAGCTATGGAGTCAGAACTATAACACAAATCTACTGGTGATGCTCACGTTCAAGTTTCGCCATTGGTGGAGCATTCCTACTCTTTGGGTGGGCGAAATATGCCATAACTATATCAAGAAGTAACATTTTCTGAACTCTAAAACATTTTTGGAATCAGGACGACGAGAGGAAGCGATTAGTGTTTTCAGATTCAGAAAGTAACCACTCACAAAGATTTTGACTCCTTTTAGGGAAAATTGGCTATAACTAGGTTAAGGCTCGAGTTTTTCTCAAGTCTGAACATATAATCGGAATCTCCTCATCGAGAGGAATCGAACGGTTTTTTCAGGTTCTCAAAAAGTCCACTACGAACGAAAACGGCGTTTTCGACGCGATTTCGCGTCGCCGACGCGCTTTGGGACAGAAGTTATGACCGGTATTGTAGCTACCACACCGCAGAAGGCTGCTAATCATAATCGAGATTTCAAACTCATCGTTTTCATAATGTAGTCACCTCCCTTCTGAAGGTCCACGGTGTGGTCGTCGTCAGTATGTGATTACTTATCAGAGTCTCACACCACTTTGCGTTGTTCAACAAAACTGGAACTCGCGGCGTTCGCACTTGTACTCACGCCTCTGCGTGGCTTCCGAGTTCTTATCTAAATAGCAGTTGCAAAAGTCGCTCAGCAGTGACGGATATTAAGTGTGAAACAAAAGTTTGATCTATTTGCCCGTAACAGGAAACCCCGCCAACTTCAACAATGTTGTGCGCGGTGCTCTGACCGGCGCCCAGCCCATTTTAAGGCTTAAAGGCATCGTTTGCGCTGGAAATCAATTCTCATTTTTCAGGCTCAATTTCATGATTGAGCCCGGTAGACCACCCTGATAAACTTTGGCGCGTCAAAAACGTTGGGCAATGAGGATGGAAGGCGTCAAATATGACGATCCGCCACCAATTCTCACCAGTCATCTAGCACTTTTTTCTAGAATGTTGGTGCGGCCGTAAGACAACATGAAAAATAGTTTTGGCACGACCTCCACATGCAGAAAAACTCCGAAAATGACTATACGAGGCCTCCAAAATCAGAAAAACTTCAAAATGGGTTTTGGCGCGAAATTCAAATTCGTATTTAGAATGTGTTCCGATTGACTTTTCTTTACAAATGAAGGTTTTTCATGGGCCCCTTCGACATTTTCGTTCACTAGAGAGGACAAGCTACACAAAAACATGAAAAAATAATATACGGTTTTCGGCGCGTACGATGCCTTTAAAGCCACAGTCCAAGCTCAAAATCGATTTTTCGTTTTTCTGCTTTTCTTGGAGAAAATTTCATGCTAATCACAATGGTGTCTCCAGAATCGCTCAGAACTCTCTACGAACTGAGTTACGGCTTCCCAAAAATTTAGAATTTGAACTAGTAAAAGTTCGCGGACGAGTTGTCTCGAGCTTGTATTTTCTCGTTATTTGCAGCCATAATTCTGAAACAGTTTACAATATAAAGCCAGACCGAAAACAAAATGAAGAACACAGATTTTGAATGAAACCATTCGCACGTCTCTTCCCTATTGAGGTCGGAAACCAGATAGTGGGCGTTGCCCATTTTTTCTTTCAAGGAGCGTGGTCGACTTTTTCTTTGCTTTTTCTTGCTTATTTGAGCGAATTGAGACTTCGCGCTTAGCAGGGTTGCTATAGACGGCGACCGGACCAAAATATCAAAAATTACCTCTGAGGTTGGACTGTGCCTTTAAAGGCAGGGTTCGCGATAAAATTGGTTGTTGTGCTATCCTCATGGACAGGTAGATCTGGGCATCTCAAAAGTGAAAGTAAGTAGAAAATTCGATAAAAAACGCTCAGAAACAAGTTATGGCTTGGTGTCCTCCCGCCCTCAATTATCGAGATTTGTGTAAAAGCCCATTTGTCAACTTTTGTTTTGCTTCTAAAACAATTTCTGAACATTTCTGGAGACTACAGATTATTTTAACAGCAAAATGAATGGCGGATAAGCTAGCATTAATGAAAATCGCTTGAAGGCCGGCCGACACCGGTAAGTAGCCGTTATACTTTGTTTTTGAGCGTTTTTTCCCGAAAATTTCCGGGTTTTTTCATTCAATTTTACCTTCGCGATGGCCAAATCTACATTCTCATGAAGATAACTCAAAAGTGGTTATCGCGAACCCTGCCTTTAAGATACCGCACACCCCTCGGCTAATCTGCGCAGTCGACCGCGCGCTCCGCACTCAATCGGATCAGTGAGTTATGAAAACGAGATTTTCTACATGAATGAAACTGCCGAGAAGAATCCTAGGGTGCCTCATGTTTGCCCACCAGTAATAAACGTTCTCTTTAGTACGGGTCTTCTAGGTACCATGAAAAAGGAACGTTTATTTCAGAAAACCAACCAAAAAAAATCGAGTTCATGGTGTGGGTGTGCAGTGTGAACACGCGGTCTCCTAAATGCTAACAACGATTAGCACAGCGAGC
Organism: Aplectana chamaeleonis; assembly: GCA_029168955.1. Classification (NCBI taxonomy): domain Eukaryota; kingdom Metazoa; phylum Nematoda; class Chromadorea; order Rhabditida; family Cosmocercidae; genus Aplectana; species Aplectana chamaeleonis. The sequence continues at coordinate 277,451 of JAPDOI010000144.1, forward strand.
CCCAAGCCCCGCCCATTTTCACGAAGTTGTGCGCGCTCATCCTCAACCTCGTACTATTTTTCGGCGACGTTCTTTGCATTAGTGGAGTAATAATGCGCGCTTATTTACGGACTTTAATTATGCGGAAAATAACGATGGCTAGAATGTCATTTGGTTACATGGTCGCACGAACATCCGTCTGGTAGACACACAAGATAACGCAACTTAACATATATGAATACATCTTTACTGCAGATCATTAGCACATTTTCTGGCGAAGAGAACGAGACAACAATTTTCGTAAATAATCACATGTGAACATTGCTAAGTACCTGAATGAGGGCAGAATGAGCAGCACTATGAACAATGATACAATCGTCATGGACAGAGTACAATACCGCTCGTAGGATTAGTCAGAAGGCGAGCGAGGACGCGTTTCCGCGCCTTCTCGTCCCTTTCGAATAACTCAGTTCAAACTCAACTTTGAGCGAAAATATGGTGATATTCATTATCCTGGCGTTGAGGGCTACTCAACGGTATAGTCCGTGTTGGGGTTTCGTTGAGAACTAAACAAGTTTGGCATTCAGCCAGCTATTTATCTACAGTACCGTGGCGAAGGGGCGCGGGCGCCTTGTCTGCGTTTCCTTGTGTCTGCTGCATATAGACAGCTGGCTGATTGCGAAAATTATTTATTTCTCAACAAAACCCCAAAAATGGTTATACCATTTTGTAGCCCTCCACGCCAGGATAATGAATATCACCCTAGTTCCGCCTAAAGTTGAATTTGAAGCGAGTTATCCAAAAAGAAAGAAAAATACGCCGAGACGCGTCCTAGCGCATCTTCTGACCAAATTATATAGGATACATCGTATGGGAGCGGTATTGTACTTTACCGCTTCGAGAGATCATATAAGAATTTAAATTCGAGAAATTCATCAAAGAGGTTGAAGAGTTGCATGTCCTCGCGGAACTTGCTGCAGCACATCTGAAAGAAGGCATTGCTAACAGAGTCGCGACTGACTCACACAACGCTCTACTTACAATCAGCCAACTTTCCCGATCACTTTTATCACTGCTATTTCTGTCTGACATGTTGGGTCGTCGAGTCAGAGGGAGGAGTGTTTGCTTTAGAGTCCAGGGTTTAGTTGTTTTACTATCAGGTCAATTAGAGTGGTGTCGAAAGTGGAGCCCTTCGATGACTAGAAGGAGTAGTGGAGGCTTCCATAATATTCTCAACACCAAGAGGTGAAGCAGTTCATTCAAGGTAAGGGAGCATTGTTCTCTTCCTAATGAAATCCGGTCAGTAACAAATCGGTCACAAGTGAAAGAAAGGTAGTTTGTAATAAACTCGAAAGTAAGTACCTGGACGGCCCCACTTAACGTTACGAGCTCGCCGAATCGAATGTTGTAGTTGTCATTGCCGGTGATCCTGAAGAAGATCAGCGTAAGTGTATACTCTATTTCGGAGTAAATTTTTATGTGTTCTTCGCATGCTTGTGCGGAAAAAGCATAGACACGTGGGGAAAGGAGGAATGACATGGGCGCGTACACGAACGCATTGGACCCGAGCAAATTTTGCTACGGAGTAGCGGTGACGATGTAAGGGTTTTTAACTACGCTGAATCCGATAAAAATAATTACGAAGCTTAAAAACTTCCGCAGATCTCGTTACAATGGAAAATAGAGTTGGCCCTATCATTATGATACGGAGTGTAAGTTTAAAGTCAGTATCACGGTATACTTGTAAAGAAGGTGAAGTTGATGGAAAATCTTGGATCTTGCCTCCGTCGCAACTTTCTCAATAGTATCAGTGGCATCCGGGAGGCCTGAAAGGAACGAGATCAAACTGCACCGTTTCGAAAAATGTTCTCATTACTTGATTCTGCGTGAATATGCCATACACGTGTTCATAAGAATATGAAAATATCGGAGGCCTTTTCAAGAATGTGAATTCCCTCCATAAAATTTTAGCGAATGAAAAGCAAAGCAATATAACCTACTAGGGTTCCAGAGTCCGAGCGCAAGAAGTGCTGCGTATTCCGTTTCGGTGACTTGAAGCTTATACATTATGTTCAGCGCGGTGATCCTTTGTCGATCATTCATGACACTAACCATCATTCTGAAATATCGTTATTTTCAAGGCAATGTCATTGATGTTTTGAAAACTGTTTTTGTAACATGTGTACATTACCATTCATAGGATTAGATCAGGAGTCACGCTGGGACGCAGTTTCGCGTCTTTAGCTTACTATTTCAAACACTTTTTTTCAGAACCTTTTTTTATATTTTAAAAGTTACTTAGGATTCAGGTGAGGAAGGTCATTCAACAATACAATGCTTGCTGGGGTTAAGATTTTGTGAAGAAAAAAAAAACGTTCGGAATGTGTCACATTGCATTACAGCATTCGCTATACAGTACACATTGGCTGTGCAGCCGCATACTGTATAATAAACCAAGAATTCTAATCGAAGCTCTTCTTTATCCGAAGGAATCGTACGCGCTGAAAACTAATAACCGTTTTTTGTCCTTAATCCCTTGCTTTGATAGGTCTGAAAACTCTAAAGTAGTTTGACAGACTACAAGCGTACCGTTGGAAGTATGCAGTAAACCAGATGCATGACACTGTCAAAAGGGGCCGGCCCTTCGTCGGGCATCTGTCAAAATTTGCCCATCGCCATCCTATGCAGGTACAACTTCCTTGCATTCCCGCGTAACTGTTGAAAAAACAACTGATGCGAATTCAAATGCTTTAGTTTTCTGCGCGTATGATGCCCTTAGGCTTGAGCTCTCTTAGGCATTATCATACTGCTGGATAGCCCCTCTCAAAAGGTTCCTAAACGCAGTGTTCCTGTAAAGTATAAACGGTCCTCGAGATTTCATCGGAAATCGAATATATCGGAGTCCATTGCTACAATTGTGGCGAGAGAACAGCTAAAAACGAGCCACAGATAGCCGGCCGGCAACTCTGCGCTATGCCCGCCCCGCCCACTCCCTCAACGGCCACCAAGGATGTGTGCGGGTAAGGCATCGCGCATACAAGTTTGAGGTCCGTATGGGGCTATCTACGGCTCGTTTTTGGCCGCTCTTTCGCTACTTTTGCTGCTATAGATCCCAGTACATTCTATTTCCGGTGAGAACTGGAAGACGGGTTTTATCGTGAGCACTGCCGTAAATTTATTTTTCAGATCGGGAAAAAATAAATCTGAAAGGAGTTAAACAAATGAGGATGCCTAGCCGCAAAAACGCGCTTTTCTGACCGAATACGAGCGATAATGTACCTCTGCGAAATAGATGTGTATTCTCTATCAACGACAGTTTATGACCTTGTTGCTCTCTGATAACTCACTTCTCAAGGTCTTCCTTTTTTATTTTACTTGGTGAGGCATCGGCAAAAAACGCTGACATGTTGTTGGTGTCAATAAACGTCGTTTCCGTAACGACTTCCCTAAACATGATGTTGCTAATCTATGCATTGAGGAAGATAGACCTATCTTTAAGCACTGTAACAACAGTTTAAAACACACATATTTTTGTAGAACTCCGGCGGGACGAGGCGATACGTTCGCCAGCCACAGTCCAATATCCACATCAGGGGGATGTACGATTGAAATACAATCCACTGAAGCAGAAAGACGTCAATTCGGAAGCTTTAAAAAAATAAGAAGTTAACGCTTTAACCTTTTCCTCTTGACTGAGTAGCGCGAATTCATCGAATGTCGTGTTAACAAAATCAGCCATTAATGACATCTGCGCTCTCATAATGTTCGATACCGTTTGACAACTACCCAAGACGAGGTCCTAAAACAGCATAATTCTTCTATTACATTGCGACCCTTATATTATTGAATGTAGTTGGCCACAGCCGACCAAGTATTCGTCATGAGAAGAGTGTTTGAATCGCAGCAGCGGTATTCGGAGCCATTGCAGCTTGCTTTTTTGAAGTTCGGAGCCACATTCGACTCTGCTCATCGTGATCGATCGCTCAACGCTCTGCGAGCCGATGGAGTCCCGGAAAAGTATCCTCTGGTTCCCAGCCAGATTTACTCTGTCCCTCGCGCGCTTGTGCGGAGCGAGGGTAGAGACAGCGAGAAATTGTGGGGAGAAGGAGACGCAGCGTACGCACGCAGACGCACGCGACGAACGGAACACTCGGAAACAGAGGATTTGTTGGACTAATCGAGGACATGAACAAAGGAAAAACAGCAGCAGCTCGTACACTTGTCGGATTTACGTCAGCTCCAAAGATGGAAACAAAAGTAAGGCAAGAGGAGCTGTAGCAGGACCTTATCTTTCAAACTTCGCCGTTGGTTAGATCATGCGTATTGTTGTGGAACAGTTTCGCATAATTGGTCACGCCCACAGAAATTAGGCGATGAACGCCAAAGGATTCGTTTCCCGACATCTCAGAGTGTCCCATGCCTGCCTCCGGGTAATATTAATTCTTTTTAGTACGGGTCTTCCAGTTACGATGGAAAGGAACTTTTTCTTCGAATAAACTCATACACTGGAGAGGGCTAACCTAGCGCAGCTCACAGGGGGCAGCCCTCTGAGCATCGACTTTGCCCCCCCCCCTCCAATCGGGGGGGGGGGGGCTACCGCCGAAGTGCGAATTTGGCTTGATTTGGGCCCTGCCGTCACTTCCTTGAAGAACTGCCGCCACTGCCCTTGAGCCTTGCCGTCACTGCCCTGAAGCCCTGCAGTCACTGCCCTGAAGCTCTGCCGTCAGTGCCCTGAAGCCTTGCCGTCACTGCCCTGAAGCCCTGCAGTCACTTCCTTGAAGAACTGCCGTCACTGCCCTGAAGCCTTGCCGTCACTGCCCTGAAGCCCTGCCGTCACTGCCCTGGAGCCCTGCCGTCACTGCCCCAAAGCACTGACGTCACTCTCTTCCCGGAAAGCGTAGCCGCTCTCCTGCAAAAGTATACTTTTTTGACAGGGACTCAAAGTCCCCGTCCGAACGCGGCTCTCTGTGAGGTAAGGCGCCTTTTATACCGTTTGAGCACGTGATTGGGAGATCACAGGAGAAATCACGTCAAATCGGGACAAAACTTGACGTGAATGACGATTCGTGCGTTTGGCCTACTATGCCTTCTCTGGCTTCTTTTGTCGTAAACTACCTTCTCCGACTTCTTCCAATCTTTTCCGCCTCTTTCTGTCGGGGGAGGGGAGGGGACGAGCGCCGGAGGAGAGCAGGGGCCTCTCTTGAAGCCCCCCTGGGGGGAAGCCTCTGCTGTCGCTCCCACAAGTCGAAAACGGACTCTATTGTCCGGCGCTTGCCCCCCTCCAATGTGTGAGAACGACAAAAAAATCGAGTTCATGGCGGGTGAGCAGTGTGGACACGCGGTCGCAAGGGCAAAACAGGTGGGGGGCACAGTGTGGACACTCGGTTCCTTAGGTGTTAAAAATGTGGTGTATTGTGCTTCTCTGAGCCGAAGTCCGGTCCGCAATTGCGTCTCGACACGCTTTGCGGCCGCGCGCGTTCGAGTCGGAAGAGTTTTCAGCGCCGCAGCCGCCGATCTGTTTACTCTAGGTGGGTTTCAGAAACTGGAAAGTAAACGAAATTGGAAAAAACTATAAAAAGAAATATCGAGTCGTCTTTGGAGCTGGAAACACGCCTGACTCAAGCGCGTGCGGCCGTAAAGCGTGTCGAGACGCAATTGCGGACCGGAATTTAGCCCAGAGAAGCACAGTACATGCATACATATTTGCACCGCTCGAGAAAGGCACTTTTCTGAAAATCTTCATTTTTTTAGGGGATGAACTAAACCGGTTCCTTCATGTTCCCGCATTGTGAAGTTCCAGACCTGATACCCTGGATGAACGAATTGGGGTGGATACGAATTCTCGCACCGCAGTGTAGTGCGAATTCCGGGAGCTGACATAGTTCTAGCATCTATGAACTACATAGTAGCAGTTCATCATGAGAAGAACGCCGAGTATATACTGTATGCATTTCTTACCACGACTCGCGGGTCGCAATTTGCATTTTGTCAGAGTCTGTAGGGGAAAAATAGGAACATACCTGCCCTCTGATGGAATCATCAAAAATACTCTTAAGAGATGGCCTGATCATCGCCATTTCTGTGCTCTTTCGAACCGCGCATAACTGCCTGAACAGCTACAGTTCATAGAAAAAAACAATCCGCAGATAGCATGTCGTAACGAAAAGTACCTGTAATTGCGTGAAATTTTCTCCAGCAGATGAGGAATTTCAAGAGGTGGTTGGATTTGATTGGGTGTTTCAAGTGAATGTGAGTGAGCGACGGGTTCTAGATGATCGACAAGTTGGAAAGCTGATGATGAACTTCTTTGCTGAAAAGGCTCGATATTAGTAAGCCGAACATGTGGATGTGTCGATTCGTGAGATGTAGGAGCATTATTAACCACGAATTCGCTTTCAGATGAAGATGGTGTTCCCACTTGAGCTTGGTTCTGCGATTCGAAGCCCTTCTCGCTTACTCGAGGAATGATAGGATCGCGTTTCGCCTGCACACCTACAACACCAGTTTTAATATAAAATTTATATCACAATGTTTATCCCTTCACAGTCCACTGTAACGGAAAAAGGGGGTAGTGGTCGTGATGTTTCCCAACCACAAAAGAGGCGGAGGAAGCAAGGGAGGAGCGAAGTACGTGATTGGGCTAGCCCCGTGTTTCGTCCAATCATGCGCTTAGCTCCTTCCTCGTTTCTCCCGCCACTTCTGGCCTTAATCCCTGCATTTTGCGTGTCCGGTTTTTCATTGGATTCATTGCCTCGTTGGATCCTCCTCCTATTTCTATTCCTTCTTTTTCTTGTGTCTTCTGATTTTGAGCCATAATAGTTCTAGTAGAATTTCCCGAATTTCGATCAAAAACTGGAGGAACTCGCTTTCCGGCTGCATTCCAACGTCGATACATTTCTGTAGACGGCATTTGCGGCACATACATCGGATAGCTGAAATAAACATTTCTATCCAGTCTAGCTGTGCAACAACACAGTCTGAAACTCACATTTGTCAACACCACATGAATTCGTTCCTTGTCGACATATGTACTTTTTCCGCATTGTTATGGAACGACGAAAAAATGCAGCGCATGCACGACACGCCTCCACTCCAAAATGGGCTCCATCTGATCGGTCCGAGCAGACGCGGCAGTCTCGACTGTACATCAACAGCTAAGGATATGATTATTTGACCACAATAGATACTTCACAGACTTTAAGAAGTTACATAGAGATTTCATAAACAAAATAATCGGAAAAGCCACATAGTACTGCGTTGAAATCACATCAATTTAGTTCGTTAATTGTAGTGGAATTATCGAACTGATTGTTCCACTCCAATGACAAATTTCAAAACTGACGCCGTGCCCGTCGAGTCGGCTTGCTGCGCGTTCAGTGTCTGGTTCAATCCTTGGCTTATAATATTCAACATCCATGAAAAATCTTTCACAACTTTGGAGTGTACGGACCACGGTGTGTCGTACGGGAACGTATTTTATGATTTTACTCTCGAACCTCCGGCGATTCATTGATTTTCGCTGTGGTCAGGTAATGCCCTTTAATTTTTTAACGAAATGCGAAATTAACGAGTTAACGCGTTTTTTTAAGTTAATGACTAACGTCTAACAAAAAAATATCTTCCATTAACGCACCCCACGACATGATTCTGATTCTTTGTGGTTTCTTCGAAGAACAAGATCCCTTTTGATTGTACTGTGCTTCTCTGGCCCAAATTCCGGTCCGCAATTGCATCTCGACACGCTTTGCGGCCGCACGCGCTAGAGCCAGTCGAGCTTCCAGCGCACACGCCGACTCGATGTGGCTTTTTTATACAGTTTTCTCCAATTTTGTTTAGTTTCCAGTTTCCAAAACTCACCTAGAGTCAACAGATCGGCGGCTGCGGCGCTGAAAACTCTTCCGACTCGAAGGTGCGCGGCCGCGAAGCGTGTCGAGACGCAATTGCGGACCGGAATTTGGCCCAGAGAAGCACAGTACCTGGAAGACCCGGAATGCGTAGCAGGGGTGTGCGCTAATGAAATTTTTTTCAAGCGAAATAGTTAATTTTCCATGACAAACCGCATCGACCCATTAATGCGTTAACACGTTAATTTTGCATTTCATTGAGGAAATTGAAAAAAAAACATTGATTGACCATAACGAAAATCAATAAATCATCAGAGGTCCTATATCAATAAGCCCCGTAATTCCACTACATATCACGAAATAAATTAACGTGATTACAGGGCTTTTCCGTTGAGCGTTTATTTTCAGAAAAAAAAAACAGTGTTAACCCGTTAATGCGCTAACACGTTAACGTTATCATCCACAGCCCTGATGCGTAGCGTTATTTTCATTCTGTTCCGATTTATACTACCTGTCAAAACCTGCCGGAACACGTCACCAGAAAACATCGCGAAAACACCAGAAAATTCAGATTTTTAAGCGAGTTAAAGGCAGCAGACACGCTCGAAAAAGTTGTTGAGATAAGTACGTTTCTGGAGTCGCATGGCTTCTAGTAGACTGTTCACGCAGTTGGAAGCTTCAAAAACGAGTCAAAACTACTAAATTTCAGCAATGCAAATCGAAAAATGTCTGCAACCCCGCCCCAAAATACAAACTCGTCCATGTTGATAGTACTAATACGGTCACTTTGGCTAGTTTTTGATGATTCCAAGGAGGTAAACGTTCCAGTACAGGCTGTAAGAGTATGTCGGCTTCTCTATCTCAATCGTTTTGTAGCTAATATTTGCGGTTTGAACCGCGCGCGGTAAAACGCGTCCGCTTTCACCCGATAACAAAATAACCGTTATTCCTCTAATTGCACACAGTTTTCGTTCGTTTTTTCGTCAGTTCCCAATACAACCAGCTCTAAACCTTTGATTTATGTTATGAAATCGATACCATTTTTGAGCGTGTCTGCCGCCTTTAACTTCTGGCATATCGGGAAAGCTGAATAGATCGGAAATAATGCTACGCACTCGAAAGATCCGTTCCAAAAGCACATTATTGGTGGGCAGACATGGGGCACCTTAGAAATCTTTTAGATGGGGTCATTCATAACGAAAATACCGGTTCGAAAACCCACTGAATTGATTGGCAGCTGAGCGCGCGGTCTCTTGAGTGCTAAGCACTGCAGAATTAGGTTTCGGATGACTATCGATCGATGCTTGCGGATGACCCCGTGCTCCATGAGCAATTCATAGCTGCAAGCGCTAGAGCCGTTTATAGGAATGAATGACACCCATTCAACATACCCAGGGACGCGCTCAATCCCACTCTGTCAGATTCCGCCTCTTTTCCGATTCGCAGCGTCACGGCAGCATATACTGCCGGTACGCCCATTCAGTCATAATTGGTCGCATGATCCGTATACGATGTACCAGGCAGGATATAAACTCCGCTTATTTTTTGTATACCACCTTCGTAGCCCGGTTGGTGATGGTCTTAAAGGCAGTGTTCACGATAAGAATCATTTTACCGCTTTTCCGCCTATCTTGAAGACGGTCCCATGCTGATTCCAAAGATGTTTTTGGATTCGTATAAGACCTTCTAGGAGCGGAGTTATGGTCCCTCAAAAATTGAGCTAGAAAAGCAAGCATGGTGGACGAGTTGTCCGAGGCTTGTAACTTCCGTATTTTGCAACCGATGTATGCGAGCTGACCTGAGTAAAGAGAGAAGTTGGAATTAAAGGGAAGAACGGGGCTTTTGATCGGAAACCATCGCTCATCTCACAATCTTGAGCATTCATTTGTTCACGTCGGTGGCCGTGGAAAGTGCATCTGGGGTGTGACGAGCTGACGGGTGTCCAACTTTGGAGCCGTAGGGGACCGTTCCGAGCTCTTTTTTTAGTTTTTTCAACGTTAGGGTTGCGCTAGGCCCCGCAGCTACCGATCTCCACCAAAAGATCAGACATGGTTTTTATCGTAGACACTGGCTTTAATAGGCGAGGGTATTGAGCGGCTTCCACGATTTAGGTTTTTTCCTCATTGTGGGTCGGTCAAAGTGAAACTTATCGGGTTCATCATGTCAGAATCACATTACGTCACTGTTATATATTTTCATGACCAGCTGCTCCTTTGTTTGCTCCCCCGGGCTTGTCTGAGTTGAATAGGCTTTACCACCCACGTAAAATTGTGGTGATAGACGTGATGGATGGTGAAGGTATAACGCCACAGTATGAATGCTCGAACCGGTTCACCCGATTCTAGAAGAGCATGCACACCAGTAATTGGTCTCTTCATCTAAATGTTACTTTTTTGTATTACCAGTCTAGACTGGGCAACTGTCTCAGCAGAGTGTGTACTGAGTGCACGTACAGATTGTAATTTTGTGCTGGTACGCTGAACGGTAAACAGAAACGTGCGATGTCCTACTGCGTACTCGGCATCCGTTTTCGTCCCTCCCTTCCGGATATAAGCGTAGGAACCCACTTCAATTTTAAATAATTTTGAAGCTGTCGGTTTTGAACCATTCTATCGCCGAAGCCCTTAGAGCACTCAACTCCCGTATTCTTCAAGTGGAGGGCTCAAAAAGACTTCCGCCAACATAGGTCTCAAAGCAGGGAACCCCTACTTCAGGATGAGCCTATCGGAGTAGATCCCTATGTTCACATGCGAAAAGATAGGGATGAGAGCTGATGCCGAGTAAGCAGTACCTTATTCATGGCAATTGTGAATCCCACGGGTTTCTCTCTATCACTCATTTGAAGAACTATTTCATGCTCAACATTTCGATTTATTTCGAGAATAACAATGAAAATAACAGATCATACGAAGCGTTTGGGAACCAGCATATACCACACATATAGACTGTATAAACGCAAAATTGTGATGCTCGCGAAGCGCGTACCAGATTTGATTTTGAACCGGTCACGCACGCAACCCGTTTTTCGAAATCCCAGCTCAAAGTGAACCGAAAAATTAGCTCTAGACTGCTTTGAAAAGAGAGCAAAAAGTTGGGATGTTTACCAAAATGGTTTGGATTGGTTTGCTGGTTTTTGAGAGCAATTTAAAAAAAACCGCATTTTGGTGTTAATCCCCTTTTTTCAGTTGGCGTTCACGACCTTGTTGGTACACTTAAAATTGAGCTAGGAAGCTCATTTTCGGGCAGGAGGCTGGAAACGGATGCAGGTCGCTCCTATTCCAATTTGAACTTTATACCTTAACTTTAAAGGGTACCTCAAAATCGTGGGTTCACATAATAAATTAGCCGTGGAGCGCGAAAACTGTTGGGGCATGTTATGGCTGTGGAGAGCAGTGTATGTGGGTGGATCTGCGGCCATATAACATAGGTCTTTGATGGTGAGTACTAAACTTATCATATTTCGTACTCATGACAGGTCATCGATCGATAATTTATATTGTCGATTTTCGCGCTTATTGCACAAAATGCGACGAGGAGTGGTATTTTTTGATGGGTATGAATCTCTTGGTTTGAGAATTTTACTCATCAAACATTATCGATTAATACCAATCAATATTATCGATTTTTTTGCCTGTCGCACAAACTGCCGCAATGAGTGTTGATGGCTCTAATTTTAAGTACCTTGTTTGAAAAATTCTTCTCACCATGCAAAATCGAATACTTATGATCAATAATATCGATTTTTCACCTGTTGCGCAAAATGCGGCCATGAGTGGTGTTTTTTATGGTTGTACGTCACAAGTTTCTGAAGTTGTACTCATACGACAATATGGTCTTTTAGATGTTTCATCATTCCGAAATGGAAATCGTTGAGCAAAATTCATGTCAGAAAAGGAACCTTCGTGAAAAATATGTGAAATTTCTGAAAATTTAGCTTCCTGGGAAAAGTAACGATTTGGTAATGTCAAAAAAAAGGTTCGAAAATGTCTTGAAATATCCTAAACATGATTTGGCGTAAAAGAGCCTGAAGTAATAAAAACCGTAGGAAATGAAGTGAAATAACTAAAAATACGATTTGGCGGTCAATAATAAACTAACTAGCGATAAGTAAAGACAGAGGGATCGGATTATATAAGCTTCTCCGCTAAACTTATCAAAGCAAAATCAAGCGCGCAACGGAAACATTAAGCCATATTTGAAAGCTGTAATAAGGGAATCAGCATAGGTCACGCTAGGTGAACGCGACGCTCTCATCCATATCGCGCTTGCTTTTGCTTCGATAAGCTTGTAAAATCCTCTGTTTTTACTCGTCGCTAGTTAGTTTCTTATTGACCGCCAAATCGTATTTTTAGTTATTTCACTTCATTTCCTAGGCTTTTTATTACTTCAGGCTCTTTTACGCCAAATCATTCTAAGGATATTTCAAGACGTTTTTGAAACTTTTTTTGACATTACCAAATCGACATCTTTGCCAGGAAGCTAAATTTTTCAAAATTTTTATAATTCTTACGCTTTTTATTTTATAGAGGATAAATGTAAAGTAGATCATGAGACTCCCCGTGTTGTGATTTGTTCAATATGACGTTTTTGGTGGACATTATCTTTGAGAAAGAGCGGTGCATTGGCTGTCGATGATTGAGCAAAACGAACAGCGTCGCGCAGACAATCGCATTCTGCAGCGCGATGTTCCCAAAACGATCTCTCGAAGGTCATCAAATTGCAGCGGATACATCTACGCAGACGGTACGGTCAGAGCTATATAACCGGCAGAATCTAAAAAGATGATTTTACCTGATCCATAAGGAAGAGCATCATGTCACGATGGGCGCAGGTGCGCACCCTCGAACTTCATTCCATATTTATACAATACCGCTGCTAATAAAGGGAAGAAGGGGGCGAAATAGGCAAAGTTGGTAGCGAAAGCGTCTTCTGCCTATAACTTCCTTCAAAATGTTCCATTCTAAATCTAGGAAGAACCATCCCCTTCAGCGTGACCTACTGGTTCCAATCATATCCAGAAACGCCAGAAAACTTCACGAAGAAATCCGTTTTTGGACGAAGTTGTTTTATCGTGCGATGACGTGCACCGTCCGTTCGCACGCAGTGATTATGTAGCAGGAAGAAACCACCGCTCGCGAATTCACACGTTATCGCATGATGAAGCAATTTCGCTCATTCGTGAAGTTTTCCGGACTTTCCTAATATGGATGGGTCTGAGAGGCGGCACACTTTTTCTGCATGATTTCTCTCACGGGAACAAACTTTTTAATTCAGGAAATCTTTATGGGTTATTCGCTAAGGGGAATTGTTTGGCGCTATTGGATCTAAAGGTTGCAGCCCTATCAAAGTTTACATAGGCATTTTTTCAGGAAATCGTTTCTTGAGATTAAGGCCATGCTCAAAAGATGCACCTTAGTCGCTAAAATTGAGAAAAGTTAAGAATCAGGAGAATTAAGGATCAATCAATAATTTTTTTTTGGATTAAAACGGCACAGGGCAAATACAGCTATGCAAGAGTCAGATCATACATCGTTTACACAAAATTCTTGAAGCAAAATGAAAAAAAAAAATCACAAATTGATTATGAAATAGATTTCAAGTGTCACACTTGACAATATTCAGGAATGCCATAGACATATTCCCCTGCCATGTTGTTCTACTACCTGACGGGAACGCATCTGGACAATCATTTTAGAGCGAAATGAACGAAAATGAAGAATGGAACGCTCACCGTGAACATTTTGTGTACGATCAAATTCAGGGCAAACTTGCCGCGACAGGGCCGGGAAAGTAATGTGACCCTCGACTGTGCCGCGATGGCTCGGCGATAGAACCGCGGCGGACCCGCAATCATCACTGCGCCGAGACCATTTTGTTGCAGTGTCTTGGACATGGACAACGCCGCGACATTCCCGCGATGGCACCTCAACAGTGCAATTTTAGAACCGCACCGGCCCAGCGAGGATGCACCTAGTTGTATTATAACTCATGCTTAGTTTTGTTCGAGTTACTCGCAGTCGTAATATTTTTGTAAACGCGGGCTCATCACGAAGTCGCTCCGCTGTAGTGCCGCTTCGGTGCCTGTAGGAGGTGAAGCGACACTATCCCGGCATTGTCGGGACAATGTGGGAAAAAATGGATGGAGCCGCTTTGTTTCTTTGATAATGACACAAAAAAGGACTGCGGTTAAGAGAATAGAGTTTATGTCCGGTCAATCGCAAGAAAAGTTTTTGGAAAAGCGTTGATCGAAAAGAGGCCTGAATTGAAAGAGAAGCGACATTGATTGATCCACACCTTTTTACTTTAATTTTTCCTAAAGTGAAACGAGCATGGCACATCTCTTGAGCAAGTTCATAGTCTTCAGGAATGACCCTAAAAATGTACTAAATTTATCTATATGGGTAGACATTTGTTATGCCATTCAATTCTCTATGATAGCCTTTTTATCAAAAAAATATGTTTTCGTAAGAAATCTGTGCGGAAAATTGTCCAGAAAAAGTTTAAATTTGGAGGCTCATACACACCACACGCATCAATCATACCCAACAAAGTCGCCGAATGACTCCTTCTTAGGAAAAACCATGAGAGGAACAGCATGTGAAGAACATGCAATGAGTAATTCAAAGTGGAACAAAATCGTGAGGAATGCCTGCGAATCTTTCATTGGCTTTTGTGTAAGTAATGAACTAACTGTTCTAAGTAGCGTTAGGAACACACGAAAGAGAAAAGTGAGGAAATAAAAGCCGGCGGTTTCTTCGCCGAAATCACGAGTTCTCGAAGTAGAATTCGCCGTGAGAGGTGAAGGCATCAGAAATTGATGTCGATGGGTCTGATAAGGCAAATGTAATCTTTCGGACAGAATTCGTTCACTGATTTCGTCGTCGAATGTACTATAGGGGATCTATGAAATATGAAAAATGACAAGATCGATCGATCGTGTCTAGAACGCGAACCGGTCGGGTCCTCCCAGCCCAGTCTGCTCGCTCCAGAGACAAGTAATCGTGTGGCGGTGTTGGTGTGTGTGTACATAGGCGAGAACAGGGGCTGATAAGTGAACTGAATGGGCCTCCATTCGATTTGTGACTCTTGAAACACATTTTTGGATTTGTGTGGCAACTATTTGTTAGTTGATTGCTCGAAAGAGATGGAGCCAAAGGCGGGAAAAGAGGAGATCTTGGGAATTATTTGGGAATATCGTAGATTGCATTTCACAAGGGAACTATTGGTCAACTTGGTCATTCCGAATGGAATGTACTTTTCTAGCAGCGTTTTTGACGTGGAATCCGAATGTGGTCTTCGCACCTGCCTAAAACCACTCCAATAAAAGTGATCGACGTCTTCCGCCTGATTTCCGTACCTGTTGTACCTTCCGAACGCGCATTAGTCTTTGGAAAATCCGGGTACGGACCTCATAATTGTGTTCAGCGCCCGAAACCACGCCCCTAAGCAAAATTTTTTGAGGCATTTTTCCCAAACTTGGCACAGACTGAGAGCGTCTTCGACTTTACGGATTTTCGGTTGGGCGCTTATTTATACGAACAAGAGGGCTCTGAAAGCGTTAAAAATGTTTCAGATTTGGCCTAAAATCCGCCCAGATAGGTTATTTAGGCGTTGATCACGAATCTAGGGTTTATTTGTCAATTTTCCGAAGTTTTCTACTTGATTCGTTCGAAGCTTTCGATCGGGAGCAATGTGAAGGCAAATCGCGACTTGTGTCGATTTCCGGAGTGCTACGATAGGTATTGCTCGAATTGTTTTTCTGAGAGTTATGTATTTGGAGTACTTAACACAAATCTGAGGTGAGTTTATCGATTTTTGACAGATTACGGTAGATTACGGTGGATATACGGTAGTTTGGTCAAAGTCTCAGAGGTTGATCAAAGTTTGTATGCGGGTGTTACTTGGGGTGGCGAATAGGAATTTAACGTCCTTTTGCCGATTTTGGAAATACTAAGGTAGGTTTAGCTCCCTTAATGGCATGGTGTCTACCGTTTCCTACAGTAAAGCGCAGATTTTTCCCGGAAAAGGACTCCAGATTCGTGTTCAGCACCCTTGATTATCATGCATACAAATTTTGAGTCAAATCGGAATTTTTTTCCAAAACACCCCAACAGTTTCATGGTACCCTTCCCTTTCCGCCAGGCTTTAAAAAACGCCTATGACTTTTTCAGAGTGATGTTAGGCCTCTGTCAGAGTTGGTTGAGCCGACGTAGCCAGCCCAGTCGATACACACAATAAGCATTGGAAATGGGGTGCAAAAACCCCCGGTGTGGCCTGCCGTCACCCCCCCCCCCCCAACACCCATCCGACGACACCCGCCCGGTCGATACGTATGAATGAGATAGTGAGGTGAGGTTGAGAAAATACCCGGTGCGGCCGACGTGGTTGACATCGTTGCAAAACGTGGATGACGTGGGTGCGAAAAACGCCGGGTGGGCGGGCCGATAAAGAAACATTGTGTATCACTAGGAAGCTATCCACCCTACTACCTCCGTTTCTTCTAATTACCCTCCTTCACATATTCTCTGAACAGGTTCGATCCTGTTGGCTTCGTAATCATCGTCATCACTTCCGGTGGGCTCTAGTCGGATACGCCGGGTGATTTTCTCTATCTCACCCCACCATTTCATTCATGCGTATCGACCGGGCAGGTGACGGCGGGATACAGCAGGCCACGGCGGGTTACAGTTGCAAATAGCACCAACTCTGACTGGGGCCTTAGGCAGTTGCGAAGACCCTCAGAGGATTCTACGCCAAGAGCGGTTCTAGAAAATTACATTTCATCCGGAATGGCCGGGCTGACTAAAGTAGTTGCCCTGTGAGAGGGAGAGAGCGGTCGTGCTCATGGACATGAAGCAACAACCGTATGACAACTCATCGAAAGAAGGTGATAGGGGTGGGTTGCGGTGGTTTTTATCCTGCCCGGTTGTAGATTTTCTTTTCTTCTCTTGAAGACCCAAGATTGAAGGAAACAAGCTAAATAAAACCTTTGAATTGATGTCTTGTGCCGAATCAAAACAAGTTTCGGGACACCCTGAAAATCGCCAGATGGGGTCGATGGGCTTTTCTTGAAAACGCCCATTACTTCATTTAAAGCAACCAGGCAGGCGTGGGTGGCATATTTAAATTCTACGTTCAAAATAAGATTTGTAATTTTTTTTAGAACGGCCAAGTCCACTGAACAAGCTTCCATTGTGAGGCACCTGCTACACTGCAGCTGCCTTTCTTAATGCGATAAATGTCAACTATTCGTAGTTTTTATATCGGTTCCATATACATATCCTCTGTTTCAGTGTCAAATTTAGTTTGTTCCTTCGCGTGCTCGTGCGGAGCGAGGGGGATACCGCGAGAAAGTATGGGGAGGAGGAGACGCAGCGTACAAGGTTGTTCAATAAGTTTTTTCATTCGATAAGAAAAACACAAATTTATGGTTCAAAATACACTTTACTATTCAGTGTAATCTCCCTGAACATTAATACACTTGCTCCAACGATCCTCCAATCTGTGGATCCCATCCCAGAAGTGAGGATCCGGAAGGTCTGCAAAATACGCTTCAACAGCCGTGATGACCTCTTCATTTAATGGAAAACGCTTGCCACGCATACATTTTTTGAGTTCTGGAAACAAAGGAAGTCGGGGGGGGGGGGGGGCAAATCTGGTGAATATGGTGGATGCTCCAACAATTCGAATTTTAATTCATGGATTTTAACCATTGTCAAAATGCTCTTGTGACACGGTGCATTGTCCTGATGAGAATGGATTTCTTCTGCAAACCTGGTTTTTTTCACGAATTTTTCCCTTCAACTGGTCGAAAAGGTTGCAATAATATTCAAAATTAATTGTTTTACCAGTTTGCAAGTAATCCACAAACAAAATTCTTTTGGCATCCAAAAAAACTGATTCCATAACCATCTTGGCCGATTTCCGAACAAAATCACGCTTCGAAGCTGAACAACCAGGTTCACACCGCTCTTTAGCGTCTTTTTTGATTCAGAATCATGGTGATAGACCCAAATCTCATCCATAGTGATGAGTTGACGCACAAAATCCACTTTATCTTTTTTTAAAACGCTCCAAATGTTGCTGAGAAAGTCGCATTCGAGTGTGTTTCTGTTCCACTGTTAGCGAATGCGGCACCCATTGTGCACACAGCTTTCAAAATCCCAAAATTTCACTTAAAATATGGCTCACACAGACTAATGAGATGTGTAGAGCCTCTGCTGAATTTCTCTCAGTCAATCGACGATCTTCCAAAACCATATCCTGTATTTTGGCTATAATTTCTGGTGTTGATGCGATTTTTGGACGTCCTTCGCGTGGATAGTCTTCGAGGCTTGTACGACCAAGTTTAAATTCAGCAACCCATCTTTCTACTGTTTTAATTGTAGGTGAACAATCATTATACACTTTAAACAATCGTTCGTGAATTTCTTTTGGTGCTACACCTTCCAAAAATGAGAATTTTATTACTGCACGATATTCAATTTTTTCCATAGCTGTGACACGACGACACCAAATGGCTTGCAACCAAAGAATGAATTGACAGATTAGAATGAAACTCCGCATATGTACGTTCATAAGAAGAGTGTACCAAAAAAACAAAAAAAAATTGGGCTACATAGTAGCAACGCCTCTCTTATCGAACGACAAAACTTATTGAACAACCTGGTACGCGCGACAGAGGTAAATTTCACCCCGGAATAGACGATACACTCCAACTCAAAGAAACGTAATGCGGCGGCAAACGTACAAAACCCGCGCTAAGTTTTGCAAAAACGGGGAGCATCTGGCAAACTTGGCAAAAAACTTTTATGCATGCAACGTTTTTTTGAATGAAGCCTTTTTTGAATTCTGAGAACTTCATCATTTTCACAGTTCAACAGTTCAAATTCCTACTATCTGTGTGACTTTTGTGCCGAAGTTCCCTAGAATCGCTTTGTTTTTGAAGAAAATAGTTTTTGGAATGGTTTTTCAAAAACGTCGCGCGCGGCGAGGTGCAGCGAAACTTTGAGCAGTATTTGTACTATGACTGGAAGAGCAAACTGTATGTTTTCTCCATAAATTAGGTGCAGGTGAGAAAATCTCAAGGTTAATGTTGGTTTAACTTTCAAAATCCTTCATTTAAGAGTCCGGGGTTGTCGCAACAAAACTCCGACTTTTTAGAGAGTTCTCAAGCGTGTTTAATCAAGTATTTCGAAAATTTGACCAACACAAGCCTTGAGATTCTCTCACCTGCACCTAATTTATAAAGAAAGCGCACAGAATGCTCTTCCATTAGTTGTACAAATACTTCTCAAAATTTCGCGCGCGACGTTTTTGAAAAACGATTGCAAAAACTATTTCCTTCAAAAACAAAGCGATTTCAGAAAACTTCGGCCTACAAGTCGCATAATTAGGTAGCAACTTGATCTCTTAATATGATAGCATTTCCAGAATTCAAAAAAAGTCTTCATTCAACAAAGTTACATGCGTCGGACGCTTTTTTGCCATGTTTGCCAGATGCTCCCCGTTTTTACAGAACTTAGGGCGGGTATTGTATGAAACGGACGGTCTGCCACCTTAGGTTTTGCGACGGATAATAACTCAGCCGGACGATTTGCGGTATCGTTTGGACAATCCGTGGTGATTTCTCTGCGCTTATGAAAAGATCAGCTGCGCTAGCAGGACGCTACGCTGCGCACTACCAGCCAGGGCTGTGCGTAACTGTATTTTATAATTTCGTAAATCGTAATTTTTCAATTCCTCGTAATTCGTAATTCGTAACTGATAATGAGTAATAAGCCCACACATATGTAGGCAAAACCTCATTCGATCTGGAAACACCTTAGCATTTCAGCGATGAGGTGTTTCTATATCGAAGTATGTTGGAGGCTGGGTTTCGGAATGATTTTTTTCTCAGCAGTACTTGAATAAATACTCAGCAAACATACGTGGGCTAGAAGCGACTTTAATAGACAAAATGGAAACTCTAAGCCTAAAGGCAGCATACAAGCTCGTAAACGTCATTGATTTAAATAACTACGGAAATAGAATGGTAAGACTCAGAACACAACGCCTGCGCATTTTGAAGAGTCAAAAACGACCCACAATGCCGCTGCACGAGAAAGAAGTTGGCCCCGCCCTGTATTTCTCCGCCCCCTGTAATTGCGTACTCCTTCGAAACAGGGATGCTGAGGCATTCCCATCGTCGGCAACGTTTGTGGGTGGTAGAATAAATACAATAAGTAAACCACATACATCGCCGACGGTGGTGATGGCCCAGCACCCCTGTTTTGTAGAATACAAGGTGCGGAGAAATACAACGCGGAGCCAATTTTTCACTCGTGTAGCGGCATCGCGGGTCGTTTTTGATGCTTCAAAATGCGAAGGCGCTGTGTTCTGAGTCATACCATTCCATTTTCGCAGTTATCTAGACCACGTTCACCAGCGTGTATGCTGCCTTTAACCAAGTACTAAAAATTTGCCAAGCTTCGCCCAACTTTTGAATACGGAAACATTGAAAATCACCACTTCATCAAACACATTTTAAGGGATGCCAAGGAGGGCGAGACTGTGTTGGGAAAAGTTTACAGTTGTATACATAGTTTTAGACTCAATCTTTCAAGGGAAGAATGCTTGGATAGGGTGACCATCCTATACACTTACAAAACCACTTTTTGAGACAGAAATCGAATGTGTCATTTTTTTCTATATATTTGTGAAGCGTGCACTGAACGGATTTATAAGCGTTCCTACCCATAAGCAAAATTTGTTTGGGTGGAGGCAGCGGTCTGAGAGATGCAGGTTTTTGTTAGAATTCTGAAATGCAAAAAGATTCTCGATTTTGAAACATTTGAAAATCTTTTTGAAAACGTAGGTTACTCTGCAGCCATATTCTTTTTTCAAATGTTTCAAAGCGAATTTTGAAATCATCACCCTTTCTCTCGTAGCCTCTGGAGATAGGCATCTATCAAAACTTATTTGGAAGTCCACGTGAAATCCTATGCCGAAAAGTTTTCTCAGGTTAGAAAAACATTTTCCTGATTTTTCAGCAGATTCGATTTCACGAAATACCAGTCTGAAGATGGATGCGTAGACAAGGCTGTTCTGAAAATCTCCGAAAAATTCTGAAGCGAAGTGTATATCGGGTTCCAATCTTTATTTGCTCCATGAGCCCGCCGAGTTTTATAGACGAGCCCCACAACTACTTTCCATATCGGAATGGAATTGATGTTAGTAGTTGCAGACGACCGCTTTTGCAGTTGCACAGAGTTTGTGACGTGCTGGGACGAAGATCAATCGTGTCAGGACCTCGTGGTCCCAGCATGATGCTGTTGGCACTACGTGTTGCAACTGCAATTTCGCTTCGATATAGACTGTAGCTTCACAAAAGACCTGCGTCTCTCGTGTTCACCATTTGCCGAGAGCATTCCATGGAAGTAAATAGCTGTGAAGCTCGCTCTACCGACCTTGCTCGCATTTGGAGCAATGAAAGGTTGGAACCTAATAACAAGTTTGGGCTGGTCAGTGTGAGAAGCGGGGCGGTCGGTCATACTCAAATCTCGTTCACAACAATTATATTTCGCCATGACCGACCCTACTGCTGGAATGTCAGGCTAAGGAAATTGAAATTGGAAAGAATAATCAGAGATCAGGAACAAAAAAGAAGTGTTAAATTTGTTATATGGACTTGGCCGCAAGTTTGCATTGTTCCTCCGACCGCGTTTTTACGTTCTATAACGATTTGTTACGATTTTGGGCCAAAATTTCGTAAATGGTAAATCGTAGAAAATTTGCCAAAAACGCACGGTATTCGTAATTCGTAATTACGCACAGCCCTGCTACCAGCTCTTCACCGGCTTCGGTGATGGATGCATCCGGTAACGGCCGCGGATCGCCTTTGCTCCTGACTGAGACGATTCTGTGGGAGGAATGCAACGTCTCAGTTTTATGCGCTCAAGAAACGCAGCAAAACACCGCTTTTGCAAAACGTTTGCTCGGTACTGTTCATCGGGGTTTACCGCTGTACTTTTCTTCTGAAATCCTACCCTTATAACAAATGTCACGATCGTTAGTGGCTAGCAAAGTTCGAAATGCAGGCTCTTTACAATTGCCCCAGACTTAGGCACGCGCGAAGGAATCGCCTGAATTTGAAGACCATCTCTTGTTGCTGAAATCCCTCCCTCCAATAATCGCCACGAACGGAGCGGAGACGTGCTGCAAACGGGAACAATTAGCCGGTCATTCCTTGCGTGAATCCCTGCGGACAAATCGAGAGCAGGCAGTGCCAATACATATTCCCTGCAGACAAATAGTTGCGAAACTACGGAGCTTTCCCCATGCATTATTGATGATTCACCCGACATCCTCATCTCAGGCGATCAACCTTGAAGTGCCACTGCACGCCATGTACTTTGATGACATGCAAAAACAAAAAAAATCGTGGGCACAAATTTCAAGGGCTCGGCCATGGGATCACAGTATTACACGATTTTTGAACTGAAACATACTGCTGGTTTTTTTTGGAATAAAGTGATTGGCTGGCTCAGCGAGCATTTCCGCTGCAGTGCGAAATTGGGCTCATGATTGCAGGGTTTGCAGCGCCGACTACGGGGCAACTCAATAAGCGTGAGGAATGCTGCAAAACTTATTGGGCAGGTTGGAGAACGGGAGGGAGACAGAAAGCAGAAAGCGTTCTCACGCTGGGTGCATCTTGAAAATTTTTCTCGGAATGAGCCTATGACCACACTTTTTATTTTCTAACAATAAGGCAACATTGACGCTAACAAAAATGGCCGAGATAACAACATGAATAGGCCCATACGGCCGCAATACTGTGCTTCTGTGGGCCGAATTTCGGTCCGCAATGGCGTCCCGACACGCTTAGCGGCAGCGCGCTTTAGAGTCGAAAGAGTTTCCAGCGCCGCAGCCGCCGATCTCCTTACGGGGGGAGCGATAACACTATCAGATAGGAGATTACTAGAGAAACAGCCTGATCTACCTGAACACAACATGTCTAGGCTCTATTTCGGGGTAGAATTTATTTCCATCGCTCGCGTGCGTGCGTCCGCGTGTGCGTCTCCCCACGCTTTCTCGCTATCTCTCCCCTCGCTCCGCAAACGCACGCTTAGAAACAGAGTAAATTCGGCTCTGAAACAGAGGATACGCACGCAATAATTTCCATCTAATCTCAAGAATACCGTTCTCTTTTGAAATGGAGAACTTCGTTGATTAACAGGCTTTCCATTTTCCGGTCAGTCAATCTGTTTAGCTTGTAGACTCCAATTTAGAAGTAGAGTGTTAGCATCTGAATGATCGCATGTTTTCTCAAGTTTCATTTGTGATTCTGTTGTAAGAGGGGGTGGGAATATACAGGCTTGCGAGACAGGAATGCGGAAATGCTGTCATACTGGTTAGTTTACAGTGCTTTAAACTCTGTTGACGACAAGGTACATATGGACTGTCCGGGCCTATGTATGCTGCTATCTCGACCATGTTTGTGAGCATGCATGGCACACCCATGAAATTTGCTTTTCAGATTCTCCTTTCAATGGAGGGCGTCACGCGCTGATCACAACGCTAGCCTCAAAACTTCTAGCGATCGATGTTATGATCCCCCAGAAATTGCCTAAAATGGAGAGGCGAAAATGTTCGAGATTAGTCGCTAAATCGATTGTTTGCCTCCCGGGTAAAACTAAAATGACGAAGAAATCGAGAAAACGCATGTGAAGCATACTTCTTCCAAATGAAATTCATTTCGAATATCCGACTTTTCAACTATAGTCGGATATAGCACTTTTTCGAATATTCGACTTTTCGACTATAGTCGGATACCGCACTTTTTCGAATATTCGACTTTTCAACTATAGTCGGATATCGCACTTTTTCGAATATTCGACTTTTCAACTATAGTCCGATATCGCACTTTTTCGAATATCCGACCTTTCGAATAAAAAGTCGACTTCGTGAGTACGGTAACGCTCGGAGGCCAACGCATTGTTTCAAGTGGAAAACTTGGGACCGAAACAATCATGAACACTGCCTTTAAAGGCAGCAGGCACGCTCAAAAATGGTATTGATTTTATGACATAAATCAAAGGTTTGGAGCTGGTTGCATTGGGAAGTGACGAAAAACGGACGAAAACTGTGTGCAAATAGAGAAATAACGGTTATTTTGTTATCAGGTGAAAGCGGACGCGTTTTACGGCGCGCGGTCGAAACAGCGAATATTAACAACAAAACGGTTGAGATAGAGAAGCCTATATACTCCTACAGCCTGTACTGGAACGTTTACCTCGTTGGAAGCATCAAAAACTAGCCAAAGTGACCGTATTAGTACTATCAATCTGGACGAGTTTGTATTTTGGGGCGGGGTTGCAGACGCTCAGGGGCGGGGTTGCAGAAATTTTTCGATTTGCATTGCTAAAATTTAGTAGTTTTGTCTGTCTGTCTCGTTTTTCCTTTAAAGGCAGCATACACGCTCGTAAACGTAATTGAGATAAGTACGGAATTAGAATGGTATGGCACCGAACACAACGCCCACGCATTTTGAAGCGTCAAAAGCGATCCACAATGACGCTACACGAGTGAGAAGTTGGCCCAGCCCCTGTATCTGCCCGCCTCCTGCATTTGTGTCCTCCTCCAGGGGCCGCATGCATCATTGGGCCGGGTTTGGGCAGGGGCAGGGCAGTGTGCGCAATTGAAGAACTCTGTAAATCACCAAATCAATCGTGCCCCAGCTGCCCCAGTTCGGAGGCTGGGGCAGCTAGAGCAGCGAAAAACACAGCTGGGGCACGATTGATTTGATAATCTACTGCCCTCGCACTGCGATGTTCAATGATGCCGGCTGTCCTGCCCCTACCCCAGCCCGGCGCGTTGATGCATCCGGCCCCAGAACAGGGGTTCTGGGCAATTCCCACCGCCGGCGACGTTTGTGGGTGGTGGAACAGGTACAATAGGTAAACCACACAGTGGGATTGGCCCAGCACCCCTCTTTGGAGGAGGACGCAAATACGGGGGCGGGCAGATGCAGGGGCGGGGCCAACGTTTCACTAGCTCAGGCAATCGCCGCATTCAATGCGTGTCGAATATGCATTCAACTCGAAGACAAGATGGTTTCGAGCACAGTCGAAGAACGTTCTGCTAGGGGAGCACGTGCTCCTATTGTGTTTCAAATTACAGCACCTGCTCCAACAAATAAGCCGTCCAATGCGTGCATGATACACATTCAACTCGACGACAAAACGATTATCCAAAAAAGGAAAGTATACGATGCACTCATGAGACGGAACTGAGAAGTCGACAGCTTCGCCGGTTCAATTACCCAAGTTTGCGGTACTTTAGCCGCCCGGCCGCTGGAAGCCTCTCCCAATCGCTGACGGCCCCAGAGGGTGCTCGGCGAGCTGACCGCGTCGCACGCCAGTGCGCCAGCCGCGTCTGTGTGCTGCTACGATAGCGCTGGACTGCCTTGCAGCACGTACTCCTGCGACTGAATTTTGCAGCACATGCTCCTGCTATAAAATTTTGCAGCACGTGCTGCTGTTTGGAGCACGTGCTCCTGTGATGAAGCCATTCGATGGGTGTGGTCATTCGAGTTGAATGCATATTCGACACGCATTAAATGCAGCCGTTTTCTGACAAGGAAACCACAATAAGTCATAGTGACCATGCCAAATGAAATGTACTTTCCTAGAACCATTTTTGGACGAAAAGTCTGAATATGCCCATCGCAGCTGCCTAGACCCATTCTGAAAAAAGTTATGAGCGTTCTTTCTGTGATTTTCGTACCTATTGTACCCTCCAAAAAGCGCATTATATTAACGCAATTCCGGAAACGGACCTGATAATCGTGTTCAGCGCCCAAAACTACCCCACTAAGCAAAGTTTGGGTGAAGGAACATTTTCCTAACTTTGCGCAGGCTGACAGCGTTTTGGACTTGTACGGATTTTCGGTTGGGCGTTTATTTCTACCAATTAGAGGGCTCTCGAAGCCTTTTAGAAAAATATTTCAGATTCGACTCAAAATTCGTTCTGGGAGGTTATTTGGGGTGCTGATCACGAATCTGAGGTTCATTTGTCGTTTTTCCGAAGTTTTCGACTATATTTGTTCAAAGCTTCCCACTGGCAGAGAAAATTGACGGCAAAATCAACTTTTGACGATTTCTGGAATGTGACGACAGATGTAGCTCAAATCGTTCCTGTGGAAGTTATCTGGAGTGCTGAACACGAATCTGATGTCAGTTTATCGATTTTTGTCAGCTTACGGTAGATTACGGTGGGTATACGGTAGTTTGGTCGAAGTCTCAGATTTGTCTCAAAGTTTCTATGTGGGGATTATTTGGGGTGCTGAATAAGAATTCGATGTCCATTTGTCGATTATCGGAATATTGAGGTAGGTATTGCCCTCTAAATGGCATGTTACCTACCGTAACCTACAGTAAACCTCAAAATTTTTAGAAGCGAACCCCAGATTCGTGTTCAGCACCCCAGATTACCCCTACGTACATGTTTTTAGCAAAATCCGGAGAAAATTTTAAAAACACCCTAAAAATTCCATGGGGGTACCCTTACCTTGCCGCGAGGCTTTAAAAAACGCTCATAACTTTTTTCAGAGTGGGTCTAGGCAGCTGCGATAGGCATATTCGGACTTTTCGTCCAAAAATGGTTCTAGAAAAATACATTTCATTTGGAATGGTCACTATGACTTATTGTGGTTCCCTTGTGAGTGTCGCGTCATTGTGGGTGGTTTTTGACGCTTCAAAATGCGTGAGCGTTCTGTTCGGTGCCGTACCATTCCAATTCCGTAATTATCTCGATTACGTTCACGAGTGTGTATGCTGCCTTTAAGGCCGTCGTACACCCAGAAAACCACTCTATTTCTTCGGGTTTTAGAGATGGTGTGATCCTCAGAAGAAAAATGGCAGAAGAACCGTTCAAACCCTCGAACTGGTAAAGATAACCAGAGTTGAAACGGGTCATGGCGGACAATCACACGACTGGTAAGATGCTTAACATTAGACGTTCCATATCTTCCGAATTGTGGATTTCTGAAGCACAAAGCTCTGTCACTGAGCCAAGCTGGGCCCAGGTAAGGGAATGAAGGCAAAAAATGAAGAGCGGTTTAACCGCGTACGATGCCTTTAAAATTGGCGTGCCGTC
The DNA here is from genome assembly GCA_029168955.1 of Aplectana chamaeleonis. Taxonomy (NCBI): domain Eukaryota; kingdom Metazoa; phylum Nematoda; class Chromadorea; order Rhabditida; family Cosmocercidae; genus Aplectana; species Aplectana chamaeleonis. The sequence continues at coordinate 304,411 of JAPDOI010000144.1, forward strand.
ACTGCACACATCCAGATCAGTGGTCCAGAACAGAACATCCAAATCGATATAGTAACAATGTTTATTCTCTTATTGTTTGGCGAAACATTCTCATATCAAAATGCTACAATCAATGCGAAAATATGTTTGTAATCGAATGTTTGTATGTATGTACGTTGGTTGAAGAACGACAACGATCATCCATCCATACTAATTCTTAGGTTAGGACTAGAAATCTCTCTCTAGGCGGCAAGCGCGAGCATTCAACCAGTAAAAACAAAATACATACTACTGGAAGATGTACGACGAATGATTCAAGAATAGAATACAACATATACCGGACGGAAGAAAAATAGTATAATCATAAAGTCTTTATGCAACCACATGAGGGTACAACAATGTACAAGTTATGTAAAGTATAGCCATTGCGAAGAGATCGCTAACATTTATTACTTTTCACTTGTGGGGGACTCGCTGCTGCCCTGTCTCCACGCGGGAAACGCGGCGATACGGACTAGATCATCGGATGAGGAGGTTCTGGAGCGGCACGATGCCGGTGGAGACGACGTCGCGACGGCGATGAACGCGACAGCAGCGCGCAATCGCACCGCGTCGCGACAACACTCGCACATTCTCACCGCGCGACACCACCAGCTGACCGGGCTCGCATGAGTCCGCAATCACAGAAGCGAGCGGCGACGAGGTGACGACAGCCATCGGCGAAAGCGTCCGATGCATGCTCACGCGACTGAAAGCACAGATACGATCAGCTCGGCTCACACAAACGGATCACAAACTCTCAACGAAAGCTATCAATTACTATCAACAGAAGCTGCACAGCGACCATCCTAAACGAGTTCTTCGTAGTTTCCCCCCATTATATAGTAAGGTCAAATTAATAATAAAGGGACCTTAGGCGTCGTTTATGCATAGTTCAACGGCCGAGGTGCACGGTAGAGTGAGGACCGAAAAATTTCGAATAATTCAATCAATCATGTTTTCGCTTCGATGCCAGAATGGCGTGCGCTGTTTCTGATTTCCAGACATCAGGCAGTACACAAGCTTTCCATAATTGATGGCAGAATAGAATTCTTCGCATTCACAAAATCACAATTGTCAGTTATTCGAAATAATTCGAATATTCGAACATTTTCGAATAATCGCAAATTTTGATTCTATGAATGCACAAAAACTCACTCTGCCATGGAATCTGGAAAGGTTTTCCCTTACTTGGTCTCTGAAAACCAATAAGAGCTCAAATCATTTCGAGATTGAGGCGAAAAATCAGTTGATTGAATTATTCGAAATTATTCGGTCCTCACTCTAGTGCACGGCGTACGATATTGATCGTGCTGCCTTGCCTGATCAATATGGCAGGTTCGCACTGGGACGCGACGCAGCGCGGCACAAGTGTGAACGATGCCTTATGTTTGTCGCTAATACCACGAGTGTAGGAGCTAGGTGACTGCGCAACTTTCTTATTTTCTTAATTTTTGGCAGCCTTTTCTGCTTCCTGATGAACAGGACAAGATTCACCACGAAAGTGTGAAGATTTACCAGGAACTGAACTGAACAAAGCTGCTTGTATACCTTGTTTCCATCGAGAGGGCCATCCTAGAGCGCAGAGATCCCATACACCAGTCAGCAACGAGACGGCAAGGGCGGGCAGAAAAGCAGAGGGATCGGCTGAGACGCAGAGTGAAATCACCACAGGGAAAGGCCTATTTCAGAGTTACAGCGCTACAAGATTCGATGTTGATTGGATGCTATCTGTGGGCATCGATCGATAACGCGCCGCTCGTCGATTCACATATGAAGCATGACGTCGCGCGGCGATCGGACTCTGAAAACCCCCAAAGAGAGGGCGGTGATGGCGGCGGAGATCGATTTCACTTTCCGGTTACGGTAGGCGGTACTACGTGCATTACACCCCCTCGATGGAAACAGTATACCCTCAGTTTTCAGCTCTCATTTTTTTGTCATTTTCAGCTACTCAATTGGCTAAATCTCTGCCTTCAGAGTGCATAAGTCATCTGTTACAACCTTTATGCCCACTTTTTCAATTTTCCAGCATTCTTGGCGAATCGTCTTGCCTTAGGCCCTAGTTAAACATCGGCGTTTCGCAGCCGCTGGTTTTTGCGGGACGTTTGCAATTGGTGATATTTGGAAATCGACCAATAGCAGACATGAGGCGGTAGCCAGCGGCAGCAAAACGTCGGTATATACCGAGAGCCTTGTGTTTCAATAAGACTTCCTTCCATATCAAAGGTTCCTCATTCGGAAGGCTGGGAATACCTTTTTTTTGCGATTCGCCATTATGCCTCTGTGGAAACTTCAAATCCATTTTCGAGTGCTTCAACCCGGAAACGGAACTGAATTAGGTTTGAATGACGAAATAGGAACATCTGGCGGTTTCTTTCTCGAAAGAAAAGAATTTCGTTAATTCCAGTCTCCTCTTACAAAGGCTTATTGCAAACCCTCCCCTGCAATGAAGCTGATGGAATGTGGAATTGCTTACAGACTAGAGAACTCATCTACAGCCTGCACAGATCGCACTGATACTTTTAGGTCCTTATTAACAATTTGCTTGAACTCGATGCACGTATTTTATACTGCCTTTATTCGGGAGTGCACGAGCCCCCCTTTTCACCCGCACACGCTGCTACAGTAATGCATCACTGCGGCGCGGTCTGTGACGAGCCCGTTTCCTCCCACCTCATGTGGCAGGCATCGACTTTCGCATGACCACCGTTCATTCGTCCGCATGACCGGCGATCATGCTCAGAGAAGGTGAGTCTTTGAATTTTTTTCGCCGTCTTATGTTGTTTCGATAATAATTTAAATGTCGTCGTAATGGGATGAGGGTAAAAGACCCATGGATTTGAAACAGTAGATTAATGTTCAAAAAGAATGATTTTTTTGGTAAAAAAGAGAGAATAGATGTTTTCTAAATTTCTTGGTAGCGCGAAGGATTGTGTAATGCTTCATGTACACCCTAACCTTGAGCCAATACGATGATATTTGAATTATCACCGAAACAGCTGAAAACGGCAAAGAAAAATTGAAAAAACTCACCGTCTCTGAGCACGATCGCTGGTCATACGGATGACTGTATGGTGGTCATGCGAAAGTCGATGCATGTCGCATGGGGTGAGGAAAACGGGCTCACCACAGACCGCACCGCCGTGGTGCATTACTGTAGCAGCGTGAACGGATGAAAAGGGGGGCTTGTGCACTCCCGAATAAAGGCAGTATACAATGTCTGTGCTCTGAGTTTGTGCTAATACACAATAAAGAACGCAAAGTATCAGTGCGATCCGTGCCGACGTTATTTAAAAATGATTTTCGGCTTCACCTTCATTTTTCATGCTCCTTTCTTGGTTATCTTTGTTTTTTTTCTCGTAGGGTGTTGCAAAGAGGGGTTTTGCGAAAGGGAGATTTGCAGCTGCAAATAGCTGTCGACCTAACTAATAGAGTGAATAGGAAAAAGAATGAAACAAAACAAACGATACCATTGGTATGAAGTCCCTCACGGTCTTATTTTTGTTAAAACGAACGGAATGGAGAACATGGATTTTGCTTTTTTTGGCTCCGAAACCCGTTAAAAACCCCTAATAAGAGTGCTTAATCAAGGCAAACCCCGGGTAAATCACTAAACCATTTAGGAGTCGCGAGTAATATGGCTAGCTATCACTCTCAGTGAGAATCCTGCAGAAAATGGTCATGGCTTTGGCAACTTTCTTCCAATTTGAAAGGAACTTCTGAAAAAAATTCTCATGAAGCCCGGAAGAAAGCTGCGGATCCCCCTTACACACAATGGGAAGCCCCTACTCGCAACACACAGCAAAAAAATATAAACCAGAGAGAACAGAAGAAAACAAGAACTCGTTCAGGACAACCACCATACCGCATATATTAGAAGTGATTCCCCTCAAAATACAGCTACATAATATGTACTATTTACTAGAAGGCAATTAGTCAATGCACAGACAATGAATGTCAGTCTATACATGTACATCCATCATCTTACCTTTGTCAAAAATTCGGCCACAAAACAAATCTTCAATTAAAAACTTTGAGTAAGAAATATATTAGAAAAGCAGAAACCAGTGCTCACCTCTTCGGCAATGGTATTCGAGAGCGTCGCTTATTTTGAATGGAATTCGATAGTCGGGCCGGTACTGACGAGCTCTTCGGAACTCGAGAATCCGCCGGTAGCCTACACGGCCCACTCAAAAGCATCGACTGCGTATAAAGCGGTTGGGAGCATTCTCGAACTTCCAAAACTGAAACGGACTTCACTAAACCGATAAGGTTCAGGCCTAATTCTCACTTGGTCGGAGGGCGGAATCGTGTCTTATGAACAGGATATGACGGTATTAGAACTACCCCTAAAGCCATAGGCAGAGGTGGTGCTCACCTGGAATGAGGGCGAGCGCATCGACAAGTCGCCACAATAACGTTCGATACGCTGTGGGTGCGTCCAACAGGAAACCACCCGGTGAATACAGGCGGCGAAGGACATTCTCCTTCAAAACCACATAACACAACCAGCAATCTAGAGAATTTTCCCTGGAACGGAACACAAATTGCTCTTTGTGGACAGAAGGATGTCATCCTAAAACCTTGAGTGTAAATTCACCCACCTAAAAAGCTCTTCGAAGAACTGCTCAACACGAGAATTTTCGGACTTCTCGCTCGAATCCAGCTTGGTCACGATCGAAAATACGTCTTTCGTTGCGGGACCTGCAACCACGAGAATGTTTTTTGAAAATTTTCAACTTAGGATCGAACCACCACATATAGTTAGGTCCGTGACTTGCTTACTCGAGAAAAAAACATTTGAATTTCACCCGCAGCTGGCGCGGCGGTCACGTGCGCCGGCCCGCTAGTCGATTCAGGCCGAGAGAAGAGCGCAGCTGATCAGCTTACCGTACCGCCAGCCGCCGATGACATTGAAACCGCACCGCCCCAACCGCGAGTGGAATTTAAATGTTTTTTTTCTTGAAGAAGCAAGCCACGGACCTAACTGTAGCCAGTCTTGACATCGGAGCGGCCCAACATACCTGGTGCAGTAACAGTGCGAATCATGCTCCAGGAGGAAACGTCATCCTTGAGCCCATCCGAAACCAATGCGGCCATTGCGGAGAAGAGGTGGGTGGCCTCCTCGCCTCGGGCAACGGCTGCGACAGCATCGACTATTGCTTCAACCAGACTACGTTTTGTCGAGTAGATCGGCAAGCCAACCACTGACAACTCTCTAGCTCTAATCTGTTGACTGCCAGATGACCTGCAAAGAGCTCAGACTCGAGAAATAGCACCTAACAAACAACCTCTCGGCTCACCTCCGACTCCTCGGCATGAGCTCGTGAGCGGTTTCTGGTCGATCCGTTGAACAGTCGCATAATACATGCCTTGACTGCGTGGAATGAGCCCAATTCGGTGGATGTATTCTGGAACTGTTCATACTCATCTCACGTACATTTTCAAGGTGAGCCAGGTTCCGGATGAAAGCCATTCTTACCTCCTTCGCACTCGGAAACACGTCCTACACGGTTCCGTACGTTTTCGTTCGATACAATTCGAGTGTGACGATGACGAGCTCAGCAGCTGAGCATTCGACTTGAAAAACGAGCACGCCTCTGCCACATGCCTAAAGAAAAATTGTTATACTTCTATTCAATCTTGATTGTTTTGACGTCATCGTCGCGCTAAAAGTCACCATTTGCTCTCACAAGTATATGACTTTCGCCCACCACCAAGATTCGACAGCATTGCTGGGAGCGTCGGGAGCGCCGTTTCTCTTTGCAGATCAATCAGGAGGTTCTGCGGCCTCCTTTCCTTAAAGGCAGTGTTCACGATAAAGAATGTGTTTCAGTTTCCACTAGGAATGGGCACTGGAGGGGCACACTGTAACGTTGACGTCGGAAGAACGCATGAAAACGATCCGGGAAAATCTCCAGAAGAGCCCGAAGTTGCCACTTCGAGCGCAAGGCAAACCCCAAAAGCGCAACACACGCCCACCGACGTGAACAAATGTATGCTCGAGATCGTGAGATGAGCGATGATTTCCAACCATTAGCCCCGTTCTTCCCTTCATTCTCAACTTCTCTCTTTACTCAGGTCAGCTCGCATACATCGGCTGCGAAAGACGCAAGTTACAAGCCTCGGACAACTCGTCCACCATGTTTCCTTAGCTCAGTTTTTAAGGGACCATAACTCCTTTCCCAGTAGGTCTTGCACGATTTCAGAGACATCATTGGAATCAGCATGGGACCGTTTTCAAGATAGGCTGAAAAACAGAAAAACGACTTTTATCGTGGACACTGCCTTTAAGGATATTCGGGAGAGCGACCCCTTCCGATCCGTTCCGTCGGAAGCGCGGCTCAGCCCCTTAAAGGCAGCGTTCACGATGATCGTGACTTTCCACAGTGAAATGATAGGCGAAAAAGTTCCTAGGCTCCCAGTGTCGAAAGAACGGTAGAAAACGAGCCATGAGTCACAAAATAGCGGCTGCAAACAAACGTTCTGGTGTTCCGGAACCGCCCCGTGCTACAGGTACGCCCCCTCGACGTGAATAAATGAACACTCGAGATCGTGAGATGAGCGATGGTTTCCGATCAAAAGTCCCGTTCTTCCCTTCATTCTCAACTTCTCTCTTTACTCAGGTCAGCTCGCACACATCGGCTGCAAAAGACGGAAGTAACAAGCCTCGGACAACTCGTCCACAATGCTTCCCTAGCTCAAGTTTTGAGGGGCCATAACTCAGTTTCCAGGGGGTCTTGTACGATTGCAGAAACATAATTGGAATCAGGGTGGAACCGTTTTTAAGATAGGCGGAAAGACAGAAAAATGATTTTTTTTTTCATGAATATTGCCTTTAACAGCGGGGAATCGGGAGTGTGGCCCACCTCTCTGCAGGCCGTTCGGGAATGCATTCGACCCTCTCACGACAATTTTGCAAGCGAGGTCCTCCCACCGAGTCGGGAAGAAGTACGGGTCACACACTTTGGCACAATGTTGAGAGCGAGCCCTTAGACCGGAACAAAAAGAAGAGGGTCCTTTTCTCCTTCGAGACAATACGTTCACTCGGGAGTGCGGCCCACCCCTTTTTAAACTTGGAAGTGTGACCCCTTTCACCGGCACAAAAGAAATGTGGTTCCTTCACGTAATATTACGTTTCAGCCAAATTGATCATGTGTTCTCAACTAACCTGCAACCAGTCTGTGGATCGTAACCCGTTACATTGGTATAATCACAACCTAAATTTGACCCTACCACCCGCATCAAGAACCAAGCCAGTCACAACTCTCTTGAAAAACTCACTTCCCAAAGATTTCCTTCGAGGTTCTCAAGTATATCCAAATTCACCCGTCTGGTCCACACCTCATTACCAATTGTCACTTCCGCCTATTGCCCTGTCGGTGAATCACATTTTCCTCAAAAAACAGCCCATTTCGTCCATGAGCGCATTTCGCAATGAAAACAGCCGGCTCGATGTTATTTTCTCTGTGCTTCCCCGCCGAAAGGATTAGGTCTCAGTCTTTGAGATTAATCCTCCGCCTCTCTCGAAGCTCTACCTTCCTACCCTATTCTTACATAAACTGAATTTCACTAGGAATGAGGTGTTTAAATTGTTACCTATTCGCCAACCTTTGCACACCCAATCCCTACAATCGATGCATAATCAACCTCTGAGTTATAGGGGAAGTCTGCAGAGAAGTGCATGCTATTACATCATTGCGGTCGTCATCTTCCATCTGCACTTGTCAACCCTCAGGCAGTTCGATTAAGCTCTAAGACCTTCACCCATCACTGGAGACGAGAACGGCTAGAAGTCAGGGAGAAGCAAACTCTTCTAACACACATCAGGGATGAGCGTAATAAAACTATTGAAATCGAATGTTGGGTTTTGGCGCAATTCCCTTCTATCAGATCGGAAATCGGGTGCGAAACGCACAAAATGGGGCAAATCGCTGGTTTCGTAAAGCGAGATGCGGAATACCGCTCACCCCTGACACATTCAACTACAGGCTTCAGTGAATAAAAAACTGTCACCTTTTTGAATTTGATTAACTGCGTAGAACTCATTTCTTTGATCAAGCTGTCATTGGTATTTGTTTAAATATTTCATGTGATATCAAAGTAGCACGGTGTAATGCTCACGTATGCAGTTGAATAAGTATGACGGGTGGAGCTGGAGGTTCACATAGTGCTAATCAAGGAAACTTCAAATTCTAACTCTTAACGGTGCTAACAGTTCAAGTATCCATCCATAAAATCATCTATCCCAATTTGGAAAACCGTATTTCAAATTGTCAATAAATGTAATTCAACGCAAAAAAATTGTTCGAAACTTCGAAGACAAAAAAATCATGAATTTTCGGAATGAAATCCAGAAGAGCGGAAAAGTACACCTTTTTTGTGAGTACGTCCGGCCTGGATCTCTCCCGAGACATTTGACTCCATCCCCTTTGCTAATCAATGAATTCTATGAGCAGTGATCGAATTTTTTTCCAATGTTCGTCTGTGTTTAAAGAGCGAAAAAGACAGAGGAATGACTAATGGATGTGATTTGCTGGATAGTGGACATTGAACCAGCAGACGAATGATTTTTTTGTGCCAAGGACTTCTGACAGAACATTTATTGATATTCATTTCTGGGCGATGGTCGTAATGCCTCCAAACCGCAAATTGGGCGGGGAAGGAGCGCAGGGCTGTGATTGGCGGTAATCGGTGCATTCTCCAATCACGGTCATTCGGCCCTCCGAGCTCTTTTCGCAGTTTGGACGCGTTACGACCACCACTCGCATTTCTGACTGTAGTTTCCGTTAAAACTGAATAAAAAACATTGGCTCAAAGTCAGTAAGGCAAAGTCTTAATAGAAAGACTGATCTAGGCGCGAGCTGGAGTTCTGAAAATGGTCTGTCGAAAGTTAAGGAGAAGACAAATGAGGACTGCTAAATTTCCTTGAAACACCTAAATAGATGAAAAACTTCAAAAATTCTATTTTTCAGACTCCGAATGTTAAAACATTTCAAGCCCAAACCATGTCTAGCGAGGTAACTTAGGGCGCCTAACACAACTATAAGATCTATTTCCAGTTTTTCGAAAGATTACTGTCTGTTACGGTAGAAAAAGCATAATTTACAGTATTCTGCCAAAAAACTGAAAAAAAAAGAAAATATAATCGTTTTTAGCTTTCTCAAACAACCCCCTGGACAAAGTTTCGGCTGAGAATGCTCCAAATTCTGGGAGCAAATTTTTTTTTAGTTTTTTGATCTACCCAGGTGTATTAAGCGAATTAAATAAACTCTAAATAGTAACTTAATAAATAACTTTGAATACACTCAACAGGCCATTTTTTTCAAAACTCCACTTTTCGCTAAGATCAGTTCCAAGTGAGTGTGCGCGAACCAAGTATGAGCAGAATAAAAATATGGCCATTCGGAAGTCGGTTTTTGGCACAAAAAAATCTTCACGGTGTTCGGAATTCAGGCGCGGAACGCCTGAGAATGCGCCGGAATGCGGTTTTTGAAACGCGAAACGCAGGAAAAATTAGAAACTATCCGGTGTTTTTTTCGTTCCATGGACGTGATATTTTCGCGTTCCGCAGCGCTTTCTGCGATTTTTGGGATCGGAACGAGGAATGCCAAAAATGCGCGATAGTGCCGGTTTCGGAACGCGAAACTTGGAACCTCGCTCATCCCTGGTATGAACTCAGTGGCACTGGGACTGCTACTTCCACATCATTCTTCCTCCTCCCCCCCTCCCTATCATGTCAACTTCGTGATGCTCATGCATCGCATTACATTTCATGAGTACTAACACGAGGTTATCCACATGGAGTCCGACGCAGTCTGCAAGAGAGGGAACGGACGTCTCTAATGCATAGTTAATGATGGGGTGATACAGATAACTCACGGACAATGATGTATTTATAGATCCCGTGGTATGATTCTCTCTTCTTCTACAAGGGCTGAATGAACTAATGATGAATCCATGGGTTATGGTTAACCAAGATGGCCATACTTAGACCCTGGGTTTATCGTTGATGGATCAAATCCCTAGAGAATTAGCCGCAGGTAATTTGTTTATCTTGCTAAGCTCTCTGTCTTGAAACCTTTCCTTCTTCCGCAAAACTCTTTTTCCCTGGATGATTCTAAAAAGAAGGCATCATACCACTCTCTCTGACTTTACAAGCTCCCATAAACCCTCCAAACTGCTCACAACGCCCCCCCCCCAGGTAAATAGTCACCCTGCACTCACTTGCTTCGTCAACGGATGGTTACACAAGGACATATAATCTGGATGTCTATCCAATCTCTGGACAAAACATAGAGACAGCGGCGGGCAACAGCAGTTCCCCGTCGTCACAGACGGCTGTCATTGCTTGGCACATATGCATATATCCTCCGCCGTCGTTAGCCGCAGTCTCGTTATCCGAGCCGCTATCGGATAGCTGGAGCTAAGAATTGCACGAGGATTAATCGCTTCCGCCGCCAAACACCTCACCCAGTCACGAGGCTGAACGCTGTTCATGCGAGATCGTCGACTACCAGGTACAAGTCAGCTGCTCAGGTGATCGCTGGGTTTAGGCGTCATGCCCTGGAGGCTAGATCGGGGAGTTAGAAAGATCTGACTGCTTACATACAGAAGATTCTAATGTTTTTTCCGGCTCCCGTACACCTTCTACATGAGGAGTTCCTCTTTCGGAATGGGCACCCACAAGCCGTTTTGTTGCGAGGTTCAGATCTTGGGTCGTCTGTTTCTCCAATTTTGGAAGGGTAGAAAAACTTTGGGTTGAAGTGAAGTTTTTGGAGGGTGAAATCTTCGATACCCAACCTAAGTTTTGGTGAAAAAACCACAAAAACCCCGGAAACTCGCTTTTTTCGTCTTTTGACCATAACTCGCTTCAAAGTTGACGTTTTTCTAAACCAAAAGACGCCTTAGAAACAGCATCGAGCACTAATCATAAATACCCAGGGTTGAAGAAGAAGTAAATTTTGAAGAGCTGAAAATAAAAGAAACCTTAATCAAAAAATAAATAAATGAACTAGAGTAGACATAACCACACATTTCAGCATATCATATTGTCTCACTTTCACCTACTCGATTGATTATGTCAACGCTATAAGCCTCCTTCGGAAGTAAGCCATGTGTGGATCAAAAAAGAAGAAGGCTCGATGCTGATTCCAAAAATGTTCTCAAGTTCGAAAAAGGTCCACTTTGAAATGAGTTATGACCGAAAGACAAAAAATGCGCTTTACCACGTTTTTTCTACCAAAACTTAGGGTGGGTATTGTACATCCCTTCATTTTATTTTTTGCACATTTTCGAAAAAAAAACCGAAGTTGGCTCCGCTAATCTGACTTAGTACTCATCGAGAGACGGAAGCACACATACAAAATCAAAAAGTAAGTCGAAGTGTACCGAGGGAGTGAAGAAAAAAGGAGAGGGCAGGACTTTAGATGGTTCGTGTTGCGTCATTCTGCCATTTGCGCCGCCCATTTCACTGCGCATCGTCGTCAGAGGTGAGCGGAATGAAATTATTAAACTTCGGAAATCGACTTTCGGGTTTTGACACAATGTTTTTTCTCGGCTTCCGGAAATCGGGTACGAAACGATTTAATACTGGTGGAAATGCGGTTTTCGAAACGTGGAAATTTTTGAAATTATTGAAAGGCAGCTCCCACAAATCTTCCGCGTTCCGAAGCGCTTTGTGCGGTTTTCGTAAAACGGAACGAGGGCAAATAAGGCGCGAAATTGCGGGATTCGGAACGCGAAACGCGGGATTCCGCTCATCCCTGATCGTCATTATCATCACAGCTGATTTCTCGGATCGCTATATACTTTTTGCTACGTTTTGCTTCATTTCTTCTCGGTTTATGTTTTACTTTGAGAGTTCTTTTTTTTGTTTTTTGTATTCATAAAGTACTCTTGTCATCGAGTCTCTACGTAGTCGATGTGCTAACATGCGACGATTCCCCTCCAATAAGACAATCCTAACACTTTCAACGTTCTAAAGAATCCGCAGACAACAAGTCACTTTTTCTGACCGTTGGTCATGGTTTACGACAAGTCGTTATCAGCGAGGCGAAGGCTGCACAACAAGATGAATGGGCAAGAAAAAACCCGCTATAGTAAGCCATTGAATGGACTGGCCGATGACAGCTCCATCACAAAAACCATTGCTCTGAGCGGAATATATGCATCTCAATCCATTAACCTAATGGTATACTGCCAACGTTGTAGGCCATTGGATGGTAATCAGGCGGTGGAACTAATGAAGCGAGACCACAAAAACATCAGACAGTAACGACAGGGTCTAAGCAAATAAATATTTGTCATCACTAGACATCATTCAATAAATGTTCTCGCGAAACCCCTCATCACAGCCATTCCTCTGCTGAATCACGACCCAAATTCCAGCTAATCGCAGCCATTTGTCACTCTTGTCTTTTTTTACGCCCTTTGGACAGAGAGGAACATTGCACGGGAATTCAATCACTCCGCAGAAAAAACTAGGGCTTAGTCAGATGTAGGAAGCTAAATGTTTTCCGGGCATAACTGAGAACTCGCAATCCTCCTTTGCTCACAATACCGGTCATCTCTTCAAGTTTTTGGGCAAAAAAAAACGCGAAAAGCGTTTATTCAACAATTTCGACATAACTCTACTCAAAATAGTCCATTTTTAAATATGTTTAGAGATATCTGAGATCAGCATTAGGAGCTCTTTCTTTTAGAATAACACTTGGCTAACGACTGCTTTTGGCCTTTCTCGGCTGTCGCATGGCAGTCTGCTCCAAAGTGCTAGATGACCGACCAAGGAGACCGCCCCTCCAAGCCACAAAGTCGTAGTCGGGAAAAATCAAAGAGAGAGGATCTTGATAGAAGAAAAACCCTAAAACGTTTTAGCAAGTGTCTAGCGACTACTGTCCTGCGGAACAACGAGTGGGCGTAATAATTTACGAAAAATTGTTCATTCGGGGGCGTGAATATGTTCACGAAAAATCGAAGAATTTGGCTTTTTAACGGAAGTTTAACTGATCCGCGAGAATTGGCGATTGGGTAAGGAAATCAGTATGAAATACAGTAAAATAGGAGAAAATGAAGTATGAATCGCAAAATTTCAGAATGTTCACAAAAAAGGTTTGTAAAGAAAAAAAAAAGGTTCAGTCAAAAACAGAAGAAAATCTTTACCTAAAGGGCAAGAGAGATCCTCCACTACTTTTTTTTCTGAAAATTCTGGTCACCATGAAGGAGGGACGAATCCGCTGTGTTGGAGTGAAATTTATTTAGGTTCATTGCGTGCGTCTACGCGCGTAGGCTGCGTCTCGTTCTCCCCGCACTTTCTCGCTGTCTCGATCCTTGCTTCGCATATGCGCGCGATGGATCAGAGTATATTTGGCTTCAAAACAAAGGATAGCTTCTTCGAGGTACGGGATAACGGTCTGCTTGACTGGATATGTTTGATACACCACGGCAGAATTTTCGCACGATGTCTACAATACGAGCCTAACCCTTAGGCTAGAATCGAGTCTGCCAAAGCATTGTTAGGCACTTTAGGCATTAGCCGCGTGCTTGAACATTACATAGTGAAATGCACTCTGACTGAATGCTACTATGATATCACATTAAATATTCAGGCTATTTCTCGACAACAGCTGGATAAGACTAATGAGCTCTACGTGACTAATCTAAAAATGGGTAGAAAATGGCATTTCCAATTACCCCTTCAGGATTAAAAATAACCTGAGAATCCAGGGAAAGAAATTCATGAAGTGCAGATTTACACACAAACTTTGTCGCATTCCTATGCTTTCAATTGATGAGGTTAACTCCCTCCCCATCCGAAACTGGAACACATTCGCATGCCATGAGGATCGAATGACTATGTTGACTGAACATCAAAAAACTTATCGGCAAATCCATTTCGAGCCCCCTCCCAACCGAACAAATGAATTTCTGGAATGAGGCTTTTAGGGAATCTCCGAATGAATGAATGAATTCAACATCCGCCTCCCATTTTTCTTCGAATGAATGAATGGAGAAATTCAAAAGCTTGTCTCCATTCAAGTCGAATAAATATACGAAAAGTTTTGAGAATAATCATGTGAGCGAATATTCATTTTTTAAAAAGGTATAGGAATATACTAGCGAGACCTAGCGAAGTTTTCGCTCACAGAAACTTTTGCGTGAGCCAACTACCTGAGACGGATTAGTTAGTTAGAACGGTGGTGACTGACTTCCGTCTAACCGAAAGTTGCTGTACGTAGGTATGGACTCTCCTGAGCAGAGCAGGGTGCCGTACATTTACATCAGGCCGTGGGGGTATCACAATGTGGGATCAAAAAGCAAAACATAAGAAGCCAGCAGTAAATCGTCGGTTGCTACCGGCATAAAATTCACAACCCCTTCTGCACTTCCTTCCCTTACTCTGCCAATTCGAGACTTGATGCCGCAGCAAAAGAGACTTGATGCTCATGTACAAGTCGGCATGAAGTCTTAATTTGCCGCGCTAAATTCACTGTATGGGTGAATTTGCCGCTAGGAGAGGTGAGAATGAGGTGAATTTCCCGTGAAAATGGTGCGAACTGGCAGCGAGAGAGGGTCCAATTTACCCCGAAAATGAGGTGAATTAACCTCGAAAAATGGGTGAATTTACCCCGAAAATTTCACGAATTTGAAGGTCCACAGCAAGGAAGCCCCCCCCTTGTCCGCAACATGAGCGTAATCTTCACCGAGGTCTGCGGTGAGGAGCCACCCTCTGCGGACCCCGGCGTAACTCGTCCCCCCGTTGTGAGGATACCCACTGTATCCTCCCAGCAACCAAAATTATGCTGGCCTCCGGAGAGTGACCCGAAGTCACCTTTCAGGGCCGGCAGCAGAATGCCGAATGAGGACTCTGGTGGGATGAGGCTGTTTTTATACCGGCGGTGCTCATAGTAAACACATTGAGACGTGATTATTCGTTTTATCATGTTTTCGCTGGGATGTTTTCATTTGTTTAGAAATTTCTGAGATGCCAGCAACGGCGGTAATTTCACCTTTTGCGCTGAGTGGTATCCAGCCGCTCAACAACTGATGTGCATTAACATGTTAGCGCAGGCGGTATTTTCACGCTTTGCGCTGACTGATATCCAACGGCTCAGCAAATTCACCCTTTACGCGGATAAGTTTCATGACGGCGCTAAAGGTGAATTTGATGCCTTATGATAACAAAACGTGATGAAGGCCGTTTTCGCCGAAGCATCAAGTCTCGAATTGGCAGAGTACGTCGCTACCCACTGCCCTTTCTTCCAATTTGTAGAGTTCACAAGCTATTAATCTCGCCTTACCGTCTCTATCATGATAAGGACAAACGCATTCTCATTTTATATGATGTTTCCCTAGTTCACCAACGTCATGCCCTTGTTCTCAATGAATGAAATTAGTAGGTGGTTGTTTATGTTTTTGTGGTGCAGATTTTGATAAGCTCAGACTTGCAGCATATACAAAACTGGTTTTCGGAAGTTAGGGAATCGAAATGACTGAGCGGTTGCAATGAGTGGCGAACAGAGAAGGTGCGGAAGTGGACCTGCTGCTTGTTTCCTAAAACTGGCAAGAAAATGTCTCAGGAATTCTGCGTCAATCTCAAAACGCGTCGCACGCTTCTCAAGATTCATGTTTTCCAATCTGTTTTCTTCTGCACAAAAGGTTAAGATTTAGCATTAAAAAATTAAAAAACCTTTTTCAAATTCTACATTCTTGGTAACGTCCTGCACACTCCCACTGCGGTCCTGCTAACTTTTGATGACCTGCACACTCCCACTCGTGACCTGTGCATTTTCTATGACGCCCTGCACACTCCCACTGGGGTCCTGCACACTCCCACTGGGGACCTGCGCACCCTCTATGACGTCCTGCACCCTACCATTTGGGTCCTGCACACTATCTGTGACGTGCTGCACACTCGCGTTGGGGTCCTGCACACATTCAATGACGTCCTGCGCACTCCTACTCAGGACCTGCACATTTTCTGTTATGTCCTGCACACTCCAGCTGGGGTCCTGCACAATTTCTATGACGTCCTGCACACTCCCGCTGGGGACCTGCACATTTTCTATGATGTCCTGCGCACTTCCACCGGGGTCCTGCACACTTTCTATGACGTCCTGCACACTTCCTCTGGGGTCCTGCACATTTTCTACGATGTCCTGCACACTCCCGCTGGGGTCCTGCACAATTTCTATGACGTCCTGCACACTTCCTTTTGGGGTCCTGTACACTTTCAATGACGTCCTGCACACTCCCGCTGGGGACCTGCACATTTTCTATGATGTCCTGCACACTTCCACCGGGGTCCTGCACACTTTCTATGACGTCGTGCATACTCCCACTGGGGTCCTGCACACTTTCTACGACGTCCTGCACACTTCCGCTGGGGTCCTGCACACTTTCCATGACGCCCTGCACACCCCACTGGGGTCCTCCACACTTTCTATGACGTCCTGCACACTTCCGCTGGGGTCCTGCACATTCCTACTTAGGGCCTGCGCACTTTCTATGACGTCCTGCACACTCCGATTAGGGTCCTGCACACTTTCTATGACTTCTTGCACACCCTCACTGGGGTCCTGCACTCCTTTTATGACGCCCTGCATTTTTTGCATCGCTAGACGACTCGCAGAAGTTATCATGACCCACGGCCAAAAGTGCGCTCCACGGACAAACTCGGTTGCCCCGAGGCACGTAAGAGGTGACTCGGGCTGATTTTTTGGTAATCGATAAATGTCGCACCCACCTAAATGTTGGTACCATTTCATACAAGTTTTGATCGGCCATTCCTAAGATATGCGGGACACATGCACACACATACACACACACACACACACATCGGGACATAACTGCTTTAAGTATAAGGATGTGTTTGGAAAGCCCTTTCATTCGCCGCATATTTGAACGTTCTATGAACGTCCTAAGAAGAAATTGGCCAAATTTTAGAACACCGAATATCGGCTCTCCGACAAGATTAAATAATTCAAACTCCCTAATGAGCCGAATAATCGGAAAGGCGAATAAATCAAACTCTCAAATCAACCGAATGATCAAAAAATTTAGATTCCCGAATGAGTCGAATAGTCGAACACTCAAATTATTCGATTAAGTAGTGTGCTTATCTGGGTCAAATTCCGGTCCACAATTGCGTCTCGACACGCTTTGCGGCCGCTCGCTTTCGAGTCGAAAGTGTTTCCAGCGCCGCAGCTGCCGATCTATTTACTCTAGGTGGGTTTTAGAAACTGGAAACTAAACAAAATTGAAGAAAACTGTATGAAAAAGCCATATCGTGTCGGCTTTGGAGCTGTAAACTCGATTGACTCGAGCGCGTGCGGCCGCAAAGCGTGTGGAGACGCAATTGCGGACCGGAATTTGACCCGGATAAGCACAGTATTCAATTCGGTTCTATGTTTAATGCCTACCGAATCGCATCCTACCCAGAGTTGACATTTTCAGGAACCGGCTGCCCCACGATAATCACCCTCGCTGAAACCTCATGCCCTAATCCTGAGAGTGTTCGATGGAAATCGTAAACAACTTTCACAACACATTGACTCGCAATCCTACGCTTACGGAGGGCATCGGGTCAACTTAATAATAATTCGTATGATGTGCGAACAACTCGAACATTGCAGTATCCATAAAATGATACATCGGGATGTAGAAATTTTTATTTTATTCGAATATTCGATTTATTCAGATATAAATTGTTCGATTTTCGTACGACTTATTCACTCAGAGATTAGAAATATCCGGTTTTCAAATCTCTGATTCATTGGGGAATTCAATTTATGCTGTTTATTCGGAAAAAACTTAAGAACTCAATTATATATTGGGTCGATTCACAAAACAATATTCATGCGCCCACTCACAGAAACAATTTTCTGTTATTATCGATGAATTATAAAAGAGTAACTATCTAAATATTACGTATATGGAAAAATTCGCTTCATCGGGATTTTTGAAAAGAAATGGTCTTTGGTAGAATTAGGTCTAGTAAATGGGCAGGGCTGCGGCGGTAGATAGTTGCGCGCGATCGAAATCCCGTTGGCCGGTGGTGTCGCAAACTCCGCACGGCCAGCCCCAATGATCGCGCTTCACTGGACTCAACTTGACAAGGAAATCACAGGTAGCTCGAGAAAACCATTCGAATTTTTCGGAACCCTTAGTCTGAACCATTGTTCCATTTGAAACCCAGTGTCGAGTGCGTATCCTCTGTTTCGGATGCAAATTTAATTTGCTCCTTGGCATGCTTGTGCGGAGCGAGAAGGGAGACGGCGAGAAAGTGTGGATCGAGAAGAACGAGACGCAGCATACTCGCGCACGCACGCGATCAACAGCGGCAAAATTTCACTTCGAAACCGGGGCTATGTCTACTTTCTGTTCACGAATTTTAGGGTCTACATAGGTAAAAAGGAAATTTTATCGGAAACCTCTCCATGTTTCTGACTATTTATTTTCGCCTGATGAGCACAACCGGACACAAACTTTTGGGCTTCTGATAAGTTCTCGCCAGTATATGATCAAGGTTCCGCCTCGCAGTCACGTGGAAACTCCCAAAATACGCTCCCCTTCCAGTTTACCGAGTCGAATCCCTCCCTAACTTATTGCCTTTCTTTCTTCAAAACAACAGCCCAGAAACAAACGAACCCTCCTCCTCCATGAAAACGACACCATACGCGGCGGACGCACACATATTTGCCCCCGTCGTCCGTCCACATGGCCCTCGAATTCCACACGGGACTTGAGCCGGGCCACGGTTGACTGAGTGTGAGGGGAAATCGATGGGGAGCCGTGGAGTGGATGGAGGACACACAGACTCACACCGCGTACACATTGAGCTTGAGGGCAATGGTGGGGGCAGCTGCGATGACGTCACTGAGGGTGAAAAACGAAAAAGAAGGGAAAAAGCAACAACAAAGAGGAATGAAACAATGGGCTAAGCGCTCACTTTGGAAGCAGAATCGAGAGTGACGCCCAATCCTCGATGTGTGCCGGTCCGCTGCAGCCCAGGCCCGAATCTGGAGAGTCGTCCTGAAAAAGAGAAACGTTGTGTGCTCTCTTCGACACACAGCTGCTAATGGCGAACGTGCTGCAGTAGGATTAGAGATGACGAGGACGTTGAAGGCAGTGTTCGCGATAATAATCGTGACTATTTTGGCAGAAAAAAAGAAATGTTCCGGTGACTACATGCTGTAAGGGTCTTATTGGGAAAGACGGCGAAGATTGCTATTCAACACGGAAAATCGGCTGAAGGTCGACGAACTTGAGAAATGACACGAATTCTGGCAAGCCCCGTCGACCGGAATTCCTTAGGACTTCTAAAAAGTACTGAAAATGGAAATATTTTCTATATTGTAGCAGAGGGTTTTTCGTTGCCGCAGTTTATTTCAAATCAGTGCTAATTTTGAAGCCAGCATCGGACCTTGAATTTATCGTATGCGTAGAAAACCGTATATTATTTTTCAATGTTTTTGTATAGCACGGCCTCTCAAGTGAACGGAAATGCCAAAAGGGCCACTGAAAACCTTTCATTTCTAAAGGATAACCAGATTGGATACACTGGAATGTTAATTTAAATTTTGTGCCAAAATCGTTCTTAAAGTTTTTCTGTATGTGGACTTTGTGCCATAATTGTTTTCCATGTTGTTTGATGGTCGCATCAACAATCTAAGGAAAGGTGTTATGTAGATGATCGACCAGACTGCTAGATGACTCCACAACAGTTTTTAATTTTCAGAACCTCAGGTTTTGTGGGTGATGCCAGCTAGCCTCTAAAATGTTTGACTCTACACAAAAAAGTGGTTTTAAGCGCGCACCAACCCTTTGATAAACACTTCCACCCGTTTCTTCGATATTCACTCGAAATTTTGAATTTTTAATTCTTTCAGATTCTAAAATAATTCAAAGAATCAAGTCACTCAACTTTTTCAAACAATCGGCCCAATTCAGGTCGAAACCAGATATTAAACTGCAAGCAAATTTCAATTTCCAATCCAAAGCTAATCGATTGAGTTCTGCAAGAACAGATAATCTTTCAAAAATTTTTCTTTGATCGTCGCCCAAATCAAATAGTGAACAGATTTTCAAATGTATTCACTAATTCAAAATGATTTGTGCCTGGAAATTCAAAAAACACTCATCTAGAATTTTCACAAGATCGAACTTTTCAAAAAATAAAGATGCCGGGTTACAGATTTCACAATCATAATATTTTCAAGTCTTTTGCCGCCTTGGTCGAATTTCCGAATAAATGGTTTTTTTTCCGGATTCGAACATCGTTTAAACTTTACCTCTAGTGAAAGGATAAATCAGGCCAAGCCGAATAAGTCCTCTAAAAATTATTGAATCACTGAAAAATGAATTCGAATTTTCCAAGAATTTTCAAATAATGAAAGACTAGAACTGAATAGTTTTTCAGTACTGAATATTTGAATATCGCTACCAGAACACGCTCGAACACTCGACAGAACGGATAATCCAAATTTCCGCATGAACCGGATATTCGACAGAAAAAAATCTAAAAATTCGATTTCTCACGTGAAACGAAAACTCGGGACATTAAATAAGTAGAATTATTCTGATAAATTGTTCGATTTGGCTCCGATTTGGAAGAGTATTCGTGCTGGAGCTCAGATAGTGGATTATCTCGACAAATTAAAACCTAGTACTAATGTAACCTTTTTTAGCCAATTGCACAGCATTGATCGGAAACGTTGACTTCAAATGTTAACGGCAGAGTTCACGATGACTTTCGTCCCCGAAATTCTCACTTCGAGCAATACGTTGTTCACCAAGCGTTACAAAAATTACGAAGACACGGCGAAAAACTCAATAAAACTTCTTATTTTAGTGAAATTATTCTCTGACCTGGACTAGTTGTCCGGTTGAATGAAGAAGTTCTCGGTGACTATGACCAGTGAAAACTGGGGTCAATCGGAAATGGAAGAACATTTTATGCAAAACTGCATTACCTAGGGTAAAAAGCAGAGAACGGAGCAACACAGTAGAGAATTTGAAGGACGGGCCCACAAAAGATTTCATTGTCACAACAAGCAGCTGCACTATGAGTTCCTGATTGGAGTGAGAGTGCAATATATCGTGTACTTCTGGTGCGTTTTTCCATTTTTTCGTCATTTCAGCGCTATTCGGGGACCAAACAATGGTTCTAGCAGATAATCTCGAAATTGAAGATTATTGTAATAAGGCCTAGTCATACTGTAGCCGTTATCCACCTTGCAATCTAGAATTGACCCGCCAAACAGGTGCAAATGACGCGGAAACTTGCCTGAAGCAGCGAGGGAAGCGGTAAATCAAGGTCGGACGTGAGCGGAGGCATGCCTTCTCGTTGCACTTTCAGCATCACATCACTCAGCGACATCGTCGACGACTCACATAAAGTCGGAATCTGCACATATGACATTGAGTATTTAGATGTTACACATAAAAGACAAAAAAAAATGAATTATGCCCCCTCTTCCCGTCCGAAGACAGAAAAAACTCCCACTCACTGATAGAAAACCATGAAACCTCTCCATACCTGATGTGGCAGGGCGAGAAATCTCAGCTCGGGAGCGATCGACTTGTGCAAATCGGCGAACGTCCGCCTTGGTTTCGAGGGCGCTGAGCGGACGATACTCGTCGACGTCGGTGCAGAAGCGGTGGCGATCGGAGCCGCGGCTCTCGCGGCTCTACGCCAACGATCCTGTGACGTTGACGCGGCGTTGGCGCCGGCCGCTTCAAGCTGAATCTCGTTGTCGTTGACGTCCACGTATCGGCCATTGTCCTGCGAGGCGTCACGTCCAACAAAATTCGCCAGAAGACTAGTGGGACGTCGTTGATTCGACGACGGAGTCGTATGAGGTCGAGTGGCCACAGTTGGCGCGCTGAAAAAAAAGAGAATTTATTATGACGATTCTCTCATAGAACAAATGGGGACAGGGCTAAATGCCTCATAAGGCCGCCGATGACAAATTTCAGGGTGCGCGCCATTACATCCGATCGAACGCCGATTAGAACCGCCGGAATCTGGGCTATATCCAGCCTGGCGCTAAAGTTCCCAAAATATTGATGAGAATTCACGGAAAACTAGATTCCATCGATAAAATAAACAATGTTTGCGCAAATGCCGCCATCTGACGCTCAATCACGGTTATTTACAGAGGCCATCGGCATTTATTTGCGCACACAATACGACGAAACCGCCGCTATCGCTGAATTGAATCTTTCCTCCGTTTCGCAGAACATTGAAAGACTACTTTTGCTTGTTTAACGCTAAAAATCATGCTTAAGACACAATATACACATCTGTTTGTCAATTTAACACAAAATAGAAGATTTGCAAACAAGGCAAAAACTTTTGGAGGTATGGGGAATTGAACCCCAGCCCTCTCCCATGCTAAGGGGGCGCTCTACCACTGAGCTATACCCCCACAACGCCTAACCGCATTACATCGCTCATGAAGAATGCCGCGGTATCATTTCAAGTGATAAGCACATGAATTCACGTGTACACTAATACATTTCTCATACAAGGAATGAACATCGATAATTGATTCCTCCATATATATATATATATATATATATATATATATATATATATATATATATATATATATATATATATATATATATATATATATATATATATATATATATATATATATATATATATATATATATATATAAATATATATATATATATATATATATATATATATGATTTATTTCATAGCGCACTGGTGATCATAGAGTTGTCGCTTACATATTATGCAATCCGAATGCTTAAAACTAGCATTACTAACATACTAGGAATTGCATCGAAACGTAATCCAGAACGAAATGCCAAAATATCTAATTCTAATGCACCATAGACTCTATTCATATCAAAAAATTACGTTTGAATGATTATGTGGAAGTCAAATGCGCAGTCGTTTTCGTTCAATGAGTCAATATACTTATTTATAGTGGCAAGACTCTATAACTCGTAAAATTCGTAGTGCAAAAAAGTGCAAAACTTTCTATATATCAATAATTCAGAGCCGTACCAAAACAAAGAAAATCACTCGATTATAGGTTTCAGTGAATAGAAAATTACCATCGCAGTAATGTACTGGTTTTTGACATGTTCACGTCAGATCTCAGATTTTGACACGTTAGCACCACATTTCAAAGTATAGCTTGGGCCGCTCATTTTGAGCCGGTCGAAGCGAGGCTTATGGGGCTTATCATGTCAAAATCTCTTCATCACTAATATACTTTGCCATCACCGACCGCTCCGCTGATACGCCCGAACTCATCCTTGCAATCTAAGCTATACGTATTCAATAAGAGATGAGCAGAGAAAGGTTCTCATATGGAAACGTAGAAAAATGGGGAGAACGGAAACGCCGACATGAACAGGAAAGTATAAAACAACCAGCAAAAAAGAAACGGAAACAAAAGCTCTCCCGTTTCGTCACCAGTTCGTTTTTTTCGTGTTGTCCTCCAATAGGGTCAGGATACGGAAAACTGATGTGCAAGAATTGGAAGACGGAAAACGGAAGCCGGAAAACGGATATTTTTGCACATCCTTAATTCAGGTGTTTGATAGTCAGGGATGTGCGAAAAATTATCGAAACTAAAAAAAACCAAAATTTTCAATTCAAAAATTCGTAGAACACTTCGCAATACTATGCTATGTTGCAAAAGTGCGCCTTTTGATTTTCGTTTTTTTTTTCGAGAAATCAATACCGAAAAAAAAACCGAAAATTTTTCGAAAAATGGTTGATCTCCAGTTGGCCTATCTGCACCCAAAGAAATTGATCTCGGAACGAGAATTTACATTTCTCGATTTCTCGTTTTTGGAGGTTTTCCGCACATCCCTAGATATGTATAGTGTTCTTAATGTTCCAAAAAATACAATGTACAATGAATTGCGTAGCATCAAAACGCTACTAAACCATTTTGGTGACATATTTCTAATCGCTGGAACTCGTAACCAATTGAAACGGTTAGGAGCAGAAGTTGGATCGGATCCACAGTCGGCATAGATCCTAATGCTACTTAGCGTTCCCTATCGAAGGTTGGCGCGAGCTCAGTGCCATGTGCTACAACATAGGTGCACCAAGTTTGCGCCAACCTTCAATGAGGAACGCAAAGTATCTTCAGGATTCATGCCCATTGTACGTATTATTGATTTCCGGTTCAAATTATTGGCATCGCACGGAGTAGAAATCAATTGATATATTTGTTCCTCAAGAATGAAATCAGCAGATATCATCCACAAAAATAGGGTCCAATATTCGGCCTGATAAAACTATACATACCATACCCGCGCTAAGTTTTGTAAAAACGGGGAGCATCAGGCAAACTTGGCAAAAAAACGTCCGATGCATGTAACATTTTTGAATGAAGACTTTTTTGAATTCTGAAAACGTTATCATATTCACAGATCAAATTGCTACCTAAATATGTCACTTTTGTGCCGAAGTTCTCTAAAAGCGCTTTGTTTTTAAAGGAAATAATTTTTGCAATCGTTTTTCAAAAACGTCGCGCTCGGCGAAGCGTTGAGCAGTACATGTGATGGAAGAGCCATCTGGATGCTTTCTTTATAAATTAGGTGCAGTAGAGTATATCAAGGTTTGTTTAGGTCGGATTTTCAAAATCCTTAATTTGAGAGTCAGGGGTTTTCGCAACAAAACCCCGACTTTTCAGGCAGTTCTCAAGCGTTTAGTGAAGGACTTCGAAAATTCAACCTAAACAAACCTTGAGATTCTCCCATCTGCTCCTAATAGCAATTTGATCTGTGAATATGATAACATTTTCAGAATTCAAAAAAGTCTTCATTCAAAAAAAATACATGCATCGGACGTTTTTTTGCCAAGTTTGCCAGGTGCTCCCCGTTTTTACAAAACTTAGCGCGCGTATTGTATTTCGCAGAAAATGACTCTGGAGTCTGGAGAAAATCGCAGTCCTGAGTCGGTCATCTATCACTTTAGGACAGAGTGGCAGTTGAAATGGTTATAATGCCAAGCGTTTTCCAAAAGAAGAGGTCTGTATAAGAAACTTAGTATCCGAATCACTCCTTTTCGGATATCGGACCGGATATCCGAGATCCGGATAATCCGATATCCGAAAATTTGAAAAAATCCATTATCTGAATCGAACCAATATCCGGGAATTAAAAATCGGCATTATCTGAATCGAACCATTATCCAAAGGGTCGAAAATTCGGATAAAATCGGATAAAATTTGGATAAATTTCGGGTGAAATTCGGGTAAAATTTCGGATAAAATCGGATAATTTTCGGACAAAATAGGATAAAAATGCACTAGGCCACGCCAATTTTCCGTACCGCCTTCTATGTTATTAGTGCATCAACCCAGGATTTTCCTCCTTCCGAAATCGGAAGAGTCGTTGCGGCGCTGAATAATGAGCGTGGTCAAGTGAGATGACCAAGTGGCTAGGTATTCAGTGTAGTTCTTTGTGTAGTCGCTTTGCATACCTTTTACTAGCTAGTTGTCCTGAAAAACCTGTGTATGAATAATACTGAGCCTCCCAACGACGATAGAGTAATTGAAGATTTGTTTTCATATTTTCATTAATATGCATACATGAAGATTGAAGTCTGCATGTGAACATGCTGCAAATGTAATGAAGTACTATGTAATGTTTGCTCCATTATGGATGTTTTCAAAGGCTTGCCTTGAGTGCCTTATTTCTATTTCACCGTTTTTCCTCAACTTTGTTCCGAAAATATCCGAAAATATCCGACCGGATATCCGTATCCGAATCATTGGAAAACTGAGCTTATCTGAATCGATCCATTATCCGAAAATTTGAAAAAGCGCATTATCCGAATCGATCCATTATCCGAAAAATTAATTTCGGTTATCCGAAAAATTATTTTCGGATAACATATATACTGTATCAGCAAATAAAAAGAAATGATAGGGCACAGATTTCTGTTCCAAAGGCTACTAATTGTGCCAATGGTGTTTTGAAACCTCTTCAGCCCATCAAAGTCAAATCACCCACGGAAGCAGGTTCTGGAAAATAGTTTCTTTTGCCCCCTAGTGCATATTAAAATGTTCACTACGACTGAAAGCACTTCCCCTCTGAACCCATTTCTACAGGTAATTCGATGCGGTACGGTAAGAACAGCAAAAAACTGAAATAGGAACAAGTCCACCATTGAAGTCTAACGGTCGAATTTTTCCAGCAATACTGCTCACGTGAGAGTCGTTTGGGGCGCTAAACGCAAATATGAGGCACAGTCGGCACGGATCGCGCTGATACTTCGCGTTCCATATTGCAAGTTGGCGCAAACTCGGTGCACATATGTTTGTTATAAAATATACGCACCGTGTTTGCGCCAACGCACAACAAGGAACGCGAAGTATCACTGCGATCCGTAACGACTATGCAGTTGTTCAACCAGGATTTGAACCAATTCTGACAAGACTCCATAAAAAGACTATAAGCATTTTCACAATTTCTTTGACCGGACAAAACAAGGCATTCAACTTTCGCACAACCAATCAGGTCAGCGGATAATAAGTGCCCGACGGTCGTGGTGCGACATTGAACAAGAAAAACGTTCAATTATTTCACAGATAACAATTTCAAGATGATTCAAAAAACTGCTTATTTCTTCTCGGATAAGGCACACTTGAAAGTTCGATTTTAAAGAGAAAACAATTGAAAACCAAGATATGAACTGTACTTGTCGTAGAGAATATCCGGTCCGCAGTTGCAGACAGCCGCTGTTGCAGCACGCAGCACGATGGTAATCGTGCTGCGTGAGCCTAGTGGTCCCAGTACGATCACCTCTGAGTTGCGTGCTGCAGCAAAGGCTGTCCGCAACTGCGCACGGGAATTTCATGCCGATATAGACAGAGCGAATAAAACGGTGGAGTAAAAAATCTATTTGAAACTACATATTTTAGAGAAAGAACTCGATGCCCGGTGGAAAAAATCACTGAAGCGCGGCTGGCAATAATGGTTTGAATTCATTGAATACATTGGGAGGAAACTCAGATTTCAACGTTAGAACTATGGGATTGAACAAACTTTCTGGCTACGGCACATCGCAGAGCATCGCGCACTTGCGCATAAAACATTGAAACACTCGAAAAAAGCAGGACCAAACCAGCAGGTATCAAGAGTTATAATGGAAAATATACAATTGTACATCATTTGGACATCGTGTAAAGAGAAGGAACGAAATCTGTGGGGAACTCTCGCCATTCTGAGAGAAAAGTTCAGGATTTCCGACAATTGATATTCTTCATGGCAAAACGAGTTTCAAATCATTAAGAGATCGATACACAAGGATCCCTATCACTGGAACAAGCGGAAAATTAAAATTTGATATTGACAGTAGTTTTCTGTAGCTTAGAACCGAGTATGGTACAGGTTTATTCGGTTAAGCCGGTTTAAGCCGAATAAACCTGTACCATACTCGGTTCTAAGCTGCAGAAAACTACTGTCAATATATAAATTTTTTATATAATATAAACTATAATATCAATATATATATATATATATATATATATATATATATATATATATATATATATATATATATATATATATATATATATATATATATATATATATATATATATATATATATATATATATATATATATACTGATTATTGCATCGACATTCAAGAGGAATCATCGCCGCCATCAGCTTACGTGGCAGGGACCAACCCGGCTATCTCCAGAAGAGCAGCGGAAGCGGAAGATGACAACTTTGAAACTATGTCCTGACGAGGAATATTCCAGTATCGGACATTCGAAGATCTAGAGCTGTGTGGGATGTCGCATTCGATTCGGATCACCGTCCTGTTCTGTTGAACTTCACTGCGAGGATTCATAAGAGGGAAGCGAGGGGCTCAGCCTCTCCAGAGGATTGACATGACAAGTCTCAGAGATGAAGAGTGCAGAAGGAATTTCCGACAACGCGTTTCTATTCACATCGGAGTACGGACTAAGAAGAAACTTTGCGACGCGGATTCTTTGTCAAATGCATCCAGGACGCTTCGAAAGAGGCACTCCCGGTTGTACAGCCTAAGAAGAAGTTCGCCTACGTCTCAGAAGAAACAACATCTACCTACAACAGAGTATGTGCTCTCCGAACTGCAGGAAACTTCGTGGAGGAGAAGCGTCTGAGGAGGAAGTTGCGTCGGCAGCTTCAAAGTGACCGCGAACGAGAGTGGACGTGTAGAGCTAAGGAGTTCGAGAAGGCTTGGGAGGAGAAGAATCCGAGGAAAGCCTACACGTTGCTGCGACAGTATAGCGGGAAGATGAAGAGATGTTCTCCTGTCTTGAACACTACCAATGGAGCTGCAGTTGGTGATGCGACGCTGCCAATATGGAAGGATTACTTCAGTTCACTACTGAATCGTCCAGCGCCATCAGTACCTGAGCTCCCGCATGTTCAGAGAGCACATTACGATGTCAGTGAGGAACCGCCGACTGAGTCTGAAGTTTTGGATTGTGTCCGGAAAATGAAGAATGGAAAGGCAGGTGGAGATGACAACATCACTGCTGAAATGCTGAAAGCTCTTCCTCCGTCTGGGATTCGTGAAATGACCAACACCATCCGTGCCATATGGATGAGCGAAAGGATACCCGATTCGTGGAGACATGCGATCATCGTACCTCTTCACAAGAAGCTATCCGTCACGGATCCTAAGAACTACAGAGGAATCTCTACTTCGTGTCATGTACAAGGTTTTAGAACGTATCATTCTTGAGCGACTTATCAAACATCGTGAAGGAACGACCAGAGATGAGCAAGCCGGTTTTCGACCTGGAAGATCGACCATCGACCAAGTGTTCGTCGTGAGAAGAGTAATTGAATCGTGGCGGCGGGTTTCGAAGCCATTACAGCTTGCTTTTGGACTTTGAAGCCGCGTTCGACTCTCCTCATCGTGATCGATTGCTCAATGCTCTGCGAGCAGATGGAGTCCCGGAAAAGTATGTTCGGTTAATCGAGGACATGAACAAAGGAACAACAGCAGCAGTTCGTACACCTGTCGGGTTTACGTCAGCTTTCGAGGTGAAAACAGGAGTAAGGCAAGGAGCCGTTGCAGGACCTTTTCTTTTCAACTTCGCCGTTGATGACATCATGCGTAGAGTTGCAGAACAGTTTCCTGCGGATGTGATCCTAACACCATCAGGACGCTCCTTGTCGACCTGGAGTACGCCGACGACATTGTGTTATTCGCTGAAAACAACGCAAAACTGCAAAGGATTGTGAACCTCGTTTCGAAGTATGCCGCAGCCTATGGACTTCGTCTTCGTCCCGACAAATGCAAGCAGATGTGGGTCTCTCAGAGGCCTTCAACTGGAGTTTGTGTGGACGGACAACGTATCGAACTGGTGGACGATTTCTGTTATTTGGGCTGTTTGCTGAAGAACGATGGTAGTTATGCAGCGGATATTCGACAACGATGTGCGAAAGCTACGTCTGCATTCAATTCTCTAACCAAGTGTTTGTGGTCTACCACCATCGCGAAGGAAGTCAAGTTGCGCGTCTACCTATCCGCTATTCGCCCTATCATGATGTACGGATCGGAGACGTGGGCAGCACCGAAAACGCAGATGGAAAGGTTGGATTGCACGGAGAGGAAGCTTTTAGGCGTTTGCTTGGATATTTCTGGCCGCGTGTATGCCATAACGAAGACCTTTACAAGGAAATCGACGCAGTACATCAACGCTTGACACGAGGGAGGTGCCAGCATCTCCTAACGCCATCTCAAGCAGCAATGGAAAGTCGACTTCGACTGCTCGGGCATATACTAAGAAGAACGCCGGATCGTCTCGTACAACACGCTTTAAAAATGCTTCCAAATCCTGTCTGGAAACGGCCACCTGGGCGTAGGCGAAAGTTCTGGACGGATGTGGTTAAAGAGGATTTAAAGTCACTCGGCATCGAAAGACAGTTCAGGCGCGATGTTTCGTTTCGCAGGAAATGGAATAGTGACAGCTGGATGGAATGTGTTCAAATTGTGGCTGAAGACCGTGAAAAATGGACACGGCGTGACCGATGCGGAATGACCGCGTCAGGCGAAAGCCATCCGATTAAGTCAAGTAAGTCATATATATATATATATATATATATATATATATATATATATATATATATATATATATATATATATATATATATATATATATATATATATATATATATATATATATAATATCAACTTTGTCAATGCCGAGATTAATTGAAAGTCGTACATGGACGGAAAATTAAAAATTCGCCGATATTAGACTCCAAAAAAATCTAATAAATCTAATTCACATAAAGTTTCAGTAAAGAGAGGACATCAAAATACACTCTTCTTTTCAAGACTATGTATTTCCCCCCAGAAATCACAGAGAAAAGCAGTCGAAAGAAAAAAATACAAACAAAAACTTAAATTTTCGACATTAATGAAGTTGCGTAATTTGTTTAAATGAAAGAGATCGTCACTACGTAAATTGTTTAAAGGCATCGTACGCGCAGAGAACCGTATACTATTTTTTCATGTTTTTGTGTAGTTTGGCCTCTCTAGTGAACGAAAATGTTGAAGGGGCCCATGAAAAACCTTCATTTGTAAAGAAATGTCAATCGGAACACATTGTAAATACGAATTTGAATTTCGCGCCAAAATCCTTTTTGAAGTTTTTCTGCTTCTTTTAGAGGCCTCGTCACTGTCATTTTCGGAGTTTTTCTGCATGTGGAGTTCGTGCCGCAACTATTTTTCATGTTGCCTTACGGTCGCAGCAACATTCTTGAAAAAAGTGCTAGATGACTGGTGAGATTTGGTGGCGGATCTTCGTCTTTGACGCCTTCCAACCTCATTGCCCCACGTTTTTGACGCGCCAAAGTTTACCAGTGTGGTCCACCGGGCTCAATCATGAAATTGAGCCTGAAAAATGAAAATTGATTTCCAGCGCGAGCGATGCTTTTGAATTGTGCATTTGTCGTTCGTGTCCTTGAATCAGTAAACTGCGACGCCGTTAATTGGCTGCGTCGCGGCCTACCAAGTCGATGACACGGACAACATGCAAATTATTCGAATACGCTTGCGCGCAGACACTCAGAAGAGAGAGTGGAAAACTTGTTACAAGAAGGGATTTAACGATAGTGCTTCATATTTTAGTTCCAGATGTATTTCTGCCAATTTTGAAGCTTTTCGCCTCTCAATGTTTGTTTGAAAACTCTAATCGACAACAAGTAAGAAAAATAGTTTCCATTGTCCCCATCCCAAATTTGGAGAGATCCTCCAAAAATCTGTGTACATAGCTGTGGATCCTCCAAGAAAGCTTTTCATTTTTTAGGAAACAAAAAGGGATCCGAAGTCGGGCGCAACTTCGCAATCGCATAGAAAACTGAAATAAGGCCAAATTTTCCTAAAGAAAACAAAACGGGACCCTAATTCCCCGCTAGACCTCTTTGAATTCATTCAAAATATTGGACAAAAAACGTTTTAATTGAAAAGCGATAGTAAACAAATTTTTTTACTTATTCCGTTCATACTTAAGGTTAGGGAACTGGCGCTAACGCGAGACCCTCAAAGAAATTACGCCATAGGTCCCCTTTTAATGCGTATGCAAGCGGAAGATTTTATTTCCCACATTAAAAGTATCGAATTCACGATGTTTCAGCCTCATACGGTACGTGTCATTTAATTAGGAAGCTGCTAGAAAAACAACCGCCCGGCTTCTATAATGACAACATAATAGCCGTGTCGCAGCTTCCCAAAAAACACGCGGTCTGTACCTTCTTCATTTTTTTTGCACAAGGTTATCCCAGCTATATGGATGGATGGATGAATGAGTGAATAAATAAATAAAATGAATGTGCGAGTGAATTGCCCGCCGCAAGAAATATCGACTGTTGGCGATTAATCAGGAATATATGGCGCAATTGCATACAAAACAGTTAATCACGCGTCGAGCTACAGCAGACAAGCAGATGTTGACGGATGGCGTATGAAACTGGCTAACAACAAGGCTAGTAACTTTACCTGGCAGTTGTCTCGTCAAGTGGTTCGGTGGAGCGAATGCGACCCCATGTGGTTAGCTGACCGCTTTGCCAATGGCCAGAATCAGCGAATGTCAGTTGAAAATCTTCGGTACGATGTCGGCATCTCTCGCGAAGTTGTTCAGAATCTAGCGAGTCAGTGCTGACAGTACTGGACGCGAATAGTGCCGAATCGCCTCCAAAGTCGAGCTGAGCGATGCGGGTGTCAATGTCAGAGGGCCAAGCATCGTCTTCGGGATACAGATGCAGCTCACAGAGCTCCATATGCCCTACAGAGGGACAAGGAGGAGGTGAGCCGTCCGGGAGAGCTGTTGCTGCTACTGCTGGGATGGGGGGCTGACTGGGTGGCCTCCCCGCGGAGGAATCGATGCGGCGCTCTGCGTCTCTGCCGCGCCGGCGCTCACCCTGCACCAACTCTCCTTCCCACGGGGGACCAGTCAGCTGGTTCGATGGCTTCTCGTGGCTGAACAATGTGGCGTCACACGGCTGCAGATACGATGATTACGCGCATATACATCCTGTCTATCACAACAAGATTAAGTGTTTTATGTATTGAATTTTTTTGTGCCAGGTAATATTTTATTCACAGTGGTATCTCTTCCAGATATGGGCGTAATTAGTTTCACGTTTTGTGGTGTTTTGGAGATGCTAATGGCGGTTAACGAATTACGACATTTAGGGTTGTAAATAATGAATTTTCGTGAATGGAAATATAGTGAAGTGGTCTTCGTAAAATTCGTTAATGCAGGATTTAGAGATGCTAATTCTAAGTAGGTGAAAATGAGGTCTTCCTTAGAAATAAAGAATACGTCACGTCGTAACTGCGTGAAAAACTAGAAGACGGTAATCCAAACATTTGCGACGACGAAGAGGTTGACACATTCAATTCTTTCCGCGACCTTCTCGCGGGAATATGCATAATGGGAAACTTCTGAGTCGCCGAATCCGCGAAAAGTCGACGCACGAGTAAAAGGCAGCAGCAGTAAGTGATAGATTGAACCTAGTGCTTGCAATTTGCGAGATCAGAAATACTTTTTTCAGGATGTGGAGAAGTATGTATCGTCCGTGTTTCTCAGATAGGAAGCCGTGCTCAGCAATCGGGCGCAAAACCATTTGATCGATGGCTATTTCGCTTCGTTTTACCGCGCGCTAACTTTCACGCCAAGCAGCGTTGCGGCTTCCTATTTAAACTACACAGATCATACCTCTTCCGCAAACGTTCCGCGAAAGGCGCGGATCCCTACGACTTCTGACGCAGTGATGTCAACGGCGCGAAGTATCGGCTCATTAATCGGCTGATTCTGAGCAACCCTTCTGCGCCGACAACCTCAGCCGAGTCTGAGCGATTATGCTCACACCTGCAAATCTCATTATGGACGATCTGCAAACTACTTTGGCTGATGAAAATCTGGAACAATTACCCCATTTCAATCCTAACGCTCTTTTTCTGGTTTTCCTTTGAGAGTGGCTTAGTGAATCTGTTTTTCTTATCAATCGGAACTGTGCAATTCCCGCATACCGATTGCATGACGCAGTTGCGTGACGTGTTTCGGGCATTCCTTGTCACCTCTCATTATGCGTAGAGTTTTTCACAATCAGGTGGTGGTGTACTGAGTATTTCTATGTACTGAATGGTTTGGTTCCGCATGTTTGAAATCTGTTGAAACTCTCTTGTTTTGCGACTTATTGTTAGCATCAGAATAATTTGTGCATTTTGAAGGTTTAAAGAATGAAGCGTTAATAGTTTCAGTTCACATTCAGTGCAGTAGGTCCTCAACTTGAATGTGTTTACTTCACTGCACAGGCAAGATTTCAGTTATTTCAGTTCTGCAACTTGTTCCCTCTAAGTTAGTTACGGTTTACGATTCACGAAATCTAATACCTCACTTATGCTCACCCCTACTCTTGCCTCGAAATCTTGAACTGGTGGGAGGTATGATCATTCGTAGGTAGGGCCCATTTATTATCTATACTAAGAATTCAGATCTCATGTCGCTACCCCTCCTAGTTTCAGTTACCCCAGTATTGAAAGCTGTGCAATTGTCTCGTTCATTGCACTAATATTTTCCTAGATTTGGTGAACTTCTACCATGATTCTGTTCAAGTGGGGACAACACTTCTTGCTGCCTATGCTAATCACTTTTCCTTGTGCTGTGAAGATGTAAATATTTTTCACAGAATTTGAGTGAATATTTTTGATAAAACAACTGATCGGCTAATTTTGGTTTTTTTTCTTGGCTTAATGTGTACGATTTTTGTTTCATTTTTTGTCTTCTAGTGCGGACCGCTAGCGGCGTAGCATTAATAAAAATTGATCTGATAATCAGTCAAAAACAGCGAGGAGCAGGATCTTATATCAATTACTGATAGCGTACGAAACACTAGCCAGTTTAAAAGGTCACATCATGCCCACAAGAATAACTAGCTCTAGAGAATTCTAGCCACTACTGTAGTGATTGTAGTGCGTTTGTAATCCAACAAACTCTCCCTGCGATCGCAGACGGCCCAAGCGCTAACGATGCTTTAAACTTTGGTTTTGCTTCTATATAGTTAGCTCCCTTTTCAGTTCTCCTCCGTACGCATTCCTTGGCGTTTTTTTTAAAGAAACAATTTTTGTTCCACTTTCAAACTTCCCAAACAAAACAACCTTCCTAAAGAAATGGAATGAGCACCAAAGCTACTTACACTTATTCCGAATGAATTTCATAAAAAAGAAATCATATTGGGATGTGATTTCCCCTTCCCTGGGAAAAGCGGATTTTTTATAGTTTCATCGCGATGGATCCTATAATGCTCCTTTTTTTGTCGAATATCATCCTCCACTAACCTAATCAAAGCGAATCATTTTCCTTACGAAGCCCCTATGTATATAATGTTACCGTCTCAGATTTAGTATCAGTCGCACATGTTTTGTGTGACCTCGACCTAATGCGTAGGGCTGACCATCTGTTCGGAAAACAGACGTCGCAATATGCAATATCCTCGTAATCTTTTAGAAGTCTTATGATAATCACTGCAAAATTGCTTCTTGAAATTGAAGGCGGCGGAAGAAGGAATACTTGGAGCATTCTAAAAGTTTAGTTGGTTCACACTATTCGGATGAAGAATAGCTCCGTCCTGGGGACAGTTCAGCAAATATTGTGTTTAAACTTTTTAGCCTTGTCCTCCTGTAACCTATCTTTTTCCATCAAAGCCTATGCCGCACTGCATATGGTGTATCTCTAATATGTACAGAAACAGCGTGTAGGTGGGAACATGCTTGCCTGGGGAGCAACCGATGCAGGTTCGAGTCCTGCTTGGGTCAAACGGCTCCACCTCAGCTAAAGTTCGCGTAATAATTTTAGTCCGATGAATGGACGGCACTGCGATGGTAGATCACCCCGCGCTAATCGAAACCCCATTCTTCAGCGAGGCCGCCAACCCCGCACGGCCAGTCGCCTGGTCCATGCGTCAGACTAAATCGAAAACGGGAACCGTACATAACTTGCAATAACTTCAGGTCACCAATCCTTGAGAAACACGAAATTTTTGAAACATTGTCAAAAATAGAGTAGATGTTCCATGAGAAATGGCTTGGTACTTAGACATGGATCGAAAACCGGTTTGCATCCATGATTGCGATATGACGACTGCGCTAAGGTTTACTGTTTGATGGAAGAGAACTGCTTATAACAACACGGAGGCCCACAAATGTTTTGAAAATGGGTCGTGAGGACACGATAATCACCTGCTAAGAGAGCGATGTGGACAAGACTGCAACTATAGGAGGGGGGTCCCACTCCATGGGGTGCCCCAAAATTGAGGTCACTAAAGCATCAAAAACACTTAAATCTCCCCTGCCTGCATTGTTACGAGTTTATTTGTAAAAAAAATTGTATCCTGCATTATAGTCTATCTGTGATATCCATTTGAGTGCCTTTTTTTCTTGTAATATCGAGCCACCTTGTCTCAACCAATTAATTATTAGGTTTCATCGTCAAGGTGTTTCGGCACGGTCGATCCAGCAACGACTTGGTTGGTCCAAAAAAACGTGTAGGAGACCTTGTGGCGGTTCAAATATGTATTTGGGATCTAATCAAAACCGTTTCGGACGTTGAAGGCGTCGTTCTGTCGTTACAAGATCCATCATCTCCTAGGGAATTGAGAAAATCCACAGCAACCGGAGACGATCTGTTGAAGTGAAAGTCAACGAAACTAACTATTTGGACATTCTCGGGAACAAACCCCTCTAAATTTTGTCTGTGGACTCTTCAACAGAGCGTTTTCCCTCCCCTCCAGATGTTATTCGCTCAGAATCGGTACCACCCGAACTTCTCCCATTGCGTCGCCTGTAGCCGACGGCAGCTCGGACGTAGACCAGATAGATGAGCATCTTTATCGGAACGAAATCCCAGTCTTCTATTGCGGACAACCGCTATTGCAGCACGCAGCTGGAAGATATCCGTGTTGGGAACTCATGATTCCAGCACGATCTCCCGTGTTCCTAGCATGATTTCGCACAAAAGAGGTTGTAGGAAGGAGTAGTTGCACCCATTTCCGCGCTTCGAATTTCACCCGGGACCACTTCGCTTGAATGGAGTAGCCTAAATATTCGGATGCAGAAGACAAGACAACTCCTCCTCTGATGTGTAACGCGCATACAATTCTACAAAAGCGGTTGTCCGCAACTGCGAACCAGAATTTCACCCCGATGAGGACAGTAACACACAGGTCTCTCAGAGAGGGGTCGCGCGCGAAATCATTGGATTGCTAGCCATCCTCTCTTCCTTTTTCTGCGCGTTAGACCCCCCCTCGAGTAGCGTCGCGGCTTCCTACTTAAATTGAACAGACCATTTAGTGTTTTGTCCTCCCCCTGTCCACTGCCGTTCATTTTTTTTTCAACTTCACGAAGTTGAGAAAAATAGTGAAGAACACTCGCTGAATCCTCTATTTAAAAAAAATATGAAAAAATTCTAAATCATTTCATTTCCGTCCCTAGAGTCAATTTCGGTGTGTCTGGGTCAGAAGAATTCCCAACGTCGAAAGTGTTTTTTTTGTTTTGCGCGTCCCAACCTTGCAGGTAGGCGACTCCCCTTTATGCTCCTCCTCCAGACGAAAATTTTTGAAAAATAAGGTTTTAACGCATATGTTTGGATGTTAGAATCTCTCGAGATTAAGAATGACAAATACTTCGGAAATTGATCCTTTGCATGGACAACTCCATGCGTTCATTGATCCACTCGATTTTCGATTAGTTCATGGCCGTTGTCCTTCGCTTCCTCTTCCTTGCTTGCTTATAAGTACCCAAAACTCACGTTCCTGCAGAAAAAAAACGGGGAACACTTTTTATTGTTAACACTCCCTTTGAGGGAACGCTTGCGAGCAAGGCTTCACTTTCTTGGAATTGCGTGTCACCGTTGACGAGCTTCCAGTAATCTCAAGTCTCACTTAGATGTTGATAGCGGAAAGTGCAAAATTTAATGCCTTTCGTGTTTACTGATTAGTATATACTTGGGCAGAACTGTGAAAATTTTCGAATTTTCGAATATATTCGAAAATCAAATTTTTCGAATTTCAAATTTTTGAATAAACTCGAAAATGATTTTTTTTTGAATTTATGATTTTCGAATATATTCGAAAAACTGATTTCCGAATTTCAAATTCTCGAGTATATTCGAAAATCAAAATTTTCGAATTTTCGAATAACTTTTTTGAATTTTCGAATATTTTTTCTATTTTTTGTATAAATTTTCTCGAATCCTCAAATGATAGTCCGATTTTAAAAATTGGTTTTGAGCTGTCATAAACTGTGACTATCACTTTGTAGATATATTCATCGGCCTACCACAATGTTAGGCGCTATTCATACGGCACGCGCGTGACGCGCGGGCGTGGCGTTGATGTATTAATAGCCTGATGCCTCGCCCGCGCGCAAAGCGCGTGACGCCCGCTCCGTCATGGTGGCGGCCGTAACAATTTTTCGTCAATTTCATTATTGATCCGTCTTCAATTTCATCGTATTTAATAATTATTATAATAATTTAAATTATAATTTTACTGTTAACTTCTGCTACTATGATAGTGATCGCATGTACAGAATTTGCTTGCTCGGCAAAGTTAAGACCCATTTTTTTCCGCTCCGCCATAGCGTCGCCGCTGGAGTATTGATAGTCTCCGCAAGCGCGTCACGCGCGTTTATCACAAGACGCTTGGCTTCAGGCGAGACTTTTCTCTCCGGAGAAGCACCTTATCGCACCCAAGCGCCGAGTCTCTAGCGCCGCTCTCAAGTCCTACTACTACGCCACG
Organism: Aplectana chamaeleonis; assembly: GCA_029168955.1. Lineage (NCBI taxonomy): Eukaryota > Metazoa > Nematoda > Chromadorea > Rhabditida > Cosmocercidae > Aplectana > Aplectana chamaeleonis. The sequence goes on from JAPDOI010000144.1 coordinate 342,749, forward strand.
GCGCGGCCTAGGCAAAGTTGTTGCCGCTGAGCCGAGCTTGCACGACTTCAGGTAGGGGGCAGAGCTGAACACTCAAGCTTGAATCCCTTACGCCACTTTGCCGCCGCGGTAAATGCCGCTTTTCAGCTACACGGAAGCCAGTGTTCTGGATTATTGAAAAATTAGCCGGAAGTTGGCAACTAGCTTCTTTCCACATGAGATAGCTGGCGAAATCGATTCGCGATCGGAACAGGCAAAGAGACAGCAAAGCGCGGCATGCGCCCTATAGCGGTGATAACGATCGAAAACGTTCTCTCCGCCACCGCCGCGTTTTATCATTTTCCTTAAAGAGCGGCATTTGACGCGGCAGCAAATGTATCAAAAGGGCGTTAGACCAATGGTATAGTTTTGCGACACGAGGTCGCGTCGCTCTGCACAGGGACAGTGACCGCCTCCCGCCCTTTAAATCTGTTGCTGTCGCAGTGCGCTGTGGCAACGACAGGCATAGGCACATTCGCAGTATGCCAGCCCTCCACGTCACGTCGCAGCCACGAACACGCGCCAACTGTCCCTACGACGGCCAGTGTCACTGGTCCGAGGCTGGTCCCGCATTTGTACTAAATGCCATGACTGTTGCTCATGGCAACGACAATGTATACCATTGACCTTAGGCAAAGTTAATACTCCCGCCGCCGAGAGGCGCGGCGTAGTGCGATCGTCTAAGGGGTCGCTTATACTTTCGCCGCCGAGCGGCGCGCCGAAGTGCAATCCTACAATATCGATCGTGCCGCGCCGCGCAGGGCTGCGCGTAACTGTGTTTTGTAATTTCGTAAATCGTAAATCGTAGGTTTTTAAAATCCTCGTAATTCGTGAATCGTAATTCACAAGGCCTGAGCAAAACAAAACCTCTCCAGCCGCGTAGACCACTCCAAGCTGATGTTTCTAGAGTACTCATTATAGATTAGTGAGCTCAATCGCTCCCGTCCGTATTTCATGTAACTGTTTCTTTGGAACAGGAGGGGTCTGGAAGCTAAAACCCTGGTACTGTACATATCTGCCTGACAGCTACATAATAAATGCGAAAACGAGTGAAAAACGGTTTGCATTAGCTGGCCGTTCAAGCCAGCCTATCCCATCGATGGAGCACCTTGTACGATGACGCAATATTTCACACGATTCAAGCGTGTGAGAAACCCAAATCGGGCGTGGGGTGAATAGGCCAAGATGATGCTTTGATAGAATGTGCTTTCAAAGTTTCAGCAGAAAAAAAAGAACTTCTAATGAAATTATGATTGAGCATTTCGATTATTCGAAATTCAAAAATTCGAATATGCTCCTCAAAATATTCGAATTTCGAATATTATTCGAAAGTCTGTTTTTGAAACATTCGAATTTAGAATACTATCCGAAAGTCTGTTTTCGAAATATTCGATTTTCAAATATTATTCGAAACCGCTTTTTGTGAAGTATTCGAATTTCGAATATGTATAGTACTCGAAAGCCCGTTTTCGAAATATTCGAATATCGAGTATTATTCGAAAACAAAAATTTTCGAATTTTGAATGATTCGAAATTCGAGAAATCATTCGAATATTTTTTGAATACAATTTCATACCATGCCCCCCTGTATTTGCGTCCTTCTCCAAAACAGGGGTGCTGGGCCATTTCCAACGTCATCGATGTGTGTGGTTTACTTATTGTACCTATTCCTCCACCTACAAACCTCGCCGACGGTGGGAATGGCCCAGCAGCCCTGTTTTGGAGGAGGACGCAGGAGGTGAATCTCTAGAATGGCAACTTCGGTTGCAATACACGAGGATCAGGCGAACTGCTGTTGAATGGTTTGCAACAGAAGTGTGTCTGGTGGCGTTGTTTTCGGTGCCATGCCATTCTAATTCCGTAGTTATCTCGTTTGCGTTTACGAGCGTGTACGCTGCCTTTAATGAAGATAGACCCACGGTATATGAATGTGAACGCTAACAACTCCTTCGGAGTGCGTGTCAACTTCCTCCCACACCACAACCTCATTATGATGTACGAAAACGTCTACGACCTCCTCGGAATAGCGGTATGTGTAAAGCGTCCTGTTACCCTCTTTCGCGGAAAAACCCAATGTTATATGAACCATGCGCTGCCATGGCTGTTTAGCCAGGGTTTGGGCTGTGGGAAAAAAAGCATTGTATGACAGCTGCATTACTGGGCCTGACAAATTTGAGATTCATCTAAGTGAAACACAGCGCAGTTTCTTGAAAGATGAAAACACAAGTGCTATCTGTATTGTGATTGACAACAACGCTCGATGCGTGATACACTACAGTCAGTACGGATCGCAGTGACACTTTGTGTTTCCTAGCGAATTCCGGCGCAAACTCGGTGCACGCATGTTATAACACATGACTCCGAGTGCGCCAACCTAAAAAAGGGGCTTTCAGGGAACGTTTTGGTTGCCAACAAGGAGCTATCTATGAGACGGCATACTATCGACCTGCTGTCAACAACTAACAATGAGATTGCCAACCGAGAGGTTTCAGTGCTCGAAGAACCACTTTTCACGTCGGGGTGGTGAATGTGTTTAACAGCTCTGATGTTATACATGTCAGCTAGGAACGTGTAATATCTCGCTGGCAACTACATGAGACTGGAGGCTATCAATGAATAAAGACCACATCCTGAACCTGCCTTTTTCATTTCTCGTATTTGTGGAAGCAGGCCGGTCGCTTGCAAAGTTGAAAGAACATCAGCGACTGCCGGGTGAGTATAATCCCTTTGCCAAAGTGGTAGCGCTTCCTACGCAAATTTGACGAGGTCACAAGGTAGATGACAACAGTGTCCCTGTTCGACAAGTTCATCTCCAGTGCTCGTACTTACTAGAACGAGCTCTCTACTGACGGAAACGTACGGTTGTTGCTGGTTCCCGATGGAGGAACACTCGCATCAAAACAGTGATGATTGAAGATTGGAAAACAGAAGTCGAAGGATATAACCGAAAAGAGTAATCGAACACGTTGATATACGCAAACGAAATCTAAAGGTGTCTGCTAGAAAACGAAGAGCATTCATGGCGAGCAACTAATTGACTTTTATTCCATTAGGCTAGCTATAGAAAAAGCTATTCTGAGTATGCGAAGTCTGCCATATATGGTTGGCAGTGTGTGGATCGATATGCTTCAGTCATTCATTTGGTACCATAAGAAAGCTCCCAGCCTGAAGGCATCAAAGAAGGAATTTATTTCGAAGGGAGCATCGGAAACGATCAAGAAAGCCTCGCCCACTCCTGCAAAGGCGGGTGCTGCTCCGACCAGAGCTTCCACGATTTGAAAGAAGGCTGCGAGCGTGAGTGAATGAGAAAGCAACTTGAAACTCCGTTGATACTGATGAATGCGAAAATTGCCGACAGCAAGACTGGGCGACATGCTACAGCTGTGGAGTACAGAGCCACTTAATATCGACATGGAAAGGGATGTGGTTTACTCCAGGGTCGGGCCAAAACAACAGAGGCCAAAGGACGCTTTACCACACGTCTGTGATTTTCTTGAGGTCGACCAACCACTCCATAATCGATCAAGGGAACTACAGTCATCGCGTTTCTACATAGTGGACTAGACCTTAAATCTCAAGGAATAGTCTCTAATTTCTTTACAAGCAAAACACTGCTTGCGAAGCTAGTTTGAAAATAATTGTCAATCAAGGATGATGGGGAGTCCCTGGAACTTTGTTCCTAACTTGACGAGCTCTCGAAGGAGAACAGCACAAACGCCCAAGTCAGTTTTTGTATTAATGGAAATTAAAACTGATTGATTTTTGATTTCTCTCGGCATTAAAAGGCAAGTTAGGAGCGATGTTTTACTTCGCGGGAAGTGGAATAGCAACCAATGGATGGATTGTGTTCAAAGTGTGGCTGAGGACCGTGACAAATGGACACGGCTGACTACTAGGTAGGCACACCTAGGTGAAGATGCGGAATGACCACGTCAGGCGAAAGCCAACCGTTTAACAAGACAAACTGATTTTAACACTTGAATTGTACAATATTAACACTCTCTTATTATAATTTGACTACAATATAATAAAAAACTCCACTGAAGAGCCTCGGGGTAGCTACAGATATGACTTGTCTGAAGACAGGGGCGAAACAATTCATATCTGAAATTATTCTACTCCATTTCATATCTAAAATCATTCCATTCCAGTTACAAAAAAACTTATTCAAAATCCATCATTTATTTATTTTTACTTATTTACATACGTTGTAGAAGACAATCCTATGAAAGGATTGGTTATAACACAATAAACATTAAATCACTCAAGTCATCATGACATACACGAGTTCACATGAACTTGGCCGAAACTATGATACTATGCGTCAAAATAATCATGGCTTAAGAAGTTTATTCTTTAGGGGCTATTCATACTTCCAACCTCTCGCTCTGCCAGAGCGGCCCGCTCGGAAAACGAGGTGAGTATGAATGAAAATACGACCTCCCGCTCCTCCCGCTCCGCCAGTGAAGTATGAATGATCCAGAGACATCGCCATGGCAGAGAGGGAGGGGCGAAAAATCGGTTTGTTTGTTTTTAGAAATGAAGCGATGCGGTGGTTTCTGATAAGTTTGATAAGATATGTTGGTTTCGTTGTATGTAAAGGCTATTAAGGGTGGATTCTACATATTTTCTAAATAGACGATGACTGATAACGCTATCGGAAAAGTTATATCAGAGGCAACATTCATTCTTGGGATTGAATCTTGTAAGGCCCCCTCCAGCTAGATTTGAGCCAAGATTCATAATCGTACGACAGCCTTGTCGCTTTCTTGCGTACCTTCCGGAGGCGTGCATTTTGATCCTTGTATTGCACATTCAAGCCTAACTGCAACTTTCAAAAACATCTGCGAACGCGCACTTCCATTTTATTTCTGTATAATTCCTACGACGTCCTGCGCACCCCCACTGCGGGGTGAATACTTTTCGAGGCCTCCGGGGCACTTCCACATGGGTCTCACACTCTTTCTACTGCATCTTGCACACTCCCACTGAGGTCCCGCGCACTTTCTGTGGCGTATTGCGAGCTTTCACTAAGGCCACTTTCATATGACGCAATTTAGTGCAACAAGTAATGCAACCAACAAAAACCTCGGCGGTGCGAGAGGGGAGTATGAATGTTCCAGAGACACCGCTGTGGCTAGGCAGGAGCCGCGGGAAAGGCGGGAGGCGCGTGAGGTCGTATTTTCATTTATACTCACCTCTTTTTTTCGAGCGGGCCGCTCTGGCAGAGCGAGAGGTCGGAAGTATGAATGAGCCCTTATACGACGTCCGAATGTGGTGGTTGTGCACATTGCATCTACTGTTTTGCTCAAGGTAATGAATATTGACCCAGCTCGGGCTGAGAAACCGACCACTCTATGCCTAGTTTTCGGCTTGTGGTAAGAAATCTTCAATTGTCCACCACGTGTTACCGAGTGCACAAATGCATAAAACTTTGAGGCATCAACATCATTCTATTACTCTTCAAAAAGAAACATTCAATAAAAAAAGCAACCAAAAATAGTGTAATTTCCCTTAATCGTCTTTCCCTAAAGACTAGACCCCGACATGCGAAAGTAGGCTCTGAAACGCCTACACGCATTGACTCCGTCAGGCATATAGTCACCACAAAGCCGATTCTCGTTGATAGTCTGGTTTAGGACTTCGAGAACAAAGTCTGTACGAAGCGATCGAACATTTAATAAGGAGGTCACGAGAAAACGAACGCTGCGAACGCTACAGCCGTCCAAAGCCCTGAAAGTGTCCAAGACGAGGGTTTTTTAATCGTCGCTGTTATTCACTAAAGACGCTATTCGGCGCGAAATCAATCCATAAATAGCCATTCTTTCTTTTTCGCTAGTGCCAGTTTTCCCACCGAGCAGCGTCGCGACTTCGTAATTAAATCACGCGGACCCTATACATGAAGATTCAGCATGATTTATTGCACGGTCTCTATAATGAACTTTCATGCTTATTTGCTGTCCTCGTATCGTGTTTTTGACACTCTTATTGTACCGCTGTTTCACTAGACAACTGATCATGTAATAAATATAGTTTAGGGAGGGACGCGACATCTTTACTGAAATTAATACTGTGCTTCTCTGGGCCGGATTCCGGTCCGCAATTGCGTCTCGACACGCTTTGCGGCCGCGCGCATTCGACTCGGAAGGGATTCCAGCGGCGCAGCAGCCGATCTGTTGACTCTAGGTGGATTTTAGAAACTGAAAAAAGAACAAAATTGGAGGAAACTGTATAAAAAAGCCATATCGAGTCGGATTCGGCGCTGGAAACTCGACTGACTCCAGCGCGTGCGGCCGCAAAGCGTGTCGAGACGCAATTGCCGACCGGAATTTGGCCCAGATAAGCACAGTACACCCGAAATTGGCTAAATAGAGAAAACCGTCTGGGATCGCTATTTTTGGGTTCTGCCGTAGCATGTCACTTGCCCCTTGTGCCTCTCTGAGATGAGTTTATCGCCCACTAGAACGCAATCACAAACACCCACAACAGACCACTGAAAAGTGCTTTCGAACAACAAAAGCAAATCAAGCCGCTTTGAACCTCATTGGAAGCTATTTCTACTATTAAAGACATGAGACATGCAAGGAAGTATTGGAGCCACTGTCCGCACAGAGAACCACATTTTTTTCTCTTCTTAGGCTCATGTTTTCACCAAATGAAGGTAGTTCCTAGAAAATAAGACCATAACGTTCCGCACCAAAAATTTTATAGTGACACTAAATACAGTTTTATGGTCTGAAAAGACGGTGTCTTTCTGTCGGTCATCTAGCACGAGGAAAAGAAGCGTCATGGGACGCAGGCCATTAATGTACTGCTGAATAGCCTACAGCTCAGCTCGAAGACTTTCGACAAGAGAATTTTCGCTACAAGAAAGACAAATGGATCTCACATGGATAGCTAATCGGTTGACGAGAAAGTTTGTTGAGTTTTCTCGTAGTGACTATAACAGATTTGCGGAAGTTCTTCAGTGGGGTTGATTTCACATTTTTTTCAAAATTTCTGCAGTTCATCTACTACGCGAAGACTCTAAGGCGCCAAACTTAACTATTAGGTACTCCAAGGTATTCATCAATCAATGATATTTGTTTCATGAGTTGTCGCCGCCTTCATCGAAAATCGAAGAACTAACTCGAAAATCGATAATTGAAAAAAATTATCGATATTTCACAAAGCAAGCACTGTTGATTGGGGCATTGCTCGTAGTACTTAAAGGCATCGTACGCGCAGAGAACCGAATATTATTTTTTCATGTTTTTGTGTACTGTTTAAAGCAATCTCTGAAAATTTTAATTATGCCTGTTTGGTGTTTCGGGAGACTGCAGACAAAGCTTCAAACCTGACGTCGGAGATTAGTTCTTCGCTTCAAATTGGTTAGGTAAGTGACTTTGTTTTCAGTTTTTGTACCGAAAACTATAAAATAAGATGGGCCAATGCACATGTTGGGATGCTAGAACCTTTCACGATAAAGAATATTCAAGAAGTGGGTGCCTGTTCCTCTGGTGAAACGAGCGCAGGACATTTGTCATAGGACGTGGGGGGGGGGGGGTGATCCAATGAGTTGGCTGGTGCACGAGATTTTCGCCCACCTCCTGACCCTTTTTTATCGTACTTCCGTTCTTGCTCATCCTAGAGGGACCCGAAGCTTGCGTTTTTGCCAGAAAATAGGGCAACTTTTTCATCGTGAACACTGCGTTTTAATATAAAATTCGAAATTGGTCGAGTTCGACGTAAGGCGACAAGGAGCTTCAGATTGTACCTTCTGCTGAACTACCCAGAAATCAACGAGAGAAAAACAAAGAAATGCCCTACAAACTCTTGTCAGCCCACTAGTTAAAAGCACGATTTCATTCCCGACTACGCAGGTTTAGTTAGGCCGGTATCATACTTCCCGCGACCAGCGATAGCAACGAAGCACATCAAGCATATCGATTTTTGGTCGATATGGATGGTAAACATTGCGTCGCGTCGCTCGTCGCTTGAAGTATGATCCCAGCCTTATGCCAAACGCGCCAAATATGTAGGTGCAGACAGGAATTTGAATGGTTCTTGGGAGACTGTGTCGGAGGGTTTTAAGCATTCTTGCCAATTACCTGTATTTCGCGCACTCAGCTGCGCAAAAGCATTGAATGTAAGCTTGTTTGATTTTAAAGTTTGAGTACTTGAATATTCACTGAAATCTATCTTCTAACTCTGTGAACGCATTTCTTCGCTCTTTGGGACAAGGAAGTATGGCATTCTAATTCGTACTCGTCCTCGCTTGGAGTTTACTGGGGCGGAAAAGTTCTATTCGAATTAAATCTGCTCACAGAAAGCAACTCTGACATAGGGGGAACCTTACTCACATGGCGCCAAGAGAATCGCGCGCGATGTGATTTGCTCTGCGATGTACATCGCGCCAATACATCGCATCGCGCCAAAAAGAAACCATACATCGACGCCGTTTTGGGTCCTCACCCAAACATGCACAAATCTGAAAGAGCAGGGTTATAAAAGTTGTCAAGTTTATTTTCGCTGTTGCTTCGTTTTCGCAGATGTTTTGCGCATAAAAAGGAAAAATGAATGATACGTTTGAATCTTCTGTTGAATCATATTTAAATAAAAACGTATAAATTGAATAAACACGATGTCTCGGGGTCATGGTAGGTTTAGTCATTCATGGTCGCGGCACGTTTCCAGATAAACAGAACGTGACTTGAATCAAGGTTTCCTGCTGAGAGAGCTGAGAAACGGCAGCGAATGGAAAAGTAACTAATAATGTGCTCGAAAAAATGTTTTCGCAACAATTTTTTCCGATTGTACCTCAGCTTTTTTCACAAAAATTTGAGCATTGTGCTATAGCGGAGCTGCCGACGGACCACGACTTCCGTAGCCGAGTTTAGGATACATTGGACACGAGGAAGCTTCGAAATTCGTCTTTCTGGCAGAGATTTCGATTTTTGAAAAGCGTGTGATTCAAAGTGACAGGCGACGCGTGCGGACGTGAATGGTTTAACCGAGCTCAAGGAGACACAAAATGAAGAGGGAAGAAAAGGGAAGATTGGAACAAAAGGAGGAAACTACGAAATGTCAAAAAAAAGCTCCAGCGATGTCCTCACATCACAGTGCAGGGCGCTGGAATCGCGAAGGCCGGGATTATACTTCCAGCGGCGAGCGACGCAACGTAATGTTTACCAACAATATTGACCAAAAATCGATATGCCTGATATGCACTGTCGCTATCGCTGGTCGCGGCAAGTATGCAGGCATCGCGCAAAAAAACTATGTTTTAAATGCGATGTGAGCACGATACCGTCGCGCGTAGCAGCTGCCACGCAAACACCGCGTGCGACGGCCGACCTCACCGCAACTCCTTGATTCATTTGTCGCGCGCGTCGACCAGTGCTAAATCACCCTTCTGAGTGCGATAGCATCGCTCCAAGTAAGGTTCACCCATAGGCACAGGGGACGGAAGCTGACTACCGGCGTGTCTGATAGGTATTAGTGAAACTAGAGGAAAAGCGACTGCAAGAATATATATGTCGAGGTGGACACTTTGAGCAGTCTTGGTTCAGGGCAATTCTGTGCTGGGATCTTCAAGAAATTCCCCTAAAATTATGCCACAGCTGTGGAATCCTTTCGGAAGGTAAATACTCATATTATAGTCATAAGACTTGGTCCAGTGCAGTGCGAAACAGAGGTAACGATCGCATACCGTTGTTGTCTCCTGATTGTTGATCGCGGCTCATCCTCAACGACACGTGGTGGCTGTCGATCCCGTTCCATTGGCCATACTCGCCACTTCTAATAGATGTTCGTTTGGTTTCGTGGTCTTGTCAAGATGATGTGGAGATGTTGCAGCGGCTTATGATAGATGTCCGTTCGTGTAGAGGAGATCTGAGATTGAGAGAACGTGATTATGACTGCGACAATTCGGGACAGCAAAGGTCTACGTTAAACAAGCTGGTTTTCGTTCCGAACGCGCGACAGCAACATGCAATATTGGGGTTGTTGCAGAAAATGGCAGTTGTTAACGTGTGAAGCTGATTGATTTAAAATTGATGTACTCAATTAAATTAACTTTGAAAAACTCATCGAGAGAATATGAGAATCAGATGTCTGTACGTGTTATCTGAAAAAGACTCGTAGGAACTAACAAGGGAAGAATACTTGCACAGAGTGGGTACTTCAAACAAAAAAAGCATTTCCAGGATCAACCCACGCTAAAGGAGCCACTGGATCTTACCGTGAGTACATGCAAAGGCAAGGATGAGCAAATTATGAATGCCTATTTTTAGATGACGAGTAAACCATAATTTGCCTCCAAAAATGGCCGCGTAACTCATGACAGATAACTAAAAATATTGACAACCAGAATGGCGAGAGGAGGATGTTTAGCACAGGTAAGTGCATGGGATCCAGGTAAAACTTACTCTCAACCCATCAGTTTGTCAGTGAATGTCCGACCCAGGTATCCATCAGGCCGGACAATTAATAGAAAAACGGATAAGGTGAACCAATGGACAATGGATTAACTGGTGACCACTAACATGTAATTCATTAATTCCTGTTCTCCATACATTCCTTACGTCTCTTTTTTGCACAGCCACTACTCCTGGGAGCGTATGCGTGTATAGTTAGGTCCGTGGCCTGTGTCCTTAAGAAAAAACGTTTAATTCAAACCGCGGCTGGCGCGGCGGTTTAATTCTCAGAGATTAAGATTTAACCGCCACGCCAGCCGCAATTTGAATTTGAACGTTTTTTCCTGAGGAAACAGGCCGCGGATCTAACCATATGTATACTTACTTGTTAAGCGTATTTAAAGGCAGCATACACGCTCGTAAACGTGATTGAGATAACTACGGAAATAGAATGGTATGGCTCAGATAGCAACGCCTACGCATTTTGAAGCATCAAAAATCACCCACAATGCCGCTACATGAGTTAGAAGTTGGCCCCACCCTGTATTTTCACGCCCCCTGTATTTGCCCTTTTCCTGCAGCACAAGGTTGCTGGGTCATCTTCAACGTCGGTACTGTTGGTGGATTTCCTAACAAATGAACCACACACTTCACTGACGGCGATGATGACCCAGCAGCCCTGCGTTGGAGAAAAAGGTCAAATACAGGGGGCGTGAAAATACGGGCGGGGTCAAACTTGCTACTCCTGTAACGGCATTCTGGGTCCTTTTTGATGCTTCAAAATGCGTAGAAATTATGTTGTAAGCCGTACGGTTCTATTCACGTTGTTATCTCAACCACGTTTATGAGCGTGTATGCTGCCTCTAATTATCAAAAGTCACCGCGCTATCTCACATTACTAAATACATAAAGACAAAGTATGAATAGTGCCAAGAACACTTACATAGTTGATGTTGCACAGGCTACACCTCAAGAATACAGATAAAAAACTTCTTTAAAACTTGGTGCTCTGGAAATTCAGCGCAATCTTAAGTCGTATTATGTTTACTCTTGTTATAATCTTTTTACTATTCCGATAACCATGTTTAGCAGCACCATTAGTATATTTGAAAAGGTGATCAATAAAGATGAAGCGAAGAAAGACCTAACCAGTGTTCTCGCGTACCGCCCAGTCTGCTGAACGAAGGCGTCCACCATTTTTTTCAGTCGATCGAGAAAGTCGACTCTTCATTCGAAAAACCGGTCATTTGAAAAAGTGCGATTTTCTAATAAACCAATTGGCTCGGTTTTCAGGAAAGTTTAATTTTCGTGTAAGCCGAAAGAACGATTATTGAAAAAGTGTGCTTTATAATAGAATATAATGCCTCTGACATCATTCAATCGTCTAGCCGCAAAACTGGTTGGTTCTGAGGTTACCTGATGCTTCTCTGTATTTACCTGTCATAGTCGTTGTCGAATTTTTCATACTTACTCCCCTTACTATTGTTTCTGGTGTGAATTCGTTCTCTGTCTGTTATATTTTCCCAGTGTATGCTTTGTTTGATTCACGCGGGTTATCCTGCGCCTACAAAATAAATAAATAAATAGGCTATTCAGAAAGTCGATTATTAGAAAAATTCCAGTACTCTGGAGTATATCGAATGGCAAGGCGTTGGCCATTCGAGACAGAAAAGTGTTGTTGAGAGCATTCAAGACCTACGTCATACCAATTTTGGAAAGTGGAACAACAGTTTTTTCACCGCATAAAAGAAAACATATTTTTCAACTTAAGAAAACCCAACACAATTTTACACGCAAAATATATGTAAGATCTCAAATCCAGGCCTATGACAGAATACCAAGTGCGGGAGCAAGGAATAGAGAGTTGAAAATTCATTCTCTGCAATCTCGCCGACGCCTAAATGATGTTTGCATGGTGTTTAAGTTACTAGCTGGCATTGCGAAAATCAACCCCTCTAGATTCTATAGGCTGAACCGCTCGAGGACCAGGGGGAGCAAGTTTAAGATTTCATATGCAGCTCCGAAGGGCAATATTAGAACCTGTACCTTCACTTGTAGAGCCGGATCAACTTTTGTCTCTCTTAACCTAGATATTACACCGGTTCCAGTACCTTCTGCTTTGTGGAGTTTCAAACGCATTGCAGGGAAGAGGCTATTGTGTCTCTGGGTCCACATGGAGAAAAAACAGTATTTGTCCTTTTTCATCCAGTTCATGTTCTATGTAGTTACAGTTGACCGCAATGTTGAAAGGACATGGTGCGGTTGCGGACTCGAACTAAAACTACGGTAGAATCTGGCACTTTGCCAGATTTCGTCATAGATCGGCGCTATCCGTCGTCTCTCTGCTCACGAGAATATCAGCTGTGGCGCCGATCGATGACGAAATCTGGCAAAGTGCCAGATTCTACCGTAGTTTTACTGCGAGTCCGCAACCGCACCATGTCCTTTTAACATTGCGGTCAACTGTACTTGTATTGCAGTACTTGTAGTATCGATGTTTCTTACGCTTGCCTTATGTGGCGTACTCAATAAATAAATAAATAAATAAATAAATAAATAAATAAATAAATAAATAAATAAATAAATAAATAAATAAATAAATAAATAAATAAATAAATAAATAAATAAATAAATAAATCAGACAGCAAGTTTTTACTTTTAATCAATCTCTGAATCAATGCAGTCATGCTATAGCGATTGATGGACGTCTTTTTGCCGTGTCCGACAGTTAACAATTCAACTAAAATATTTTTGGCCGACACGCATCCTTGGCAGCCACGTATGTATATGAATTGAACAAGAAGTTGCATTAAGAATTTCAATTTTCTAGACATTTCTTAGAGGCATCGTAAGCGCAGAATACCATAAATTATTTTTTAATGTTTTTGTATAGTTTGGCCTCTACCGCGAACAAAAACGTCGAAAGAGCCCCCGAAAAACCTTCGTTTGTAAAGAAAATATAGTTTGAACGCACTGTTCGTGCCAAAATCGTTTTTAAAGTTTTTATGCACTTGGAAACCTGGTCACTGTCGTTTTTGCCGTTTTCCTGCATGTGGAGTTTGTTCCATAATTGTTTTCCATGCTGTTGACGGTCGCATCAACATTGGATGAAAAAGTGCTAGGTGATCGACCCAACAGCAGTTTTCGGTGGTCACAACTTTTAAGGTGTTTATTTTCAGAGCCTCAACTTTTGTGGGTGATGTCAACTAACTGAAATGGTTTCATCGTGCACAAAAAAAATTTAATGTGATTTCTATGACTTTAGGCACCATATAGTGGCTAGCTACACACAAGAAGCAGATGGCAAGTTCTTTCAATCTGAATTCTTCACATAATATGGAGGATTCGGCAGGTGCCTAATATACCACGGATCCTCATGCACATGAACCATGAGCAGGACCGTTTTTTTGTCCCAGAGCTAAGCCGCTCTTCAAATGGTTTTTAAGAGTGACAAATTGACCAAAAACTAAACCTAACCATAAATTCCCAGTCAGCTCAAGCGGATTATCAATCAACCCCCCCCCAATCAAAGGCAGGGCTCTCGAAAAAAATCGGTTGTTGTGCTATCCTGATGGAAAGGTAGATCTGGCCATCGCAAAAGTGGAAAAAGTAAAAAATTGGAGAGAAATCGCTCAGGAACAAGTTTTTGCTTTGTGTCCGCCCGCCCCAATTATCAAGATTTCTATATAGACCTGTTTTGTCAACTTTTTTTTATAGTAATGTTTGAGCACTTTTGGAGACTACTGACTACTTTAACAGCAAAAGAGAAGACGGATAAACAAGCATTAATGAAAATCTCGTTAAATAGGTTGCCGGCGAACACCTGTAATTGGCCGTTATACCTTGTTTTTGAGGGGTTTTCCGGCTGATTTCCAGGTTTTTCACGCATTTTAACTTTTGTGGTGACCAAATCTACATTCCAATGAAAAGAGCTCAACAAACTTTTTTTTTAATGCGAACCCTGCCGTTAACATTGCTACATATTATTGTTGATAATGGAAGGTTTTCTCGAAATCTGTTCAAGTCTGACATTTCTTTGGACATAGTATTCCAAATGGTTAGGAAAGGGATTTTCTTAACAAGTTTAGATTCCTGGGGTTTTATCCGCCATTTTCTGGGTAAGACCGGCACAAAAAGCAAAATCAATTTGTTCTATCAGTGGTTGCGATATGTTTGAGAAATGGGACGGAAAATGACAAATCATCGTAACTTACCTCCTAGAAATTAGAAATTGAGCTGCGACTTGTGAGGGAACGCAGTAACCAGCGCATTTGAGATTTCCAGGAAGGCAGTTATAGCACGCGCGAAGTGGAAGAGTTTGAAAAAAGCGAAATCAATAAATTGGTCTAGAAAGTAAGAAAGCACTCAGTTTTCTAGGAAAATTCATTCACACAAAGTTCTCTTGGCGTCATTCACGCCTATACAGTAATGATTCATCTAATAAAATCTCAGTGCGCTCTAGCTATAAGCAATCAAGCAGGAGCAACAAAGGAGAAACTTTCATGGATTCGGAACTGACATTTGGTGCCCTAAAAATACAGTTAAATTCAGATCTCGAGTCTTTCAAAACGGGAGCATAGATCAAAGCCATGCTCACAGAAGCAGCCCTTGCAGAAAACCTTCTCACTGGATTAACGAAATAGAAGTAAGTCAAATAATCGAGAAAAAAAAATGGGAAAAATGAGCTACCGTCAGAGATGTTCAGGGCGCTTTTTAAGTATCATGATAAGGTTTAAATCTCAATCCGTCGACATGTGTGCTTGCCTGATAGCCTTCCATGGTCTGTTCTTTTCTATGAACCTCTCTTGAAAAGCAACAAATTTCGAAACCTAAAATCTTTTTTTTAATAAATGTCTCCAGTTCCACAGTTTGCACGAAATAAATCGCCGCGTAGTCGCTTTCTGTGATTGATCGTAATCTGGCAGAAAACGCCGCGACAATGCCGTGATGGTTCCGCTCCGGCACTTACAGGCACCGAAGCGGGGCTAGAGCGGATCCGCAGCAGCAATGCCGTAGCGGCTTCGCAAACGGTCGATGCGCTTTCACAAAAAAAGGCCGCCTTGAATAGACACGAATAAAATGAACTACAATGCCGCTGCTGTCCAAAGGAAAAAGGGGACGAAAAGGTCAAAGTGGGCAACTAAAGCGTCTTTCTCCAAAAACTCGCTGCAAAAAGCTCCGTTTAGAATTTTTAAAACACCGAAAGGATCACCATGTCGTGATCCAATCAATCATGTATTTTTTTTTGCAAAATCCGCGAGGAACTTCAATTTTGAAGGTGAAATATATTTTCATTTTGACAATGTCAAATTCATAACATCGGCATGGATCCTGAAGAGACTTTGCGTTCCTCATTGGAGGTTGGCGCGAGCTCGGTGCACCTATGTTATAGCACATGGCACCGAGTTTGCGCCACCCTTCAACAGTGAACGCGAAGTCTCTTCAGGATCCATGCCGACGTTACCTAACTCCATCCTAAAAAGGTGTTCCCCTTGCGGAATTTCAAAATTATTTCATATATGTATTTGGCTAAGTTGTGGCACGATGAACATTTTGGTATTTTTAAAATTGGAAATAGAGGACTTTCAGGCGAATTGTGGCCGGAAGACGCCTCAGTTTCCCACATCGGCAACTTAGCCCATTCTTTCCCTTGGATAGCAGCGATATTTATGGGTTATAGTACGGCTGGGCAGGGGTTTCAAACATAAATACGCACCTGTGGTTGTTAAGTCCACTGTCTGATAGAGACAGATGGTATCTCCGTTACTGCGAGCAAGGAGATACGGGATGTAACTCAAACTTGGGTTGTTGAACATGCAACAGTTCTGTTTTACCACGCAGGACAGTGCACCACAGTGTACGCGAGTTCGCTGATGCATCCTCGCTTGCCCGGCGCACTAGTAATGCGAGGATTTTGCGGCGTTGTCGATATTCTAGACACTGCAACGGAATCGCCTTGGCATAGTGATGACCGCGGGTACGCCGCGGTACTATCGCGGAGCTATCGCGACACAGTCGAGGGTCGTGGTGATTTCCCGGCTCCGTCGCGGCAAGTTTTCCCGGAGCTGTCGCAGTGTCTTGAATCTCGACAAAGTCGCTACATCGCCGCAATAGTACGGCAACGGTTCCACCTTAGGTACGCGGCGGCTTCTAGACGATGCATCAGCGAACCGGCGTTGGCTACGTTGCTCTGTCCTGTGTGGTAAAATGAGATTGTCGCCGGTCCGATTACCCGAGCTTCAGATACTTCCCATATTTCCTTGGTCGCAGCAATACCTTTTGCCCCTATCAGAAAAAGGACGTAAGCTCTGGTACAGCCGAAGTGACCTGTTAATTTCGATTATCACCAGCGAAGGAGCGGTGGGCCTCGGTGAAATACAACTAGTGATAAGGAGGTTTCGACGAAAAAGCCACCACTCCGCGCTGTGATAACCGAAAACACGAGTTCACTTGGAATGAAACAGAGTCTAACAACAGTAGGTGCGCGATTTGTTCGCAGGCCTAGCCTAGTTATATTATGATTCATAATTAATACTCCATACGAGATATCCGCTGTCTCCCCTAGTTTTATGAAGGAGCCGTCACCGATCGCTGAGCCGCTACGACATTGCCTCTTTGGCTCCGCGGTAGTGCCGCTTCGGTGCGTATAGTAGCCAAAGCGGCTTTATCGCCGAGCCGCAACGGCAATTTTCCCCAGGGGAAACGAAAAAAGTTTCACGAATGTAAGATCTGGTGCATCCCTAGTGACCTGTTGATTTTGATTATCACCAGCAACGGAGCGGTGGGCCTCGGTGAAATATAACTAGTGATAAGGAGGTTTCGACGAAAAAGCCACCGATCTGCGCTGTGATAACCGAAAACATGAGTTCACTTGAAATGAAACAGAGTCTACAGTATACAGCAACGAAAGAGGGCGGTTGTGCGGTTGCGTATTTCCACTAATTGTGCTGTATGCCTGAGTTCCGCAATCGCGTTCAGTCCGCAAAGTATCATTATCACAATCGTAGAAGCGAAGCGGTTGTTCTGAGAATGATTTCTTCATTCCCGTAGTTGCACTTTTTGGAAACAATCGCTCTGCTTCTACCGCTTCTACAGTTGTGATAATGAGGACTGAACGCGGCTGCGGAACTGAACCATAAGTAGGTTGTGCCATAATCGATGGCAAAGTTGTATTCTTCTTGAAATTTGAAGGGAAGAAAGAGAGAAGAAAAACACAGGAAACGTCGACAAACGGTGAGTTTTACCCCTCACTATACATAATCAATACATATAAAGTCTTTGTCATAGAAACACGCAGTAAAAAAACGAGAAAAATAAAAATAACAAACAAATGGGAATAACAGAAAAAATTCGTTTTTTTTTTCAGCTAATTCTGTGTTTGTACACGCTATAAGACTTTATGTAACCAGGCTTGACGGTATATTGATAACGTTTGTGTGTGGGGAGAAACTCACCCTTTTTCATCGTTCTCGATGTCTTTTACTCAAAATTCAGGAAAAAAATACAGCTTCACCGTCAATTATGGCGCAACCTACAGTGCGCCAAGTGGAAATACGCAACCTCACAACCGCCTTTTTCTGTTGTCGTAGACTGTATAGTTAGGTCAGTGGCTTGCGTCCTCAAGAAAGGACATTTAAGTCTCACCCGCGGCTGGCGCGGTGGTCGCGTGCGCCGGCCAGCTAATAGATTGAGGCCGAGAGTAGGGCGCAGCTGATCAGCTTACCATACCGTCAGCCGCCGGTCACATTTAAACAGCCCGCGCGCAGCCGCTGGTGATATTTAAATGTTTTTTCTTGAGGACGCAAGCCACGGACGTAACTGTATCTATTTCGATTACAGCCTGGAGTAGAGCAAAATGCTCTCGCGTTCCTTAACTAGAGAGTCCAAGGACTTCAGTTATTACGCGCTCACAAACAGACATACTCTGTTTCCCAATGACCCCATTGGAACATTTCTCTTTGGTCACAGTCGGGAAGGAGCAACAATTACTGAAGCAGACTTAGTGACCAGTTCTACTATGAAAACTCTTGGAGCCTTCAGGCTTCTGCTCACCATTTGTTAAAAAAAAACGCTCCGAAACTGTGCATTTTAAGAGAGCGGTTCGATGAAAAGACCAGGCTCTATAAGGTGATTAGCGATGCGCATATGTAGGCGCAGTAAGATTAGAAATTTTATCACCAGATTTAAAAGGCATCCTGTGAGTAGAACTTCCGATTGGGGCTAACTGTCGGAAAATCCAGGAATTAGTGTGACTTAGAGAAAGGAGAGAATAAGCCTTAGATTTTCAGAAGATGAAATAAGATATGCAAAAAAGGCAGAGTGGAAAAGGTGACAAAACTGACTACAGGGGTAGTGCGTGAATAGACTCACTTACAGCAAAACCTTCAGTAGGTGGATAGTATACATACCTAATGTGTCGCGAAATGCGTCCATACCTGCCGAGAAACGTGTTTGACCACTACTTTTGCATTCGGTTCGCTGCCCATTACGCGCCGACATTGTAACCCATAACCCTCGTCTCGTCAGTCACAACGGTATGTAGTATACTTTGGTAATTGCAGAGATTTTTCGAATGAATTACTATTTCGAGTACTGTTTTTTTTCGAAATTTACGATTGAATAAAACTTCAGAACACTTCATTTTTGAGATTCTTGATTGAATGCGTTTCCCATGTGTTGGCTTTTTTAGAGTCTCGAAGAAGGCTTTGAATATAGCATTTTGGGGTATAGCGAATCTCAGATTGAGCAATGTTTCGAGAACTGCATTTTTCAATATAGGTGGAAATCATACCCAGAACAGAATTTTTGGGATTACTATATTTACATGAGACGACCAAAAAATTTTATTTTCTTAAAATCATAGAAGGTCGCTACCAATGGTCCCGTTTCGCGGACTTTCCTCATTTTCTTCCTTTATGTACACCCTATTTCGTAGCGAAATTTCGCCGGTTCATTACGGACCAGCGATGAGAGAGAAGAAACAGAGAGAGAGAGTGTGTGGGGACAAGGAGAGAGCAGCGTACGCGCGCACAAGCCCGCGACGAACCAATGAATTTCGCTCCAAAATAGTGAGCATACGAAAAGTAATGATTTCAGTTTCAGATCTCCAGATCCTTATTCGGAACGGAACTTGCACGGGAGCACACGAATGGGATTAAGTAGCTAAATGGATGTCTTTTTTCTGCGGTTTTCCTACCCTTCCTGTGACTACGTTGCCGTTTGTAAAATTTAGTCAGGAAGCGAGCTTGGACGCGTTATCGCGCGCCGTCTCTAGCGTTTTCTTTCTCGTTACTCCCTTCAAATTTAAATTTTTAGACCTGTAAAATTACTAGGATTCTGATGAAGGGTATAACGATATATCCAACGGTACAACGATTTCTCTGGTTAAAGCTTGAACAAAAAGGTTTAGAGTGAAGTTCTCAGTGTGCCATACAGTATACAGTACCGAGCAGAGTTTTTGCGGAAACGGTGTCTTGTGGTATTTCTCGCTCCCACAAAGGCATCTTTCATAACCTCACCGCAAGCGCGGCAAGCGTGACGCGCGGGAAGCGCGGTGGGCCATGCAACTTCTCAACTAGCGGCGCCGCCCATCCAGCACCGCCATAGCGGCACCGCCCAAACCGTCGTAGCGGTTTCGCCATTCGAATCAATACTCGCCTCTCAGTTTAAGTCCACTCTAATATAAATGATTCTGAGACTACCCACGATGTCGTATACGGAAGTGCTAGCCATGAATGTCTGTGCATGTCACACTCAGACTCTGCGGGGGGCAAGCGCCGGACAATAGAGCCCGTTTTCGACTTGGGGGAGCGACAGCGCAGGCCTCCCCCGAGGGGGGCTTCAGGGGAGGCCCGTGCTCTCCTCCGGCGCTTGCCCCCCCCCCCGAGAGGAAGGGAGGGAAAAGATGGGAAGAAGTCGTAGAAGGTAGTTTACGACAATAGAGGCCAGAGAAGGCATCTATCACGTGCTCGACCGGTATAAAAGGCGCCTCACCTCATGGAGAGCCGCATTCGGCCCTGGACGGGGACTTCGAGTCACTGTCAGAAAGGGATATTTTTGGAGGGAAGCGGAAACGCTTTCCGGGGGGAGGGTGACGTCACTGCTCCGGGGTCGTGACGTCACTGCTCCGGAGCCGTGACGTCATGGCTCCGGGGCAGTGATGGGGGGCTTCAAGGCAGTGACAGGGGGCTTCAAGGCAGTCACAGGGGGGCTTCAGGGCAGTCACAGGGGGGCTTCAGGGTAGTCACAGAGGGGCTTCAGAGCAGCCACGAGGGGCTTCAGGGCAGTGACGGGGGGGCTCCGATCAAGCCAAATTGTCACTCCGGCGGTAGCCCCCGATTGGGGGCAAGCGCCGGTGCGCGGAGGGTTGCCCCCTGAAGAGCTGCGCTAGCCCCCTCCAGTGTATGAGCAGTTGAGGCCCAACTTTAACCCGCGTCGCCATGGCGGTGCCGCCGGAGATTTCATAATTGTTTCTCGCTCATCCGCGCGCGCTGTGCTTGCGGTGAGAACTATGAAAGATGCTAAAGCGTTTCAATTTTAAATTCATTTTCGAAATGCTTTCAGCAATTACTATACAATCGGGCTACAAAGTAGTGGATTTAATGCGAAAAATTTGTGAACATTGCATACTTCCACCTCAGATTCCCTCGTAATGAACCGGTCATGAAAGCAGAAATCAGTCATGTTTTGGTCTGTGATCCAAGGGAATTCCAGAAGGAAGTACACATTCCTCGACAAAATACGATGGTCCGAAAGACTTTTTCTATGATGTTGTATTCTCCTCAATGAGAGGAACACAAAAATTACCTTAAAAATTCATGCGGCGCTTCGTGTGTTTTAAAAACGGCGCAAAACATCTTTTTTTGCAAAAAAAAATTTGCTCTGTACTGCCTTGTTACAGTATACGGCTGCACAGCGCTATGTGTACTGTTATACGATCTAGAAATCCCAATCCAAACTTTTCTGCTCAAATATAGATCTTAGCAAGCGTTATATGTATAATTGGACAGCCCTCCTCATTTGAACCGTAAACAACTTTTCAGATCCAAAAAAAGTTGATTTTAAAGCAGTGTATTGGAAAAAGACGCTAGGCACGCGAAAACGAGTCGCCGCGCGCCTCCCGATCAAATCCTACTAGCGGTAGTGTAACTGCTGGTTGCCAATCGAAAAATCCTTAGAACGAGGTAATGCTCGTACCCTGCTTTTCAGCAGCACAACAAGATAATTATAATAGAACTAGTTGACCAATAAGAACTTGGCCGGGGTCATAGGGTACCTCAAGGCAATGGAGTATGAAAGCACCTAAAAATCAAATACTACTTCCCACAAATTTGCACGGAATATAGTGAAAACACTTTTTTGAGACAGTAAGCGGCTTCGCATCAGGGCTGTGCGTAACTGAATTTTGTAATTTCGTAATTCGTAAATCGTATTTTTCAAATTCCTCGTAATTCGTAAATCGTAATTTGTAACTGATAATAAGTGATAAGCCCACTCAGCTTAAAGGCAGCATACACGCTCACAAACATGGTTGAGATAACAGCACAAATAGGACCGCCTGGTCCCTACCATCTCGTCAACGGCGTTTGAAGCGCTGAAAACCATCCAGGTTGACAGAATTCAAGCATTCCCGTCTCGAAAGCCTGTGGAACCCCACCCCTACGAATAACAGAATGAAGAGTGAGACATGTGAAAACATTTGATAGCTTAGAGTGATAGCCCTAGCAAATGAGAGTCTACGAGAGAAACGGCTTGGTTTACCTGAATATAACATGTCTGTTTACTGATGAAATGCTCCATTTTATAAGCCAGCCGGAGTAGATGGGCTTTCTTGAAAGTGGATGGGAATTAATCGGTATGTAAACAAGTTATATACAGGGAAATCAAGCTTTTTCTCTCGTAGACTCTCATTATATAGTGCTATCGCTCTAAATTATCAAATGCTTCCACATGCCTCACTCTTCATTCTATTATTTGTAGGGGTGGGGTTCCACAGGCATTCGAGACGGGAATGCTCAAATTCTGTCAACCTGGATGGTTTTTAGCGCTTCAAACGCCGTTGACGGCATGGTAGGGGCCAGGCGGTTCTATTTATGCTGTTATCTCAACCATTTTTGTGAGCGTGTATGCTGCCTTTAAAGCTCATTCTTTGTAGAAACACTTCAGCACTTCAGTGACGAGCTGTTCAAATATCGGAAGACGTTTGAGATTGGGTTTCAAAATAACACCGTTCTGAGCAGCACTCCAAGGAATTTTCAGTAAACATATGTAAGTGGGAGATGGACGACTTAAATAGACAAATTGGAAACTCTAAGCTCAATCAAGCACCAACCAGTGCCACATTTTGTCCAACTTTTGGATAGGAAAACATAGAGAACCATCGTCTCACCAAACACAGCTCAAGGGAAGCCAATTAGGGCAACACCGTGGTGAGAAAGAAACTGCGGTTAAATAGGTTCAGGCTCAACCTTTCAAGGGAAAGATACTTGGAAAAGGTGGCGATTCCAAGGGGGATATACATTTACAAAACTACTTTTGACGCAGAAATCGAATCTGCCCTCTATACATGTGAACCGTCGCTCTGAACGGAGTTTAAAGCGTTCCTCCCCATGAACTGGGGTGGAGGCAGCAGTCCGAGAGGTAAGGGTTGTTCAGAAATCTGAAATTGCCATAATTTTGCCATAATTCTTGTTGCTATGTTTCGAACTGACTTTTGAAACTATCACTTTCTCTCTCGTAGCTTAGTGCCTCAGGGAATAGACATCTATGGAAGGTTATTTCGGGAATCCCGTGAAAGTCTAAGTCGATTAGTGTTTTCAGGCTAGAAAAATATTTTCCCGAAGTTTTCAGCAGCAAAAAAACCCTTCAGAAAATTTAAGTTTATAAAACACTAGATTTTTCTCTTGTAATTTTTAACTGATGCGTGGTAAAGGTTTCCCTAGGAATCTCCGTGTAATTCTGCAACGAATTGTATACCGGGTCCCAACCTTCATTTGCTCCATAAGCGAGCCAGGTTTTTAGAGCTGAGCTCCATATTTAATGTCTGTTTCGGGATGGAAATCCTGTCCGCAGTTGCAGACGACTGCTTCTTCAGCTTGCAGCTTGAAGGTAATCGTGCTGGGACAAAGATTCATCGTGCCTGATTGCCCAAGACATTGCGACAGCGGTTCTCTCCAACTGCCGGTCGGAATTCTGCTCCGAAATAGCCAGTAGCTAAATCAAATGTCTGCGCCTCCCGTGTTCGTCATAGGGGCGAGAGCATTTCATGGGGAAAAATAACTGTGGAGCTCGGTTTCACCGACCTGGCTCGCGAATGGAGCCAGGGAAGGTTAAAGCCCAACAATAAAGTTGAACCGGTCACTGTGAGAAGCGGAGCGGTTGGTCACCTTGAATCTCGTTATCAACAATTATATTTCGCCATGCCTGTGCCCGACTGGGAGTGCAAAGATCCCTTCACAGTTGCCCGACCGACGTCGGACGAATCGTTATCGAATGTGGAATATTTATCTACTCTATCCTGTATACTTGTTATCCGCAGGCAATTCCTCGGATAATGGATCGATTCGGATAATGCCATTTTAAATTTACCGGATATTGGTTCGATTCAGATAATGCGTTTTTTCAAATTTTCCGATATTGGATCGATTCAGATAATGCCATTTTTCCAATGATTCGGATACGGATATCCGTCGGATAATTTCGGATAAATTTCGGATATTATCGAAACAAATCTCAGGCAACACACACACACACACACACACACACACACACACATACATACACAAACGCACACACACACACACACACATACATACATACACACATACATACACACACGCACACACACACACATACACATACACATACACATACACATACACATACATACATACATACACATACACATACACATACACATACACATACACATACACATACACATACACACACAAAATGAGTAGAATAGTAGCTATGAGAAATGGACATATACATAAATTACACAAGTGAGGAAACAAAAGTGAGTCAAATAGTTGATATAAAAATGGACCGGCTTACTACATTCAACCTAAAATGAACAGATTTTATCCGAGTTTACGCAAATTTTATCCGTTTTTATCAGATTTTACGCAAATTTTATCCGTTTTATCCGTTTTTTATCCGATTTTTATCCGTTTTATCCGTTTTTATGCGTGTTTTCAAATTTTCGGATATCGGATTATCCGAATCTCGGATATCCGGTCGGATATCCGAAATGGAGTGATTCGGATACTAAGTATACTATCCTGTCCATCTTATCTATCTTGACTTGTCAAATTCGGTAATGAGTCGGCCGACGTCGGTCGGCAAACTATGAAAGGCGCTTAAGGGTGTGGTTTCGCCGGAAATTGAAATGGGAAAGAATAATCAAGTATCAAGAGTGGGAAAGAAGTGTTAAATTCATCCATGCCCAGCCCAAAAAAAAATTATATTGCGCCCTCAACCGCATTTCCATTTCTTACCTGCAACGATTTCTTACGATTCGTTACGATTTTGGGTCGAATATTTGTGAATCGTAAACTGTAAAAAAAATGCCAAAAACGCCCGTAATTCGTAAAGCGTAATTACGGACCGCACTGCTTCGCATTCTTCTGCATAGCGTTCAGCCCCACTAAATGAACGTTAAAACTCACCTTTTGAGAAAACTTTGAAGAGATTTGGAATAGGTGCAGACAGCTACATATGTGTAATGCTAATGTGATTGTCAAAAGTGCACGCGAAGAACGCGAAAAATCCCATGTGATTTTTTGCGATAGGCCATACCACTGGGCCGGATTGAGACCATTCACGACGTTTGAGGCTTTATGCTGCGCCACATAAAGTTATAAAGACCCTAAAATGACTTTGGGGAACGAGAAAAAGACTCCTGCGTGTGGGTCATCTGCCACCCTGGATCAGAATGTCATGCTAGAGTAGTTTCAATAGCATTGGCCCTCAATTCTCAGACGCCTTTTGAGAGTTTGTCGCGGTTTTCTGTGAATTTTGTCCCGAGAAAGAATGCACAAAATCCGTCAGAAAGTTACTTTCCGCTGAAGCTGTCGGCGTGCGTGTCGAGCGGTTGTCAGAAAGGCATTTTTTCAGACTTCAAGATCGATGAACAGGAATATTTGATGAATGGTGAGTAACATCCAAATCGAAATCAGCTCTTTGCATCCATAGAAAGGCTCATCCTAAATAGTGCACTCACGACGGCCGCTCTACACACACGCCGGCCGCGTGGGCGGACACTCCCATTTGGGCAGACTTTACAAATCCATGGGAATTTCTCATCATTCGATTCTGATTTATATTTGCAAACTGGAGAAACTTGTCTTTGATGGGTTTGATTTGACATGAGATTACCCAACCAGAGTGAAAAAATACCACTGAAGAAGAAAAAGAGGGGAGAAGAATAGAAAATATTTGCACGACGTATGTATAGGCCATATGTATAAAAACGAAATTCGCGTAGTTCCTTCTCGTGCAGGTGCGTAGCAGAGGTCCATGAAATGAATAGATTATTGAGTCACAATCAACAAATTTCTCCTGAACTGATTTCTTTATCTAGTTGGGGATAACTTCCAAACCCACAGTTTTAATTGAAAACGTGCAATTAAGGCCACGACCGTCTAGAAAGTTGTGACGCAGTTTTATAACCTGCTTAGCGGTACAATTTTATCAAGATTAGTCGCGATGATTTTTGAAACAAGGCTGAGCTCTATAGTTGTGCACCAACGAATTTTTCGAGAGAACTTTCGAAATTTTTTTCGTTCGTTTGACAATTCGTCGAACGAAATTTTTTTAAAATCCATTCGTTCGAAATTTTTTCGAACGATTTTTTTCAAATTTCGTTTTTTTGTCAAGTTTTGTACCAAAGTGGAATAGTCCTGTTTAAAAATCGATATGTTAGAACCCTGTATTTATAGCAGCTTTTTGCGGGAAGTGTTTTTGATTGTTGAGAATGTAGTGGTCATTCATCGTCTAGCAGCATCTGTCAGTTCTGCGTTCTTCCGATTTGACGGATGTCCGCATTTCGTACGAAAGAGTCAATCAATCGATCGCATGAATGCGGCGGAAGTTACGAATTCAAAAACGATTCTAACGGACAATTAAATACAGAATTCGTTTTGACAAAAGCATTCCAAGCATGCAATGATAATGCAATGTTTGCGTCTGTGGGAAAAACGCCGGCGGCGGAAATGTTCTGGTTGTGGACGAAACCGACGGAACAACGGGAGTGGAAATGACGACAGGAAGAAGAAAAGTGATTAGCCGGGGTGATGTAGTGGTTGGCGAGACGGAACATGAACACTGGAATGGGTAGAAAAGACGAAAAACGAACGCCGATCTGAAAGAGGCGGTGGCGAAAGAATCAATGTTACACCACCTCCATCACGATCAATGGTTGAAATGCTCTCGTCCCAGGAGATCTGCACCTGTAGACATTAGAAAGGCCAGGTCTGGACGTCCCCATCTCATCCTGTATATGTATCGCAAGCGTTTTTGTGAACCTTGAAATTCATCATTTTCCGGAACGGCTAGCAAGCTTTTGAAAAAAAGGTCTAGTAGGATTTGTCTCCTACCCGAACTGAGTCAGAAACAAGGATCGAATTGGGTTACGCAAATTTTGCTTTTCCCAGCTATAAATAAGCCTTTCATTACAGAGGGTTAACTTTTACATCAGGGATGCATCGGCGATGTCTAAAGTCTGCCCGAATGAGACTGTCCGCACACGCGATCGGCGTGAGTGTCGAGCGGTCGCCTTTAAAGGCGCAGTCTCACCTCAGAATCGCTTCTCTGTTTTTTCGCTCACCTTAAAGATGGTCCGATGCTGATTCCAATGATATCTCTAGAATCGCACAAAACCCACTGGGAACGGATATGTGGTCCCTCAAAAATCTGCTAAAATTAAGCGGCGAAAGCATGGACGACGAGTTTCTCAAGGCTTGCAACTTCCGTCATTTACAACGGATTCTATAAACTCTAACCTGGGTGCGGAACGTCTCTTGATTTTCGTCAAGGGGTTGGAATCCTTGAGTAAGCGAAATTTCGACAGTCAACGCGGAATTGCTCGTCGGATATCTGTATGGTCAAACAGTCTGCGTCTTGGCGTGTCTTCGATTGCAGCGCGTAGTGCACAGCTTTCGGTGAAGAACCACAACACGACGAGCGATCTTCCTTCCAATCAGGTCACTGTCGATGTAAGAAAGAGATTGCACTTCATTTAGGGTTGAATTAGAGGCAAAGTTCGCATTAAAAATAGCCCTCAAGGTTTAAAGGCAGTGTTCACGAAGATTTTCGTTCCGGAGTTTTCCACTCAAAACAATGCGTTGGCCACCATGTGTTACCAAAATTACGATGAAACGGCTTGAAACGCTCTAAAACGTCTTATTTCAGTGACAATATTCTCTGGCCTGGACTAGTTGTCCGATTGGATGAGCATGTTCACGGTGGTTGTCACCGGTGAAAAATGGTGTTAATTGAAAACGGAGGAATATTTTAGGTAAAACAGTATTAAGTAGGGTTCAAAAAAATGGACAGAGCAACAGAGAGTAGCGAATTTCAAAAGACGGGCTTACAAAACATTCAATTGTCACAACGAACAATTCCAGTGAGAGTAAATAGGTGGGGTGAGAGTAAAGGATTCGGTGCTCTTCTGGGGCGTTTTTCTCGATTTCTTCGTCATTTCAGTTCTACCCGGGGGCCGAACAACCGATTTAGCCATTAATCTCAAAATCGAAGATTATCGTGAACACTGCCTTTAATCGGAAATCGAAAAAGACCCATTGCAACAACAATGTGAAAAATTCTAAAACCGAGCAACAAGTAGCTTTACGCGGCCCCGGATATTGAACTTGGTACGGCCGCCCCGCCCACTTCCTAAGTGGCTGCTGAGGATGTGGGCGGGGCGGACACAGAACACTCAAGTTTTGGGGCCGTTAAAGGGCTACTAGTTCACTTTCAGCCGTTTTTTTTGGAATTGTCATTGATTTGTGTTTCGGTACTTTCGATTTCCGGTGTAAATTTGGAGGCTATTCTTAGCGCGAACACTGCCTTTAATTCTGCAGTGGCAGACAGCCGCTATCACAGCACGCAACGCAAATATTATCGCGCATCGAGCAATAGTGTCAGCAGCGCGTACTGGTTGCCTGCGGCTTGTGAACTGGATACACGGAAAGGAAGGAGCCTCGGACGAGTTTGGTGGGCCAGGCGCACCCGACCGCTCCTGGCCGTGCGCTTCTCAGCGATAAAACCACGTGCAGCTGCGATGCTGATGGGCGTGCGACAAATGTTTAGCCTGTTGTCACGTGCTTCTGTCGCAGTTCGACGTGCTGGTACAATGATCATGGATTGCGGCGAAAGCTTTGCTCATGAGCAGTACGTGTTTTGTTCAATCCGACCACGTGCTCTTCATAGCAGCACTTTCTTTCGCTACTAAGAGCCTTTCGACTCAAGTTGGTTTTCAATTTCGAAGCCTATTTTGGCGAATTGGACCCCTCAATCCCATTAAATCCACGCTCTCTCTCCCCCACCCCCTAATGAGCGAGTATTGTGTGAAACTCGCAGTCGATACAGCCTGGTTCTGCGCTGAGCGCTGATGGCTAGAGGAGTTCATGGCTCACTGTATTCAACCAGAGGAAAGAGACATTTTTTGTAGTAAAAAAGTCTGGCCACAGGTTTATGTTCACCGAGCTAGATTACGCCTATGGCAGATTCGGGGCAAACTCATCACTGCGCGATTCAAGACGTCAATGGTCAAGAATGTTTGACAAACTCAATCGAGTAGAAACAGCTGTTAGACGCTAGTGCGGTCTTAGTAAGATGCAGCATGCGAGAGCGAGCCACCGATGACTTCTTTGGTTAAATTTCGGAGATGAAATCTCTGGAACTGTGCTGCCCCAAATAGCCGATTAATAAGTGCATTCAATTTTCGAGATTCTTCGTATAAAACAATTGAAGCAGTCTACAAACATTTGAACGCTACTGTCGTCGACGGTAGTTGGAAACGCTCGTTGGACTAGACTAAGGAGCGGGATTTGAACAGATAACCTAGAAAGCGAAAGTTCATTTGGAAAATATAACATGTATGTCAACTAGCAAGTCACACTTGCTGAATGCAGTTCTCTCTCAGCTTGCAACTAGCTTGTGGTGCGTAGAGTAAGAAGCTGTGTTAGGTTTATGAAGCGATTATAAGTTTCAGTAAATAGTGGAGTGCCAGCGCGGTGAACCAGAGATGTTTTTTCACGTTTGCTCTGCATTGCGTTTTCTGATATGTGTGTACCAACACAATGGTGGGGAATTTCCCCTAACCAAAGAGGAAATTTTCCTCGATAGAACAGGAGAACTTCCCCAAAATCGGGGGGGGGGGGTAGGAAAGGGCGAAATAAGCTTCCCTTGGCATGCCTTCTCTTCTCCTGACTGCAGGTCTTCCCCATTACCAGTGGTATGTTGCAACCCAACAGCCATTGTTCATTCATTGATCAGAAGTCCGTTTCGCCGCAACTCACTGCTTTCTACAGTTTCGATATCTTCAGAGCTGAACTAGAAGCAAAATTTATGACCCGTGACATAGGGTTACAGGACCTTCCTATCTTCTCTAATATCCGGATTTAGACACCCTACACAGTTCTCGAGAGAAAGCTCTGCCCTACAATTTTCGAAGTGCGAGACCACCTCGGAATAGTGCGATTTGCATCACCGTGCTCGCTGCGGCTTTGTTTTCGCCTTCATCATGCTCTGGAGGAGACCATGGGAATCACAGTGAAAAAAAAACTTGATCGACTACCCAAATGGGAAAGTTGGTGGGATAATTTCGTTGCGCCAGTCGCTTGTGCCGGCCGAACTGCTACTTGTCGCCTCCCATCCTGTTCATTCGATAAAGACCTCTACTTTTGATACCTTTGCTGGTCCATCCTCATCGGCGATCTTCTCGACCACATTCGCTCCATTCTTCTCTGGAATTAGCAACAGTCATCCAGAGCGGTAAATCTCTTTGTTCGATTGATTTGCTAATCGTATCGGCCCAAAGTGTCGCTGGTCGGCCAAGGGCTCTTTTGACGTCTCTAGGGTACCAGTGAGTGAGTCTGGTACTCT
Organism: Aplectana chamaeleonis; assembly: GCA_029168955.1. NCBI lineage: Eukaryota > Metazoa > Nematoda > Chromadorea > Rhabditida > Cosmocercidae > Aplectana > Aplectana chamaeleonis. The sequence goes on from JAPDOI010000144.1 coordinate 373,273, forward strand.
ATCTGTCCTCCGTTCTACGCGCGACATGCCCTGCCCATTTGTACTTGGCGGATCGATGTGGATCAATGGGTCGCGGAGTCCCGACATTTTGCGGAGATCCTCACTGCTCAGACGTTGCTGCCTCTGAATCCTCCTACTAGTTCTCAGGAAACATCTTTCCAGCGCCCTGTGCGTAGTCCTCATAGCCACACAAACTCCTTTGTTGTGAGCCCAGGTCTCGCAGCCATAGCACAAAGCCGGAAGCCCTGTGAAATCGAACAGGTGAGCCCGCAGCTTGACATCTCGTATCTCACTAGCGACTTCTCGAATGGAACCCATAGCGACCCACGCAGCCCTTCTTCGACGTACTGTTTCATTCGTGAGCTCGTTCGTCATATTCATCTCACGTCCTAGATAGACGGCCTAAATAAAGAAGAAGGAAATCCAATGTTCACTCTTTCAGAAAGACTTTTATAGGATGAATTGAAGAAGAAGAACCGTTAGCAGGATGAGAATGCAGCAGACGCATGAGTTGTAATGACATACGGTCCGTTTCAATTCGGAAGGCGCACTCAGGCACTGAATGCTAAAACACTAGATTGATAGCCACCATCCCTTCGCTTTGTCGCGTTCCATTTTTCCAACCATCAAGGGTGGCGACATACCATTTTTAGTGACACCGATCATAAATATTTCTCAAAATGACTATAATAGGTAAACCGTTGCAAAAAGACATGACAAAAAATAGATTTACATTCCACAAACTAGATAAAACACAGGAGGATGAAAACAGAAAACCACATGAGAAGGTATGGTACGACTCTCCAAGGTGGAAGTTTAGGCAAAATCCCAACAGCTGTGGTCGGAAAGATGAAGATGCAATAAAATGAACTTTTCTAAAGTCTTTTCATGAGCCTCTTGCTGGCGTTTTTCACAATGGGCCAGGTTAACTTTTCCCGCGACTAGCTACACGATGCAGTGTTTACTACCTCTATCGACCGGAACTCGATAAGCCTAATGTCCACTGTTGCGGTCACGCGGCGTGGGAAGTATGATCCCGGCCTAAAGTCTGCTGCTGAGAATGCTCGCTCCTCGCATAGCAAGTTGTAAAGAGCATGGAATTACTTGCGCGCAAAAAAAAATCATGGGTGCAAATTTATGTCAAAAGTGAATACTGAATCCCATGCATTCAATGTTTTTTCGCATAATTGTTTTCCAAAAATCGGAAGGCCAAAACTACTGGAAATCGAGGGTCGAAGCTTTTCGACCCCTTGTGCTTCCTCCCTTTAATCACAGTGCGAAATTAGCTAACTATTTAAGCGCATATTCTACATTAGAGGTGGGCGTCGACTGCGGCGCGCCTGACGATCCATGTATTCACTACTTTCAATAGTTATTACTGATGAGTCTTATGGGAGTTTTTGTAGCGCTGGCCCAATGGTACGGCACCGAATGCAATCCATTATTTTACTTTCTCATGTTTAGTGGAACCCATTAAGTTTGAAACGAGGACATCGAGCAAACGTCGTACGATGTGGTCCACGATAGTTCCATGCGTTGTCACGATTACCACACCAATCTAAGTCGTTCTAGACCAAATAGAATGAGCACCCACGTATCGTTCATTTCTTTTATTGACAACCCGCTCCAACTATTGAGTTGACTAACGATAGCCACCTTGCATTCGTTGTCTCGCGTTCTACGCCCCTCCCCAAGTAGCGTGGCGGCTTAGTAATTGAATGACACGTACTATACAGTCGGCACGGATCGCACTGATACTTTTCGTTCCTTGTGCATTGGTGTAAACTCGGTGCATGTATGTAATAGCATATGCACCCCGAGTTTGCGCCAACGCACAATAAGTAACGTAATGTATCAGTAGGATCCGTTTCGGCCGTGTGTAAGTACATATTCACATGAGCGAAAAGCGGGATTCATTGTTTGGGCACCCAAAACAAAAAAAACATGATGCGGATTGTGGGTCCATTGACGCAAAAGAAGATAATCAATAGTTTGGAAAATTTATGCGCTTTGCGTTATGGAAACCGCGTTTCCGCTCATGTACATGGGTTTCCCGCACAACTGCCATGACCCGAAAATCAAGCCGAAACCAGACATCTCAATTTTCATATTTTTGTCCATCTCATCCCTGCTCACAGATGTATGTATCTGTTCACGGACGAATACCTCACGCGGGCGGCCCAGTCCAAAATTGAGTTCACGTAATAAATTTAGTCTGATGGATGGACGGGGCTGCGACGATAGATCGCCGCGCGCAAATCGAAGCCCCGTTGGCCAGTGATGCTGCCGACACCGCACGGCCAGCCGCATGGTCCATGCGTCAGACTAAATCGAATACAGAAACCGTAAAAAAATTTTTCATCAAGTTCGACAATTTTGCGAAGGACCCGTAGTGGAAATTCCCAACCTGGCAAAGTTTCACGCTGTCAAATGAAGTGTTCACAATAAAAACGACCCTCGATTTTTCATCGGAAATCGGATGTGCCGAGATCCATTGCAACAGGGATGGCGAAAGAAAGGCTGAAAACGAGCCATAGATAACCGCTATGCATCCCTCAGCTAATTGGCACAAGAACTGTGTAGGCAAAACAGCAATCACCCGACGACGGGTTTATTTGGCAAGTACAAATCGGGGTCAAATCCAGTTAAGCTAGGACCTTTGAAGATTGAATTTTACCGTTTTTGGATTTTTTTGGCGTTTTTCATGGCATGGTATATGATCACAAGATATCACAAGGTCGCTGAGTTGAATACAAAATCTAGGGGTCAGGCAGGACTCGAGCCTGTATCGAGCGATGCAATGTAGGTCCGAGTCCTGCCTGACCCCTGAGCCATAGATAGCCCTGTACGACCATGGAGCATGTATGCGCTGTGCCATTATCCTTGTTGGCCGTTGAGGGAGTGGGCGGGGCGGGCATACAACAAAAAAGTTTGAGTGCCGTATAGGACTAATTACGGCCCATTTTTAGCCGTTCTTTCGCCATTATTGTTGCAATGAACCTCGGTATATTCGACAGCCAGCAAAAACTCAAAGACGTTTTTTCGTGAGCACTGCCAAAGCCTTTCTCTAAATCAAAGGTCAAATAATCCTTACCTCGCCCGTCGGTGATATTTTTATGAAATAACCATGCCCCTCACCCACGGCATAAATTTGACAAGAGGTCACAAGGTAGCCGAGTTCAAAAAAAATTCGGATGTCAGGCAGGACGCGAACCTGCATTGCACGCTTTTCGGGCGAGAGTGTCACCATTACACCACCGACATTCCGCTCTGCACTTCTCAGCTATTCTTACATGAACAGTGTAGGCACAACAGGAATGACCCGTTAACGGCTATGATCTGGTAAAAAAAGACATTTAATCCTGTTAAGCTAAGGCTTGGAAGATGTAGTTTTGATGTTTTTGGATTGTTGATCATGTATCTTGCCATAAAAAAAGGCATTCAAACATTCTAAGAACATCGAAATTACATCTTCCAAGACCTCAGTGTAACTGGATTTAATGCCGATATGTGCTTACCAGATCGTATCCGTTAACGGGTGATTGATGTTGTGCCTACACGGTACGTATGCCAACAAGCTGAGGAATGCAGAGTGGTGTCGGTAGTGTAATGGCAACACTCTCGCCCAGAAAGCGTGCAATGCAGGTTCGAGTCCTGCCTGACATCTGAGTTTTGCGTTCAACCCAGCTACCTTGTGACATCTTGTGACCATGTATCATGCCACTAAAATGCATTCAAACATTCCAAAAACATCAAAATAATTTTGTTATTTTTGCCGTAAATTAAAAACTTCTACAAAAAACGAATTCTGTCCTACTTCCATTATCAAGCTTTATTGTACGGCTTTATACACAGCGCTTTGTCTAATAAATTATCGATTTGTTTCCTTCCAGGGATCTCTTTTTCTTATTTTGGGAAAACAAATGACAATTGACGAGAAAAATATATAATTAGACGTCCCCTTGCCCACAATACTTAACTATAAAATTGGGCACCCTAAAGTCCTTGGTTAATGAAGGTATAGTGCTTCTCTAGACCTAATTCCAGTCCGCATTTGCGTCTCGACACGCTTTGCGGTCGCACGCGCTCGAGTCAGTCGAGTTTCCAGCGCCAAAACTGACTCGATATGGCTTTTTTATACAGTTTTCTTCAATTTCGTACAGTTTTCAGTTTCTAAAACTCCCTTAAGTCAACAGATGGGGCGGCTGCGGCGCTGGAATTTTTTCCGACTCTAAGGCATGCGGCCGCAAAGCGTGTCGAGACGCAATTGCGGACCAGAATTTGGCCCAGAGAAGCACATTATAAAAGAATGTCATTTTTGGATACTTAAAAAATGAAAGATTGCCCGATCCAAAAATTCCGCAGACCCGCTTTAGTGCTATAATCTACATACTCACAGGGCTCAAACGTTCTGTGTAATAACGAATGAATTCTGATGGATAGAAAGGAAAGAACAAAAATTTTCTTCGTCTTGATCCTCCTCTCTTGGATTTATTACATTAACCTATCCGGTGCACAACTTTTGGACCAATCTATTGAAGACTGCAGATGCAGAACCTTTCAATAGGAGACTTGGAGCCTTTCTCGCTGACATGAGTCCGGACGGAGAAAGCAGCGGTTCGGTCGTACATGGCAAAACATAACAGTGATAAGGATATTTCGACATGATACGCCCGATAAGCCTTACCTCACCCGGCTCAAAATCAGGGAGAAGCGCTGGAGGTCGTTCTCATCGATACAAAAATGAACGCGAGAGGCGAGCAGCTTGAGAATTGAACTCTAAGGAAGTTCTTGAAAGCTTACCGTTACGATTATAATGAGCAGCGGAGCGGTGGGCCTCAGTGAATTATAGCTGGTAATAAGGATGTTCCTATGGAAAAGCAACCGCTCCCCGCCGGGAAAGATCGGAATCGAGAGCTCATCAAAGGCAACAGACAAGCTCGAAAAATTTGTTGAGATAACTACGTTTCTGAAGTCGCATGGCTCCTAGTAGACTGCTCACGCCGTTGGAAGCGTCAATAACGAGTCAAAACTACTAAATTTCAGCAATGGAAAGCGAAGAAATTCTGCAACCCCGCCCCAAAATACAAACTCGTCCGGATTGACAGTACCAATAGGGTCCCTTTGGCTGGTTTTTGATGCTTCCAACGAGGTTAACGTTCCAGTACAGGCTATGAGAGTATATCGGCTTCTCTAGCCTAACCGTTTTGTTGGTAATAATCGCTGTTTCAACCGCGCGCCGTAAAACTCGTCCACTTTCACCCGATGACAAAATAACCATTATTCCTCTATTTGCACACAGTTTTCGTTCGTTTTTCGTCCGTTCCCAATACAACCAGCTCCAAACCTTTGATTTATGTCATTAAATCGATACCATTTTTGAGCTAGTTTGCTGCCTGTAAAAATGATTCGGAGTATATATTGGAAGGTAGAAAGGGTTGCTTACAATGGTTTTTATCTTGCGTGTCTGAGGATTTTTGTCAGATGATTGAGGATAGATGTTTTGACCAACATACGCACTCAATCCATTGAAAATAGAGAATGGTTGAATTCTCATGGATCTTTTCACTTTGTTTTCTCGTTTTTTTCAGCGCAGCTGTTGCGGAGACCAGTCAGATCTTCTCAGTCGAAAAACGCTAACAGAATATTACCCCCAACCGTGCTCTCAAGCATAGCTTTTTCTATTTATAGGATACATTCTAAGAAAAATCAAGAAGCCTAAATAATAGGACCGCACTATGTGCATTAGAGTGAAGTAGGATTACAGAGGCAAGGGTTTTCTCATGGAGCAGACCGTTTTACTGGAAAACGCGAACAAATCTCACACAATCTGAAGGATTAGAAAAAGCTGGTAGTAAAGAGGAAGTACACGTTGAAAATGACGAGTCAACTGCGGTGAGAAGGACAAACGACGGCGGTTACGAGTTGGAGAAGTGCATGGCAGATGTTGAAGTCCTCCTCCTCCCCCTCCATACGTCCGCGTCCATCGTCAGTGTTGATGATCGATGTCAATGATGAGGAGCTGAAAGAAATTTACGAGCGAATAGCCGCTGATCACCGAACAAACAACCTTCCGTCCACTTCGATTGCAGACTATTTGATTCAAATCGCCCCTACCCAACAGCGCCAAGTGTGTTCAAAAGCCGCTCTCCTCAGCCATATGGATGACTGCGTCGAAATCAAATAGATAAGAGTGCTCTAAATTTAGCGAACTTGAAGAGTTTGAATAAGCCCATCGTTAGGATTACGTCTTGTTACTGAGGTTTCAGAAGATAAACTAATTGAAAACAACGAATAGTCAACCAAGCGCAGTGAGAAACTTTAAGCATTCGCTGAGACTAACTGAAACAATTGAACATCCAGAAGCCTCAAGAAAATTTGCGTCGACGACCACCTCAAAACAAATTTTGCCTTTTTGATCGCCTTGGGGATCATTCTACGCTAACGGCACTAGCGATGAAATTTGAAACAGACAAGATTCAAAAAATGGAACGTGAACATACATTTTTAAATCTCTATCAAACTGTGAGGAAGCTCCTTCATATATATGGCCACTGTAAACCGTGAGATACAGGATACAGGCTCCCTCATACATATAAGCGAGGCCTAGTGGAATCCAATATTTCCGACTTCCATTGGAGACCGAATAGAGTTCAGCCGTTGAGAGGCGCGGTAGCATGGGTTTTTACACTACTACCGCCGAGTTGCGGGGCGCCGTACATTTCTGTAGTATTGATCACGCGGCACGGTCAATTTTAAGGAGCCGAATAGACTCTCGCCGCTGAAAGGCGCGTCAGCATGTAATGAAGCAGTATCGATCATGTGGTGCCTCATCGATTCACTTATATGTCCTTCATACTCCCGCCGCCGAGCGGCGCGGCGGACAGCGATCCTTTAGAGGTCGTTTATACTTCCGCCGCCAAGCGGCGCCGCGAAGTGCAATCCTATAGTATCGATCGTGCCGCGGCGATTGATCAATATTACAGGAATGCACTGTGCCGCGCCGCTCGGCGGCGGGAGTACGAAGGACGCCATATAAGTGAATCGATGAGGCACCGCATGATCGATACAGCTTCATTGCATGCTTACGCGCCTTTCTCCGGCGAAATTCTATTCGGGCCCCTAGGCGTCGTTTACACTTCCGCCGGCGAGCGGCTCTGCGAAATGCAATCCTATAATATCGATCGTCATCAATATTACAGAAATGCACTCCGCCATGCCGCTCGGCGGTGGTAGTATTAACGTCGTCTTAAGGGCTCCTGTTCACAGTACAGGCTGGATTCGGGACGGACGAATGACTTCAGTCAACATATTCGATTCTCTCTCCTTCACAGCCTAATACTTTACACTTGTCCGCTCCTTGCGAGTGGTGAGAAGTACATGAGACATCTCGATCACAAAACTTTCCGCTGCCGAAGGTAAACTCGTTCTGAGGGTCTAAACGTGATTCACTGAAGTTTATAATGCCTTATTCATGATGCTTCGGAGGCTTTACATGTGTAAACCTTTTTCGCTTTTCTACGCCGCCTCTTGATGAGAGTTACCAGTTGATCATAGCCATGACGGCTCTCGAAACGCTCAAAACTTCAGCGGAAGGAGGAGATACGTTCCCATAAAAATCCTTACTATTAGCAGCGACACTTTGGCGGACGAGTTTTCACAGGCCTGCGTCTCAGCAGGTCCCACCGGTGGGCACCAGGGGTGTGCGTAAATGAAATTTCAAATTTCGTAAATCGTAAAACGTAATTACGACAAAACCACCGTAAATCGTAAACCGTAAATCGTAAATAGCAAATAATAACTATAACCATTAAAAATATTATTACTATGGTGAAACAAGAGAAACTACCTACTGTCCACCGTTTCACGTACTAAGTACATATTGGGTTGCGTTCATTATTTGACAGCTAACCACGTTTACGGTATATGATATGCTTTATCGCTGTCATCAGCGAGGAGCATGAAATCTAGCAGAAATCGAGGCGGGACCCGCATCGGAGCAGCGACATCGGCTGTCGTAGGAAGAGTTATCGCGCGTGAGCCGCAGTGACGTGCCGCGTAGGGCTGACATACTGCAAATGTGCCGAAGCCTGTCGCTGCGAATGCGACAGGTCTAAGGCCTCTTTCAGAGTTCGATCGCTGTGCGACGCGATTAGATGATAACTATGAGCATCGATCGAGATCGCGTCGCACGTCGATCTGCATTCATAACATGCCATCGCGTCGCACAGCGATATAACTCTGAAAGAGGCCTAGAGGGCGGGAGCTCCGGGACAACCGGTCGCTGTCGCCGTGCAGAGCGACGCGGCCGTGTCTCGTAGAAGTATACCATACCCCTAATGGCACCGTCTTACCCGTATTTCTTTGGTTTCCCTTGTCACTCATTCCACAACTTCCTCCCAGATCTTGGAAAATCCGCATGTCCGATTCAGCTGTCCTCGTATCTGCTGGGCAGCAGAGACACAATTATACTCGTAGTGCCTCTCCCGGAACGCTAACGCCGTTGTAAGCGTAAAACGGGTCAAAATGACTGTACTTGAGCGTTCCTCAACAGCCGAATTTGAGAACTCCCATTTGCTAACGATACTGCAACACCGATCAAGTCGGTACGAATCGCACTGATATGTACTTCGAGCTCCCTACTCAAGGTTGGCTCAACCCCAGTGCACGTACGTTGAACAATATGACACCGGGCTTGCGCCAACCTACAATAGAGATGGCAAATTAACATTCAGATGCGTGGCAACTCCATATTATCTAGAGCACAGTATCGGTCGCCCAGCCCAAGTTTTTTTTCCTATATCCACTGATTCACTTGCAGAATCGTAGCTTCATGGTGACGATACGTTAGATGGGTAAAGGTAAAGAGGCGTCACTTTTTCATCAACAGATCTATACCCATTTTTGAGAACCTTGATAGAAATCATTCCATTGCTTCCAACTACACGTCATTCAAAAATTTCATTCGAGAAAAATTTGAGCTGGCTGATCGTACAAGTAGCCCTTACTGACTGGCTGGATAGCTTGTGATTCCTTTCTTTAGGTTGATTATTGCAGCAATGCGCTTTTATTTCTGTTCCGTTATGTTGTTTTTTTCACGTCTCCATGCCTCCAACATCCTATGGTTCATTCGTATTTCGCGGCCGTTTTGAACATTGTTTTTGACTACATAGGCTTGCCTATGTAATGAATATATAAATATGTATATATAAAGGCAACGTAAGCATAAATAACGCTTTCTAAATTTTGCCGCTTTGTGTATTTCAGTCCCTGTAGTTAAGAAATATAGTCAAAGCGCCCATCAAACTCTCGTATTTGTGAGAGACAAATGTTTCAGAAAAAAATGGCGAAGATGAGCATTTAAACTTGCGCTCACGCCTTTTCTGAGGGTCAGTTTGCTGCAAACGAAGAGAAATTAACTGGAGGAAACGATCTTGAGCTTCGAATGTTTGGGGTAAAAAACGAACGCTGCTCTTGTTGATTTTTGTGGACTCTGAGTAGGCGCAATCTACTCAAAAGACGGAGCCAGGAGCACTATGTCTAGCAAATTTTAGATCGATTAGACCGCCTAGCTCGATGTTTTGAGGCTAATCTAGTTATACAATGCAGGACAGTTGATCTTCATGAAAAACGCAAAAACGAAGTTCCTAGTGAAGAGCGCTTTTCCACTGCATTGCGTCGTACGCGGCAGCTAGTGAGAATACGGGTCTGTTCTCCAGCGCCTCCAACTCCGACCGAGTATCCCGTGTTATAATGATAGAATCACATCAAAGACTGGTAAAGAGATCGTGCTGCAGTCACACGACTGCGTTGGCCCCATCTCCTGACCAAATACATTAGTATATGCAAAGTGGGATTAGAGCAAGTCAATTGGAGATATCTGCGATTTACTTCCATTGCATGTATTTTTATTTACGAAAAATTACGATTTACGGTCCAAAATGTCGTGAATCGTAAGCCGTAATTACGAGACCAAAAAACACCGTAAATCGTAAAATCGTAAATCGTAAACCGTAATTACGCACACCCCTGGTGGGCACGCTTTTCAAAAATCGATTCCTCTGTAACAGGGACGGATTCCCAAGCTTTCTCATGATCAATATACGGAATTCGCAGCCCGTCGGCGGCTCCGCTATAGCACAATATTCGGACCTTTGTAAAAAAATAGTTGGGGCTCAACAAGAAAAAACTGCTGCAAAACCAAATTTTAGAGTTCATTAGGAGTTCTTTTTTGTTTCACTGCCGTTTCTTAGCTTTCTCAGAAAGAATTTTTAGAATCACGTTGTTCATCTGGAAACCTTTCATTACCTTTACTAAACCCTATAAGCGAATATCACCAGAGCAGTGATGGCGAAAATTCCAATTTCACCCTGCCATTACCTCAGGGAATCGTCTCTTGATAGAAACAGCTCAATGAGTTGAAAATCTGGTGCAGTTTTTACTTCATTGAAAGCTACACTCTGAACATAAAAAAACGAAAATACATTTTTGGTATTCGAGCACGCGCATCCAACCGGTAAGGCATAGGATACGATGACTAAATATAGCACGCAGACTTAACGTGCAGTCACAGAAAACTACAATTCAACTCCGCATTGACGCTCAGTCCGCAAAGTGCACGCTGATCGCGAGGGCGTCTGCGGCGCGGTTGCGAGTATCCTCAGACAGGGATGTGGGATCACCCGGGCACCAAAGGCAAAAACCGCCCGGGTGATCCCACATCCCAGTCTGAGGATACTCGCAACCGCGCCGCAGCACGCTTTCGCAATCAGCGTGTACTTTGCGGACTGAACGGCAATGCGGAGTTGAACTGTAGGCGTGGTCGTAAATGGGTTAGTCTTGCAAGGTATCACGGCCGAATCGAACTCCTTGTGCTTTATCCGACTTGACACGAAAGCACTGTCGCGATATGTGGCCGTTTACAGCAAGCTGCATACAAATCGATATGGCTTTGATGACGCCTCAACATTGAAAATCTCTAAAACGGGGATACCTCAAGCATGTGAGGTAAAATATAGCCTAGGCCGCTCATTTTGAGTCGGTCGAAGCAAGGCTTATCGGGCTTATCGTGTCAAAAACTCCTTATGTTTGTTATATCTTGCCATCACCGACCGCTCCACTGCTTACTCCGCCCGGACTCATCCTAGCAACCTAATTATTATGTAGCACGCGCATCTTCTCCTGACCGCCACGAAGTTAAGGATGGCAAGGTTTTTTTCTGAATATATGTTACTTCAGGCATTTAAAAGACTAACATTTATATTACAATTGACATATTTTTATTTTTCTGAGTAGGGGAATCCGTGCGTAACTGCTCTGCCAGCGCGTAGCTAGATGCCTCACACGGAAACCGGAGATGCCCAGGGTTTCGGAGGCACCTAGTCTAATTTTGACCCGAAATTTTACGTAAATTACGGAAAGTTTAGCCTCAGTTGGTGAAATTTAAGCTACAGCGCCCACATATTCAACGTAAATTCTCGCTACGTTCTCACCACGGCACCCGCATGTTCTACGCAAATTCTCTTTACAGCACTCGGTCGATCGACCCACCCAGTCCTGATCCGCACGAGAAAGGCGATCCCAGCTGCGATCGACAGCATCCCCATTTCTTCCCCACGACCTGCAGCATCCCAACGCTCAAAATTGTCTTCACCATGGTCTCCCGGAGAGCGGCACGGGGTCACTCCATACGACCAGCCTCAGAGTGTCGAGGAATCACTCAGTGAACTGACTTAGCCAACACTGTTTGAACGGCATCGCTGCGTTCCGCGTAGCCAGCGCGGGTTTAAGATTGCATTTCAACACAGGCTGTCGCGAGATGCGTAGATTCTCGCTACAAAATTATAGCAAGAATATACGAGTTTAGCGACAGCGAGATCAATGTATTGAATTTAGCCTTCGTTTTTACGTAGAATACTCTTAGAAATTGCGCCCTTGTACCGTCTACACAAGAATATGCGGGTTTTAGCTATCGTAGCTAAAACCCGTAAATTCTTGCTACATGGAATGGGGCGGCGTTACAGGCCGCGCCCTCGGAGGCATCTAGCTACACGTTGGCAGAGTGCTTGCGTCCGAAGCCGCCTAGCTAGCCCAGCGAAAAATAGGGCAAGATTGACCCATTCGCGGCAATGTGCCCACCGGTGGTACACGCTTTTCGAAAACCGATTCTCCTCTACAAGGACGGATTTTCAAACTTGCTCATGTTCAATGTACATATTAACCTATCCTAGACTCGACTACGGAAATCGGGGTCCATCGGAAGCGCCACTTTAAAGGCACTGTTCGCGATAAAAATCGCTTTCTGTTTTTTTCCTATCTTGAAACCGGTCCCATTCTGATTCCAATGATGCTTCTGAAATCGTACAAGACCTTCTGGGAATGGAGTTATGGTACCTGAAAAATTGAGCTAGGGAAAATGGTGGACGAGTTGTCCGAGGCTTGTAACTTCCGTCTTTTGCAGCCAATGTGAGCGAGCTGACCTGAGTAAAGAGAGAAGTTGAGAATGAAGGGAAGAACGGGGCTCTTGATCGGAAATCATCGCTCAACTCACGATTTCAAGTGTTCCTTTGTTCACGTCGAGAGGAGGGAAGAGGCGGGACTTGCCCACAATGGCGGGGTTTTCCCACTTTTCTAAGCCGTTTTGCGGCTCCTAGGTAGCTTTTCGTCCCGTTTTTTCGACAATGTTCTGCTTCTGAGAGCCACGAGAAGGGTTTGTCATGGAAAATTCGAGGATGAAGTTTATCGCGAACAGTGCCTTTAACACAATTTTCAAGTTTTTGTGAAAATAGCTGGGGTTCAATAAGAAGAAATCATGGCAAAAACAATTTTTCGAGCACATTAAGAGCTCGCTTTTCTCTTACTGCCATTTTAAGCGTTCTCAGCCGGAGCCCTCAGTCGGAATGATGTTCTGTTCACCTGGAAACACCTGCCTTGACACCGAAACATCTGTTTTCTTAAGTTGAACCTGTTTACATGCCATAACCAAACCTAAATCATACTAAATTTGAAAACAGATTTGAAAAACTCCTTTATGTGAATATCACCGGAGCAGTGGTAACAAAATAATCTTTCGACTTGGCCCTGCCATAACTCCAGGCATTTGATTTTATTTATTACACGGTAGAACCGTGTCAAAGACAATAACAAAAAGAAATACCCAAACGGCAATTAAGAGACTAAAAGTTCGAAGATCAGTCGAACAACGATAATTAAGCAAATGGATCAACTGAATATTAGGCATAAACTGGCACCATGAAGAAAAGAGATCTTACAAACATCACTCCTGGGGCAACAGATAACACTTTTTGAATTCACTGAGTTTCCCCACTACCAAACCTGACCGAAGTAGTTTGTTGAATTCAGACCCCGCCCTATTGACAAAGAAGTGCTGTCGTACATTCCGCCTGGCCCCAGCGAGGCCCAATTTCACCGGTGCTCTCCTAGTGGTTGATGGTCTAAGGTTGAACAGCCGGCTAGCCTTGACACCAGAACTCCCATGAAAGATCTTATACATCATTATCATATCAACCCTTCTCGTCCTGTGCTCTAGAGTGGTTAGGCCCAATTTAGCGTTCCTGGCGACATGACACACGTCACGATTAGCCTGAAACCACGATGTCCTGAGGAAAACTTTACGCGTAAAAGTATTCTGGACTTTCTCCAGCGCATCGATAGATCCCTATTCGTATGGATTAAAGACTACCGTAACATACTCCATAAGTAGACGTAGGTACATTTTATACATCTGATTTTTTAAGAATGAGTACTATGATGGGAAAATCTGGCACGTTTTCTTCTTTGATGGCTTCCCTATGAACAGAAAAACCTAAACGGAATTTTGGTGGGGTGCCATTTTTTGGTGAGCTCGCGTGACCCACCGGTGGGACACGGTATACGATAACACAATATTGCAAGTGGTCGTGAATGGGTTACTGCATGACGACACGAACGTGAGTGCTGCGGGCGGTCAGCACCGAGGAAGCAACTCACAGACATAGATACATATAGTCCATGTCTGGGCGAAATCCACATCAGCAGTTGCAGACAACCGTTGTTGCGACATGCAGTGCAAGGAAATCGTGCCAGGACCACGTGGTCTCGGCAAGACCACCTTCGAGCTGCGTGCTGCAACAACGGTTTTCAAAGCTTCGCATGTCAATTTCCTTCCGGTATGTATACTCTGTAAAAAAAACCGAAATTCTCATAACTCATGGCGCATGTGGCGTGCACGACGCTACAACCCCTGTCCCGCACGCGTAAGAACCCCGATAATTTCGCGTTCTTACAGCCTGTACAGTATAACCATCACTCACGCTTTAGCATCGCGATGTATTTGGTTAACGCGTTTTGTGGAAAATACCTTCTTGCCCAGGCGAATATTTTAATACAGGGCCACTAATTACAGCCAGGAAATGCCGCGACAGTTAAAAAGAGAGTTATTCTAACCTAAAACTTTATTAGTCTCCAAATAACAATAATAACTTCAGAACTCGCATGCTGCCTAAAAATAAGAGGCGAGTCTAAACTAATCTATACAGATATATGAATGGAATCATGAGCAACAATGACATATGCAAATCAGTCGGAATGGATTCAGACAGAAGCGAGATTGCACTTAGGGGACCCTTCCAGGGAATCAACCGGATGATGGATGAACAGGGATATGGAACTCGTCTTCACAGAAAAAAAAACTGTCCTCAGTCTGACATCAGCGTCAGCAAAATGGATGGCAGGATAATTCCCATGAACAATGGAAAATTCGATCAACTTAGAGAAGATGAGAAGAACAATAAGGCGACGCGGGATCACCCGCTCACGATAAGCGCTGGGAGCTGAGTATATTCTCCACAAGAAAGGAAGCGTTTGGCGCATAATATGCAGGGACATGACAAGTTGAGAGTACCCGTGCGTGTAATGACCCCACTCTGAAATGGATACACAGTATGAACAAGATGACCCCCCATTCTGGAATGGATACACAGTATGAACAAGGTGACCAGACCTAATTGACTAAATCAAGGACAACAGCATGGTGACATACAGGAATACAAGGAAGCTTCTCCACGAAGAACCTAACGCAATTCAATGATTCTATCATCCACAAGGTATCCTGGAATCATAGTCACTTGCTTCCCTTCGGTGTATACCAGAGCCACTTTCAGCTTCTCCTTGTCGTCCCAGATCTCAATAAGAAAACTAACTATTATCCTCATCGGAGCGAAATTCCGGTCCGCAATTGCGGACAACCGCAGTTGTAGCACGCAGCACGATCCTGATCCTGCCGGGACCTTGTAGTCTCGTCACACTGACCCGCGGTCCCAGCATGATTGATTATCTTGAATATGCGCACTATAAACGCGGTGGTCCGAAACTGCAGACCGGAATTTCATTCTGATAAGGCCATTATGTACCGCCGGCATGGCTCCTAATGAGATTTTGCGTTCCCCCACTGGAGACTGGGGCAAACTTGGTGCTTCTATGTTATAGCATCTAGCACCCAGTTTTCGCCAACCTTCAATAGTGAACGCAACATCTCAATAGGATCCATGGAGACTGTACCTTCAGAGGGTCACAATGACTAGCAATCAATTAGAAGAAACGAAGCCAGAGTCGGAGTTGTATACCCTGTCCCAAACAAGATGGCAAGCGAAAAGTCCAGAGAAGCCGCGCTCCCTTTGCGTGTCTGACATTTTTGGATTACGGCAAGACGTCACGCAAATCACGCAGTATGTCTTAGCGTAATTCAAAAACAGGTTTCAACGAGTTGTTCACGTTCTCATTTCTTTTGTCACATACTTCGTTATTCTTTTTGCTCAAAATGTTCGCGATACTCACTCTCGATGCAGATACTCTTCTTTGCGTGGCAGTTCAAGCGTCTCAGAACGTGAGAACGTGAAAAACTAGTTGAAATCTGTTTTTTTGGATTAGGGTAGGACATGTTGCGTGAATTGAAGACGCAACGACGTCTTACCGTAATTCAAGAATGTCAGAGACGCAGAGAAAGCGCTGCTTCTTTGAACTCTTGGCTTGCCATCTCGTTTGGGACAGGGTAAAGGCCCAGTACACAAAAATAGAGGAGTTGATCCATCCTTGTACTGTGCTTATCTGGGCCAAATTCCGGTCCGCAATTGCGTCTCGACACGCTTTGCGGCAGCACGCGCCGCTTGTCAGTCGAGTTTCCAGCGCTAAGGCCGACTCGATATGACTTTTTTATACAGTTTTCTCCAATTTTATTTACTTTCCAGTTTCTAAAACCCACCTAGAGTCAACAGATCGGCGGCTGCGGCGCTAGAAACTCTTCCGACTCGAATGCGCGCGGCCGCAAAGCGTGTCCAGACGCAATTGCGGACCGGAATTTGACCCAGAGAAGCACAGTAGTTCGAATTCCACTCGGCACCGCTTCACTTGAGTGGAACAGCAGTCTTTTGCAGTTCAATATGTCACGCTGTTCCATTTAAGCGAAGCGGTTCCGAGTGGAATTAGAACTGCAGGGGACGGTTTAACTCCTCCATTTTTATGTACAGGGCCTACAACCCTCAGAGCCCTATGAATGGAGAGACACATGTTTGACATCAAAAAGTAAATTAAGTTGCAGCAATAGTTTCCCGACACCTGACACTGTCGAATTTTAGAAAAAAAGCGTTGGTATTCTGGCCAAATGCGATTAACCGTCCAAAAGCGCATATTATTTTCTATCTAAGCTGCTCTCCGCGTCGGGTTAAGCTGGCCGTTGCGCCAATTTTCGGCGTAACTATGACCCCCCCCCCGTTAACGAAAAACTATTACTACCTCAATTTAGCTAACCAAGTGGTTTGGAGAAAACTCCCTTTTCTCTCTCCAAACATTTTATAGCCCCCCCCCCAAAATTTCTTTTTTTTTTCAAAAACTTTTTAAAAAATTGCGACCTCCTCTGTTGCGCCGAGTCGCAACCCTGCTCAACCCAGCTCTCGAATATTATGCTGAAATTCAGAGGAAATCTTTCATAATGAGCTTCTCTGAGAACTCTTATTCAGGGTACGGCGCGAGATTTGAGGGGTTTTTGATTCGATGGTAATGTAACATTTTCCCTTTTTTTGAACTTGTGGTATACCAATGCGAGATATGCCAATGCCAAACCATTGCTTTTGCCAGGAAGCTAGGCATTGAGGAATTTCAGCATATAACTCGAGAACCGATGGATTTTCCTCGAAGCGTGGCTTTGAAGCTCGACTGCTCAGAGATTGATCTTCTTTGACCTCTTTATTGCGATATTTCGGGTCGTATACCCTTCGTCAGGCTGCAATTTATTACACTATACTATTATGCAAGTACTCAAATGAAGTGTTATCAGAAATTGATAAGGAGAAGGCAGATATGAGAGAATCGCCCAACCTTTTGGATGTTCTCCGGATGTGGGCGCTCGCTAGTGACAACTGACTCTAACCCAGGGCTAACCACAAGTGGCCGGTTGGTTGTTATCCAGATGTTTCGCATCTGGATTAGGTAGTGATACTCGACCCTTGACCATCCGCATGGCATTGGTCCCCAACCGATAAACTGTCGTTCACCCTGGGTTAGAGTCGGTCGTCTCCAGCGACCGCCCGCATCCGAAGAACATCCAACCCGGATAGGCGATCTTCTCACTCCTGCCTTCTCCTTATCAGTTTCTGATAACACTTCATTTTTGTAATTGCATCATAGTATACTCCTAACAAAAGGGTCTAGGACCCAAAGCGTTGCATAAAAGACGTTAGGAAAGATCAATCTCTGAGCACTCGAGCTTCAAAGTCACTTACGAAAATTTGTTATCATGCCGAGGAATTCTTCGATATTTCCTCGAAACGTTAAGAAGCAGCAGGTACGAAAGTAGTGAACGGTGAACCACATTTAGCTGAAAAGCCAACCTTGCAGGTTTTACAAAATTGACAATGTCAGATGACGGGAAGCTTTTCCGACCACCTAAATCTGAAAAAGAAAACACTCCAGATACCTTGTCATTACGTACCTTGTCGATAATCCCCGCCTCCAGCGCATCCATTTTGGCCTTTATGAGTGTTCTCGACAACAATTCACACTCTCTAACCAAATCTGGTCTTCTCTGGAAAATATCTCTTTAAAAGGAATGTAGACGTGCTTAGAAAACGCCTTCTGCTCACCCTTGCAAAAATATCGAAGCTTCCAATAGTACAGCACACAGCAAACGGCGGCTTGTGGTAAAAGTCATGCAGGGGAAGAACCTGATCCTTCGATATTGTCACCGTCTTTCCAACGTCCATCATGAACACATCCAGCGTAGGCCTCTGGAAAGATTTCGTGTGGGATACGCCATGCACTATTTGCCTTTGCTACCAAAAAAAAAGAATCGCGTACATCACTGCTTGCCATCGGGCTGCTCACAACGCCTCGTTGCCATTTCCTGTCCAGCCACACCGCTACTCCGTCACCTTTCATCCAAACCTGCGGTACAGCATTCTCCAGCTCACCCTTGTAATCATCCCTAAAAAAGAAAGCGTTCCTTTCGAACGAAAAAAAACATATTCCAATTACTCGCTTTATGAATAGCTACACTGACATGACAAAACAAAACAAGTAGAATGTGACCTTAGCCGTTCGAGCATATCCTCGTAACTGTCCTCGTTGTCAACGAACCGAACGTAGAACTCGTCCAAACCCACAAAGTGAGTTAACAGCACCTGCAACTTGACAGCTAACATTTTTCTATGAGAGCGTCCATAGTTAACAACACAAGTGACAACTGTCGCTATGGGAAGTGTGATTAAAGATGATATATTGATTGCAGCGCGGAGCGATTGTAGGTAGCTAGGATCAGCAAGCTCCAATCAATACTTCATTTCTGAACGCACTCAAAGGCCGGGTTCACGATAATCTTCAAATTTGATGTTATTCTCTAAATCGATTGTTTGACACCCAGGTAGAACTGAAATGGCGAAAAAGTCGAGAAAAACGCACCAGAAGGACACGAAATCCTTTACTCTCACCCCTCCTCTTTACTCTCACAGGAACTGTTTGTTGTTACAATGAATTCTTTTGTGGACCTGTCCTTTGGAATTTCCCACTCTCTGTTGTTCCGTTCTTTCCCTCAGGCCGTAACCAATACTTTTTTTGCATGAAATACGCTCCCATTTTCGGATGACCCCATTTTCACCGGCCGCAATCACGGCGAACATGTTCACACAAGCGGACAACTAGTCCAGGCCAGAGAATAATGTCACTGCAATAAGAAGTTTTAGTGAGCTTCTCGCCGTTTCTTCATAATTTTGGTAACATTTGGTTGCCAATGCATTGTTCTGCGTGAAAAGCTCGGGAACGAAAATCATTGCGAACACTGCCTTTAACTTAGCCACGGTTACCGCTTGTGTTGCTAGCTATGGCGCTCCCTAAGGCTGGGATCATACTTCCCACGACCAGCGACAGCGATAGTACATACCAGGCATATCGATTTTTGGTCGACATTGATGGTGAAGATTGCGTCGCGTCTCTGAAAGCATGATCCCGGCCCAACGCTTTCTTAATAATTTCCGATCAACACCCGTAATAAATAGTGTTTTTCTACTTTGAAAGCTGTATTAAAAGATCTTTTCCACGAGAATAGTGGCTAACATGTGGACAGCACGACCGCTCGCTGTTGGCGAAATTCGGAATGCAGATGGTGGCTCTGACGCTGAAGCCTCGATTCAGCGCTCCTATATCCAACGGCAGTGTTCACAATTAAAATGATCCTCGAATTTCCACCGAAAGTCGAAGGGTCCGGGCGCATTGCAATATCAATGTCGAAAAAGCGGCCAAAACGAGCCACAAATAGCTCTACACGGCCTCAAAACTTGAATGTGGCATGCCCTCCGCGCCCAATTCCTCAACAGCCGCCGAAGAACTGGGCGGGGCGAGCATACAACATTTGGGCTTCGGAGACGTATAGGGCTATTCAAGGCTAGTTTTTTGCAGCTTCTAGACGCGAATGCCGCAGCCACGGACCTCTTGATTTTCGGTGAAAACTCAAAAACTGATTCCATCGTGAAACTGTTCTTGATCTGAAACTGTTCTTGATCTTATGTCGACTGATTGACCTCTGGAGGACATCATATGGCTTGCCTGAGCTAAGACGGGAATCAAACTTGACTGAGTGCAGCAAAAGTGGCGCTTCCTAACAATAACTCAGGTTAAAAGGATAGCCAGCGCAGAAACCACTATTTTCATTTGTGTTTAAACCACGTCAACGTTGTTCAAGTTGTTCAAGTTAAGGCCTCTTTCACAGCGCAATCGCAGGGCGACGCGACCGAATGAAAAGCCTACGTATCGATCGGGTCGCGTGGCACGATCAGGTCGCAGGACGTTCAGTCGAAATCGCGGTGCAAGTAGTTGAAATCGGGCGTTCGCGCAACTGACATTACCCGGTCCGGCGATTGCTTAATGTTCCTTCACTCCAATTTCTCGATTCTTCCGATGTGTGTTTTTTATTAGATCTATATATACGTGGCCTACCTTCATCGTGGACTGCCCAACTAGTGATTCGCATAGCGGAAAATCGAGTATTTTTGAAGCTTTAGTTGCCAAAATGTTCTGCACAATGATTTTCCAAAATTATGCACTAGTGATTTAGGTCCGACTTTTCGGCCCCGCCCTCGTGGACCAAATCAGCTTCAGATGCGTTGAACGCGATAAGTTTTCGTAATTCAATGCTCTCGTAATCGTGGGAAATAAATTGACGGAAACCAATAAATGCAAATCATTTACAGTATTATTTCGACCCCCCAAAAAAAAACTCCCTCGTTGTGAAATTTTAGTGAGGATGCCGCAAAACCGGATTAGGCGTCGATTCAAATGTGTGCTTAAAAGTGCGTGATCGCCAACTTTTGCGATTGGGTGATCACAGCGATGGTGGCGCCGCCGTGCACACGATCGCGTCGCGCAGCGAACGAACTCTGAAAGAGGCCTAGGATACCCCATCGGTGCGTATCAATAGAATTGCTACCAAGCAAAAACGGTTTCCTCATCCGAAAAAAGCGGAGTCCTCTAGACGGTCAACTGGCACAAGTGAAAGAAGCGCTAGGTGACAGGTGCAAGCGATTCAGTGCTGTATAGTGTCAAGCTCCAGGGATCATAGCATCCAAACATTCGCATCGGAAACTTCTTTGAAGGACTTTTGATGAGAAAAAAAGAAAGGAAATTTTTACTTATCTATGAAGTTGACGAAGTCGGAACTGTCGCCACTATCACTACTCTGTTTTAGGCGCTAATTCGCTGCACTGCTATTGAAGCCGCAGCGTGTGGTCTTATACTCGGTTATCTCGTACCCTCATCTAGATTATTTGTATTCCTAACGCTTTTTTGTGCATGTTCTATGACGCTCGCCTTCTGTGACGTAATAAACTAAACTAAGTTCGAAACGCTAATCCATTTACAACGTCGCAAATCCTATTACGCGGTATAGTGCCACACTTGGACGCGAATTTAAAGACATTTTAGACCCCGCGATAGTCGGCCGAAAGCCGGAATGAGCTGTCCTTAGCCAGCCGTGATCTGCCATATCTCAGTCAACGATGAAAAATTCCATATTCCTACAATGCCTTTGACACTTCTACCTCCATTTCGTCACTATACTTCTCTGAACAAAAGCGATCCCGTTGGCCACATAACAGGAAAAAGCAAAGCACATAGCAGGAAGTGAGTTTGAAAAGTTACTCAACAGGGACAACCTCCCTACAACTCTTTCCGCTTTCAAACGTAGATTGGATCAGTACTTGATGACTGAGGATGATTGAGCCTGTTTCAATTCATATTGGTATTATATCTGTTTCCTGTCTTTTTATATTCAGTGTTTTCTCTTGTTTGTCTATGTAACTTAACTATGCAGGCGTGACCTGTAATAAACAAATACAAATAACGATCCTCATCACTTCCGACGGGCTCAAGCTGGCCACAGATCGACCGAAAAGGCCACAGACGGCACCGGGAGTGCTCGAGCCGGCCACAAACGGGGGGGGGGGGTGGTTACACCGGGTTTGCATGATGCAGATGTCTATTGATGGGGCTCGCTACGGCCGATCGGTAAACCATGAAAGGGGCATTACAGAAATCTTGCTATGAATATTGATGTTTTGTGAGGCCTTTTCGCTACTTTCCTCTACCACTACAACGGTGGCCTACTGCGCAAAAGCTTTGAGAAAGATACGGTATTTCACGCTTACGATGCCGGTGCTTCAACAACGGTTGTCCGCAACGGCGGACCTGAATTCGTTCCGATAAAGCGATACTTTCCATGTCAAAGCGGCATTCCCATGGTTCAAAACACGGGTGCCCGCACGCACGCTGCTCCCTTTCGCTTCCACAGTCTTCCGTCGTCCACTACACTGTCAACACCCAGATCCGCAATGAACCGTGAGAATCCCATTCCGACATGCAACGTTGACTTTGGGACTTGTGGAGGAAGGAGTACAAGGCATGATCCGTAGTCCTTCCTTTACTAGAGTCAAGGGGGGAGCCCCAATTTCATCGATGCCTATAACCAAAATATTATGTTCCTTAAATCCAAATTTGAGAGTGAGCTGAATACGATACGTGACTCCTGGCCATATTTTCGGCTTTAGGGAAATTTCGCTAAACCTAGGTCGAGATGAGTATAAACCCGAAGTTTCCTAAAACCAATGTGACATTTTTCTTGTCTTTTAGTATTATAAGATGTGTATAAAATAATAGAACGAACACTATCCTCGTAGGGGACACGACCGTGATCCGTGAGATACTCGTGTTTGCACTCAAACTTCTTCGGCTCTTGAGGAATTCGATTCCGCACACCGTTTCGGTCATTTCGCCAACTATGCTGCTGCTGCTGACGTTCTGAAACCTTCATATCAATATCCATAATGCAACATCTTCAGTAGAGGTGAGGTGATTGCATCAGCTGGCGATTTGTACCACCACGGCCTTGGCGAAATTTATCAAATACACGATTTCTAAAATGGATACATATGTGGCGATATTTTCACAACACCACATTTGAGCGGCTCGGATATTGCTCCCAAGTTTCCCGGAAATGGACGCACAAATTAGTCACGAAGTGTTGTGGTCATGTAACAGAGAGGCGAAAAGACTATAGAACAAGCACGGTCCAGAGGGGCGTTGCAATCGATCTTGGCCAGGCTAAGACCGCCGCCCCACCGTAATGGATGAAATTTTCGAGTAAAATCGGAATATCTTACTAACCCCTCTTTGTAGATAAAAATTTAGCGTAAGTAAAAAAATTCCAAGTTTTGGTTTTTAGGAGAAGGTATTTACGATCCCCTTGCCCCTGTAACCGGTCGTGACCCCACTGGACCCTGAGAGCAACAGCAGAGATTAAAACAGGGAGGCCACAATTTAACCTTTATGGTGGGCAGAAATACCCCCCTCTTAACACTTAGGAGACCGCGCGTTCCACGGCTAGCCCCCGTAGCGGACCGGTGTGCTCCACGGCCAATCACTTCAGAGAGTTTTTAAATTGCTTTTTTTTGTTGTAATTGCGTATATCAAAAGGATCCAACGCTTCTGCCACGGTTGCAGCGAGGGAGTTGAAGTCCTCGCTGCAACCGTGGCAGAAGCGTTGGATAGCAGCGTTTACGAAAGGTCGTCGGGCCAAAGTGCTATTCCAGAATCACGTCTCCGATAGTATACCTGTAGCAGCCGGTGTGCCGCAGGGTGGAGTTTTGTCACCTGCCCTCTTCAGCCTGTATATTGAAGACCTACCCGAGCCTCCTGAAGGCTGCCGAGATGTCGTACGTTCGTGCCGTGGCAGTGTGGAGGAAACAACATCACCTTCGTGCAAACCGACATCACTCCCTCCACCGAGAGGGTTTTCGTCATGGGAGAGTCGCTGGCTGGCCCCAGCTCTCCTGAAGATTCTACTACAAAGGGCTGGCGTCGAGAGGAATCCTGGACCTGTGCAGAAGTATCAATGTGCCACCTGCAGCAAGAAAGTCAACTGGAATGGAACAAGCGTCCAATGCTTTGGATGCCAAAGGTGGGTGCACTTCTCCTGTTCAGGTCTTAGTTCTGTGAGGCATCACAACTCATCCTTCCGTTGTGTTCTGTGCTCCGCCCCCAGCAACTCTGATTTCTCATTCACCAACCGCCCCCTCTCTATTGTACATATAAATCTTAACGGCCTTCGCACCAAATTGTCTGAACTCTCACTCTTCGCACGTACTCATCATCCGGATGTTATTATGGTTCAAGAAACCAAACTCTCTCCCTCTACCACTTATCCCCAACCAAACATTCCAGACTACACTGCCTATCACATCCCAAGGACAGCTCTTGGAGGCGGAGTTTCTACGTTTGTGCTTTCTAACTTACCTTCTCATCTAATTCCAAATGTTCCTAAGGACGGTACTCTCGAGTGCGTTCCCGTTCACCTCCCTCTTAAAACTCCACTATCTCTATTTAATATTTACATCCCTCCTACCACTTCTTGTCCCCCAACCTACAACCCCATACCTCTTCTTAAGCAGTTGCATGACTGCTCTCTCCACATCAGCTGTCTTTGCAGGTGACTTCAATGCTCACACGTTCTGTTCTGCGCTTGAGTCCGACGCCAGAGGGGAAGACGTCGAGGAATGGGCTGAGGAGTGTGATCTGGTTATCCTCAACGATGATCAGCCTACTCGTCTCCCTTCCTACGGCCGACCTTCTAGCCCGGACATCTCCCTCGTTTCATCCAATCTTTCTAATTCTTGCACATGGTCCACTTCCACAACTCTTCCCAGCGACCACATTCCCGTCTTTCTCCATATTGATCTCTCAAACTCTCTTGCCCCTTATACTGGTATTCGTCAACGTTCTTATCTCAATTTAGGCCTTGCTGACTGGGTCCTGTTCAGAGAGGTTGCGCTCCGCCAGGCAGCTGAGTATCCATGGAATGGCGATGTGCACCAGAAAGAGCATCACATATCTGACGCCATCCGGAAGGCTACAAAGCGGCCATACCTGAAGGACGTGTGAAAAGTTTCTACCCTAATGTCACCAGGAGATTCTACAGAAGATCAGGACAAGAGATGAAAAAGAGAGCTGAGAATCATTTGGACCCTGAGGTGGCCAAGCTGGATGAAGAGATAAGAAAGGATCTGGACAAGCACAAGAAAGACAGTTGGGAGAAGTTCACTGAAAGGTTGAACTTTAAAACCGACGGAACAACTGCGTGGAAAGTATTGAGGAAGATATCTGGCAAGTGCGCCCCCTCCTCGAACTCTACCATAGAGTTCGATAACAGCGTCTTCAAATCAGGAAAGGCTGCCGCATATGCTCTTGGCAAAAATTTCTTCATCACACGTACCAAGCGTGGCTTACAAAACAGAGTCACGGTAAGAGAACTAAGCCGTCTGCCGCTGATGAACGCCACTGAGGCCTTTACTCCTGCTCAGGTGGAGAAGGCTATCAAGGAAATGCGGAACTCGAAGGCTCTCGGACCTGATGGTATCTCAGCAGCCATCTTGAAGAAGCTTCCCACGGAACTTCTACCGATGATCGCAGATATCATAAACACTTCTTTCCGAACCTGCACTCTACCACAAGCATGGAAGACCGCCAATGTGATACCCCTGCCTAAGCCAGGCAAATCGCAAAGCACGGTGAAGGGCTATCGCCCTATTAGCCTGTTATCACCGATCGCGAAAGTAGCCGAAAAGCTAATCGTAAGGGACCTGGCAGAGCAGAATGAGGCACAGCAACATCAACATGGGTTTAGAAAGCTTCACTCCACCACCACTGCCCTTCTGGAGATTGTCAGCTATGCGGTCGATGGGTTCAATTTCAGAAAGCCTCTTAGAACAGTGGCCGTTGCCCTCGATCTAACCAAAGCATTTGATTCTGTTAACCTAGGACTTTGTCCGAGAAACTATTGAAGTCCTCGCTGCAACCGTGGCAGAAGCGTTGGATAGCAGCGTTTACGAAAGGTCGTCGGGCCAAAGTGCTATTCCAGAATCACGTCTCCGATAGTATACCTGTAGCAGCCGGTGTGCCGCAGGGTGGAGTTTTGTCACCTGCCCTCTTCAGCCTGTATATTGAAGACCTACCCGAGCCTCCTGAAGACATAAAAGTTGTTGCGTATGCCGACGATATCACCATCATGTGCCGTAATCGTGACATACAGGTAGCCGCAAACAAGATCAGCGACTATCTCGTCGAGCTTAAAAACTTTCTCGATAGTATGATGCTCACAGTTTCCGCGGCGAAGTCTTCTGTTTCGGTATTCACATCTGACCCAAAGGAACACAGCGCCCAACCTGTTGTCAGGTGGGATGGTGACCTCTTGCCTACAGCGCAATTTCCTAAACTGCTGGGCCTCGTTTTGGACCCATCGCTGAAGTTTCACAAAAATGCTGAACAGAAGCAGGCAATTATCAAGGCAAAGCTTAATGTGTTGAGAGCTCTAGGAGGAACGTCCTGGGGTGGCAGCAGAGAGACAATCTTGACGACATATCGAGCTATTCTGCAGCCTGCATTGGAGTATGCTGCACCTGTCTGGCAGCACATCGTGTCGGACAGTTCCTGGACTAAGATGCAGCGAATTCAGAATGCTGCACTACGAATAGCCACTGGATGTGCAAAAGCTCACCGATTGAGCACCTTCACGCCGAGGCCCGTATCTTGCCAGTGAAAGAGCATTGTCAGCTCCAGGCTCAGCAGATGTTTATTAATGTCCTTAAGCAACCTAATCATCCGTCGAGAAGACTATTAAATCCCGTGAGAGAGAGATCGATCAGAGTGCCGTTTGCCGATGCTCCGAACAAAGTGAATGTACAGAGATGGACCGACTCGAATCAAGAACGGCTTCGTCTCTTACGCGCGGAGCACACCCGGTTTGTGAAGGATCATCTCGCCAAAGCGGCCGTCAACCCTATTCTCGGTGATGTGCCGCCCAGGGTATGTGATACCGAGTCCGAGCTCGGTAGGCGCGCCAGGTGTATCCTCGCTTCGTTGCGCTGCGGACATTCTCCATTGCTTATGTCTTACCTGCACAGGATCGACAATAGTCAGCCTGACGTGTGCCCGGACTGTGGAAACCAAGGCCACGACACTAAACACCTATTTGACTGTCCGAAGAAGCCAACAACGCTCACTACAATAGACTTGTGGACGAATCCAGTGCTGGTCGCCCAGTTTCTCAACTTGTGACGAAACCCCTCTCAGTGGCTGCAAAGAAGAAGAAGAAGAAGAAAAGGAGCTATATGGCGCTTAATACCTGCATACCAGTTATGGGAGTTGTATTAAGCATAGATAAAAAATCAATAATTAGAATGAATCCGTTTTCCTCGTCGTAAAACAAAAAAAAACGAGTTTTTGGCGTGGGTGCGCAGTGTGGACACGAGGTCCATTGAGTGTTAAAGATTATTCGTCAACCTCAATATTTCTTAGACTTTTGAGAAAATCGATAACCAATCGGAATTATCAATCTAGGAGGGAAGTCAGTGAAATGTGCAACATTCGGCGGAATGATTTCAGATTCACAGCGCTTTCGATTTCATGCTTTATGCCTCAGAAGGCCTCAGAAATCAACAGTGGCGCGGATAAAGGTAATCCGTGGTTCAACCCGGTCTGAATTCGGTTCACTGCGCCTTGCTGTCGGCTTGTTGATCGAATACACGGAATGAGAGGGTCCTCGGACCAGTTCGACTGGCTCACCGAGACGCGAAAGGAACTCCAACGACGATGTGAACTCGGCGTCTTTCAGCCGTGCACGTCGCATTTGGCCAGCCCGAATGATTCTAGAACAATCCTTTTCTGTGAATCAATCAATAAACTTCACTTTCCCGTTTTTCTATGGATCTACGCTTGCACGAGGAAATGAGAAAGCCGACTGAACGGCGATTTCTCTTTTTTCCCTCCATTCATTTAAAGGCAGTGGTCACGATGAGAAACGTCATCGAAAAAAAAAAACTACAAAACTCAGCTTAGATCGAAAACAGCTGAAAAACTAGGAAGGTAGAGCGGCGAGAAACGGGCTAGAATTAGAGTTTCTAAGGCCCAAAGATGCCATTCGTGCACACGTGCACAGCGTCGCCAAAAAAGATAGCAGTCTCATGCCGGGCAGTCAAAAACCATCGACATTCAGAGGAAGAAATAAATGCAAATTTACCTAAAAAAACAGTTGAGCAATGAAATAAAGCACTCCAGTCAATGTTTTTGACTAGATGTGTACATAAATCCGAAGGTTCATTGATTGAAATTCAATTTCGAGCGAGCTGATGTTCTTGATATAAGAGGTCATCGATGCCGATTATGTGGAGTGAGCTCGTCCCCCATCAAAAATCAAGAAGGTTCAGGCTTCGAATTTGGCCCAAAACAGCGGTGTT
The DNA here is from genome assembly GCA_029168955.1 of Aplectana chamaeleonis. Lineage (NCBI taxonomy): Eukaryota > Metazoa > Nematoda > Chromadorea > Rhabditida > Cosmocercidae > Aplectana > Aplectana chamaeleonis. The sequence goes on from JAPDOI010000144.1 coordinate 401,595, forward strand.
CTCTCGATTATTTCTTATAGGTCCTACTACTCGAGACCCAGAAAAGGGTTTAGAGAGAAAAAGACAAGCATATTTGATCGCGACCACTGCCTTTAAAAACGATTCGACCGCTTCGGGAACTGGTACATTTTGTGAGGGATCCTTCACTGCCCTCATCGCAAGCGCGGAGTGCGCGTGACGAATGATGGACTACGAAAGTTTCTACAGCGTTGACGTGCGTGCGGCCAAAACCGCCATGGCGGCCTTATTGTTTACTCGAATATAAATTTTGTTCCCCTCCATCTAATTCAAGTACTACCTACACTATTGTGTGTGTAAATGCAAGCTTAAAATTTCTAGGGGTGACATACTTGAGGCTCAATTTTAACCCACACCGCCGTGGCGGTGTCGTCGGAGGCTCCATAGTTGCTTACCTCGTGTCCTGCGCGTCACGCGCGGTAAAACACATCATACTCCACCGCTCATTCCGCGCGTGTCGCGCTTGCGACGACGTCTATGAAGGATGCCTAACGTGGGTACTGCAGCAGTACTTGTAAAGAACGACTGAGTCTCGACCGAAAAGCTCGAAGAAGCTTAGGATATACTCGACTGACGCAGCAATTTGAGCTTCCATGACAAATCACTCGATTGCTACTCAAACGTAGTGTTAGAAAAAAGCCAGCATTCATCATCAGCCTGGTACAGATCGCCAGTTTTTCATCCAACCTTTTTCTCCGCACTGAAAACAAAGGAACGAAATACCCGGCGGAGGAGCAGGAGCTCGCCGATCTCTGGTCCATTCTCTACGATCATCCTCCTCAGGCGAATTGTCTCGCGTTCCTGCCCATGTTCTCGTTCTTCCAGTGACTGGCGGGCTTTCCCTAACTTGTTCCCGTTCCGGTCTTGCACGATCAGCGGGCGGCGAACGCTCTCGCGGCTTTCCCCACGACGTTCTCAATCCCTCGTTGCCAAGCGAACTTTCGCGTCCCCACGTAGTCACTTTATAAACCTCTTCCTCATCAGATTCGTATCCTTCTTCTTCGTGGCGTGAGGGTGAAGTAGAGCGACTCCGTCCGCCAAAACCGGTTCTTGGAGCTCTGAACCTGCCCGGAGGTGCTTTCGACTGCATTGAATTGTTGGGCGCACTGCTCGGATACGAATCACCTGAAGCATATGGCAGTTAAAAAATGAGCATTCAGCATTAAAAAAAAACGTACCACAATCACGGGAAGCCTGCGAATCCCATCTTCTTTCGGGAGGAGCACAACCGTTGTCGTAAACCTTTAATAAATGGTTTGTATCTTATATCCAGGAAGCCACGTTGGAATTACTATCACACTATCTTGGAAGCGGAGCGGTTGTTTCTCCAATTCTACGATTGTGTTTCATCAGAAACAACCGCTCGACCTTTACGATAAAGCTATAACTTCTTCACAAGTCGCGCGGGATTGCACTATCTAAGGCCCCGGTCATGGTTGGATGAGCCGACGTCTCCAGCCCGGTCGATACACACAGAATGCATTGGAAATGGGATGCAAAAATCACTCGGTGTATCCCCCCCCCGCACCGCCCAACACCCACCCGGTCGATACGTATGAACAATATGGTGAGGTGAAGCTGAGAAAATCACTCGGTGTATCCCCCCCCCGCACTCCCCAACACCCCCCCCGGTCGATACGTATGTTTAAAATGATGGAGTGAGGTTGAGAAAATCACTCGATGTATCCGACGCGGTCGATATCCATGCAATACGTGGATGAGAAAATCACCGGGTGGGCGGGTCGATGATAAAACATTGCGTATCACTAGAAAGCTAACCTTACTGCTACCTCCGTTACTTCACCATACTCTCCTTCACTATTTCTCTAAACAGGTGCAATCCTGTTGACCACGTAATCATCGTCATATCTAGCTGGATACATCGAGTGATTTTCTCAGCTTCACCTCACCATGTTGTTCATACGTATCGACCGGGTGGGTGTTGAAGGGGTGTTGGGGGGTGCGGGGGGGGATACACCGAGTGATTTTTGCATCCCATTTCCAATGCATTCTGTGTGTATCGACCGGGCTGGAGACGTCGGGTCATCCAACTATGACCGGGGCCTAAGCTTGATTGAGAACTTGCAAGTGCCGGCTACCTATTTTAGCTTCGAAACGGTGATCGGTCGGTATCTTCAACAGAAACCGTTGGTGTTTTAGTCGTTTTTTACTAGTTTTTTAGTGATTGAATTGATTCTCTTCAGTTTGATGATTTTTCAATTTTTTTAAATGTCATATCACATGTGCTGAGGCGCGTTTAATAAACTTGAAAATATCATAGCAGCGGCGCGGCTACCTCTCAACCAGTGATTGACGATGATATTACTAGCCTAATGGGAATTAGGATATGTGCTACGGAAAAGCACGCCCAAGCCGATCACTTTTTCCGCAGGGCTACCGTTACCATTCTTGAACAAAACATGATAACGAAAACAAACACACACGCTCATAACATGCGGGGTATAAAAGAGCGGAGGAGCGGTATGCATTCATTCACACACCGCTCTCCTCGAGAAGCCACTGGGGAGTGGCTGAGGAGGTTGAAAGTGTGCAAACATGTTTGTTGGCTATTAGGATGTGCTCATAACCATGCTGACACTTGGAAAATTTTTAAAGAAGGGTTACGGTAGCCCTGCGTAAAAAATGATCGGCATGAGCGTGCTTGTGTGCTACGGACAAGCATCAAGCCTACACCGGAGGGGGAGGATGGAATTCGACCAACCGCGAAATGAGGTTGAGCCGCAGACTTTGGCCGAGTGCAAGTGAAAATCATGAGCCGCTCCGCGCAGAAGAGCGTAAAGACAAGCGCACGTCAAAAAAAGGTCCGGGGGTGCCAAGGTCGAAGAAACATCGTTATCTCACCCATATCGAAATGATTCTCGAACGACTTGAGGACACACTTTGTTCAAACAAAAAAAAATTCTGAATACAAGTCTTCGGACTTGCAGTTGTCTAGAATGGGAAAACAACTCTTTTTCACAGAAGCGGTCCGTATGGAGTTTATTTCGAAAGTTTCCACAACAACTAGTGATAGCCCTAGCTCTTGTTCAAAACGATTGAGCTACTGCGATCTACAAATTCGTCCAATGAGATTCAGGGTTTTTATTTTGAAGATTTCCCCTAGTGCTATTCACTGTAAAAGTTCTAAGGCTGTGTTCACGATGAAAACAAACAGTATTCTAATTTTCGTTCTTTCTGAGTATGTACGTCCACGAAGTAGAGGGCATTGATGATAAGCCCCCACAGAACTCTCAAATACCGGAGAAAAACTGTTCAGAAAAACCTCTGATATATCTTTCGGGAGGCTGCATAGGACGCGTCAAACCTAACGTCAGAAATGGATTTGCGCTTCAAAATTCTTTGGCAAATGACTTTTTTTCTTTTTCTAGTAATGAATATTTTAAAAATTGGCCAATTCACATGCCTGCATGTTCGAATCCTTCGCGATAAAGAATATTCAAAACTCGGCAACTGTTCCTCTGGTTAAACGAACGCAGGACAACTGGTATATGGCATGGGCGGGGTGATCCAATCGGTCGGCTGGTCCACGAGATTCTCATCCACTTCCTGGCCATTGTTTGTCGCAGTCCCGTTCTGGTGCCATCGCAGCGAGGGGGGCATTTGCCCATCGCACTTGGCCACGCCCATTTTTCCGCGCCGCAACTATTCTCTTAATTTTGGAGGGGGAGGAAAACCCTGGGTTGGTGGGGGGGCCGAGGCCTCCTCGCTGCGACAGCACCCCTACTCTTGTTCTTCTTAAAGAGATCCAAGACTTATGTTTTTGCCGACAGAACGGGCACCTTTCTCATCGTTAACACTGCCTTTAAGAGCACTAGCTCTTGCTTGAACCAAGAGATAGCCGCTGGAATCCTCATTTTCGTGCTTTTCGCACACTGCGCTTTGCGCTCAAAAAATGCGAACTATCTCCAGGGGACTTTGGGTAAACCCTCCTTAAAGGGATTGCGCGACATTTCCAGGAACAGCTTTTTGTGTAGAACAACTTGCCACCTCATATCACCCGGGAAAAAGCAGATGAATGTGCAATATCAGGCGTCAGAATAATCAAGAACCTCCTTTCGATTTGTAGAAGTCAAGTATGAGAGGAAACTTTCTTTTCCGAAGATCCGATCTAGGTGAGGTTTATTTTGCCGATTTTCAAAGGTACCATTACAGCCTGACTATGAGAATCCCATCCCTTGTTCGAACCAAACACGAGCGAGCCACTGGGATCCCCAAATTGCCGATGACCTTCTCAGATGTTTCCGCACCTTCGCTCCCGCACCCTCCTTCGCCACAGTTCCGCAGGCCCCTGTAGGTAGCATGAGCGTCCTTGGGGGGGGGGGCGGAGGTGAGTCAGTTCGATGTAGAATTAAACTACTCTTCAGAGGAGGAGTCTTCTCGATTATGGTAAGGTGATTGATTTTTTAGCACTCTCGTATAGGAAAAGGTTCAAAAATTAGGTCCCTGGAGCTGTTTTAGTCTCATGAAGCAACAGTAAACATACCCTTCCATCTCTAGCGCTATCAGCCCTGCCATTTCCACGAGAGCTTTCACTACGATCTTTCGGATAAGGAGAGTTGTTGGCCCGACTTCTATCTACCTCTGGGGGTCGTACTTTCTTAAAAAAGGTTAGTAAAAGATTTTATCAATAAAAAGTGCAAACCATGTCACCTCTCCTCCAGGTCGTGACGCTCCTTCCTTCAATGTAACAACACCATCTGAAAAACCCAAACTTTAAACTTCTGCAGGTTTTTCGGAAGGTATGTGCCAGATACAATGTAGGAACCTAATACAAGAATGGACATACCTGCTCCCATCTGGCTCACTGAGAAGGTTTGCTTGCTGGTGATAACCACAACGCCGACCCTTCCGGTGGCAGACATCAACCCGTTATTTTCAGGCAAGTCGATTCGAGTCGAAATCTCCCGCACAGTCAGGCCGTTAGGATATTCCAGTAACAGATCATATATCTATATAAGAAAAAATATACAAAAATACTACAACTAGCCCTCAGAGTGGGGAATTACCTTTTGTGAAATCTCGAAATTGCCCATATTTGGCGTTTTGACGTCGCTATTACCACTTCCAGCTACCTATAACTCATGAAATTCACTTCTACACCAAGCTCAAGCGCGGTATCAGAAGATAAAATGGTTAACACAAATAAAAATGATGTTAGAGGCATCATGCGCGGTGAAAACCAATTTCTATGTTTCAGGCACGAATGAGCCTTGTAGACCACACCCTTGGGCTTCGGCGCATCAAAAACGTAGGGTTATGAGGTTGGAAGGGGTTGAAGATGAGGATCCGCCACCAGTTTTCACCGGTCATCTAGCACTTTTTCATAGAATGTTGTTGGGACCGTCAAAAAACATAAAAATCAATTAAGGTACACGCCCCACATGCAGAAAAAACTTCGAAAATGACCGTGACGAGGCCTCCAAATGCAGAAAAACTTCTAAAACGATTTTGGCGCTAAACTCAAATTAATATTTACAATGTGTTCCGATTGATTTTTCTTCAGAAATGAAGGTTTTTCACGGGTCCGTTCGACATTTTCGTTCACTAGAGGCCAAGCTACACAAAAAACATGAAAAAAATTACATACAGTTTTCTGCGCGTACGATGCCTTTAAGGAAGATCAATTCAGGAAGTATCAAACTTTAAATACAGAGGAAATCCGCCACGCAACATACCGGTGTTGAACCTCCATGCTCTCGATCGCGATCACCAGAGAAGCCCAATCCAGGTGGCACCGAAGGCTAAGAAAAGAAAAATATCAGTTGAACGTTAAATAATCTGTTCCCGAAAAATCCTTTTTCTAGCAAAATTATACAAGACAGGGTCAAACGGTTGCTGTCCCGCGGGACAACGGTAGGGACGTTGAAATTTACGAAAAGTGGGGAATTGGGGAGGGGGGGGGGGCGGGCGTCAAAATTTTGGACCTAAAATGAGAATTCAGCTGCGTGGACCAAATCCAAACGCTTTCTTTGGACATATAGTTCTGACTTCGTCGACAACGAAAAAAAACGTATGGAGGTTTGGAAAAAAATGCCTCCCTCTCATTTCTGGTCAACCATGCGAAGGAAATCCCTATGTTAGATCGTTAACCAATAATAATCGAAGCTGTGCAACGACTATGCAACTCTTTCATTCCTCTGTTCCCCCTCGGAAGGAGGTACGTCTAGGAGATGCCATATCGCCCGAGCCCCGTTGCAGTAGATTATGGAAAAACTCCATTAAAGTCCAGGTTTTGGATCTGCCAAATATTCTTCCCGCATGCTGAGCAAGGCAGGAGGAACCGCGAAGTCAACGAGGTGAAACGCCAGCCAACACAGAGGACACGTTTTTTTTACACACCGCTCGAGTGTTGTCTTCCGAAGTATAACCGGCGCACCCAAAACCAAGCCAGACTTCGCCTTTCAAATCTAAGGTGACGCCCTCTTACTGATTTAGTAAAATACGGACTAGAATCCCGACTTCAATGGAACGTTCTCGTAATGAGAAGAATGGACTGTCGATGAACACGAAAAACAGTAAAAAGACCTCTTTGTTTGGAGTAATCACGCCCTAATCGCTTAAGATGAGCCGACGTGTTAAAGGCCACGCCTAGGCGGTTAAAAAACTGAAGAAGAACCCGAAACAGAACTCTTAGCAGGGCGAATCCTCCATGATAACACCGCGAAGTTTGACTATAAATTCTCATGCCTAAATTAAAAAACTCACAACGACAGTCCGAGGTGTCGAAGCTCTACTTCTATCAGGACCGATTCCCAAACCGGGTGGATATTGTGGCATATCAGCACAAACTAAAATAGGATTTATGTAAGAATAGATACCAATCACAAAATCGTATAATACACACCATCCTCTCCACTATCAGAACGATATCGATCTGCCGCCGAACTGGTAGGTCTGACCGATGCTGGCCGCGAATTGCAATAAGCATAGGCCACATCATCCGCTGGAACACATGCACAACTCTTTTTGATCGCTGGCCTCTCTACTCAGATTAAACAAAATGAAATTTGGTATAAGGCAGGAACAAATCTGTTTTTAGTGAAAAGCACAACAAAATTAATTGTCTATTACTTTGCCTCTACAAGTCAGCTGAACAATGACGACAAACGTTTTTGTTATGATGACAAACTAAATTTCAAAGAACATTATATATTCTTGCAAAGGGAAGCTTTTCTTACAGACGTATCGGATTTTCAAAGGTCTGTCAACGAAACATAGAAATGTTCTAATGAAGGCATACAAAACATATGTCAGACCTATAATTGAAAGTGGAGTCACGGTCTTCAACCCTAATAAAAATGGGGATAACGATGTTTTAGAAAGGGTGCAAAACAATTACACTAGGAAACTCTTGATTCGGACAGAAGAATTTGATTATTCATTGATACGCTTTGTTAAGATGAGGAACACGATTCTCAATCTAAACTCGTTGGAATCTCGTCGAAACCCAAGAGACGCCTGTATGGTGTTCAAGCTGCTATCGGGTCAGCTTGGTGTTAGGGTGTCCCGATTCTACAGTTTGATGCAATCGAGAGCCATGGAAGGACACGTCAAAATCTCTTTTCCAATGCCTAAAGCCATATTTTGACTGCATCGCTGCTGTTTTTCATCGCGGCGATTTTGCACCCGCTGCTGCAGCGATGTAGCAGCGGCAGCGATTCTGTTCATAGTGCATAGCTTCACAGATGATCGAATGAATTCAATCAATCAGTGAAGCTAATGGCTGGTAGTTATCATTAACACGTTTCGATTAGTAAACACTGATGTAGTCATGTGAAAGGGTCAACGTTCACTAGACGAAATGTGTCATTCACTGGCAATCGCTCCATCGCTGCCATTGGCCGCGACGGAGAGATGGTCAACGATCATCCAGAATCGCTCCTCCAGCAGCGAAGCAGTAAAACATAGGATTCCGTCGCCGCGATTCAGCGATGTAGGACGTTTGCCACGTAGCGATCACAAATAGAGCGTCCAACCATAGCGCGCGAAGAAAAAAGAACAGTTGTTCCTCGTATGGCCGCAGCGACTAGGTGCAGTCAAAACATGACTTTAGACCAAATTGAGGAGGTATATGTTTACATGCAGGGCAGCCTTAAACTTTTAAAGCCTAAAGTATACCGCCTCACCAAACATCCTCACATACGGCTCGTTCAAGCGTATGGCTGGTGCAGAATTATTGGCTTTCTAGATGTGTATTAGTTCTAGTTTTACACCATTATTGTAGCTTTTTATCACACGCTTGTCCTTTACAGCGCAATGAATGAAATGAAATGAAGCTCGCTGCCTATTCGTGGGGTGGGTGCGACTAAGGGGTCGTTTATACTCCCGCCGCCGAGCGGCGCGGCACAGTGAATTCCTGTGATATTGATCGCGCGGCGCGGCACAATCGATACTATAGGATTGCACTTCGCCGCGCCGCTCCGCGGCGGAAGTATAAACGACCCCTTACCCAAGAAATTTTGAAGAGGCCAGAAGCGAGAGGAAAAACTTCGAACAAATTGCATGTGATTCATCTCGACACTTTAAGCCTACGCGTGATTAATACTTCCCCCATGATCTTCGGCGATTATGTTGGATATGACACGATTCAACTTTTTTTTTCTCGATAGAATCCCCGTAACGCATACTGTTTAGAGTAAATATGAAACAACGTATCGTAGTTCGTTCTTGCGCAGCAACGCAGCGACCACATCTTCGTCCGTGATCATACTTCCCACCAGCGACAGCAAAAGTGCACTTCAGGCACATGGATTTTCGGTCGATATTGATGGTAAACGTTGCGTCGCATCGCTCGTCGCTGGAAGAATGATCCCGGCCATAATTGCGTCCTCAAGCATTTTGCGGCCTGTACCATTCCTCCCGTCGAGGCGATCCAATCACGCCCAATAGAAATGCCCAACGACGCGATCGAAAGGGGTCTGCAGAGTTGAAGTTGCGAGTTGTTTGCAGCGACTAGCGAATCTCGCGGATGCAATATGGAACACACTGGGCGACAAGGCTCACCGACGAAGTGTAAAAGGCGCCGATGGGGGAGGGAAATGAGCGCTGCGTGTTTTGATGCCGCAAAGAAACCCGCGTCACTGCTAGCGAGCCGCGATAAACGCCGTGACGATATTGTTCAAACATATTTCTGCGGTCCCATCAGTGACGACGCTCGGAGATTTCTCGCCAGTTGCTGCGACTCTGGAGACCCCTATAAACATGGTTGTACTGCTTCGCAGGTCTTCCATCGCAACGACTGAGCACCCGCTACTGCAGCGATCTGGCAGCAGCAACTTTGTTGTTACTGAGAACGCGGGGGGAGGCTGTCACGAAGAGAACTGATCGATTGATGACAGCTGATAAGCAATCGGAATAGCTTCCTCGCTGCCAAGTAGGCGGCGACGGAGCTGCTATACTCTGTCCTAAATGGGATGGCAAGCGAAGGGTCTAAAGCAGCGCTAACTCTGCGTCTCTGACGTTTTTGGATTACGGTACGACGTCGCGTACGCAAATCACGTGCGCGACACAGCATCTGTCTTACCGTATTCCAAAACAAAATTCATAGTTTTTTCACGTTCTCATTTCTTTTTTTCCGCATACTTCATAATTTTTTTGCGATAATCGCTTAAAACGCGAGTAATACTCACTCTTGATGTAGATACTCTTATTTACGTGGCAGTTAGGGCGTTCCAGGAAATGGATTCTGTTTTTGGACTACGGCAAGACAGATGCTGTGTCACGCGGGCGATTTGCGTACGCGACGTCTTACCGTAATCCAAAAACGTGAGACGCAGACGAGACGCTGTTCCTTTGTGCTCTCCGCTTGCCATCTCGTTTGGGACAGAGTACACCAACGGCCGAGGGCAGCCACGCAGTACAACATAGGATTTCGCCGCCGAGCTGCAGTGATCGCGGACATCTGTCACGAAGCGATCACAATTGAAGCGTTTTATACTTACGGAGATGAAAAATCAGCAGTTGTCCTCTCTCGCACGCAGCGACTGGATGCAGTACAAACTAGGCTTATGACGCTGCCGACGCGTCGGTGTGTGAGGGATAGCAAAGGACTGGATTAGATGACATATTGTCGACTGAGCGACGACGTGGCGGGCAGCAGCTACCAAATTTTTGTCGTACGAGCATTTGCATATCGAGCGTGGCCTTATAGGCTCATATGAAACCAGCAAGAGATCGCGGCGACGGAAAAAAGTGATCTCGGTCTCGAGAAGAGAGAGAGACGTTGAACACTTGAGTGAATCTATAAACAGTCAAGGCGTTTCTCTTGACCAAACGCAGTCATCATGCCGGAAGAATTTCGTTTACACGGAGCAAAGAAGAGTTTCATTATCACGCAAGGCTCAGCATGATCGGTAGGCGATGCGACCATGTCGAAGAGCGCGATCTGGAACTAGGCCTCACAAAACTGAAATCCGCTCAAAGACCATTCTCGAAAGTGGTTTTGACAAAAAATCAGTATAAAGATAGAAAACATACATCCAGAATCGCTCCTTTCTGACATTGTAGAGAAGCTCCTTGAAGCTGGCGCTCCGTTTGGCTTGAATGATGTGTGTCTGAACAATGAGATTTGATAAACATCACTATAGCGAGTGGAGCTCAACAGGGTTGAGCAGGGTTGTGACCCGCCACAACGATTGGGTCGTAAAATTTTTGGATAAAAATGAAAATCGGGGGGGGGGGTCGCAAAATTTCTGAAGAAAAATAAGATTTTTTTGAAGCCACTTGATAACTAAACTTTCGCTTCTATTTGAAATTTGACACTTAATAAGGCTAAAAAAATTAGTCCTAGCCCCCCCTGGGGTTTGTAAAATTTCGGGATTTTTTTAGAGAAAAAAATGAAAAATTGGGGGGTAGTAGCCTCGACGAAAATCGCCACAACGGTCTGCTCAACCCTGGAGCTCAATCGGAAATCTTCCAGAACTGTCATTGTTCGTAATCCTCACCCAAAACGTTTGATCCCGGCATTGGTCGAATTCTCCCCATTGGCATGGAATGACGGCTGTCTGAAAAAAGTGTGGAAAAAAATTGAAAAATCAACACTTTCAAAAAGAAAAAAAATCTCACACGAAACCCGGAGGATTATTCACTGATTTCGTCATAGTATTGAATGGACCGCCATAAAACTGATTGTTGGGTCGAGGAAAGAAAACTCCACCGGTATCACTGAACCAATTTTCTCATTATGTGGTGATTGAACAACTCATAAAAGAAAAAAAATTAATCACCGGAAGCCGGCTGCCGCAACGCGTCCGATGCAAACCTGTGGCGCAAGCGTCGAGCTTGATTGGAGCACGATAATTCACAACTTTGACTTACTTGACTTATTCGGTTGGCTTTCGCCTGACGCGGTCATTCCGCATCTTAACCGAGGTGTGCCGTCCTAGTAGTCAGCCGTGTCCATTTTTCACGGTCCTCAGCCACAATTTGAACACAATCCATCCATTGATCACTATTCCACTCCTTGCGAAGTAAAACATCGCGCCTGAATTGCCTTTCAATGCCGAGTGATTTCAAATCCTCCTTCCCCACATCCGTCCAAAACTTTCGCCTACGTCCAGGCGGCCGTTTCCAGACAGGACTTGGAAGCATCCTTAGAGCGTGTTGAACAAGACGATCTGGCGGTCTTCTTAAAATATGCCCCAACAGACGAAGACGACCTCCCGTTGCCGCTTGAGATGGCACTGGGAGATGTTGGCACCTCCCTCGTGCCAAACGTAGATGTAAGGCGTCAATCTCGTTGTAGAGATCTTCGTTGTGGCACATCCGCGGCCAAAAATATCCGAGCAAACGTCTAAAGAGCTTCCACTCCGTGCAATCCAACCTTTCCATCTGCGTCTTCGGTGCTGCCCACGTCTCCGATCCATACATCATGATAGGGCGAATAGCGGATAAGTAGACGCGCAACTTGACTTCCTTCGCGATGGGGGTAGACCACAAACACTTGGTTAGAGAATTGAATGCAGACGTAGCTTTCGCACATCGTTGTTGAATATCCGCTGCATAACTACCATAGTTCTTCAGCAAACAGCCCAAATAACAGAAATCGTCCACCAGTTCGATACGTTGTCCGTCCACACAAACTCCCGTTGAAGGCCTCTGAGAGACCTACATCTGCTTGCATTTTTCGGGATGAAGACGAAGTCCATAGGCTGCGGCATACTTCGAAACGAGGTTCACAATCCTTTGCAGTTTTGCGTTGTTTTCAGCGAATAACACAATGTCGTCGGCGTACTCCAGGTCGTCAAGAGAGCGTCCCGATGGTGTTAGGATCACGTCCGCAGGAAACTGTTCTGCAACTCTACGCATTATGTCATCAACGGCAAAGTTGAATAGGATAGGTCCTGCTACAGCTCCTTGCCTTACTCCTGTTCTCACCTCGAAAACTGACGTAAATCCGACAGGCGTACGAACTGCTGCTGTTGATCCTTTGTTCAGTTCCTCGATTAGTCGAACGTACTTTTCCGGGACTCCATCGGCTCGCAGAGCGTTGAGCAATCGATCACGATGAGGAGAATCGAATGCGGCTTCAAAGTCCAAAAAAGCAAGCTGTAATGGCTTCGAATACCGCTGCCACGATTCGATTACTCTTCTCACAACGAACACTTGGTCGATGGTCGATCTTCCAGGTCGAAAACCAGCTTGCTCCTCTTTGGTCGTTTCCTCACGATTTTTGATGAGTCGCTCGAGAATGATACGTTCTAAAACCTTGAACATGACACGAAGTAGAGAGATTCCTCGGTAGTTCTTAGGATCCGTGACGGATAGCTTCTTGTGAAGAGGTACGATGATCGCATGTCTCCACGAATCGGGTATCCTTTCGCTCATCCATATGACACGGATGGTGTTGGTCATTTCACGAATCCCAGACGGAGGAAGAGCTTTCAGCATTTCAGCAGTGATGTTGTCATCTCCACCTGCCTTTCCATCTTCATTTTCCGGACACAATACGAAACTTCAGCCTCAGTCGGCGGTTCCTCACTGACATCGTAATGTGCTCTCTGAACATGCGGCAGCTCTGGTACTGACGACGCTGGACGATTCGGTAGTAAACTGAAGTAATCCTTCCATAATGGCAGCGTCGCATCACCAACTGCAACTCCATTGGTAGTGTTAAGGACAGCAGAACATCTCTTCATCTTGCCGCTATACTGTCGTAACAACGTGTAGGCTTTCCTCGGATTCTTCTCCTCCCAAGCCTTCTCAAACTCCTTAGCTCTACACGTCCATTCTCGTTCGCGGTCATTTTGAAGCTGCCGACGCAACTTCCTCCAGAGACGCTTCTCCTCCACGAAGTTTCCTGCAGTTCGGAGAGCACTTACTCTGTTGTAAGTAGATGTTGTTTCCTCTGAGACGTAGGCGAGCTTCTTCCAGGGCTGTACAACCGGGAGTGCCTCTTTCGAAGCGTCCTGGATGCACTTGACGAAAGAGTCCGCGTCGCAAAGTTTCTTCTTAGTCCGTACTCCAATATGAACAGAAACGCGTTGTCGGAATTTTCTCCTGCATTCTTCATCCCTGAGACTTGTCGTATCAATCCTCTGGAGAGGCTTAGCCCCTTGCTTCCTCTTATGAATCCTCGCAGTGAAGTCCAACAGAACAGGACGGTGATCCGAATCGAATGCGACATCCCACACAGCTCTAGATCTTCGAATGTCCGATACTGGAATATTTCTCGTCAGAACATAGTCGAACTGTAGTTTCAAAGTTGTCATCTTCCGCTTCCGCTGCTCTTACATAGATAGCTGGGTTGGTCCCTGCCACGTAAGCTGATGGCGGCGATAATTCCTCTTGAATGTCCATGCAATACTCAGACCACTGCGTTCACAAAAGTCGACAAGGCGGTAGCCATTGTCCGATGTTTGCTCCACTGGGAAGAACCATTTACCGAGTACTTCGGATTCCTGATCAAGTCCCATCTACGCGTTTGCGTCGATTCCTACGACAACAGCATGTTGACAAGGTATCCTGGCTAGCAACGTATTGAGTTCCTCGTAGAAGGCATCCTTGGAATTGTCTTCGGCGGTTTCGGTGGGCGCATGAGCACTCACTATCCACAGATTGAATCCTCTGTGATCCCGCAGTCGCACAAATGCATTCCTACACGACGTTGAGCCGAATTCCTCGATCATACCATTCACAAAACCCACACATAATGTGATATTATACAAGAGCGATAAACTCTTCATATACAGGCGGGGAGGACGTTTCACTCCTAACCTAGCGACGAACTTAGGAACGTGAAAGTCACGCGAAACGTGGTATGAGCACTGAGTTTCCCTTTTTGCCCGGGATAAGAGGCGAAGCTAGTCCTGATTCTTCCCAATGCATCTGCAGCATCTTCAACAAACCTAAGGGACCAATCTTAGAAGCACCTTAGGAGCTCTAGTTGTGTAGAACAAAACGGTAATAGCATTCAGTGTACTGATTCAGGGGGAGAAGACTTTTCCTGAGTAAGCGCTCCCAGAGGCCTTACTCAAGAGAAAAAAAAACGTCACACATGAGTCCTTAGGGCATAAGGAAATATGTATGATAGCTTACTGGCTAGCAGAGTCTAATAGATCGTTTTCACCGGAACAGTCCGTCTACAGTTCAATCCACTTATTCCTATGAAAACGAGATAAGAAATCAGATTTTTATGAACAAATCGTGCTAGTAGGAATATCAAAATTCGACAGCCTGATGAATTTGGATAATTTTTCGAGTGTGACTGAGGAACATTTCGGCTAACTCGTGAGGTACACCTACTATTCTTCAAAATTCTGACATCACACGTAGTTTTTCTTCGGTAGTCCGAAGCCCTACTACAACGCAAAGCCTTTAAAACATGATGAAATACAGGAAATTAGAACACATCGAATATTTCTTCCTCGCTCAAATCTTTTAACACAACGCTAAAACCCGTGCAGCTTCGCGGCGTACTTGTAGGAGTATGTTATGACGCATAGATTAATAGAATCATTTCCGAATGGGAACTTAGTTGTTATCATTACTCAAAACCCAGTTCAGTCTCAGACCCCCCCCCGGCGCGCGGCGCACTCCCACTTGGGTCCCGACCACTTTTCTCGGCGCACTTAAATTTAGTTCCATTACACATTCTTCGACGCTTCGCGCACCTCCCGTTGGGTCCCACACACTTTCCTCGGCGCTTGACGCACTCTCAGTTGAGTCCCGCACATTTTTCTTCACGCTTGGCGCACCCTTAGTTGGGTTCCACACACTTTCCTCGGCGCTTGGCGCACTCAAAGTTGGGTCCAACACTTTCCCTGGCGCTCAGCGAACTCTTAGTTCAGTCCAGCACATTTTTCTTCACGCTTGGCGCACCCTTAGTTGGGTCCCACACACTTTCCTCGGCGTTTAGCGCTTTTAAAGTTGGTTCCCGCACACATACCCCGGCGCTTGGCGCACCTCCCGTTGCGTCCCACCAGGGTCAAGCGGGGTTGCGGAATTCCGCAACGGGGGTGGGGGTCGCAAAAATTTGGACCAAAAATGAAGGTAGGGGGGGGGGTTCGCAAAAATTCCGGACCAAAAACGAAAATTTTTGGAAGTGATTGGAAAATGAAACAAAAGCTATTGAACACGATGAGGTACCTTTTCATCTTTTTATGAAGTAGTCTGAATCACTTTCTAATAGAACTGCTCTCTTTGCTGAAGAGTTCCGGGGTAGTTCTATTAAATTTTTGACATTGACGGTTCACAGAGTTATCAAAAGTGTGCCAAAATGGTGACCTGCTTTCGAGTAGGTTAAGAATTTACATTGGTCCAAAGAGAGGAACGAAACCAGTGTAAATCACTGAGTGTGTTCTTGTTCTCTCACTTTTCACGTGGCCTTTGTTTAGGTATGCTGTGAAGACGTGCAAGAATGATTGAATGGATGGATGGTTGTCAAGGAGGGCATTTTATGGAAGGCTACATACAGACGGCAAGAATCGCATTGATACTTTGCGTTCCTTAGTGTGCGTTTGCGCGGACTCGATGCAAGTATGTTACAACGCATGCATACTGAGTTTGCGCCAACACACAATAAGGAACGCAAAGTATCAATGAGATTCGTGCCAACTGAACGCGATGTGCTGGTTTGCGAACGACATGGGAGAGAGCACCTCTACCAAACCTCACGTCTCGTCCTCTACGACAAGTGATAGACAGTTTATTTTGACAGAGTATCAATATTATTTTGATAAAAATGTTGTACGTATATCAACATATTGTTTGCGTTGTATGTCGTCTGTATATGTATGAGGAGTGTGATACAACAAAAATTTGAAGCACAACGACAACAAGGGAACTGTATCTACACATTTTGAATGTCATCGGAGTTGTTTTAATACCGCTGCTCATCGAGCTGGATCAGTTGGAATCAACACGTCCTCTACGGTTTTCGCCAAGCCACTATCTGCAGGATCGTTTGCCTCTGACTACACGGAAACGAGAAATAAAGGATGAGAACACGGGTAAAATGGATAGAAAAAAGAAACGGTGATATAGGTAGTAGAACGAATTCCCAGTGGTATGCAATATTGAAATAATCGAATTCTTTGAAACACTTGCGATTCGAAGGCGAGAAGCAGTATATGCAATGTCGTATTCACAATCCGGAATTCCCAAACAAGAAGCCTTTGGTCCAATTACTATTAGTTATGAAGAGCATTATGTACCCTTCATTTCCACCCTACTCGCAGTCGTATTATCACAATCGTGGATGCGAAGCGGCTGTTTTTCGAAAAATTCAACCATGAAAATGAAGATATCACTCTAAAAACCCCACCACTTCTATGATAGTGATACAGAAAAGTGCGAGTAGCAGGGAAATGAAGGCTAGTTCTCGTATGCAAATATCAGTCATACTGTCGTATGCTCATTAGATTGAGGGTTGATCTTCCTAGATATTACTGCATCATTGGCAAGATTTTTTAATTGACTTCTAAAACATCAGCACTGGAGTTCGACTACTCTCAGAAAGCAAATACTCGCACTGAGACAGTTGACTTGAATGAGACATTAACACTCCAATGAAGACTTCTGGAGAACACCACGAAGGGCCGCGAGCTACAGATATAGAGACTTAGAGACACAAATTTCTAGAGTGGTCAGAAATGACCAGCAATAATTGTAGATAAAGCGGCCAGCTATCATAATAACAAGCAAAAGGAGCGCTATTATCACAATGCAATCTGCATACATCACCGTAATCTGCGTAATGATGAACAATAAACAGTTGGCACAGATCCCACTGACCGTTTTGGTACCTTCTCGACGCTGTAATTTGCGTTGGCACAAACTCGGTGTCCATAAGTTATGCAACATGTGCACGAAGTTTAGCTAACGCGAACCACACCGTAAACCGGGAGCCACAACGGTTAGTGAGATCTGCTCCGACTAAATTCGGTAGTTGAATGAGTAGTATGCATATATAATCGAGTAATCTAAACTCTTGCCGCAGTTCCTGCACGGAATTGAGAATCACATGCGGTCGGCATAGATCCTAATAATACTTTGCGCTCCACATTGAAGGTTGGCGCAAACTCGGCGCACCTATGTTATGGCAACGGACACGCGAGGATGTGATTGTACACGAGAATATGTAAAGCCTAACTTGCTCGGATTAGTCCGGGCGGAGCAAGCAGCGGAGCGGTCGGTCATTTCGAAATAGAACTGTGATAAAGAAATTTAGACCCGATAAGTCTTATCTCGACCGGCTCAAAATGTGAGAGCAAGGCTATATGCAATGAGAGATCAACGGAGACGCGTGAATGAGACCTTTAGATGCGCCAGCCATGGCGCAGTGGCAGTGCGCGCTGTTACTAAGGGATGTGGGTAGCGAGTTCGAAGCCTTCTCGCTGCCGTCGATTTTGCTGTTTTGCAAAACACTCATATTCATCGGCATGTGTGCTGACAAACATTACCTTCACATTTACAAGACTTTTAGATGAGACATGAAATGTTTAAAACAGCGAATCAGCCACAAATTGAACGAATTTCCGGAAAAGTGAGAAATTAAGGTTAAATTAAGGTTATGAATTCCTCAATGTGCACTAAACCAAGTTTTAGGGCCCTAACTGACCTTAAACCGTAGCTACGACTAAGTTCCTAGGGGCTTGTCACCATTTTGTTAGGATCATAATCATTCCGCAACGTCAAACCACCTTAATTTTTAAGATTTTTCAAATTTCAAAAAAAGATTCTGATTCCCCATAGAATTTCCCAAAAATGATCCCCAACACAACCCCGGGTTGTGCTAATCCCGAAACGCAAGGGTTAGCAAACCCTTTTCACGTTGCGGAAACCGTTGCGGGATTCGGGGGATTTCGCGTGTTTTCCGCAACGGAGAGATGGTCTTTTAAAACAGTGTTTCTTAAACGCAAAGAACTGTTCACAAACCTTTAAGCGTATAGAACTCATTGACCCCTAAAACTTTGTCAGATCGCCCCTGGGTTTCACATACCCAGGGTACCTCCCTTTAGCCGTTTTGGAGCAACCGCGCTCCAATCGAAATTGTCTTCCAAAGTTTTCCGCGGCTGCGTCGGCGCAGCCGCGGAGCTTTTTTTTTGAAGCTCCTCATTTTTTGGGGTTTGCTGCTCAGAACGTCGGAGGGCCGCGTCCCCGTACCCACCACTCAGCGAGGCGGGGCCCCCCTCCGCGCCTGGCGGCCAACAGGTCCCCGCCCCAGCCCCATGACTCATAATGGGCGCGAAGCCCGGACATTCAAGCGAAAGGGCGCGGGGCCCGGGCAGAACATTTCCGCGGTGTCATCGCTTAAGGGATTGATTCCTTGTATAACGATCTGCGGGAACCATCCCTCCCACACCCTGGGTGGGTGCTCTACCTTTCTCCAGAATTTTCGAAACCCTATGGTGGGTGTCCCATTCAAGTCTATTCGATAGACTGGGGAACTTACCTTACTGCCACCGCGCGAAGTGCGCGATGATGTAAGTACTTGCTCGAGGCTACCTGCAGTGAACTTATCATAAAATTGTGCACCGTATGTGGCACGGGTTTGATTCTAGCGTTCAACGTGTAATACGATTTGCCTGAGCGAACATGTTTTCCTCTGTTTCGAATTTTCCCTGCAGGACCGAGCTAACGAAATTTGGTGGCGCCCCCGCCTCGCGCCAGATGATTCTCCGCTAGCAAAACATGGCCCCCGCCGCTCGCCCTTTGTCGGAAACTCCCGGGCACACGGCCCTCCGACGTTCTGAGTGGGTGTAGGTGGGGTTGTGTTTTGTAATTCGCATATTTTTGCATGAAAATAGTTAGTAAATGGCCTCCTTCTTCTATTCTAGTCTCCTTTCCTTCTGTTCTAATCTAGTCTCCTTTCCTTCTTTTCTAGTCTCGTTTGTTTTAATCTAGTCTCGTTTGTTCTAATCTAGTCTCGTTTGTTCTATTGTAGTCACGTAGGTATGGAGCTTCGGGAATCAAGAACGATTCTAGTCTGCTGGCAGAAAAAAATGCCGTAAAATGTAATGTGTCGCTGCTGTTGGTTGCGGACAATACAACTGAATTGACGGTACCGAACAATTATTTTTTTTATTTGCACTTATTGGTGGCCGGAATTGATAAACGAGCCGTTTTTTTTGTAAAATGAGCCAGTTTAAAGCTCATCAAAATCCGGTGAGGAGAAATTATACCAATACAAATGCCATTATCAGTATTCAAGCTGCATGGACATGAATATGGGAAGCACTGATTTCGAACTACTTGTTAATTTGTTATCAAAATTTCCGTCAGTTCAGTTGTTTTGACTGCAACCAACGGCAGCGACTCATTTAATTTTACGGCAGGGCTTACGGTATCGGCATTCCGCAAGCACATTAGAATCGTTCTTGTCTTCGGGAAGGATGGCTCATCTTCGCTGCTCGCGCGCGGCCGCGACGCTTCGTTAGCATCGTAGCGCGCCTGCTAGCCCCATCGCACTCCACCACTCTTCATCGGGGTTGTTGAGACCCTGACAAACGTACTGATTCTCTGAAAACACATTTTCGCCTATTTTTCTCTCAAGAAAAGTGTTAGAGCTGATGGTATCCCCATTATACGGACTCTTCGTGTGCTCTGCACTGCAGTTTCGATATTGCTACTTCAAATACACAGAGTACAGCTTAAAATCAAAATTTTCTCTTGAGCTAAACCCAGTAAACGACTGTAATTTGCGCCAAATATCCGAATTTTTCTTTGTCATTTATCATAGGTATTGAACGTATAAGAATGGATGATAATAGGTTACCTTTCTATTTACACTTTCAAGCAGAAGCGAATGAAACAAAAACCAATCCTAACATATTTTTATCAAATCTAGTCTGAATTTATGCTAATATATTTATAAACTAATATGATTAGAAACGCTTCACCGTGATACTTGCACATGGCGAGTGACTTCTTGCAGATGTGTCTCTTTTACCGATATAGAATTATGTTCAATGGAAAGAAGAATACTTGTAATGGAAAACTGCTGACTAATAAAACGAAGTGAGGAACGAAATGTAAGGAAAATTTAAATAGCATGTAAGGAGTCATCAGTTCTAGAAAACTAGAAAATATGTTAGGACTGGTTTTTGTTTCATTTGCTTCGCCGCGCGCGCGGCGAAACCCGAGGTAAATAACATTTCGAAACAGAAAAATTGACGTTTTTCCCGAAAAAAATTAACTGCCTATTTTAGGCCGGAGGGGGGGGGGCTCGCAAAAAAAATCGATTTTGAAAAAAAATTTCGAAGGTGGTGGGGGGGTCGCTCCGATTTTGAAAATTTCCGCAACGCCCCGCTTCACCCTGCGTCCCACACACTTTCCTCGGCGCTTGGCGCACTCTCAGTTGGGTCCAACACCTTCGCTGGCGCTCAGCGCACTCTCAGTTGGGTCCCACACACTGTCCTCGGCACTTAGCGCATTTAAAGTTGGTTCCCGTACATATCCCCCGGCGCTTGGCGCAAACACTTTCCTCGGCGCTTGGCGCACTCCCAGTTGGGTACAACACTTTCCCTGGCGCTAATCACACACTCAGTTGGATCCCGCACAATTTTCTTGGCGCTTGGCGTACCCTCAGTTGCGTCCCACACAGTTTCCCCGACACTTGGCGCACTTAAAATTGGTTCCATTGCACAGTCCCCGACGCTTCGCGCACCTCCCGTTGGGTCCCACACACTTTCCTCGGCGCTTGGCGCACTACCAGTTGGGTTCAACACATTCCCTGGCGCTCCGCGCTCTCTCAGTTGAATCCCGCACATTTTCTTGGCGCTTGGCGCTCCATTAGTTGGGTCCCACAAACTTTACTCGGCGCTCAGCGCACCCACAGTTAAGTCCCACACGCTTTCCTCGGCGCTTGGCGCACTCACAGCTAGGTCCCACAGGCTTTCCCCAGCGCTTGGCGCATTTCCAATTGGGTCCAGCACATTTGCTCCGGCGCTTGGCGCACTCACGGTCGGGTCCCGCATACCTGCCACGGCGCATGGCGCACTTCCAATTGTGGTCCCGTACTCTTTTCCCGGCGCTTGACGCACACTCAGTTGGGTTCCGCATACATTCCCTGGCGCTTGGCGCACTTCCAATCGGGTCCCGCACATTCTGCGGTCACCGGTCAACTCTTAGCTGTTTATTATGTTTAATTGTACATCTCGACAGTATTTGATGAAGGTGCCATGTAGAGCCTTTCTGCGACTTACCAAACCCGTCCAAGCAGTCCGCGTGAGCATAGGCAGGAGTGATGATGAAATGGCGATTTATCAGTGTATTGTTACATCTAACAAGGGAACTGAACTCTGGTACCGCCGTAGTGACCTGTTGATTCCGATCAATACCAGCAGCGGAGCGGTGGGCCTCGGTGAAATATAACTAGTGATAAGGAGGTTCCGACGAAAAAGATACCGCTCCGCGCTGTGATAATCGAAATCAACAGGTCACTACGGCGGTACCAGAGTTTACCTTTGATCAGCCTGGCCATTCCAGATGAAAATTTCTTTTCAAGAACCGTTTTTTTTTGCGGAGAATCTGATTATGATCTTTGCAGCTGCCCAAAACCGCTGTTAAAAAAAGTTACACGCGTTTTTCTCAGCCTGGCTGGTAGGTAAGGGTAACCCCCATGAAATTTTCAAGGCGTTTTGGAAAAAAATCGGATTTAGCTCAAAACTTGTATGCATGGGTAATCTAGGGTGCTAAACACGAACCTGACGTCCGTTTGTCGAAATTCAGTAAATAACTGTAGGTTACGGTGGGTAGAATGTAAGGGAAAACCTACCCTAGCACTTCGAAAATTGACAGATGGACTTGAAAATCGTATTACCACCCCGAATAACTCCCGCATACAAATTTTGAGTCAAAGCTGAGACTTCGACCGAACTACCGTATCCCCACCGTAATCTACCGTAATCTGTCAAAAATCTATAAAAGGACCTCTGACTCGTGTTCAGCACTCTGAATAACCCCCCAGAGAAACAATTTGAGCAATATCTATCCGAGCACTCCGGAAATCGTCAAAAGTCAAGATTTTCCATCAAATATTCCCCCGACGGGAAGCTTCGAACGAATCAAGTCGAAAACCTCGGAAAATCGACAAATAGACCTCAGATCGTGAACAGCGCCCCAAATAATCCACCTAAGGGATTGCAAGTCAAATCTGGAACATTTTTACAAAACGCTTTCAGAGCCTTGTGATTGATACAAATATACGCCCAACCGAAAATCCGTCCAAGTCCGAAACGCTATCAGTCTGCACAAAGTTTGGAAAGTGGGCCTTCCCCCAAACTTTGCTAAGGAGGGTCGTTTTGGGCTCGGAACACAATTATGAGGTGCGTTTCCGGATTTCCCCAAGACCAGTGCGCGTTTTGGAAGACACGATAGGTAGAAAAATTCGGCGAAAACGCCTATAACTTTTTCAAAGTGGATTTAGGCAGCTGCGAAGATCATAATCGGATTCTACGTCAAAAACGGTTCTCGAGAAGTACATTTCATCCCAAAATGCCAGGCTGACTAATAGTAGTTCCCTTGTATGGATAAGGAAAATCTTGACAAGTTCAGTCGCTCCGCTGCTGACGTGAACCGACTTCATAAGTAAAGTTAACGCGACAAGTATGCGATACGCCGCGGTTCTTCAATTTCATAAGGAACGAGGTAGGCTGAAAACCTGGCACATTCGAGAACGATGTAAACATGTGATCCCCTATATCAACATGATTCCTAATCGTATCGTGTTGCAGAATCATACAGACGCAGGGAAGACTTGAAATAATGATCAATTAGGTAGCCAACCTACTGTGAACGTCTACTTTTCGGAAAAGTAGGGATTTGGAGAATAATTGACGAGTATTCAGTGATAGTTGAACAAAAAGGAAGCAGGCGATAAGCTGTGGTGATCAATTGCGATCTATATCATGTGGCAGACGAGGCTGACCGTTCGTTACTTTGATCAGCCGTGCTCCAATCGAGCTCGAGGCCGGCTGCGGCAACGCGCGTAGACGCGCTACGGCGGCCGGCCTCCAGTGGGTAGTCACTTTTCTCAATGAAGAACCTACCTATGATAGTCGTTTGCGGAGTTCCTGGGCGCAAGAGGCCTGCTATACGCCATGAACTGTCGTGGTGCTACATGGACCCTATCAGAAAGTGAAATATTTGATTGCCGAAATGAGAGAGACCACCTAGAAACAAGCAAGTAGAGAAAAACCTACGGTCTGTTATGACCTCGGAATGACGACGTGCTCGGTCCACGAAAGAACACAGGACCCCTCCTCGGAGGCATACCTAAAACAGCTGTCTCTGTATTGCTTCATTGCTTCACAGAAATCCCCGAGACGTTGATCGATCACCCACGAGATTTCTTGGATCTCTCAGTAGCCATCGACCGCATCATATCCTGATCTTCTTCCTTCGCAACACCATACCACTTGCTTCCCTGCAATAAATTGGTCAATCTTCAAGACTCTGAGATGGACAAGAAAAATACAGAAACTTCGCCAAAATGACCACTTCGTTAGAATATCACTAATTAAAAACAGCGTTTTCCTCTTGAAAGAAGTGTTCACGATGATTTTCGCTACCGACTTTTCCATTGGAAAGAAAGCGTTGGGCACCATGTGTTACTAAAATCACGAAGAACGGAAAAAATGCACTGAAACGCCCTATTTCAGTGAAACATCTTTCTGGCATGTACTAGTTGTCCGGTAGGACGAACGAGTTTTCGGTGGTTGCAACAGGTAAATAACGGAGTTAATCGAGAATCATAGAATATATCATGAAAAACAATACTAGTTAGGACCCAAAGGAATGATCGCAGCAACAGAAAGTGGAGAATTTCAAAGAACGAGTTCACAAAAGATTTTGTTTTAACAGTGAACAGTTCCCCTCAGAGTAAAGAGGCGGGGAGAGAGTATAGCTTTTCGCGAGCTCCTAGCGCAGTTTCCCCAGTTTCTCTTTCGGCACTACCCGGGGAGCAAGTTTTAGCAAATAGTTTCGAAATTGAGAGCTATAGTGAACACCGCCTATGAAGGCATCGTACACGCTGAAAACCACTAACGGTTTTTCGTTTGACTTCTGTGTTGGACCCGTTTTAGAACACATGAAAAGTTTGGTGGGTCACCAAAGCCCTATTTTGAAGATATAGGGAGTCGAAAGATAGAAATGTCGTCAAATGAGGCCAGAAACCCGTCAGTCACCTGACAAAACAGAAGCGCCATGACAGGGACAAACGATCAGGTATTGAAGTCTTCAACTCGGAAATCCTAACATACAGCATGAGCATGGGCAGTGGAAACTCCTGATTTTCAGATATTTTTTGTTAACAGAAGCCCTTTACCTAACGGGTTTGAAGCGCAAAACAACTTCCGACGTTTAAAAATTTCGACGCAGATCTTTTTTACACGTACTATGCCTTTAAAGGCAGTGTTCACGATGGAAAACGTTTTTCTGTCTTTCCGCCTATCTTGAAAACAGCCCCATGCTGATTCCAATGATGTCTCTGAAATCGTACAAGACCTTCTGGGAACGGAGCTATGGTTCCTCAAAAATTGAGCTAAGGAAACATGAGGGACGAGTTGTCCGATGCTTCTAACTTCCGTCTTTTGCAGCCGATCTATGCGAGCTGACCTGAGAAGCTGAGAATGAAGGGAAGAATGGGGCTAATGATTGGAAATCTTCGCTCATCTCACAATCTCGAGCATTCATTAGTTCACGTCGGTGGGCGTGTTGCGCTTTTGGGGTTTGCCGTGCGCTCGAAGTGGCAACATCGGGCTCTTTTGGGGCTTTTCCTGGCTCGTTTTCATGCGTTCTTTCGACGTCAACGTTACAGTGTACCCCTCCACTACCCATTCCTAGTGGAAACTGAAACACATTTTTTATCGTAAACACTGCCTTTAAGGTCCGTTTCCTTCCCAAAACCCATTCTTATGGAAATGGAACCAGCTTCAAAATTAATGTTAGGATGAGTTGACTGGAAAAAAGGATTCGCAGATTTTTTGCTGACCATGTAAGCCTTTTTCCTGCTGGCATGAACAGGAAGATGAAAAAAAGTTTCATGAGATAGCCCGCCGGATGCGATTGCATTCTAAATGCTAGTTAGGATCCGAAATGCAAGAAACGTAACGGAGTATAATTCCTTGCTGCAGAGTTAAAGGCAGTGCTCACAATAGATTTCACTTCCATTATCTCCACGGTTCAAAGGTCTGGTGCCCTGTATAGCAAGACACGCTATAAAAGAATGCGAAAGCCGCGTTTTGAGCCAAAATAGGCCTTCCCTTGTTTACGTTGATTTTTGAGCGTGGAGGAATTGACTGCTACGAAGGATGATGCCAATCAGTGCAATCAAGCGATCAGCTCACTTATCAGCACTTTCTTGACTTGATCACTCCTATATGCTGAGTCTTCATTTGTTCATTCCGAAGGGGCGGATCTGGGGCACCAGGCGTGTCTTAGACACCAAAACGCTTAATTGCAGCGTTATTTTGCCACTCATGACTCGTTTCCTACAGTTCTTTCGGCCCTGGGGGCTTAGTTTTCTTTTCGCCTATCATTTCACAGTAGAAAGCACAGAGCATGATTATCGTGAACGCTGCCTTTTCTGAAAGGGAACGATTTCTGCAATGATCTATCTAGAGAACCTACAACAATGCCGCGCTGCAAAAGAGAATTTGCGCTGGGCAGCACCTGATAGAGATCATAACGCCACGGATTCTTTCTGGCAACCTCTACGCCACAAAGGCAACGTGCGACGACGAAGGGGCGGCTGCTACGCTTACAACCACCCTGGTTGGTCGCTGGCGTATCTTACCTATTGCTACAGCGCTTGCCGCTTGAGCCTGTATGCTGCATCGCAACCTGTCGCTTACTCTAGCTAAAGGGTTTGCTATTGGCCAAGATCGGACAAATCGCGGCCACTGAGGGCAGAGACAGACTCTGCGATGCAGAATAACACATACATAGTGATTAAGGACCGAGGTATCGCAGATAGTGCTCTCACAGCAACACAGCGCCTAGGCCCGATTAATATTTCCTATCGCTAGATCATATCGTCGTTGTGGACCGTGACATGCACCGTATCTCTATTGTGAGAGACCCTATCGAATGGGTGGGGCCTTGAGCATTCCTAGAGTCAAGCAGAGTCACGCGCGTTTGTGGTAGTTTCGCTGAGGTCATGCAGAACGGCCCGCTTGAGATTGCCACCTACCGCTTTGGGGAGCGCGCTCCTATGCAATAGCAACACGTGCTGCTCTGGTGACCACGAAGATGAGGAAAAATTTTGCCTATTAGAACAACGCGGAAACTCCGGAATTCAACATAGAATTTTTGAAGTCTAAAAAAATGCCAACGCAATTATTTCGTACTCAGAAAGTTTCCCGTTTTTTTTCTTACAACGCAAAATCACGTTCTCAGACATTCGCCGGGTCCGACCCCAGCTCGAACGATGTCCATCCCCAGATTTCTGTCGGGTCGCACCCTTGGCATTGTTCCTCCACGTAGTCGCAAGCGAGAAGACATGGATGGAGAATAAATGGGCGAAAACGGAAAGAAATTCGACCCGACAGAAATCTGCGGTCGGACCCGTTGAGTTTCTTGGTTGGGACCCTCCTAAAGAAGGCTTCATCCTGCATGGGGCCATTGAATTTTACACAGGGAGAATGGAAGCTAACGAGTGGGTGAACCAGAAATACCGAGAAGTCTTAAACACAGAACACAAAAAAAACAACAGAATGTAAACCTGATCCTACAGAAGTTTATATCCGATACAAGAACTCAACCTGAAGACGAAATTTGAGGGGGAAGTTCATGAGGAAGCTCTCCAAACTCTTGTAACCAAACTTCGAAACATTCAGTTCCTCTCCACAACACTCCCTGAACAATAAAGATACTACAGGCTTAATCATTGTTTAGCGAAAATAGTTCCTACTTGTAGTCTTTCTTGATCTCAAACGGCGATGAGCCTCCTTTGGTGTTTTTCGTCATCACCACGCGATTCAGCGTATTCACTAGCGAATCCAACTCTTTTCCAGACATTTCTCCCACTAAAAACTATAATTCTACACTTTAAAATGTAAATAATCAGTAAATATGCGGACTCGGTCAACCATTATCCATGAAGAACAACAAATGACACGACTGGAATATTTACTCGCATTCGGCCACTAAATAAATATAAAACCCGTATATCACTTATGAAAAATCAACGGAAAAAAAAGGAGATCCAATTATATCAAGCAGAAAGGAATAACAAATAGTACAAACGGAAAGGAGCAAAAAAACAACAACAAGCATGTTAGAAAGCTGTAGAAACGAAAAAAAAATAACAGAACAAAACAGTTAGTAGGCGAAAAACAAAAACAATAAATTATTAACACTGGGAGGGCACTGGATTCGCTGAATGAGTTTCTGACAATAGAGTACGTTCTATGGTCTTAGCAGCTTCCTGGATTAAAATCATCGAGGCGGGAGAAGTTTCATGCCAAACGGTTTCCGACAGCAAGAGTAGGACCTAGAAGAGCAAAAATAAGATCAATCTCGGAATGATTGGGGGAAACCCTCTCACCTGCTCGTCTACATCCGTTAGACACACATTCTCGTACAACCCCTCAGCTGCTGCACGTCTGATCACAGGTAATGGACTAGAAAGAGACCTTACAACCTGAAAAGCCCATATGTTGAGGAGCTACGGCAATTAACACAAACTGAACTCAAGCCCGGGACTGGTCACAGCGCCATGCCTGACACTGGCTCAGGCTCAACTTCAATTTATGATGACCGAGAATGGGCAATTGCGATAGCCTAAGTTTATATTTGATCACTGAAACTGTCAGACGCCAAAAACTCGGTCAGCAGTCGGGCTCGAGCGTCTAGAATTTAAGCACTGCTACAATGCTTGCCTTTGGTGACTAGAAACATCGAGAACTTTTGAGATATCTCCACCAAATTCTCATTTTTGGACGGAACTATTTGCGATCTCCTCCTAACCTTTATTTTCGGGCCAAAACTTTTGCGACCCCCCATCCCCCCACGTCAAAATTTCGCAACCCCGCTTGCCCTGGCGCCAAACACCACAGCAAACAATTTTGAAAATTTGGCAAACCGCGATCGGCAGGAAAACTTTGCTCAATAGAGCAATTCGCGGATTCACATTATCGGGCGCAAAATGCGCGAGTAAAAAACCTTGGCTATTTGAAAACTTCCCGAATCACGCTAAAAATACGGTTTACGGCGCTCAGCCTTGCATTGATATAACGTTCATTTTAATTTTTCGCAGAACTGCGTTAGATACAATGCGGTCCGTGGCTGGCTGCCTCACACATACCACGCCAAATCAATCGGCGCCTGGAGCGGGCGATCGCGTTTGCCAGCCCGCTAATCGGTTCATCATCCTACCAGCCGATCTGATATACACTCCTATTCTCATCTCACTGTTGCGCTCATTCCGTTCAACATTTGCTCTCTATCCCGAACATTTCGCGTTTTGTATAAACTTTTTCTCGTTTGGGCAACATTTTTCATACTACCTGGTGTGTTTGAATTTTTTGCTCAAATCTTTTCATGGCAACATAGAAGATCGAATGCCTGTAATAATGAAATAAACAAGGCAACTAACTAGTTGAGCTGCTGAATGCCACGTTTGGCTATCACGATTGCATCCGAGCAAGGAACACATAGAATTGAGGGCGCATTTAACTCGTGCCGGAGATGCCACACGAGAATTTACAATCTGCAAGAGGAAATATTCCCAGTCAAAGTCGACGGCAACGCAAAAAAGCGGTGGCGCGGTTACGTAGTCTCACTAAATACATTATAGCTATGTCTGGCTCGGTTCCATGTTTGCTATTAATCGATGGAAAACAGCTGATAATTTTCTCATGGTTAATAGTTTCTACTGCTTCTTACATTTCTTGGTATTTTTCTGTGTGTACCAACAATATGTACTTCAAGTGTATTGATGTTGTGTGTTTGGGAAGGAAACTTACCGTTTTTTTAACGTTTCCGGGATCTTTGTCTCCGAAACTCGAGTAAAATTTGAAAATTAGTCGGCTATTACGCCGGGACGTCCGCGAGCTTGGAACCGAGCCAGCCACCTTCGCCTTTTCCACTGCCCTGGACTGTAAGCAGTTTCGAAGTTATTGTAAATCCACAAACCTTTGTTATTTGTACAAGCAGGCGACCTAGAGAACTTGATGAATCCGGACATTGCTCCAAGACGTGGAGTCGTGACAGAACTTGCGGCAGTAGGCGCAACACGCTGTCTCCAATTCGTGGCACCTTCCTTCCCACATCAAATAGGTCAGCAACAGTGCCCAGAAAACGTTCCATCAGCTGAAACAATTGGATTTTTCTACTGAACGCAACAGCTGATACTTTGTTCCTAGCTTTCGACAACATACCTTTGTGTTTTTCGAAATCGACACCTGGTACTCCATCAGAGCTTGGGAAGCACGCATTGTAGTGCCTTCGCTAACACCACCTGGAACACGATCGAATCAGATTTCACAGGGAGGCTCAGATAAAGGAGTTGAAAACCAACCAGCTGAAATCACCAGTCCACAGATAAGGTCATTATAATACTCGTCGCATAGCAATAGAGGTGTTATTGATAGGAATACGGAATCCTAGAATGGAAATTTCGAGTCGCAACCCAGAGTCCACACATGTTCATCACGTTGGTCTAAGGGCATGCCAGACTTTTCAGAGGAAAACAAGAGAGGGCGGAAGAGCACTGCTCAAAGGGCGACAGCCCTAACTCTTGACTTAGATATGACTTACAATGATTTAGTTTCGGCCGAGAATTCGGCATTGATATGGAAGGGAGCAGTGGTGGTGAAGGGAAGGATTGACTAAAAAAGGCTTATACCGGAATCTAACAAGGCGAGCACACTTGTCCAAGAGGCCATTTGAAATGAAATTTACGTTTCTAGGAAGATATTCTGAAGTAGCATTCGAATTTTTCTTCAATAGTTGCGGAAAGGTTCTGCAACGGACTTATATGTGCTTTCCCCTATTCCCCTATTTCTCCTTGTTCTTTGAAGTCTGACCTCTGGAGTAAAATTTGATATTTTAGTCCGCTCACCGTGAATTGCAATTCTGCCACGCGCGAGATCTCAATTCGCTCAAATGAGTGAGAAACTACTGGGAAAAGTCGGCCCCGCCCACATCACCCCAAAAGCCTAACCGCGCACACCGCCCCGGAAAGGGAACCAAGAGCTCTGATAATGTACATTTAACTTTTGAGCATAGCCACACGATTTAATACACTAATTAATTTTTTCCGTTCTTAACAATTTTGGTTCCCTGTTCGCGGCGAAACGCTTGATTATGCTTTGAGGGTATTGCGGAGAGTTTCCCTGTAGTTTTTTTTCACTTGATCTAATTGAGATCCAGCGCTTGGCAAGGTTCCTATACACGGCGCTTGGACTATAATAAAAAATTTTACTCCCGGAATTGGACTGACATTTAACTTTTGAGCATAGCCACACGATTTAATACACTAATTAATTTTTTCCGTTCTTAACAATTTCGGTTCCCTGTTCGCGGCGAAACGCCTGCCCTGTAGTTTTTTTTTCACTTACTTGATCGAATTGAGATCCAGCGCTTGGCAAGGTTGCTATACACGGCGCTTGGACTATAATAAAAATTTTACTCCCGAAGTTGGACTGCGCCTTTAAGCGTTTAACTTACATATATCGAGTGGTTCTGAAAGCGTTCTGGAAGCGAAAGAAAGCGAGAAACGCTTCAGGTGTGACGAAAACTTCGCCATGGTGGGTTATTTAAGGCTCTCACCACGAATCTAGATATCTTGTCAACTTTTAAAAGTCTCCAACATATTTTGTTCAAAGATTCCCAACAGACAAAAATTTTGAGAGCCGTTTGCGACTTTTGACGATATTCGAAATGGTGGAATACCTTTGACTCAACGGGGGTACTGAACATCCGATTATAGAATTCGATAAATAACTATAGGTCACGTTGGATATGTCGTAATTGGGTCGAAAAGGGTCTGCAGAGTTCAAGTCGAGGCGTTGTTCGCAGCGACGAACAGCGCTAAGTGATGCAATAACGATTTCATCCAGAGACGGGAGTGATCGACACGGTGTGTAGGGCGACAAGGGGACACCACAGAGTGTTTAGGCGCCGCGACGGTTTTGCGTCACTGCCAGCAAGAAGCAACGGACGCCGCGACTATAATGCCTAATTTTTTCGCAGCCGCGTAAAGGTTGTAGCTCGGCGATCATTCGCCGGTCACTGCGACGCTGCAGACCCCTGTAGTCTCAAACTTCGCTCGAAACCTCTGTGAGGGTAAACTGGGGTGGTGGACACGAATCCAACGCCCACTTGTCGACTTTGGGTGGTCGACTCGTGGCACAAAACAGTGAAAAGAGCAGGCAGATTAGAGGGACGGGCTAAGCAGCGCCATTGGTCGCCAAATCGACGCCGAACAATAGCGGTGACAGCCATTCCGTCTGATCTGCCCCCCATCCTCATTGTTTGGCGCCACGAGACGACCACGCACCGTTAGGCTCAAGCGGTTGCTGTCCCGCGGGACAGCTGGAAGGACCTGAACATTTATCAGATATTGAGAATTTGGGGTATGGATCGTAAGAATTTTAGACCAAAAATGGGAAATTTAAAGGATGCCTTTAATGGGAATTGAAATTAAACTCGCCGAGGCTACCTAGTTAGGAGCGTAAAGTCAATTGCGGACTGCAAATAAAAAAAGCTAAAAATTTTTCCATTTTTCTCAAAAAAATTCAACTCACAAAACTGTTGAAAAAATCACACGGGGGTGGATGTAGCTCCTTCGATGAGCGGGATAACGGTCTGTTATACCCTGCCAACCGCAACTTACAATAGCCTAATAATACCGACAAACCAACCCCGACTTGTGTTTTACGTCCTAGAACAAACTTCAGCGAACACAAAACGCTGCTCAACGTGTCATCACTGGATGCCCTAAATCCACTCCTGTATCCCACCTACATCGAGAATGTGCACTACTTCCTGTAAAGCAGCATTGCCAACTGCAGACACAACAGTTCCATATTGGCATAGCCAGGAATGCCACACACACACACACACACACACACACACACACACACCACACCACACACACACACACACACACACACACACACACACACACACACACACACACACACACACACACACACAACCGGGAGTCTCCTGCAGATGGAGCACACCAGATTCGTCATATACCTTTCCTGTGCCCCTCCCAATTCTATACTCGACGGTATACCGCCCAAGGTCGATGATAGTGAAATGGACCTACCAAGACGCTCCCGAGTAGTTTTGGCAGGACTGCGCTGTGGACATTCTTCATTCCTCAAGGCATATATCCATAGGATCGATCCGTCGGTCCCCGATGTATGCCCTGACTGCCACGGCACAGGGCATGATTGATTACATTTATTTTCATGCCCAGCTTGACCAACTTCTGACAGCTCTGGATATGTGGAAAAAGCCGTGCGATGTGGCCGCCTTCCTGCGCCTATGAGAAGATGCTCGTTGTGGCCGGAAAGAAGAAGAAGGAGCCGCATTCCACTCCGGCGGGTAAAGGTGGATAGCCGGCACTATCAAGGTTCGCTCACCCCTCCCTCACCTGGCTTGCCAGGTTGGGGTGAGGTTCTTCATAATACCAGGAGTCGAGAAGGTCGCCGGTCTTGACCGAGAGGTCAGCCCTAATGTCCTTCTTCTTGTCAGCCATGAACAGCGCATCGCATCAGAGGCGTAGGAAGCTAGCCACCTCACACAGCTTGTACCATAGATCTCGAGCAGACAAGGTTGTAGGCCTGGTCGGACATGAAAATAGATGCAATGAATCATGTCCAGCACATTCACAATCGGGGCATTTATCTGGGACTGACTGGTCAATCCGATAAGCGTAGGCCTTTAGATATGTGGAGTGACCGCATCGCAGACCAGCGAGGATTGTTCGGGTACGTCTCGGCAGTCCAGCTTCGCTTTCGTCGACTCGTGGGGGCACGCCACCAAAAATTAAGTCGTGCTGAGCATTAGACAGGTACTCTGCCACAAACCGCGTAAGCTCAGCCATCTGGAGTCTTCTGCGCGAGAGCTCGGATGTGGCCCAGCGTTGTTGATCGACAGCAGACAGAGAAGCATTGAGCGGCGTGCGTATGCTTTTTCGGTGGGGGCCGGACGACAGAAGTTGGTCATTTGGATGGGTCGGGCTCTTGACAATACTTATTAGAAATTGCTGAGACTGGAGTAAGCAGTGCTCTTTCACGGGAAGTAGGCCGGTTTCCTGATGAAGATGCGGAAAAGGCGTCGACTTGTGGCTTCCAGTAATAAGCCTCAGGGCAGTGTTCTGTATTCTCTGCAACCTGCACCAGGAGGATTCAGAGAGATGTCTGGTCCATATAGGGGCACCATATTCCAAGACCGGCTGCACCATGGCCCTATATGTCATACGTAGCACTTCCTTGGTGCTGCCCCACGTAGTTCCAGCCAGAGCGCGGAGAATGTTGTTGCGCGAGTTGGCTGAGGCAGCACGTATACGCGTATTCTCATGAAAACGAAGTGAGGGATCCAGGAAGACTCCCAGTAGTCGAGGATGCTTAGACAGTAGCAGCTCGTGGCCATCCCAGATGACCTTGGGATGAAGCCGATATTCGATAGTAGCCGTTGTACATAGTGTGACACTTGACTTGCAGGCAGAAACAGTCAGCAACTTTGATTTGAGATACACAGCCAAGGTCCGTAAGTAGTTGTTCACGGTGGAAGTGGCTCGGTCAATAACGGAGTCCGTGCAAACCCGGTTTTTGATGAAGCTATTAATCCATCTTTTAGACCAACAGGGCATATCCGATTCCAGTATGGATTTCGATAGAAGCGGGATACTGACGCTATCAAACGCAGCCGTGAGATCAATAGCAACGACGAGGCTTCTACCAGCCGGAGTCTTGCGATTAAATCCAGCAATGATATGCTCGGTGATTGACGTTAGGGCAGTGATGGTGGAATTCTCCTTCTTGAAACCATGCTGGTGAGTGTTGTGCTGCAACGCGTTTTGGAGGAGCGGATTGACGACTTTTTCCGCAAGCTTGGCAAGGGGAGAGAGAAGGGAAATGGGGTGGTGGGAGGCAGCCTTATCCAACGGTTTGCCTGGCTTGGCGATGGGGATGACGACAGCTTGTTTCCAGCGGGCCGGAATAACACCAGAACTGAATGACGAATGAATAAGATCAGAGAGCAGTTCATAATAGGGATCAGGAATATGCTTGAGATGAACAGCCGAAATCCCGTCGGGCCCCTCAGCCCGCGAATTTTTCATCGATTTGATGATCTTGCCGATGGCGGAAGGAGAGATAGCAGGGACATCCAGCCGACTGAGCTTCCTGATTGCTCGCATTGTTCGTCTGTGTTGCTTAGCCCGAGGCGATGACGCAGATGTAAATAGTTTGCCGAGCAGACAAGCGGCTTTGTATCCGTGCTAGAATCTTCCAGACGGAAATTCGAGCATGTTGCGATCAGTGCTCATCTTTTTGCCTGAGAGCTGTTACAAGGTGGTCCAAGCTTTTTTGGCATCCACGGCAAAATCGATCGACTCGGTGAGCTCTTTCCAGCGTTGCTGCTTGTGTTGATTTAGCAATGTGGTGATGTTTTCCGACAGCTGTTGTATCGTTGGATCATTGGGGTCCGATCTTCGTTTGTCGTCTCTCGTAGTGATCAGTTCAAGCACTTCATTGGGCACGTTTGGGTGAAAACTCTTTACACGTCCAGTAGGAATAGCAGCTTTGGAAGCACGTCCTATGGCATCGACAATGAACTTCTCCTTGTCGTAGACTGAGCCGTTCCACGGGTAGCTGGCCACCTGGCTGAGCAACACCTCTTTGAATAGGTCCCAGTTAGCCTCACGATAATTGGAACAAGACTTACAACGAGAGCCACCGAACGGAGCAAGCAAGCTATTAAGTGACAAATCCAATGACGTAATTATGGGAACATGATCACTGGCCAGGGCCACATCGGTAGACCAGTTACAGGAGATAGCTAGCGAGGATGATACAAAGGTGATATCGAATGAGGAAGGCCTACCCACTGCCGGAAGACGAGTGGGAGAATCCTCATTGATAGGCACAAGATCACAATCATCAGCGAATAACTCAATGAGCTCACCTCTATTGTCAGGCTCAAGAGGAGAAAACCACGAAGGGGAATGAGCATTAAAATCACCAGCTACTACAACCGAACTAGATGACAAGGCAGTGTGAACAGTATGTAAGTAATTTGAGGGGTCAAACGCGTTAGGACAGGACGTGGATGGGGGTATATAGACGTTGAAAATATCAAGGGGGCCACTTTGTAATACAATATGAACACCAAGACATTCAACAACATCATCAGTGGGTAGATCAATTAGGTGAGAAGGGATAGAAGATTTTACAGATGTTGAAACACCACCACCGTGAGAAGTACGTGGAACATGATAAGATGAATAACCAGGGAGACGGGGAAGGGAGGGGGAAGATGCGCTAAGCTTGGTCTCCTGCAGGAGAATGACATCAGGTTGAGTGCGATCCATATACACTGTGAGCTCAGCAATTTTGGCACGTGGGCCATTGATATTGAGTTGATAAATGCAGAGACAATGCTGAGGAACCCTAGGAGGATTTACAGAGCAAGACATACAACAATAAGCATGAGTGTAGTCATCATAGCTGGACAATCCCGAACATTTGAGGTGCACCCAGTCAAGGCAACCACCACATTGAATGTTTGCATGTTGAGCAGATAGTCCGCAGTGACAGCAGGGATATCGCGGTGTCTTGCTGCGCGGTCCCGGATTCCTCTCGATGCCAGCTCGTAGAAGTAGAATACAGAGGAGTGTAGCAGCCAGCCAATTACACTCCCAATACGAAAAAACTCCACATGGAGTGATTGATGTCCGTTTGATGAGTCTCCATAACGTCGACTCCACAGATCCACCACGCGTAGGTTGAACATCTTGAATCCCCCTAATGTCCTTCCCCTCCCCGGATCACTTTCCCATTTCCCTTGTAAAACCCGTTCCGCATGAAAGCGGACCTTCCACATACCCTCTAAAGCCTCCGCATGGAAGCGGACGCACCTCCCCCCCCCCCCCTACGAACTCTCCTCTTCATCGGCAGTGGATGCCCCTCCGATAACCCCACCATGGAAGCAGCGCCCCATCGTCATTAGGGACGGGATATCATACTCAGTCCTAAACAAGGTGGCAAGCGAAGAGTCCAAAGAAACAGCGCTCCCGCTGCGTCTCTGAAGTTTTTGGTTTACGGTATGACGGCGTGTATGAAAATCACGTGCTCACGTGAGTGACTCAGCGTCGGTCTTACGGTAATCCACAACAGAATTCCTCAAGTTTTTTCACGTTCTCATTTCTTTTTTCCGCATACGTCATCATTTTTTGCGTTATTTTCGCTGAAAACGCCCGTAAAACTCACTCTTGATGTAGACACTTATTTACTCGGCAGGTAGGGTGTTTTAGGAAGAGGATTCTGTTTTTGGATTACGGTAAGACAGATGCTGTGTCGTGCACGTGATTTGCGTACGCGACGTCTTACTGTAATCCAAAAACGTCAGAGACGCAGAGGGAGTGCTGCTTCTTCGGACTCTTCGCTTGCCATCTCGTTTGGGACAGAGTATACAGGGATCTTCCCCCCCCCTAGGTCCCCAGGACTGGCCTCTTATTCGTTCTCTCTCTCTCTCTCTCTCTCTCTCTCTCTCTCTCTCCTCAAACTTAATATAGAAAAACAATGAACTGATCAGTACTAAACAAGTGTGGTTTCAATCAGAAGAAAGGCAGAGAAAATCAGCCACCTCATTCATATGGGTCGGCGTCTATCAGAACAGGAACGGAACACAGGCAATTGACGGAGAGTAGAGCAAACAAGCACATACCTGAATGAAGTCCTGCTCCTCACGATAAATCGCTAACAACTGATCTGCATGTGCTATATGAGTCCTAGTTGCTTCCGACCGAAGCAAGCTCTTTATGCATTTACAAGCAGTCTATAACAATCGGAAATAACTAGCAGAACCAAATAGGCCAGAATAATTGACAGCAAAAATGTTACCTCTCGTACTCGACCAATCTTTCCCACGCTCTGCTGAACCATGTGCTGCACTACTCGCTGAGTGTACTGTTCAATCACAGAGTCGCTGAGGTTGGGAAGATGTAGCACCTTTGTCATAACACACATCGCTGACATTCGTACCTATATACGTCAGATTGGATCGCCATTGAGCAACTGAGCAATGAGCATTGTCGTGGTCTCGAGTGAAAACGTCTGCACTTCGCTTTAAGTTTTCAACAACTTCTATTTAACAGTATGCAAAATCAACTTCCTAAACCTACGGGCTCACACTACTCGCTGAGTGTACCTAGGGTACAGAACCCAACTAAAGAACTGACGAACACAAGATCGATCCCTCGAAGCACAGATATTTGACGTAAAGTATGACCTTGAGATGACTCTGACACCCGATTGGTATCGAAAAAAGAGAAAAGGTTTAAGCCTGAAAGAACTGGAGCCCCCAAAACCTTCGACTGCACTGGCAGATTGGGTAAACGGGAAATTTATAGTCATTGAAAATGACGAAAACTACTTACAAATCGCCCAATATCTCCATGGCAATCCGTGGTATAGTCTTCGATGGCGTGGAATAGCGCATCAAACACGGGAGAAATCCATTCATTCCATGGTCCAACAGCGAAAATCTCTCCTAGTGCATCTACAGCACTATGACGAGCCATCGCCCATTTCGCATCATGTTCATGCCGCCTGGAAACTCAGCATGGAAAACTCAAAGTAAAAGTCTTTTTTTTTAACTGGGCTCTCGATATTTGTTTTGAAAGTTTTTGAAAAAAAAAAAAAGAAAATTTGGGAGGGGGGGGGCTCAAAAAATTTTTACAGGAAAAGGGAATTGCTGCAAACCACTCGGTAAGGTGAAATTGGGTAGTAATAGTCGCCCTTTCATGGCAAGAATGCAGCGCGAGAACAGCCTTCTGCAGAGGCCGTGATGAAATTCTACGTTACGGTGGGAATACGGCAATTTAGGCGAATTATTAGATTACAGTCGAAATTTCTATTCAGAGGTTATTCGGTGTTTTGGACACGAATTTGATGTCTATTTGTCGAGGGGTATCGTGCAAATCTTTCATTTTTTTTCCAAAATTTTGGTCAATGCCCCCCCCCCCGGTCGTAGCTCCACCGAAAGTTAGTGTAACGGCCTGCTCACCCCTGGTCACAACGTCATGGACAACGCTGAGCACAGGTGATGCACAGAGAAGTGGATAACGATGAATCTTTTCCTCTCGTATATTCGACTTGAAGGTAGCGTTCCCCTTCTGAAAATAGTAAGTACGGAAGTACGACGAAAAACGGCCAGAAAGTGGGCAAAAATCTCGTGGTCCAGCCAACTCATTGGGTCACCCTGCCCGCGTCATGTAACACTTGTCCCGCGTTCCTTTCACCAAGGGAACCGAATTTTTAGAAACT
Organism: Aplectana chamaeleonis; assembly: GCA_029168955.1. Taxonomy (NCBI): domain Eukaryota; kingdom Metazoa; phylum Nematoda; class Chromadorea; order Rhabditida; family Cosmocercidae; genus Aplectana; species Aplectana chamaeleonis. The sequence goes on from JAPDOI010000144.1 coordinate 440,585, forward strand.
CTTTGTCGCAAAAGATTCTACTATCCAAGCTTATGCAGTGCCGCATAATATTCTTTGAAAGTTTTTGGTACATAAAACAGAAAAAAAAGAAGTCACTAAACTACTGTCGTTATCGTAGTCGAATTCCGGCCCGCAATAGCGGACTACGGCTGTCGAATTACGAAACACGATGATAATCGCGCTGGGAGAAAGGTTATTGGCGACGGGACCAAGTAGTCCCAGCACGATAATCATCCTGTTGCGTGATGTAACAGGCGGAATTTGGCTCCGAAAACGACAGTAAGAATTTCGAAGCTCAAACATTTGCTACATTTGGATAGACGTTTTGTGCGCAGTGCAGAGAACACACCAGCAGGCGTAAATAAATATTTAATAGTTTTTTCAAAGTTTTTTCCCCGATATTCGAGTCATAGAAAACTAGAATACGGTTTTTTATCATGAACACTGCCTTGAAAATTACGAAAAGATGAAATTATCAAATGATGACTCTCCTACCTCAAACAATTTAAGAATACATCGGTTCACTAGCAACGTTTACGAGGAAGAAAAAAATCGCTTTGTTGCGATAGGGAAACAAAATTGGAGGAAAAACGCGTAAAAGTCCGGAACTAACGAAGAACAGGATTTAAGGTCAGACTAGAACAACGACTGCAGACACAAGTTTCTAGACAGCTGAAGATTCTCATAAGCGACACTCACTTGAGAATCACATTGCAGACGGCTGCAAGCATATCTGAACTGACGAAACGGGACGGGATGAAGGCAACAACCGAACAAAGTCCAATGCGTTCGTTTTCTCTTCGCGAGTTTCTGATCTAAATATGAAGTTAGAGGGCAGCAGTGGGCGAATAAACATGGTTAAACGAGGAAACCTTGGACGAAATACACTCCACTTTAGCATCAAGGACTGCTGACACATGACTCGCGAAATAAGCTGGGAAAAACGCTGAAACGGCAGCTGCAGCGGCAGACCGGATCACAGCTGTATCGTCACATGCAAATACCAGCAAGCGATCTAACCACTTTTCTACCTAAACAAAACAGGCCACTGATTACAGGCAGGGGAACCGAAGATGCTGAAAACGCACATCATCAGGCTCCAATGCTAAAGGAACCGACGACAAACAATGCATAAACGTAGCCAAAGCGCGACGAGTCAGCTCTCCACCCGACACCTTCAGCTTTTCGCTCTCCTCACGCAACTTCAATGGCAGTCGGATAGCGTGAAGCAGAATCTAAGAACCATACTTGTCTCTACATACTAGTGAGGAGAAGAATAACACACTTAATCACCTTTTGACTACAGCTAAAACCAGAAGACAACAGTCCTTGAATGCAATGGCCCAACGCAAGGAGGTGCCCATGGCGATGTACCTAAACGAGTCGTAGCTTGCACAAATCCGATTTACGATCACCTCTTGATCCTGTATTTTTACAGGGGTAGACCTGTGATAGGTCCGGGATCCGAGATGCTCAACCTACGCGTGGTGGATCTGTGGAGTCGACTACCAAGATCAAGGAGACTCATCAAACGGGCATCAACAACTCCACGAGGAGTTTTTTTCTGTATAGGAGTGCAAATGGCTGGCTGCTGCACTCCTCCGCATACTACTGCTACGAGCCGGCATTGAGAGGAACCCAGGGCCACCCAGCAAGACTCCACGATATCCCTGCTGTCATTGTGGATTATCGGCTCAACATGCAAGCGTTCAGTGCGGTGGTTGCCTCGGCTGGGTACACCTCAAATGTTCGGGGTTAACCAGTTATAATGACTACACTGATACTTATTGTTGTACTTCTTGCTCTAACTCTCCCCCTAGTATTCTCCATGTTCTCCGTTCTTCGAACCTCGGCATCGTATCTTAGATTCTTTACTGCTATGCCAAACGAGGTTTCTAGGTGGAACTTTATTAACGGCCTGAAGTTTCGACTTTACGTCTTCTTCAGAGGCCTAAAAAGTGGTCCGAGATTTATTTATTCGTAAATCTGTCCTACCAAGCGCCTCCCCCCCTTGACAGTTCTGACGTACTGTAGGGAGCATCGCAGAGGACACGGAAAGATAGGAAAGCTCACCCCGTAAGTCCACCTTTTGAGCGGAAGATGTCCGCTGCCACCGTGTTAGTATACTAGTAGACGCCACTGAGAGTTACCGCGCTTCCTCTGCATAATGATGAAACAGCAAGGAAAACATCATAACTCACAATGTTGTACAAAAGGCAAGAGGTCACTGGTTATCATGGGGCGTTCGACTCTGCTGTTCATTAGTGGGTTGTCTAATGCTAACCCACTAATGAACAGCAGAGTCGAACGCCCCATGATAACCAGTGACCTCTTGCCTTTTGTACAACATTGTGAGTTATGATGTTTTCCTTGCTGTTTCATCATTATGCAGAGGAAGCGGGGTAACTCTCAGTGGCGTCTACTAGTATACTAACACGGTGGCAGCGGACATCTTCCGCTCAAAAGGTGGACTTACGGGGTGAGCTTTCCTATCTTTCCGTGTCCTCTGCGATGCTCCCTACAGTACGTCAGAACTGTCAGGGGGAGGAGGCGCTTGGTAGGACAGATTTACGAATAAATAAATCTCGGACCACTTTTTAGGCCTCTGAAGAAGACGTAAAGTCGAAACGTCAGGCCGTTAATAAAGTTCCACCTAAAAACCTCGTTTGGCATAGCAGTAAAGAATCTCCCCCTAGTGTTCCTCTTCATAGTCCAGACATTTTTCAACTCAATATCAATGGCCTGCGTGCCAAACTTGCTGAGCTCACATTGTACATTGAACGCTTTCGTCCAGATGTCATTCTCCTACAGAAGACTAAACTTAGCCCTACATCCTCCCTACCCCGCCTCCCCGGTTATACGTCTTACCACCTCCCTCGCACACCTCATGGTGAAGGCGTCTCTACGTTTGTAAAAACCTCTATACCTTCTCATCTTATAGCTCTCCCTAATCATAATGTTGTAGAATGTATTGGTGTTCATGTTTTATTGCAAAGTTGCCCTATAGATATTGTTAATATTTATATTCCCCCAATCTCCTCATGTCCCAATTCGTTTGACACCACTCCATTTTTGCAATCTGTGCACACTGCCCTCCCATCGTCTTCTGTTGTCATGGCTGGCGATTTTAATGCTCACTCCACATCCTGGTTCTCCTCTCTAGATCCCGATGACAGAGGGGAACTACTTGAGCTTTTTGCTGAGGATTGTGCTCTTGTTGCCATTAACGAGGACGCCCCCACTCGCCTTCCTTCCACGGGCAGTCCTCTCCAGATGTCACTTTTGTATCATCCTCTCTTGCTGTTTCCTGTAACTGGTCCACTGCTATAGCTATGGCCAGCGATCATGTACCCATATGTGTTTAATTGGATTTGTATCTCAACAGTCACCTGGCACATTTCATAGGCTCTCGTAGCAAATTGTACACCAACTACCGTAAGGCCAACTGGGTCATGTTTAAAGAGGTGTTACTCAGTCGGGTAGCCTGCTATCCGCTAACCGGCTCCGTTCATGAGAAGGACAAGTTCATTGTTGATGCCATATGCAACGCCTCCAGAACTGCAATTCCTACAGGGCGCGTTAGAACGTTTCACCCTAACGTTCCCAGAGACGTCCTGGAGCTGATCGAATTACGGGACGAGAAGCGCCGAGCTGATCCTGCAGATCCCAGCATTCAACGACTGTCTGATGAGATCTTCAAAATGCTGAATGATTACAAGCGGATGCGTTGGATGGAGTTCACAGAATCTTTGAACTTCTCCACTGATGCAAAGAAGACCTGGAGCATTCTTAAGCGGTTATCTGGGAAGAAGATGACAGCGGATCGCAACATGCTTGAGTTCCCGTCAGGCGAATTCGAGTCCGGATTTAAGGCTGCATGTCGACTTGGAAAACACTTTGCTTCAGCGACGTCCCGCCGTGATCGTTCCAACAGGCTTACTCTCCAGTCTATAAGGAAACTCAGGGTCGAAAAGATGTACCTGCCATAACTGCCTCTGAGATGTCTTCCCTCATCAAGTCCATGAAGAACTCGCGAGCAGAGGGACCCGACGGTGTGTCAGCCGTCCATCTCAAGCACTTGCCGGAAGAGTTCCTTGAATTACTTTGTGACCTAGTCTACTCGTCATTCAGCACAGGTGTCATCCCCGATAGATGGAAGCAAGCAATTGTTCTTCCGATTCTCAAGCCGGGCAAACCAGAAGATCAAGCAACTTCGAATCGACCGATCTCCCTTTTGTCCCCTATTGCTAAGTTAGCGGAGAAATTCATCAACCCGCACCTCCAAGAAGCATTACGACATAACGTGCATCAACATGGCTTCAAGAAGGCCCACTTTACCATTACGGCACTCAGGTCCATCACAGAACACATAATTGCTGGCTTCAACATGAAACCTCCAGCTGGTAGAAGTATTGTCGTGGCGGTTGACTTAACCGCTGCCTTCGATAACGTCAGTATTCCGTTGCTGTCCAAATCGATCCTGGACTCTACTATTCCTGACTGGTGCAAAAGATGGACAGATAACTTTGTCAAAAATCGTTCCATTCGTGTGAAATTTGATGGACACTTATCGAAGTCTGTGCCCCTGAAGGCAGGCGTTCCACAAGGAGGAGTTCTATCTCCCAGCTTGTTTTCTTTGTATCTCTCTGATGTGCCGAAGCCGTCGTCAAACATCCACTTATGTCTATATGCGGATGACATCACTATTATTTGTACTGACCCTGTCATCGATCGAGCCACTGCTGAGATGAATAAATACCTCGTCAGTCTGGCCAAGTTCCTTGAATCGAAGCAGCTAAAGGTCTCTCCTACCAAGTCCAGCGTCACTTTGTGCACTACAGCGACTGCCGAACACAAGCTGCATCCCAAGATTTTTTGGGAAGGAAATATGCTGCCCTTATCAAAGCACCCTCGTTTACTTGGTGTATTCCTGGACCCGCCACTGCGTTTTCACGAAAACACACGTATTCGAGCTGCTGCTGCCAACACACGTAACAACATTCTACGTTCGCTGGCAGGCACTACATGGGGCAGCTCTAAGGAAATTTTGCGAACCACCTACAGGGCTATGGTGCAGCCGGTGCTGGAATATGGAGCCCCAATATGGTCAAGACACCTGTCGGAAGCCTCTTGGAGCAAACTTCAGCGTGCACAGAACACTGCTCTACACGCGATCACTGGATGCCCTAGATCCACACCGGTATCTCATCTACATCAAGAGTGTTCGCTGCTTCCTGTAAAGCAGCATTGTCAACTCCAGTCGCAACAGTTCCATGTTGGCATTGTAAGGAACTCCACACACCCTAATTTCCCATTACTATCATCTGGTCCCCATTTCCGACATATTCGCTCGCCACTTCATGCTGCAGTCTCTGTCTTGGATCGCCAACGTTGGGCGACGTCGGAGCTCAATCGCGTCAGACTACTGCAAATGGAGCACACCCGATTCGTCAGAGAATACCTCTCCAGTGCTCCCCTAAATCCAATTCTTGGTGACGTGCCATCCCCGATCGATGACAGCGAAACGGACCTACCCAGACGTACACGCGTCATCCTGGCAGGTCTACGATGTGGACACTCCTGACACCTCAAGGCCTTCGTCCATAAGATCGACTCGTCGATCCCCGACGAATGTCCTGACTGCCACAACCCAGGGCACGATTCATTTCATTTATTTTCATGTCCTGCAAGGCCGACATCTCTAACAGTTATGGATATGTGGACGAACCCGTGCGATGTGGCTGCCTCTTTACACCTATAAAGAGAAGCTCTATGTGGCCGATAAGAAGAAGAAGAAGTGATAGGTCCGTAACACGAGCGCCCCTCCCCTCCCAAAAAAAGGTTTTTAAAGATTAGATTCGTTCCGCGATTTTCGCGCTCCCCGTTGTCCCACGGGTGAACGACACCCCCCTAATGAAAAGAAGGGAGAATATGAGATTATCGATGCCTAAAACATCTTATAAATTTTGATGACCAGTTGGAAGCAGATAGAGCTTTTCGGGTAGAAATAAACGCTATCACATTGGAAAACTGTCGAATTTTTCGAGTAGTTTACCACACGTTAGAGAAACATCACATAGACACGAAGAAAAATTCATTGACCTACATGTTTTCGAAACATTTGAGACAGCCTCCTGAGACAAATGGGAGTCCGAATTGGCTACGAAAGTCTTCATAACCGGACACCTCGTCGAATTGAAAGGCTCGTGAGCAACAGCACGGGCTGCTCCGAAGAGCACGTTGTCTAATCAAAGAGACTGTGTGGCGCAGATAGGCAAAACTCCTGCCGCACCCAGTTCCCTACACAGCAGCACGTCGTCCTATAATAAAAGCACGTGGCGCAGACAGGCAAAACTTTCGAAACACACCCGTTTCCCACGCAGCAGCACATGCTCTTATAATAGGAGCACATAGCGCAGACAGGCAGAACCTCCGCCGCGCCCTCATTTCCAACGCCGTAGTACGTGCTCCTATCGTCATCCCAACGCGGTCAAAAGGTCTGGAGCCCCGCCTCCTCCATCGGGGCGGGGTTCCACCCCTTTCAGTAAGAGCGGGTCTCCCCAGACAAGGGCAGCGCCCATGTCATGACCCGCAGCAAAGAATCGCCCCCACTGCAGTCCGCGACAAGGAGATCTTCCTCGCCGCAGTCGACAACGAAGGAGCTTCCCTCGCTGACTCAGGCGACTTTCGGCCCATTCTCCCAATCAGGGGGTCGGCTTTTGCTGCTTTTCCCACCACTGCCGCCGCTTTCCGGGCCACTGCTGTTGCTGTCCGGGCTCTTCCAGTTGGCCCAAACGGCAACAGCAGTGGCCCGAATATTGGGAGAACGAGACGAACTGACAGGCGGCTTCAATTCCTGTTCGGTGCGGCTCGGGGCCGAGAATCGCCTGAAGAGGATCGTGGAGGAGCCCCCTCAGCGGTCAAAAATCGTCCAGTAAATGACTCGTAGTCACCTTTCAGGGGCGGCCTCAAACGGCGAACTGCTCTATTTATGGCATGGGGACCCTTAAACATTTACCTGTTGTGCGGCTGATAGACGCTTGATCAGTTGTTGAGCAATCGATCAACGTGTTTAATCGAGAGCACCGTGTCTCTTTCGTCTAACAAACTGCATCGTAGACAAATCGAAAGCGTGTCGTGGATGAATAGAAAGCCTATGTGTTGCGGCACGTGCTTCTCATTTGGACGACGATAAGGCCACGTGATGCTCGGTAAGAACTGGTCCGTATCGTCGTCCAAGCGCTTTGTAGTCGAATCGAGAGCCTATTGTGGCCGAATCGGGCTCCCCAGTCGTCTGAGATAGTATTGCTTCCTCATCAGCAGACTTAACAATGTTTTGCAAATTGCACAAGGTCGCTATACTGCAGCCTAGCACCCTAAGAACTAATTTCTTTTCCACGAATTTAAAATAGTTCAACATTTTAGATACTCACAAAAGAGTTCTGAACACCCAAACTAAGCGCTTTTGCTTAAAAAAGATACGACTCGTGATTCATGGTGTACAAATCATGCTTGACCATCAAAGTGCTAGGAGGGAAGATATCGGGAATCCCTTATAAGATATCGGAAATCGGTTTCGGGAATGAAGATGCTTTCCCAGCTATCAGAGATTGGGAGCGATATGCCCTAAAAAGCGTGGAAGTGCGAGTTTCGGAACCTGGGATTCTGCTAATCCCTGGTTCCACATTAAACGCCAATATTCGGAAAGTAAACTCACAGGATTAGTTGAAGTGCAGCCGGCTAGAAGGGAATGAAGTCGTATTGCAACATATTCCGAATGGAGCGGAGCTAGCAGACCGAGGGAAGTCGCCGCTTGTTCACGAACATTTATATCCCAATGAGTCACCTGAGCGTTTCGACATGTTTAAAGCGTAACCCAAGTACTAATAAGCCGAATAACCGAAAAACTTGACACCTTGTTCTCAATCAAATGATCAACTAGAGCATCGGCATATTTCGGAAATCGAACAACATCCAAGCACGCTTTTGTATAACATCGCTGACGATTGCCAACCACGAAGTAATCAACTGCAGATCTTTTCTATCAAAATAGGAATAAAAAACTGCGAAAATGTCTGCACCTCGAGGCTTCAAAACTTGGAAACTCGAAAAGGAGAGCCCTGCACTGACAAAAACCTCCAAATATTGACTTTTCCCATGTTTCTCTAGCTGCTTCGTCTTCTTAAGGCTTCTGAGGCTAGGTCGAATTCATATCTCTGCCGGACTCATTCTTTTTTATAGCCCCCTATAAGGAAGTTCGTTTTTGGTCCAAAAAGCTTACGATTTCCACTCAGATTTTCTTTCTGAGCTGAAATTTTACGACCCCCCCCACCACCCGATGAGATAGTCTCGACTTCCGTTAGATTTTGGTCTACTAGGTTATAATTTACGAATACTCGAGTGCATCATTTTATTTACTCACCGATAGTTAACAGTGCGATTCCATCAGGAAAATTCGCCTGACGACCCACATTTTCTTGAAATGCAGCTGAGGCAGCTCTGCGAAGGTTCACCTCTCGGTCGAACAACGCGACGCACATCTGCAACAGAGCCAATGCAGGAACCATAAACACACGCAAAAATGTATGAACATTTCAGCACAAAAAATGTCTAAGAAAAAAAAAACATCCTTACCAGACTGGTGGCAACAGAATCAACATAGCTTTGCAGCTCCTCCGGTTCATAGGCACGAGCGAAAGCCCACAGCACATAACAAGCAGCATCACGTACATTACTACCGAAAGCGTGACGTCCCATCGGCTCTTCGTAGAACAGAGCTTGCTTCACGATTGGAAACGCCTTAATATGGATTTGCTACCACATTATGATCATAGTTTCCCAAAAAATTTTGAGGACGGAAACATTACTGCACCTTATCAAGCGCTTCGGGCAAGAGGAAACCTCGGCGGGAGAGTTCGGCCAATGCTAAGCAACCGCCGTGCCATGAGCAGTGCCCAGCAAGTCGATGGAAATTTGAGGAAAGAATGGAGTCCACAACTGAGAAAAAAAGAAGATTTTTACTGTGACTTTTTGAATTAAAGGAAGTATACACGCTATAAATGCTATCGATTTCACGATTCAGAACAAGAGATTGGAGCGGATAATATTGGACACTGATGGACAACCCTGATGAAAACGGTATAATAAGTTAAACAGCGGTTCATTTTGAAAGGTTTCCATGCATTACGCGGATTGCATTTGTCGAGCAAATGATTTCGGCGTTATGGTGGCCTAAGATGGCTCAAATGCGGCCATTCAAAATAGTTTTTGATGCTTCCAACGGTGTAAGAGTTCTAGAAGAGGCCCCATAAGCCTATGATCATCGCTATCCCAATCATTTTTGAGAGGATGTAATCTGCTTCAAATAGTTCTATTTTATTATTCCTCTTATACTTCGCACTAAAAGAAGTATACAAGATACATGACTATGATTAGTTAATAGAGCACAACGAGAAAAAACGCAACTCGCCTTGAACAGCTAGCTCCCTCGGAAGGCGAGCCGTGATGCGACCAACACCTTTCGCCGCCGACCACCTCACCGTCGTATGATCATCAGAGAGCGCACAGAGCACACAACCGATTGCCCACTCCACCTCAAACAAAATTTTGGACCAGTATGACACGTACCAAAAGTCGAATTGAGGATTCAAAGTCCAAAAACTTTGCAGCCTAGAGATATGTGAACGTATAGTCGAAGAAATGTGTTACTGTGGCGGTCGTTTCACGAGATGATGCCCTTAAACGACGGTACAGGCGGAAACTGCTGTACCCAAAAGTTAGTTTCCGAATAGTTCCGCAACTATTGAAAAAAAGAGACTTGCAAAAATCTTGGTGCTATCTTAAAGGCAGTGTTCACGATGAATATCGCACTCGATTTCGACCCAAAAATGGGATCGCTTGGTCGTGAGGTAACTAATATAATAGAAACAGCGAAGAAAAACGTCCAGAATAAGTCAAAACAACGGTTTCTAAATTCAGGGCGTGGACGAGAATCATGGGCCCTGCTGATTTCGGCAAGCGCGCGCTAATCGCGAAATCTGCGCGAATAGATCATGCTAAACGCGGCTGATTTGCTTGGTAATTTGCCATCGAAACGTGTGCGGCGATACAAGCTCGTCCGATTGTGGGCGGACCGGGATAGGTAGGCGCACCAGGATAGCTTTCAAAACCGTTTTTATTGATTTCTGGCTAGTTTTCGTTGCGTTCTTCGACCCTATCCTCTACAGCAGCTGCGAACTGAGTGTTTCACACCGAGACCTCGAGAACGAGATTTATCATGAACACTGTCTTTAATACTCTGCGCCCATCAAAAGGGGAAGAATATGAACAGTATACGGAGGAGCGCCGCTGGGCACTTTCGCACGATGTTTTAAACAACCTACCGTCAGCACATCTACTTCGAGAATTTCAAAGGAGGGTTGGTTTGCCGAAAATTGCTCTTCGAGTATCAAACAGAGTTGAGCAGCGTTGCGACTCGGCGTAGCGGGCTCGTAAAAATTTTAGATTCTTTTGTAAAAAAAAATTCGTTTCAATTCATTTATCAGTTCTAAGACGAGCATGGAATAAACAACATCGTTACTAATTTTCAAAGTTTAAGAAATGAAGAAATTGGGGGGTCATAAACTTTGGAGGAAAAAGATTCATCGCTGTGCTTCTACTCGCCTGGCGGAAGCTCCAAAACTTATTTACACAAAGTAAGTTACATGTATCTTCTGTTTCGGAGCAAAATTTATTTCCGATCTTCGCGTCGCGTGCGTCTGCGCGTGTACGCTGCGTCTTTTTCTCTCACACACCTTACCGCTTTCTCTGTCCTCGCGCCGCACACGCGCTCGGAGGATTAGAGTAAATTTGGCTTCGAAACAGAGGATACATTTATTGATTAGCTGCCATTTAATTCTCAGACAAATTTCTCATTATTTTATTTATTAGAAGAGTTGAAACTTGCCTTTTATTTTTACAGGATCGGCATTTTTCCAATTTTGTCGCTCAAAAAAATTAAAGCAATTTTTCATCTTAACAGCGGGGATCATAAAAAAATTTCAAACTTTTGGTGATTGGGAGGGTCCTAGCTCCGCCGAAAACTGACGCAACCACCTGATCAACCCTAACATCAAACCTTGTCTTCACATACCACTTCGCCAGGATGATCATCCTCGTCCTCCTCCTCAGCAGAAATATCGTCAGCTCCAAATTTGTTATTGTTAACATAATCTTTCGTTTTCGCGGAGCCATTTCCAACCGTTTTCGAACATGTTAAATTCTCCTCTAGACGCCGTCTCCCACGCCTATAATTGAAAAATTACAAAAACGTCAACAAAGAACTCAAACACCCACAACCGTGAAAAATATTACTCACCGGTATCTCCAAGCGGCCAGTCTCGGCTTCAACACCACAAGGGCCAGCCTTTGCACCATTTTGATGAAAATTTTCCTCGTCAGCGTGTCCTTGCCGGACTTCTTCAGCGGAAAATGGGTTAAAATGGCCTCTCGTACACAGGCGACGTGAGGGAGGAGATGTTTTCGATCCACCTGTAACCACAGAAACAATTGAAGGCCCAAACCAGGTAACTGTATCTCTAACTAACATGCTTGAGAATAGCACAGAGAAGAACAGCATAGCTCAGAAGATTTTCTGAGTTACTTGACAAATGATCGGCACAATCTGAGACCACAGGAGGAATCAGGAGTATACAATCATGACGAGCCAAGCACTCAGCGATCACAAGAACTGCAGCCGGCTGAAAAGCAGTTCGTTATCTGAAGAGATTCTTTATGTTCAATGGGCTACGGTTCGTTGGATTGCGGATCGAGTAAATGAAGACGGACGATCTATGACGCCTTCTGTCCGTTCAAGCATCAGTCTATTCCATTCAGGATATATTCACTTCAATGATATTTCCAGCAACAAACGGAGGCGACGTGCCACACGTTCATTTTCGTGTCCCTGATCCACAGGTCCGGTTAGTCTGATGGGTTTTTGACTAGTCAACTTTGCTGAAACTGAAAGGCTCTCACACTGCGCTCTAAAGTTCAGCGAAAAACGGCTAGCTTTTGGTGTCCCAAACACAGTTGACGAGCGGAGAACTCACGTGAGTCGTAGCCCAAGGATACCTCAGATACGACGAGGCAACAGCTAGTATTCGATTGATAGTTGATCCAGGCTGATCCACAGGGTCAAACCTAGAATAATCACTGCAGTAGCCGCGATACCTAATTGAAACCCAGGTTTATCAAAGCCATACCTCCTAAAATCGAAAGGGTTTTTGCATACAATCCACAACCACAGAAGTAACATGTGACGCTCATACAGATCGCCACCTAAGCTCTCTTGATACTGCTCCAGTACAGTCAGGATTTTATCAAGGTAAGAAACCTGTAAAAATAAGACAAAAAATCAGAGGCGAACGGTGAGCATGCTCGAGAAGACACGAATGAGAATTTACCTGCCGCTAATCTACGGGAGCTTGTGTAGTAGTACCATGACTCTTTTTAGCGCTTTCAGCGGCGCTGTTGACCTCTCACGATTAAGTCTACTTACGCCGTTATCCGAACATGGTTTGCTAGTGTAAAACTCCTTTAAGGGCACAGTCCAACCTCAAAGGTAATTTTCGATATTATGGTCCGGTCGCCGCCTATAGCGGCCCTGCCAAGTGCGAAATCTCAATTCGCTCAAACAAGCGAGAAAAAGCTATGAAAAAGTCGACCATGCCCCCTTGAAAGAAAAAATGGATAACGCTCACTGCCGGGTTTCCGACTTCAATAGGGAAGAGACGCGCGGATCATTTTATTCAAAACCTATGTTCTTCGATTTGTTTTCGCTCAGGCCTTATATTGTGGCCTGCTTCAGAACGATGGCTGCGAATAACGAGAAAATACAGGCTCGAGACAACTCATCCGCAAACTTTTAGCCGTCCAAAATTGAAATTTTCGAGGAGCCGTAACTCCGTTCGTAGTGAGTTCTGAGCGATCCCGGAGACACCAATGTGATCAGCGTGAAACTTTCTCCAAGATAGACAGAAAAACAAAAAATCGATTCTGAGATTGAACTGTGCCTTTAAAGGCCACCCAATTAACCGCTATCCGAGCCGTCAATCAAAACTTTGATGAGCCACAGTACCTGCTCCGACTGAAAATATATTTTCGGGTGATTACCAAAGGTATTATGGTTTTCCATACTCTCTGTTCAGCCAGCACAGTTCGGAATAACTCCTAACAAGCCTCCCGCGAAAACCATACAAGCAAATCGATTTTCGATTAAAGTGTATGACAACTGCGTCATGTCAACCGTCCCGGGGAAACAATGAGTTCCAGTACACACAAATTTCCTGCAGAAACAGTGGATGGACGGGCGGGGGGATAATCGCAGATTTTTCCGTAATGAAGGCATGGTGTCCAGACTACAACGCGCGATGTAATGTGTCACAGGGGGAGGGTCGGACCCCTCAAGGTCATGAAGGCGGGATGGGGGACCGAACCTTCTGCCATGAACCAAAACAGGCCTCCACAAAAAAAAGGGGGGTACTGAGAGTCACACTGTTCGATCGAGCCAGAAGCCCAAATTTTTACAAGGCTGGGAAACGATGGACATCTGAATGCTTGGGAAGCGTTGTTCATTGTGATATCTATAGAAATGCATATTATATATATATATATATATATATATATATATATATATATATATATAATATATATATAATATACATATATATTAAGTATCCCATACATTGCATAAAGGTGTCGCCGTCCGGCACACTAAGGCCTCTGGTCCATAACACCTTAGGATCCGTACCTAAGGAGTTCATGGAGTCTTTGGCCACAAGCCACAGTTTCGCCACCCTGAACTGTCGATCGCTGTCGAGTGATATCCAAAAAACTGCGCTGTCCAGACTTCTGAGCTATTTCCATGCACCGTTTGCTGCTTTGCAGGAAACCCGCCTCAAGGATAGTCCCGTCATCAGCGTCGGAGAGTACACCATCTACTGCGGTAACGCTGACGATAGGAGAGTGGGAGGCTGTGCAATAGCTGTAAGGAAGGATTTCAACGGTATGATCAAGGAGTTTGGCTCAACGTCGTCCCGGAATGCATTCGTACGACTGCGGGATCACAGAGGATTCAATCTGTGGATAGTGAGTGCTCATGCGCCCACTGAAACCGCCAAAGACAATTCGATGTATGCGTTCTATGAGTAACTCAATACGTTGCTGGCCAGGATACCTTGTCAACATGCTGTTGTCGTGGAGATTGACGCAAATGCGAAGATGGGACTTGATCAGGAATCCGAAGTACTCGGTAAATGGTTCTACCCAAAAGAGCAAACATTGGAAAATGGCTACCGCCTTGTCGACTTTTGTGAACGCAGTGGTCTCATTATTGCATCGACATTCAAGAGGAATCATCGCCGCCATCAGCTTACGTGGCAGGGACCAACCCAGCTATCTCCAGAAGAGCAGCGGAAGCGGAAGATGACAACTGTGAAACTACAGCTTGACTATGTCCTGACTAGGAATATTCCAGTATCGGACATTCGAAGATCTAGAGCTGTGTGGGATGTCGCATTCGATTCGGATCACCGTCCTGTTCTGTTGGACTTCACTGCGAGGATTCATAAGAGGAAGCGAGAGGCTCAGCCTCTCCAGAGGACAGACATGACAAGTCTCAGAGATGAAGAGTGCATAAGGAATTTTCGACAACGCGTTTCTATTCACATCGGAGTACGGACTAAGGAGAAACTTTGCGACGCGGATTCTTTTGTCAAGTGCAACCAGGACGCTTCGAAAGAGGCACTCCCGGTTGTACAGCCTAAGAAGAAGTTCGCCTATGTCTCAGAAGAAACAACACTTACCTACAACAGAGTATGTGCTCTCCGAACTGCAGGAAACTTCGTGGAGGAGAAGCGTCTGAGGAGGAAATTGTCAGATCGGCAGCTTCAAAGTGACCGCGCACGAGAGTGGACGTGTAGAGCTAAGGAGTTCGAGAAGGCTTGGGATGAGAAGAATCCGAGGAAAGCCTACACGTTGCTGCGACGGTATAGCGGGAAGATGAAGAGATTTTCTCCTGTCTTGAACACTACCAATGGAGTTGCAGTTGGTGATGCGACGCTGCCAATATGGGAGGATTACTTCAGTTCACTACTTAATCGTCCAGCGCCATCAGTACCTGAGCTCCCGCATGTTCAGAGAGCAAATTACGATGTCAGTGAGGAACCGCCGACAGAGTCTGAAGTTTTGAATTGTGTCCGGAAAATGAAGAATGGAAAGGCAGGTGGAGATGACAACATCACTGCTGAAATGCTGAAAGCTCTTCCTCCGTCTGGGATTCGTGAAATGACCAACACCATCCGTGCTATTTGGATGAGCGAAAGGATACCCGATTCGTGGAGACATGCGATCATCGTACCTCTTCACAAGAAGCTTTCCGTCACGGATCCTAAGAACTACAGAGGAATCTCTACTTCGGGTCATGTACAAGGTTTTAGAACGTATCATTCTCGAGCGACTTATCAAACATCGTGAAAGAACGACCAGAGATGAGCAAGCCGGTTTTCGACCTGGAAGATCGACCATCGACCAAGTGTTCGTCGTGAGAAGAGTAATTGAATCGTGGCAGCGGCATTCGAAGCCATTACAGCTTGCTTTTTTGGACTTTGAAGCCGCGTTCGACTCTCCTCATCGTGATCGATTGCTCAATGCTCTGCGAGCAGATGGAGTCCCGGAAAAGTATGTTCGGTTAATCGAGGACATGAACAAAGGAACAACAGCAGCAGTTCGTACACCTGTCGGATTCACGTCAGCTTTCGAGGTGAGAACAGGAGTAAGGCAGGGAGCTGTAGCAGGACCTTTTCTATTCAACTTTGCCGTTGATGACATCATGCGTAGAGTTGCAGAAATGTTTCCAGCGGATGTGATCCTAACACCATCAGGACGCTCCCTTGTCGACCTGGAGTACGCCGACGACATTGTGTTATTCGCTGAAAACAACGCAAAACTGCAAAGGATTGTGAACCTCGTTTCGAAGTATGCCGCAGCCTATAGACTTCGTCTTCGTCCGGACAAATGCAAGCAAATGTGGGTCTCTCAGAGGCCTTCTACGGGAGTTCGTGTAGACGGACAACGTATCGAACTGGTGGACGATTTCTGTTATTTGGGCTGTTTGCTGAAGAACGATGGTAGTTATGCAGCGGATATTCGACAACAATGTGCGAAGGCTACGTCTGCATTCAATTCTCTAACCAAGTGTTTGTGGTCTACCACCATCGCGAAGGAAGTCAAGTTGCGCGTCTACCTATCCGCTATTCGTCCTATCATGATGTACGGATCGGAGACGTGGGCAGCACCGAAGACGCAGATGGAAAGGTTGGATTGCACGGAGAGGAAGCTTTTTAGGCGTTTGCTTGGATATTTCTGGCCGCGTGTATGCCATAACGAAGACCTTTACAAGGAAATCGACGCAGTACATAAACGCTTGACACGAGGGAGGTGCCAGCATCTGCTAACGCCATCTCAAGCAGCAATGGAAAGTCGACTTCGACTGCTCGAGCATATACTAAGAAGAACGCCGGATCGTCTCGTACAACACGCTTTAAGAATGCTTCCAAATCCTGTCTGGAAACGGCCACCTGGGCGTAGGCGAAAGTTCTGGACGGATGTGGTTAAAGAGGATTTGAAGTCACTCGGCATCGAAAGACAGTTCAGGCGCGATGTTTCGTTTCGCAGGAAATGGAATAGTGACAGCTGGATGGAATGTGTTCAAATTGTGGCTGAAGACCGTGAAAAATGGACACGGCTGACTACTAGGACGGCACACCTCGGTGAAGATGCGGAATGACAGCGTCAGGCGAAAGCCAACCGATTAAGTCAAGTAAGTCATCTATAGAAACTATTTGGGCTACTTAAAAGGCGCGAACCCGCCCGAGACTGGATATTTTTGATGCCCTGAGGGCACCCAAAACTTAAAAAAACTGCATCTGTAGTATGGTTGTCCATATATGAAACGAACACAAAATTTCATTGACGCCCTATAAGCTACATATAGTTTGCTTACCCTATATTCACCTTTGGGCCCCTCATAAAAGGCTTCGCCCATTTAGTTCAATGCTCTTCGGCTTGTACATGTGTCCATGAAATTCTGGGTTCGTTTCCAGATACAAATTGCCATACTAGTTACTCAGTTTTCGTAACCCAGAATGCACCTATGAATCCTCAGGGCATCAAAAACTTAGTCGCTGAACAAACATATGGCCTTCTGGCCGCTACATGTTGTTTTTCACCTTAATTATGAGAGAATCGAAGGTACAAAAAGGAGAACTAGGAGTTGAGGACTTTCCTCCCGGTCGCCGTTATCTCTCCACACAGGGTATGGAGGGGGGGGGGGCGATGAAACCACGGGATTCAAAGAAGGGGTAGGAACAAACTTGACTTGTATCACACTTCGCCCCGTAGCCTGATAAGGTCGCACCTCTCACGGATCGATTTCAGCGCCATGCAATACCCTGCTACGACCTCCTCACTTGAGTGACAAAAAAAAAACAGAATTCTAACGACACCCTCCCTATATTTTCGTTTTTGGGTAGAAAATTCAATGGCCCCCACCCAAAAATTTCACTTTAAGGCCAAAACTTCCAAGACCCCTGACTACCAGTAGAAAAATCACACAACCGCGCCTGAATTTGACTACAGAACACAGAAAGTCCGAGGCTCAACTCGGCAGACGAGCCAGATGTGCTCTTGCCTCGCTACGCTGTGGTCACTCTATTCTGCTCATGTCTTACGTCAACAAAATCGAGAGCAGCCGACCAGACGCATGCCCGGACTGTGGTGCTCCCGGACATGACACGGCGCGCTTGTTTATGTGCCCGAAGAGACCTACCTCCCTAACCACAATGGACCTTTGGACGAATCCTGTGAAGGCCGCCCAGTTCCTCAACCTATGACAAAAACCCACTTTGAGGCTGCAGAAGAAGAAAAAGAACTCAGTTTCTTTTTTCATGAGAGAGCCCTTGGGCAAACTCCTACCAAACTCGAGCGAGTAGAATAAAGCGATCCGTATGAAACTTATGACTTTTCGAGTAGTCTGTCTCAGCCGAATATTTATATGATGGAAGTTGAAGTTATTGTCCATACTTGATGTATATTCCTATACATATGAACCTTGCATACGTAATAAAGTAATTTACTAACTTCCTATACACAAGTTCGAAGAATTCGTAAAAACTCTCGCTGCTACTTAGAGCACGAAATGCTCACGAAACAAAGATTATCGATAGTGTTACTAACTTGGTTCCCACATGGACAGCCCAAAAGAGGGATAAGGAAGCAACTCACATGGTGCGGTAGCAACCTGACAATCACTTTGTATCCACGGACTTTCGTCAAATGCGCTATATAACGGAAAGCCATTACGGACAACTGATCCAGACGTTTGCAGGGGCTGGCTGAAAAGTTTCAAATATACGCCTCACAACCAAAAATGAAAACACCTGAAATTAACGTGGGTGTTATCGCATCGGGGGGGGGGGTAGCACTTGACCCATCTGAACGCTTGCCACCCTCCTCGGCTGCAGCTGATTGGTCGGCGGGCATCGGCTGCGTGCGGCGCGCGTCGCGGCTGGCTGGTGCATTGCCAACGTCGTCGTTTCGAAAGCTCCCATTTCCCGTCCATTCTACGACTTTATCAAGAAATGAAGAAACATACACAAGTATGTGGGTGAGCCTCATTTGTATACTTATGCAATGAATAGGATGTATAAGAAACACAGAAGTGGGAGGGGGCTAAGGAAGTGAAACCATTTGGCAACTCGTTTCCACGAACCACATCTTTGCCTACTAGATCATACATCTTCGGCTACTGGATATGGACTAAGATACAAGCTGCTATGCTCAAGACGTCCCTTTGCGACGACTCACATCTTAAGGAGTTGGAAATTGAGAATACTTTTTAAAGGTACTGAACGCTGAACTATAGGTGCCCTAGGCACAACTTAGAAACGGCCGCAAAATGGAACATCCCTCATTAGGCTGGATTCTGTGCACAGAGTTTTGCACCCTCGCGCCCCCCCCCCCCCCCTTCCTCCAACCCTATCAATGGGTTAGTCTGCCACCGAGGAAACTGTGCGTAAAGAGCTTTTTCGTGAAGACGATGATAGAATAACATCGATACTGATTTACATCTCTTGCTGGGAGGAGACTATCAGCCCATTTTATCGCCGTTGGCCTATCACGTCAGCATTTGCTGCTCCTGTGATAGGTCAGCGGCAGTCAAATGTGCGGGGAACCCCCTCCCAGAAAGAGATCTAGATAAGAACCATAACATCTCGCTGCTGGACAAAAAAATTGCCACTGAAATGAAGTAATGTGATCTGCACGTCTGGTATTGGAAAGGGATGAATGACATTACAAGCTTCACTGCTTATTCTCCAACCATTAAGATTCTATTACCGTTGTGTGATTATGTCGTTTTCATTCCTATTCACTGCTGAAATAATTTAGCTAGGTATGTTCGCCTATACTCCCTGTTGTATTCATCCTGTTGCTTCAATTACAACAGCTTACAGTTGATCCCGCTCATGAAATTGAACCAGGCTCAGAATTCGGGCTAAAACTTCGGAGTCATTGAATGACAGGTGAGGACGGCTGTGGCATTGGCAATGCGCCAGCCAGACGCGACGCGCGCCGCTCGCAGCCGCTGCCCGCCGACCAATCAGATGCAGCCGAGGAGGGTGGCAAGCGTTCAGAAGCACTTGACCGCGCCCACTTTTACCACCAATCAGAGCACCAACTCGGGTTCTCCCCCTTCCAAAAACAGGACAGCCGTAGCGGTACGAAAAAACGGGCTTGGCCAACTGCCCCCCCCTTACTGCGATAGCACCTTGAACGGAGCAAACCTGATGACGGAAGTGTGATATATGATTCCAAGCTCCTGAGTAGAGAAGGTATAATGCAGTCCAACAAATTAGGCTGTTCCTGATAGATGTCAAGCATACGAGCGTAGCGATCGAAATCGTTCTGAAGAAAAATCCCTTTGGAAAAAACGAAAGGTTTTCTAGCTGAAAGCATCGGAACTCACGTCTAGTGTGTCCTCCCTTCCTTGGGCAACCAATTCAGGCAGAGATCGCACCACGTTTTCGATAATCTCCCTATGACTGCTGGACAGGAGTCGTGGCAGACAACCGACGACGTCATCATCGTCGTCTTCTGAGCATGGTATCTGTTGTGAGTCATCAAACGACGGTGTGTCCTTCATGCTGCAATGAGGAAAAAACTGCTAGAAATCACAGATTAGAAGAATATAGAGTAGGGAAAAAGCAAATGCTCGCAGAAGATGATGTAGTCGAAGACTACAGGGAGCAAATCGTGCTAGCACCAAAATATGCTCCAGGTGGAGTGCGTGAATAAGAAAACTTCTTTAGCACCAGGTGGTCAAGTCCCCGATGGTGAGACCTTCCCACTCTTTGGGACAGGACCCAGCAGGTCGCTGTGACCAACCTCAGTGAACTACGATGAATTCAGTAAGTCGTTCTATAGAAGCGGACCTACGACCCCCTCCCCTGGTGAAGGGTCAAGCTAGCTGTTGCGTAGGATATCAGCGCCGCTACGACCCCCTCTCACTAAAGAGAACAATTTTCAGATTTTTTACGACCCCTACACATACTTTCGCTTTCGGGCCAAAATTCAGAAAACATCCCCAGTCGAAATTTCCATATTTGGGCTAGCATTTTTTCGACCCCTTCACCACCTGTTGGGAAAATATAGTTGGCTCCGTGGCTTGCTTCCTCAAGAAAAAACATTCGAATCTCACCCGCGGCTTGCGGTACGGTAAGCTGATCAGCTGCGCTCTTCTCTCGGCCTGAATCGAATAGCGGACAACCGCGCCGGACTCTACCTTGGCGACCAAAATTCTCGAAAATCTTTACGATCCTCCGTTCTAATTTTCATATTGGAAGCAGAACTCTAACGATCCCCACATATAAAATTTTCAATTTCGACCATAGGTTTCTACGACACCCTAAACATCCCTTGTGAGGATGCATAATTGCGCATGAACTTCATTACTACCCCCGGAATGACCAAACTTTGCTGATAAAGTCGAAAATGTTTCTCAAACCCTTCGTAGAAGACGTAATCGTATCGATTTCAAAAATACTTTTATAGTCTATGGTAGATGTGACTTGATTCTGCTACCAGTTTTTGCAACATGGTAACTCAGAACTTCGTTCCGGCCTTCCCGGTGCAAAAAAACTGCATTTCACATAGGGCGGGTAGCGCATTCCTGAAAATCGCTAGAAGAGTCACCGGCGCTCCTTCCTTGGGCCAGTTTAGGCGACGGGTATCCCAAATAGTTCTTAGCTACGAAACATAGCATTTTCGATTGTTGCTTCTTTTCTACAGATAGATCTTCGTTTGTTTGATTGGTAGGGTGTGAAGAATAGTATTTTTGCTCAAGTTTGCTGTCTGTTTTCTTTTTCTTTCTCCCTCGTTTTTCTGTGCATCTCTTCGTATTATTATTACGCATTTGCCTTATGTGAGTGCAATAAACATATACATATTTCGGGCCACGCGCCAACCTTTCCGGGCGACCAGCTAACCCCTCGATTGTTACCAGCCACCCGGATGACGAAAATTGCCTTCCCGGTGCAGCGAATTTGCGTGTGAATATACGTTACGGACGACTAATCTACAATGTACAAATTTTCTCGCGACCCGATTAACTATTTCGGGCGACCCGGACGAGCAGCGATTGGTCGCCCAGTACCAGGCTCTGAGAAGACAGATGTCGCATTCGTCATGAGCACATTCACAGGAACCCCCCAGACACAAAGCTTCAAACGAATCCAGGACTTTGACGAAACCACCGTATACCTACCGAAGAAATAATCCAGAAACTGAATCCAATAGCAGCCTCCTGAATAATCTCCTTGGACGAAATTTGGGCAGCTTTCTTATGGCCAAAACAGTGGATTATTGACCTTTCTTTTTGTTTCGATGATGATTTGATGGGTGGGAGGATTGGAGAAATGAACTTATGGAACTAATAAATACTTAAAAATGAGCGTCCTCTCCTTGCTGCTATGAAAATTTCGTAATCACGTGACGGTTTTATAGAAAAGGAGATGGAAAACGCGCCCAAGTCCCATGTAAAAAGTTCTGACCCGAATCCACTATTCATTAGCAAACTTTTTAAGCTTATACATTATTGTGCTTTTTAAAATGGCGTAAATAGCTTTGCAAACGGTAGAGGAGAAGAAGAGAGGACCGAAGAGCTGATTAAAATCTCGAATGAACATTGACTAAAAATTTCCCTTGAAGGCGAGGCGGTTGCGATTGGAGCGCATAAACCGACACGTCCACCAAGCCGCAGTTTCCACGAAATTCAATGTGACGCATGTAGAGTGAGGGGTCAGTGTTGATTTTGGACACAAGCTCATGAGAAACGTTTGAAAACAACGTCCAGCGTGGGTCACAACATTGAGAGACTGGTGAAAAACTCAGCGAATCGCTGTATATCCTAAGACAGGGTACTGCCATAAGAAAATGCGACAGCCATTCCGATGATAGATGGTCTACGCCATGGGTATTGTTCAAATCTGAGGAGCTCTAACTCAAGAATAGTTGATTTTCGGATGTTGGGACAACATATGCTTGGCGACGGCATTTGAGTGCATAACCGTTCAGACAAATGTTGCCCTTCGAAAACTAGCTGAAAAAAATTGACAAAAAGGCTACGTAAAGCCTAGCTTGCTTGGATGAGTCCGGGCGGAGTAAGCACGCGGAGCGGTCGGTTATAGCTTAATATAGCAGTGATAAGGTGATTTCGACATGATGAGCCCGACGAGCCTTACTTCGACCGGCTCAAAATGAGGGAGCTAGGCTGTCTTTACCTGAACGTACGTTCGAATCACATTCAGAGCAGTTTTGGATTTATCGAATCCAACCGAAGAAAAAAGAATCAGGCCAAAGAGCCATCCTCATGGCACCACGGTAATTGTGACGTGAATCTAGAATATGGGACTAAAAACCTACCATGCATGCCTGAAGGAAATGTAAGAACTGTCAACTTTTGCTATCGAAACGGGATCGCTTTTGGCTGCGTCTCATTTCTAACAGCAAAGGGATATTCGCATCAAGCTTCTAGCCCAAAATGGTCTTTTTATGTATTGCAAGATCCTGCAACGGCTGCTGTGCTTCTCCACGGAGGAAACACTACGTAATTAATGAGAAGGCGTTGTCAGGCACAATCCGACGTCCCTATCTTTTGTCGTAACCACAAAACTCCCACATCTGTCGCCCACTGAGAAACGTATGGTAGATCGAATTTCGAAATCTTTCTTCAGTCCAGCTCGCTCAGCAGTCGTCATACTATCTGTCGCTCTCGTTCTGCGATGATTATCCTCAATACGGATTAAATCACACTGCAGCCAATCTTGAAGACCAGGTTGGGATATTCCAAAGAAGCGCTCACAAACTTTTCCGGTGAGAACACTGATGTTGCTATTAGGTCTAGAAGTTAATTTCCGCGTTTTTGTTGTTATTGATATTTTGTAAAAAATAAAATTATTTTTATATAACGAATTTTATGTTATAATGCTCACTGTATTATCAGCTTTCTATTGATATATAACTTGCTTCACGTACCTTATAAAAAAGTATTATTTTAGTTTCAGAATATGTCAACTTTTGTGCCGGAAAAACGCCATTTGCGGGAAGCTCTCCTTTTCCTTTTTCATCTCAAGAAGAAAGCCACTGACGCGCACCAAATGCTTGCCCAAGCTTACGGGGATGCTGCTCCATCCATAAGAACCTGCCAAGAATGGTTTCAGCGTTTCAAATCGGGTGATTTTGACGTTAAGGACAAAGATCGACCAGGACAGCCAAAAAAGTTCGAAGACGAAGAACTTCAGGCTTTGTTGGATCAAGATTCGGCTCAAACGCAAGAACAGCTCGCGGCATCTCTCGGCGTCACCCAAAAAGCAATTTCTATTCGATTGAAGGCAATGGGGAAGATTCAAAAGGAAGGAAAATGGGTCCCTATGAGCTCTCAGAACGCAACAAAGAGCAGAGAAAACAACTTCACAAATCTTGTTGGACCGATTCCAAAGAAAGTCTTTTTACACCGCATCATAACTGGCGATGAAAAGTGGGTGTACTACGACAATCCGAAGCGAAGAAAATCGTGGGTTAGTCCTGGTGAAACAACAACTTCGACCGCAAAACCAAACATCCACGGGAAGAAGGTCTTACTGTGCATATGGTGGGATCAACGCGGTATACTGTACTATGAACTTCTTCAACCTGGCGAAACAGTTACTGCGAATCGCTATCAACATCAACTAGCGCAATTGCGGCATGAAATCGAAGCAAAGAGACCAGAATGGGCGAGTCGACACGAAAAAGTCATATTGCTTCATGATAACGCTCGACCTCATGTTGCTCGAACGGTAAAGGATACGCTAAAAGAGTTCAAATGGGAAGTCTTACCGCACCCGCCGTACTCTCCAGACATCGCCCCGTCGGATTATCACCTTTTCCGGTCAATGGCGCATGGTCTAGCGGAGCAGCGCTTTCAAGATCGTCAAGATGTCAAAAAATGGCTCGATGAATGGGTGGAGGCCAAACCAGAAAAATTTTATTATGATGGAATCCATAAGTTACCCAAACTCTGGGAAATGGTTGTTATTAATGACGGAAATTATTTTGAATAAAAATTTTGTTTAAGTATGTCCAGTTTTCAATAGTGTAAAAAGCGTAAAAAAACGCGGAAATTAACTTCTAGACCTAATAGATTTCCGTTTAACCCATTCACGACCACGTGTCCCACCGGTGGGACAACCATTTACTACCACTTCGGACCGCGTGTCCCCCCGGTGAGACACGCTTTTAAAAATTCAATTTCTCCGCCACACGAATGAATTTTTAAACTTTCTGAAGTTCAATGTACTTGCTAAACCTAGGCTCGTCTACTGAAGTCTCGGCCCGTCGGCAGCTCTGATTTAGCCTAACATTCAAACCTTCGTGAAAATAGCTGGGATTCATTCAGAAAAAAATAGCTGCAAGAACGAATTTTCGAAAGCATTATGAAACATTTTTTCTTTTACTGCCGTTTTCAGCTTCAACAGCAGGAATCCTTAATTGGAATTACGTTCTGTTTACCTGGAAACGTGTCATCACCTTGACTACACCCACTAGACCACAAAACATCGATTTCCTTCAACTTGAACTTTTTCACCTTACATGACCGAACCTAAAAGGTGGCGCAGTCCGCTCTTCAACGTTGGTGCCACTGGAAACTTCTCAATTCTGTCAAGGTGAGCAGAACGCGGACTTTTGTGTTCCGGCGACAGACCAGGGCGTTTCGCCCGTGTTACAGATTGGCCAATGGTTATCCTTGTCAAAGCAGATACAATGGTGCTGAAAGTATCTGTTACAGTTACGGCATCCGCGGTAACCGGCGCCCACTCACGGAGCCCGGTGAATGATGAAAGTATGGCAGAGTCTTCGATGCAAGGACGGCATCGGAAGGTAACCAAGCTAGTCCGTAAGTCCTTTACGTTGCCAAGACTAGCGTTGCAACGCTGACTGTCGGCACGTTGTCAGGCCGCACGAGCAAACTGGCTCTTGCTCTAGAGCGTAGACATATTGATTTCTGTGCGATGCCAGAGACGAGATGGTCAGGTAGTAAGTCCAAGGACATTGGCAGAGGCTTCCAGGTTCTGTATATGGGCAGCCCTAGGACCACGAATGGCGTTGGCGTTGTCGTGTCTGAACGCTTCCGTAACGCGATTGCCTCACTTTGACGATCGTTTAATGAAGATAGTCATCGCAAGCGACGAACAACGAGTCCATATCTTTTCTGTGTATGCCCCGCAGACGGGTTGTTCCGAGCAAGCGAAAAATGATTTCTGGATGATGTTCGATCAGAAGAACGCCGAGGGGCCACCAGAAGATATTGTTGTTGTTCCGGGTGATATGAATGGCCACGTCGGAGAAACAAGTTGTAGATGCCACAGAGGGTTCGGTTACGGCCCAAGGAACACGGACGGCGAACGCATTCTCGACTATGCCGACACACGTGACCTCGTCATTGTGAACACGATGTTCCGAAAGCGGCGATCCCACCCTGTTACCTATTACAGTGGCAGCAGCCAGACGCAAATTGACTTTGTGCTTGTTCGGCGTCGTGATGAAAATATGGTCTCAGACGCGAAGGAACGAATTACGGTTTACGATTAACGAATTACGGGCATTTTTGGCAAGTTTTTTACGATTCACGATTTACGAAATTTCGGCCCAAAATCGTAACGAATCGTAATAAATCGTTATAAAACGTGAAAACGCGGTTAAATGAACATTGCAAATCTGCGGTCGCTCCAAGCCGAGCCAGGTCGGTAGCTTCACAGCTATTTACTCTCACGAAATGCTCTTGTCACATGATGAACACTAGGGACGCAGACCTTTGGTGAAGCTACAGTCTATATCGGACCAAAATTTCGGTCCGTAGTTGCATACAACAGCTGTTGCAACACGTACTGCAAACAGAATCAGGTTGTGACCGCGATGTCCTTCTTCTTCTTCTTTGCAGCCACATGACATGATCCTGACATGACTGATATTCGTCTCAGCACCTCTTCTAGCTCTCTGTAAACTTCTAAAGCGGTCGTCTGCAACTGCGGACAGCAATTCCATTCCCACATAAATAGACAGTAAATATGGGGCTCGGCTCTAAAGACCTGGCTGGCTCATGGAGCAAGTGAGGGTTGGAACCCAATATACTGTGCTTATCTGGGTCGAATTCCGGTCCGAAATTGCGTCTCTACACGCTTTGCGGCCGCGCGCTTTCGAGTCGGAAGTTTCCAGCGCCGCAGTCGCCGATCTGTTGACGCTAGGTGAGTTTGAGAAACCGGGAACCAAACAAAATTGAAGAAAACTGCATAAAAAAAGCCATATCGAGTCGGCTTTGGAGCTAAAAACTCGACTGAATTGAGCGCGTGCGGCGGCGAAGCGTGTCGAGACGCAGTTGCAGAACGGAATTTGACCCAGATAAGCACAGTACATTTTGTTGCAGAATTTTCGGAGATTTCAAAAACAACCTCCCCCACGCATCCATCTTTAGCGGTTGAAAAGATACAAACAAAAAAGTGGAACTTCGTGAATTCAATTCTGCCGGAGAATCGGGAAAATATTTTTCTAACCTGAAAACATTATTCGACGAAGATTTTTTACGGGGACTCCCAAAAATACCTTTGATGTCTATCTCCAGAGGCTACGAGAGGAGAGGTGGTGATTTCAAAATTTGGTTCAGAACATTTCTGAAAAATTATGACTGCGGGTCTACTACTTTTTCAAAAAGGTTTACATATGTGTTTAATGATGAGGAGCAAA
The DNA here is from genome assembly GCA_029168955.1 of Aplectana chamaeleonis. Lineage (NCBI taxonomy): Eukaryota > Metazoa > Nematoda > Chromadorea > Rhabditida > Cosmocercidae > Aplectana > Aplectana chamaeleonis. Next base: position 467,957 of record JAPDOI010000144.1, read on the forward strand.
TTCTGAACGCAAAAGAAAAGACGATGCAGAACCTAATTTTTGAAAGCGCGGATTCAGATGGAGCCCTCATCCTTTTGCATTTCAGAATCCTAAACAACCTTCACCACTCAGACCGCCGTCTCCATCCCAACAAACTTACGCTTATTGGGAGAAACGCTTATAGCTCCGTTCAGAGCAACGCTTCACAAATATAGAAAACAGTCTCGATTTCTGCTTCAAAGAAGTGGTTTAATAAATGCATATCCCCTTTAGGATGGCCACCTTATCCAGGCATCCTTCCTTAAAAGGGACTATCGACCCCTCAATTTTTTCTCATCATAGTGTTGTCCTCTTTGGCTACAGAGGCTTCAGGCTTTAGAAGTGTGTTTGGTAGAGCGATAATTCCCAATGCTTTCGTATTCAACAGTTGGGCGAAACTTGGCACAGATGTGGTATAAACTTAGAGTTTCCATTTTGTTTACTCAAGTCGTTTCTATCCCACGTATGTGTACTGAGTATTTATTCAAGTGGTGCTCTGAAAATTTGACTTTGAAACTCAACCTCAAACCTCCTTCGGTATGGAAACACCTCATCACTGAAATGCTACGGTGTTTCCATATCGATTGAGGTTGCGGTTATGTTTGGGCCTACATATTACTCATTATCAGTTACGATTTACGAATTACGAAGATTTTCAAAAATTACGATTCACGAAATTACAACATTCAGTTACGCACAGCCCTGCTAGACAGTCGCTACACAGCATCGACCGCTGACGATGAGCATTGTGCCACCAAAGCGTAAGAGTGGTGAGCGGTGCAGACCAGGGGTGTGCATTTTCCGTTTACCGATTCACCGATTTTCCGGATTTACCGGTCTTTTTCGGAAAATTTAGATTTACCGATTTACCGAATTTTTCTCGAAATTTACCGAAATTTTTACCGAAAGGAAAAAATGGGTGTTTTGCCGATTCGGCCTACTTCTTACTCGTATTTCACGTGATTGCCACTGTTATGGCATGCCCTTGGCACGATATCTGTTTTCATCCTTATTTTTGTTACTCTTTTTTTGAATGTTTGGCTTACTTTTTGAATATTTAAACGATCTCTTCACTTTTTCTATTAAGTGCTTCTTGTCGAGATATGTACCACTACGAGAAATATATATTTTATTTAGAAATGTGAAAAGGTTCGCAACGCAGCAGAGGCCTGAAGCAGATATTTCAGAAAGTGGAAAAATTCTTTTGAGCCCCCGGACACAACACTGAATCCACTGCGCAGTTCTGGGATGACTGCATTGCGAAATTATCGAATCCACACCTTTCCTCACTGACCAATAAGGTGCTTGTGGGATGAGGGGGGGGGGGCACTGTTGTATCGCACTTGGCCACGCCCATTTTTCCGTGCGGCAACGACTCCCCTAATTTTGGCAGGAGATGGAAACCCCGGGTAGAGGCTCAAATTTAGTGCGGCACGGTGAAATGGGCGTGGCCAAGTGCATCGCGCCACAGTGCCCTTCCCCCATCCCACATGACTTGATGGTTGGCTGGGCGAAGGAATGGCAGCTGCCCCTCGCGCCACAAAAGACTGTATTCATGCGAGTTCAAGTAAATTCAGAACCCACGACACATTTCTATACGTGCGATGGCCTTGCGCTCCCAGCGGTTGAATCTGTTCGAGATCTTGGCTTCCACTATAACAGTAAATTGGATTTCTCTGAGCATATCAGAATAAAATGTCAGTCGGCTCACAAGCGTATTTTCCAGATTTTCAAGGGAATATCCACAAAAAACAAGCAGGTTTTGCTCCGAGCGTACAAGACCTATATAAGGCCTATTGTGGAATCTGGATCAGTAGTTTTCTCTCCGTACACGAAAAAGAATATTGGAGCGCTAGAAAAAGTCCAGAATAGTTTTACTCGTAAACTAGTATTCCGTATTGGTGGCTTCTTGAATGCCAAAATACCCAGGGCGCATATAAGAAACAAGTATTTTGGGCTAACTACGCTAGATTCTAGACGGAAAGTGTTTGACATTTGCATGGTCCACAAGCTTCTCGGAAATAGGGGCATTTTCAGTCTCAAACCCTATTTTAACTTGGTCGAATCGAACACTAGGGGTGAGAGAACGAAGATATTCCTCAGCCGTCCTTTTACCAGTGTGAGGGTGAGATCATTTCCACATCGGGCTGCTAGTTCATATTTAAAAATAACGAGAAGGGTCTCTGGTACTCTCCCTTTGGGTCAGTTCAGAAGGCAGGTCTCGAGGATTTTACTCTCTTCTGAAATTTAGCATAATAATTTTCCCCTCTTTTTCGGGAGGGATCGGTTTGGCTTTAGTGGTATTTTTTTTTCTCTCATTTAACGGCCATTTTTTCTCTGTGTTTGTGTGTTTTCTTATTGCTTGCTTTGTATTTGTGATTTTTTTTCGCGCATTTGCCTTATGTAAATGTAATGAACATAAACATAAACATAGCACCACCAATAAAAACTTGTGCGCGCCTCCTGGCACAGTTGAGGCGGAAAGGATGTTTTCCTCAGCTGGCCTAATTTTGAGTCACTAGAAAAAGGCCTTGACGACAGAAAATTTGAAAATGTTACTCTTTCTCAGAATCAACGTCCCGCTGATCGGGTTCAGCCATTGAGCTCAGTATAATATGTAAAACTCGCTCATTATTTGCACTATCCTCATGCACTTTTAAAAATGATGCATAAATATTGTTTACTTGTGCTATAGTATGGGATATGTACCAAAGTCGAAGCCGGAATTTTTACCGAATTTTCCGTTTTTACCGTATTTACCGAGAAAAAAATTCGGTAAAAACTCTCGGTAAAAAATTTACCGAAAAGAATTTTCCGCACACCCCCGGTGCAGACCACTTCGAATAAAGTGGTGGCGTCCAAAGGAGAGAGAAGCTACTGTCATTTCACGTGTTTGGCTACCGTTAGTTACGACTGTATGCGATTCTTGGCAGAAGGCAGTCGAATCAATGACTGATTCGGCGCGGTCTAAACTCAGGGTAACGAAGCCCGTACGACGGAAGACTGATAAAGACACATGACTCTGAACAGATAAAGTGCGAATTATGGTTCAAGAGAGGATGAAGATGTACCACACTTTTTTTGCTAAAAAGACGGCCGATGAATGGCAGAAGTACCGTGATGCGAAGAAGTTTGGCAAGAGGGCCGTTGCGAAAGCGGCGTATTACGAGATCTGTATGAGAAGCTGCATACGCGTGACGGCGAATGTCTCGTGTACCGACTTGCGAAGTCCTGCCAGTGTGGTGCCGAAGGCATCGAATATGTAGTTTCATGGTGTTAATGACAATCATGGTCAGCTGCTTGTGGACCATGGTAAGGTGATGAGGAGGTGGCGCGACTACTTCGAGAAAATCTCGACGGAGGAATTTTTCTATCCCTGAACACCCACCCACAAGCGATCTTGTCCAGTCTATCACCATCGAAGAAGTGAAGGTGGCGTTGGGACGTATGAGACCAGGAAAGGTGACTGGGCCAGACGTTGTGAGATGTGGAAATCACGACGCTGGGATCCCACTGAATGGCTTGCGCAGTTCTTCAACCGGGTCGTTGCGGAAAAGAAAGCGCACAAAGACTGACAGTGAAGCACAAACAATCCGATCTGGAAGAAAAAAGGCAATCTAGCGGATTGTGCAAACTACCGCCCAATTTCTTTATTGTCTCACACCATGAAAGTATTTGAACGTATCAACGATTGTCGAATCCGTGAAATTGTCGAGATCACGAACAATCAGTGTGGCTTAGTTTCCAACTGTGGTGCGGCGGACGCCATCCACGCTACAGACTTCTAATTGAGAAATACCGCGAGAAACAAAAGCCGCTCCATTTTGCTTTCTCGATTAAAAGGGGGCTCCGCATGGGGTGATCTGGTTTGCATTGCGGTGGCACGGTGTTCCAAAGAAGTCATAGATTAGGTCAAGATTCTCCACACTAATACAAAAAGTCGGGTTCAAGCTGCTGGTGGAGCTTCGGTCAAATTTCCTATCTCCGTTGACGTGCAACAGGGACCTGCTTTGTCTCCCCTTCTATTTGTCACAATGTTGGATACTATCACAAGAGACCTGCAGAGACCAGCGCCATGGACGCTTCTGTACGCGGATGATGTGGTGCTTGCATCTGAAGATAAATTGGATCTCGAGTGATAGGTGCAAGACTGGAGTGACCGATGAGCTCCTTTCGCGCTTCGCCTCAACATCAGGAAGGCTGAGAATCTGACTACTGATAGAAGTGCGCGTGACTCCACCAAGATTGATGGTAATGAGCTCCCGCGCACTGACGTCTCTAAAAGCATCGTACGCGCTGGAAACCACTCAGCGTTTCTTCGGTTCGAATGATTTTCAAGCCCACCTGAGAACGTAGGGGGAGTTTGTTTGTTAAAAACGCCTTATTGTGGAGATAAACGAGGTCGAATGTCTCAAATTCCGTCAAGAGCGGCCGTCCGTCTGTAAGTCACCTGGCATAATTTGCTGTCAGCCATCATATACGTAAGCGATCAGCAATCGATACAGTACCACTGAGGGAAAGTTGATGGAGTATACTAGACGGTTACGTAAGGAATAACTTTTCTACACACATCGATTAACCTTTCCTTCTCTACAAATCACTTGGAAGAAGGACAAACATAATTTGATCGTGAGATCGTTGGTCAAAGCAGCGATTTCGTAAAAATGTCTATTGATCGAATGTGTAATGACGCAATAATAATATGTGCTGTTCTTTTACAGGTGGGTTATGCTACGTCCTCGAATAAATAAAAGCTCTAATGATAGACTCTTCCTTTCTGAAAAGTCGATTGAGATATTTTTGGTCTGAAAATGGGGTTTTCAGGGATTTTTCCGCGGTTTCTTCAACGTAGCTGTTATGTAGGATTTTAGAGCTCTCATTATGTATGGAACACTCAAAAACGAATTCCATCATGAACGATGCCTTTAAGTACCTTGGGTCGCCCATTACGTCTGACTGTAGTCTAGGTAGCGAGGTCAACACTCAGGTCAGTTGTGCGTGATTGAAATGGTGGTCAACGACTGGATTTCTATGCGACAAGAAGATGCCCGATCGTCCAACGTCAAAGATATACCGAAATGTTGTCCGGCCTGTCGCGCTGTATGCAGCAGAGTGCTAGCCTGCCACCAAAGAGGCAGAGCGGAGGCTCGGTGTAATGAAGACGAAAATGTTACGTTGGACAGCGGGTGTCACTCGCTTGGACCACGTCACGAACGACGAAATCCGGAAGCGTTTTGGTGTCGCTTCGATTGCCAACAAATTGCGCGAATCTCGATTGCTAAGGTACGGGCACGTTCTTCGCGCTGGAAGTGACACCGTTTGCAAGGCTGGGCTCAACCTTGACGTGACTGGAAAAAGAGCGAAAAGACAGCCAAGCCAGCGGTGGCTTGTACACGGTGCACCCGATTTGAAAATAGACGGCGTGCACCCTGACCAGTCGCATGACAGGGAAAATGGCGCCAGCGCATCAGGAAAGCGGATCCCGCATTGGAACGGGACAAAACGCTAAAGAAGAAGAAGATGACCAGTTCTAGACGATACACTGTTCATGTACGACTTTCAATAAATCTCGGCATTGGCAACGTTGATATTGGCAGATGTAATAAGCAGCTTCAAACCGAGTATGATACAGATTTATTCGCCTGACGTTTCGGCTGCTTCGCCTTCTTCGGAGCCTGGAAAGTTAAGAGCATCAAAAAAAGAACTTTTCGATAAAGCGTCATTTCATTCAACAGAATCGCCTTCAGTGGGAGGCCGGACCACCCACGAAGCGAAGAAGAAAAAAACAGACCAACCTTAAGGCTCTTTCACACTTGCCCGACCGACGTCGGACGACTCGTTATCGAATGTGTAATATCCATCTACCCTACCCTATCCATTTTATCCATCTTAACTTATCAAATTTGATAACGAGTCGTCCGACGTCGGCCGGCAAACTATGAAAGGGGCTTTAGATTGTGAGCCGACGAGCTCAACGAGTCGGTCTAAGGAGATCTCACAAGTGAACATGCGTCGCTCGGCATTTTCCCATAAAAACAAAATCATTAAAAAACATGACTGCATAGCTGTTTAAAAATCAATGATAACTAGGTAAAAACTCTAGAAAAGGAAAAAGACACTTGGAGAGATGTAATAAATGAATCGCTTGAAAAATAATTGAAATAAAAAAACACCGAACAAAATGTATGAGTAAATTAATTAATTAAAGAATAGATAGCGAATAAAATTATGTGCATACACTGACTTTGATACTCATTCCAAACCTAAATGATAAGGACTGAAAGGATTAAAGTTGGTAATGTTATACTTGAAAAAGAATTAGGAACAATTTCTGATCCGTCAAAAGTTTGGTTAAACGAGCTTCTATAAACAATGCTTTCTGATTTGAAATGACACGGATGGTTTTTTTTTGCTAATGACGGGAACAAAAAAAATTGCTACAGAAGGCGGATGAAAACAATTGTTTTATCAACTTATCGTGGAGCGCTTCACCATCACAGAAAAAAAAACAGGAGATTGGGCATGCAGTGGAAAAATACAATAACGGTTGGTTCAGTATTTCACATAAGTGAAGTCGCGAGGAATACAAGTGTACAGCTGCAAATTGAGATTTCGTAGAATACAGTTCAAATATAATGGGAAATTTCAAAATGATTTTTTAGCAGTTTCCGGATACTCAATGAGCGAGTCTACTCGCCAGAAAATCCAAACAATTTTTGCACTCCCGAGTGGTGGGCTGAACGCCTCCTAAAATGTGATGACCGTTGAAGCGCGCGATCTCAGCGGCTATCTCCTCTTGTCGTTGCTGCTCCTGGGGACGCACGTAATTCCATCAGAGACGATATGTTAGCAGATATATTAGTTTCTGTTTCTGTTAGCGCAACCGCGATTTTCCCACACTCGAAATTCGATAAGAGCGCGCGGTTTTCGTAATCTCATATCACCTTCTTCAAAATTTCTGGTAGAAGTCAATTGAACACCAGTAGAGTGATAAACGGTTTCATAAACGCCCATGAATGTATTATATGGGTTAGTTTCATTCATTTTCACTTCGAGTATATTCGAACCATTATTAGAACTGTAATCGCAGCGATGCAATCTTCTATTCAAGAACATTACTCAAAGGTAAACTTATAAGCGTTGAAGTTCTGGTTCGGTAAATAGAAAGCTCCATTAATTATTTCACGGTTTCATTCGTAAAAATAAGAATAAACACTGAAAAAACGCCGAGACATAGCAAAATTACTTTATTTATCGACGTTCCTTATTATTAATCGTTTCATTTTAGCGATTTTTCCACGAAAACGCATATTTTCACACTTCCGCTTCATTATTTGTTTGAATGTTAGTTTTTTCTTTGTTAGGAACTTTTAATTCCGTTCTCAACCCCCTACAGTTAAGCCAAAGGCAGGCTAAAACCCGAAACCGTTGACGAATGCTGCCAGCCGGATCTCTGCGCGAGAGTCTGCAGACAGTGTAAGCGAATCCATACCATGCATGCCGAGTGATCGCATTGATGGTCGGACAGCAGAATACCCTGCTCGTCTCGCTGCGGGCAGAGACTGAGGGGACAGCCGTGTTCACTTGTGAGATCTCCCGTAACCCAACGAGTCACCCTCAGATGAAAACAAACGCAGGGGATGAGCCTCGCGTCTGGGGCCCCCTTATATATCGTAGCGACCTGCCTTGAGGAACCACCTGGGGCAACCGATAAAGGTGACAGAGCGCGCAGAGGTCCATGTAAGGTGCCAATTCTTGGGTAATTGCGACCCACTCCTCCCTGCGATTGATTTTTGGATTCCTTGCAGCGATCCGAAATGCTTCGAGCGTTTTGCGGACAGAAATGTCAGCCCCGCGCGCTAAGATAATTACCGTGACTTGAAATAGCGCATCTCCTTCTGGAATGCATAAATGATTGGACGGAGGCCCTTGACAAGCGGTGCAGTTGCGATGTCATTTACTTTGACTTTGCAAAGGCATTTGATCGTGTCTCGCACTCGAAACTGCTGTCAAAACTACGAGATCTGAGGTTTCATCCGATATTGATAGAATGGCTCGCCCAATTCTTATCTGGAAGAACATTTCAGGTGAGAGTCGAGAATTGCTATTCTGAGGTGAAAAACATGGAGAGCGGGGTGCCGCAAGGGGGTGTATTATCACCAATATTGTTTAGTATTTTCACAGCGGACATTCCTATCCTTTTTCGGGACAAAGCTGTTACGATGAAGTTCAATGCGGACGACATAAAACTTTACAAGGTGATTTCTGAACCACTCGACACCCAAGTGCTACAGGAGGCTATTGACTTGATGGTTGGCTGGGCGAAGGAATGGCAGCTGCCCCTCGCGCCACAAAAGACTGTATTCATGCGAGTTCAAGTAAATTCAGAACCCACGACACATTTCTATACGTGCGATGGCCTTGCGCTCCCAGCGGTTGAATCTGTTCGAGATCTTGGCTTCCACTATAACAGTAAATTGGATTTCTCTGAGCATATCAGAATAAAATGTCAGTCGGCTCACAGGCGTATTTTCCAGATTTTCAAGGGAATATCCACAAAAAACAAGCAGGTTTTGCTCCGAGCGTACAAGACCTATATAAGGCCTATTGTAGAATCTGGATCAGTAGTTTTCTCTCCGTACACGAAAAAGAATATTGGAGCGCTAGAAAAAGTCCAGAATAGTTTTACTCGTAAACTAGTATTCCGTATTGGTGGCTTCTTGAATGCCAAAATACCCAGGGCGCATATAAGAAACAAGTATTTTGGGCTAACTACGTAAGATTCTAGACGGAAAGTGTTTGACATTTGCATGGTCCACAAGCTTCTCGGGAATAGGGGCATTTTCAGTCTTAAACCCTATTTTAACTTGATCGAATCGAACACTAGGGGTGAGAGAACGAAGATATTCCTCAGCCGTGCTTTTACCAGCGTGAGGGTGAGATCATTTCCACATCGGGCTGCTAGTTCATATTTGAAAATAACGAGAAGGGTCTCTGGTACTCTCCCTTTGGGTCAGTTCAGAAGGCAGGTCTCGAGGATTTTACTCTCTTCTGAAATTTAGCATAATAATTTTCCCCTTTTTTCGGGAGGGATCGGTTTGGCTTTAGTGGTGTTTTTTTCTCTCATTTAACGGCCATTTTTTCTCTGTGTTTGTGTGTTTTCTTATTGCTTGCTTTGTATTTGTGATTTTTTTTTCGCGCATTTGCCTTATGTAAATGTAATGAACATAAACATAAACATAAACATAAACATCTCCATGTACGCGGACGCGGTGGTCTCCTGAAGGCATGGAAGTTTTAGACTTATTAAAACCGCCCAGGTGCTCTTTTATTCTAAGACAGAGTGGTCTGCCCGTCTCACCAATGAACTATTCCTTACACAGTTGACACGAAATGAGGTACACAACCCCAAAGATTATGCAACCACCATCTCTTCCGAAGGCGCAGACTAGACATGAAGGAGTTGAACAAAGACGGTTGTACAGACGGTTACGTGTCAGCTGTTTTTTGAGAGTAGCCGGTGGGATCTCGACTAATCTGACCAAATCCTGCAGGTCAGCCTTTCGGATGCATGTTCGGACTTCCGTGCTTAATTCGTCGGAGATGAAGGGCAGACAAAAAAGTATTTTTGTACTATCATCATCGCGTCGATCACATGCATTGCGTCGTCCCTCTCCTCTGACCTTCCATACCTAGACGATACGAAATTTGGGAACAGATGGGAGGTTTCAGAATCTCATCCGGAGAAACGCTTTCAAGTTAATATCATCGGAGCAGCGGTGGCAAAATAATATTCCCACTTGACCCTGCCGTGAGTTCAGGCATTTGATTCTTTTGATAGAAAGGGTGATATGAGCGGAAATTCTGATACAATGATTACTTCATTGATAGCTTCACTTCAAGCATGAAGAGCGAAAATCGATTTTCGGTAGTGTGCTATAGGCCGGGATCCCGGGTGGTGGCCATCGTGTATTCCAAACCAAGAAGAGGCGGGAGAAAGGGGAGAGACACAGCCAGTGGGTTGTCGCTCGCCCCGTGTTGCGTACAATCAGGAACCTCGCTCCTCCCCCGTCTCTCCCGCCTGTTCAGTGGTCAGGATACACGATGGCCACCACTCGGATGATACTTGCTGCGACCAGCCACGACGACAGTACATATCGGGATATCGATTTTCGGTCGATATTGATGGTAAGAATTGCCTAGCGTCGTTCGTCGCTGGAAGTATGATCCCGGCCATACGAGCTTTGGCGTGGTCGAAAAGAGTTTAAAAACAATGTTCACCATAATTTTCGCAAAATTACGAAGAAACAACGAGAAACGCACTAAAACGCCTTATTTCAGTGACATTATTCTCTGGCCTGGACTAGTTGTCCTCTTGCATGAACATGTTCACGGTGGTTGTCACCGGTAAAAAATGGGGTCAATCAAAAATGGAAGAAAATTTTAGGCAAAGCGGTATTAGTTTGGGTCTGAGAGTAGTTAAAGGCAGGGTTCTTGATAAAATCGGTTGTAAAGCTATCCTCATGGAATTGTAGATCTGGCCATCACAAAAGCGAAAATGAGTGAAAAAGTGGAGGAAAAACGCTCAGGAACAAGTTATGGCTTGGTGTCCTCCCGCCCCCAAATATCGAGGTTTGTGTAAAACCCTGTTTTGTTAACTATTATTTTGCTTCTAAACTGATTTCTAAACATTTCTGAAGACTACTGATTATTTTAGCAGCAAAATAAATGGCAGATAAGCAGGCATTAATAAAAATTGCGTTAATTAGGGGGCCGGCCGACACCGGTAATTAGCCATTATACTTTGTTTTTGAGCGTTTTTCCCGCGAATTTCCGGGTTTTTTCACTTATTTTCACTTTTGTGATGGCCAAATCTACATTCTTATGAAGAGAGCTCGGAAGTCGTTTTTATCGCGAACCCTGCCTTTAAGTGCGAAGCAACAGAGAGTAGAGCATTGCGAAAGACAGTTCCACAAAAGATTCCAGTGACAGAGCAAGCAATTCCAGAGAGACTTAAAAGGCGATGTGAGATATGAAGTTTTCGTGCCCTTCTAGTGCGTTTTTCCCGTTTTTTTTTGTGATTTGTGTTCTACCTGGGGGCCAAACAATCGAATCAGCAATGAATATCAAAATCGAAGATCATCGTGAACACTGCCTTTAGGTAGGTGCGGTCTACTCAAAAAAATCGACTCATGTTAGTTGCGAGATATCCGGATAAAATCAAGTTACTTAAGGCTCTTCTGAGTTTTTCATATTACTTGCAAGTTTGGGAGCTGCAAGTAACTCACATGGGCATAATCATGTTACATGCGACTTTTCAAACTCCCAAGTAAGCTATATTGCCCCATCAAACCTCGCAAATAACTGGCATTCACCCGAAGAGGTTCTGGCTGCGTATTGGATGGCATACTATACGTTCAATACGCCGGCGCCGGACATTGTAGAACTCCGCCAACGCGTAGCTAGATGCCTCACACGGAAACCAGAGATGCCCAGGGTTTCGGAGGCATCTAGTCTAATTTTGGCACGAGAATTTACGTAAATTACGGAAAGTTTAGCCTCAGTTGGTGAAATTTTAGCTACGGCGCCCGCATATTCTACGTAAATTCTCGCTACAGCACCCGCATATTCTACGCAAATTCTCGTTGCAGCACTCGGTCGATCGACCCACCCAGTCTTGATCCGTACTAGAAAGACGATCCCCGCTGCGATCGAGCGCATCGCCGTGTCTTCCCGACGGTCTGCAGCATACCGGCGGCCAAAATTATTTCTAGCAAGGTCTTCCAGAGAGCGACGCGGGGTCACCCTCCACAACCACCCGCAGAGTGTTAAGGCATCCGTGGATTGACTGGGCCAACACTGTTCGAACGGCATCCCTGTGTTCCGCGTAGCCAGCGCGGGTTTGAGATTGCATTTCAACACAGGCCGTCGTTCAACAAGTAGATTCTCGCTACAAAATTGTAGCGAGAATATACGGGTTTAGCGTCAGAGAGAGCACTGGCTCGAATTTAGTCTTCGTTTTTACGAAGAATACGCGCAGAATTTGCACCCTTGTAGCCTCGACACAAGAATATGCGGGTTTTAGTTATCACAGCTAAAACCCGTAAATTCTCGTTACATGGCATGGAGCGGCGTTTCAGGCCGCGCCCTCGGAGGCATTTAGCTACGCGTTGGCAGAGAATGTGTGTGGGACCCCAATGGGAGTAGACCAGGCGCGCCGTTGACAGTGCGCGCCACCCAAGTGGGAGTGTGCACGACGTCATGGAAGTTTGTGCAGGCCAAGCCGAGCAATCACATCATCCCTTGCACGATCGACTTCCGCTCATTGTTCATGTTTTTTTCGCTTTCTATGGCTACTCAAACACGGATGTCGGATCTGCCGCGCGGTTCCGGTATTCTTTCGCCGCCATGAATACAACCAGGGCGATTCCCAAGACGGTTTTTTAAGGTCAACAAGGAAAGTGTTCAGAGTGGTAAACGCATCAGCTAAAACGGCTAGTGTCGTTAGTATATCTTTTGGCTCAGTAAACTGCGCAGTATCCCGCTCGAGCTACAGGTTCCAAGAAGTTACATTCTCGGTTGGGCGTTTGTTTATACCAATTAGAGAGCTTCTGAAGCGTTGTAGAAAAATGTTCCGAAATTGACTAAAAATCCTTCCAGGTAAGTTATTCGGGGCGCCGATCACGAATCTGGGAATTATCTGTCGATTTTTCAAAATTCTTCCAGTTAGGTTATTTGGGGCGCTGAACACGAATTCGAGCTTTACCTATCGATTTTTCAAAGTTTTCAACAAAATGCGTTCAAAGCCTCAAATCGGGGGAAAATTTGAGGGCAAAATTTGATTTCTGACGATTTGCGGAACGCTACGGTAGAAATGGCTCGAAATGTTTCTCTATGAGTTGCTTGGAGCGCTAAACCCGAATCTGGAGTCCGTTTACCGCCTTCTGGCAGATTACGGTAGATTACGATGGGTACACGGTAGTTTGGTAAAAGTCTCAGATTTTACTCAAAATTTTTATTTAGGGATTATTCGGTGTGGCGAACACGAATTTGACGTCCGTCTGTCGATTGTCAAATTACTTAGGTAGATTTTGCCCCCTAAACGACATGGCACCTACCGTAACCTACAGTAAACCTCAGAATTTCGACAAACGGACTCCAGATTCGTGTTCACTACCCTAGATTACCCCTACATACAAGTTCTGAGCAAAATCCGAGAAAATGCTTTGAAACTCCCAGGAAAAGTACCCTTGCCTTTTCGCGGAGCTCGAACAACGCTAATAACTTCTTCGAACCTGCAGCTCGAGGCGGGATAGCGCATTTTTACTATTGAGCCACAAGAGATACTAACGACACTAATCATTTTCGCTGATGCGTTTACCACTCTGGACACTTCCCTTGTTGGTCCGTTTTTTTCTCAACCGGGACAATTGAAAAGCGCGTGGTTCAGTAGCGTACGTGAAAAAATATGCTAAAACGAACGATCACGTCTTAATTTGCTTATCATGTGCACAGCTGATATGAAAGGCGCCTCATCTCACTAGGGCCCTCGCTCGGCATTCCGATGCCGGCCCTGGAAGGTGACTTCGGGTCACTCTCCGGAGGCCAGCATATTTTTGGTCGCTGGGAATGTAGGGATAGTCTCACGGAGGGAGGGGGTTATTTTCACAGCGGTCCGCAGAGAGGGTAGCTCCTAGGGTATATAAAACGAATAAAAGCTCTCGAATATTCGAATAAACGAATAATTCGAGAAACTGACTCTTTCGAATATTCGAATAAACGAATTATTCAAACAATTGACTTCTTCGAATTTTCGAATGAACGAATTATTCGAGAAATCGACCTCTCCGAATATTCGAATAAACGAATTGTCCGAAAAATTGACTATGAACACTCGAATCAACAAATTATTCGAAAGTTTGACTGTTCGAATGATCGAATAAACGAATTATTCGAAAATTTGACTTTTCCGAATAATCGAATTATTCGAATGAATTCGAATACGAATAATTCGAATATCCGGCCAAAATCGAGAGTATTTGAATAAGAAGTACGGACCGAGTACGCATAATCGAACCCCCGTTCGCGACACTACCAACCTTCTTGACCTTTTTTGTATGGTATTATATAGATCAACGCTATACCAATATACTTTCACGAAAAAGACATTCCACATTATATCATTGCAGTATTCAAACCAACATTTATCACTGTCTATGAGTAGTTGTTCAACGACACGATCAAAGTCTCTGAATTTTCTAAAATATTTGCCAACAAGATCCGAATTTCTCATCAGTTTGGGGTGCTATCTACTCAGACAAACCATCGCTCGAAGCGGGACCGAAGAGCGACTCCAGCGACGCTGAGCGAATCTCGCTCGGAGCGATCTTCGGTCCCAATTGGCACTGCGGTGTCTCTTCGGGCGAATGAGTTTGCGAAATATATGCTTTAATTCAGTGGTAATCTTTAGTACTGTGTATCTTTGAGTGCATCTATTTACTTTGAGGTAAACCACAAACCTTCCATAGTTGACAGGATATCTGAGCCACCTTGGAACTAGGTGATAGCGTTTGCGAAAATTTTCGACAGAGCGTAATTAATGATTTTTAATTGATTTCGTGATTTTGCAGCTTTGGTTTCAATGGCTAAGTCCTTATTCACTAGTATTTTTCGACAATTATCGATCGTTGATTCTCGCCTTTTTTATCGATTGTTTAAAATAACTATCACTAATCGACGAAAAAAATACTAGCGATTAGGAACTTAGCCGTCATCACGTCGGCATGAATCCTAACGATAATTCGCGTTCCCTGATTGAAGGTTGGCGCAAACTCGGTGCACCTATGTAATAGCATATGACACCGAATTTGCGCCAACCTTCAATAGGGTCCGGATCGTTATTTTGAAAATCGACAAGAATCGACTTTTCAAAAAAAAACGATCGATAAATGTCCAAAAATACTATTGATTAAGAACTTAGCCATTATACTTAACTAACTTTGGAGCTTCGAAGCCAGAACTTTTTGAATAAGTCAGAAAAGATCGAAGTCGAGAAATCACAAAATCTCCTAAAAAACAATAACTACGCTCCGTCGAAATAAATTCTAATTCTAATTCTAAGAATTCTAATTCTTCTAGCTCAGACATTCTGTTTACTGTGGCAGGTTTGGTGGTTTACCTCAAAGTAGATAGGTGCACTCAAAGATACACAGTACTGAAGCTTACCGTTGAATTATAGCATATAATTCGCAAATGAGAAGGCTTTGGCACAAGTGGAAGGTAGCGTTAGATAGAAACACTGCACGAGCAGACAGGAATCTGGCCCATGCAACGTGCCCGACGACGGCCTCTGAGAGAATCTTTCGCGCTAGTGCCGTGATGCTCCCGTGAACCGCGATAGTACCGTGTTCGTCTCCCCCTAGTCCCGCGATCCGCGTTCGTTTCGCGATAGTTACCCAACTGACTCATCCGTTGGCATTCTCGTTCTCGTACCGTGATGGTACCGCGATCGTTGAGAGGTGAACCGCGCTAGTACCGTGGTGCACTCGCGATCCGCGATGGTACCGTGATAGTCTCCCCCCGGTCCCGCGTTCTCATGTTGTGAAGATTTGTAAAGCAGCGCGAAATGCGGAGAGGGCAATACCTTATAGCTTCGTGTTGATCTGATAGGCAACACTCGCTCGGGTGAAGCACCGAGAGGGCATGGATACGGTACGATCAGGGGTAGAGGTAGAGGCTGGCAGAATCTCGCGACCGTCCCGCGATAGTTCCGGGCTCGGTTCATCGCGGTTCCGCTATATAGCATCGTGGGAGCATCGATAAACGAGCGCGGTACGCTCTCGGTTTGAGACTGGCAGAATCTCGCGATCGTTCCCCGATAGCCCCATGCTAGTATCCCCTGATCCCCTACCAGAAACTCCACTCGTTTTCATGAAGCGACGGAAGTGTCTCATAAAGCGCTCTCTACCTCTCCACAATGCTCCACGCACCTCTAACCCCGCCCACATTTTGCAACGCGGAGATTCGATCACAGAGGATACGGGCGAAGGAGAGCTGAGGCTTTCCAAAGCGTAAATACTACAATTTGCAGTGGAATTCCAAGCTGAGTCCGTGATTGCAATGTACCATGGGACGGTCTGGCTAACACTGCTCGCACTGCTGTCGCCCCGAAAGCGACTGGACAGCGGCCGAGGCTGAACCGGTACTGCGGCCCTGTCCAGTGCGAATAGCAGCCTCGGCCGCTGTCCGGGCGATGACGTCCGGTTCCGCTCCGAGCGATGGTTTGTCTGAGTAAGCGGGGGCGGGGGGGGGGCTCTGTTGTATTGCACCTGGCCACGCCCATTTTTCCGTGCTGCAATCCTGATTTTGGCAGGGTAGGGAAATCCTGGATGATGCTCAAACTTAGTTCCTATTTTTCTGGATTTATTCGTTTATTCGGCCGAATATTCGAATATTGGGCCGTTCGAATATTCGAATATACGAATAATTCGAAAAATTGACTTTTCCGAATAGTCGAATAAACGAATTATTCAAAAAATTGACCTCCGAATATTCGAATGAACGACTAATTCGAAAAATTGACTTTCACGAATATTTGAGTAAACGAATTATTCGAAAACTTGACTTTTCCGAATAATCTAATAATTCGAATATTCTATTTTCCGTTTATTCTGCCGAATATTGGTTTTCCGAATATTCGTTGACATACTTTAGTAGCTCCTCACCGCAGAACTCGGCGGAGATTGCGCCCATGTTGCGGACAAAGGTGGGGTTTGCTGTGCCGTGGACCGCGACACTGACGTGTCCGTACCGAGGTCACATCATAGAATAAGTTACTTGCATCCCAAACTAGTTGTGACATTAATGTATGCTGCTCGCGACTTCAGGTTACTAGTGACATAAAGGTAAGTTGCATGAGGACTTCATGTTACATACTCAAAAGTAACATTTAACTTGATTCAAAACTTCTTAGTAGCCGAATTGCTCCCTCCATTTTTAAATATGCGCGTACTTGTGTAGAGCAGCCAATGCTTTAGTCTTCATCATGGTATTCAGAGGTGGGCGAAGTGCAAACTCGGTCCAAGGTTCAGTGTCGATTCTATGTACCTCATTGCCGATCATGTCCCATCGATGATGGTGCACCACTCCTGGCGATACTTTTCATGGATAGCTTGGAGAGAAACTTTTGGAGCGCTGCGGGTATAATGCGCTATGGCCGCTATACTGGTAACATTTTCATAGCGGCAGGATCCAGAACAATTCTGAGTGGTCTTCAATCGCTCAAATCCCCAAGATATGCTCATCAATCTGGCAGTCGGGTAACCATAAATAGACCACTACCTCCCGTTTCTGAATACGCGGAGTGGAATCGTCTGGTGAAGTATGAACGATGTGGTACAAAAAGCCGTATTCGAAGAATATTCTTTTACGTGCGCCATCCGATCTAAATAATAGGGAGTATTGTTTGCAATTTGTTGAACTCGGCTAGAAAACACATCTGGTTGAGAAGAGTATGCGGAAAAACATGAAGGACGGGCCCTGCAACCGAACTGATATATCGAAAGCAATATCGACATGCCTTGCCCGACACACCTCTCATTCTCCCTTTTTTAGAGAAGAGTTTGCAAAGAGTGGGAATTAAGCCGTTCGCAGAGCTGCTCTCCCTCTTACTCGTGATAACCCTGTAAATTAATTTTTTCGTAATAAAAAACTAGTTAATATGCGTATGTCGAATGTATAGAGAAGAGACCGGTAAAATGAAAGCGTCTGCGGTTCACAAGGAGAAAGTAGGGAGAGTACAAAGCAATACATTATCTGTTGATATTGTTGAATGGGCAACAAGGATATAATACAGACCTGTCCATTACAAGCTCGTATTGTTTGTCCTAAATCTTCTCCGCCACATAGGTTTCCGCTGGAAGCCAATCGCACAGACTAGAAAACCTGACCTCATTATTGTTGTTAGGAAGAAAGATGCTTTGTGATCCATTGATCCTCGGTTTTTGCTCGGGAGCAATATTATATCGTAGTCAGCGCGCCGCCATTTCCTGACTATCCTCATATAAAAGATAGGAAGCAGCCCATGCGGGCAGCCATTGCCAGAAACGGCCGGCTACAGGTAATGTTCAACCCAAGCCACTATGCAATAAAACATCTTCACGGCTCAACCTACCAAAACATCATGCTCCGCGGCATACGACCTGTTAGAAAGTGCGCCCATTAATCACACCAAAGAGAGTCTAGAAGGCGGCTGTGTTTGTTATAAACATCCGATCGCTTACCAGAGTGAAGTTTTCGATTACTTTGATTATCGTTGTTGATCCTCCGAAACCCACTCGTCTTATTCGTGAAAGTTTCATTACCTACCGCTATTAATACGATTTCTACGGATCTGAATCTGACATTCCCGACTTCGAAAATAACGGAGTCTACACCGACGACAAGTTATCACAACGCCTTAAATACCTAGTGACCACAACTGTAACACATAACCCCTTTTGAGCTCGTAACTGTGTCCGACCATCCAACCAACAACGGGTTCGAATCGAGGGAGATGCATCACCTGACGGTTATGAGATTACCGAGTTCGACGAGAAACGTGGAACCTCCAGAAGACGGTTGGTGGGACAACCTTTGCGCTGTGGAAAGAATGCGGGAATTTGACAAAATTCGCGCCCCATCTCATAAAAAAGCTAGGGTCAAGACTCGGAATCAGGGAATAAAAAAAGACAATAGAGATGGCTACAAAAGCATTTGACCTCCCTCGCGATCTCCCTTCATAACAAGCTAGGATGCATGCCAAACTCAAATAGTCATTTTCTAGCTTTTCTGAAAACAACACCCATGATAAGTTTTCATCGAAGTCACAATTTTTATGAATATCGATTCCACCTTTCATCTTTTTTTCATCGTATACATGTATTTGAACTACTTCCAACTACCGAATGGCATCGAGCGATCAAAAAGATTGAAATTGCAATCGCATCAAAAAAGGAGAATAAAAGCTGACCTTGTAATGATGTTCAAAATAATCGCTCGAAAAGTTTCTATAGACCCTACTCTGTTTTTTTGGCACTACACTGACGAGGAGCAAAAGAGGAAAGCTTAGGCTCTATGTCTCAGTCGCAAAATCGAACACAAGATTGAATTTCTTCACATATAAAACTGCAAGGGAGTTGAACTCACTACTAAGTGAGAACGAAACATTATTTTTACGTCTCTGCAGGTTTTAAAAAATCTGATAACAAACCGAGTCTAATCAGATACTTCAGCATCCAAAGCCCTAATGCTCTGCTGCCAGATCATTTTCTCTGTTTATTTTTATGTATTGATCACGTGTGATTTCATCCACTCTTTGAATAAATAAATAAATGTAATCTTTAAAGGCACAGTCCACGGTCAGAGTCGTTTTCCTGTTTTTCCCGCTATCTTCAAAACGGTCCCGTGCTGATTCTAATGATCTCTTTGGAATCGTACAAGACCTTCTGGAAACGGAGTTATGGTCCCTCAAAAATTGAGCTGGGGAAGCATGGTGGAGGATTTGTCCGAGGCTTGTAACTTCCGTCATTTGCAGCCGATCTATGTGAGCTGACCTGCGTAAAGAGAGAAGTTATGAATAAACGGAGCCTAACGGTTCGCAATGCTTTTCTTGTCTACTACCACTCCAAACTCCAGGCCTTTCGTGAATACTCAGTGTTTTGCTTTGTTCTACATATGTCTCCCTACATCATTTTGATGCTGATGTTTCATATTTTCTGACGCTAATTTTTTATAGTTTTGGAATACTTCGCTCAACGGCATGTATCACCATTAAATATGTGCTTATAAATATTGCATTGTCTTTTTGACTCTTCTTTCTACTACGGCAGCCCCTCATAGAAATGGAAAACAGTTTTTAGAGTGCCTCAAACGCCAAGAGGATCGCTACGTTTTCACAGCATTTCACCAGTACTCAGGCAAACTGAACGAGCGGCGATGGCAATGGCAAAAGGCCGGCCCCCCCCCCCCCCAGCTGATTGACAGCGGGTCGCCAGCCTCATTTTCTGAGCAGTTTTCTCTAGTATCCCAAGCGATGAAGCGGATAACGACTTGTAAATACCATTGAAGACTTGAGTGGGCAGTAAATCCCCAATTAGCCTGATTAAATCATGCTGACTGTTGAGGGCAGCCGAGTGTCAACTTGCGGAGACGCACCCACCTTGAAGGATAGCAGGCAAGGGCACCGACGCAAACCTGAACCCGTAGTAAACCCGAGTCAGCCTGATTAAATCATGCTGACTGTTGAGATGGCCGCCGAGTGTCAACGTGCCTTAGGATGAAATTTCGGAATAGACGGAAAATTTCGATACGCGGGATTCGAACTATGGTTGAATGCTCCACAGCGTGCGATCCTCCGACTGCGCCAATCCGTACCTAAAATCCAACTCTGACAATCATTAGTGAAGAGGGAGCGTACTAGGGTTCTCGCAATCAATTTAGTCAGACGAATAGGAGCTGCGTCGGCAGAGGGCTGCTCGCAATCGAAACCCCGTTGACCTGTTATGCCGCCAACGCCGCACGGCCAGCTGCAGTCATCGCGCCTTGTCCACTCCTCAGACTAAATTTGATACGCAAATCATACGTCCTTTGCAAAAACCGCGCCCTTGACGGGACTAGAGCCTTCGTCACGTTGCGTAAACACGACGGCAAGTCTGCGACCAATTTTCAATTGGCCAAACGGTTCTGCCATCACACAGCAGCTTTTCGTACACTGAAGGGGGCTAGCGCAGCTCTACGGGGAGGGGGCGACCCACCGAGCACCGACGCTTGCCCCCTCTAAGGAAGGAGCGAACGCCGAAGTGATGATTTGGCTTGATAGGAGCTCTGCTGTCCCTGCTCTGAAGCCCTGCCATCACTGCCCCAAAGCACTGCCGTCACGGCTCCGGAGCACTGGCGGCACCCTCCCCCCAGAAAAAGCGGTCCGACCTCCATCAAAAATATCCTTTTCTGATAGGAACTCAACCCGTCCAGGGCAGGCACTGTTGGGCCGAATGCGGCACTCTATGAAGTGAGACCTATCTAAAACCGGTTGAGCATGTGATCGAGATTACACGAAAAACCACATCAAATCGGGACAAAAGTTCACGTGATCGATGATACGTGCGTTTGGCCTACAATGGCTTTCCTGATCTCTACTGTCATAAACTGCCCTCTCCGACTCCTTCGCACCTCTTTCGTCCCTTCTCTCGGGGGAGCGAGCGCCGGGCGAGAGCAGGGCCTCGGCTGTCGCTACCCCAAATCGAAAACGGGCTCTGTTGTCCGGCCCTCGCCTCCTCGCAGTGTCTGAGTTGGTCATTGATCGTTCGACGTCTCATCGGCTGATTGAAAAATCACCACAGCAGTCCACCAAAGTTCATCCTAACTTTTCGCTCGGCTGATGGGGGTTAACTACATGCCCTGGTGGGGTTGATAAACCAGGCTGAAGTCAGGTTGACAATAAATCTTCCCAAAAATTGTGTACTGCAAAATAGGACAGCTATTTGAGAGAATATTCAGCTGAAGTCGTAAGTTACAAACAGCAAGTCATGACTCGAGATGAAATTCGCGACGAAACGCAAAATTGCGTCTTTTTTGTGGACTTGAGTCATGGAAACACACTAGCTCGGGTTGGAAATCGTCGGCTCCATAGTTTTTCTTATTAGTAAATCAATACTGGCAACAAGACATCCACTTCCAGTTATTGTCCACATCTTCGTCAAATTGACCGACGACAGACGATGTTTATCTGGTAGCGATTTTCGATGCTTTCGGCATGTGCGATCGCTCGTTGCAATTCCTTCCGCAGCTTGCTTTGGTCGACCAGACAATGATCCATCTTAACAAAAGACAAGCCACGTCTTTACGTGGGACTTCAACGTTAGGATGTTTATTTCGAGATAGTTTTCCTGACTAATTGAACCAAACAATGCATAACAACATAGAAAGTGGATCTTATACATAAAAAACGAATCCGAGAAACGGCCATGTTTCTCGTTGAGACTAATAATGTAACACAGATCGAGAAAACGAGTAACAGTCCTTCTATTGACATTTCTGTAGCCTTCGAGATTTGTAGGTGGTATGGCTATTAGAGGCCAACTAATAAATATACCACCTACAAACCTCGAAAGCTGCAGAAATACTAATAGAAGAACAACTATGTAAACATGCCGAGGTTGCAGGGCAGGAGAAGTTGGAGACTACTGACAGTATCAAACTTCGTATGCCTGATGAAAATTACGAAGTTATATAAAACATCGGGTACGAAAAACCAATAGCATTTTCACTATTCGACAAAGGAAAAATTTGAATTAGGAGTATCAATGAATGGGACGGGAAGATGAATGGGAAGAATCCTTGCCGCGGTTGCGATTCCAACAACGAAGTCGACGAGATCAAGAATCACTCCGGTCAGTCTGCATACTATTGCCTCTGAAGATGGGCGAACAGTTTCACGTTTGCTTGCTACGTTCTGCCATTTTTCATGTCGATCCGGGTTCCCTTGAACCGTTTCGCTACAAAATCCATAAGTGAGATGAAATTTTCCCGAAAGTCAGCGGGAAAAAAATGTAGAAATATATTCAGCCATAAATTATATTCAACTCCGCAGTTATGTTGTCCGACTAGAGGCCCAATAGCCGGAAGCAATACCAATTTGCATTTCCAGTTTTCAGTGATAGTTATTTCCTCACTCCAACTGCCAATCATAGCTGAGAAGCCTTTGCCACTAAATCTTGCTTTAAACTAGTTTCAAGTCGTTTTTGTGGATGCGTTTACCGCACAGTTAAGTAATAGGCAGTAGTATCACACTCGGCTTCCGGCAGTGGGACAGGAAGTGACGAGCTTCGTTAAAAGTGGCGCTGAGCCTCACACTAGCGGCCGATGACGAGTGCTTTCCGCATATCGACGCTCGAAACGGTCCCAAGTTCCTGTAAAACTAGGAACAAATTTCAGAACGTAGACATTTTGAAACAGTAAATAGTAACATAACATAGCGTTCCGTATCTCGCGTTCTTCTTGGGACCATCCTTTCAGCTTGAACCTCACAAAGCTTTACAGAAGGGTTTTAAAGGTATGGCCATTGGTATACGTTGCTGTCGCTGCAGCCACAGACTTAGCCAGGTATAACTAGCCGTGTTGGACAAGAACCAACCAGTGCCTGCGCCATTGCAGAGGCTGCCGTGGCAATAGTTAGCATTCGCACGTTGCGGCGACGGGTCGCTGACGGGTGATGGAGTTTGTAAAGACGTAACCCTCTCTTACCCCGTGGCAGAGGCGACAGTCCGCCCTTTCACAGCGTTTCCCTTATTTCCGTATAAGACCGATACCCTCTTCACCTATCAAACAATACTACCGGATACACACGTAAGCCATGGCTTGACGAAGGCAGCTGCTTGCGCGCAAGCGACGACTCACGGTAAATTTGTTTTGACACAGATTGTAGTTTCATGAAAAGACAAACACCATGTGACCGCGGAACCCCATGTGCGTTGATGGTTCAGGCACGTATGTGAGGAGGTCGCTACCCTGGTTGATGGTGGGTGGTGGAGGTCAGGGTGAGTGAGTGAGGCGAGTGCTGAGCGCGCCGGAAAACAAGCAATGCAAAGGTTGATGAGCTGACTTTTGGGCCAAAATCCACCACTGCCGGACGTCGCACAAAATGATCGGTCAGCTACAAAAAACAGACACGATCACGTCAGAAACACAAGCAAGGGACACTTAGGCCCACATCACACCAGTCAGAATATGGGAGTGAGCCACAACACGCTCAAACAAAATCCCACCAGCTATCACCCACACGAGGCACTCAGGCCAAAGTGCGACCAGCGACCACCAGAATTAAGCGGGAGCCACAACACGCTTACACAATTGTTACCACGAATCATAATCAGGTCCAAAAAACCTCAAACTTTGGTAAAAAAACCACCACAAAATTCCGACCTCATAACAAAATCAATGAACTGTGCTGAGATTCCTCAGCACCTAAATACGAAAAAACAATAAACAAAACACTGAAAGGGTTGAAACAACACAAACGAGGGGGAACACAAACACAGCCATTAAAAAACAGCACGCCGGCAAGGAGGGGGCGGGGCCGTTTCATCCACTCGCAAGATGTGCACGTTTTCCCGTTAAACGGAAGGCGGGCCTGGTCCCGAAACGAAACGTTGTTCGGGAACCTTCTTCGTCGACTTGAGAAGCCAGCCCAAGCGTTGGGTCATTTCACTTGTCTCCGCCGCCAGACCTCCACCGTTTTGTCCCCCTCATTCTCCTCTTGGCCTGGCCAGCCATTTTTTCTTCTTCTGCACCAGCAATCAATAGATTGCTGGTGAATTCACATTCACACTCCTCCGCCCTGCCTTATGTTGATCCCCTCGCTCATCTGCCTATACTTACAAACCGCCCCCGTTTGATGCCGCCGCCCGATGAACCCACGCACACACACCGCCACCGCTCAGCCGCCGCTGCCGTTGATCCCTCTTGCACCCACCGCCGTTCGACGAATCCGCCGCCCGAACCCACGCTCAGCCGCCGTTCGACGAAGCTGCCGCCCGAACCCCTGCTCAGCCGCCATTCGACGAAGCCCCCGCCCGAACCCTGTATGTACATCCGCCGCCATCGGTCCCGCTGCCAGCTAAGCTGAAGATGCTGATAAATTAATATTTGTTTTGGGGCATGCAAATTTGTTAAGAAACTTAGGAATTTTGTTGCTAAGAATTTCCTCATGTTGAATCCTCTGGTGCTCCCCACGTGTGAATTTTGTTACTGCCTTACCATTTTACGAGATTTTGTTCATATTATATTTATGACTCGTTCGTTGAATTCGTTGGTTGTTATGTTATAAATGTTCAATTATTTACCCAAGTTCGAGGTGTCGATCGGGTAGCACCGCGACTATATTGTGTGTTGGTGGTTCAAATTGTGCCCTTCCTGCCTTACCGGCGTAGCATTGCGAGCGATAAAAGGTGAGCCATACAGTGCAGTAGTTAGAAAGTATGGTTTTCGTTTTCTTTCTAGTCTGACTCATGTACCAGGTGTCTGGCCGTGTGGGGTTGGCGGCCTCACTGGAAAATGGCGTTTCGATTAGCGTGGGGTGATCTACCTTCGCGGCCCCGTCCACTCCTCAGACTAAAATGATTGCGCGCACTCTAAGTGGGTACAACTGGTGCATCGACGTCTTTTGATATCGTGGTCGATTTTTTCTCTTTGTAATTTTTTCTCTCTCACAGTTTATGTTTGTGCCAGTCCACAGACATCACATACAAACTATACAGACCAATAATTTTCGGTTGACAACAGATACAGAGAAAAACAAACCGTCACAATCAATACACTGGATCGATTCAGTTCAGATCGACTCGGTAAACCTCAGACACAATCAATCACCAAGTGGTGCAGAAAGGTGCAGTTGACACGCACATAAGTTGTTTTTAAACTTAGGCTTCACACAAAATTCTCAACAGCCTAACACAAGACCAGCAGTGGCAATCACGTACAACACACACTTATCGTCCATCACTGGATGAGGGATCGCCGCGACGCTGCTTGGCGGGAAAAATTGCGTGATCAATAGCCACTCTCCCTTCGTTTTCCCGCGCGCATTTTTTCCCGCCAAGCAGCCGCGCGGCGATCCCTCATCCAGTGATGGACGATACAATCGACTCTGTGTTACAAGTCACACTGATACCGACACATTGTCAGTGGCTTCCTGTAGTTACACATAGACATTCATGAGGACCTTCTTTCCGACACGTATCAGCTTGCCACTACCGGTTCACAGTGATCCACAGCGCGAAAGAAATCTCAAATTGTGAGATCGAGGTACCGATTAGCAGTACAGTTGTTTTTTTTTCATTACACATTTATTTTCCATACAAAGTTTACAGGCATACTACATTGTTCGCTGTTGTCTATTGTACAAAACAAACAATACACAGAAACACTTTATTCAAAGCAACCATGCAGAGAACCACCAACACACACTCAACGTTAACGTCGACGATTCCCAGGATAGCCCCTATTTTTCAATTATCGTAGGTGTCTCACAGAGAGATAGCCGCGCTCAGCAGTTGGGCGCGAAATCGTTCGATAGCCACTCTCCCTTCGTTTTCCCGCGCGCAATTTTTCCCGCCAAGCAGCGTAGGGGCGATCCCCAGTGATGGACGATAGGATTTTAGGTCTGTGCTGAACAAATTCCCCTAGCCGCGCGGAGAGCCAGGTGAAGGAGCAGCGTACGCGCGCAACGCTGCGCGGTAATTTAGTTTTGCACAGCCTATACAGGGGGGAACAATCGCAATTATAACAGAAATGAACTGAAAATCAAGCTAAAGTTTTTGTTGAGCACCCTAAATGACTCCCTTGATCACATTGGATAAAGTTTTTTGAAACACGAGGAGACGAGATAGCTGGGCGTGGTTTATCCCTCCTTCGGCCAATCCCAACGTTTTAGAGAGTGGTAAGACCACGGTTCATTGGCGGACGGGAAGATCAACCCCGCTCCGTACTCCCATCTTCCCCTGTACCGGTTTTTCTTGACTGATACAGTCCAAAAACTTGCATAGTTGTAGTCATCCTTAATATTAGGCTAGATCTGAACGCTTCGAAGACACGCAACACCCTCAAAAGCAACTTCTCGCATAGAGCTTACCGTCAGCGGGTGCGGTCTTCGTTAAGATGCTCTCTACTACTCCCAACTATGCTGTGGATAATGCATCAAACATTATTAATGAAGGCTCTCTGTTTAAATAGTTCTTTTAGTACACATCGCTTCAATGTTTACATTGTCTTTCAGTCTATTGAAACGATTGCGGAGGAGAAAAATCGGGCTTTGCTGGGGACGTACCGCAATCGAGAGCCCCTTTTGGTGCTTTTGAGGGGCTAATGTCCGCACGAGGCATTCGATGAATGATATTGAAGTGAGAACTTCGAGAATTTTTTTTTCGCGGCGCGAAGGTTTTCGCAGTCTCAAAGACGTGCGTATCAGGATAAATGCACATCTGATATCAGGCGAATCTACGAGTTTGCAGTTTTTGGGCGTAATTCCTTTCCATTGCATTTCATACCGCTTCGACTTATTAAAGTTTTTCTTGCCAGGCATTACCGCTCTTCGAAAATCTCTAGCCAGAGCATCGTTTCTTTTTCATGGTGAGTCACATTCCCCCGGAGTTTTTCTTTCTTTCCCCTTCCACTTTTATTCATTGATGCTGCCTATAGGCTCTAGGTTGCTGCTCGATGCGGCTACGCCGCATGGTCGCATTTCCCAGTGGCAAATCTTTCCACATCTGAATTACCGTATAAAAATTCAGTTCCGCAGTTGCGGACAACCGCCACGCGTGACGATAATCGCCGTCACGACCACAGCTTGTCCCTGCATGATTATCATAGTGCTGCGTGTTGCAGCAGCGCTTGTACGTGAATGCGGAGCGGAATTTAATACCGAAAAGGACCGTCACCTACCATTCTTTCGAAAATAAGAATCGACACTTGCCTCGTCAGCAGGGTCAAGCAACCTGTCGGACAGAATGCGTTCGATTTTGCGACCCCCTCCAATCGTGACAAAGCTTTGTTACCCCTTCCTTAACAATAGCCCTGCTGAGTTCAAGGCAGATCTGCCCACTTTGCTGAAGATTTGAATGCTTGCCAAAATTGCATCTCCAAATGGGTTTTGGTGGCCTTTCAGTGTCATGTAGAGTTCGCGCAATAATTCTAGTCTGATGAATGGACGGGGCTGCGACAGGAGATCACCACGCATGAATCGAAACCCCATTCTCTAGTGAGGCTGGCGACCCCGCACGGACCGCCGCCTGGTCCATGCGTCAGACTAGATCGAAAATGGACACCATACATTGCTCTGATGGGCCATAGCTCTGTGATTTGATAAAGTAGACCAATAAAAAAATAGGAAAAAGTGAGGCCGCTCATGAACACAATGAAACACGACACGACGATTTCCAGAATGCATGGGGAAAATTATCTTTTTTCCTATCGGCAAGGTATTCCACGAGGCGCTGTCGTTGTAGTCTGGCCTGGTTTGGAACATTACATATCCGGTGATACGTATGATCTTCATGGCCAGTGTGAACAGGTGGAAATCGTGCTATAGCCTCTCTCATTGATATTCTTCTTAGCATGAAGTTGTGTAAAATCTGGAAACAAAACTTCTCAACTCATGTTATCAGCTTTCCGCAGAGGTAGATAGTATTCATTTTCGGAGTGAGCTTCATTGGACGCCGGCTTATAATCTCCTATGCGCATTCTACACTGCACTGTTACTTTGCTTCACATTTTCTGTACTCTGATCCCTGGTTTATGGTGTGCGACCAAGTGCATTTCACTCCCGCTAAGTCGGGGTAGCACTGAAAACTTACCGCTGCGGCAATGACCTTCATCTTACAATTCTCACCTTCATATATAGGGCGGTGAAAATACGGAATCTAGACTACCACCCAAAAACAATTTCAACTATTTGCTGAGCCCTGAAAATGGTTGCTAGAATTTGAAATGAATGTCATATATCAATCTACGAACTTGTGTGGCGAAGGCATGGTTGTAGTGAATTTTAGCCAGCGATGTTTCTGCTTCAGACTGGGTGAACGGACGTTGCATATACACGGCCTGGCCGAATCCACCATCAGCGAGCACGTGATAATTAACGATGCCGTTGTTGGCAAGTGGCTCGGGGCGAAGGATGTCATCGATGGCTTTTTCCAGGAATAACTTCAGCTGTGATGAGTTGTACAGCCCTAAACGTGTTGGTACGCAGCTCTGTAAACGGAGAAACAAAATCATTCACTCAGAACAAACCTGCGTCTCTTATCTTCCCTTTTCCTCCGCAATCAATGGCCATGAACCAATAATTATTGTCGACGAAGGCAAGCAAAACAAGGAAGAGAAGGCAAGCAAAACAAGGAAGAAATACCTTTGAAGTTGTAGTTCGAACTGCCCGTGTTATTCGGGCACTGAAATGGAACTGTCATAACAGGAAATTAACTGCAGTTACTGTGTGAGCAAAGCATACTACGCGACGAAAATGTTTTCCATTTAGTGCCGTTACCCCTCTTGGGTAGCCGAAGTTTTGCATCAATCCTGTGGCATTTTCGTGCCACCTCGTTCGTGTAGGTGGAGACAGTAGCTTCGAGGATAGTTCTGAGGAGAAAGAATTCCATTCTTTCCTGGGTATCTACAGAAGCGGGCAATATTATCGGAACACCTCATTCCGAGGGATTCGATCCTTCACGCATATTCTTCAGTTAGATATGTTGATCAACAGTGTCTTCAGAAAAATGATTGGCTTGAAAGCTACAGCATGCGTGCTTCACAACAGTCGCCACAGTGGATATTGCAAAATTAGTATGTTGGGACATGCACGTGTGCAACATTCCCTGACCAAGGTTACTTGAATAATTTTTTGGTTTCGTATGTTTCTCAAACACGGCAAAGGAGAAACACCCACTGGAGAATCGATGGCCTGTGCCGAGCTGATATGGAAGCCCAATGTGTCTGTTTGTGATGCAGTTTGTGAATCACTACTAAGGAATCTCTGAACAAGTTACCTGAGACTTTAACGAAAGTTGCTTGATGGCTTCACGGAACATAAAACTTGAGTATTTGAACCGACGACGCTATCGTCCTGCCTCGAGAGTGCCTCGTATGCCTCCCTAGGAGACAGCCCGCCCCGAGTAAAGTTAGTACATGAGCGATAAAATAACACATTTAAGTTCCACGTCAGTAGTTAACGTCACGTGTAAGTCAAATCGCACCGAGCAACATACTTCCGTTGTTGAAGGTCATATGTAACTTAAAGTTACGAAGATAAGTCGCAGGTAACATGTTCAGTCCTTAGTTCGCACGTAACTTTGCCAGAGATTCCCGAGTAGTCCTAACGAATCCTCCCATACTTCCGGCGTGGTGCGTGTGTAAATAAGAAAGCTTCACGGGTCCGGAGTGGCGAGAATGTCATCGAAGGTTATGAATAGGATGTTAACCGGGGCCTCGTGCTCCGGAAGCATATAGAGACGATGCTATGGTGTCTTTTTAGAGAGCAACCGCAAATGACAGACATGCACGTACACCGCGTGGACTGGCGTGTTTCCTGAAATTTCAGATTAGGAAACACTCATGGGAGCACCGACTTCCTAATCGCTTTCCCTCGAAATTTACATCGTTTTCGCAGGAGTGTCTGAGTATCGGCTCCATATCAAGCGTCTTCCCCACTAAATCGACAGCGGTTGGAGTAAGTTTAACGCGTGTGGGTGCATACCTGGAATGCTGTCTAGCTGGTAGTGTCCTAATGAAGGAGTCCTATTAAGAAGCTATTGACTTCAAAAAGTAAATGATCAAGTAACTCTTACACAGCTGAGTATGGTTTGGAAGTTGAGGAAATTCAGCTTCATTGGGATGTTTCGGCAGTCAGTAGATTAAAACAAGAGCCTAGATAGTGTGACATAAAGAAATGGCATGATAGTTCACCAGTTTCATTCAATGGAAGGGGTCAGCAGAAAAACATACAAAGCTCGAAATTACCTTGATTTCACCTGTTCAGCTTATTGACAAATGCAATTGCTAATCACTACATGAAAAACAACGACACAAATAATATAGCGTTGAAACAGATACAATATATAGAATCCTGTCAGGAAAAGGCTTCTGCCGAAAAGCAAGCAAAAATCCTAGATCACAAAACTCTACCTGTAAGGTGGGAGCGCAATTCATAGGAACGCTTCCCTGCACACAGATAACCAGGCTCACGAATACACACAAAATAATAGCAGCTTTATTCTGTTCTCGCTGAACCTGTAACTAATGCCCTCTTGAGAAATTTAAATTTGCATTTCGTCAATGCTGAGCTTCCACTCTCTGGCACGATTCGGGTTCATCTCTGCGTTCGAACGCAACTAAATTGCCATGTTCGTGCCTGAAAATGATTATATTTAAACCCAACATTAGCGTCGTCGTCTATTTCGGACCACAATTTACTCAAGTTCATCGCATGCGTCCGTGCTGGAGCCTTAAAGCCGAATAGAGAGGAAACTAAAAATTTGTCATACGAAATACGAATATCTTCTACGATTAACATAACTTTTTCGGGAAGAGGCGGGCCCCGAGCAGTTGGACGGTGTGCGAAGTAGAGGAGAGTGAAGAGAGGACGGAATACTGCCTACAGACTGCTTGTTCTGCGTTCCGCTGTGCCTTTAGTCCAAACTGCAATGGTCATTAGTTGCTGAGCATTAGCAATGAAGTCTTCCTATTGTCTGACATTTACTTCGCGTGCATCCTACCATTCGCACTCTATCGTTGTCACCATCCTCGCACCGCACACGCAAACCAAGGAGCTTAGCAAATTTTGCTTCGAAATGAAAGCATATGTAAACATTCTTTGTGCATAGTTATCATGTAGTTTTGGAAACTTGAAATAAATGCAGGCACTCACATTTTGTATCGATTGTGTCCAGGTTCAGTGATATCCGTGCACTTGAGAGCGTTCAAAAACTTCAAGACTATCAAAGGTGTGATTCGCTCGTCTCTTGCGACTTTCACTGAGCCTTGGCGCAGAAATCCGCCTCGATGAGGTCTGCTCTGCTGTCAACGTGATTCTGAAACAATTCTGCACAGCATTATATAAAAGCAATGAAGTCTTCCTATTGTGCTGAACGTGATTATGAAACAATTCTGCACAGCATTACATAAAACTGAACTGGAAGCAAACACTCACCTCTCGTGATAAATCCTAATCGATCGTTTACACGTCTACTGGTGTAGGCGAACTCACTCTGGAGAATTGGTTGCTGGAACAAAGTGCACCATTAGAATTGGTAAGGTTACACAAAAAAGGATGGCCAAGCTTCCATCTTCTTCAGAAGGTTGTCCGCATGACATGCTCCATATGTACGGCTTAGATGTGCACGTAGGTCCTTCTTCTTCCTCGAGTAAACATCGCTCAGGTTTTTGAAGACATTGGCCATGACCTGAAAATATGATTTTGAACATTTATATGAAAAGAGAAATATCATGTATCAAAAACCGGAATCGTCGTAACACACCTTCAAAACTGCGATGGACTTTCTGTGGCAGATGCATTTCAGAGCAACCCTATTTTCGCTCATTCACTAGGGAAAAGAACTCGAAATCCACTTTGTCGGTCGATTCAGAATATTACAACGATGCAAAGGTGTTATTTGCTGTCAGTACACATCGAGTTCAGCGAGAGCTGGATTCGAAAAACGGAAGATCTTACAATTCAATCACTTATTTCCAATACCCTTGCAAATTCAAAGTGCTATTCTACGATGACTCTCCTCCTGTGGCCGCAATACCCGCCGCGTTGGATATACACATTAAAAAGAATCTGTACCTTTTTTACAGTGCTTACTTTCTCTCGTTTTGTTTGATACACCAGCTTATCCATCTTTTTCCTCAACGTGATATATTGGGAAACAGTGCTAACGATTAACAAAAACAGGTTTCGTGAAAACGTAGGAACGCTTTCGAGGCTGAGCAGTGAATGCTTCCACACTCCTTTTCGGAGTGGTATAACATGTACAAAATCAGAAATCTAGTTTTTCTCGAAAGTTTTCAAAAAACGTGGTAAAAAAACTGTATCAGCCAATACTTCTTCATCGGATGAGCTTTTGGCACTTCGCGCTTTCGTCAGACATTAGAATATTTAGTATAGTTCAAACATCAGAGACGTTGTGCCATAATAGGCAAACTAGCCTGAAATGGTGGGCTTACAGCCCAAACCAACAGACGCGACCACTGCGCAGTATCACCATTTTACTGCCGTAAAGTAGCAACGCACCCACAGTGATGCTCCTATAAATCAATTATATTACAGTAATTGTGAATAATTACCGCAATCATGTAACGTCGGCATTGGTCTTTGCGCTCCCCATTGAAGATTGGCGCAAACTCAGGGTACCTGTGTTAGAGGAAAAATATGGATAAGCTGGTGTATCAAACAAAATAAGATAAAAAAGCGCTGCAAAAAAGTTACAGATCCGTTCGAATGTGTATATCCAACGCGGCGTGTATTGCGACCCCAGGAGGATAGTCATCGTGAAATAGCACCGAGTTAAATTAGGTGCAGGGTGGAAATATTGAAGTGACGGAAAGGAAGATTTCCCGGGTTTCGAATCCGGTTCTCGCTGAATTCGATGCATAATAAAGACAAATGGAAGCATGGCATCTTTATGATATCCTGAATCGACCGAAAGAGTGGATTTCGAGTTCTTTACACTAGTGAATGAGCAAAAATTGGGTTTTTTAAAAGCCGGTCGTCATGACTTGGATTTGACGATCGTTTGTTAAAATAAACTGGTTTCGAACTGAAATAGTTGAAGTTGTTTTCGCTAGTGCTTGCAGGGAACCAAGAAATCTTAAGAATGTAGGTTCTGTCTCGCCGGCACCGTTACTGTTGGACCAATTTCTCACGGATCGTACAATTACGCGTCTCCAGAATGCGATAATTCTTGTCACATCGGATATTCACCTTCTGGGCCCACAGCACTCCTGCTTTTGTATGGCATCTTTCGTACTTCTCACCGCAAGCTCGGTGGACTATGAAATTTCTTGCCGCGCGGTTAGAACTTTCGTAGTCCACCAGGGGTCGGATTCATCAACGCGTGTCAATGGGTAGGGTTAAGGCGTTGGCAGGTTTGGAAATTACCCGTAAGAGCCTATGGTATCCTACCAGAGCAGTGTGCGATGAGGACTATGAGAGATGCCTATAAGGGAGGATTGTCGCGAAGATTTATGCATGTAAAATTCATGACGCGGATAGTATAGAACAAAAGTGAATGGAGTGGAGAACTGAGTAAACCCAGACGAATTTGAAATGGTCACGTGCTTCGCAGTGGCCTAATATATTTGGCCGGCAGATAGTGCATGCGTGGTCCCGCCGCGATTCTTTGCAGACGAAGACATTTGTTTACGTCTCGTCAGACAGTTGCTGTGCCTGTTTCTTGCAAACTTTTTGTATATCTTTTCATATTTCTTGATTCCTATTTGTTCTGTACCAGACACAAGCTAGGCGCGCACCCGTCCATTCAACAGGGAATGCAAGCCACAACGTATTGTAAGAGGGACGTAGAGAAATGAACCGATTTCTCAAGCAGAAACTTTTTGTTCCTCATTTTCTTTCTCAAAAGTTTCTGCTCATTCTTGTAGTGAGGCGATCATTAGAGGCTACGGCAGTCGTCGACAGTGGCATATGGCATTTGCGATGCAGGTGTTCAAGTGCTCAATAAGATGCGAGTTTGTTGGTGTCAAGTGAAAATAAGTGTTTAGTGACGAGTTAGGTGTAGCTGAGTTGATTACTCTAAGAAAAATTGCCGCGTCAGTGCCGGGAAAGTACCGCGACCCTCGACTGGGCCGCGATAGTTTCGCGATACTACCGCAGCGCCTCCGTGATCAAACGATTTTGTTGCCGTGTCTTGAGCCTCGGCATCGCTGCGATAGTACCGCAGCGGCTCCGCGTTAGTACCACGCCGGCTCCGCGAGGATGCAGCAGTGAACCCGAGTGGAGTACGAATGTACTATCCTGTGTGGCAAAACGAGATTATCGCCAGTTCGACTACACAAATTTGAGGTACATTCCGTATTTCCTTGGGTGCAAAAGCGGCGTTAACTTCTGTCCCTATTAGACAGAGGACGTAACGACCGCAGGTGCGTATTTTTGTTCTTAGGCCCCCGAGTTATGTTATCATTCTTAAATAACTTCAAATCAGAAACTCTGCTGTAGCCTGTAGGCTCCGAAGCGGCACTGTGGCGGAGCCGCAGCGGCAATTCCTCTCAGAGTATAAGCTGGAGTCGTCGACTTATACGTAGCCGTATTTTGCTTTTTTTGAAACTTTAGACTGTTTTCCTATAAGTCATTGACTCATCTGGAGCTATATTTCGCCGTTCGCAGACTAGGCATTCATGAGTGTTTAGATGGCGTTAAATATCGATAGAGCTTAATTTGCACTTTTTGCCTATGTAGTTCAGGATATTGTGATGAGTTAAGTACCTTTGACCATAGGTTGGATTCTCCTTCTTGTAGAGCTGTGAACAGAAGCTTGTGGGTAGATTCCTATGTGTTATTAGGAGTCATTGAATATTTAAATGCTGTAATTCAAAGGTGGCAGGTAAAGGCGAGGTAGTGGTCGAGTGCGGCTGGAGTCAGGTTCCTGGCAGGCTGGTAGTAGAGGGATGAATGGCACAAAGCTAGTGTTTTCAAAGGCCACCCCGATACTAATTTTATATGGCTTTTCCGATTGTTCCCCGCTAATTTCTCCTTTGCTCTAGGGGGAGTAGTAACAACTTCATCTTAATTGTTGGCGTCAATCAGCACGATTTCGGTGTTGATCAGAGTAAATGAAAACAAGATCTAAGTATAGAAGTTTGAGGTACACATTATAGTTGTACAATTTCGAAAAAAATGTCGAACGGAGGAAAATCCAAATTTTCTCGTTCGAAATCTTTTCGAACGAACGAAAAATGACAAAATTTCGTTCTGAAAAATTTCGAACGAACGAAAATCAAAAAAAAAATCGCGTTCGAGCACATTTCGAACGAACGAAAATTGAAAAATTGAAAAATCTTTCGAAAACGTTTCGAAAATTTCGTTCGTGAACAACTATAGTACACATCGTCAGCATCCTGATACCATGCAAGCGAAGCAGAGAACCGATGTTACGAAGATGATCGATGAATCTGTGAATGAAGCGATGAATGGCCTGATGGAGCAACCAGTCAGGTGAATAGCCGATGCCCTGCAGCCCCTGGAGCCAATCCGGCCGCTGGGTGCTTGCTTCTGAGATCCTTATTACGGGTTGTGAGAGGAGAGCGACTTGCCGGCTCAGAGCCAGAGGGAGGCTGACGATTAGACCGTGAAGGCCTTGTTGGACCATCTAGAGGCTGACGCCACCCCTACCAGTGATACCGCATGGGGAACTTTGACAAGAAGAAACGATCGCTGAAGGTTGCGTTTGGCAGCCAACATGATGTCGTTCAACTTCAGCCCACAAATCGGCATAATCACAAAATTAGAAGCACAAAAGTTGGAAGTTATTAGTCAAATGTGTTAAGATTGGAAGTTATTAGTCAAATGTGTTAAGAAATAAGAACGGCTCTACCGTTTGATGTGAAAAACAAATGCGGGAATGCCAGCAAAAATGAGAGTCTGCTAGATCTGCAGGGGTGCATCATTTCTGTAAGAAGGTGACTCAAGTGAGGTGGAAAGGGAGTTATGCAGTGACAACTTGATCGTTGCATCTGTTGCAGATTCTTTTCTTGATTCATTTAGCCTGAGCCATGCCCCGAAGTTTTCGTCTTCGAAGAAGATCTGCTTGCGAATCCCACAAATTAGTGTTTTAATTTAATTTATCCATGAACGAGGATGATACCTTTTTTCAGGTTCCAGATAACCTTGGCTGCCACTGATGAGGCATGGACAGAAAATGACGTGCTCTGTAAGCAGCTCAGGCTTTGTTACTTCATTGCCGTTGGCAGCGCTTCAACATGTTTAGATGGAAACGAAGTCCGATTGTATGCCGTGAGATGCGCTAGGCTTGTAGTCAAACTCGTAAGTAGATTTTGATACTCTTGCGGGTTTTCACTCGTGTTGCACAAATTCGATGCGTTTCAGAAGCAAAAATCGGTGGACGCCGATGTAGAAAACGATCGTCAACAGTGAAGCCTCAAGTCCCGACTCTCCGGACAATGTGAAACACGCATTAGGAAGTGGACTGCTCCTGGTTCTCTCAATGGCTTAAAGGCAGTGCTCGCGCTCAGATATGCTCGTCATCTTTTCCTCTCTAAACCCTTCTCTGGGTATAGAGTAGTAGAACCTATAAGAAAAAATCGCGAAAAAATAGCTGTTCTAGGCCAAATTTGAAGCCTGAACTTCCTTGTCTTTTGATGGTGGACGAGCCCACCCCACATCATCGGCATCGATGATCTCTAATATCGAGAACATCAGCTAGCTCGAAATTGAATTTCAATCAATGAACTTTCGGATTTATGCACACATCTAGTCAAAAACATTGACTGAAGTGCTTGCTTTCATTGTTCAACTGTTTTATTAGGTAGATTTGCATTTATTTCTTCCTCTGAGTGTCGATGATTCTTGATTGCTTGGCATGAGACTGTGATCTTTCTGTGCACGTGTGCAC
Organism: Aplectana chamaeleonis; assembly: GCA_029168955.1. Lineage (NCBI taxonomy): Eukaryota > Metazoa > Nematoda > Chromadorea > Rhabditida > Cosmocercidae > Aplectana > Aplectana chamaeleonis. The sequence goes on from JAPDOI010000144.1 coordinate 505,144, forward strand.
GAACTGGAAATTTAGGGCTCTAAAAACTCTAATTCTAGCCAGTTTTTCACCGCGCTACCTTCATAGTTTTTGAGCTGTTTTTCATCTGAGCTGATTTTTATAGTTTTTTCGATAACGTTTTCCATCGTGACCACTGCCTTTAAGTTTATTTTGTTTGCAGAACCCTCTGTGCCTGCATTAGTTTTCTTAATTTGAGCCGCTTTCCGGTTTTTCAGCGTTTTGAGCGATCCCGTTAAAGTGGAGCAGTGACATATACAGGCTAACAAAATGGCGAAGTTCACATGGTTCCTACGCGTGCTAGTGCGGAGCGGAGGTTAGAGACAGTGAGAGAGCGCAGGGCAGACGGAGGCTGAGGCGTCGCGCGCCTTGAATGGGGTGAATTACGACGTTTTATAGAGGGTATACCTTAACGCGACTAACCTTGTTATCAACGTCAAAAAGTCTCAAATGATTTTACCAGCTCTTATTTTCTTCCAAAATTGGATCTTTCCCAATAATGGCTGTTCGTTTAATCTCACAATCACCCTCTACGTCTCAGCTTAATCAATAACACCGCCTCGAAGCGGGTGGGTGCAATCGCTCCAGCCGCGAAGCGGCTGGAGAGGTTTGGTTTTGCCCGGGACTTGTGATCACTTAAAATTCTGTAAAGTAGTTGATAAAACCTATTATACAAATTCTCCAGAGATTTGCATCGGGTTATAGGTGAGAGGGTCCAGGGGGCACATGCTGACAAAATTTGAGCCAAATCGGTTCAAAACTAACAAAGTTAGGTCGTCGAGTCCTTATCAAGAATTCCTGTTGTGCGTGTAAGTCGTTGCTGCTTCCTGCTTCCTGCTTCGCGCTTCGTGCTTCGTGCTTCGCTCCTCGTGCGTTACGCACCCTTAGTAGTGGCCACTGGCAATGGTCGCAGGCGATCAGTTGGGCAGGCAGGTAAGTTGGTATGTGGATAGATAAGCAGGCTGGTGAGTAGGTAGACAATGAGTACTTACTGTTTAACATTAACTACTTCACTTATTACTGCTTATCATATCAAGTGATATTATCAGTTGGTAGATCAAATCGCTAAAACACGTACTTTTTCTTAGGGAAGGGACACGGGAAGTGACTAACAATTTTGTTACTTACTGTTTAACATTAACTACTTCACTTATTACTGCTTATCATATCAAGTGATATTATCAGTTGGTAGATCAAATCGCTGAAACACGTTGTAGGCTGTACTTTTTGATGGGAAGGGACAAGGAAAGTGACTAAAAAGTTTGTTACTTACTGTTTAACATTAACTACTTCACTTATTACTGCTTATCATATCAAGTGATATTATCACTTGGTAGATCAAATCGCTAAAACACGTTGTAGGCTGTACTTTTCGATGGGAATGGACAAGGAAAGTGACTAACAAGTTTTTTACTTACTGTTTAACATTAACTACTTCACTTATTACTGCTTATCATATCAAGTGATTTTATCAGTTGGTGGATCAAATCGCTAAAACACGTTGTAGGCTGTATTTTTCGATGGGAAGGGACAAGGAAAGTGACTAACAAGTTTTTTACTTACTGTTTAACATTAACTACTTCACTTATTCCTGCTTATCATATCAAGTGATATTATCAGTTGGTAGATCAAATCGCTAAAACACGTTGTAGGCTGTACTTTTTGATGGGATGGGACAAGGAAAGTGACTAACAAGTTTGTTACTTACTGTTTAACATTAGCTACTTCACTTATTACTGCTTATCATATCAAGTGATATTATCGGTTGGTAGATCAAATCGCTAAAACACGTTGTAGGCTGTACTTTTCGATGGGAAGGGACAAGGAAAGTGACTAACAAGTTTTTTACTTACTGTTTAACATTAACTACTTCACTTACTACTGCTTATCATATCAAGTGATATTATCAGTTGGTAGATCAAATCGCTAAAACACGTTGTAGGCTGTACTTTTTCGTAGGGAAGGGAAAGGGGAAGTGACTAACAAGTTTTTTACTTACTGTTTAACATTAACTACTTCACTTATTCCTGCTTATCATATCAAGTGATATTATCAGTTGGTAGATCAAATCGCTAAAACACGTTGTAGGCTGTACTTTTTGATGGGATGGGACAAGGAAAGTGACTAACAAGTTTGTTACTTACTGTTTAACATTAGCTACTTCACTTATTACTGCTTATCATATCAAGTGATATTATCGGTTGGTAGATCAAATCGCTAAAACACGTTGTAGGCTGTACTTTTCGATGGGAAGGGACAAGGAAAGTGACTAACAAGTTTTTTACTTACTGTTTAACATTAACTACTTCACTTACTACTGCTTATCATATCAAGTGATATTAGCAGTTGGTAGATCAAATCGCTAAAACACGTTGTAGGCTGTACTTTTTCGTAGGGAAGGGAAAGGGGAAGTGACTAACAAGTTTGTTACTTTCTGATGACGTCATCAAAGTGCGTGGGGCATGTGATGACGTCATCAGGACGTCGTGCCAAGTGCACGTGCCAAGTGCATAGGGCATCTGATGACGTCATCAGGATGTCGTGTGAAGTACACACGGCATCTGATGACGTCATCAGGATGTCGAGGAAAGAGAGTCGTACGTCATTTGTAGCATGCGCAACAAGTCAATCACTTACTTATTGTCATATCAATCCATGCTATTTGGAAAATATTGAAGATTTTTACAGATATTACCTCGTAATATCAATAAAAAGTGAACAATTCTATCAAAAAGGGGTCTTCCAAGCGAAAGAGGTTTGGTTGGCGTCAGAAACGTTCCAACAAAAAGGGAACAATAGGCAAGTAGGACGAGGAGAGTCTACAAAAATTGAACAATATTTTCTGAGACTGATTTTCTTGGCCGAAACTTCTCCATAGCGGAAACAAACCGTTGGTATTTCACGAGGAAAAGCTCAATGGTTTCCAGGAATGGACTTCTATTCTTGACGAGATTATAAGAAAATACTCTTATTTCATGCAGCACTTTGAGTTCGCTTCTCGTAGCAGCTGGAGCTAGCCGTCTGTGTAGGTAAAGTTGAAATCATTTTCTCTTCTAATTATAACGAATAGGTGCACATAATTATACATTTTTATCGTTACTCGCATAATCAGAGACTATTTGGAACCACAGAGTGCTTCCGTGTGAAACACCGCAACGGTTTGTTTTCGCTATTAAGAAGTTTCGGCCAAGAAAATCAGTCTCAGAAAATATTGTTCAGTTTTTGTAGACTCTCCTCGTCCTACTTGCCTATTGTTCCCTTTTTGTTGAAACGTTTCTGACGCCAACCAAACCTCTTTCGCTTGGAAGACCCCTTTTTGATAGAATTCTTTCTAGTTGCCAACAGCGCTCGCTGTGACCGCCATAAACTTTTGACAACTGTCTGCAGGGGTGGAATTCACGAACGCAAACCACAGCCATGGCTACGTTCTCGGTCAGCCAACCACGTGGCTACCCCAGCTACTAGCCAGCCAAGCCACCGATTTTCATGCCTTTCTGTGGCGTGGTTGGCTGTCAGCGACGCCTAATAGGTGCGATTGCGTCACGATCGCAGTACCGTAGCCCATAAATGGCCGCAACTATCGATTTCGAAGTGCATGCGTCCACGATGCCGTCTCTCCCTTCATCCCCTGTTGTAACTGTTTTGTTTTCTTCACTTCCATCTCATCTCAGCCTTGTATTAGACTAGATCTTCTAATTGATCTCATATATGGATAACTAAGTACATAAGCCCTGGATTATTTAGTTTTTAAGACACTTTTGAGATCGTGTTAATATTTTTTGAGGAATTTGAAGCTGGAAGTACAGCGAAGAGCACCATGTGGTAGTGGTAAGTTAACTTTTTCATCTGCAAGTCTTTTGATTCAGGTTAAAGCTGGTGGTCTCGTCCCAAATCAGCTGATCGGATAAATCTTTCGATTTCATTAACTCCTCTAATGTTTTTGCCTGTCACCACCAATGCTTTAGTGTTATATTTTGTTGATAATACGTATGTGTTATTTGCAATTTTCTTCTGCTCAGGAGCGGCTCAATTCGTGAAAGAAAAATTGGGGAAGTGTTTCAAATTTTTACCTATTTTTCTCATTGGTACTCATTTAATAATTCATTGTTATTTTCACCCGTTTCATTTTTTTTCACTCATTTCATGGTTTTTTTTCTGACAAAATGGCGGCAGTATTTCTTCGAATGGCGGCAGTATTGCTACGCGAATCGGTTCGCCTTACAGCAATGAAAAACAGGCAACATCCCTGCTAATACAAAAGGCGCTTAGTTGATTGCGTGACAAGAAGAGGAACCATGAAACGAGTAAGAAAAAGAAACTGGGAAAAAAGTGGAAAATTGCCTCTATTTAGCCGCGGATAGCGCAAATGGCCGCTGCTAAATTGAAAAAATGTGCTACGTACTAGGTCTTAAATTTACCATAAAGCGATTGGTGGTGACAGATTAAAAAAAACGAGAGGAAGTAATGATGTTCAAAGAAAACTAACCTGATCAGCTGATTTGGGTGCGAGAATACCACACTTGTTCCATATCAAAAGAATTGGAGATGAAAAATTTGACCAATCACTACTACTCAGATACTCGCGGCTTAGTAAGGCAGCACGAGGGGATGACTAACGCATTTACTCGTCGAGGTGAAGCCCCTTTCGTTCCCCCAACTGCGCCAAGGGCAGCGCGTTGTGTCCTCTTGCTCCGCTCACTGCCCCAACGGCTGCTCGTATGCTTGCCCCACCTGCTGCTACGGTTGCCCCAACTGCTCCAGTCGTCGCCCCAACTGCTGCTCTTCTCTCCCCAACTGCTGCTCCTCATTTCTGATGTTTTCTTTTTTCTTATAATTTTTATTTCGCAGGTGATGTGTCGCTTTCAGCAGCAGCGCTGCAGCGACCCATCAAAGATAAAGACCCCAGTGAGGCCTATTGATATCCCTAACGGGTGTTTCATCCTTGATTATATCCTTTGATCTTCGCCACCGATCGAGGAATTGATGCTATCGTTCATCACTGGATGAGGGATCGCCGCGACGCTGCTTGGCGGGAATAATTGCGCGCGGGAAAACGAAGGGAGAGTGGCTATTGATAGCGCAATTTTTCCCGCCAAGCAGCGTCGCGGCGATCCCTCATCCAGTGATGGACGATAGAATTGCCGACTGTCTCATGCCCATGTAAGACTGCCTCGTATCTGGCACGAGTTTGCGAGGGCCGTTCAACACAGGCCTCGGTCGGTAGTGAATGTGAGTGCCCCAAAATTTTTCCTCAACAGAGATATTCCTTATCCCTAAACAAGAATGTATTTTGACTCGGTTTTGTGACCGTAAAGATAGGAATTAGGCGCAATATTCTGTTTTTCTCGATTTTAAAGACGAATCATGGCTTTCTTCGGGAAAAAAGTTATACCCACATTTTCCAAAGATGAATATTTCCTCAAAATATTCTTGATTCACTGAAATTCGCACTGGTTAGAGGAATGTCTAGGGCGAACGGAATTGCAAATATCAGAGTATCCATCATTTGGCGATCTCTCTATAAATGGTGATTGATTTTCTTCCAAAAAAAAATGATTCAATAAAAATGTTTTCTTCTTTCGAAATTATTGTCGTGAACTTTCTCAGGATGGTTTAAAATTATTGAATCAAATGCAAAGTGAATTTTGAGAACTGTCTGCTTTGAATATTGTGAGCATTGTGTTTTTCGTGAAGAAAACGTATTGGCGATTTCGTTTCATTTTCGGCAAATCATTGCCGCTCAGCATTTGAAAAATACAAGTCCTCGTGATCCTTGTCCAAAATCAAAAAAAAATATGTTTCACTGGAAAACGCGAGTAAAGTTCAAAGTCATGAAAACGAATTTTAAAGTTAGAACGTAATTTTCCAAAGTTTTCGACCCATATCTTCAAGATTTGAAAAAAAAACTCAAATTGTTGTCGAATCTTGTAGAACACACTGAATCAATTATTTCAAAGGGTTGAACATTTCTCAAATTTTCGGTCGGTTCCACACGACTATCATCCTATGAGAATGACGACTCATCATCTTTTTCAGTATAATTCATCAGCCTTTAACCGAGCTGAACCATTCACATTGCTCGCAAGGAGCTATCTTATTCGAGTGTACCATCTCAAACCTAACGAAAATCCTTTTTTTCTAGACGGCGTTCGATTTGATCATCAATAAAGTACCAGATTTTTTTTGGAAGACCTGACGCAACAAAAATGTGAATTTTGCATAAAATTACCACTTTTGAGGTGGCCGCGCAGGTGAACAGGTAAATCGCTCAAGCTTGGAACTGAAAAGTGTACGGGCAAGACCCCAGACTCAGAATGCGCCAAAAACTCCGCGTGTCCGCCTCCCACCGAGCGCATGTTGCGGCGCCCCACCCTGCTTATCCGATCCGAAAGCTCACTTGAATGCATTCTTCCTGGATTTCGATGGAAATGATTAAAAATCACCAAAACATGTTTGGTAACATACAGATTTCCTAGTTTATTACAGATTTAATGTTTTATATGCTCTCTATTTTGAGTCTAATGTGAACAACCTAATCTTTGGGGTACTTCTATAGAGCTAAGGATTTCTATTATCAAAAACAGCGGAATACTGAGGCATGGAGAAATATAGCGGTGCACTTCCAATCATTTAATGATCTGCTTACCGATTAAAAAGGCAGTTGCGCCCTAATTCCTTGCGATGGCATACTGTCTCATGAGAAAGGACGTTTTTGGTGGATCTTAGAATAGATTTCGAGCAGAGTATTGGTGGTTAAAGTTTAGCGAGTAGGAGTGACACGCATCACCCGAAATCTACATACGCGTACGATACTTATGAAGCAGTCCTCACACTTTCTTTGCTCACATACCTATTCCCCAATTTGATATCCGCTCTGTATTTTTTTCTGAAAGATGGCTGCTAAGATACTCGACTTCATCTGTGGTTTGCTTTCCCTTCATACAGGCTTCTGGCAAGCTTTCTCATATGCGACAGTACACCCTATACGAATTCGACATGGATAATTCGTAATGCGTCGTCTCAGAAAACGCGGTGAGAACACCTAACCCCCCACACCCCCAACCAAACAAGCGGTTGTGTACCTTGAAGTCACACTACACCCTCAGATATGATTTTTAGTGATTTTTATTTGATTGTCTAGTAGACCCCTCTTTTATAAGACGTGCCAAGTGCGAGATCTCAATTCCTCCGAATAAGTGAGATATAGGCGACCACCTTAGACCCGACCTCCTTCGCTCACCACCACGGGCACACCCCTCACCAGATTTCCAAACTCTGTAGCGGCTAGATGAATGACTGAATTCTCAAAAAGTCGTCGTTCTTGAGGCCATAGCCAGACTGTCTCTTTATCCTGGCTCGCTCTCGGGCAACGATTGCAAATGAAGAGAAGAGACAACTCATCCGCCAATTTTTCACCCTTTAATTATAGGGTTCCTTTAATAAGCCGTAACTCTGTTCATAGGGGGTCTTGGACGAAAAAAAAAAGAGATACCACTGTGATCAGAGGGTGACCCTTCTTAAGACCAGCATAAAAACTAAAAATCATCTTCTGGGTGTTCTGTACCTTCAAAGGCAGCTTCCTTTTTTTAAGGCGGAAATCCGCATTTGGGGTTTTCTTCTCACTCCAATGTTTGAACCAAGTGAAGATAGCGGAACTTGAGATCTCAATGTAGCGCATTTATAATGCTATAAGCTCGTCAAAACTGCTCCGTGGTCTGAAGAGGCGTCATCTGACATGAGGAACAGAAGCGCCACGACAGGTTCCGACAGGCCGCGAAACTTAAAAAGTCTATTTTCCTTATTCCGAGAGATCCTCGTTCAAACCTCTGTATTTAGAGCTTCTTGTTTTAGAGAATTTTCGACAACAGAGAGGCGAAAAGAATTGCGGAACCTGATGAGTTAAGAGGCTAAACCAATTCAGATGTTCAAATTTTCGACATCGGTGCATTACACAATACACACCGAACAAACGTATTTAAAGGAAGCTGAATGCTACGGGATTTTCAAACGAGTTTTTCTCCGAAGCTTGCGTATTTTGGGTGACCTCTTTGCGATATATCACAACCTGGTAGGCCTACCTGCAGAAAATCGAAAAAAGGAATACGGTTTTTTGCGCGTACGCTACATTTAAGGTAGTCCTTGTGATATGGCTGGAGATCGATTGATTGTGTGAACTCTAACTCTAAGTTGTACGGGAGTAGAGCATGTGCACGCTTAGAAGCGAAGAACTCTTCATGCTGATTATGACTGTGCTTGTAGCTACCCGAGTGGACCATTTTGTGAAATGTTACCACACTGTGCTGGCCACGAGAGAGAGCAGCAGCTGAGGAGACGAATGAAGAACGAGGGCAGCACGTGCTCCTCAAGCAGGAGCTCGTCCACTTGTGCTGCCCTCGTTGTTCTCGAGGAGCTGAGTGCGCCCCATTACAACGTTTAAGATGACGACCGATTGTTTTGCTTAAACTCTGTACACATTGTTTAGGAGAAAAACACAAGATGTCAATTGATCCTACTAACTATATTTGGCTAAGTGTGTGTGATCGTCTGTGTGTGTATGTGTGAGAGAGTGAACGGAAATTGTTCATCGTCACCCGTCGTTAACAATTGACACCCGGCTGTCACACCTACTGTCCACGTATGCAGCGGTGGTCATTGACCTCGCTTCGTGTCAATGGGCAAACAAGAGATCAATCAGTTCTGAGTACTGTTCTACTGCTCATTTGTGCCTATTCCTTCAAATGTTCATTCATAATCACTTTCTGGAGAGACAGCTTTCTGGGATGAGCTCAAGAACTGAGCAGGACATCAATGTACCCCGAAAAGTTCACCAAACCATGGAGAAGTGTGACATAACTATCTCAGCAGATTCACTTCTTTAAAATCTGTGTCAGACTGTGGAGGGTTATGCATTACAATGCATAAGTACCCTGCGTAAGCGTGATTGAGAACAGTGTAACTGATTTCCCTGAAAACATACAGGAGTGCGCAAGTTTTTTTATCGCAAAAAAAGCTTTTTGTGATGGCTTTTGCTCATACAACTCTGAGATATATTGCCGCGACTTCGCCGCAACTCCTCCGGCTTGACGCCTGCCGGAGGAGTTGCGGGGGAGATGAGAGGCAGAACCGCGGACGATTCTTTATTGACCGAATCGCGGTAGGGTCACGGAAGAGTTCCGGGAGAGTCCCAGTAGAGTAGCGAAGGCGTGATCCACGGTGAAGTCGCGGCAAAGCCGCGGAAGAGTTCAGGGTCGCTTGGGAGTCGCGGGATGGTCCGGGTTCGCGGAAGAGTCGCTGGGCAGCAGCGAAAGAGTCACGGCAATATTTCTCAGAGAAAGCGCCTTACCGCCATATCTCGCTTCAAAATTGACGAAATGAAATTTTGAGGTAGTTTTCGTGTTCCTCTCAGTGAGGCAAATGTGGAGTGATTGCGACTCCGGTATCCTGTTGAAAAAGGTGTATTTCCTTCGAAAATTCATGTAGACCACAGATCAGAAAATGAAAGGTTTCTGCTATCATGATCATCTGACCAATTCATAGTGAGGGATTTTTTGGAACAAATATGCATTTTTCGATGCACTTCTTGCGTTCAATCTATTGTTTCCTAATACTACCGTATAGGACTCAATGAAAGCATTTTAGAAATTACTTCAAAATTGAAATCGGACCACTTTGAAGCAAGTTAGAGCGATGCAGCGCTTTGTGAGCGCAAAAAAAAACGCTTCAAAGTGCTTTTTCTGCGATAAATTGTGCGGAATTGTACCTCAGGGGTAAAATTCGGTATTACAGTACGCCCACCGTGTATAGCAACCCTGTCAAGCTCGAGAACTCAATTCGATCAAATAATTGATAAACTACACGGAAAAAGTCGACCCCGCTCACAACATCCTAAAAGCATAATCAAGCGTTTAGACCCCGAAAAGGTAACCCAAATTTTTGCAAATGGAAAAATTAGTTTGTGTGGCGATGCTCAAAAGCAAAATGTATAATAGCAGAGCTCTTGGCTCCCTTTCCGGGGCGATGCAGTTAGGCTTTTGGGGCGGAGCTGACTTTTTCCTTGAAGTTTCTCACTTATTACAGCAATTGAGATCTCGCGCTTGGCAGGGTTGCTATTCACGGTGGGCGGGCTATAATATCAAATTTTACTCCTGATGTTGCACTGTGCCTTCAAGGCTGTTTAGCGCAGCGAGGCACTGCTCTGTAATTCAAATAATCCATAGATCTTAAAGCACGCCTACAAGTACGCCGCGAAGCGGCGTGGGTGTGCACCTTGTATACAGATATCCAGAAGTCTAAATGTACATGCTCAAAAGAAATAACTCTCCAAACTGATTATGATTGTCCTTGTAGCTGCCCAAATGAACCACTTTGAGCAAAGTTACCACACTGCACTGGCCAAAAAGGAGAGCAGCAGCTGAGGCGACGAAAGGAGGACGAGGGCAGCACGTGCTGCTCGAGCAGCAGCTCTTCCCCTCGTGCTGCCCTCGCTATCTTCGTCGAGGGGAAAGCCTATTGTGCTCCCTTACGACCCCGCGATCCTCTAAGTACATCGTGCTCTTTTGGTTTCCCCATCCAGGCTCAGGTTATTTGGAAAAATTAAAACGAAATCGGAATTCTTCTAGAAACAAATCAATCCAGGGTGCAAACATGAGCATATCTATATATTATATAGATTGCGAGAGCTTATGAAAATGCTATATCAACACAAATCCGACATGAGAAGGTAATAAAGAAATACAATTAGACTAAATTGGGAAAGAAGAAATGAAAAGGAAAGAGACGAGTAAAGCAAAAAATTATTAAATCAGGAAAAATAAAGGGAAGCCCGTGTTTTCAAAAAAAAAATGAGGTGGGGAGAAGTAGCTCTCAAGATCTGTCGTCCGTATCAGAAAACATACCGCATTTGTCTTAGGTCTCATACGCTTGCAAAATTTTAGAATGTCTTTTACGTCCTCACGGACTACGTTTTTTTCGCGACGCCTGCTACGCTAGCTATGGTTTGGCGGTACTAACCACGTCCTCTTATGTGGTTTGGCTGACTGTGGTTATCGTAGCCATAGTTTGTGGAAGCCACGTTCGTGAATCAGTTTAGCGGCGATAACCATGGCTATCTCAGCCACAAACGCTGGTTAGCGGTGGTTACCGTTTCGTGAATTTCACCCCAGGTGTTACACAGGTCGCACTAAGTTTGGCTGCAGTTTGAGATGCGATCCGCGTGTGCGCTACGGCTCGAAGAACAGTTCGTGTTATGGGTGGCCGTTGGTGGGGTGCCAGCCAGGTGGCCATCAATCGATGCAACACGAATTTTCGCCGTTGCAATCATCTGTTTTGCCTCGGTGACGAGCATTTTCGATGCTCTTTATTTTTTTCTCGACTACTTTTCTGATTTCAATATTCTCTGCCGCTATGCTCGATCTCAGCTAAGAGCGAGGATAAGTTTTTTTCTATCGCCATTGTTCTTGGAGTAATCAAATAATTAATTGTTCAATTATTTTCAATTATTCAGTTATTTATTTTGGTTTTTTTAATACAAGATTTATGTTGGCTCACATCTTGATTTGATCATTCAAATCTAATCATTTTCATTTGCTCGTTTATTCGTTTGGTAATTCTGTCGTCTAAGGCTCCGTCCATAGCAGACGTCCTAGCGTCAAGTGACCGTAATGTGACGCTGAGGGGTTTGCATCTTGAGCATTTGTTATTGATCTGACTCCTCAGCGACCACCAGCAGGCCAGTCGCTGACGGTGGAGGCATAGTGACCGTAACGGCTGTCACTTTATCGATACCATCGTTAACCACAGGCCGTTCTCGGACACGTTGAATGCGCTAGCCGCCGAGCTTCATGCTTCAGCGTTTGAGCCCTGGCGCATGATGCTCCGACGCCTTGACGCTTTGCCGCTGGTCGTCTAAGTGTATCCATTTTATTATTCCGTATGATGTTACTTTATTCATTTATTAGTTACCAGTATCTCATATGTTACAAAAAATTTGATAGGTATCGTTCGAAGACTACGTAAAGCACCACTTTTTTATTATATCCCCGGTTCCGAGTCAAATTTACTCTGTTCCCTCGCGCGCTTGTGCGGAGCGAGGGTAAAGACAGCGAAAAACTGTGGGGAGGAGACGCTGCATACGCGCACCGACGCACGCGGTGAACGGAAATAAATTTCACTCGGAAACAGAAGATATGCATTTTCTTGACGTTTCAATCATTATGCTAGTGACCAGAAAACGGTGAATTACTCTAAATGATTAACAAATAAGGATCAACGATTCTGAATAGAATTTCTCGTTTTTATTCTACTAATTTCGGGTACTCTTCTTTTCTCTACCTTGCGTGGGGAACAATTCCAACCAATTCATCACCGTTCACAAGGATATAGGAGGGGTTTATGAAGCGTCACTAGCATAATTATTGAAACGTCAAGAAAACACAATAGGGAAAAGTGGTGCTGTCTGTAATCTTCGAACCTTACCTATCAACTCCTATGAAATATATGAGATGCTGTCCAGTAATAAATGAATAAAATAACATCAAACGGAATAGGAAAATGGATACACTTGAATGACTGAATTAGTAAACAAATGAACGAGCATATGAAAATTATTAGATTTGAATGATCAATTAAATGTGTGAGAAAACAAAGGTATTGATTCCTATATAAGTAGTATAGGGAAAGAATGGATACTGAAAAAGACAAAATAGTTGTGTCCTCTCATAATAAAGAACGGAAAAGGAATAGTTCATCGGTGATACATGTCGAACAGGGCAATCTAAGCGGGACCACTCGTGTTGCGCCCAAACTCGTCCGCATTTTCATCTTCCACCCATCAAAGCTACGACAGGCGTAAATTTTTCCAGTTTCCAGAGAGCAGTAGAGCTCAAGGGTCTAATAGGATAGCAACCCAAAACAAAACAGAATTTGAGTTCCAAACAGAAAAGTCACGAATATCTGAGACTAAAGAAACGAGGCATGGGCGAGTCTTTCGTCGATGAATACGGTGTGTTTTGGCAGTAGAGCGCGCCATTAACGAAGACGACGAGAGGTGTAGCGGAAATCGCTAAAGCAGCACATTTTTTTTGTCATCTAGCCTGACACCCGTACCTCGTTGTGTTCACATTCCTCGTGCTCCACACCGATCGTCCTCTTCCTCGCTCCGGTGTCATGCGCCCTTAACGTGATTTGATTCATTGCAGTGTCACGAGCAGCACATTTCTAATTGCCGCCACCTCGACCGACTAGCAGGAAAGTGTCGAGCTTGAGCATCTATCGTCAGTCACTGGATGAGGGATCGCCGCGACGCTGCTTGGCGGGAAAAATAGCGCGATCAATAGCCACTCTCCCTTCGTTTTCCCGCTCGCAATTTTTCCCGCCAAGCAGCGTCGCGGCGATCCCTCATCCAGTGATGTATGATAGCTGCTACACCTTGCTCTCATGTATGAAACAAGGAAAGTGAGGTATAAGGGAAAGGTTGCTGCAGATTCATTTTCGTTTTTAACCGATTTTTTTTCGTGCATCATATTCGATCTATTTTCTTTTTTTTTCTGCTTAGGATTTGCGCCAACCCGGAGTTCTAATCCCTTGAAATCCCTTGAAAATTTGGAGAATTTTTTTAACTTCGTAGGAATCGCGCCAACCCGGAGTCCCCATTCCTTGAAAAATTGTCTCACACCTGCGTCGAAAAAAGGTGTCTCACACCTGCGTAGGAATTGCGTCCGCCTGGGATTTTAATTGCTTGAGAATAGGAGACTATTTCCAATCTGCGAAGGAATCGCGCCAACTCAGAACTTTCTGAACATCACACGAGCAACATTAAACGCCCTCAACATCTTTCCAACATGCTACCTTGTCTCTGACAGCTTACAAACATGCTTCCACCGCGAGTTTTCCTGAAAGGCGGTAGCCGATGCGATTCGGGAGCGAGCTAACATGTTACCGTCAGGCATCGAACATACTACGGCATCCTCAAGCTGCTATTTCGAATTTTCGCCCGCTCGCTGCAATCGATTACGCGCGTACGTTCTCACTCCTACTTCCCCCAAATAGCTGCTAGCAGTTGCATGTTTTTTGTCCTGATTCTCAAGACATTATTCTTTTATGTTGTGTTATAAGCTGAGCAATTAGCATAGAAGCATTTCTCAGTGCTGGCCGACGTGATGCACTGTAATTTTTCGAACGTTTTTTCTTCACAATTCCAATGACATTAAAGGCATCGTACACGCAGAAAACCGTATATTATTTTTTCATGTTTTTGTGTAGCTTGGCCTCTCTAGTTAACGAAAATGTCGAAGGGGCCCATGAAAAACCTTTATTTGTAAAGAAATGTCAATTGGAACAGATTGTAAGTACGAATTTTAATTTCGCGCCAAAATCCTTTTTGAAGTTTTTCTGCTTTTGGAGGCCTCGTCACTGTCATTTTCGGAGTTTTTCTGCATGTGGAGTTCGTGCCGTAACTATTTTTCATGTTCTCTTACGGTCGCACCACCATTCTAGGAAAAAAGTGCTAGATGAATGGTGAGAATTGGTGGCGGACCTTCATCTTTGACGCCTTTCAACCTCATTGCCCAACGTTTTTGAAGCGCCAAAGTTTACCAGTGTGGTCTACCGGGCTCAATCATGAAATTGAGCCTGAAAAATTAAAATTGATTTTCAGCGCGAACCATGCCTTTAAGGCTCTTGACTGTAATGCTTCGCCACTTTAAAAGAACGGTCCAACCTCGGGGGTAATACTTCATATTATAGTCCGGTCGCTGCAACTGTATGGCAACCAGGCATGTGCGAAAAACTCAAAAAACGAAAAATTTCCGGTCTCAAAACCAAAAAATTCCGAAAAAAACCGTGGAAAAGGTCGCTCAAACGTCTCATTTTCGCAATTACATATTTTTGACTGGAAAAGCAAAGCAGCGAAATCGAAGTGCTTCGAATGATGACAGAATTTTGCTTTCTTAGGGGAACGAAAATGTCCGCAATTAGCATAATCGTGTGGTGGATTCTAGCCTTGTTGCAGTGGCGATTGCTGACAAACTTGTAACGCTGAACACACTCTAAATCTCTTATAATGAACTTATTCTTCAAAACTGCGGTACAGTTCTCTGAACATTGAAGCCAACAATTTCACGATTTTTATTAAAACTGTGGACTCGAAGATCTGTTGTCGAAGAACTCGCACCCGTTCCGAAATTCCCACTCATCTAAAACGTTGCAACAAGCCAGGGTCCCCATCCCTTTTCCAAGTTAAGGGAGCAAGTTTTTTGTAGGATTGAGAACCCGCACATAGTCGGATTTCAAACTCGCCTTATTTTGCACATATTAAGAGCTACCTAAGAACACGGCGGGTGTGAGATCTTGTAAAATCATGAAGCCGCTCGCCCATGAAAATTTTTATTCGCAATTTTCTCGCAGATAAATTTAGGTTGTCGCTTTTAGAATTTTTGAGAAGGCTACCGTGTGGAGATTATGAGCCTCCGAAGTTGAGCAATTTTGACGACTTTTTCATGTATATCTTTAACGGAAACGAGTTTTCCTGACCTTAAAGGCAGCATACACGCTCGAAAATGATATCAATTTTATGGAATGAATCGAAGGTCTGAACTTGTTAATATTCAGAAATGACGAAAAAAACCGGAGAAAGATCGACTGAAATGAAGATATAACGGTTCGTTCTATATTAGTCCAGAAGTGGACGAGTTGTACCACATTTGCTGAAATAGCGGAGCTAGTAAGAAATTTGTTGGGATAACGACGCTTATGTACTCGTACGGCCCTCTCTGGAACGCCTACGCCGTCAGAGGCGTAAAAAAATATCCAAAATGACCGTAATCGAGCAATGAATATCTGTATTGAGGGGCGGAGCCCGGATCGATGGGCGGGGAAAGGATGATTTGGTGACTTGATAGGGCTCAAATACGGTCATTTTAACTCGTTTTTGACGCTTACAACTTCGTGAAGGCTCTTCTAAGGCCCGCACGACCCCACTAATGTAGTTATCTCGACAACTTTTACAAGCGTGTATGCTGCCTTTAAAGGCACAGGACACCTAAAAAATTAATTTTCAGATTTCATACTTATCTAGGAGAGAGTCACGCGCTGATCACAGTGGTATTTCTGAAATCTTCCAAGACCCCCTTTGAACAGAGTTATGGCTCTTCAAAGGTGCCTAGATTCTGAGGGTGAAAAATTGGTGGACGAGTTGTCTCAGGCCTGTATTTCTCTTAACTCGCAATCGTTGCGTGAGAGAAAGCCAGGATAAGGAGAAAGTCCGGTAATGGACTGAAGAACGACGACTTGTTGGAATTCATCCATCCATCGAGCCGCTCTCGAGTTCGAAAATCTCTTGGGGAGTCGGGCCTGTGGTGGTGAGCGAAGGGGGTCGGGCCTGTGGTGGTCGCTTATATCTCGCTCATTCGGAGGAAATGAGATCTCGCATTTGGCACGTGTTATGAGGGAGGGGTCTTCTACACAATTACATGACAATCTCAAAATTCATATCTGAGGGTGTACTGTGTCTTTAAAGGCAGTGTTCACGGAGAAAAAATTGCACGTTTTTTTGGCTAAAACTTAAGCTTTTTTTCTTGGAAGATTAGGAACGAAAGTGCGACGAAAAACGGCCGGTAAGTGGGTGAAAATCTCGTGGGCCAGCCAAACCTAAATGAGCAATGGTTTCCGATCAAAAGCCTCGTTCTTCCCTTCATTCTCAACGTCTCTCGTTACTCTGGTCAGCACGCACACATCGGCTGCAAAAAACGGGAGTTACCGGCCTCGGACAACTCGTCCACCATTTTCCCTAGCTCAATTTTTGAGGGGCCATAACTCCGTTTCCAGGGGGTCTTGTACGATTCTAGGGACATCCTTGAAATCAGCATGGGACCGTTTTGAAGATAGGCGGGAGAATAGAATAAACGTCTTTTTCCGTGAACACTGCCTTTAAAGGCAGCATAAACGCTCGTAAACGTGGTTGAGGTAACAACGGAAATAGAATGGTACGGCTTACAACACAACGCCTACGCATTCTGAAGCGGCAAAAACGACCAAAACTGAAGCTGCACGAGTAAGAAGTTGGCCCCGCTCCTCCCGCCCTCCTATTAGGTTGAGGAACAAGTTCACTCGCTTCTTCGATTTCTAAATGTTGATATTAGCAATGTCCACGTACGTTCTTCTTCGAAGAAAGTGCCATATAGGGTTCGAAAGCGCATTTTCCCTGTATCTAATTATCATTGTCGAGATGCGGGTGGGCGCGGAGAGACGAGGATGAGATGCGGGACTGTCGTGAGGAGTCTAGGATTAAAGGCACTGTTCGCGATAAACTTCATCCTCGAATTTTTCATGACAAACGCTTCTCGTGGCTCTCAGAAGCAGAACAGCGTCGAAAAAACGGGACGAAAAGCTACCGAGGAGCCGCAAAACGGCTTAGAAAAGTGAGCAAACCCCGCCGCTGTGGGCAAGTCCCGCCTCTTCCCGCCCCTCGACGTGAACAAAGGAACACTCGAAATCGTGAGTTGAGCGATGGTTTCCGATCAAAAGCCCCGTTCTTCCCCTCATTCTCAACTTCTCTCTTTACTCAGGTCAGCTTGCATACATTGGCTGCAAAAGACGGGAGTTACGAGCCTCGGACAACTCGTCCACCATTTTCCCTAGCTCAATCTTTGAGGGACCATAACTCCATTCCCATAAGGTCTTGTACGATTCCAGAAGCATCATTGGAATCAGAATGGGACCGGTTTCGAGATAGGCAAAAAAAAACAGAAAAGCGATTTTTATCGCGAACAGTGCCTTTAAAGAAGCGGCTCCCATTCAGATCTATTGTTAGGAGTAGA
This sequence comes from Aplectana chamaeleonis, assembly GCA_029168955.1. Lineage (NCBI taxonomy): Eukaryota > Metazoa > Nematoda > Chromadorea > Rhabditida > Cosmocercidae > Aplectana > Aplectana chamaeleonis. The sequence goes on from JAPDOI010000144.1 coordinate 522,954, forward strand.
TTCGCCGCTCATTTTCTCGCCGTCGGCCTGTCGTGGACCACTCTGCAGAGTTGCACCGCGGCGAGTTCTGCTGCGGCTGGGCAATGACGAGCAATAATGAAGCCCCGCAGGGGGCCACGGCGGTGGCGTGTCGCGAGAGACCGGTGACACGGTGATCGAGAGACCGTTGACAGTGTTTCACCGTCGCGACACCAGTGACGCTCAGTGCAGCGCCTCTACTCTGAGAGAATCCTCCGCTATTGTTAACGGATAGAATCCCCTCGGTTTCTGGTAGGAGCCGAGAGGTTACTAGCATGGGGCTATTGCGAAACGATCGCGATATTCCGCCAGTCTCAAACCGAGAGCGTACCGCGTTCGTTCATCGATGCTCCCACCATGCTCTATGGCGGAACCGCAGGGAATCGAGCAAGGGGCTATCGTGGAACGATCGTGAGATTCTACCAGTTTCAACCTGAAAGCGTATCGCGTCAGTACATTGATGGGTTCGAGGTTTAAATGGCGGAACCGCGGGGAACCGAGCCCGGAACTGTTGCGGAACGATCGCGAGATTCTGCCAGCGTCCATACCTGTCCTATCAGCCATGCTCTCTCGGTGTTTCACACGGACGAGCGTTGCCTATCAGATCAACGCGAAGCTATGTATAAGGTATTGCCCGTGCCTTATTCCGCGCTGCTTTGCATTTCTGCACATCATGAGAGCGTGGGACCGGGGCGAAACGATCACGGTACCATCGCGGATCACGGGAGCATAACGGTGCTAGCGCGAAAGATTTTCTCAGAGTAGGAACGGCGGCAAGAATCGATCATGACCATTTCCAATGGCTGCGAGAAATGCCGCAATTGTTTTAATGAATCATCTTTTTTATTTCTTCGCGCATTCAATCCTCTAAACCAATTTCTTTTGTTTGTATAGAAAATGACTTTAAATTTACAGGAAAACATTTGAAAATTTTCGATTTTCAAGGTTTATTCCTTTTTCGAAGCATGGTATTTCTATTCGATCTTTGACTATAATTTAGCCCATTTAGATGTCCTTCATTTAGAATACAGAACCTCGACGTCTATTTTTGGCGTCACGAAGTTCCATGTTCAGACATCAGCACTTACAGTTGGCACGGATCGCACTGATACTTTGCGTTTCCTGCTGAAGGTTGGCGCAAACGGTGCATGTATGTCAGCATATGGCGCCGAGTTTCCGCCAACCTTCAAAAGGTCCCGGTCAGACTTGTTCGAAAAACCGATTGAGTCCGGGGCAGAAAAACCAACCTAGGTTACATTGGCCCTGTCCGTGTGCGCGCGTAGAACACCCGTATCTACTGAGTGGATTGCGGACGCATGCAGACGGTCGCAGACGGACTCATTCGGTGGATTTTCTACACCCGTCTGTCACTGTTTCGGTGCGTATAGACCGGGTGGGACTGAGTTGATCGACAAGCCTTGACGGGGCCATAGGGAACGCGAAGTAACAGTGCGATCCTTTGCGACTGTAACTGACGTATGCTCCGGATTAAGTCTGCTGTTTCCCTTCATACATACAACTTTTTCCATATCGTAGACTGATATTCTTAAAACTGTTTCAGCACTGAAAAACAATAGGAATTGGTATTCTGGGGTTCTCACTTGCTCTAAAAAGTCTCCCTCATTTACCAGACTGCTTGTCTCCTTATTTTTCATCAAATAGAACCGCTAAGACCTAGATAAAAGAGAAATTGGTGGAAAAGCCTAATGCATTCTCCCCCATTTCTTTCGCATGGACCCGCACACCACCGCTCCTACTTTATCAATGAATTGCGCTATGCTCTCAATTTCCGACTTCTTTCGTTTGGCATTTGAGTGCAGGCCTGCCTCAAAAAGGCATCAATTACTGACAGCGGAACAAAAAAATTCAAGTGACAAGAACATGTTTGGATCTCGTTATACTTCGTCGTTGTGTTGCCGATGGTCTCTGGGGTAGGCCTGCTACCAATCAGTGTCGAAATGTCCCCAACTGCAGGTCTGCCACGGGAGCCAGAGGCAGTGGAACGCCAAAGTATCGCGAGGTCCTTACCAACACGTTTAGCACAGAAGCCCAACAGCCTTCATTCATCTTTACAAACAGCTATCCAACATGCATAAGAACATGCTTCCGCAGCTATGACAACTGCTTACGGAAGACTTCCGTAACATGTTGGATAATGTGTTCGTAACATGTTTCCAAAGTTCTGAGAACCCGGAGTTCCAATCGCTTCGTGGATCTGGAGAATGTTTCTAATCGGCGTAGGAATTGCGCCAATCCGGAGTTCGAATCCCTTCGAACAATTAGAGTGTTTTTAGTTTGAGAAGGAATTGCACCAACCCGGAGTTCCAATCGCTACGTAAAATTGGAGAATGTTTCTAATCTGCGTAGGAATCGCGACCACCCGTAGTTCTAATCCCTTCGTGAAATTGGAAAATGTTTCTAATTTGAAAAGGAATTGCGTAAACCCGGAGTTCCAATCGTTTCTTAAGATTGGAGAATGTCTCACACATGCGTAGGAATTGCGCCCACCCGGAGTTCGCATCTCTTGGTAAAATTGAAGAATGTCTCACACCTTCGTAGGGATACAAGCACTATAAATTGAAATATTCGAAATTTCAAAAATAATTTCTGTTGAGTTCGAGTTTTAAGTTTATTTGAATCTGAATACTCTTCAGAAAATCGTGGAGAATGTCGTTCTGATCAAAGGTTCTTCAATGTGCCGTGCCGTACTGTAGCTACTGGCCGTACATTTTCAAAAAATAACTTGTGTTTTACCTTAGTCTAGAATGGGTGCATTATTTGAGATTTAAATCTCTTGTTGTGGAAGTAGTGTTTAGAATGTGGTCATTTTGGTATGTATTACATGATGAATATTTGGTTTTCAAGTTTTGTACGTCTAGGTGTTGATCTATGGTTTGTTATCCATTATTCTATAGTTTTAGATTGTTATACCCACCATCATCATAATGTGATACGTGGTGAACCTCACTTGTATTTCAATTAGTAATTCATAGCTCAGCTGTGATATCTCAATTTTTGAAGTTCGCAGTTCTTTTTTAGAAATCGTTACTGTTTTTATTTTATTTATCTTTTGTATGATAGTGATGTCACAGCTGGTATGTGATTTAATAGTGGTATAGTGGGCACCGTAGGTGGTTGATTAGTGGGTTTGACTAAATGTTCATTTTTTCAGGTACAAGTTCGTGGCGGTTGTGAATTGCATATTTGTATAAGAGATGAATAGTGACATGAATTCATTGTATGTGATTGCGTCCAATGATAAAATGTGTGTTGAAAAGCGTGCTGAACACTGCAAAAGAAGTGCAATTGAAGAAGATAATGTAATGAACAGAAACTGCCATGGAAATTGCCAATCTGCCTGTATTGCGAAACGCAGTAAAGTACAGAGATAGCCAGCAAAGTTGTCATTGCTTTGTAGAGCAAGAAGCTGTGAGGAGTCTGTGGAATCAGCCTTGGCTTAACGACGAAGCCATCTATGCTATTCTGACACTTGTTTCAAGTAGTACAAATTCTGAACCATTGGGTTCTTACATCGTTCTGAAGAGACGATTTCAAGGTGAAGACTTATTCAAGAATTTCTGGGAAATGTTTACTCCCTCTACATATGAACAACGGCAGTCACTGGGGTCTTGCCATGTTCGACATTGAGTGTAGCCGTATTGTGCGTTATGATTCCTTTGCACATCATTACAACTATTCTGTTGCCTTGCTAAATGAAAATGTTAAGAGGGAGCTATCAGTTGCCTGGAGAAGAGTAACGGATGTGGAATTATTAAGCATCACAGTGGCCCCAAGTTCTTACGTACATGTTCAGATCTGCTAGCCAAAATTTTCTAACATCAATGAGACACCATATCCTGTATAGGATACAAATCCTGTATACGAGGAGCTTTTGTTGTTGGGACATCACGGTACGCTCAACTAAGAAGTGCTATTCGTATTCCTAAAGTGTTTGGACGTTGGGTGTATGAGCAGTTCGACTTACGCCTCGAAGGTGTGATGCCTAACCGACATGGAACCCACAACTTGCACTGCCTTCAGCGTTATAATTGAACATCAGTTGCAGGAAAAGTGCTCAAGAGGTGCTCGTGTATGTCGAAATGTAGTAACACGTCTATAGTAGGGAGGAAGCAACACTCGTATTGTGATAAACCTCAGCCACCAATCAAAAACCTAAGAGTCCAGCCACCAATCAAAATCTACAGAACATTCGTCGGATCTCGATCCGAATTCTCGTGGAGGAGAAATTTGTTCAAAAAGAAGAAATTCTTCACCAAGGAAAGTGGTGGAGAGCTAATTCTTTCGCTGTCAAATGTGCGTGATTACTTGATTTGCAAAGTAGATAACAAACGAATCAAAGTTGCTTTTATTTATGACGACATTGATATGAACGATGAATGTTCTGATGCCAATCACATATGCCTATGGATTATATTGTATTTGGATCGTCAAGGCACAATTTCGGTCGCTGTTGTGTTGAAAGGACGCCGCAATCGAGGGTTTGTTGTGGATTTCAATTCTCGTACCTCTGAAGACAGCAGAAGAGATGAATTAAAATCTTTTTGTTTAAAATACGATTTACTTGACACAAGATTTGTATGTATTCAATGTATTGATGAAGACTTGCCATTTGTAATTGCGTATTAAGCGAACGTTTCGATGAAAACGCGTTTGTTCTTCCTTCTGCTATGATATCGCACGATGTTTTGAAGTATATGTTATTAGTGTAGAAAACAGGTAAGTGGATGTTCAGTACTAACGGTAGCTCAAAAACAAATGCCGTTGAGGATGACACGGATTCGTCATTAGTTGTCCGTACTCACAGGGCGTTGCGTGTCTTTAAAGAAACAGACGAAAGTAAAGTTATGCGCGAGGAAAGGTTGCTATGCTGATTTTTCTCTCTTGGGGTAATGAATTCAATTTGCTAGTATTGCAATGCTTTGTCCTTCGCAGGCGAATCTAAGTCATTGTGTTTTAACGAAGGAAGAAGCATAGTTCGGTTCGTAAAATGTAGTTACCCGAGAAAAATGGGAGTAAGATAATAAAAGCTAGGAATTTTAGGATTTTGAAACGCTGTGAACCAAGTAGATAACGCGATAGAAATAACAATAATTTATTATAACGAGCAAAATCACAAACAATATAACAGCAGAACAAAGGAATTCTACAAAAGATCACTAGTAGCCACTGTTAACCAAAACGAGTGAAGTAGAACTTCCCAGAGCTCGTGCGCACAAGATGGGTTTGAGCTATGTCCCTACACAGCCTACTCCCCTAACCACTTTCCGAAATTTCCCGGTAAACCCTCTAAGAAATTCCGGCTAGGAGCAATTTACGGGTCACCCGCACCACTATATGGGGACCCTCTCAACGCTGGCACTTTACGGGAGCGGCTGCAGGCAGCAGGCGAAGACAACGGCTGGCAGCACTGAGAAGAGGAGAGCTGGCAGCACCAACACAAAGGCGAGTTGGCCGCGGTACGTCCAAGGCAAGGGGGCAACAGAGCGATGGCGGCCGGCTGTCAGCAACGCGGGGACTACTTAGAGACAGCGGGAGAAGACGAGGCGCTGGACGTGGAGAATGTCGGCTGGCAGGAGAGTGCAATCAATCAACGGCTCAAATCCTACCCTATACAGGAAAGAATTCTCTAGGAGGTGAGAGAACCCCCCCAGAGAGACGGGCGACCGTCGAATAACCTCCCTGGCCGCTCATCATCGGCCTGGGTGGTGGCCATCGTGTATCAACACCCCCCGAGGAGGCGGGAGAAACGGGGGAGGAGCGAGGTTTCTGATTGGGCGCAAAACGGGGCTGCCCGTGAGCGTCCAATCGGGAACCTCGCTCCTCCCCCGTTTCTCCCGCCTCCTCGAGGGTGTTGACACGATGGCCACCACCCCATCGGCCTCTTCCACTTTAGCACAACACGCCACGGCTCGGGCGGTGTCGATGGGCGGTGCCGTAGCGCAGCCGCACGCATCGACCCCCCCCCTCTTGTCTGGCCTGTGACAGCTGATTACTCAATTCTCTGCAATGTGTTATCTATTATCACCACCTTACAGCATAGTATCTGACAGAGCATTTTGTTGTACAAGAGATCGCATTCTCGATTTTTTTGGGATATGGCGTTGAGTATCAAAGGAATATACTATATGATCCGGCCACTGAAGAACCTCCTGGCATGTGCAGGTGTGGTAATAAACTTAAAATCGTTCTCTGGTTCAGCCGGTCATCGACCGTTGGTTATGCAAGGTCGTTTTGATGCTTGCCTTTGTCATTTAAATCCTACGTCAGACCATGTAGCATTTGTACAATTTTTCATTGCGGACGACAAGAAAGTAAAGAAATCTATTTAAAACTTAATGAAGAATTGGAAGAGTAAGATTGGGTATGACGTTATAGAGAAACTTATAAATGTGTTATGAGAGAGTAATAAAATTGTGCAAGCGTATATGACCATGTATGAGATATACAAAGAAGAGCTGGAGGAAGTTAGAGAGAGAAATCCGCAGTAAGTTTCTTGTGTTCTTATGAATCTTGAACATTGACGTGAAGTTCCTAGCTCTATTGCTTCAAACGTGCATGAGGGCTGCCTTAATGTACCCAAATTCGATAATCAGGTAGCTGCTATGTATATACATTTGCGCGAATGCCATCACGTGATCAGCTGGATGAAAGCCTACGAATATTGTAACGAGGAGGGAAGACTTTTGCAGCCCATCATAGTTATAATATTGATACACTAAAATACCCTTTGTACTTCCCGCAAGGGGAACAGTCGTTTGTGAAAGAACTCCTTCCGCGAAATAAGGCCCTTAGTGTAAATGAAGCTCGTGTTCAAGGCCAAATGACAAATGACTCTGACAATGAAGGTGAGGATCAAGAAGAATTGGTGGAGCCTAGATCTGAAAGAAAGTTCCTGTCGAGAAGCGAGTTTGTCACTTACATACTTGCACGACGTGGAGATGTCAGAAGGCATAGAATTTGGGTGCGGGGAAACTGTACCCACAATTTGTCCTTCACTGCTATGGTCGCGTTGAAGCTGATAGACTGCATGGTATGGGTGATCATGGGACTGTACGACGTCAAGTTCACTGTTCAACTTCCTAGACGGCAAGCTTGGTGAAAGAGGTGTGAAATCGGGTAAATTAGAAAGAATGCCTCAAACGTTTGTGGGTAGCAGGAATTGGTACACCAGATTATATGGCAATGCAATAGCTGTAGCAATGGGGGTTGGAAAACCTGATTTGTTTATAACATTCACTGGTAATATGGATTGGCCTGAGGTACGTTCGAACCATCGTGGAAAATTTGATACATGGATTACCAATCCTGCGCTCTATGTGAGAGTCTTCAGGCATTGTTTCCGTCAATTTATTTATGAAGTAGAACACGAGGAAATAGTTGGAGAAGTTCTTGCAATGCAGTATAGAATTCCAGAAACGTGGTATGCCGCATGTTCGTATACTTGCAACTCTCAAAGACAAGCTTAATGCTCCGGACAAAATTGATGCGTATATATCAGCAGAGTTACCTGAATATTCCAGCAGTGACGATCGGTTACGTGAAGAAAAGTTAAGACTTCGCTAGCTGATTGCAATTTTCATGATACATGGATCCTGTGAAAAAAGAGCTGAGCTCGCATGTCGCAGTGCGGATGTTTTAAAATGCAGCAAAGGTTATCCAAAGAAATTTCCTGACAACACCGAAATAACTCATTCTGGATTAAATCGAAAAAACTGTGGCTAATAATTCCAATGTAATTCTGTATAACGAATACTGTGTGATGCGCTTTCAGTGTGATATAAATGTTGAAGCGTGCTTTACTTTACAGTCATATAAATACATACATAAGTACATTTATAAAGGGCCTGATAAAGTTCTTTTAGAAATTATGGATGACGAAACCCTTTTGAAGAAGCGTACTTAATGTGATTTTTTTTATTTGACTGCCGTTCATTTATTTACAGTATGTGGCTCCTCCTTCTGTTCATCCAGTTAATCTTCGTCGCTTCTCTCGCTATTCTTTGCCAGTTGCGTGTCATCAAGCATGTCTGGGAAATATCTCTCCATCTCATTTTAGATCTACCCACCGGCCGTCTGAGTCGATGATTTTTGACTGTTCGGCATGAGACTGCCATCTTTTTGGTCGGCGCAGTGCACATGTGCACGAACTCGCTTCTTTGGGCCCTAGAAACTCTAATTCTAACCCGTTTTTCACCGCGCTACCTTCAAAGTTTTTCAGCTGTTTTTGATCTAACCTGATTTTTGTAGTTTTTTCGATAACGTTTTTCATCGTGACCACTGCCTTTAGGAGTACGCTCCATACAAAAAAGAAACGCAAGACGGATTGCTAGAATCTGGTCCGTTAGTCCTAAATTTCAGGAACTGTCTACGATCCGGAAACCTTTGCTATATAAGACAGGAGTATCATCGTTTGAACATCTCCGAACTCATGATGGAATTCTCCATAATACCTTTAAGGATGCTGCAAAAGCAGCAGGTTACATCGAAGCACAGTCTGAATGCGATGAATGCCTGGCGTATGCGTGTATGGTAGACATGCCTTCAAAGATTCGTCGCCTTTTCGCTCATATAATGCTCCATTGTTCCCCGAATAACTTGCAGCAGTTGTAGGAAAAATAAGAAAGAAGAAAGAGATGCTTAGTGTTAGAAAAGACCAAGATTTTTCTAGCGCGAAGCTCGACCTTCAATCGCTGCAACATATACGTAGGATCCTTGAGGTGAATGGAATGAACATGAAGGATTGTGGCCTTGATGTTATATATGCAGAAAGTATGAGCAAAGCAGACTTTACAGATGCTGCTCATGATTTAGACATACTCGACGAAGGTGATAATGATACTAGCGCGTTGCATTTTTATGCACCAGGGACGGTAGTAATCCTTGCGAAACTACGAGTTTAATTCTGCGAGCTAGCGTTCCAAACGCAAAATGAACTGATTGAAACCGGGACCATACACGCATTGTCGTGCGAGGTGTTGGGTTTCCTTGCAAAACTCCGATATATCAAGAGGAATTGAAACCGCAGTACCGGCGATCACTGGCGTTGCACCAAGGTTGCAGTAACACCCGGTGATGCTACCATTATAGCTAGCTCACGTAGCAAACACAGCATTGTGAATTTGGCCTCCGCAGAGATTCAGACTATGTAGAAAGAAGCAAATGTTATAGTTACTACTTTGAACGTAAAAACGATAGAGGAATGACGCAATGAAAATTAATCACTCAAGGTGTATTTAATGAAGTGGCTGGTTCAGCGGAATGGAAAACTCGTTTCCTACATAGTCTATGTAAAACACATATTAAGGAGATTATTTTGACTGTACCTTTTTCAAATGAATTCTGTCCACCTACCGGACAACAAAATCAGGATCTCAATAACGTGAGACTCCGGCGTATTCATTTTCCACACCATTCTTTGACGGATTTTATTATACTTTTTGCTTTTATTGCAAATATTATTGCTGTCATTTCCTGCCACAATTTTCACCTTTCGCTTCTTGTGTGTAGCCTACCCTAACGATTTTCATCGCCTGCTACACCCGTAGACGAATGAGATTCTCTGATTTTTCTGATTTTGTAACTTTGTTCGTTCGTCTGAACGATCGCAAGAGCAGAAATTTCCCCCCTTTTTCATCCTTCTTTGATTTTTAGAAAATCGTTTTCTAAAATTGAAAACGAAATCCTGGTCCGACCGTCAGCACGCAGCTCGAAGGTAATCGTGCTGGGACCACGGGGTTCAACCCTCAAAAATTGGAGAATGTTTCACACTCAGGTATGATCTATGCCCATGCGAATTTCCACCCCCATTAAAAAATTGGTGAATTTCTCCATCAGTGTGAAAGATTCACCTATCCCGTAACATCTACGGCTCCACTGAGACTAAAAACCTGTTTTTAGTGTCTCAAAAGTTGTGTTGCTCGTTGCATTGCACGCTCCAACAAACTGTGATCTATGTGCATGACCTCAGTCGATCACCAATCATCTAGACCGGCTGTCGATAGCTGGCTGGCTCTTCGACGACCTCGCATGATCGACGAAAAAGTCCTCCGCACCACTTTTCTCCCCCAAACTGGCAGTGTCTCGCGCCTCCACCGCCGCTGCGCTGTTTCTCTTTTCTCCGCCCACCTGGCGAAGAGACAGAGACTGCTGCCAGTTCCAGCCATATCGGGAGGGTGCCCGAAACCATGAGGCAAACCCGCAATAAGCTCCATAGAACGGATCACAGGATAGGGAGCGGTTGACCATTTTGCACCGGTATGGGATATTGATCATTTTGAGGTGGAGGAGCCCTACAGATACGGTTTGAAGTCTATTTAGTGCCATGTCGCCTCAAAATCGGCTCTTATTTTGAGGTCGAAACTCGCAGAATACCTCCACTTTTCGATCTTTTCGAAACTCGCAGTTTCGGAGGGATTACTGCCACTCCAGATAAGTGCTGTCCTAATGAAAAACAGAAAGAAGTGCTAGGTCTTTTTGTGAAAGCTGCAAAAAACTCAGGAGCTCGTTTGTTTTTTGTTTTTCGGAAAGCAGGTTGTGGAAAGACGTTCTTGTTCAACACGATTATAAAGGCTGCTTGATAACAAGATATGTGTTTTGTCAGTTGCTTCCACAGGAATCGCTGGGACACTGTTGTCACAAGGACGCACCGCTCACAGCTCATTCCGTATACCAGTGCAACGTTTGTGTAGGACTTCTACAGCTGGTGTCGAAGATTCGTCTTCATTGGGTCTTTTGCTGCGTAGCGTTGATGTGATTATTTGGGACGAGATTTCTATGCAAAGCAAATAAGCCGTAGATTGTGTGGATAGACTCTTACGAGAGATGGCCTCACCTAAAAATGCAAGACAGCCCTTTGGAGGTGTCATTATGCTGTTTGGAGGAGACTGGTCTCAGTTTCTTCCTGTTGTCCGAGGGGCATCACGTGAAGACATTGTAAATGAAATGTTGAAAAGCAGTTATCTCTGGCCACTTTTATCACTTGTACAATTGATGAGAATATGAGACTTGAAAAGGGTGAAGAAGCGCATGCTAAATGGCTGAGAAGTGTGGGAAAAGGTGGAAACTTTATGAGTGATGTAGTTCATGTTAAACCTCCTCGTGAATGCCCAATGAGCAAGTCATAATTAGTTGGATGTATGCTTCAGATGTGCTTCAAGACTCGGCTGAGATTGTGAAAATGGCATTATTAAATGTTCGCAATTGTGATGCAATACAGTTGAATGAACAGTTGAATGAAATGAAAGTTCTCGACCGCATGCCTGGAGAGGTGTTTCGTCTTATAGGGGTCGATACACCTGTTTGTGAAGATGATGGTACGAACGGTCTGCCAAGTGATGATGAAGAGTTTTTTCATCAATATCCACCATCTGGTATGCCGCAATATGTGCTAACTATTTGAAAAGGCGCTATTGTGATGCTGCTAAGAAATATTGAGGTGTCAGCCGGACGGTGTAACGGTACTAGGCTAGAAGTCATGGCCATATTCAATGATGGTCATTTACTCCACAGAAAAAAACTTTAGTAATGGGAAGAGTGCGTTTCTAACACGAATGACTCTAGATTTTGCTTATGAAAAGAGTGGGACAGTTTTCAAAAGGTTCCAGTTTCCTGTCAGATTGTATTTTTGTATGACAATAAATAAAAGTCAAGAACAAATATTTAGCAAAGTTGGCTTGATACTAAGAACCCCGTCATTTGCACATGGAAGTACTTTCGGTGCGCACTTGCGCACACGAGCTGTTGCATAATAATCGCACTGGGACCATGTGGTCCCAGCACGATAAAAGTTGGTCGCAGCACAATTATCATCTTGTTGCGTGATGCCACATCGGTCGTCCGCAAGTGTGGACCGGAATTTCGCTCCTAAAACGACTGTATATATCGTCAGTCTCTGGATGGGGTGAAGCCGCGACGCTGCTTGGCGGGAAAAATTGTTCGTGGGAAAACAATCAATAGGCATCTCGACTTCGGTTTCGCGCGCCCAAATTTTTTCGCCGAGCAGCCTCGCTGCTTTTTTTTCAAATTCAAATTCCTGAAAGTTTAGGTTCCTGGCAAAAGTAAAGATTTGGCATGGCCATAGAAATATACTCAGTTAAAAAGGGAAGATAAAGAAAAATGAAAAAAAGGTTTCGAAATATTCCTGAGAACGATTTGGCGTAGAATAATTTGTTTTTCGGGAAATGAAGTGAAATAGTTGAAAGTATGATTTGGCAGTCGAGTTTGAACCAACTATTGATTCTGTAAAAAAGGGGTCTCCCAAGCAGAAGTGGTTTGGTTAGCGTTACAAATGCTTCAACAAAAAGGGAACAATAGGAAAGCGGAAAGAGGAGAGTCTACAAAAAATGAACAATATCCTCCAAGAACTCTTTTCTTTTTCGAAACTTCCAAACAGCGGAAACAAACCGTTGTGGTTCTCTATGAGGAAGCGCTTTTGGCTCCATAAAGGACTTTGATTATGTGAGTGCCGATAAAATATGTATATATGCATGTAAACCTAATAGCTATCATTAAAAGGGGAGATGATGTTAAATTGTTTTAGGGAACCAGTCAATTCTTCCTCGTAAAATACCACAACGGTTTGTTTCCGCTGTTTGGAAGTTTCGAAAAAGAAAAGAGTTCTTGGAGGATATTGTTCATTTTGTAGACTCTCCTCTTTCCGCTTTCCTATTGTTCCCTTTTTGTTGAAGCATTTGTAACGCTAACCAAACCACTTCTGCTTGGGAGACCCCTTTTTTACAGAATTGTTCACTTTTTCTTGATATTACGCTGTAATATCCCATGCAAGAATTTCGAACAAAGACCTCTTCATCTCCCCACTGGATCAGTCCTCTTTCTGTGGTCACAAGAATCAATGAACCAAACTGTTGTAAAACTATCTCAGAAAAATCACTCGATGTGAAAAGCGCGCCCATGCCGATCACTTTTTCCGCAGGGCTACCGTAACCATTCTTGAACAAAACATGATAACGAATGTAAACACACGCTCATAACATGCGGGGTATAAAGAGCGGAGGAGCGGTATGCATTCATTCACACATCGCTCTCCTCGAGAAGCCACTGGGGAGTGGCTGAGGAGGTCGAAAATTGTGCAAACATGTTTGTTGGCTATTAGGATGTGCTCATAACCATGCTGACACTTGGAAAAAATTTTAAGGAGGGTTACGGTAGCCCTGCGGAAAAAATGATCGGCATGAGCGTGCTTGTCTCGATGTGGCTGACAAGACCGATGTTCACATGATATTAGCTAAGAAATGAATGATATCCATGATATCGTTCCACATAATTCATTCATATTGATCGCGTCAGCCACATCTGGCTACACCGAGTGTTATTTGCACCTTCCATGTTTTTCATACGTATCGAACGGGTCGGCCACGGTGATTTTCTCAACCAACTCTGACAGGGACCTTAGGCCCCGGTTATAGTTGGTCGCCCAGACGTAGCCAGCCCGGTCGATAATCATGAAAGCCTGCTGGCCTACAGCCGGATGCAGAATCTGCCTGCAGTTCTTCGCTTTCAAATGAAACTAACTTAAAACCGGGACAGTCAGAAACTACCTTCCATTCCATCTGGACACTTTCACATCAGTGGAACAAAGCAGTTTTACATACTCATTATTTCGTTTCCGTTGCCCCATTCCTTCGCAGAACAGCCGCTTCGATTCCATGAATCTGGTATGAAAAAGCTCTGCTGAGCTGCGAATGGAGATAGTTCTAACAATTTGTTTTTGAATTTGGATGCTAATGAGCAAGTACCATTTATTGCAGAAAAAATCAGTAGGCTGGTGAACAAGGAAGAGGGAGCACTCAAAATGGGGTTGTGTGAATGACCTTACGAAACTGAAAAGCAGCCTGGCAACATGACCTGACATGACTCACATAACATCTCAAACTTTCTGCTCGCTATGCTTGTCATCCTTACACTTTTACAAAAGTTTTGCAGGGGGTTCTCTCCTGCGCAAATTCCGGGGCATAATTTCTCGGATGGCTAGCATCGAGTCTGGGCTCCTGCTCACTCTACGGGGTGGTCTTCACAACTTTTCGGATGAGCAGCAACGGGTCCCGAACACCTGCCCACTATCCGGGTTTCCACGACGTCCCGATGACTTCATCAGAAGCTCGAAGCACTTTTGGGACTATCCTAGACGGGGGGGGGTCACCCACGATTTTCCCATGAAAATGAATGGAAAACCTGATAAAAGATGTTTGATGCTGCTATCAATCATTGTTGTTGATGAAGTTCTGTAGAAATAATTCGATTGATAGCGTTATAGATCGGTGGTTCATTCCATTTCTGACTTGAATCTTGAGTGCCCCCCCCGTCTAGGATAGTCCCGCACTTCTCATGATGTCCCGATGACGTCATCAGAAGCCCGAAGCACTCTTGGGACTATCCTAGACGGGGGGGGGCACCCACGACTTTCTCATGAAAATGAATGGAAACCTTGATAAAAGGTGCTTGATGCTGCTATCAGTCATTGTTGTTGATGAAGTTGTGTAGAAATACTTTGATTGATAGCGTTATAGATCGGTGGTTCATTCCATTTCTGACTTGAATCTTGAGTGCCCCCCCCGTCTGGAGTAGGCCCGCACTTCTCACGATGTCCCGATGACGTCATCAGAAGCCCGAAGCACTCTTGGGACTATCCTAGACGGGGGGGGGCACCCACGACTTTCTCATGAAAATCAATGGAAACCTTGATAAAAGGTGCTTGATGCTGCTATCAGTCATTGTTGTTCATGAAGTTGTGTAGAAATACTTTGATTGATAGCGTTATAGATCGGTGGTTCATTCCATTTCTGACTTGAATCTTGAGTGCCCCCCCCCGTCTGGGGTAGGCCCGCACTTTTCACGACGTCCCAATGACGTCATCAGAAACTCGAGGTACTTTTACGACGTCCCGATGACGTCATCAGAAGCCCGGAAGCACTTTTCACGACGTCCCGATGACGTCATCAGGAGCCCGAAGCACTTTCACGACGTCCCGATGACGTCATAGAAGCCCGAAGCACTTTTCACGACGTCCCGATGACGTCATCAGAAGCCAGATGCACTTTTCATGACGTCCCGATGACGTCATCAGAAGCCAGATGCACTTTTCCTGACGTCCCGATGACGTCATCAGAAGCCAGATGCACTTTTCACGACGTCCCGATGACGTCATCAGAAGCCAGAAGAACTTTTCACGACGTCCCGATGACGTCATCAGAAGCCAGAAGCACTTTTCACGACGTCCCGATGACGTCATCAGAAGCCAGATGCACTTTTCATGACGTCCCGATGACGTCATCAGAAGCCAGATGCACTTTTCCTGACGTTTCTATGACGTCCTCAGAAGCCAGATGCACTTTTCATGACGTCCCGATGACGTCATCAGAAGCCAGATGCACTTTTCATGACGTCCCGATGACGTCATCAGAAGCCAGATGCACTTTTCATGACGTCCCGATGACGTCATCAGAAGCCAGATGCACTTTTCATGACGTCCCGATGACGTCATCAGAAGCCAGATGCACTTTTCATGACGTCCCGATGACGTCATCAGAAGCCAGATGCACTTTTCCTGACGTCCCGATGACGTCATCAGAAGCCAGATGCACTTTCCTGACGTCCCGATGACGTCATCAGAAGCCAGATGCACTTTTCACGACGTCCCGATGACGTCATCAGAAGCCAGAAGAACTTTTCACGACGTCCCGATGACGTCATCAAACCAGAAGCACTTTTCACGACGTCCCGATGACGTCATCAGAAACCAGATGCACTTTCATGACGTCCCGATGACGTCATCAGAAGCCAGATGCACTTTTCCTGACGTCCCGATGACGTCATCAGAAGCCAGATGCACTTTTCATGACGTCCCGATGACGTCATCAGAAGCCAGATGCACTTTCATGACGTCCGATGACGTCATCAGAAGCCAGATGCACTTTCCTGACCTCCCGATGACGTCATCAGAAGCCAGATGCACTTTTCATGACGTCCCGATGACGTCATCAGAAGCCAGAAGCACTTTTCACGACGTCCCGATGACGTCATCAGAAGCCAGATGCACTTTTCATGACGTCCCGATGACGTCATCAGAAGCCAGATGCACTTTTCCTGACGTCCCGATGACGTCATCAGAAGCCAGATGCACTTTTCATGACGTCCCGATGACGTCATCAGAAGCCAGATGCACTTTTCATGACGTCCCGATGACGTCATCAGAAGCCAGATGCACTTTTCATGACGTCCCGATGACGTCATCAGAAGCCAGATGCACTTTTCATGACGTCCCGATGACGTCATCAGAAGCCAGATGCACTTTTCATGACGTCCCGATGACGTCATCAGAAGCCAGATGCACTTTTCCTGACGTCCCGATGACGTCATCAGAAGCCAGATGCACTTTTCATGACGTCCCGATGACGTCATCAGAAGCCAGATGCACTTTTCATGACGTCCCGATGACGTCATCAGAAGCCAGATGCACTTCTCATGACGTCCCGATGACGTCATCAGAAGCCAGATGCACTTTTCATGACGTCCCGATGACGTCATCAGAAGCCAGATGCACTTTTCCTGACGTCCCGATGACGTCATCAGAAGCCAGATGCACTTTTCATGACGTCCCGATGACGTCATCAGAAGCCAGATGCACTTTTCATGACGTCCCGATGACGTCATCAGAAGCCAGATGCACTTTTCACGACGTCCCGATGACGTCATCAGAAGCCAGAAGAACTTTTCACGACGTCCCGATGACGTCATCAGAAGCCAGATGCACTTTTCACGACGTCCCGATGACGTCATCAGAAGCCAGAAGAACTTTTCACGACGTCCCGATGACGTCATCAGAAGCCAGATGCACTTTTCATGACGTCCCGATGACGTCATCAGAAGCCAGATGCACTTTTCTCGACGTCCCGATGACGTCATCAGAAGCCAGACGCACTTCTCATGACGTCCCGATGACGTCATCAGAAGCCAGATGCACTTTCATGACGTCCCGATGACGTCATCAGAAGCCAGATGCACTTTTCATGACGTCCCGATGACGTCATCAGAAGCCAGATGCACTTTTCCTGACGTCCCGATGACGTCATCAGAAGCCAGATGCACTTTTCATGACGTCCCGATGACGTCATCAGAAGCCAGATGCACTTTTCATGACGTCCCGATGACGTCATCAGAAGCCAGATGCACTTCTCATGACGTCCCGATGACGTCATCAGAAGCCAGATGCACTTTTCATGACGTCCCGATGACGTCATCAGAAGCCAGATGCACTTTTCCTGACGTCCCGATGACGTCATCAGAAGCCAGATGCACTTTTCATGACGTCCCGATGACGTCATCAGAAGCCAGATGCACTTTTCATGACGTCCCGATGACGTCATCAGAAGCCAGATGCACTTTTCACGACGTCCCGATGACGTCATCAGAAGCCAGAAGAACTTTTCACGACGTCCCGATGACGTCATCAGAAGCCAGAAGCACTTTTCACGACGTCCCGATGACGTCATCAGAAGCCAGATGCACTTTTCATGACGTCCCGATGACGTCATCAGAAGCCAGATGCACTTTTCCTGACGTCCCGATGACGTCATCAGAAGCCAGATGCACTTTTCATGACGTCCCGATGACGTCATCAGAAGCCAGATGCACTTTTCATGACGTCCCGATGACGTCATCAGAAGCCAGATGCACTTTTCCTGACGTCCCGATGACGTCATCAGAAGCCAGATGCACTTTTCATGACGTCCCGATGACGTCATCAGAAGCCAGATGCACTTTTCATGACGTCCCGATGACGTCATCAGAAGCCAGATGCACTTTTCATGACGTCCCGATGACGTCATCAGAAGCCAGATGCACTTTTCATGACGTCCCGATGACGTCATCAGAAGCCAGATGCACTTTTCATGACGTCCCGATGACGTCATCAGAAGCCAGATGCACTTTTCATGACGTCCCGATGACGTCATCAGAAGCCAGATGCACTTTTCATGACGTCCCGATGACGTCATCAGAAGCCAGATCCACTTTCATGACGTCCCGATGACGTCATCAGAAGCCAGATGCACTTTCACCAGCCTGCGCCCCCCCCCCCCCAACTTACCTGCCTGAAATTGACCGCCTGTGACCATTGGCAGTGAATACTAGCAGTGAAGAATGAAAAGCGTGACGGCCTACGGCCTACGGCCTACGGCCTACGGCCCACGGCCTACGGCGCACACCATCAATTTTTCCTAAGCTTTCGGCCTCACAACTTTGTTATTTGTGAACCGATTCGGCTCAAATTTTGAGAGCTGGTGTCTTTTGGACCCCTTCACTTATATCCAGAAGGGAATCTGCCGAAAATTTGTTTAAATGGTTTTATAAACTAATTTATAAAAGTAGAAGTGATCACAAGGTCTAGGCAAAACCAAACCTCTCCAGCCGCTTCGCGGCTGGAGCGATAAGAGTTGTGCAGAACGAGAGATCGCCTTGTCTGTGCTTATCCGTAGAACATATCAAAGCGAAATCACGCGTGTTGATTTTGCTTCACCTAATACGTGAAGACCGCCGCATTACGGCTCCCGAAAAAGTTTCGATGCTCCCCATTTCACGCGTGATTTCGCTTTGATATGTTCTACGGATAAGCACAGACAAGGGGATCTCTCGTTCTTATCAATAGTTGGTTCAAACTCGACTGCCAAATCATACTTTCAACTATTTCACTTCATTTCCCGAAAAACAAATTATTCTACGCCAAATCGTTCTCAGGAATATTTCAAAACCTTTTTTTCATTTTTCCTTATCTTCCCTTTCTAACTGAGTATATTTCTATGGCCATGCCAAATCTTTACTTTTGCCAGGAACCTAAACTTTCAGGAATTTCATTTACTTTTCCTAAAGGTTTTACGGCGTCCGACGCACTCCCACTTGGGTCCCGCACACTTTCTACGGCGTCCTGCATACTCTCATTTGGGTCCTACACACTTTCTAGGGCGTTCTGCGCACACCCATTTGGGTCCCGCATATTTTCTAGGGCGTTCTGCGCACACCCATTTGGGTCCCGCACACTTTCTACGGCGTTCTGCCCCCACCCATTTGGGTCCCACATATTTACCACGGCGTTCTGCGCACACCCATTTGAGTCCCGCACACTTTCTACGGCGTTCTGCGCCCACCCATTTGGGTCCCGCACACTTTCTACGGCGTCCGGCGCACTCTCATTTGGGTCCCGCACACTTTCTACGGCGTCCGGCGCACTTTCATTTGGGTCCCACACACTTTCTAGGGCGTTCTGCGCACACCCATTTGGGTCCCGCACACTTTCTACGGCGTCCGGCGCGCTCCCCCTTGGGTCCCGCACACTTTCTACGGCGTCCTGCACACTCTCATTTGGGTCCTACACACTTTCTAGGGCGTTCTGCGCACACCCATTTGGGTCCCGCATACTCTCTAGGGCGTTCTGCGCACACCCATTTGGGTCCCGCACACTCTCTACGGCGTCCTGCGCACTCCCACTTGGGTCTCGCACACTTTCTACGGCGTTCTGCGCCTACCCATTTGGATCCCGCACACACTTCCTACAGCGTCCGGCTCACTCTCATTTGGGTCCCACAAACTTTCTAGGGCGTTCTGCGCTCACCCCTTTGGGTCCCGCACACTTTCTACGGCGTTCTGCGCACACCCATTTGGGTCCCGCACACTCTCTACGGCGTCCGGCGCACTCCCACTTGGGTCCCGCACACTTTCTACGGCGTTCTGCGCACACCCATTTGAGTCCGCACACTTTCTACGGCGTCCGGCGCATTCCCACGTGGGTCCCGCACACACTTTCTACAACGTCCGGCGCACTCTCATTTGGGGTCACGCACACTTTCTACGGCGTCCGGCGCACTCCCACTTGGGTCCCGCACACTTTCTACGGCGTCCTGCACACTCTCATTTGGGTCCTACACACTTTCTACGGCGTCCGGCTCACTCTCATTTGGGTCCCACAAACTTTCTAGGGCGTTCTGCGCACACCCCTTTGGGTCCCGCACACTTTCTATGGCGTTCTGCGCACACCCATTTGGGTCCCGCACACTTTCTACGGCGTCCGGCGCACTCCCACGTGGGTCCCGCACACTTTCTACGGCGTCCGGCGCACTTTCATTTGGGTCCCACACACTTTCTAGGGCGTTCTGCGCACACCCATTTGGGTCCCGCACACTTTCTACGGCGTCCGGCGCGCTCCCCCTTGGGTCCCGCACACTTTCTACGGCGTCCTGCACACTCTCATTTGGGTCCTACACACTTTCTAGGGCGTTCTGCGCACACCCATTTGGGTCCCGCATACTCTCTAGGGCGTTCTGCGCACACCCATTTGGGTCCCGCACACTCTCTACGGCGTCCTGCGCACTCCCACTTGGGTCTCGCACACTTTCTACGGCGTTCTGCGCCTACCCATTTGGATCCCGCACACTTCCTACAGCGTCCGGCTCACTCTCATTTGGGTCCCACAAACTTTCTAGGGCGTTCTGCGCTCACCCCTTTGGGTCCCGCACACTTTCTACGGCGTTCTGCGCACACCCATTTGGGTCCCGCACACTCTCTACGGCGTCCGGCGCACTCCCACTTGGGTCCCGCACACTTTCTACGGCGTTCTGCGCACACCCATTTGAGTCCCGCACACTTTCTACGGCGTCCGGCGCATTCCCACGTGGGTCCCGCACACTTTCTACAACGTCCGGCGCACTCTCATTTGGGTCACGCACACTTTCTACGGCGTCCGGCGCACTCCCACTTGGGTCCCGCACACTTTCTACGGCGTCCTGCACACTCTCATTTGGGTCCTACACACTTTCTACGGCGTCCGGCTCACTCTCATTTGGGTCCCACAAACTTTCTAGGGCGTTCTGCGCACACCCCTTTGGGTCCCGCACACTTTCTATGGCGTTCTGCGCACACCCATTTGGGTCCCGCACACTCTCTACGGCGTCCGGCGCACTCCCACTTGGGTCCCGCACACTTTCTACGGCGTTCTGCGCCCACCCATTTGGGTCCCGCACACTTTCTACGGCGTCCGGCGCACTCCCACGTGGGTCCCGCACACTTTCTACGGCGTCCGGCGCACTCTCATTTGGGTCACGCACACTTTATACGGCGTCCGGCGCCCCCCCATTTGGGTCCCGCACACTTTCTACGGCGTCCGGCGCACTCTCATTTGGGTCCTACACACTTTCTAGGGCGTTCTGCGCACCCCCATTTGGGTCCCACACATTTCCCCCGGCGTTCTGCGCACACCCATTTGAGTCCCGCACACTTTCTACGGCGTCCGGCGCATTCCCACGTGGGCCCCGCACACTTTTTGCGGCGTCCGGCGCACTCTCATTTGGGTCCCACACACTTTCTAGGGCGTTCCGCGTACACCCATTTGGGTCCCGCGCACTTTCTACGGCGTCCGGCGCACTCTCATTTGGGTCCCGCACACTTTCTACGGCGTCCGGCGCACTCTCATTTGGGTCCCACACACTTTCTAGTGCGTTCTGCGCACACCCATTTGGGTCCCGCACACTTTCTACGGCGTCCGGCGCACTCTCATTTGGGTCCCGCACACTTTCTACGGCGTCCGGCGCACTCTCATTTGGGTCCTACACACTTTCTACGGCGTTCTGCGCACACCCATTTGGGTCCCGCACACTCTCTACGGCGTCCGGCGCACTCCCACTTGGGTCCCGCACACTTTCTACGGCGTTCTGCGCCCACCCATTTGGGTCCCGCACACTTTATACGGCGTCCGGCGCACTCCCACGTGGGTCCCGCACACTTTCTACGGCGTCCGGCGCACTCTCATTTGGGTCACGCACACTTTCTACGGCGTCCGGCGCACTCTCATTTGGGTCCCGCATACTTTCTACGGCGTCCGGCGCACTCTCATTTGAGTCCTACACACTTTCTAGGGCGTTCTGCGCACACCCATTTGGGTCCCACACATTTACCACGGCGTTCTGCGCACACCCATTTGAGTCCCGCACACTTTCTACGGCGTCCGGCGCATTCCCACGTGGGTCCCGCACACTTTCTACAACGTCCGACGCACTCTCATTTGGGTCACGCACACTTTCTACGGCGTCCGGCGCACTCTCATTTGGGTCCCGCACACTTTCTACGGCGTCCGGCGCACTTTCATTTGGGTCCCACACACTTTCTAGGGCGTTCTGCGCACATCCATTTGGGTCCCGCACACTTTCTACGGCGTCCGGTGCACTCCCACTTGGGTCCCGCACACTTTCTACGGCGTCCTGCACACTCTCATTTGGGTCCTACACACTTTCTACGGCGTCCGGCTCACTCTCATTTGGGTCCCACAAACTTTCTAGGGCGTTCTGCGCACACCCCTTTGGGTCCCGCACACTTTCTACGGCGTTCTGCGCACACCCATTTGGGTCCCGCACACTCTCTACGGCGTCCGGCGCACTCCCACTTGGGTCCCGCACACTTTCTACGGCGTTCTGCCCCCACCCATTTGGGTCCCGCACACTTTCTACGGCGTCCGGCGCACTCCCACGTGGGTCCCGCACACTTTCTACGGCGTCCGGCGCACTCTCATTTGGGTCACGCACACTTTATACGGCGTCCGGCGCACTCTCATTTGGGTCCCGCACACTTTCTACGGCGTCCGGCGCACTCTCATTTGGGTCCTACACACTTTCTAGGGCGTTCTGCGCACACCCATTTGGGTCCCACACATTTACCACGGCGTTCTGCGCACACTCATTTGAGTCCCGCACACTTTCTACGGCGTCCGGCGCATTCCCACGTGGGTCCCGCACACTTTCTACGTCGTCCGGCGCACTCCCATTTGGGTCCCACACACTTTCTAGGGCGTTCTGCGTACACCCATTTGGGTCCCGCACACTTTCTACGGCGTCCGGCGCACTCTCATTTGGGTCCCGCACACTTTCTACGGCGTCCGGCGCACTCTCATTTGGGCCCCACACACTTTCTAGGGCGTTCTGCGCACACCCATTTGGGTCCCGCACACTTTCTACGGCGTCCGGCGCACTCTCATTTGGGTCCCACACACTTTCTAGGGCGTTCTGCGCACACCCATTTGGGTCCCGCACAATTTCTACGGCGTCCGGCGCACTCCCACTTGGGTCCCGCACACTTTCTACGGCGTTCTGCGCACACCCGTTTTGGTCCCACACACTTTCTACGGCGTTCTGCGCACACTCATTTGGGTCCCGCACACTTTCTTCGGCGTCCGGCGCACTCCTACTTTGGTCAAACACATGTTCTACGACGTCTTTCGCACTCCTGCTGGGGTCCCGCACAGTATCTACGGCGTTCTGTGGCGCACTTCTGAGTCACACCGTGCGGGGTTTCAAAAAGTACTTCCGAGATCCCGCCGTATTGATTGAAGCGTTGCCCCGTCAAATCCTGAGCAAAAGCCTATCAGTAACGGTGTTCATTTCACTAGTTCATTTTTACGAATGAGTAAACGTCGGTTGGTTTTTAATAACATGTTTACGTGTTTTTGTCTTTCTTTACCCTCAATTTTGAGGTTCCGCAAAATTGAGCTATCAACTTCAAAATTTGACAGGAGCTAGGTGCAAACAAAACCAGCTTCCTGGCCAAAAATGAGCTCTCTAGCTCAACGATAAGTGTTCCAACAAGATCGTGAACGCCAACTGAAAAAAAAGGAGATGAACATTTTTTTCGACCGAAATGACGTGGTTTTGACACTTTTTCTCGAATCTCAGGTAACCATTCCGGACCATTTTCTGAACGGCTATTCACCTTTCTAAAGTGTATTAAATGCGAAAAGAACGATCTTCCTACGTTTACTCTGGACCCTGATACTGAGATCAGGGGGTTGCGCGATGGCGAATCAAAGCCAAATCTGGTGAGCGCTTCGAGTAAATTTTATTTCAGAGTGGAACATGTGGTGTGCATGCGTGGAAGACAGAGTATCGCTGTGTAACATATTAATGACATCAAAGTTAGTTTAATTTGTTCGGCTTCTAATGAAACATTATTTTTATTTTTCCAATAAATAGTTGTGGACGCTGTAAGCATTTTGATGTGCTCATTGCATTAAAACAATCACAAACTAGTGGGGTAAGTAAATCGATTCTCGGACGAATGCACAGGCTCAGTGCGTGACCGCGAACAAGTAATAGTGTTGGGAGGAGCGTCGTGGAGTATTCTTCATTTTTGCCTGAAGATTTAATATTAACTAGCGAGACCTAGCGAAGTTTTCGCTCACAGAAACTTTTGCGTGAGCCAACTACCTGAGACGGATTGGTTAGTTAGAACGGTGGTGACTGACTTCCGTCTAACCGAAAGTTGCTGTACGTAGGTATGGACTCTCCTGAGCAGAGCAGGGTGCCGTACATTTACAGCAGGCCGTGGGGGTATCACAATGTGGGATCAAAAAGCAAAACATAAGAAGCCAGCAGTAAATCGTCGGTTGCTACCGGCATAAAATTCACAACCCCTTCTGCACTTCCTTCCCTTACTCTGCCAATTCGAGACTTGATGCCGCAGCAAAAGAGACTTGATGCTCATGTACAAGTCGGCATGAAGTCTTAATTTGCCGCGCTAAATTCACTGTATGGGTGAATTTGCCGCTAGGAGAGGTGAGAATGAGGTGAATTTCCCGTGAAAATGGTGCGAACTGGCAGCGAGAGAGGGTCCAATTTACCCCGAAAATGAGGTGAATTAACCTCGAAAAATGGGTGAATTTACCCCGAAAATTTCACGAATCTGAAGGTCCACAGCAAGGAAGCCCCCCCCTTGTCCGCAACATGAGCGTAATCTTCACCGAGGTCTGCGGTGAGGAGCCACCCTCTGCGGACCCCGGCGTAACTCGTCCCCCGTCGTGAGGATACCCACTGTATCCTCCCAGCAACCAAAATTATGCTGGCCTCCGGAGAGTGACCCGAAGTCACCTTTCAGGGCCGGCAGCAGAATGCCGACTGAGGACTGTGGTGGCATGAGCCGCTTTTTATACCGCCGGTGCAGATAGTAACCACATTGAGACGTGATCACATTGAGACGTGATTATTCGTTTTATCATGTTTTCGCTGGGATGTTTTCATTTGTTTAGAAATTTCTGAGATGCCAGCAACGGCGGTCATTTCACCCTTTGCGCTGAGTGGTATCCAGCCGCTCAACAACTGATATGCATTAACATGTTAGCGCAGGCGGTATTTTCACGCTTTGCGCTGACTGATATCCAACCGCTCAGCAAATTCACCCTTTGCGCGGATAAGCTTTCATGACGGCGCTAAAGGAGAATTTGATGCCTTATGATAACAAAGCGTGATAAAGGCCGCTTTCGCCGAAGCATCAAGTCTCGAATTGGCAGAGTACGTCGCTACCCACTGCCCTTTCTTCCAATTTGTAGAGTTCACAAGCTATTAATCTCGCCTTACCGTCTCTATCATGATAAGGACAAACGCATTCTCATTTTATATGATGTTTCCCTAGTTCACCAACGTCATGCCCTTGTTCTCAATGAATGAAATTAGTAGGTGGTTGTTTATGTTTTTGTGGTGCAGATTTTGATAAGCTCAGACTTGCAACATATAAAAAACTGGTTTTTGGAAGTCAGGGAATCGAAATGACTGAGCGGTTGCAATGGGTGGCGAACAGAGAAGGTGCGGAAGTGGACCTGCTGCTTGTATCTTAAAACTGGCAAGAAAATGTCTCAGGAGTTCTGCGTAAATCTCAAAATGCGTCGCACGCTTCTCAAGATTCATGTTTTCCTATCTATTTATTCTCCACAAAAGGTTAAGATTTAGCATTAAATAATTGAAAAAACTTTTTCAAATTCTACACTCTTGGTGACGTCCTGCACACTCCCACTGCGGTCCTGCTAACTTTTGATAACCTGCACACTCCCACTCGGGACCTGTGCATTTTCTATGACGCCCTGCACACTTCAACTTGGGACCTGCGCACTCTCTATGACGTCCTGCACACTCCCGTTAGGGTTCTTCACACTATCTGTGACGTGCTGCACACTCGCGTTGGGGTCTTGCACACATTCAATGACGTTCTGCGCACTCCTACTCAGGACCTGCACATTTTCTGTTATGTCCTGCACACTCCAGCTGGGGACCTGCACATTTTCTATGATGTCCTGCACTTCCACCGGGGTCCTGCACACTTTCTATGACGTCCTGCACACTTCCTCTGGGGTCCTGCACATTTTCTATGATGTCCTGCGCACTTCCACCGGGGTCCTGCACAATTTCTATGACGTCCTGCACACTTCCTTTTGGGGTCCTGTACACTTTCAATGACGTCCTGCACACTCCCGCTGGAGACCTGCACATTTTCTATGATGTCCTGCACACTTCCACCGGGGTCCTGCACACTTTCTATGACGTCGTGCATACTCCCACTGGGGTCCTGCACACTTTCTACGTCGTCCTGCACACTTCCGCTGGGGTCCTGCACACTTTCCATGACGCCCTGCACACTCCCACTGGGGTCCTCCACACTTTCTATGACGTCCTGCACACTCCCGCTGGGGACCTGCACATTTTCTATGATGTCCTGCGCACCTCCACCGGGGTCCTGCACACTTTCTATGACGTCCTCCACACTTCCTCTGGGGTCCTGCACATTTTCTACGATGTCCTGCACACTCCCGCTGGGGTCCTGCACAATTTCTATGACGTCCTGCACACTTCCTTTTGGGGTCCTGTACACTTTCAATGACGTCCTGCACACTCCCGCTGGAGACCTGCACATTTTCTATGATGTCCTGCACACTTCCACCGGGGTCCTGCACACTTTCTATGACGTCGTGCATACTCCCACTGGGGTCCTGCACACTTTCTACGACGTCCTGCACACTTCCGCTGGGGTCCTGCACACCTTTCCATGACGCCCTGCACACTCCCACTGGGGTCCTCTACACTTTCTATGACGTCCTGCAGACTTCCGCTGGGGTCCTGCACATTCCTACTTAGGGCCTGCGCACTTTCTATGACGTCCCTGCACACTCCGATTAGGGTCCTGCACACTTTCTATGACTTCTTGCACACCTTCACTGGGGTCCTGCACTCCTTCTATGACGCCCTGCATTTTTTGCATCGCTAGACGACTCGCAGAAGTTATTATGACCCACGGCCAAAAGTGCGCTCCACGGACAAACTCGGTTGCCCCGAGGCACGTAAGAGGTGACTCGGGCTGATTTTTTGGTAATCGATAAATGTCGCACCCACCTAAATGTTGGTACCATTTCATACAAGTTTTGATCGGCCATTCCTAAGATATGCGGGACACATGCACACACATACACACACACACACACACACACACACATCGGGACATAACTGCTTTAAGTATAAGGATATAGATATATCATTTTTGCCTGAAGATTTAAGATTGAAGACTGTTTCACAAATTTATGCAGCGAGGATTTGCTCGATTCATTCCTTAACGACTTATTCAAGTATTGCACAAGAGGCTGCGCTCTATTTCAATCAACGATGAGGTTGCCAACGTATGTTGACCAGACATCGTATTATACATTCTGTACCACACCAGCAAACCCAGCGTGTAATTATGCCCTTATCTCTCTATTCAATTGTGTTACCAACCTGGAATCCTGGAACGCGAGACTCGCGGAGTTACAATACAAATTACGGATTTCAACTTAAACCTACTTGACCACAATATACCCGAATTTGACCGGCGCCACCTCAAACTTGTGTAATTAAACCTTGTATTATTACAAGCAAAGCAACCTATCAACGAACGGAACGGGCATGAGAATTAATTGCCACAGCCGCGCTCAGAAGTCGGGCGCAAAATCATTCGATCGATAACCCTCCTTCTTTTCCCGACGCGAAAGTTCCCGCCAGGCAGCGTCGCGCCTTCCTATCTGGTTTACATAGATCATAGCTAACTCTTAAAGGCATCGTATGCGCAGAAGACCGTATATTATTTTTTCATGTTTTTGTGTAGCTTGCCCTCTCTAGTGAACGAAAATGTCGAACGGATCCATGAAAAACCTTCATCTGTAAAGAAAAGGCAATCGGAACACATTGTAAATACGAAGTCGAACTCCGCGCCAAAATCCTTTTTGAACCTTTTCTGCTTCTGGAGGCCTCGTCACTGTCATTTTCGGAGTGTTTTTGCATGTGGAGTTCGTGCCGTAACTATTTTTCATGTTTTCTTACGGTCGCACCAACATTCTAGGAAAAAGTACTAGATGACTGGTGAGAATTGGTGGCGGATCTTCATCTTTGGCGCCTTCCAACCTCATTGCGCAACGTTTTTGACGCGCCAAAGTTTACCAGTGTGGTCTACCGTGCTCAATCATGAAATTGAGCTTGAAAAATGAAAATTGATTCCCAGCTCGAACGATGCCTTTAAGTTAACACCTTCATCGTCAGGATTCCGAGAAATTTTTATAACACCTGTAATTTATGCATCAATAGTCCGAGATTAGACATGAATGGGCATCACGAAGCTTCTTATACTCTAGGTACGAAGATAGAGTACCAAGCAAATTTTTCGCAAAGAAAGCGTTTTGCGGCGTTTTTTGCGCTCACAAAGGGCCGCAACGCCATAGCTCGCCTCAAAGTGGTCCAATTTTAATTCTGAAGACATTTCTGAATTGCTTTCATTTATTCCTATACGATAGTGTTACAAAGTGATAGATTCCACCTTAGAAATTTATTGAAAATTGCATATTTGCACCTCTCAACCCCTCATTATTAATTGATCAGACGGTCATAATAGAAGAAATTTGTCATGCTTTGGCCTGTGGTCGATGTTAATTTTAAAAGGAAATAGATATTTTTTCAACAAAATACCGGAGTTAGAACGGCTCTCTAAGCATAACATCCCATCCGCATCACTTAGAGGTACGAAGGCAACCTGAAAAGCTCATTTCTTCAATTTCGAAGTGAGTTATGGCGACGCGGCGCTTTGCGAGCGCAAAAAACGCCGCGAAACGCTTTTTTTTGCAAAAAATGTGCTCGTTAGTGTAGAACTAAAAAACTGTCACGCTGCAGTCTTCACGTTGAGGAGACCGCGAAACAAAGGTTGAAATACTAATGGCTACTATACAGCACACGAAACTAACAAAACCGAAACTAGGGATCCACTGCAGTTTCCAATCATACGGCCATGAAAGCCAATAACGAGATCTAGACATCTATTCCAAAGATTCATATTCGCTGAATAACCTCATATTTTCTATCCTGTTTATTTATTTTAAAAAATCATATCCCTTCAAAATTCGTGTATTTGCTATATAAATAAAATAAGCATCAGTAAAATGATAATTGAGGTATATATGACGCAGGGAAACAGGGAATGACAAGTGAAGTGACTTAGCCAGGTGAACACATTGCACTAATTTAACCTTAGCATACTATATACCTGAAGGGAAGGACAGCAGAGATTCGTAGGCTAGTAATTCGATTTCCGGCACGCACGAAAAAAATCACAAAACTGCGGGATAAGAAATGATCGATTGCTCTTGAAACGCGGCCTCGTGCTCGGTACGGAGGGAAAGCGGACTGGAGGATTTCGTCGCGAAAGTGTGATCGGCTAAACCGGCCTCGCCTCCACTGTATCCACAGTCCCTTTCAAGTAGGAAGCCTCGCTCAGCAATCGGGCGCGAAATCATTCGATCAACAGCCATTCTCCCTTCGTTTTCCGGCGCCATTTTTATCGCTAAGCAGCGCCTCGACTTTCCCCCATCCAGCGATTGACGATATGTATAGTCAGTGTCTCACAAAAAGGAAGGCGTGGTAAGCTATCGGGCGCAAAACCATTTGACCAATAGCCATCTACCCTTCGCTTCCCCGATTTTTCCCGAAAAGCAGCGTCGCGGCTACCCCTCATCTAGTGATTGATGATATTCCACTTATAGGAGTGAAGTTCCTGGGCGCAGCTGCGCACGTCCGCTGCAGCAGGTTCAGGAATGTGCGGCAATTGCCGTTTGCCGGCCGTTTTCAGAAAATTTTTGTCGATTGTCGTTCGGCGTTTTTCCTCTCTCTTTTCGACGAATTTCGGCGAAGAGTAGTCCTTACTTGTACGCGATTCGGACGCAAACCCATATTAGGCAATTCGCTCTCGAATGATAAATGATGACCCAGCTCTCGCGTCCTTTGAGTAGAACCTTTGAGTGTTTCAAAGGAAAGCTTTTAAAACGTTTGCGATTCGGATGTCATTGTGTGAGGCCACACTACGGTACCGACGCTTCCACGCAAAGGCAAAGTAGGTTTGGAGGCTTTCTGACCTCTATGAGTTTGGCTGGAGTATGCCGCGGAGCGGTCACTTGGCGATAAGAAGATAAACGCCTGGTTACCTCGATAGGCCTTGCTGCGACCGGCTCGAAAAGAGGAGACAGGCTATATTTTGAAAATTTCAAGCTAGTTGGTATGACCAATTGAGAGGTCGGTCACGTCGAGGCAATCGCTAGTAATCTAGTGTCAGGCTCGAGTGGGTCCCCTTGTCTGAAGAGTAACGAATCCCCCCTCCCTCCTCTTTTTAGTTTGCGATTCGAATGTCATTGTGTCCAGGCCACACTACGGTACCAACCCTTCCACGCGAAGGCAAAATAGGCTTGGAGGCTCTCTGACTTCTATGAGTTCGGCTGGAGCATGCCGCGGAGCGGCGACTTAGCGGTAAGAGACAGGCTCTACTTTGAAGACTTCAAGGTAGTTGGTGTGACTGATTCGGAGGTCGGTCACGTCGAAGCGATTGCTAGTAATCTAGTTTCAGGCTCGAGTGGAACGCTTGTCTGAAGAGTAACAATTCCCCACCCCCCACCTCCCTCCTCTTTTTCAAAGCTTGAGCAATCAAGCTAGGGGGCTTTTTGGAATTTTTGGAACAAGCATTGACATCCTGAACTGTTGTAGGGGAGGAAACAAAGGAATCAGAAAATCACTGGAATATATTTCTGTTGAGACCATTAGAAAATTGTAACCTGAAATAAGACTACATTAAACGACATAGTGTAATAGAAGCACATGGCGCTGGGGGCGGGGTCCCACCCCTCCGATGAGAGCGGGTTCTCCCAACAAGGATACGGTTCAAGTTACGGCCCGCAGCTGGGGGCCACCCCCATAGCAGTCCGCGACAGGGACATCACCCTCGCCAAGATCGACAGCGAGGAAGTTCCCCTCGCCGGGAACCGTGAGGAGGCCCCTCAGCGAGCAAAAGTCGTCCAGGAAGTGACTCGTAGTCACCTTCCAGGAGCGGCCCGAAAGGCCGACTGCGCTCTCTATGGGGTGGGACCCTTTTTATACGTGCTGTGCGGCTAACATGCGCCTGTTCGATTGTGGAGCGAGTGATCAGCAAGTTCAATCATGGGCATCAAGGCTCGTTCGTCGCCCAAACCAAATCGTAGTCGAATCGAAAGCGTGTCGTGGCCGAGTGGAACGGCTATGATTGGCGGCACGTGCTTCTCATTAGGACGACGATTAGGCCACGTGGCGCACGGAAAATACGTGGCCGTATCGTCGCCCACACCGCTTTGTAGTCGAATCCAAAGCCTATCGTGACCGAATAGGCCCCCCCCCCCCCCGACCCTATGAGTGGGTAATCGAAAAAAACTTACCCGTTGAGGCGGATTGCTCCATGTACAGGCGAATGAAGTCGGAGTATCAGCAGATTTCACACAATGGCCTTCGAACCTAATGTTCTGCACAAGAAGTTGAATTTCAAAGACTACCAATGGTGAGTTTTTCTTCGCACACGGAAGGCAGCCGCCGCATCGCGACGTCAACGCGGCCCCCGGTCGCGGTGAGCGCGGGAATTCAAATGACGGCCGCAGATTAAAAACAAGGAAGACGATTTTTGGTACTATCGCCGCAGGTGAGGGGGGCCCTAACTATCGTGCGGATATCTTAGCCACACCCATTTTTCTAAGCCTCCGTGTCAGGACTGAGCAGACCGTGCGCGCCAGTTTTTGGCGGAGCTACGATCCCCCCCCCCGGTCCGCCGAAAATTTGAAAGAGATTACATTTTTTACGATTGCTCCCTCCCAAATTAGAAATTGCTTTAGCTTTTTTATGAGTGGCAAAAGTGGTTTGGAGAGAATTCCTCTTCTTTTCTGAGATTTTTCACGATCCCCCTCACGAATTATCATTTTTTCGAAATTTTTACGACCCTCCGTAGCACCGAGTCACAACCCTGCCCGACCCAGGTGCTATCTCAGAAGGGGGGGGGGCATTATGGCATTGTACAAGGCCACGCCCATCTTTCCATGCCGCAATGACTCCACCGATTTTGGAAGGAGAGGAAAATCCCTGACTGTTGACACCCCCTTTCTACGATAGCACCAAAAAAACTGTTGAGACGACTTTATTCATAAAAAGAGAACGGAACAGAAAAACTGCACAATAAAATTTTAAAAATTCTCAAAAAGTATTTTCTCCTCGCAAAGGTCATACTAAATCTGGTACTTTCATTTCTCTGGAGAAAAATCAAAGTCCACCTGAAAATGTGCTTCTAAAGCGACCAGCCTTACGATTTCTATGCTGCCCGTTTTCCAAATGAACATTCGAGGTCAACAATGCAAAACCGCGAAGCGACCGCGTCGTGTCGACCAGTGTTCGGTTGGCCTTTACGTTCTTATGTCGTCTATTCCGAAAGAGTACCAACATGAATCAAAGAGACATGAAGAAAAGTGAAAACAAACGGACCTTTACATCGGTACTAATAGCCGTGTTAACTGAATCCATCTTGATTCTTGAAAGGTGATTGATTGAACCTGTAACGCAACTAAATGAGTTTCATTCTAACACCTTTAGCATCATTGTTTTTGTAATTGTTTATTACAGGGTGAACCTGCGTAATGCATCGTAAACGATTAAAATAAAAACGCGTACATAGAGATCGTAAAAGATAAAAACACAGAGACAAGTGTAACGACAATATAAAAAATCTAGAATACGTAGGTGTACAGAGTGATGATCAGATGAAATATGATACCAATACAAGATCATTCATCCCCCGCCATCAAGTACTGTTCCATTATACGCTTAAAGGAGCACAGGTCCGTCGGTAGATTGCCTTTTTCAAGTATTTTTCCAATTCACTGCCAGCTCTGTTAACAAAGAAATGGTGCCTGACACTCTTCCTAGCCACGCTGCGGACTAATTTAAATTTACTACCTCTGGTGTTAGATGCTCTCATTTTGAGAAAAGTGTTTGGCCGCAAGCCACTATGTCCATACAAAATCTTATACATCATTGAAAGATCAAATCTTCTCCTCCTGCACGCCAGCGCTTCCAATTTGAATCTTGCGTTCCTAGCCCTACTGCATGTTATATTTGCATAGTCAAATCCCAAGAATCTTATCATCAACTTGCGTGTGAAACTGTTCTGAACCTTCTCCAACGCTTTTATAGCAGCGACTTTATGAGGGCTTGATATCACAGTTCCATACTCGAGAAGGGGCCTAATATAGATTTTGTAGGCATTCAAAAGCACCTTCTCATTTTGAGTAGAGAGTGTCCTGAATAGACAGTGCATAACCTTATTTGCTTTGGACACAGCCTTTGCACAGTGAGCATCGAAGGTGAGATCCTTGCGAACCAGGAAGCCAAGATCCGTTATTACCTCAACAATTTGAAGCTGCAGATCTTCTGCAGTATATATAGCTTCTGAACTGCTCTTACCAATGTGGAAAACTTTCGTTTTTTTCTTAGACAGTAACATTTTCCACTCCTTGGACCACTTTATCACCTCATTAAAAGCCTTTTGCAAGCTTTCTCTATTGGCTATCGACTGAATTGGGGAAAATATTTTGAAGTCATCGGCAAAAGCGGAGCATTTCACCTTACCTAAAGCGCCTTTCACAGTCTGCCGCACGACGCCGTCCGGTACGTTATAAGATAGGGCTGCAGCGTCGGTGCGGCCCGCACTGCGATGTCGACCAATCGACGTCACACTGCGCTGAAATCATTGACAGGACGTCGGGGCAAGTTATGACAGGTCAAATCGTGTTGGTTTCGCCTCATATTTTGTACTGAAGAGTCGGAACTGACGGTTGTTCACCGCAGCTTCCCTCGCACTGCGGCACTATCATAACGTGTCGGACGGCAACGTCCGGCAGACTGTGAAAGGCGCTTAAGGATACTATTCGCGGGAGTTCATATGTGAAAATGTTAAACAAGGTTGGAGATAAAACCCCTCCCTGCGGTACGCCACTGCAAACAGGCCTTGAATCAGAAAAGGTGGAGTTTACGCGGACTACAAATGATCTATTACTCAAAAAAGCTCTGATCCATGCAACTATCCTGGGATGAATACCGACACGTGTGAGTTTAGACATGAGTTTTGAATGCGAAACTCTATCGAAAGCTCTTGAGAAATCTACGTAGATCACATCAACCTCTTTACCCTCATCAACGTAAGAAGTCCATTCATTAAGCGACTGCAACACAGCCGTCACGGTAGACTTTTGCTTTTGAAAACCATGTTGATCATCCGAAATGATGGAGTGATCCTTCAAATGTTTGCACACTCTTACCTTGAGAATTTTCTCAAACAATCTACCAAAAATTGAAGTGATGCTGATTGGTCGAAAATTCTCAGGATTAGTGAATGGTGGTTTCTTAGGTACAGGCGTTACGAAAGCAATACGCCACCTATCCGGGACCTCTGCACGCATGAAAGACAAGTTGAAAATATGTGTTAACGGACCTACAATAATGGGCGCTACCTGTTTGATGAATCTCAAGGGGACATGATCAGGTGTATCAGAGAAAGAGTTGGGCCATTTCATAAGAAGTTCATGAACTTCTCCTGGATGAAACCAGACCGAGTCAGCCATGCATGCGAATTCTTGAATATCTACGATAGTATCATCAGAATCATCATCCCTGCGAAAAGCTTTTTCAAAAGCAGTTGCCAAAATCTCAGACCTCTCTTTATCGTCAGTTATCATAGACCCTTCACATTCAATCGGTCCTAACTGTGGTCTATCTTTCAGCCTCGAATTCAGGAGCCTGTAAGAGTTGTTTTTATTCCCAGATTCAATTACCCTCTTTTCCACATTCTTATTATACTTTTTCAATTGTTTCTCAAACTTTTAACAAGTTTCTCGATATGTATCCCAATCACTAGCCGCATAGTTATTTTTCGCCTTGTCCAATGTCTGCGATTTTCTTGAAGCAAAACGTTTGAGATGTTCCGGGAGATGACCCTCATCCTTAGAAACATCCTTGAGAGGCACAAAGAGATAAATAGAGTGCTGCAAAATATTGATGAAGAGCTCATATTTAGCGTTAATTGAATCTACGGCATTAAAAATACCGTACCAATCTACGTTGTTTAAATACTCGAAAATGGCGCCGAAATTTGCGCTCTTGGAATCTCGTCTTAGTTTCTTACAATCGTTTCTAGGAGGGGTGAGGTTTAGTTCAAAATGAATCGTCGCGTGATCACTGGTCCCTACTGGTTCACAGACGGTTGTGCTGTACACAAGATCAGCGTCAGAAGTCAGTAATAAGTCCAAAATATTGCTTCCATGTGCTTCAGTTGAAACGAGTTGAGAGAAATTGAAGTCGTGACACAAACCTAGGAGGCTCAGATGAGTCACTGCAAGAGAACTAGCATTATGAGGTTGCGTCCAACATATGTTTGGGAGATTGAAATCACCTGTAATAATACACGGGTGGTCACAAACAGCAAGATCACTTAGCGTTTTAATCAGTTGTTGGAAGGCCGCTGCCGTGCAGGAAGGGGTTCTGTATACCAAGACCATTCGAATATTCAGTTGACCAGAGCTAATTTCTGAACAAATAATTTCATATCCATCTGGGATAGTGTCGGAATAAATAAGCCTAGGGAAAAGATTCTTTTTGATTAAAAATGCCACGCCACCACCCTTTTTATGGCTACGATCACTCCTGAGAAACTCACAATGAGCGCAAAACTCACCTAATAAAGAGGCATCACTTATAGTGTCAGACAGCCATGTCTCAGTCAGAGCTACGACACTGAGCTGACATTGTTTGATCAGAAAAAGAAGGGAAATTATGTTTTTCGAAAGTGAGTGAATGTTAGTTGAGATGCAAGTTGAAGTAGTACTTAAAGTCCGGGGACGATCTACTTGTTTAAATGCTGGGTGGAATTGGCTGTACAATCACTGAGCAATGATAAATCGAGAGGGTCAGGAGGTGTAACAAGAAGATTACGATCAGTAGGAGTAATGCATGGTGTAGTAACAACATTGAGATCTCGCGAGGTACTAGCCTCAGCCCTTGTAGATGTACTGCCCCGACTCCTCCTCCCGGCGCTCCACCGCACACGTTCCTCCCTTGGGAGGGAGGGTCTTATATAGACCTCCTTTTGGTGCGGGAAGTGCTTGAGACGGGGAGCTCGCAGCAGCACCATGTTTGCAATGGCTGATGACGGCGAAACAACCTTGATAAGCCTATTAAAAGAAGAATTAGGTTTACCCATCCTATGAACTGATACAGGTAGGCAGTCAACCGATAAGTAGTCTAAGAGATCATAAACACGTTTCACATCATTAATAGCCCTATCTCGTGATGAAGGATACAAGTGTTGGAATTCAGGTATGCCTATGATAACTATGGATCTTCTACGCTCCACCTCTCTAAAATCCGCGGTCTTAAAAGTATCAGAAGATTGTGAAACTTCAGAACCAATGAAGGAGTCTTTATTAAAATTGGAATCGCCAGAATTGATGTTAACAGCAGAAACTTGAGAAGACTCGGTAATAACAGGAACAAGGCTATTATTACCACTCCTGAGAGCTGTGATTTCTTGCCTCAGTTTGGCATTGTTCTCCAATAAGGCAGTAACATGTTGAGACAGCTCACGGTTCACATCGCACAGGTTCTGCATCTGGTTTCTTCCTTCCATCAGATACGCAATCACAACACGAAGGTGAGCCGGAATCGACGCATCCTCCATCATTAGCTTGGCGGCCGCATCAAAGTCACTCGTCGTCGATGACATCGCCATGATATTACTAACATTATCCATCATATCAAACAAAGTACCAGTGAATTCGCACTATTTCCAGATCAGCACTAGGTTACCATAGAATGCGCATGAGATCACCAGACCAGTAAGGAGAATACCACTGAGGCATCATATACCATAGACTAGACCTTGAGATACTGGGTCTCAAACTTGGGTAATTAAACCATTACTTCAACGAAGTGGATAAAACGAAGAAAACCTAAACAGGCAGCAGCGACTGTTTATCCATACGTGTTACATCTCATTGTTTTGCCCGTGGGAATGCTCTACGAGTTTCAAAAAGATTCAACTTGCGAACTTGCTGCGTATTTAGTGCTAAAAACGATGGGATAAATGGTCGCTGCTGCCTGTTTAGGAGGTACCGATAAAACGCAGGTAAATGTCACAAATAAGCACTATTCAATGAGAATGTAGCATAAACTGAGGGAAAACAAAAGATAGAGAACTTTGCATCGATAAGAATGACCGCAAAGCAGAGAACCTATTAGCCAACCGATTTGAACACTCAAATCCTTGGTCGGTGGCGTTGCGGTCGCGTCACGTTCGCATTGGAGCTCTGTATTCCTTAGCTCCACGCGCACTATGATTTTCGTACTCAACGTGGTTCAACATGAACGTGAATTTCGTTTTTCCCCCGAAATTCATGTAAAAACAAGCGATTCGAGGACGATGAATCATTGTAGAAAGACCGACAACTTGTTCTTCACTACGTATATAAAATGTCCGCGTTGGCCTTTTCTGGTCACAAGATCAAAACCAACTTACAAAAAAATAAACCTCAAATTCGTTTATTTATTCTCTAAGCTAGCGATATGGTCACGATAAGGATATGAATAGTGTCCTAAGTTACCGTTACATCTCCTAGCGATATTTAATTGAAATTTCCCACTTCATTTTCTGGGGTGAGTGACTCTTCTTGAGCGGTCATGCATCTCACAAGAAAACTAGTATTCGACGATATGGTCGTTTGCAATGAAAAATAATTTCATGATTTTCAAAACGCTAGAACGATTTACCTCTGAACTTCTCTGTAGGGGCTCTAAACTCGAATCTGAGATCCGTTTATCGCTTTTTTAAGCTTACGGTGAGCTATGATGGGAACACAGTAGTTTGGCCAGAGTCTCAGATCTGGCTGCCAACTTGTCTATGGTGTAATTTAAAGTAATTAACACTATTAGAAAAATACTGAGCTGTGCCGATTGCCACAAAGCCAAGAAATGCTTTGCAACTTTCACCTGAGAATCTGAGTCGGTCAGCCTAAAGTCGCACTAATTTAGAAATTCAAGTGGTTTTATCACTTCATACCCTCGTGGCAATCGGCATCGGTGCTAAACTAGTTGGGGGGCACTCAGGATTCACTCGAAGAATGCATGATACCGCTTTCAGAAATCGAAGTATTTCCATGGTGAAAACATTCACAGATAACGCTGTCAATTGGAGGTTGTGAATATCCAGGGGGAGGTCATGGAGGAATATTAATTGAATTTTATCCAAATAAGCAAAGCTGACCACTCCTTGAAGAAAAAAATAACAAGCACTCAAAGTTGAAGCAGTGATTATAGAAATCCCATACCTAAAACCTTGAATAAAGGTTCTGTTTTGTGTTTGACTCAGAATTTGATTTTTTTGTGTTTTTTGTGCATGTGCGCGCGTGTATGTACGCGTGCAAGAGTTAACAATCGAGGGCGCAAGGGTCTGTGTGCGCGCGTATACTCGCTAACATGAGCGTACATGTGCATGAGCAATTATGCTCGCTTGTGTGCGCGCGTATACGTGTACACGTGAGAGTGCGGTGATGTGCTAGCAACTGCGCACGCATCTGTGCTACTAGCCCGCATACGGTTGCACGCGCAGGTTTGCACGTGCGGATATGTACATACGAGCCATGCGCGTGCATATTTACACACAAACGCATGTATGCGTGTGAGCGTATGTGTGTATGCACACAAGCGCATAAATGTTTTTCTACAGACGAGTTTGAGCGTGGTGCGCGCATGCGGGTGAGTGTACTCCCGTACGCAGCTAGACATCCACGCGGAAACCGCGTAGCCGTGCAATTTCAATCCTCGCTATTGGATCATCTTGACGAGAAGCAATGTCTCGCCTCCTGGTAACCACCAGTGCTGTTCACTACTTCACCAAAAATTTACCACTAATTAGTGGTGAAAAACCACTCTACTGAATTACCAGAAAAATCTAGTAGTTTACCAGACTTTTCCAGAGAATTACCTGGAAATTGGCTGGTAATTCTCTGGTAATCTAGTAGAAAATTTTCAGTACCACTAATTAGTGGTGAATATTCGGAAAAAGATGGTAATTTCGTGGTAAAAACCGCATTTACCACTAATTAGTGGTACAATTCTGGTAAATGACTGGTTTTTCAGTGAACTTTTTTCGGCCTGAGTAGACACGCTCAGAAAAGGTATCGATTTTATGTCATAAATCGAAAGTATGAAACTAATAGTAAGGGAAACTAACGAAAAAAAACCGACGAGAACTGCATGCAAATACAGGAATAAAGGCTGTTTTTGTTATGGGGTAAAATTGAACGAGTTTTGCCCGAGCGGTTGAAATAGCTAATACTAATGATAAAACGGTTGGGTTAGCGAAGCCGATAGACTCTTACAGCCTGTACTTGAACGCGCACCTCGCTGGAAGCTTCAAAAACCAGCCGAAGTGCCCGTATTCGTAGACTCAGGGGGCGGGGTTGAAAGCTCATGGGCGTGGCTGGCGAAAATTTTCGACTCAAGTTTAATAGTTTTCATTCGTTTTTGATGCTTCCAACGGCGTGAGCGTTCTACGCCATACGACCCAAGTGGCGCTGTTATCTCAACAACTTTTTCGCGCGTGTCTGCTGTCTTTAAGCTTTTAATTCCTTCTAGTGGATCTTGAGTATCCCCCTTTGACTTAGATTGCGCCGTACTCTAAATCTTGTGCATTTAATTTACAAACGAATGATAGACTACAGCCTTGTGATCATGCTGGGAAAAGTAATAAAAGGTTCTAAAAAATGCGGTGTAGATCTAACGGTATGAGTTTAACATCAAACTGATATCCGACACTTCTCGAAAAGTTCTCGTTCAAGAAGTGCAAGACTATCTTGCTCGTAAGTCAATCTTACGTTCAGAAAATCATATGTAAGTGGCGACTTCAGTGTCGCTGTAGTTATCGCTTGTCACCTTCAAAGAAGGTTGATACAAGAGAGCCTCGAAAAAAATACTATTCTGACACGACAATATTCTTATCAACGGTTTCCAATAGGATACTCATTTCAATGCTGTTTTTCCCCTCAGGTATTGCTCCAAAAAGTTCCACTCCTTGTGGTGTTATTCAAAAACCATCTTTTGTATTGCTATTGGAACACGAAATGTGCATGAGGAAAAAGAAAACCTTTTGAATTTTTTTTCGAACATTCGTATAGTTTTATGTACGAGATTTTTTATTCTGCCGTTTGTCGATTGCCGACTACCGTTTGCCGGCCGTTTTTTTTGGCGATTTTTATCGATTGTCGTTTGCCGATTTTCGAAAATCGTTTTTGAACGGTTTGAAAAAGAAAGAAAAAGAAATTACATCCCTGAGCACAATGCAACTCAACGAGAATCGTGCCCGTACCTCGCGATCCCACCGTGATTTCGCTTCTGTTTTGTGTAACAACGGCAGTTGTGCGCAACTTCGGATCAGAATTTCACTCGAATAGAAACAAATTCATACAATAGGAAGCCGCTACACTGCTTGGCTGGAAGAATAATTTCATCGATAGCCATCATTTCTACATTGTCCCGCTTGCGAATATTCCCTCCTGGGGCCGTATACACATCTCTTCCCGCGCGTCCCCATCCCCGCAAAGGCCATCCTTGATTGGTCAATTTCGTTCGATGACCAATCACAGAGTGCCGTAGTAATTGTTTGTTTAACTGGACCAAGAGGTTGATATACAGTTTATTGGCTTACGTACGTTTCGGCGGGATCGCCTTCTTCAGAGCCTGGAAAGAACAAATCAGAAATGTGCTTACCCGGCCAAATGTCGGCTAAACCTTACTGAGATTCGAGAGAAATTTTTTCTAAAACGTAGTAGAAAGCAGAAAAATTATGAAGTTACCGCACCTTGGCAGGAAACTCGCTAGATGGATCATCACCATAGAACGGTTGGCGGAAAACGGAGCAGAGGACGAGACCGCTGCCTCTCGACGTTAAAATGCGAGTCTGAGGTAGGGTCTTGAGTTCTCCAGCTATATATAGGCATCCCCCCTTCCGATTGATTTTTTGGTCGCTCGCCTGGATCCAAAATGCCTCCAGGGATATTTCTGGCATGGGTATCGGTTTCCCGCCCCAATATCTCGACCTTGACGTGATAATTATCGCCATTGTGCGCGTTCACACGGTGACACCCCAGAACCGTTGATACCCGGAGCTTATCTTTGCCATCTAAGTGCTCTTTGACTCTAACGTAGAGCGGCCGCGATGTTTCTCCAATATATTGCTCGCCGCACAGCTGGCACGAGATCCTGTAGACCACACCGCACGCAGTGCAATCCTCCTCCCTGCCAGCTGGGCAGACCACACAATTGAGAGTAGTGCAAATACGGTCGTATAGACGGTTTCGGATAAGACGGTTTCTAAGGTTGTTTGGGGGAATGTCGAAAATTGCGACGGAGCTTTCCAGACCAGCTTTTTTCTGGCATTTGCGCAAAGATGTGCTCACTTCATCAGTTATGAAGGGCATTTTCAAGGGTATTTTGCCCTCCATCGCTGTTTCCTGTTCCCATCGGCGCGCGGCTGGGCCCCTGGATCCACGGCGGACCAAAGCTGTGGGATATCCATTCAAGGCTGCAATATCATGCGCCATTTGAACAGATCCTTTTTGTTCCTCTTCTCCGGTGCAGACGCATTTCGCTGTTCGGTACATATTTTTAACCATTGCCCTTTTTGTCTGTGATGGGTGAGCCGATTGGTAATGCACAATTATATTTTTGTTACTAGGTTTACGATACCATTTTGTTGCAAAAACGCCCCCAGAGAATTCTATTTGAACATTTAGAAAAGGAAGCCAATTTACCACCGGTTTTTCCCGGGTAAATTTGACGTTCTCCGACTGATTATTGAGGAGTTCAAAACACTGGTCCATTTCCTCCTGTGTGGGGCAGACGACAAAGCAGTCGTCTATGTATCTACAGTATAGCATAGGGAGCCGTGCTAGCACCGGAGATTCGATCTTACCCATAAATGCTATGGCGAGCGTGGGAGCTAGGCGCTGTCCCATGGCCAGCCCTCTGACCTGACTAAAGTATCGACCTGACCATCTGAGGATATTGCATTTAAGACACTCTTTGAGAAGTGTCATTAGCTGCTCAATTGAAAACCCATACATGCTAATGGAGCCTTGGTGTTGGGTAAGAAGCTCGAAAACGGCCTCCATAGCATGGTCATTGCTGACATTGGTGTAGAGGGCTGTGGCATCGAAAGACTCCATTATGCAAGGGTTCGAGGGTTGAATGGTGCGGAGATGGTCAAGGAACGCGCGGGTGTTGGGAAGATGGGCCGGGATGTGGGGTAGAAGTTGTTTTAGAATGCTGGTAATAAACCAGGCAATTCTATCTGTGGGACCACCCACGCAGCTAACGATGGGTCTGACCTTGGTAGAGCTAGGGGATATAGTAGCCAGATCTTCTCCCGTTAGAAACTTGTGGGTCTTTACGAGCAGGTATAAAACCGGGCAAGTTGGTGAGTCTATTTTAAGGCGAGTGATGAGAGACGGTTTCAAATCCGCTGATTTTCCCACTCTAGTCCACTCTCTGTTGAGTCTACGATACTGTGCTTGAAATTCTTTGGCAGAGGAGGGACGGTAAAGTGAGATATCCTGCAGATGTTGCTCCGTTATAGCCTTGTCCAGCTGGTCAGGGATTATGACAAAATCCCCTCCCTTATCGCTGACGGAAAGGCGTATTGCCTTAGACTCTACCAACTCCCGAATCTCTCTGAGTCCACAAGCCTGAGCGAGGGAAAGATTTGACGAGATCCTTTCTTTGCGAGCGCGGTCGAAAACTTTGAAAACCTCGTCGGCGAAAAGGCGAAAAGTGATATCAGAGCTTAGATTAGGGTCTTGTTGCTTGAAAAAAGTGTTGGGGAAGGGGATTTGGGGTAGAACTCTGATTGGCGCAGGTAATATTGCATTGCCTATGTTAGCTTTATAGCGCAGCCGGTCTTGGAGTCCGTGAAGGCTACAAATTACTTTGCGCATGGTGATAGTAGAAATGGGCTGAGATGGTGAGAAACTGGGACCCATTTCCAGAATAGAACGAGCGTTATCGGAAAGTTGGAAATCGCCTGATACCGTAACTCGAGATTAAGTAGAAATAAGCTCCGTTCCTGTAACGTTCACTGCGTGACCACTAGGGTTCCGTGAAGACACGGCATTCGAAATCTCCCTCTCTCGGCCACGTGATGTACTCAAAAGTCTCTCGAACTTCGCTTGTAAAGTTTGTTTTACATTAGACCGATTAGAGTCACAGATCGTTTTTGATCCGTCCACTATTCTCTGCCAGACACGACCCTCCAAATATTTAACGCAATATAGTTCCTTACACATACACTTATTCAACATAGAAAACAAATGATCTCTTCTGTCTCGAAGTGCCATGCGTAGTATGCGCAGCTCGATTTGGAGTATTTGTCGATCGTTGACTCGGCTGCCGCATAGATCTCGTAGTCGTTTTCGGGTGATGAAGTTCGGCACGATACGATTCTGCAGGCAACGACGGAGAAAGTGGACGGATTGTCTGGCTGAAATTATCTTTTGCCTCAGAGACAACACTTCCTTGACGAGTCGATGGTATTCAGTTGGGACGTTTCGCATAAGTCTCCAGGTGCGACTCTCCATGAACCTCGGCATTGTGAATCCGTAGTAATTGTTTGTTTAACTGGACCACGAAGTTGATATACAGTTTATTGGCTTACGTACGTTTCGGCGGGATCGCCTTCTTCAGAGCCTGGAAAGAACAACTGCGTGCGGTGTGGTCTACAGGATCTCGTGCCAGCTGTGCGGCGAGCATTATAGTGGAGAAACATCGCGGCCGCTCTACGTTAGAGTCAAAGAGCGCTTAGATGGCAAAGATAAGCTCCGGGTATCAACGGTTCTGGGGTGTCACCGTGTGAACGCGCACAATGGCGATAATTATCACGTCAAGGTCGAGATATTGGGGCGGGAAACCGATACCCATGCCAGAAAAACCCTGGAGGCATTTTGGATCCAGGCGAGCGACCCAAAAATCAATCGGAAGGGGGAATGCCTATATATAGCTGGAGAACTCGAGACCTACCTCAGACTCGCATTTTAACGTCGAGAGGCAGCGGTCTCGTCCTCTGCTCCGTTTTCCGCCAACCGTTCTATGGTGATGATCCATCTATCGAGTTTCCTGC
This sequence comes from Aplectana chamaeleonis, assembly GCA_029168955.1. Taxonomy (NCBI): domain Eukaryota; kingdom Metazoa; phylum Nematoda; class Chromadorea; order Rhabditida; family Cosmocercidae; genus Aplectana; species Aplectana chamaeleonis. The sequence continues at coordinate 567,375 of JAPDOI010000144.1, forward strand.
CAAGGTGCGGTAACTTCATAATTTTTCTGCTCTCTACTACGTTTTAGAAAAAATTTCTCTCGAATCTCAGTAAGGTTTAGCCGACATTTGGCCGGGTAAGCACATTTCTGATTCGTTCTTTCCAGGCTCTGAAGAAGGCGATCCCGCCGAAACGTAAGTAAGCCAATAAACTGTATATCAACTTCGTGGTCCAGTTAAACAAACAATTACTACGGATTCACAATGCCGAGGTTCATGGAGAGTCGCACCTGGAGACTTATGCGAAACGTCCCAACTGAATACCATCGACTCGTCAAGGAAGTGTTGTCTCTGAGGCAAAAGATAGTCTCAGCCAGACAATCCGTCCACTTTCTCCGTCGTTGCCTGCAGAATCGTACCGTGCCGAACTTCATCACCCGAAAACGACTACGAGATCTATGCGGCAGCCGAGTCAACGATCGACAAATACTCCAAATCGAGCTGCGCATACTACGCATAGCACTTCGAGACAGAAGAGATCATTTGTTTTCTATGTTGAATAAGTGTATGTGTAAGGAACTATATTGCGTTAAATATTTGGAGGGCCGTGTCTGGCAGAGAATAGTGGACGGATCAAAAACGATCTGTGACTCTATTCGGTCTTATGTAAAACAAACTTTACAAGCGAAGTTCGAGAGACTTTTGAGTACATCACGTGGCCGAGAGAGGGAGATTTCGAATGCCGTGTCTTCACGGAACCCTAGTGGTCACATAGTGAACGTTACAGGAACGGAGCTTATTTCTACTCAATCTCGAGTTACGGTATTAGGCGATTTTCAACTTTCCGATAACGCTCGTTCTATTCTGGAAATGGGTCCCAGTTTCTCACCATCTCAACCCATTTCTACTATCACCATGCGCAAAGTAATTTGTAGCCTTCACGGACTCCAAGACCGGCTGCGCTATAAAGCTAACATAGGCAATGCAATATTACCTGCGCCAATCAGAGTTCTACCCCAAATCCCCTTCCCCAACACTTTTTTCAAGCAACAAGACCCTAATCTAGGCTCTGATATCACTTTTCGCCTTTTCGCCGACGAGGTTTTCAAAGTTTTCGACCGCGCTCGCAAAGAAAGGATCTCGTCAAATCTTTCCCTCGCTCAGGCTTGTGGACTCAGAGAGATTCGGGAGTTGGTAGAGTCTAAGGCAATACGCCTTTCCGTCAGCGATAAGGGAGGGGATTTTGTCGTAATCCCTGACCAGCTGGACAAGGCTATAACGGAGCAACATCTGCAGTATATCTCACTTTACCGTCCCTCCTCTGCCAAAGAATTTCAAGCACAGTATCGTAGACTCAACAGAGAGTGGACTAGAGTGGGAAAATCAGCGGATTTGAATCCGTCTCTCATCACTCGCCTTAAAATAGACTCACCAACTTGCCCGGTTTTATACCTGCTCGTAAAGACCCACAAGTTTCTAACGGGAGAAGATCTGGCTACTATATCCCCTAGCTCTATCAAGGTCAGACCCATCGTTAGCTGCGTGGGTGGTCCCACAGATAGAATTGCCTGGTTTATTACCAGCATTCTAAAACAATTTCTACCCCACATCCCGGCCCATCTTCCCAACACCCGCGCGTTCCTTGACCATCTCCGCACCATTCAACCCTCGAACCCTTGCATAATGGAGTCTTTCGATGCCACAGCCCTCTACACCAATGTCAGCAATGACCATGCTATGGAGGCCGTTTCGAGCTTCTTACCCAACACCAAGGCTCCATTAGCATGTATGGGTTTTCAATTGAGCAGCTAATGACACTTCTAAAAGAGTGTCTTAAATGCAATATCTTCAGATGGTCAGGTCGATACTTTAGTCAGGTCAGAGGGCTGGCCATGGGACAGCGCCTAGCTCCCACGCTCGCCATAGCATTTATGGGTAAAATCGAATCTCCGGTGCTAGCACGGCTCCCTATGCTATACTGTAGGTACATGAACGACTGCTTTGTCGTCTGCCCCACACAGGAGGAAATGGACCAGTGTTTTGAACTCCTCAATAATCAGTCGGAGAACGTCAAATTTACCCGGGAAAAACCGGTGGTAAATTGGCTTCCTTTTCTAAATGTTCAAATAAAATTCTCTGGGGGCGTTTTTGCAACAAAATGGTATCGTAAACCTAGTAACAAAAATATAATTGTGCATTACCAATCGGCTCACCCATCACAGACAAAAAGGGCAATAGTTAAAAATATGTACCGAACAGCGAAATGCGTCTGCACCGGAGAAGAGGAACAAAAAGAATCTGTCCAAATGGCGCATGATATTGCAGTCTTGAATGGATATCCCACAGCTTTGGTCCGCCGTGGATCCAGGGACCCAGCCGCGCGCCGGGGGGAACAGGAAACAGCGATGGAGGGCAAAATACCCTTGAAAATGCCCTTCACAACTGATGAAGTGAGCACATCTTTGCGCAAATGCCTGAAAAAAGCTGGTCTGGAAAGCTCCGTCGCAATTGTCGACATACCCCCAAACAACCTTAGAAACCGTCTTATCCGAAACCGTCTATACGACCGTATTTGCACTACTCCCAATTGTGTGGTCTGCCCAGCTGGCAGGGAGGAGGATTGCACTGCGTGCGGTGTGGTCTACAGGATCTCGTGCCAGCTGTGCGGCGAGCAATATATTGGAGAAACATCGCGGCCGCTCTACGTTAGAGTCAAAGAGCACTTAGATGGCAAAGATAAGCTCCGGGTATCAACGGTTCTGGGGTGTCACCGTGTGAACGCGCACAATGGCGATAATTATCACGTCAAGGTCGAGATATTGGGGCGGGAAACCGATACCCATGCCAGAAATATCCCTGGAGGCATTTTGGATCCAGGCGAGCGACCCAAAAATCAATCGGAAGGGGGAATGCCTATATATAGCTGGAGAACTCAAGACCTACCTCAGACTCGCATTTTAACGTCGAGAGGCAGCGGTCTCGTCCTCTGCTCCGTTTTCCGCCAACCGTTCTATGGTGATGATCCATCTAGCGAGTTTCCTGCCAAGGTGCGGTAACTTCATAATTTTTCTGCTTTCTACTACGTTTTAGAAAAAATTTCTCTCGAATCTCAGTAAGGTTTAGCCGACATTTGGCCGGGTAAGCACATTTCTGATTTGTTCTTTCCAGGCTCTGAAGAAGGCGATCCCGGCGAAACGTACGTAAGCCAATAAACTGTATATCAACCTCTTGGTCCAGTTAAACAAACAATTACTACGGATTCACAATGCCGAGGTTCATGGAGAGTCGCACCTGGAATCACAGAGTGGCTTCGCAAGGACGGGGACGTGCGGGGAGAGATGTGCATACGACCTCTGGTTGTCACTGATCGTAAATGGAGCACTTTCTAGAACTATGCCCTGCTTGACCAATGTTTCTTTCTGACTTTGTTTTATTTAATTTGAATTAAGCTGGATGAAACTTGAATTGGAAGCTGCTTGCAGGCAACAAAACAACAAACATCGTCTGAGAAGGGAATATTTGGAAACTTCTTTTAAAAATGTTCTAGATAAGTACTTTCATTTCGAATGGTCAGGCTGACTGATAGTAGTTTCCTTGGGATCTCTTTCGTGCCAGCGGACAAGATACAATGGCGGTAGAGATGCAGGCACGACCACACAATCCCGTGATCGCTGTCTGGCTCTGACCCACCTCGCGCCGATTTGAGAGTGTATGTTATACTTTGGTATTTGAGGGTATTTTTCGAATGAATGAATAATTAAAATACTGAATTTTCTAGATCTGCGCATGAATGATTATTTCGGATATGGATTTTTCTGGATTTTCGAATGAAGGAATTTTTCGAATATAGCTTTTTTCAACATATTCTCGTTTTCTGAACGAACCGAATATTCGGAAAAGTGAACATTTTAGTTTTACGAATTGACCGAAAATAAAAAAGAAAAACGAATATTTTGATTTTCCCAATGAACGTAATATTCGAAAAATCGAATATTCTGATTCTCCGAAGACACCGAGTATTGGAACATTCGAACATTCGAAAATTCGAATATTTATTCGGATATTATCTGATTCGGACCAAAGTATGGTGCATATATGTATGTATAATTACTTGGGGACGAGATGCCATAGAACCCAACGCATTTAAAAAAAACAGTGATCTTGCCATCGAAAATGTTTTTTGGCCAACGTTGTGAAAGTACACATGGTTGTGTCGACTTTCATACCACTTCACATATTCGTATCAGATCCAGAATTGAAGTTATATAGCCAATGTTAATGCTTTGTTTCAATCACTTTATTATTCGGCATTAGTTATCTATTAACGGTAGGATCGTTAACCGTAAAAATATAAAATTATTCTATAATCTTCCTCTTCATCCTCATAAGAGGTTTTTGGGAGCGATCTATAATATTTCATGTCCGGCTACTTAGTTCCGTCAGTTTTGCCGATTAAGCACACTTGATAGCAGCAATAACAGATTCATTCGTTATGATCTAATAATCACAGTGTGGATTGAAGCATAGGCCGTCCGCTGTTTCACATTGCAAGCCACTTGGACAGTTACTGCACGTCTCTCCCACCTCGTATACCGCCTGTCCAACTTCGTTTACTCTGAAGCATTATGATGAAGATTCCATCATGATGATTTCTTTTTTGACCTAAAGTATGTAGAAAATTCAACAGACTTGGATTCGTAAATACAAACTACAGCATAGGATTCGTCACAGGTGTGAATTCCACATCCGACAAGAGGCGCATCTGCCCACGCCATCTGAAAAAACAAGTTCTTACTGATTTTCTCAACTACGAATCGACACAGACACAATGTGTCGATTGTGGTATCAGCTCGTCGGTGCACATTTCGCTGACACAATTCCAGTGCACAGTGCCTATGAGGCCGAATAGTCCCGCCGCTGAAAGGCGCGGCAGCATGCAATGGAGGAGTATCGATCATCCGGCGCAGCACGATCAATTCTCCTCCATTGCATGCTGCCGCGCCTTTCAGCGACAAGACTTTATTCGGTCCCTATGATACATACACCGAGTTTGCGCCAGCATGCTGTTCATCGGCAGAATGGAATCACAACTGACACCAGGGCTGTGCGTAATTACGAATTACGATTTACGAATTACGGATTACAGGCGTTTTTGGCAGTTTTTTTAACGATTTACGAAATTTCGGCCCAAAATCGTAACGAATCGTAACAAATCGTAACAAAACGTGAAAACGTGGTTGAAGAAGGAACAATGCAAATTTGCAGTCTTGTTCATAGACAAATTTAACACTCTTGATATTTGATTTTCTTTTTAAATTCAATTTCCTTAGCCTGACATTCCAAGTCGGGCGTAGTCAGCAGTGGGGTCGGTCATGGCGAAATATAATTGTTGATAACGAGATTTAGGTATGATCACACACTGACGGGCCCAAACATTATTAAGTTCCAACCTTTTATTGCTTCGAATGTGAGCCAGGTCTGTAAAGCCGAACATGAACACGTGAGACGCAGACCTTTGATGGAGCTACAGTTTATATCAGAGCGGAATTCGGGTCCGCAGTTCCAGACAGCCGCTGCTGCAATGTGTAGTGCAAACATAATCATTCTTGGACCACGACCACGAGGCTCTAAACCGATTGATGTTCGTCCCACCACAACTGTCTTCAGCTCTCTGCAAGATGCAAAAGCACTCATCTGCAACTGCGGGCAGCAATTCCATCCCGAGATGGACAGTAAATGTGGGACTCAGCTCTAGAGACCTGGCTGGCTCATGGAACAAACAAAGATTGGAACCCAATAGACACTTCGTTGCAGAATTTCGCTTGGCTTCCAATACAACTTTCTCCGTCTTCAGCGGTGTAAAGGTACAAGCAAGAAACTGGTGTTTCTTGGATTCAAATCTGCTGCAGAATCGGGAGAATATTTTTCTGACCAGAAAACAGTAATCGATAAAGAATTTTACGGGGACTCCCAAAATTACCTTTGATAGATGTCTCCAGAAGCTACGAGAGGGAAAATGGTAATCTCAGAACTCGGTTTGAACCATTTGAAATAAAAATATGACAGCAGGGTCACCTAAGTACAATACCCGCGCTAAGTTTTTAAACACGGGGAGCATTTGCCAAACTTGGCAAAGAAGCGTCCGATGCATGTAACCTTTTTGAACGGAGGCGTTTTCTGATTCTCAAAGCGCTATCATGTTCACAGCTCAAACTCCCACATAATAATGTTGATTGTGGAGCGAAGCTCCCCAAAATCGCTTTGTTTTCGAGTAAAATTGTTTTTGCGGTCATTTCCCAAAACCATCGCGCGCGGCAAAGTGCGACGAAATTTCTAGTAGTAATCGCAGCAGTATTAGAGCAGCAACCTCTATGTTTCCTTCGTGAATTAGAGGGAAGTTGGGCTATTTAGAGATCTGTGCAAATTGAATCTTCGAAATTATCCATTTATCGGTCTCGGGCTTTCGCAACAGAATCCGACTATTCAGAAAGCTCACGACAGTGTTTAATCAAGTATTTAGAAAGTTCAATACGCACAGATCTCGAGATTGCCACACTTTCATCTAATTAACGAAGAAAACATGGAGATTGCTTTCCTATTAACTGTACAATTACTACTCAAAGTTTCGCCGCACTTTGCCGCGCGCGACGTTTCTGTGAAACGACCGCAAAAACAATTTTACTCGAAAACGAAGCGATCTTCGGTTTTCAATGTACATTAGTATGTAGGAAATCCAGCTGTGAATATGATGGCGTTTCCAGATTTCAAAAACGTCTTTGTTCAAAAAAGTTACAAGCATCAGACGTTTTTTTGCCAAGTTTGGCAAATGCTCCCCGATTTTACAAAACTTAGCGCGGGCATTGTACGTTTTAAAAATAGTTTTCAAATCTTTGTTTTTCTCAAATTGAGAGATTCAGCAAATTCTAATGGCAAAATAAAAGAGTATCAAGAAATTGTTCATTTTTGAATGAGATCTTTGGAGAAAACCTTTACTTTTTCGCATTCCAGAATTCTGAACAACCTTTACCCTTCAGACCACTGTCTCCATCCCAACAAACTTATGCTCATAGGTGGGAACGCTCCATTCAGGGAAACGCTTCACAAACATAGAGGGCATACTCGATTTCTGCCTTCAAAAGTAGGTTTGTGGATGTACATATATCCCCTCTAGGGTGGCCACCTTGTCCAAGCATTCAAGGCATCTTACGCGCAGGAAACAATATATTATTTTTCATGTTTTTGTATAGCTTGGCCTCCTCAGTGAACGAAAATGTCAAAAAAGCTCCTGAAGAACTTCCATTTGTAAATAAAAACGGGTTTGAATACTCTGTAAGAATGAATCTAAACTTCCCGCCAAATTCATTTTCGAAGTTTTCTGCATTTAGAGGGGTCTAATCATTGCCATTCTGAAAATTTCCTTCATGCGGAATTTCTTCCATATTTTTTTTCCACATTATTTGATAGTCGGATCAACATTCTATCGAAAAGTGCTAGATGATCGACCCAGAAGTGCTAGATGATCGACCCCACAGCAGTTTTCAGGTGGCCTAACTTCAAAGGCAGTGTTCACAATAAAAATTCCTTCTATGTTTTTTTTGCCTATGTTCAGAACGATTCCATTCTGATTTCGAAGATGTCTCTGGAATTGTACAAGACCTCTAGAAACGGAGTAATGGCCCCTCAAAAGTTGAGCTGTGGAAGCATGGTGGACGAGTTGTCCGAGGCTTGTAACTTCCGTCTTTTGCAGCCAGTGTATGCGAGTTGACCTCAATAGAGAAGTTGACAATGAAGGGAAGAACGGGGCTTCGGATCAGGAACCATAGCTCATTCCACGATCTCGAATTTTCATTTGTCACGTCGAGGGCCGGAAAGGGGCCGGACTTGCCCAAAGCGGCGGGGTTTGCCCACTTTTCTAAGCCGTTTTGCGGCTCCTGGGTAGCTTTTCGTCAGGTTTCTTTGACGCTGTTCTGCTTCTGAGAGCCACGATAAGCTTTTGTCATGGAAAACTCGAGGATGAAGTTTATCGTGAACAGTGCCTTTAACGGGGCGCATTTCCAGAGCCTCAAATCTGGTGGTTGTCAGCTAGCCCAATTTGTTTTATTGTACACAAAAATAATTGAAATTGATTAGCATCGCGCACGATGGCTTCAACAGATTGAGTCTAAAACTATTGAACCGTTATTTTTTTTTCTCATCACAGTGTTGCCCTCCTTGGCTTCCATCGAACTTTGTTTGATAAAGCGATGATTCTCTACTTGATAAAGTTCAGAGTTTTCATTTTGACCACTAAAGTCGTGTCCATCCCACGTACCTATGTGTACAGAAAATTCATCGAAATACTGCTGAAAAAGATGTCATTTCGAAACTCAACTTTCAACCTCCTTCGATACGGAAATACTTCATCACTGGATTGCCAAGGTTCTTTAACATCGAATGAGGATTAGGCTGTGTGTGGGCTTATTGCTCATTATCAGTTACGAATTACGAATTACGATTTACGAAATACGAGGAATTCGAGAAATTACGATTTACGAAATTCAAAAATGCAGTTACGCACAGCCCTGACTGACACACCGATCCGTGTCGACTGCACATATACGCGAATGCTGAGAAAATTGCGATCCACTTCTTCGACTATGTACTCCGTCAAGACGAAGCTATAGAGTGTGGGAGAAATGACCAGAGACATTCCATTCCTAGCTCTCTCGCGCATGCATACTCTCGCGAAGATGACGTCTCCCAGATCGCAAAAGGACGCATGCGAAAGGAAGTTCCGCATCGAAATGCCTCCGTCAACTAATCCCAGATTTCTCATTTTCCGTGTATTCAAGCATTTTATACCTGCGGTATCCTGCTGAATTGTCGTTCGCGTCGTACCGAACTACTCAGCATTTCTGGCTCTTTGCTGATGTTTCCTTAGGCTGGAATCGACATACCTTAGTTGCCTGGGCGACTGGCTGAGACGAGGAAGTAAACTCTACATTTGCAGAGAATCCATGTTCCTTGATTTCTTTCCACCAGACTGCCATGGCCTGAATTCATGACTCAACCGCAATCACTGCTTTCATACACATATAATGCGAATCCTGTGTTTCGCTACGGCTGCGACCTCCGCTTGTATGGACGGTCGAAAAGTTACCCTTTATTTCCCTCAAATAGTCGGAGCACTCTGGAGGAAAAAGTGGTTTTCAGGTGGCAGGCAGATGTTGTTGTATTTGTTGGCAACAGGCAGGTATTCGCCCATCGCAGCCAGACAATGGTGACATCGTCATCGGATCCTAGTGAGACTTTGCGTTCCCATTGGAGGTTGGCGCGAACTCGGTGCACCTATGTTATAGCATTCGACACCGAGTTTGCGCCCTCCTTCAATAGTGAGGACAAAGTCTCATTAGGATCCATGCCGGCCTTACACCAACCGATTCCTGTGGTCCAGCTGCGTTAGGTAGATGCGTATCTGTTACAGAAAAAAGAGTAGGATCCCTTCTGGTTTTGATTAAGAAGACTGTGTCACAACTTCTTACAGTATATCTGCCAGTGAGATCCTAATATATATGTTCAGAAACTTGAACGTCTGGAATGACTTAACACCTTCAATTTATTAGTCTGAGTAATTGTTTTCGTTTTTTTCTGCTGCCGGAGGCTCTTTCAAAATAAGGAGCCTTCAATACACACGCTTGAATGTGAGGTTCTCTCGGAATAAGGAATCGTCCTCATTGATTGACCTGAAACCATCGTGGCGCTTCTGATCATCGTAATAGTTTATTTACCCAGAACCCACCTCCCAGGCTCCTGAGAGCCGTGTTCACGTGTATGTAATGTCATGAATATGAAACCTCGAAGTTTCTTATTTCATCAACTATCTCCCCTTAGTCCAAACATTGAATTAACGAAAAACCAAATTTGGTTTTCGCTGCCTTTAAAGGTACACAACACCCAGAGAATTATTTTTCAGATTTCATGCTGGTCTTGGAAAAAGTCACACGCTGATCACAGTGGTGCCCCTAAAATCGTTCAAGACCTCCTATGTACAAAGCTATGGCTCCTTAAGGATACCTATACTTTGAGAGTGAAATACTGGTGGACAAGTTGTCTCACGCCTGTATTTCTCTTCATTCGCAATCGTTGCGAGAGAGTGAGCCAGGATAAGGAGACAGTCCGGCAATGAACTAAAGAAAGACGACTTGTTGAAGCTTCATCCATCTATCTATGTAACAGCTATCGAATTGGGAAATCTGGTAGGGATGTGGCCCGTGGTGGTGAGCGAAGGAGGTCGGGCCCGTGGCGGTCGTTTACATCTTGCTTATTTGGAGAAATCGAGATTTCGCACTTGGCACGTGCTATATGGGAGGGGTTTACTACACAATCAAACAAAAAAATCATAACTGAGGATGTACTGTGCCTTTGAAGACACAGAACACCATGTAAATGTCTTTAAATTTTTTTCGCTTATCTCAAAGGCGATCCCACGCTGATTCTAATGATATCTTTGAAAACTTACAGGATCTTTTAGTAATGTATCTGAAGTCACTCAAATCTTGCCTAAAATTGAGTGGCGCAAGCATGGTGGACTAGAGAGGTTGTCCAAAGGGGCGTGGCAGAGAGGTTGTAGCTGGGACTGCGCTAGAAAGGCTTCTTCTTATATCTCCCTCACTCTAGGGAATTGAGAGTTCGCAGGTGTTATGTAGGTTGGGTCTACTTGGCAATTATGAGGGAATCTCAGATTTCGTTTGTGATGTTGGTCGGCTTCTTCATTTGAATTAATATACTAGGTTATTGTCAATGAAATCCGCTCTGGAAGACTGTGAATTCGAAGCTCATGCTCGAGTATATTCATGGCCAGTGATGCTCTACAGCAGGTTAACCTTTTATCAAGTTTCACTCCGCGTAACTTTGTTGGCCTGATCAGTAGAGCATGATAGAAAAACCATCATATATGTACTTAAAGGCAGTGTTCTTGATAAGAAGCGTTTTTCTGTTATTTTAGCCTAACTTGAAAACGATCCCATGCTGATTCCAATGATGTCTCTAGAATCATACAAGATCTTCTGGGCACGGAGTTATGGTCCCTCAAAAATTGAGCTAGGAAATCATGGTGGACGAGTTGTCCGGGGCTTAAAGCTTCCGTCTTTTGTCGCCGATGTGTGCGTGCTGACACGAGTAAAGAGATAAGTTGAGAATGAAGGGAAGACCGGGGCTACTTATCGGAAGGGAAGACCGGGGTTACTTAGCGGGCATCGCGTTTTCGGGGTTTGCCTTGCGCTCAAAGTGGCAACTTCGGGCTCTTTTGGGGCTCTTCCTGGCTCATCTTCATGCGTTCTTTCGACATCAACGTTACAGTGTGCCCTTCCACTACCCATTCCTAGTGGAAACTGAAACACATTTTTCATCGTGAGCACTGCTTTTAAAGGCAGTGTTCCCAATAGAAATTGTTTTTCTGGGGCGGTAGTAATTTGGCTTAATATGCAACTTAGATCTTCAATTTGAGTTGCATCTTATCTTTAATCTTACACAAACTCAAACACGCTGGTTGTGACCTGGGAATGCCCTCATAGAAGCGCCAACTCTTAATGAGCAACTCTGTTCCAAATCAGCGACACTTCATCATCAAATGTATGGATGACACTGATTGGAAAACATCAGCGACAGGTGGCTGTCGCTGGTTGCAGGGTGGCCAGAGCACAAGAAATAGTGCGGCGGCGGGCGAGACACATAGATTTCAATTGGACCTGAGCAAAATGTCCTCCGAGTACATTTAAAACTCCCGTTCAAATTTTGAGACGGAGGTAAACCAAGACAGTTAGCGGTGAAATAAGACCATTTTATTTTGAGTGAAGCCTAGTTTATCAGTTTTCGATTACAATACCGGAGCTATGTTTTGTGAAAACGAAGGAAATTGAAAAAAAAAACTGGTGAAAAGGGTTCGATTTCTGGAAAAAGGGAATCTTGTTTCCGTTCAATTTTTCAAACCTAGGCGTATTCAAGGTTCAATTTGCCGTTTATGGATATGGCTTGCGACCACTTTTTCCCTGGATTCGCCTTGCTTTTGAGGTGAACTCCGTTTGCAATCAATTCACTGAAACGTCGCGCGCGCCGGACCTGCGGCAAGAATCATCGCGCGCGCCATACCTGCTATGCAGTGTTTCGTATCAATTGCACAAGTAATCGAGAAGCATTTTCTATACTTTTTTGCCTTAACTGAATGGCCACGGGGCAAAATTCAGCAGACGAGAATTTCTGGACTTTTTCTAAAACTTTCAGCTAATGTGCTAGGAAACAATAGTGAAAAGAAGACATTTCTAGTACCAATAGGTATCTTCACATCGCCCTATATGTACCTAATTTATCGAAGAAGCATACGTATCGATTCCGTAATGCATGAACATTTAAAACTCGAAGTTTGGAATCGTTGGGCCGCCGTCGTCGTTTCAGCAGATCTATTGCAGGGGAAGAAATCTGCTGCAATACTGAAAATTGCTGTAGCAAAGTTGGCCTAAAATTTGCGTAACATATTGTACAATACTATATAAAAAAAACTTGGGAAAAAATTCAAATCAGGAAACTAACGAGAATTGGACTGTTGTTTGCCCCAAGTAGGGCTGCCCTTTTTCTTCAAAAGGTGGCTACTGTAATTTGGCTTTCTAAAATTGAACAGGACGCGACATTTCAATGATAAGCAAGCAAGAAAAAGTTGCATTGGATCTCTTTATAATTCGAAAATTAATCAAGAATTCGGCTTTAATAATCGAATAAAACTTTCAGCCACTTTGGAATTGAACATAAGTCTGATTTTCGAATTTAATCGTCAATTCAAAAAAAAAATCCAGCGGACTTCTTCGGAGCTTTCATCCACTAAAAATATCCGGAAAGAATAAATTCCGGGAGAGCAGTTTATTCGAAAATTCTTAAGGTTGTTCGATTCTTTGATTCAAAATCTACGAACGCTCTTTTTAAGTGAGCGATCTCCCATTCCGCTAATACAGGCAGTGGATCGAACCCCGGCCTTGTAGTTGTCATGCATTGCCTTCAGTGGCGAATAATTTCATCCACTTTATCAGCGATAGACCATTGGGCACAATGGCGCAGTGCAATGTCGCGCTGTTCTCGTAACATCGAATGCATTGGTGTGGTTCGCAGGCTGTCAACTCTGCTAGTTTTGCCAACAACTTGACATCTGCTCATTAACATTGCGATGGTTCTTCATTTGGACAGCCATTAATTCCACATCAATATAAGATGCTCATCACTCTTAATTCTGACTCAAAGTCAAATTACTACCGCCCCTGTTTTCCCGCCTATCTTGAAAACGGCCCCATGCTGATTCCAATAATGTCTCTGAAATCGTACACGACCGGGGAAAGGAGTTATGGTCCCTCAAAAATTGAGCTAATGAAACGCGGTGGACGAGTTGTCTAAGGCTTGTAAATTCCTTCTTTCGCAGCCGATGTGTGCGAGCTGACCTGAGTAAAGAGAGAAGTTATAAATGAAGGGAAGGACGGGGCTGTTGATCGGAAACCATCGCTCATCTCACGATTTCGAGCATTCATTTGTTCACGTCGGTGGGCGTGTGTTGCGCTTTCAGGGTTTGCCTCGCGCTCGAAGTGGCAACTTCGGGCTCTTTTGAAGCTTTTCCTGGCTCTTTTTCATGCGTTCTTTCGATGTCAACGTTACAGTTTTCCCCTCCACTACCCATTCCTAGTGGAAACTGAAACACATTTTTTATCGTGAACACTGCCTTTAATTATGCAGTGGCCTGCCGCGCCCCGCGTCAGAGAGCTCAGAAAAAAATTGAAAAATCGCATTATGTTTAAACATATTAGGTTCGAATTAGCGTATTACAGTGACAAATTATCGAAAAAGCAAGGGAGTGCGAAATCCCAATCGGAACTCAGGTTAATGAAATGTCGCCGTTGTCATTAAATTAACACTCAAATTTACAATTTTAAGGGTATGTTTTATATCGAGCAATAAGCGACCATGATAGATAGATTCAGCGGGGCGATTATTCCTCAGCTTATCATGGAATCAGAAAAAGTGTTACTTTGCTATATTCAAGACTTCCAACTTTAATTTCATGGAGTATCTAGACATAAACTCCGCAAAACCATTCCATAAAGATGCTCCGATTGACAGCGTTATCAACCAATCATTGGTTCCATTCTATTTTGATTTCCAGGTACGAGATCGATGACGTTATTAATTGAAAATTTTCAGAAGCTTTTTAGAAGTCTCTATGCAGTACGTATGTCATAGAGCAAGCTGGAGTGTGGCATACCGTGACATAGCTCACATTTTTCTTGATTTCCTGTTGGCTCAAGTTGTAATTGATACCGATGGATATAGCAGTTACGGTCGCTAAACGCAGGATTTAAGGACACTTACTTAAAATTGAAAATCTAACCATAAATCAAAACTTTGTCATAACGGTGACACTCCACAAATCTTCATTCAGCTTTGGACATACTGCTTGTTTTCCGTGTTTTGTCAATGAAATATGTTTACAAAAGCTTTTTATGAATTTTCAAAGACTCTTGTGATGCTCTTTGCCGGGGCCAGCGGATAAACCTTCGAATTCGGGCCGGTGGATTTTTGGCCCTGCTCTACCGATTGAGCAAATGAAAGCCATTTCTTAGATTTACCGATTGAGCAAATGAAAGCCATTTCTTAGATTTGACACAAAATGAGCTCCATTGCAAAATCACAAAGCAAGAAGTTTCTGACTTCTCATTCACTGTACCTAACAAAGTACAAAAATTAGGTATGTGTTGGTACTTACCTCCTCCAGTGCGGCTTCCTTGCTTTTGCCATCTACAGGAATTATAGCGGCGTTGTACTTGGCGTCGACTTCCGGTGTAGCCGTGCACTGTTTTGCGGCTTCTTGTCCTTGTCGCTCTTGGTGGCAGTCATACGCCTGAATTATCAAGTTTCCTAGAGAATTCCGTCGCTTATGAAATCTCTTGGATGAGCATACCATTTTTCTCATGTTAGCTGCTTTAGGTGCGTTTCCGCCGTACGACGGAGAGTTTTCCTGATTGCCTGACGCCAATTTGGATCTGCAAATGTAGAGAGAAAAGCTCTAGTTTTGAACATCGCCCGGATCAAGGAGTGCGGAATTTGTGCCTACGAACACTCGATCCCTCCAATTAACCTCTCTCCAGACCAGATGTTATCAAAGGCAGGGTCCGGGCAGAGTTTCGATTTTGATATTTCCCGCTGAATCGGAGTGTATGCTACATACAATTAGTCCCTTAGGATATGCGAAAACTGCGTAAAATGGTATTTTTCAAATCATTACAGCCCCTTCCGACAACCACTGTGTCAGAAAAGTGTATCCTTCGTCCATAATTTAGCCATCGTCCACGCACCACTGTGCCAGAAAAGTGTATCCTTCGTCCATAATTTAGCCATCGTCCACGCATTATTCAGCGTGAATATCGATTATTCTCTCCATGATTATCATGCTGTGAATTCCTGACTTCGAGGCCGTTGTCTCAAAAAGTAAGCTTTTACTATGGACTGCTTTACTCTTCCCGTGGAGATTAGGAAAACCACGTTGTCGTTGCCATAGGTCTATGACAGCACATAGATTACCCTTACTTGGAATTCCCTAAATGGCCGCGGGAGTTCCAAAAAAAGGGCAATTTCATCGCTTCACAAAATGGTCAGGGTACTCGTCAGGGAATTTTCGGGATTTTAAGAAAAAAATTTCGCATGCGACTCAAAACTACCCACTGGGGATTGTTTAGGGCGCTGAACCTGAATCTGAGATCTAATCTTCGACAGATTTAGGGTTTCTGTAGGTTAGCTCAGACGAATCTTGGCCCCGAGCCGCCTGACAGTTCGGCTCGTGTTACCAATTTGCGAGTCGGATTCTGTTGCTGTCCGGGCCACTGCTGTTGCTTTCCGGGCTACTGCTGTTGCTGTCCGGGCTACTCCAGTTCGCCCCAACAGCGACAGCAGTAGCCCGGAGATTGGGAGTACGAGCCGAACTGTCAGGCGGCTCCCATCCCTGTTCGGTGCGGCTCGGGGCCGGCAATCGCTTGAGAAGGTAGGCATGATGCCTTTTAACAGGCGTTATTCACCTTCAAATTTTTAAAATCGAAAAATGGATATCAAATTCGTGTTCAGCGTCCCAAATACCACCCAAAGTTAAATTTTGAGTCAAATCTGGGGTCACGCTACGGCGCGAGTTGTGATACAACCCAACATTGGACCTACCCCCCACCCAAGTCAAACGTTTTGCTCAGCCCACCACCTCCTGGGAAAAAGTTATGGCGAATGCCGGGGATGAGGGAATGTATTCACTTCATGATTTTTGATACTGGGCGAATTTTTAGATCAAGACTACACTGATGCAACGTTGTATCAATTAATCCTAGTAATGCAGTAGATAAATGTTTCCCACGAAAACAGACAAAAACAACTCTTCTGCGGCAATGACACCAAATGTTTCTTCAATGCCTGAACATTAGTGCCCTGAGGGCACACAGGTGCAGTTTTGGGCATAGAAACCACAGTCTCAGGTAAAACTAGTTGTTCAGAATCGGACGAATAGTTGGCGAGAATCGGTCGACAATCGAGAAGTTGTCCAGAAAGTTGATAGAAGTTGTCGAGAATTCCGAGATTCGCAGTATTTGTCGAGAATCGCGGCCGATTTGTTCAAAATTCCAGAGAAAGTTGCCGAGAATTCGGGGGAACGAGTGTTTGCCGAGAATTCGGACAGATTTCTCGACTACTCCTTCCGAGATTGAGAATATGTTTCGGATATGTCGAAAATTTCACAAGATTTCAGGACCTCATACAGCACATTATTCAAATGTTGCGACTGCTGTTTTTGTTCTTTTCTTTTCGTGTGGGACCTCTGTTAATTTTTCTTTTTTTCTCCATTCTTCTAACTGGTTAGCAATTATAGTGTATTTCACCGATTTCTTGAATATCAAACTAGCTCTTTGGAATTTTTATCTTCTTAAAATAGCGAACATACCAAAATATGGGATTTTCGAGTTAGTGAATTTTGAAAGATTTCGAGCTTTCAAGTACTGATTTTTTTCGATGATCGGTAGTTGCAGCACTCGGATTCAAAATATATAATGCAAGAAGTTACCCAAGAACTATCAGAACAACTTTTGGAATTAAGATTGTTGATTCGAATAAATCTCGAATGATTCAGTTCTGCCCGAATTTTGCTACTTTAAACTTTGCAATGGTTGTTTAATATTATATTGACGTACAGTATGTGGACTTCCGGCGGGTCCACACCTGCAGCCAGCAGTTTCGCCGCTGGCTGCAGGTGTGGCCCGTCGGAAGTCCACATTTTGCAAAGTATGAGTCACGAGAGTAGGATATTTGAGTCCAACGTGGTCGATTTACCCTGTATACAAAATTTCACCGCCTAAGATGGAGGCTGAGCACCGCTACGGTATAATGGTTCACACCTTTCTCAGGTATGGTCCCGCCGGAAGTCGGCAGCTTCGAAAACTAGGAGCCACAAGAGTAGGATATTCGAGTCTAGTGTGGTCGATTGACTCTCTACTGAAACTTGCACTGTCTTAGAGTAATTCCGACGACACTACACTAATAGCGCACTGGTGCTGGGCAAGGCCAATTGCGGCCTATGTTGAACGATTTTGTAGACCCACAGCATACACGATGCACAGTTTGCCTCTCCCAAGCGTCGAAGAAGCGAGCCAAGTTGGGAACTCGGCAAACAGAGTGGGGTGAAGCAATCTACGCGAGCTTCTCCTAACGTTGTTATCAGTTGGGTAGGAGCTTTAATTTTGGATAAGTACGCACAGTGGTGCATGTGTATAACTGGGCGTTAACTGTCGGAAATCGGGCAAGGAGTTTTCGGGAATCAGTCGAGAAGTTGCCGGGAATCGGACGAGAAGTTGTTGGGCATTGTCGAGAATTAGGCGAAAAGTTGTCCCAAATTCTCTAGAGTCTGCGAAAGTTGTCCTGCATTCGTACGCCTGCAGGACAACATTTCGTCCGATTCTCGACAACTAGTTTCACCTGAGGTTAGTAATTGGCTGTTTAGATGTGAAAATGCACCCCCAAATTTCATGGACAAAGCTTTAAGCCGAACAGCGCTACACAGGGAGGGCGGAGCCCGTTTTCTTGCCCTGAGGGTACATAGGTGCGGTTTCGGGTATGAAAACCACATTTAATAATTTGCTGTTTAGATGTGAAAACGCACCCCAAATTCCATGGACGAAGCTCTAAGCCGAACAGCGCTACATAGCAAGGGCGGAGCCTATTTCATGCCCTGAGGGCACATAGGTGCGGTTTCGGGTATGAAAACCACATTTGGTAATTTGCTGTTCAGATGTAAAATCGCACCTCAAATTTCATGGACGAAGCTCTAAGCTGAACAGCGCAACATAGAGGGGGTCCATGAAAAAAAGTTTTGGTCTTTGAATACCCATTTTTAAATCGATTGTATCACACCCGAAAATGGGTCTTCAAAGACCGTTTTGAACCGGTAAAAGAACGAAATTGATTACTTGGGTCCGTGACTCGGTTTTCCGCACGTTGTAGCAACGCGAAACTCCCTAATTCAAATTTCGTTAAATGTAAATATTTCTTAGCTATCGATTTTTTCATGGACCCCTACCTATGTAGTGCTGATCGGCTTGAAGCTGCGTCCATGAAACTTTGGGTGCGTTTTCACATTTGGGTAGCCAATTACTAAACGTGGCTTTCATGCCCGAAACTGCACCTATGTGCCCTCAGGGCATGGAAGCAGGCTCCGCCCACGCTTATGTAGCGCTGTTCGGCTAAGAGCTTCGTTCGCGAAATTTTGGGTGCGTTTTCACATCAGGATAGCCAACTACTAAAAGTGGTTTTCATGTCTGAAACCGTACCTATGTGCTCTCAGGGCATAAAAATTCTATGCTTCAGGCGATATCGCATCTTGGACACGAGTCAATTTCGTGGAGTAAATTGCAAGTGATATAACAGTGAACAGTGCTCTTCTCAAACAGTCAGCTATCCATTATTTCTCATAAACCTTATACCTTCAGCGGAATCGAACCTATGAATCCTAAATTGCCTAAAAATGCATCTTATAGTTAGATTACGAAATTCCAGAACATCAGTGTCATTTCGTTGACGAGATAGTCCGCTTGTAATGACCTCGATGACAGCGAATACTCAACACCACTGCTGCTGACATATCCAGGAGCGCTTTGGCGACACACTTTACTTGGCCACGATTCCTCCATGTCAGAGTCATTAACGATGGCGATGCTACTGTCGTCTAATGTCTTGCATGCTTCATCACCAGTGAATTGTAAGCTATTATTGTGTGTTCCTGCCCTATTTTTAGATCTCCATTTCATATGTTGCCTCATTTGTTTTTTACAGTTGTTTCTCACTATTCAGTTTCTTTTTTGATCTCCTGTCTCATTTCGCTCTCCTAGTATGATCTCCAGTCTTACTTTTGACCTCTTGTTGTGATCTCATTTTGCCGTCATTTTTATACTAACGGTATGGCTCTCAACCCCCGCCCCCCGCCCTGATAGAATTCCATCTTCGTTCTTGATTGACTTATGGTCCGACCCCTCCCACCGGATGTCGACGGGTCCAAACCTCCCTTTGTGATACGTAATACATCACACCTCACGCCGAACCCTGTCTGAGGCTTTGACATAGCTACCTTGAAGGCACAGGACACCCAAAAAATTAATTTTTAGATTTCATGCTTATCTTGGAGAGAGTCACACGCTGATCACAGTGGTATCTCTGAAATCTTCTAAGACCAACTTCGAACAGAGTTATAGCTCTTCAAAGATGCCTAGCTTTGGAGGGTGAAAACTTGGTGGACGAGTTGTCTCAGACCTGTATTTCTCTTCATTCGCAATCGTTGCGCGAGAGCAAGCCAGGTTCAGGAGACAGCCCGGCAGTGGACTGAAGAACGACGGCTTGTTGGAAATCATCCATCCATCGAGCCGCTATCGAGTTCGAAAATCTGTTAGGGGTCTGGCCTGTGGTGGTGAGCGAAGGGGGTCGGGCCTGTGGTGGTTGCTTATATCTAGCTTATTTGGAGGAATTGAGATCTCGCATTTGGCACGTGTTATATAGGATGGGTCTTCTACACAATTCCATGAAAATCTCAAAATTCATATCTGAGGGTGTACTGTGCCTTTAAAGGCAGGGTTCACGATGATTTTCGTTCCCGAGTCTTTCACTCGAAACAATGCGGTCGCAACCAAATGCTACCGAAATTACGGCCCTGAAACGTCTTATTTCAAAGAAATTATTCTCTGGCCTTTACTAGTTGTCCGACTGGATGAACGTGTTCACGGTGGTTGTCACCGGTAAAAAGTAGGGCTGATAAAAAATGGAATCATATTCTACGCAAAACAGTATTAGTTAGGGTCCGAAGGAAAGGACGGAGCAGTAGAAAGTAGAGAATCGCAAGGGATGGGTCCACAAAAGATTTCATTGTCGCAACGAACAGTTCCAGTGAGAGACAAAAGGGGGCGTGAGAGTGAAGGATTTGGTGCCTTTCTAGGGTTTTTTTCTCGAATTCTTCGTCATTTTAGTTCAACCCGGAGGCCAAACAATCGATTTAGCGATTAATCTCAGAATCGAAGATTATCGTGAACACTGCCTTTGAACCCACTGTATCGTCCATCACTGGATGAGGGATTGCCGCCACGCTGCTTGGCGGGAAAAATTGCGCGATCAATAGCCACTCTCCCTTCGTTTTCCTGTGCGCGATTTTTTTCCGCCTGGCAGCGTCGCGGCGATCCTTCATCCAGTGATGGACGATAACTCGCCGTAACCAATCGAAAATCAATAAATGGGTTGCAAGTTCTTGTTAGGCAGCACGAATAACTCCTATGTAGAAGTTTCAAGGCGATTTCATCGCAGCATTCTCGAAACTGTCAAGAGTCGCTTTTGGCCAGCAAAATTTTCCCCATTTCCAAGCTTCAGGCCAAATCAGACGGAGTTTTCGAAATATTGGCAAATGAGCCTCAGATTCGTTATCAGCATCCATAAGAACCCCTAGAGAAACGTTTTAAGTTCAATCCCAGACGATTTTTTAACGTCCTAAAATTGCCAATCGTGTACCCCTTTTCTCTTTGCAGTGTTATGAAAATGCCCACTTTGAAAATATCTCTGAGGTATTTTGGGGATTTGGAAAACGGACTATCAGTGCTGTGTCCCATACCTACGACTACCAAAACATGGTTATATAAAGGCCCTCGGGAATTGTAAAGCTACCCCTGATTAAAGTTCGTGGAACGTCCGGACAGTTTCAGCTAGGCCAGCCCAATCTATCTGACTCGAACTTCGATAGTGCCAAAACTTGACCCAACATTGTCTTCGAAGGCGCAGTCCAAGCTCACGAACGGAATCTGAGCTTAGAACATTATTGCGAAGTAGATCCACCCTATACAAATAAGATCTGCTAAGTTTTAGCTCTCAACTCCTTCAAATAAGAGAGAAACAGGAGGAAGCCAACTTGGGGCACTCACATCAGGAAGCCACTTTGGCACGCTCCTTATACGATACTTTGAGCTCAATAGTGGCGAAATGAGATACTTCGAGCAATGAACCCGTTCTTCCCTTAATTCTCAGCCTCTCTTTTCATTCAGATTCACTCGCATACATTGGTTGCAAATGAGAGGAGTTACAAGCCTTGGACAACTCGTCCACCACGCTTCCGCTGCTCAATATATGAGGGGTCAAAAACCCGGTCCCAAAAGGTGTCGGGCGATTCCAGAGATATCATTGGAATAAGCGCGGAATCGTCTCCAAGATAAGCTTGGAAACATGTAAGCGATTCCGAGGTTAGACTGTGCCTCAGAGGCGCACGCTTATTATCGTGGGAGAACGCTGATAAATGTCCCATGAAAAGGGATCTTTTCAGGTACGAAGGTGTAGGATGATGGATCCCCGATAAGTGCTCTCAAACTGCCATTGAGATTAGCGCTATTTAGCACAATAGTTCATGAGCTAGCCTCGCGAGTTGAAATCTGACCTCAACTCGTTGTGCTCGTCCAGAATAAGGGTTCGCAACCAGTCCGTATTCTCATCCATTTTATCATTCATTGGGCATTTGCTATCTGAAAATGTTTTTGTTACAGATGCCGCGGAATCAAAAGCTAAAAGGTTCGCCCGGAAGAGCTTTCTGATAACATGGAATGTATAACTCACTTCTGGTCCAAGGCTCTTGTGCCACTGCTTCTCGGTTGAAGAGGATGACAAACTGAAATTTCGAGATTGACCATACATTTGTTCTGGAATGGCGAAGAAAGTAGGAACAATCATACCGCCGAGGAGAACAGGAGGGGGAACATTTCAAAGAATGTGGAAAATTTCAATAGGAGTCCTTTTATGCAGATCGTTCAGTGCTGCGCTCTGTGATCCACTATGTTCTAAGGCATCCAAGTCAACACCCTTGTAATATTTGAAAACATCAATTCAATCCTCTGAGCAAATATAAAGGGCAGTCTGGGAAATTAGATGAGCAGTTACACAAAAGGCAGAATGGGTGAGACCGAGACAATAAGAGCTGTCCGAGCTGCTACGCTATTGGATGGCATCCTGCGCCTTCTCTGCTACTTTGTTATCGTTATCCGCGCCCCCTCGTCTCGACTGATTGCCATTCCCGCCTTTTTGCCTAGTTAGTACCATCAGGCTCGAAACTAGCTGGGGGGAGGCATCCTCCACAGCTACACGTGTTGCAAACGTGTTAAACGTGTTGGAAACATGTTAAAAGTAAAAAAAAAACGTTTCATTTTCATCATTTCATTTTCACTCTTGAGTTGCCCCCCCAACTAGTTTCATACCTACCATAACTCGTCGCAAACCTATGCAATGAAAACCCAGAGGTTCCTGACTAGAATACGGCAAAGGAGGGCGAACTATTCAGAACTGCGAAGGGCTTGTGAAAAGTACAGGTGTGGTCTCTGGGTAGGACCGTACACTGTTTTTTGTGTCCCCTCCCCCTCTCCTCCGTCTTTCTCCCCCTCCTCAGACATAGATACACATGCTCTCTTCACTTCTTCTTATCAATGTTCTTTTGTCCTTCCTTGATTTTTGTTATCACTTCTTATATTATTTTGCTAACGACGAGCGCTTAGACGTTCTGCCCCTATGTGAATGGGTCTAAAGAACCGACACAGGGTATTTTCTAAAACCCCCTAGGGTCGCACAATGTTGGTTGTGGGCAAACAGTTGGCCTTTAAGTCTTTAAAAAATCTTCAGAGAGAATTCGGTATGAAACTAATTAGGGGGGGCACTCAGGATTCAGCTGGGAATAATTCATGCCGCTTTAAGAATTCGAGGTATTTCTACGGAGTCTCCACGAAAACAATGAATGATAACGCTATCAGGCATGTGATATCAGCGAAAATTTTGATTTTCATGGATGAATCATTCCATTTTCTAGAGTGCTCTCTTTTTTCTATCTATCTCACTATGCAAGAAATCTCGAATTCGTTTACTGCTTAGTCTCTCCTTTCCTTAAAGGCAGTGGCCGCGATCAGATATGCTTGTCTTCTTATCCTATCTAAACTATTTTCTGGGTTTAGAGTAATAGGACTCAAAAGGAAAAGTTGCGAAAAACCCGCTGTTTAGGACCGAATTCGGAGCGTGAACTTTCTTGACTTTCGATGGTGGACGAGCCCATTCCACATCATCGGCATCGATGATCTCTAATATCAAGAACATCAGCTGGCTTGAAATTGAATTTCAACCTTCGGACTGACCTGCTCGGATATTTATTTGCTCATCTAGCCAACAACATTGAATGATGCGCTTGCTTTCATCGTTCAGCTGTTTTTGATAGGTAGTTTTGCATTTATTTCTTCCTCTTAATGTCAATGAATTTTTCGACTGCTCGGCATGAGACTGCGATCTTTTTAGGCTGCGCTGTGCACATGTGCACGAACTGGCAGGTCTGGGCCCTAGAAACTCTAATTCTAGCCAGTTTTTCACCGCGCTACCTTCATAGCTTTCAGCTGTTTTCGATCTAAGCTGATTTGTATAGTTTTTTGATAACGTTTTTCATCGTGATCACTGCCTTTAAAAACAGTCGTGCATTGATGACAGTCTGCAGATGCTCCCTTCTCCGACATCACATTGTCGAGGAGCTTCGTTATTCAAGCTAAGTCCGACATCTTGGCTTCCCTGTCTTCTGAGATTGGGAATGATTCGACAATCAATTTGATAACAAACATGTTATCTCTCCGAGTTCACTCCTTATAATTTTAGTTTACTGCTCAGGCTTTCTTCGAACTGTTGCCTTATAGCCCACGACCCACTGAGGCCAAATACCTCTTCATGTCTCAACTATCGGCAGAGTCATTCAATTATGACAATCAGAATCAAAATCATTCGATCGATAACCATCTTCTCTTCGTGGTCCCAAACGCAAATCTTGACGCGGTTTCCTGCTTCGGAAACAGACCGTACCTCTGGTGATTCAAGTCCCCGGGCCATATTAGCTCCTCCCCTTCCAATGGCAACATCATCCCAATCACAGTTCACGAAGAAACTAGAGCTGCGGCTGTGTTGAAGTGACGACTTCTGCTGATATTCTGTAGCTGCCGAGGCTGCAATTGCTCTCCACCTTTTCAGACCTATGATGACAGCTCTAGTCTCCTGTATAGATATCCAGATTCGGATAATCCGATATCCGAAATATCGAAATAAAAACGCATTATCCGAATCGAACCGATATCCGGGAAATTTGAAAACGGCATTATCTGACTCGAACCATTATCTAAAATAAAAAAATTCGGATAAAATCGGATAAAAATCGGATAAATTTTGGATAAAATCGCATAAAATTCGGGTAGAATTTCGGATAAATCGGATAATTTTCGAATAAAGTTTTGGATAAAATCGATAAAATCGAACTAGGCCACGGCCATTTTCCGTACCGCCTACTATTCAGTACTTCACTAAATAGGAGGCGGTACGGATTTTCCTCCTCCTCCGACCCATGATTCTCCTCCTTCCAAAATCGGAAGAGCCGTTCCGGCGCCGAAAAAAAGGGCGTGTTTAAGTGAAATGACCAAGTAGCTAGTTATTCAGTGTAGAAGTTTTTTGTACAGTCGCCTTGCATACTTTTTACTTGCTAGTTGTCCTGAAAAGCTTGTGTATGGATAATACTGTGCCTCCCGACGACGATACAGTAATTGAAGATTTGTCATCATATTTTTATTTTATGCATACATGAAGATCAAGGTTAGAATGTGAACATGCTGCGAATGCAATGACGGACTACTGTTTGCTCAATTATGGATGTTTTCAAAGGCCTGCCTGGAGTGCCTGGTTTATTTTTCACCGTTTTGCCTCAACTTTGTTCCGAAAATATCCGAAGTTATTCGAAATTATCTGATCGGATATCAGTATCCGAATCATTGGAAAAATGACATTATCTGAATCAATCCATTATCCGAAAGTTTGAAAAAGCGCATTATCCGAATCGATCCATTATCCAAAAAATTATCTTCGGATAACAAGTTTAATAGATACACAAGAAGGATAATGTGTATTATGAACGAGAACCAATAAGGATCCGTCCTCTACAAAAGAGCTACAGCTGTCTCTGAAAGCAATAGATGACGTTCGGTACAGAGCTTCGAAGATCCAAACGGCTCATTCTTCTTCGAACACGAAATCATTAACAAGTTTGCTCTGCTCAGTGTCTGAACGAGCTCTGCAGCAATAGTAGATAATAATGTTCCGACGAGTCGTTGTAAAGCGCAACTAATACTCGTCAGCACCAGCGCGTCACGCGCTTGCTGAGACTATGAAAACGCCAGCGAGGACGCCATGGCGGAGCGGAAAAAAGTCGACCCTAACTTTTCCAAATACGCAATTTCTGTGCACGCGTTCACCACCATGGTAGCAAAGGATGATGCTGGAATCAAATATCATGAAACGCAATGAAATTGATAGTGTACTAATAAGCTACTGCGGAGCGGGCGTCAGATGCGTGCCGCGTGGGCGTGTCGTCAGGCTATTCATACTCCAACGCCACGCCTGCGCATCACGTGCTGGCGTTGAGGAGTATGAATAGCTCGTGAAAATCGTGTAAGACTTAACTAGGGCATCATCTTAACAGGTCTACGACTGTTAGATAGTTTTTGACGGTATACCTGTTTCATCCCGATATGCGGGTGAAAGGATGATTGCTTCGGTGAAAATTTACCGAGCAGTTAAGTTAAAGCGGCGCAGGGGCTTCGGTGGTGCAGTGCGATAAGGCGCTCCCCCGGGAAGGGATTATGCTGATTTAATCTCGCCCGGAGCCAAGCGTTTTGCGATCAACTCAACACCTTGTGTAAACATACCATAACGTGCACTGCGACGTTGAACTGCAGTTACGGCAAAAATCATCTAAAAATCGAGTATGAATGGCGCCCAAGCACCAATAATTCTGATTGTGTCGAAGTTGAATCAAGTCGAATTTGTATGATCGAAAAGTGCACCAGTTATGGTATTTTCATTAAAGAAATCGGTGAACTACGAAAAAACAATAAGTAATGCTCCGTCGAGTGCGTGAGCGCATTTTGGGAAGTAGCGTTCCTTTCAGAATGTGCGCAGAGCCTTCGAAGGTGATTAGCGTAACATGGGAAGCGTGCGCCGAGTCATTGAGATTGAAAATGCGCATCGTTGGGGAGGGGGGGTGGGGCGAGCGCGCTTTGTAGAAAGTGCATAGCTCTCAACAGGAAAAGTACTGCGCGAATGAGTACCGAAAGTGAGAAGCGCTTTGTTTGGAGCGGGCTAAGTCTTGGGGAGTAAAA
Organism: Aplectana chamaeleonis; assembly: GCA_029168955.1. Lineage (NCBI taxonomy): Eukaryota > Metazoa > Nematoda > Chromadorea > Rhabditida > Cosmocercidae > Aplectana > Aplectana chamaeleonis. Next base: position 594,098 of record JAPDOI010000144.1, read on the forward strand.
GTGGCGCTTCTCAGGCGAATCGCGACGTTCGTGATGACGTCACAATCGTGACACTGCCTAAAGGCCTAGCGGGGGACACCCAACGAGGAGCCGAACGATGATCTCATTAACTTCACGGGTTATACATTTTAATACTCACCACAAGCATGTCGCCCTGGTTTGTCGCCGTCTCACGGCACAAGGACGTTATCTTCGCCGCTGTCTGTGGTGAGGAACCACCCTGCCCGCGTTTAGTGGCGAAAGCAGCTTCCCCACCCAGCCATGAGGATAGCTGCCAAAAATATGCTGGCCTCCAAAAGTGACCCGGAGTCACCTTCCAGGGCCGGCTTCGGAGTGACGAATGAGGACTCGAGTGAAAAGAGGTGCCTTTTATACCGACTGCGCACGTGATAATCACGTCACAACGTGATCACGTGTTGATAACCATCATATCCAGCTATGTTGTGATACTTATCATAGTGTTCAGACTTGTCATCGTGTTCAAACAAGAATGAATCGTTTGGATCCCCGAAGTTGCATACCGTTCCCCAGCAGTAGATTAGGAGCTACACTTGCCATAGCAACCGGATTCGAGAACGAGCCGAACTGTACATCGAATCGAGAACATGAGCCGACCAAGGGCCGGATTCGTGGATGAGTATACCGCGGTAGAAGGGGTGAAGGGGAGAAGTTACTAGCAACCTACTGTGCTTATCTGGGCCAAATTTCGGTCCGTAATTGCGTCTCGCCACGCTCTGCGACCGCACGCTCCCGAGACAGAAGAGCTTTCAGCGCCACAGCCGTCGATCTGCTGACCTTAGGTGGGTTCCGGAAACCGGAAACTAAGAGAAATTGGAGAAAATTGTATAAAAAAGCCAAATCGAGTTGGCTTTGGCGCTGGAAACCTTACTGACTCGAGCGCGGGCGGCTGCAAAAGGTGTCGAGACGCAATTGCGGACCGGAATTCGGCCTAGATAAGCACAGTATAATTTATTATGAACCATACCCTCAAAACTGAAGGTACAAAATAGGGTGCGAGATATCCTACGAGGGACTCGGGTTTGGCGTGGCACACGAGGTTGCACACACTCTACGCGACTGTGCGCGCATACCAGTCCCAAGCCAACCCATTTGAATCGCGGTTGCCGGTAAAGAGAAGGGTAGGGCTGCGGTAGGTTATGCCCACGTTTAAATATTATTCCCGTTTTTCGTTCATGAATCCAGCAACAGTTGAGCGACTCCGATTCCTACCCGGTGCGGCTCGACGCCTGGAATCGCTTGCAACAGTCCTACAGTACCGAGCAAATTGTTTTTTGCAGAAGCGGCGTACTGCGCTGCGCTTTGTTCACACATCGCCCCGCTTTGCCATCACTTGCTCCGAACTGGTCTGATTTCAGTTTTGAAGTCATCATTGAATTACTCTGAATGAGTCCCGAACAGTAGCTTTATAAAACAGCATATTCAGCATGGTAGCAGGAATCCGTTATGTTTTGACCTGTAGTCAATGGGAATTTCAGAAGGAAATACACAATTTTCGCAAACACACCGGATTCAAATAGACTTTTTAGCATACCACTGCCCTCGCCTCATCGAAGATCAATTTTCTACGAAATTTCAAAGTTATCAATTTTGAAGGGTGTGGGACGTTCAGGCCGATGAGCGCAGAGAAAAATTCCGACAGAGTCAGGTGCGACAACTCGTCCGCCACGCTCGTCCTTAGTTTAGACTGTTTCGGCGCATATCTGTGCGTTGCACGAAAAATATTTCTGTTTTGACGGTTCTCGTTCTGTTACTGTTACATAAGATGATGCTACGCTTTTTCCAAACACTTCTAAAGATGCTTCTGAGTGCACAGAGGACTGCAGTAGGGTAGAAAATGCTTTGCAGTAAACAGAATTAAATCAGAAAATCTTGCTAAAGAATTCTGAGCAATGCACTCCATGCACTGGCGTACAATTATAATTGTTTTTTTTTATTCAAAGCAATCAATGAGAAAAGGTAGCTTGTTTGGTGCATCAATGAAGTAAAGGTATATCAGTAACTATTAATACTTGAATACTCCACCTATACATGCACAAGGAATAAGAGCATTCCTTTGGCTTAGCTTCGTTGATGCTTTGCTAGAAAGACAGCAGCGTGTAGTCAAACTTATAAGCCCTAGTCCTCCGCGTCTCTGCCTCGTTCCTGCCCCAACAGGCCTAAACATCCGCCGCCCATTTTGAAGTAAGTAACGGCGATGCGGCACTTCATACGTGCGAAACGCGCCACAATATGGTGTTTTTGCAAAAAATTTGCTAGGTAATGTATGGTTTCCGTTTTCGTTTTAGTCTGACGCATGGACCAGGCGGCTGGCCGTGCGGGGTTGGCGGCCTCACTGCAAAATGGGGTTTCGATTCGCGCGGGGTGATCTAGCGTCGCAGCCCGTCCATTCATCAGACTAAAATGATTGCACATACTCTACACCCTTCTCATCTCGCTTGAATTAAATCTTACCTCTTGTCAAGAATCAGGCGAAGGACCGTCTGCCATAGGAAGCCTTCAATTTGTGGAAAACTACAGTGCGACTTCAGTACAACGTTCTCATCAGGGCAAAATCAAATTTACTTCTTGTTGAAATTCCGACGTAGGAGACCCTTCACCTACAGAAAGGTACAGTGCGAGTTCTGTACATCCTTCTTATGCTGCCAAAGCTGTAACTTAAGTTTTGTTGGAACTCTGGCGTAGGAGGACCTGCTATGAAAAACCCTCCATGTATGGAAAACAATAGCGAATTCTGTACATCTTTTTCATCCGGCTAAAATTAAATGCTACCATTTGCAGAAATTCAGGCATAGAACCGCTTGCCACAGAAAACCCTTCAGATGTGGAAAGCAATGGTGCGAGTTCTGTACATCCTTCTCATCTAGAAGAAATCAAGTCTTACCTTTTGTTGAAACTCAGGCGTGTGACCGTCTGTTATGGAAACCTTCCACGTGTGGAAAAACTACAGTGCGACTTCAGTACAACTTTTTCATCCGGGCAAAATCAAGTTTACTTCTTGTCGAAATTCTGGCGTAGAAACTTCTGTCATAGATACCCTTCACCTATAGGAAGCTACAGTGCGAACTCTGTACATCCTTCTTCTCCCGGCAAAATTGTATCCAAGCTTTTGTTAGACCTCTGGCGCAGGAGTGTCTGCTTAAATGACAGTCCATGTAAGTAAACCAACAGTGCGAGTTCTGCACATCCTTCTCCTCCGGCGAAGTTGTATCATAGCTTTTGTCGGAACTCTGGCGTAAGAGTGCCTTTCATTGAAATCCCTCCAGTTATGAAACACAACAGTGAGAGTTCTGTCCACCTTTCTCATCCGGACAAAATTAAATCTCACCCTTTGTTTAGATTCTGGGGTACGACCTTCTGCCACAAAAACACTCCATGTAATTAAAACTACAGTGCGAGTTCTGTACATCCTTCCCATCCGGCCGAAATTGAATCTAACTTTTGTTGATATCCTGATATTGTCCGGATATCTCGCAAGTGACTTGATTCGAAATTTCTGAATTATGGGTGTTGTTGATGGAAACCAATACTTTAGTAAAATGCTCTAATCGCCAAAAGACTCGAATACATAACTCCGTTGTATGTGGGGCCCTGTTGTGCCCAGTGAAGGACTTTGAATGCGAATGGGCGGGTGAACGCAGACACATTGAGCTAACATTATCTTCCCGTAAAACGCGCCACCTACACTCCGTTTCATAAATATACGAACACCCACAAAATTGAGGTTTCTGCAAGTTTGCAGCGAATTCTTAAATGTTTAAAGAAGTCACCTTAGTTTTCTACGACCCGGAAAACCGAAGGTTCGTATACAGTTTGCCTTTCGTCCATATTTTACACATCTACGGGGCCTGGACATTATTTTCGACTGTTCGGTAAATATACTAACAGTTGCAGAATTATGTTTTTTTTTCAGGAATTTCTCAGAGAAGTTTTTCATTTTAAGCTTGATATTGGTGGACCGGCCGTAAATGGGCAACATAACACCGTGCCGTGCGGTTTCACGTCTCCGAGAGGAAGAGCAGTCAGCCAGGTTCGCAACGTTGGCAGACAAGGTATGCGGCAAACTTGAGCTTGCTAGATCACGGTTGGTACACAGTAGTTTGGTCAAAGTTTCAGACTTTACTCAAACCTTCTATACGGGGATAACCGGGTTCTGATTACGAATTTAATGCCCATCTGTCGATTTTCGAATTATTAAGGTATGTTTTACCCTCTGAAGGACATGGCACCTACCGTAAGCTACGGTAAATCTCAAAAATTCGACAAGCATACCTCATATTCGTATTCAGCATCCTAGACTTCAACTACATACGAGTTTTGAGCGATATTCGAATTTGTTTTCTCAACACCTCAAAAAATTTCTGATGGGTACCCTTACCGTTTCGCGGAACTTCAAAAACGCTCATAACTTCTTGTAACCAACTGCTCCGGGCGGGGTACTGCACAGTTTTACTATAGATGCTCAAGAGATACCCACAATACAATTCGCTTCCGCAGGTCCGACCTAAGCTTTTTATACTTCCCTTGTAAGACACATCTATCGTCAGTCACTGGATGAGGGATCGCCGCAACGCTGCTTGGCGGGAAAAATTGCGCGATCAATAGCCACTTTTCCTTCGTTTTCCCGCGCGCAATTTTTCCCGCCAAGCAGCGTCGCGGCGAGCTCTCATCCAGTGATGGACGATATCAATCCTTGCTACTCGCTACAACCGGCCGGGTGCCGCCAACCTCGATTCAACATTGATTCTCAACACTGTTTATTGATCAACGAAATTTCACACCTAGGGACCTTTTGCCAGTATTCACTGGCCTCCTCCAATACCTTTAATGGCCGGCCTTCAAGTCACTCCGAAGAATTTCACACTTCCTACATGGTCGCCAATGCTTCAGCTCTGCCAATAAATTAAATTAAAGATAAGATGACGTATTTGTGTGTGGTCAACCAAGCTGGTCTGCAAAGAGGTATTTCAAAACAGCGGTGCTTCTCCCCAAAAAAAAAGTAGAGGAATAAAAATGAGCTCTAGTTCAATAGTAAATGGGTTCGAGAGAGTGAGTAAACTCGCGGTAAGTTCGTTGTGAACTGCGGCTTAATGTGAGCCTTTCATTTGAAGATTTCCAGGGTAGAAGTCGAGCATCGCTGAAATTACGAACTCGCACATGGCATGCTATCAGCCACTAGATACGCATAGTGTAAAAAAATAGTCAAAAATGATTCTTTTTTCTGTCTTTCTTTTTTTTTTGAAAAAATAGGTGATTTAGAAAAAAACTTCCAAAGGCTTTTTGAACTATTTTCAGCCCGCTTTAGGTTCTAGCAAAACTGCTATCGTCAATCACTGGATGAATGAGAAAAAAAGAAGGATCGCCGCGACGCTGCTTGGCGGGAAAAATTGCGCGCGGGAAAACGAAGGGAGAGTGGCTATTGATCGAACGATTTCGCGCCCAACTGCTCAGCGCGGCGATCTCCCCGTGAGAAACCAACGATGCTTAATGCTAGCTGACGGGGAAAATGGAAACAGTGTGTGAATGAGAAAAAAGGATAGCTTTTCGAAAAAGACCTCTGGACGACTTTTTCCTTTTTTTACCATGTTTTTCTTCATTCAGGTACTATTTCTATTTTCTCCGTCAACTTGCGTTTGAGGCATCGTACGCGCAGAAAATCGTATATTATTATTCCATGTTTTTGGTAGCTTGGCCTTCCTAGTGAACTAAAATGTGGTAGGGGCCCATAAAAAATCTTCATTTGTGAAGAAAAGTCAATCGGGACACATTGCCGGAACACATAGGAACAAATTGAATCTCGCGCCAAAATCGTTTTCAAAGTTTTTTTTTGCGTACGGAGGCCTCGTCACTGCCAATTCCGAAGTTGTTCTGCATGTGGGGCTTAGGCTCCGTCCATACGTGGCGAAAGCGTGCTGTTACGCAAAATCGATGGTCATCGTGGGCACACGTTTCGCTAGCCGCTCACAGGCGCTCCTTCTCGCGCGCTCTCGCGCGCTCGCTCTCGCGCGCTCGCTCTCGCGCGCTTGCGCCAGTACCACGGAGCAAGGAGCAAGTTTCAAGCTTACTGCTCCAACACTAAAGCAGGTGGCATCAAACCTGTATCAAAACTACTGCCCTTGTTTTCCATAATCCCACCACGGAAGTCGAAAACCGTGGGAAATCATCATCATCAATCGCCGACTCGAGCGATTGATCACCCGATCAAAAGTTTTCAATTGAATCAACACGAGGCAGGGTGTGTTCGCCTGTGTTAAGTTGCGGCCACGGGCTGCTCTAACGTTGAGGAGCGTCGAGAGGCGCACAACAGCGGGAACGCCCGCTCTCGCCACGTATGGACGCTGCCTTAATTGCTTTTGATATTATTTGACGGTCGCAGCAACATTCTATGAAATAGTGCTAGATGACTGGTGAAAAATGGTAGCGGATCCTTATCTTTAACCCCTTCCAACCTCATTACCTCATGTCTTTGACCCGCCGAAGCTCACCGGTGTGGTGTACCGGGTTCATTCATGAAATTGAGCTGAAAAAAAAGTGGAAATGGTGTTTAGAGCGAACGATGCCTTTGACTTACAATTTGCGCGGAGTTAAAGGCAGGGTTCGCGATCAAAATGAGTTTTGAGCTCTCTTCATGAGAATGTAGATTTGGTCACCACAAAAGTAAAAATAAGTGAAAAACCGGAATTTCGCGGGAAAAACGCTCAAAAACAAGGTATAACGGCTAATTAGTGGTGTTGGCCGGCCCCCTAATTAACGAGATTTTCGTTAACGCCTGTTTATCCGGCTTTTATTTTGCTGTCAAAGTAGTCAGTGGTCTCCAGAAGTGTTCACAAATTACTTCTGAAGCAAAATAAAAGTTGACAAAACAGGCTTTTATAGAAATCCCGATAATTGGAGGCTGGAGGACACCAAGCAATAACTTGCTCCTGAGCGTTTTTTATCTATTTTTTTTACTTATTTTCACTTTTGTGATGCCCAGATCTACCTTTCCATGGGGATGGCGCAACAACCAATTCTATCGCAAACCCTGCCTTCAAAGGCAGCATACACGCTCGTAAACGTAATTGAGATAACTATGGAATTAGAATGGTATGGCACCCAACACAACACCAACGCGTTTTGAAGCTTCAAAAATGACCCACAATGACGCTCCAGGAGTGGGAAGTTGGCCCCGACCCTGTATCTGCCCGCCCCTTGTATTTGCGTCCTCCCCCAAAACGGTGGCCGGGCCATTCCCACCGTTGGCGACGTTTGTAGGTGGTGGAATAGGTATAATAAGTAAACCACACACATCGATGACGTTGGAAATGGACCAGCACCCCTGTCATGGAGGAGACGGCAAATACAGGGGGCAGGCAGATACAGGGGCGGGACCAACTTCTTACTCCTGTAGCGTCATTGTGGGTTGTTTTTGAAGCTCCAAAATGCGTGAGCGTTGTGTTCGGTGCCATACCATTCTAATTCCGTAGTTATCTCAAGTACCTTTACGAGCGTGTATGCTGCCTTTAATTAAGGCGAGATCGCATACGATATACGCGTGCTCCTTGCGCTTGCTTCTGCTGACGAGTATACAAGCCGTCATGAAAAGGGTGCAGGACGTTGATGAATTGGCGCTAGACCCAGTGGGAGTGAGCAGGAGGTGCGCGGAACTTCCGAGGAAGTCTGATATTGTGTGCGGACTCCAGTAGGAGTGCGCAGATGTGCGGGACCCCACTGGGAGTGCGCAGAATGTGCGAGGGACTGCACTGAAAGTGTACACGCGTCATGGAATATGCGGAGAATATTACTGGGAGTGTGCAGAAAATCGGAGAATGTGCGAAGGACTTGACTGAAAGTGTTCATTACGTCGTGGCGTGCATGCAGGACTCTACTGGGAGTGTGCAAGAAGCCGGGAAACGTGTGAATGATTTCACTGTGATGTCCTGTGAACATCCTGCACACCCTTAATACATCCTGCACTCTCCCACTGGGCCCTGCACACTACCTGTTGGGGTCTTGCCCCATTCCTGAAAAAGAATCAGTCATGTTATGAGGTTTGCTTACTTTCGAGTCTAGTGCTAACTTTTCATCCTTAGGAGGTCTATAGACAAGTGGCATAAGGAGTAAGGCTTATAAATTCGACTACGGAGCACAAAGAGACTTGTTGTTGATCTTTGTTTGGAAATAATCATCGGTATTGACCGCTCCTGCTGTGCAATCTTCTTCTAGTTTCAATGTTGTTTCAAACAAGGAAATGCTCGAAATTTATTGCTGCCGTATCGTGCACGGTATACGAAGCTCTCCAATTTTTTTCAAATGAAGTCAGCATGGAACTTTACGCAGGTGGTCCGCATGGCTCTGATGATTTTCACTGAATCGTCGAATTTCGTGCAGAGGTTGTTAAGCACGTTCATGTACTTGAGAGCGTAGTCGAACTGGAAAGACAGTATCAACATTTGTAAAACGGCATAACTGTGGAACACATTTTTCAATTTAGACAAAGATTTTTAGCATCCTTTCTCTCCCTAAAACTGCGTGGTCATACCGCGATCAGTTGAGAAGAGTCGTACGGGAATGGTATCTTCACAACGGATAGGGCACAGAATAAATCAACTTGCGGTGATTCTGCAGAAATGCACTGAGTCGCATCTGTTCGTTCTTTCAGAATTATTGAAAGCAAAAGGAATGCCTTTGTGGTATATCACCGGGCCTGACCTGATCATCCGGCGGAGAACATGATTGGAAAGTAGGGCGTAAAGGCGTAAACTGATTAGAAAGATAAAGGGGCGAGTGGAAGGTGCATTTGGGAAACGTACAGCTAAATATGTCAGCTGAGTCCCCAGCCCAGGTCAAAATCTAACTCGGAACGTACCTTATTCACGTCGATACATATCTGATCGAATGCGCGCACTACTTTATCATGGCAGTTCAAGTTCTTAACACTCGAACGTTGTTGAAATATTTGGTGCCTAAACTCAGGATAATTTCCCTCCTTTCTGCATCAGTGATACGACAATGCTTCTAGCCGAACATGAACGCTCAAGGATAACGTTAATGTAAATACGTGGTGTAGGAGTTCACCTCTCTGATGGATCTTGCACCATTCTTTTAACGAGTACCTCGAAGGCCCTCTCAATATTTTTTCGATCCTGAAGTTGAATATCATCACGATAGCAATGCGCCAGACTTCAACGTATGCGTTAACTCGTGGGAGAGATGAACTCACTTCATATATTTTGGCGATTCTTTGATTGAGCTCATTAGTCAGACCATTCACTTTCATCATTCGATACGTGTGCATGAGCTCCACATCTCTAGAGGGCCATGACAGTTTTTGGTGCTCCACCTGAAATATCAGAATTGAGCAGTGCTGTTCAGACCTGAATTCGCTTTTTCTCTCACCTCGGTAATGGTGTCATTAGGTCGGGGCTGAGGCTCGTCCGTGCCTTGAAACCAGCTAACTGGCTCTATTGCAATAGAAAGATTTCCATAGTGTTGCACATGAGACTCATTCGTCAGGTTCTTCACGATTTCGAACTGACCATCGAGCGTTTCCACATTGAGGTTTTCCTGAATAATTTGGGATCGGTAACAATTCTATAGCTTCTACAAAGTTCTGCAAGTTGTTAGCGAGTGATTTTCTCAAACTTACGATTGCAAGTGACAGTCTCAAGACATCAATGCTTGAAGAGAGGGAAAACCAAGGGAGGAATCAAAAAGCGCCATTGCACAGCAAGAATGCTGGGTTGAGGAGTCTCTACATCTTTCACATGAACCATGCCGGTATAGCAGAACACACGACGTTTCCGACTCTAGCGTCTACCGATCGCGGAGAGAGTCGTCAGCCAACAGCATTGCCGCTGTTAAGGGGCGGCCCACCGCTTTTCCCCTATTCGCCCACTTTTTTGCGCTTTGTCACCCAACGCTTATCGCCGCGCTACTTTGTAGGAACTCGCTCGGTCACCCCCTAAAAACTTTCAAACAACTTCCTTCATGGGTTCATGCAAACTTCTGTCAACACGAAGCTAGCCTAATCCAACCATCATTCCTCGTTGATGTTAGTTCATTTTTTCGAGAGGGTTTCTACGAAGTATAAGCTTTATAAAAACAAATTCTCACGAGATTACCGCTCATAGGTGTTTGGTCCAGTCATTTGATGGAAAACCATTTTCTCCTTGTTCTCCGGCATGTCACGCTTCCCGCTAGGCAGCGTCGTGGCTTCCTAGTGGAATGACCAGAGCCATATAGGTTAATATGAAGTAAAATGCCGGTCTTAGATTTTTGTCAGAGCGCATGCAGTGGGGCTCGCTTGCATTTCAAGCGCCCTTTTCCAATATCTCGCTCCAAATTCGAATTTTTGAAAGCTGAAAACGTAGTTTTTTTTCTGGTGGGTTGCAATATACAACGGTGCAATGATGGCCAGGGTTTACGTTTGAATAGAAAAGTTTCATGTTTCATTTCTAGACCAACTCGGAGTTCGCAGCAGATAGTCTTAACAAAATTCATTTTCTCCTGCTCTACTAAGAGGGAGTGCGTCAATTCTAAATGTAGAAGATTACGTGTTGAGGATCAGTCTTATTCTGGTCATTCACGATCAGAGCTGCTCCTCCGCTTGCGAAAGTAAAAACAAGAGAGCAGTTTAATTGTGTTAGTGGATTGCGATCTGAGTGCTGGTAAATATAAGTGCAGGTATTAACATATAGAAAGAAGCTCGTGAACATCTACAGCATTTGGTAACCAGTAATTACATAGAAGTTGTCTTATATGTTAACATGCTCTACCGACATCAAAAATTTTATCACGCTTTATACACCTTCATTTATCATGAAGCACTCTAAAGAGTGATCATTGGGGTCAAGCGGTTGTGATGTCTAAAAGGACGCTCTGCTCAGAAGAGGAGGCGTCGAAAAACATTGCTCACAGGTGTCATACCCTAGCACCTGGGCCCGTATGCATGAACGGCTTACCCGCGAAGGGTAAATGTTACCCGAAATCTTTGCATTATCTGTGCTCTATGCGTCTGTCTAGCTTCTCCGCGGAGAAGCGAGACAGACCCATAGAGCACAGGAAACGCAGAGATTCCGAGTAACATTAACTTTTACCTCGCGAGTAAGTCGTTCATGCATACGGCCCCTGAATAAATTGAATTCTAAAGTGAGTGTTTCCCTTTCGCTATCGCAAAGGCTGAGCGTTCATCATTAAGAACCTTGATTCGAGCTCTAGCCGGGTCTGTAGTGTTGATCAAATCTACAGAGGCAGCACGTCGTTTTGGTGTTTCATTCTTGAATGAGTGCTTTGTGCTAAATTCGCTATCATACTACTATATATATTTTGGTAAATTTGTGTGTGTGTGTATGTATGTATGTATGTATGTATGTAGCCTTCATTTCCTCGCTACTCGCAGTCCTATTATCACAATCGTAGGTGCGAGGCGGTTGTTTTCGGAAATTTCAACTACGAAAATGAAGAAATCATTCTCAAAACCACACCGCTTCTATGATAGTGATACAGAAAAGTGCGAGTAGCGGGCAAATGGAGGTTATGTATGTATGTATGTATTTATGTATGTATGTAGCCTTCATTTCCCTGCTACTCGCACTTTTCTGTATCACTATCATAGAATTGGTGCGGTTTTCAGAGTGATATCTTCATTTTCATGGTTGAATTTTTTGAAAAACAACCGCTTCGCATCCACGATTGTGATAATACGACTGCGAGTAGGGTGGAAATGAAGAATATGTGTGCGTTTCTCTGTGTGTTTGTTTGACCGTTTATTCGGCTTGACTTTTAAGTCGGGCGACCTTACGGGTACGGGCTCAAGAGCGCGCGGAACGCCGTAGAAAGTTTGTGGGACAAAAATGCGATTGCGCCGGACACCGAAGAAAGTGTTCGGGACCCAAGTGGAAGTGCGCAGGACGCCGTAGAAAGTGCACGGGACCCAAGGTAGAGTGCGCCGGACGCCGTTGAAAGTGTGCGGGACCCGAGTGGAAGTGCGCAGGACGCCGTAGAAAGTTTGTGGGACCCAAATGCGATTGCGCCGGACGCCGTAGAAAGTGTGCAGGACCTAAGTGAGAGTGCGCAGGATGCCGTAGAAAGTGTGCGGGACCCGAGTGGAAGTGCGCAGGACGCCGTACCGAAGAAAGTGTGCGGGACCCAAGGTAGAGTGCGCCGGACGTCGAAGAAAGTGTGCGGGACCCAAGTGGAAGTGCTCGGGACGCCGTAGAAAGTGTGCGGGACCCAAGGTAGTGTGCGCCGGACGCCGTAGAAAGTGTGCAGGACCTAAGTGGGAGTGCGCAGGACGCCGTAGAAAGTGTGCGGGACCCGAGTGGAAGTGCGCAGGACGCCGTAGAAAGTTTGTGGAACCCAAATGCGATTGCGCCGGACGCCGAAGAAAGTGTGCGGGACCCAAGGTAGAGTGCGCCGGATGCCGTAGAAAGTGTGCAGGACCTAAGTGGGAGTGCGCAGGACGCCGTAGAAAGTGTGCGGGACCCGAGTGGAAGTGCGCAGGACGCCGTAGAAAGTTTGTGGGACCCAAGTGCGATTGCGCCGGACGCCGTAGAAAGTGTGCAGGACCTAAGTGAGAGTGCGCAGGACGCCGTAGAAAGTGTGCGGGACCCGAGTGGAAGTGCGCAGGACGCCGTACCGAAGAAAGTGTGCGGGACCCAAGGTAGAGTGCGCTGGACACCGTAGATAGTGTGCAGGACCCAGGTGGGAGTGCGCATGACGCCGTAGAAAGTTTGTGGGACCCAAATGCGATTGCGCCGGACGCCGAAGAAAGTGTGCGGGACCCAAGTGGAAGTGCTCGGGACGCCGTAGAAAGTGTGCGGGACCCAAGGTAGAGTGCGCCGGACGCCGTAGAAAGTGTGCAGGACCTAAGTGGGAGTGCGCAGGACGCCGTAGAAAGTGTGCGGGACCCGAGTGGAAGTGCGCAGGACGTCGTAGAAAGTTTGTGGAACCCAAATGCGATTGCGCCGGACACCGAAGAAAGTGTGCGGGACCCAAGGTAGAGCGCGCTGGATGCCGTAGAAAGTGTGCAGGACCTGGCGGGAGTGCGCAGGACGCCGTAGAAAGTGTGCGGGCCCCGAGTGGAAGTGCGCAGGACGCCGTAGAAAGTTTGTGGGACCCAAATGCGATTGCGCCGGACGCCGAAGAAAGTGTGCGGGACCCGGGTGGAAGTGCGCAGGGCACCGTAGAAAGTGTGCGGGACCCAAGGTAGAGTGCGCCGGACGCCGTAAAAAGTGTGCAGGACCTAAGTGGGAGTGCGCAGGACGCCGTAGAAAGTTTGTGGGACCCAAATGCGATTGCGCCGGACGCCGAAGAATGTGTGCGGGACCCAAGTGGGAGTGAGCGGGACGCCGTAGAAAGTGTGCGGGACCCGAGTGGAAGTGCGCAGGACGCCGTAGAAAGTTTGTGGGACCCAAATGCGATTGCGCCGGACACCGAAGAAAGTGTGCGGGACCCAAGTGGAAGTGCGCAGGACGCCGTAGAAAGTGCGCGGGACCCAAGGTAGAGTGCGCCAGACGCCGTAGAAAGTGCGCAAGACCTAAGTGGGAGTGCGCAGGACGCCGTAGAAAGTGTGCAGGACCCGAGTGGAAGTGCGCAGGACGCCGTAGAAAGTTTGTGGGACCCAAATGCGATTACGCCGGACGCCGTAGAAAGTTTGTGGGACCCAAATGCGATTACGCCGGACGCCGAAGAAAGTGTGCGGGACCTAAGTGGGAGCCAGTCGGACGCCGTAGAAAGTTTGTGGGACCCAAATGCGATTGCGCCGGACACCGAAGAAAGTGTGCGGGACCCAAGTGGAAGTGCGCAGGACGCCGTAGGAAGTGCGCGGGACCCAAGGTAGAGTGCGCTGGACGCCGTAGAAAAAGTGCGGGTCCCGAGTGGAAGTGCGCAGGACTCCGTAGAAAGTTTGTGGGACCCAAATGCGATTGCGCCGGACACCGAAGAAAGTGTGAGGGACCCAAGTGGAAGTGCGCAGGACGCCGTAGAAAGTGCGCGGGACCCAAGGTAGAGTGCGCCGGACGCCGTAGAAAGTGCGCAAGACCTAAGTGGGAGTGCGCAGGACGCCGTAGAAAGTTTGTGGGACCCAAATGCGATTGCGCCGGACGCCGAAGAAAGTGTGCGGGACCCAAGTGGAAGTGCTCGGGACGCCGTAGAAAGTGTGCGGGACCCAAGGTAGAGTGCGCCGGACGTCGTAGAAAGTGTGCAGGACATAAGTGGGAGTGCGCAGGACGCCGTAGAAAGTGTGCGGGACCCGAGTGGAAGTGCGCAGGACGTCGTAGAAAGTTTGTGGAACCCAAATGCGATTGCGCCGGACACCGAAGAAAGTGTGCGGGACCCAAGGTAGAGCGCGCTGGATGCCGTAGAAAGTGTGCAGGACCTAAGTGGGAGTGCGCAGGACGCCGTAGAAAGTGTGCGGGACCCGAGTGGAAGTGCGCAGGACGCCGTAGAAAATTTGTGGGACCCAAATGCGATTGCGCCGGACGCCGAAGAAAGTGTGCGGGACCCGGGTGGAAGTGCGCAGGGCACCGTAGAAAGTGTGCGGGACAGAAGGTAGAGTGCGCCGGACGCCGTAAAAAGTGTGCAGGACCTAAGTGGGAGTGCGCAGGACGCCGTAGAGTGTGCGGGACCCAAGTGGAAGTGCGCAGGACGCCGTAGAAAGTTTGTGGAACCCAAATGCGATTGCGCCGGACACCGAAGAAAGTGTGCGGGACCCAAGGTAGAGCGCGCCGGATGCCGTAGAAAGTGTGCAGGACCTAAGTGGGAGTGCGCAGGACGCCGTTGAAAGTGTGCGGGACCCGAGTGGAAGTGCGCAGGACGCCGTAGAAAGTTTGTGGGACCCAAGTGCGATTGCGCCGGACGCCGTAGAAAGTGTGCAGGACCTAAGTGAGAGTGCACAGGAAGCCGTAGAAAGTGTGCGGGACCCAAGGTAGAGTGCGCTGGACGCCGTAGAAAAAGTGCGGGTCCCGAGTGGAAGTGCGCAGGACTCCGTAGAAAGTTTTTGGGACCCAAATGCGATTGCGCCGGACACCGAAGAAAGTGTGAGGGACCCAAGTGGAAGTGCGCAGGGCACCGTAGAAAGTGTGCGGGACCCAAGGTAGAGTGCGCCGGACGCCGTAAAAGTGTGCAGGACCTAAGTGGGAGTGCGCAGGACGCCGTAGAGTGTGCGGGACCCAAGTGGAAGTGCGCAGGACGCCGTAGAAAGTTTTTGGAACCCAAATACGATTGCGCCGGACACCGAAGAAAGTGTGCGGGACCCAAGGTAGAGCGCGCCGGATGCCGTAGAAAGTGTGCAGGACCTAAGTGGGAGTGCGCAGGACGCCGTTGAAAGTGTGCGGGACCCGAGTGGAAGTGCGCAGGACGCCGTAGAAAGTTTGTGGGACCCAAATGCGATTGCGCCGGACGCCGAAGAAAGTGTGCGGGACCCAAGTGGGAGTGAGCCGGACGCCGTAGAAAGTATGCGGGACCCGAGTGGAAGTGTGCAGGACGCCGTAGAAAGTTTGTAAGACCCAAATGCGATTGCGCCGGACACCTAAGAAAGTGTGCGGAACCCAAGTGGAAGTGCGCAGGACGCCGTAGAAAGTGCGCAAAACCTAAGTTGGAGTGCGAAGGACGCCGTAGAAAGTGTGCGGGACCCGAGTGGAAGTGCACAGGACGCCGTAGAAAGTTTGTGGGACCCAAATGCGATTGCGCCGGACACCTAAGAAAGTGTGCGGGACCCAAGGTAGAGTGCGCAGGGCACCTAGAAAGTGTGCGGGACCCAACTGGGAGTGCGCAGGACGCCGAAGAAAGTGTGCGGGACCGAAGTGGGTGATCACAGAACTTTAAAACCGTTCTGTGTGTCTATAAGAGAGTGTATAGCACCCCTTTCTTCACGTCCAATCCCCTAACCACTCATTTAAACCGCTTAGCTGTTTAGGCCCCGGTCATAGTTGGATGAGCCGACGTCTCCAGCCCGGTCGATACACACAGAATGCATTGAAAATGGGATGCAAAAATCACTCGGTGTATCCCCTCGCCCGCACCCCCAACACCCCCAACACCCACCCGGTCGATACGTATGAACAACATGGTGATTTGAAGCTGAGAAAATCACTCGGTGTATCCCCCGCCCCCGGTCGATACGTATGTTTAAGATGTTAAAATGATGGAGTGAAGTTGAGAAAATCACTCGGTGTATCCGACGCGGTCGGTATCCATGCAATACGTGGATGACGGCGGATGAGTAAATCTCCGGGTGGGCGGGCCTATGATAAAACATTGCGTATCACTAGAAAGCTAACCTTACTGCTACCTCCGTTACTTCACCATACTCGCCTCCACTATTTCTCTGAACAGGTGCAATCCTGTTGGCCACGTAATCATCGTCATATCTAGTTGGATGCACCGAAAGATTTTCTTAACCTCACTCCATCATTTTAAACATACGTATCGACCGGGTGGGTGTTAGGGGGTTTTGGGGGTGCGGGGGGGTGTTGGGGGTGCGGGGGTGCGAGGGGTGCGGGGGATGCAGATGCAAATAGCACCAACTCTGACCGGGGCCTTATATGCACCAACCTTTCTAAATCGGGTTTATATACGATAGAAATGTGAGTTAATCAAAATATGCATCCAGAGAACACAAACATCATTACACTTCATTTGGCAATAGAGGTAGCAGGGTGTCGGTTGGTCATGGAGGCATTTACTAAATCTCAAACAGCGGTTGTCTTTATCATGACAGAAATGAATATAAATGAACTATAACTTTAGGACCTCCTAAAACTAAAGAAGGGTCGGTGTGCAACTGCATTAGAAAGGAGTTTAGCAGGGTTTGCAAGGTTTGAAATGCTTTGTAATTTCTGATTGCTCGAGTGTTGTCGTCGACACCAGCTCATGTGCCGGCGCAACCAAATTCCAGCGACAGAGGCCGGCGATAGCCGGCAAACGTTAGATCTTTTGTACGCCAATTCACATAGAATCAGCGGATTTCGATTCATTCGCCTTATACTCAAGACGCCGGCGAAGCCGGCAAATGGGCTGGCGTAGCCGGACCCCAGCGGCAGAGGCCGGCGTCAGCCGGCCGACGTATATGTGAGATTAATGTTCACAGAAAATAGAGGCCACCTTATCAGAGTCTTCCATCCAATTGACTGAGAAGAGATCTCCGAGACACGGCAGGTCCATATCAGTATCGCAGTAAGTTCCCCACGAGGACTCTTCTTCATTTGAAGCCGTAATAGCATACACTGAAATGTTTTAAGGGTACGAGATGGATGAGGTCTGGGGCGGCATGCATACTCGGAGGAGTGGGTTGGGGTTGAACAGGTTTGGGGCGTCGGCGCGCTTCACGATAGCAGCGCGAAGGCTGAAATAGGGTTTGGGAAGCACCGAAAAATAATTCCCTCTCCAACTCTACCTAGGAGGGTGGGGCAGCCGAAACTCCACTGAGACTCAAATTATTGATTATCTCCAGCACTCGCATTGAAATCATCAAACGCGCCGACGCCCGAAACCCTGCCCGACCCCAACCTAACCGGCCTCGTACGTGCATGCCGCCCTTGGGGCGATTTAAATGGGGTTTAGTTTCGGGGTCACCGCTGTTGTGTCACTCTGACTACAACTCTTCTGCTGAAATTAAGGGGTTCATAGTTCGCAATAGTCTAGTGGCACCAGTTCGCTGTTCCTAGACCGTTCAGTACCATGTCTATCTGTCTATTTCTTTCAAGGTTTTATCACTGTACCCTTTATAAAACGTCGTATTTCAAATCATTCGAGGCGCGGGCTGCGCGCGCGACGCCTCGGCCTCCGTCTGCCCTACGCTCTCTCACTGTCTCCAAACTCCGCTCCGCATAAGCACGCGTAGGAACCAAGTGAATTTCGCCGTTTTATAGCCTGTATATATTCTTACTGATACTGGGTGACTCATAGATGAATGTTTATCGCTAATATTGAGACATTTCGATCAAAACTTACCGAATGCTCGACATTTCTACAAATAGAAATGAAGGACGGTTTAACTGGTTTTCTCTGTTTCTGTCTAGCTTATGAACATTAGCAAAGAGTAATTTACGTAAGGAGTATAGGTGGGTCTTCAGAGCCCGTTCAGCTCATGCCGCCCCAACAGCCCAGAAAATAATTAGATATTTCAGATCCTACAGCGTGATCGTGTTGTCGTCTTGTTGGCAAGGTGGAACTGGTAAGAACTAGCCTCCTAACCTTCTACACGTTCTACCTACTCTGCCAATTCAAGACTTGATGCTTCGCGGGGAACGGCCTGTTACGTATTCTGTTATCATAAGGCATGAAATTCGTCTTTAGCGCTGTCATCTTATTCGCGCAAAGTGCTGAGCGGCTGGATATCAGCCAGCGCAAAGAGTGAATTCGCCGCCAACGGAAGTTACCTATCCACATCAATGTTGACCGAGGAGTGCGGTCTGTTTTTGCAATAATTTCGAATTTCTTCTGCACACTTTAATTTCGCTGTAAACTCGCATGATTTCGCGTCGCATTCACCCCAAACTTGGGTCATATTCACACCATTGTCACCACCTACTCTTGCAGCATTCTCACCCGTACATTAAATTTGACGCGAAAAAAGTAGAATTGAAGCTCACATGTACGCAAGCATCAAGCATCTTTTGCCCAGGCACCAAATTCCGAGCCGGCAGAGTAGCGGTACCCGTGGAGCGCGACTGTCCTACTCCAGGACCACACGCCGACAGGGTCAATTTGCCCTTCTCCGTCGCCACGCTATGTAATTTTGCACGATTCGCAGGTCTCAATAAAATTCAAGCCCGACATGTTCCTTCGTCTTCAACTTCCAATTGGTAGCCTCCACTCCAAGTATAATTCGCCATGTTCCGTGAACGAAGGTGGTAGACGTTGTTGTGTTCGGTTCAGAACACGGATCTGGTGAAGGCGATTCGTTCAATAGAGTTTAGGCCTATGATGAAGAAAAAAGTTGTTTTATGTTCTTACATTACTTGGAAAAGTAGAAATAGAACAACTTCAACACCTTGCATAATGGACTCACTCGAGTGACATGTTAGGGTATCGTAGTTTTGACAACTTTCGAGCGTGGTCGTATTCCTGAGGCAGTTAGCTGCGCTTGACCTTGCCTCTCTCTTCGTGTTCATTTACTCCATAGAGAAACATTACCCAATGAAATTACAAAAATATGTGTGGTAATTATTGAATCGCAGCATCGTATTGGGGAGACACATGACGCTATTGATGGCGCCGCAATGCCACCTTCAACCGAGCTTGCGGGCCAAAATGGATCCGAAATTCAGATAAAGCGGCCTGAAGGCAGTGGTATCGAAAAAATATGCTTGTGTGCTTTCTCTCTCTGAACCTTTTCTGAATTTAGAGAAGAAGGACCTATAAGAAAAGTTTGCGAAAAAACCCTGTCTTAGGCCAAATTTTGAGCCTGAACTTTCATGAATTTTAATGGTGGTCGGGCCCAACCCATGTCGTCGCCTTTTTTCATGGTTCGCGGTCATAAATTTGAACCAGAACACTATATCAAGCTAGTCTGATAAGAAATGAAAGAACATCGACTTCTATCGAAACGCATTGCGCAAGACTTATATATCAAAAATTACCCTTGAGATTGAACTGTCCCTTTTAGGTCCAGTTCAGACTTTGTCGAAAAACCTGCCGAGTCCGACTGAGTCCGAATGAGTTCGGGGTGGAAAACCTGCTGAGTCCCACTGAGTCCGGTTGCCCCCAGCGCCAACCAACTCCTCTGCGAAACACGCAATTGATAGTGACGATTATCACCTCAGCTGTGAATCGGAACGTGTTTGGTGGCTGATTTTTCTTGTTTTCAACATGTCTGAATCTGATTTCCGTATCAGCAGCAGGTGGGGCAGAGCGCAGACGACGAGAGTCGAGATGCGGCGGGACTCGGCAGGTCGCAGTCGGCCGAAAAAAATGCACTCAAATCACGTGTGAAACTCCTTTATCGACCGGGTGGGGTGAGGACGATTTCGGTGGGACTCAGTGGGACTCAGTCGGTGCCCGCCCTTGTACGCATGAGAACCATCAGTATCGACCGGGTGGACTGCGGTGGGCATCAGACGGTCGCAGTCGGACTCAGCGGGTTGATTTTTTTGCACCCGTCTTCCACGAATTCGATGCTTATCGACCCGGTGGGACTCAGTAGATCCACCGACTATGACGGGGGCCTTAGAGCAGTGGTTCTGCATTTCAAAATTTTCACATATATGAGCGGCTATTCTTCGCCTACTCCACAACTTCCTGGAGTGAAAACTTGGCATTTCTGTAAAAGAAACAAACCGTCTATGTTATTCGGTAGTACATCCTTAAACATCGAACCGCTTTCACAAGCCTCCAGATAGAAGACGAGTTGATTGAAACGTTTATGCTTGTGCATCCACTTCAGAGCGTCGTTCAGTGTTTCCACAGTCAGCTGTAAAAAATTAGTTCCCGTTACTTTTCACTCCCATTCGAAGCGACTCGCAGTGTAGAGAAAAAATAATTTATTGTCACCGTACTAAGTCGTCCGGGAACGATATAACACCAACACCTCCATGGTCAGTGAAGTAAACGAAGATTCGATCATCTTTAGTGCTAAAATATGACGTTTCCAAGAGCTCTGACCCTTGGCGACAAGTTATTGAATGGCGTTATGTACGCACCTGTTAACCACCCTCCCATTCCCGCCTTGTACAGCTTTCGCATCTCCCTTGAGAATGTGGATGAAGTTTTCGGGAGTAACCGCATCACCCTGGAAGTGTAGCTAAAGGCTGTGCTCTTGTTGACTGCTAAACTCGACGGCTGGATGTAAGACACAACTTTTAGACCTGACAAATTGTCTCAATGGAAAAGTGTCCCTGACTGCGTAAATCTGTCTGCTTCACAATAAATTCCGTTCTGCCACAATGGTGTGCATTCACCTATGACGGATTTAGACTATAATTTGAATGAACCTCTCTTACCGGTTTAACAATCCAATTTTGAAATTGGGGAACTGCTCATCAGTGCAGCTCTTCGCATAATCGACTCAATTCTTACGTACATTTCATGCAACTGTCCTTATTATGGCATACAGTATTTAACAATTTGAGTGCTCCAAACTCCTTGCTTAGCCTAGCGAACTTGAGGAAGATTGCTCATTGCGCAAACCCTGGGTTTGCCGATTAGGGTTGGGTTCAGTTTCGGCGCAACCCAATCAATTTAATAACCCATCGGAAAATGTGTTTGGGTTTCTGGAACCCGAGGCGGGAGCGAAGGTCCGCGCAACCCAACGCAAAATGAGCAGGTAGATAATGCGCTCTAGCGCCATTTGCAGAAATAATGTCATTTGGTGTGTAAAAATCACCCACTGTGAGTGCGCTCACTACCTACATACATATATACGTGATTGAGGAGATCGCCAGCATCTTTTCTCGAAATCTTTTCGTGTTTGATAGCCTACCTGAAAAATATTTGACTCAAACGCTGGCTGGAAGGATTTTGCACATTTCTGAGCCTTTTTGAACCTTTAGACTTCCAAAAAATTCAAGTCTTCCCTTTCCTCCTATGTTTCCGTCATCATCTTTCATTTTCCCTCTTCTTTCATTTGCCAAATTTTCTACACCCCAGCATCTCATGTAATTCTTCTGTGCCACCCTGATTTAGCTAGTGTTCATTTCTCATCCTAGTTTTAATTGTCTTCGAAATTCCATCGTTCTCTCCTTTCTATAGGTTCTATTTTCTTGTTCTTCTACCCACCTAAGTTCATATTTTTGCAGAAAGGCAACAAGAAGGAAGTTGTGTTCTCATGGATCTGTGGTGAAACAGATGTGATCGAGATAAACGGAACATCTATAAGAATATGCTCTAATGAATTTTTAGTACCAACTGCATGCACTGAAAGGTTTTCCCAGGCTTGGACCGTTGTTTTGTTACATAGATTCTATTTTTCCTTTTCGAATCTATATCCAGTGAAGGGTGTATTACAGGTGCGCAAATATAGTGTCTTACTCTACTGTGTACGCTGCACCTTTTCCAATACGCCAGTACTTTCCAAAACTGAGGAAGGGCACTGAATTCATCCATAACGTACTCAATGCATCCCTATTAGTTTGATCGAAAAGAAAGACGAAATACTCCTAGGTATTTTATGCGGAGTTTGATAATGGCATGTTTATTAACACTCCCTTCTAAAGAGTCAGTTTTGGAAAGATAAGGTTTAATACTGGCCCGCAAATACGCAAATAAATAACTCTGGCATTCGCTCGCGTGTTGCCCCGGTAGGCGCGGCCAATTTCGCGTCCTTTTTCGTCGGCGCTAGACGTTCCACATAATCGCGCCGGCGAGAGTCGAGTGCCCACAAAAAAGGTTGTGGGCAATGCCCACAAATCTTTGTGAGCATTGTGTGGATCGTCACGCCCCAGCTAGCGCCGGCACGGAGGAGGCCTGGGCGGTGGCGTGTGCGGTCGCGTCGCGTGCGCCCGCGTGTTGTCTTTCTCTCCTGATCATCACCTCAATCTTCCTCCATTTTCCACTTTCTTCTATAAGCACATGTCTAGTGAGGCTCTTAAGGGAGCTACTTTTAGTTAGCCGAACTATGCTGGAAGAAATATAACACTCTAGAACCGTTTTTGGTGTAAAAGCGATCGTGGTCTTCGCCTATGCCAAGAACCACACCGAAAAGAGTTATAGACGTTTTCGTCAGATTTCTGTACCTGTTGTACCTTCCGTGCACAAGTCTTTAGAGAATTCGGAAACTGACCTCGTAATTGTGTTCAGCTCCCAAAACAATTCCTCTGGCCCAAGTTTGGGTGAAGGCACATTACCCAAACTTTGTACAGACTGTTATGGATTTGTACCGATTTTCGGTTGGGAGTTTATTGATATCAATTAGTGGGCTTCGAAAGCGTTTTTGAAAATGTTCCAGATTTAACTTTATATCCTCCCAGTTGTGTTATTTGGGGCGCTGATCACGAATTTGGGGTTTATGTGTCAATTTTCTGAACTTTTCGACTTGATTCTTTCAAAGCCTTTTTTAAGGGAAAATTTGATGGCAAATCGAGACTTCTGACGATTTCCGAAGTGGTGCGCTAGATACAGGTTTATAATTTGCCACTGGCACAAAAGTGTAATGGTTTTTCTTTCAAGAGTTCTCCATGTTTACTGACTGATACCGTGACATATTGATATTGCCCCCGATCGCCACTCTTGAGCAGAATCCGATTTTTTTTTCTCAAAAACACCCTAAAATTTCATGGGGGTGGGAACTATACTTTGACTAAATGATTCGTAAATTAAATAATCGATTAAAGAAGGCGACTTCGAGTCATTCGAAAAGTCGAAATTTCAAAAAGGCCAATTTCCGAATTATTCGGAAAATCGAATATTCGAAAAGTGAACATTTCCGAATTATTCGCAACACCGAACATTCTAAAAAAAACGATTCCCGATTTCTTCTAGAGTATTCAACGAATATTCGGAAAACGAATATTCGGTCGAATAAACGAATAATCGAGTATTCGATTAATTCGAGTATTCGAAAAAGTCAATTTTTTTAATAATTCGCTTATTCGAATATTCGAAAGAGTCCCTATCACCTTTTTTGTTCACTTTTTTATGCGTACTCTTTGTTACTATTGTTCTTGAGTTAATTCTTTTTCTGTCTGTTTTGATATATGCTTTGTTGTTTCACGCGGGTTATCCTGCGTCTACAAAATAAATAAAAGAGTCAATTATCCGAATAAATCGTTTATTCGAATATTCGGAAAAGTTAATTTTCCGAATACTCGTATATTCGAATATTCGGAGAAGTCGATTTTTCGAATAATTCGTTTATTCGAATATTCGAAAGAGTCAATTATCCAAATTAATCGTTTATTCGAATATTCGAAAATTTTTATTCGTTTGATATACTCTAACTTATTCATGATTTTTTTCTAGTCAGATGAGGAGCATTTAGAAATAAATCTGGAGTGGTAGTAAATGAGTAGATAACCGCGAGTTAACTCGCGGTTAACTGCAGCTGACCGTGAACTATTCAGCTGACGATTTTCAGGAGATGCGCCAGGCATTTCTGAAACCAAGCACACTCATGGCACTGTATGAGCCACTAGATACGCAATGAAAAAAAATGCAGAAAAAATGGTCCGTTCTGCTTTTTTTTGGAGAAAAATTAGTGATTTAGAATTTCGTTTCAAGCTTTTTTGAGTTTGTTTTCAGCTCGCGGTGTGTCCGCGCAAAACTGCAACTTAACGTGAGCTGACAGAAAAAATGGAAATAGTGTGTGAATGAAGAAAAAGATGGATAGCTTCCGAAAAAGTCCTCCGGAGAACTTTTTCGGAAGCTATCCATCTTTTTCTTCATTAACACATTATTTCCATTACTACTGGGTACCTCTACTATATGTACAGCACACATGCACATGACCCCCTGCACACTCCCAGTGAAGTACTACACACATTCC
Organism: Aplectana chamaeleonis; assembly: GCA_029168955.1. Taxonomy (NCBI): domain Eukaryota; kingdom Metazoa; phylum Nematoda; class Chromadorea; order Rhabditida; family Cosmocercidae; genus Aplectana; species Aplectana chamaeleonis. The sequence continues at coordinate 618,519 of JAPDOI010000144.1, forward strand.
ACGACGACTTGCTTAGCCCCACTCGGGTCCTGCACACTTTCTCTGACGTCGTGCATACCCTCAGTGGGGTCCTGCATACATCCTGCACACCCCCAGTGGGGTCCTGCACACATCCTGCACACACCCAGTTGGGTCCTACACACCTCCAGTGGGGTCCTGCACACATCCTGCACCTTCCTATGACGTCCTGCACTCGCCCACTTGGGTTCTGCACAATTTCTATGATGTCCTGCGCACGCCCACACGGGTCCTGCACACTTCCTACAGCGTCCTGATCACTTTTCCACCAAGTAGAAAGATTGGCAAGCTCGCATAAACCTGGCCGTTAACTTGAGTAAAGTGGGTGGTTACCTCGCGGTTCAAAGGTGATGGGTAACTCGCGTTGAAAATGCATTTACTACCACCTCTGGCTCTTAGTTCAAGTGTTTTTTGTTGTTATTGACAGATCTCAACGAAGGAATTCCCACATCCGCCTATACCTTAAAGTCAGTGGTCGAGATAAAATATGCTTGTCTTCTTTCCCTCTCTAAACCCTTTTCTGGGTTTAGAGTAGTAGGACCAATGAGAAAGAATCGCGAAAAAACCGCTGTCTCGGGCCAAATTTGAAGCCTTAACTTTCTTGTCTTTTGATGGTGGACGAGCCCTCTTCACATCATCGGCAGTGATGATCTCTGATATCAAGAACATCAGCTGGCTTGAAATTGGATTTCAATCAATGAACATCATTCTTCGGACTCATCTAGTCAAAAACATTGACTGAAGTGCTTGCTTTTATTGGTGAACTCTTTTCATTTCGTGAATTTGCATTTATCTCTACCTCTGAATGTCGATGATTTTTGACTGCTCGGCATGAGGCGACGATCTTTTTTGCAGCGGTGTGCACGTGTGCACGAATTAGCATCTTTGGGCCCTATAAACTTTAATTCTAGCCCGTTTTTCACTGCGCTACCTTCATAGTTTTCAGCTGTTTTCAATCTAGGCTGATTTTTATAGTTTCGTAGATAACGCTTTTCATCGCGATCACTGCCTTTAAGCCACACTCACAAGCGGCGAGGTAGAAGAGGAAGAAGAGGAAGAGGAGGAGGAAGACAAGGAAGCGGAAGAAGAAGAAGAGGAGGAAGAGGAAGAAGAAGAAGAAGGAGGAGAAGAAGAAGAAGAAGAAGAAGAAGAAGAAGAAGAAGAAGAAGAAGAAGAAGAAGAAGAAGAAGAAGAAGAAAAAGATGAGGAAGATGAGGAAGATGAGGAAGATGAGGAAGATGAGGAAGATGAGGAAGATGAGGAAGATGAGGAAGATGAGGAAGATGAGGAAGATGAGGAAGATGAGGAAGATGAGGAAGGTGGAGGAAGATGAGGAAGATGAGGAAGATGATGCAGATGATGAAGATGATGAAGATGAGGAAGATGAGGAAGATGAGGAGGATGAGGAGGATGAGGAGGATGAGGAGGATGAGGGGATTAGGAGAATGAGGAGGATGATGAGGATGATGAGGATGAAGGGGATTAGGAGGATGAGGAGGATGAGGAGGATGAGGTGGAGGAGGAGGATGAGGTGGATGAGGAGGGTGAGGGGGATGAGGAAGATGAGGATGAGGAGGATGAGGAGGAAGAGGAGGAAGAGGACGAGGAGGAGGAAGAGGAAGAAGAGGGGTTAGAGGAAGAAGAGGAAGAAGGGTTTGAAGAGTACAAGGTGTCTAGAGGGTGGACGGAATCCGTGAATAAACAACGCAGTGGGGTCCGAACGATCAAATGATGATTCCGAGCAACAAGTAATTTTGCGGGGCAACAAATGATTTTGCGGGGCAACAAGTGATTTCAGGGTCAGCAGCTGCTCTTTTGGGGCAACAAGTGATTTCGCGGGGCGACTAGTGATTTAGTAGGGGTGCAAGTGGTTTTGTGGGCACAAATGCCCACAATCGCCCCACACTTTTCATTTCGCGCCCCAGAAAAATGACTTGTCGCCCAGGTGTAACGGGGCAACAAGTGAGTTTGTGTAGGGCTACACGCGAGCGAATGCCAGAGAAGCTATTTTTGTTGATGCATGCAGCTTGATTTTAGAACAAAAGAACATATTTTAACGAAGTTTTTTATAATTTGAGCTATGACTGGCTTCGGACAGTATCATATTTGCAGTGCTTACTTGTCGTTTTATGATAAGGTGAGTGTCCTTGTCTGACTATTTTTGTGGGGTTCTGAAAAATGCAAAAAAACATAGAACTGTACAGAAGAGCACGAAAATGGAAACCACGAGAAAAGATTAAAGAGTGAGCAAGAACAGTGACTACAAGAGTGAGAATTCTATCGTTGGTGTCTCACAGAGAGATAGCCGCGCTCAGCAGTTGGGCGCGAAATCGTTCGATCAATAGCCACTCGCCCTTCGTTTTCCCGCGCGCAATTTTTCCCGCCAAGCAGCGTCGCGGCGATCCCTAATTCAGTGATGGACGATACACTAGCTGCTTGGAAATATATAAGAAGTTGGCGATTAAGAAAGTTGAGTATTGATTGGACGGCGAATTGGAGATAGACGTCGCGAAAATACGTTGTCTATTCGTAGAGGCCTTTCATGAAAACAAAAAATGGGATGGGGAACCAACCCATTATTTGCGATGGTAAATCAAAGGTGCTGGGTTATCCAACCGAAACCCAATTTTCTAACCCAGGTCTGGTGAACCCAGGGCAGGCGCTGACCCGTTTTTTCATTTATAAGAACGACCTTTGAACTGTTATTCCAAAATCGGTCGCCCTGTTTTACTCTTCAGTTTTGATGTTTCTCATTTGAAGTTCGAGTGTACTTACTCGTGAACCCATAGTAACTAAATCTGCGTTGGAAAGTATCGTCAATCACTGAAGAAGGGGTAGCCGTGACGCTGCTTGGCGGGAAAAATTGCGCGCGGGAAAACGAAGGGAGGATTTTGCGCCCGATCGCTGAGCGCGGCTTCGTACCTGTGAGACACGATGAGGCCCTAGTTTTACACCGGTGGAATGAAAACGTCCCGCGATGACACTGCCGCTGCTTGCTGCGTGAATCAGGGACTCGTCTGCAATACTGCGCCTTTGACGTGCTTAACGAAATATTGCAGACTAAAAATTTCCGGCCGTTTCCATTGTCTTTTATCGATATTTTACGCTTCTATCGCTTGTTTATTGCTGAAAGCCACTGATAAATTATTCCTCTTGTCATAGCAGTGCTCCTTATGTGGTTTCGGCAATCTTTTAACGAGTAAGAGTCTAAAAAATAATCAGCTGATGGAATTTGGCAAACTTCCATTAGGGTAGGTCCCGCAACGATACAGTATCAAGTGCCGCGGCTTGTATAACTGCTCGGTGCGGACCTCCGGCAAGTTTTTCCGTGACAACTGTTCCTTTTGGCATGCCTCGGCACAGTTAAAGGCATCGTTCGCGCTGAAAACCAATATCCATTTTTCAGGCTCAATTTCATGATTGAGCCCGGCGGACCACGTTAGTGAAGTTTTGCGCGTCAAAAACATGAGGTTCTGAAGTTGGAGTGGTTCAAAATGACGATCCGCCACCAATTTTCAGCAACCATCTAGCACAAGGAACAGAAGCGCCACCACATGCGCGGATGATTCAGCATTTGAAATTTTTAATTCGGGAAATTCTATCATCCAAACTTGCCCAATGGATACTTTATTTTTCAGAATAAGTTCCAGTGAACAAGAGGCAACAGGAATTCACCCACCTAATAAGTTTGAAGCAAAAAACACATCCGACGTTTGCGAAAAAAACTTCAGACGTATTGCACCAGACACACCGAAATCGACGGAGGGGTGGGAAGTGAATAATTCGAGACATTTCAAGATGAGTATTTTCGCAAAAGTCGATGGTTTTGTGGAGCCTTCCCACTCTTATTCTGTATGTCAGAGAATTGCCTGCGCAAAAACACGAAAAAATGAGATACGGTTTTTTGCGCGTACGATGCCTTTAAGGCGCACATAAGTGATAGTTGTCTTTCTATTTCCGCAGCGTTCCGCCGGTGTATAACTAGGGCCTAAGTGGGCCAGTTACAACGCGCCATATACGCATAGTTGATATAGACAAAAATGGGTTGAGATAGCTGATATGCTCGAACGTTCCGTTATTCGTTTCACATCGTTTTTTTTTCTCTCATATTACACTTGTGTATGTGTCTTTGATCTAATATCTGTTCACTTCACACTCACTGTTCACTGGACTTCTCATATCATATCGCAACCGATAAACTGATTAAATGATCAATTAATTCTGCGAAGATACCATACATCCCATATGTACTCTTTGGGTAATCCAATCAGTCTAACTCCTCTTCCACTGACTTACGAGAAGCGCTCCAAGCTTTTACACCATTTTGGACTCCCGCTGGCAAGGTACCCTAGCTCATGCTCGGAGAGTTGTTGATCAAATGCATCCTTAAACGCTCTACACCAACGCTGGGTTCACATTATCCGCTCATAGTAAGTAAAAGTATTAATCTAGACTAGTTATACGGCAAGCCTTGCTTGATAGCGTTCTATTTCAGGCCAACCCTAAGATATGCCATGTTTGCTTTATTCATCGCATTATATAGTTTCATCATCCTGTGAGCGGCCGCTCTTACGCCAAAACCTAATTATCATCAGTTGAATTTCGCCAAGGCCCACCGCTTCGCTGCTGGCGGTAATAAAAATTGAGAGCTTACTGAAGACTGGATGAGGTATCGCCGCGACTTTGCTTGGCGAGAAAAAATTGCGCGCGGAAAAACGAAGGGAGAGGTACTATTGATCGAACGATTTCGAGCCCAACTGCTGAGCGCCGCTATCTCTCTGTGAGACACCAACGATATGGTATCCGTATTCATTTTAGCCTGACGCATGGACCAGGCGGCTGGCCGTGCTGTGTTGGCCGGTACACAGGCCAATGATGTTTCGATCGCGCGCGCGGTGATCTACCGTCGCAGCCCCGTCAATTCATCAGACTGAAATTATTGCGTAATCTTAACATTCCAGCCATAGCAGGTATAGCTTAGGTTGCTAGGATGAGTCCGGGCGGAGTAAGCAGCGGAGCGGTCGGTCATGGCAAAATATAACAGTGATAAGGAGATTTTGACATGATAAGCCCGATAAACCTTGCTTCGATCGGCTCAAAATGAGCAGCCTAGGCTATACATACTCACGCTATAGTCAATCTTCAATCCTTGATACACATCCTCGCCGTGTGGCCTGTTGAACATTTTGCCAGGGTATGGATTTCTGTAAGGGTTTTGAGAATTGCTTCGAAATTATTCTAAATTATAGGAGAAAGTCCAAATGCCAAATGCACTGACTGGTCATTTCGAGCAATATCGTCCTTCATCAATACAATTATGTTCTTTTCCTGAACTCCGTGATTCCGTAGCGTATGATAAGCGTGGGCAACGTCAGCCTTAAATGTCTCGTTTCATTGAGCAACATGTTTTCTCAGTTGAGCTTTGAGCGGTAGCGGGTTTCGCATTGTAAATTCAAATGGAAAGCAAACCTGATGACGGTAATTATACCATCCATCAGAACCAGCCACTAGTACTGCATAGAGTTTTCCATCTGGAGGTGGTTGAGCAGTGCCAAGCAGACTTTAATTAGATTGATTTGGCTTTCAAAATCGTTGACATTGGCACTTACCCTTTTATAACCCTAGCTGAAGTTGCGATTGGCGCTAACAAAATGAACCACAACAGCAATTTCATCTGAACAGAGCTACTTCTATAAGCACATTTTTGACAGCCCTGAACCTGTGGGATTCCATAGCTGTTTGGGACAATTGAAAGGGATGAGATGAAAGTTATGGGAGGCCGGCTGAATGTGTGCACCTAGGCGGTGTGTCGATTTATATATGTGCAATGGGGCACAGTCCTCTATTAAAATTCCACAGAGAATCTTATGGCTGATAAGAAGTCGTTTGAACTTTTAGGAATGGGCATAGATCAGAGCTGGTGGTTGAGACTCAGCGCCCGGATGTGATGCTACACCTGCATGAAGAATTAGTGCTCGTCAAGTGCGTCACGTAGCTGCGGTGCAGCTTCCTACAACAATGAGACGAAAGATACCATTCGTATGTCAATCATATTTGTCACAGATCAGGATCCTGAATGCCATTACATAACTGGATGGCGCCGCGTCGTAGAGAAGGTATACTTCGACGCCGTTTTGGATTTTTTCCTTTATCTTGAAAAGGTCAAATTTTCTCTCTCAATAACAAAAAGGTTCCTTGTTATTGTCCGTTGGCGACTCCGAAGCGTTATCGTGTATTACTAAGGATGACGTTGCCGCGACGTGCACTGTATATTTGCACTGGTTCTCCAATGTCATTATCTTGATAGTTCGCTATTCTGTTGCTCACACCGTTAAAATGTTACATCTGAAAGAGCGAAACCCTGAATCAAGACTTTAAATTGGATAACGTTGCAAAGATACTCCGCGGGATAGACTCGTGAAATGAAGATGAACTTCGATCAGCCATGAGTGCGGACATGCATGTCATGTGTACACGGCTTAAAATTTACTGACAAAGCTTGAAGGCAGCGTTCACGATGATCATCCTCGTTGACTTTCCACAGTGATAGGCGAGAAGGATCCTAGGCTCCCAGTGTCGAAAGAACGGTAGGAAACGAGCCAGGAGCGCTGCAAACTAGCGTTTTGGTGCCCCAGACACGCCTGGTGCCCCAGATCCGCCCCCTCGGAATGAGTAAATGAAGACTAGGATCACAGGAATGATCAAGTCAAGGAAGTGCTGATAAGTGAGTGAGCTGATCGCTTCATTGCACTGATAGGTATCATCCTTCTAGCGGTCAATTCCTCCACGCTCAAAAATCAACGTAAACAAGAGAGAGCCTATTTTTGCTTGAACACGCGTCTTTCGTGTCCTTTTTGAGCATGAATTGCTATATAGGGCACCAGGTCTTCCGTAAACCATGGAGATATCGGAAGTGAAATTTATCGTGAACACTGCCCTTAAAGACAGAGTTCATGATAAAAAATGTGTCTCAGTTTCCACCAGGATTGGGTAGTGGAGAGGCACACTGTAACGTTGACGTCGGAAGAACGCATGAAAACGAGCCAGGAAAAGCTCCAAAAGAGCCCGAAGTTGCCACTTCGAGCGCAAGGCAATCCCCAAGAGCGCAACACACGCTCACCGACGTGAACAAATGAATGCTCGAGATCGTGAGATGAGCGATGGTTTCCAGTCACTGATCCCGTTCTTCCCTTCATTCTCAACTTCTCTCTTTACTCAGGTCAGCTCGCATACATCAGCTGCACAAGACGGAAGTTACAAGCCTCGGACAACTCGTTCACCATGATTCATTAGCTCAATTTTTGAGGGCCCATAACTCCGTTCCTAGAAGGTCTTGTACGATTTCAGAGACATCATTAGAATCAGCACGGGGCCGTTTTCAAGATAGTTGGGAAAACAGAAAAACTATTTTATCGTGAACACTGCCTTTAAGCCAAACCTATGTTCTTGCTCCATTGAGCAACTCATGAGTAATGCATAAGACTGGAACCTGACTGTGAACCCCAGATAAATGTGTCCATATTGGTAAAGGAGCACCACATGAGTACGAAGCCAGTGGTTTCATTTTGAAGAGTTGTGATTTTATAAAAGACCTTGGTGTCCTCGTAGACCCTGAAATGTTCTCTTTTCACATGGATCACATGGTTAGACGCATTTTATTATTTTTTTCATGTTTTTGTGTAGCTTGGCCACTGGTGAAGAAAAATGTCAAAGGGGCCCATGAAAAACCTTCATTTGTAAAGAAAAAACAATGGGCCCACATTGTAAATACGAATTTGAATTTTGCGCTAAAATCGTTTTTGAAGTTACTCTGCGTTTGGAGGCTTCGTCACTTTCATTTGCGAAGTTTTTCTGCATGTGGAGCTCGTGCCGTAACTGCTTTTCATATTGTTTGACGGTCGCATCAACATTCTATGAAAAAGTGATAGATAACTGGTGAGAACTGGTAGCAGATCCTCATATTTAACCCCTTCCAACCTCATAACCCTGCTCAGGCGATACGAGGCCCCGAGCCGAACTGGCTCCACCCACTTCCACCATCGGCAAGAGCTGACCAACTGCAGTTCCCAAAGGAACTGGACCTGTGTTTGTGTTGAAATGGCAACTCCTGTTGGTATTCTGTTGCTATCCGAGCCACAGCTGTTCTCCACCTTATTGATTACGAAACACGCGGCAACACTTCTACATCCTCCACGTATGCACACAACACAACCTTAGTTCACTGATTCATTCCTTCTTATCCTTCCCTCATCACTTGTGGCTTGATCCTCCCTTTTATTGATTTAGTATGGTTATTTCTTTTTTCTCGTATTCTTTTACCTCATTCTCACTGCTTCTAGTATTCTTGTTACCCGTTCTCTACTTCCGGTGTTTTCTACGTACAGAGCACGAACACATCAAATCAGTCGGGATTCTGTTGAAGTGAAACTTCAACTTAAAGGCAGTGGTCGCGATCAAATATGCTTGTCGTCTTTGTCTCTCTAAACCCTTTTCTGGGTCTTGAGTAGTAGGACCTATAAGAAAAAATCGCGAAAAAACCATTGTTTTGGGAAAAATTTGAAGCCTGAACTTTCTTGTCTTTTGACGGTGGACGAGCTCACTCCATATCATCGGCATCGATGACCTCTTATATCAAGAACATAAGCTGGCTTGAAATTGAGTTTCAATCAATGCAGCTTCGGATTTATGTACACATCTAGTCAAAAACATTGACTGAAGTGCTTGCTTTCATTGTTCAACTGTTTTTATTAGGTAAATTTGCATTTATTTCGTCCTCTGAATGTCGATGATTTTTGACTGCTCGGCATGAGACTGCGATCTAATTCGTCATCGCTGTGCACGTGTGCACGAACTGGCTGCTTTGGGCCTTAGAAACTCTAATTCTAGCCCGTTTTTCACCGCTCTACCTTTATAGTTTTTCAGCTGTTTTTTATCTAAGCTGATTTTTGTAGTTTTTTCTATAACGTTTTTCATCGTGACCACTGCCTTTAAACTGAGGTGATCTAGAGCAGCTGATCCTTAGATGGAGCAGCAGCCTTTTGCCTGCCCCCCCCCTCTCCCCGCGCTGTACATTTTTGAAATTGTAACAGATTTTCGGTGATCTTTCCGTGTTAAGAGAAATGCTTTTTTGATGGCGAAAAAAGGTGATGGTGTGATTGTGTTTCGGTATTGAAGACAAATTTAACAGAATAAAACCGAAGAGCGCTACATACAGTAGGAGGGTGGAGCTTTTCTGAAGGCACAAGACGCAGTTTAGGGCTCCCAAATTACATTTAATTGAAAGTCCGCTACTGAAAATGCATCCAAATTTTTATGGACGCAGCTTTAAGCCTAAGATCGCTGAAATTGAAGGTGTCCTTGAAAAATGTCAAAGTCCAGGATAATTATAAAATCACAAGTATTTTTTGGGATTCTAATTAGGGCTCTTCGCTTTGCTGCGAAGTGCAGAAAAGCTTGTCCGGTACCCATACAACAAATCGAGTTTTGTAGCTGATCCAGAACTGTCATTAGAGACCGGTTTTTAATCGATTGTATCACAACTAAAAATTGGTTTTCAAAGAGCGTTTTTGTCTGACTAAACAACATAATCTGTTATTCCGGTCCCAGACTCGTCTTTTCGGCACGTTGCAGCAACGCGAAAGGCCCTAATCAGATAGAATGCCCTAATACCTTAGATTTTCCCTTGCATTCCTGGACTTCGACATTTTCTCAGTCCCAGTCAAGGATGAGCGGAGTAAGGATTTTGAATTTCGGAAATCGAAACAAGATTGAAATTTCGGAAAACGAAAATCGGAAATCGAAACATAATAAAAATTTCGGAAATCGAAACAGGTTTAAAATTTTCGGAAATCGGAAAGCGGAATTCCGAGGCCACAGAATGGCTCTCTGTCGAATTCAGGTGTTTCTGCTCTTTTGATCTCTGTTCACTGCCTTTTTAGCGTTCACTGTTTTGTTCATTTTCTGTATTATTTTTATTTTTGTTCTGCTCAAGCCTGTATTATTTTGTTGAATTTATGCATGAAATCACTGTTCATTTATTTGATTTCAATGGAAGATCACATTCATAATGTTGTTTGCTGATTGTTTTCGTTTTTATACCAAGCAAAAAGTTATCGAGAATTACGAAATGCCTTTGAAGTTAATATTGGAGTTGTATTAAATTGTGTGATAGGGAGACTGATATCTGCGATTCGAGAAAAATACATTTGAAAAAGTAATAATGATGAGTTTTGGGAGGGTTTCTCAATTAATCCGGGGTACTACGATGACAAGGCTATAGAAATAGCCAGTACAACTACTTGCATAGGGCTAAAAAAGACACTAGCTGGACTTTATGCAGAAAAAAAAAACATCCCTGGCCACGATTTAGATAGCTTTTGTCGCGATATTGTCATTGACAAGGCTACTTTTTCGAGTGGAATAGGTGTGTGTTCTACTGAAGTCGGCTCGTCAGCGGGTATACTCCGAGTATAGGGCTCTTAGGGGTATAAGCTTCTGGTTTGCTTTGCAAATTCCAGAAGCTTGTACCCAGATTTGCCCTTATACTCGGGGTGTAATGTTAGGCGAACCAATGGTAAGGAGTAAGAAGTGAAACGAGAGAAGAACGGTCATGTACGGAAGAGCTACTGCGGTTTTTGATATCCCTAGGACTGTAAACTGGAGTTGCTATAGCAACAGGATACGAGATCGAGCCGAACCCGTTCGGCAACAGCTGTGGCCCGGAGATCGGCAAATTCGGCGCCCCAAGCCGCCCTGTCAGGCGGCTTGTGTTCCTATCCAGTGCGGCTTGGGGCGGTGAATTGCCTGAGTACGTTTTTGAAGCGCCAAGTTCTCCTGTGTGGTCTACTGGGCTCATTACAGGCAGTGTTTGCGATAAAAACTTCTCTCTTTACTCAGGTCAGCTCGCATGCATCGGCCGCAAAACACGGAAGTTACAAGCCTCGGACAACTCGTCCACCATGTTTCCTTATCTCAATTTTTGAGGGACCATAACTCCGTCCACAGAAGGCCTTGCACGATTCCAGAGACATTGGAATCAGCATAGGGCCATTTCCAAAATAGGCGGGGAAACAGAAAAACGATTTTTATTGTGAAGACTGCCTTTAATGAAATTCAGCCTAAAAAAAGAAATGGGTTTCTAGCGCGAACGACGCGAACCATATTATGCAATATTTTCTATCTTTCAGATTTTAAGTTTTAGTATGATAGTATGATCCAGCTATTCCTTCTCGACTGTACAACATGTATGTATTGCCTTACTCAGTACTTACGAGGCTGGTGATTTGCAAGAATATAAGTTTGAGAAGATTTTCTAACAACGAAGAAGGTTGGGATTTCTGAGGTTGCGATCATTGCTGTGCAGTGAGGTTCTGTCTGATCCTGTGTTTAGCTTCCGCAAGAAATCAAGTCCTCCCCTAGTGGATACTGGATTTTTTTCCACCAAGAGGTCTCACAAGTGGGTCTTTCTGAGAAAGTGGCCATTTCAAACAACATGCTACCTTTTGATTAAAAAAACTGGCTAAAAATCGAATGTCACATTCCCAGCTCTGCTCCGTTTCTTTGAAGGAAGTCGCCACCCTTTTCTTTGACTCACAGGCGCATCGCAGCCTGTAATTTACGGATCCCAAAAGCACCATGTGATGCACCACTCTCAAGCTTGGACCAAAAATCCTCCTGCGATGTGTTTGCACACGGAAATATGTGGCAATAATAAACGAAAATGTGCGCTCAGATTGAGCTTTTTGATGGCGTAGCCTACATGGCCGCTTGGTGCAGTGGGATAGCTCTCTGTTGATGGAGAAGGAAGATGAAAAGTCCGAATCCTAGCCGCGGCTGGTTCATTGCTCGAATGCAGAAGACTCTGGGTTTTTCATTTAGTGTGTTGATGAGCAACAATGTCATTGTGGGAGAGCTTCTTGTTGAGGAATGACGTGTCTGGGTCATTAGGTTTGATATCCGCAGCTAGTTAATCTTCAATGTTAAAAAAACGCGTCCTGCAGCAATTTGATAGCTATAGCAATTCTTCTACGTGCAAGTATGACAATTTCTATGGAACTGATAAAAATAAAGAAGCCTTCCACATTGAATAGAATGAATTGCAGATCTGAACATTGTTATATTAACATAGATATGCAGTTCATTCGTTCTTCCAGTGAATAACTACTATCAAAATAACAAAATCCTCCCGATTCATAAGGAAACAGCACTGATCAGCAGTTTCCAAATCTCTAGGATGTTAATCGGAATGGCGCGTTCCATGCGAGGAACTTCCTGAATCAAACCTTAGGTACAGAATTTGAAATACTGTGGATAAGACAGTCGAAAAGTTGAGTGTCTTTTCGGAAAACTGCTGTCGGTAGGTTGCGGTGAATAAATGACCTCACAGAACCATCACTAAACAACATAGCCCAAAACTGAAAATTGACGTTTGTACTCATTTTCGGCGCCCTAAATAACCTCTCTGTACGATGTTCGAACCGTTAGTTTTTTTCCTTCTTGATTCCCATAGGGAGAGCCCTTGCGGTTTTTTGAAGGCGCCGGAAATTGAATTTGTTTGGCCCGAACCTCGTGCAAAACGTAATCTGGATCGCTGGACCCGATCATGGTGGTCAATTTCTGAAAATATTAAAAAAGGTTACGGTGAGCATAATGACGATTAGCTAACGTCGGCATGGATCCTAATGAGACTGCGTTCACTATTGAAGGTTGGCGCACTCGGTGCCATATACTATAACATAAGTGCACCGACTCTGCGCCAACTTCCTATGGGAGCGCAACGTCTCTTTAGGATCCAAGCCGATCAGGGCTGTGCGGAAATCTTTTTCAAGATTTTCGAAAACGGAAGAAAAATGGCTAAAAAACGCCGGAAACGAAAATTCGGAAACGGAAGAGATCAAAAACTATGGGTTGTCTCATTCTCACGTTCCGTCGCTGCTCATTGATTACAGTTCTCATTCTATAACATGTGGTTTCAGTCAATGAATCAATAATTATTCAAACTACATAAAATCACTATGGGGCATTCTACGATTTCGGATCTTCGCCCCAGAAAAAAAACCGAAAAGGCAGTTCCAAAAATTTATATATATATATATATATATATATATATATATATATATATATATATATATATATATATATATATATATATATATATATATATATATATATATATATATATATATATATATATATATATATATATATATATATATATATATATATATATATATATATATATATATATATATATATATATATATATATATATATATATATATATATATATATATATATATATATATATATATACAGCGAGCCCTCCGAAACAGTGTACAGCCTGTCCTCCAGAAAGCAGTCCAGGCTGACTTTCTAGATTTTCTGTTGAACCTTTATTTTGAATTCTGTCGGAGCAAATACCGCACGATTAAATTCAGGAAGTAAGAAAAAGGCTGTTGGGTGACAACAGAAAAAGCACTTTTGATCTGCCTCTAATTTTAGAAACCCGAGCTTTGCTGAGGATCTCAGCCAGGCTTAAATATTGGATTAAACACAAGTGGTCGATAGTGTTTTTCAGCATCTCATGTTCCCTTCGAACACCCTTGCCTAGATCCTCTACAATTACCCGTGTAGCACTATTTTCTTCCGTTTCCGGGCCTAACAAGTCGGAAACGGAAGCGGAACCGAACAGCCCGAAAAACACCTAAAATGCGGAAAAGGAATCGGAAACGGAACAGTTCCGCACAGCCCTGATGCCGATGTTATGATAGCTCACAAATAAGCGCCTAGAAGCAGGGCGCAGCTATGAAGGTGAAATTCGAATTCTCAGTAAAATTGTCTTTCATAAGCTACATTTCGCTCGGAATGACCCCGTTTTCTGAAAGTGACCGTCGCTCATCAAGAAAAACGTTCTCAATATCTACCGCTCTCCCGTTTGGAACAAAAATCGATCACAAATAGTCAATGTCCTGTTTCACCGTACTGCTAGGTGGCTTCAGTCGTTGCAAGGAGAAATTCTAATTCCAGATGATCAAGGCATTTTCAAAAAACCGTTGGAGAGACTAGATTTAACGAAAATGCTAAGAGTTGATGATCTGGAGTAAAGCAGGATTTTCCCAGCTTTTCTAGCGAAACCATCGATATGCACTCTCTGGAAAACTGGGGCGTCGACAACAGGTTGATCCGCCCACCATGAGTCACCGTTGATCAACGCGCCGATATTTAGCGGGGCCGTGGCCGCGAGTTATGATCTCCTCGATTTCGAGTTGTTGCACAGCTAGCGCTCTAGATACAAGGGAAGTATTCGACGCATTTTTCAGGCATGCTGCGAATGGGGAGAGCGCAGCCGGTTTAATTACCTAAGTCTGCGGTACACTGGCCCCGCCCAGCACCTGGAGGTCTGCCTATCCGGTGGTGACCCCAGTGGAGGCTGCGCGATCGGTGTGCCGACTCCGGTGCATGTCGGTGTGTCTACCGCGACGCGTGTCGATGCGTCGACCGCGACGCGTGTCGATGCGTCGACCGCGACGCGTGTCGATGCGTCGACCGCGACGCGTGTCGGTGCGTCGACCGCGACGCGTGTCGGTGTGCTGTCCGCGACGCGTGTCGGTGTGCTGACCGCGACGCGTGTTGGTAAGCCGGTCGCGACGCGTGTCGGTGTAAAGTAGTTTCCAAGCTAGATGAAACAGTCTTGTAGGATGTGAACCGCTGCTAAATAGGCCGCTAAACGCGACACATTGAGTTGTCAACAGCCCGACAACAGGCGGACGTAGCTGGGCAACGGGCAGGTCTCAGGCTGGCAATACGCGCGATTTGACCTGTTAACAGGGAGCGGTTTACGAGATGACAACTTATCAACCTGTTGTCGACGCCCCAGTTTGCCTGAACTGCTATATGTAAGAAAAAGTGTGACGAGTATTAAACGGATTTGCTTCTTCTGTTACTTACTTTCAATTTCACACTCGTTTTTTTTGTGGCACTCTATTCCTCCTTTACCTCACGATTCTATTGCATGGTGCAACATCGGTTGAGCGTTGTATGGTCAAGACACTACTTAGTGAGATCATGGGGACTGCCTAATCTCAAGACGAATTGTTGATAGTCCAAACATCTTTTTGGAATAATGTATTAGTTGATCTCTCTCATTCATAATTGGTCTCATGAATCTCCCTGCTCATAGCTATCCTTTTGGTTGTGTGTTGGGTATAGATCCACGACGAAATATTCTGGAGGGCAATGTCCCCAGTTCCCAGAGAGTGGTACGAATTTGGGGTGAGGGTATTTAGATGAGTTCAGTTCTAGAGTGTCAAGTTTCTAATTTACATGTTACTGCTGGCTTTGCTATCTCACTAGTTTCATATAAGATGTCAGTAAGCAAATGTATCGGAGTTCTGGCTGTACAAACTTAGGTGTCTTAGCTGGCTGAAACTGCCAAAGTTAGCTTCATTAGCTACATAAGTCTCGCCATTAATTTTCGTTCTCGTAGGGTACAAATTGAATTTGAATTTACAGTGACTGCAATAGCAAGTGGTAAATATTCTCACGTCATGTGATCCGTACTGTGAGTGTGTCCTGATCCTCCACTGGCTTGTTATTCCCAACTTTTTCTTCTCCTAAGCTACCGTTATCGTCTTTTGGGCTTGATTTCTTTGTTTAAATGCTTGAGCCTTTACTGCTGAGTGATTTTTTATGTACAATGCTTTCTACGGGCGTAAATCATAATTAATAGATAAATAAATGTGTGATCGATGTGGGATAGCTTGTAGGATCGATGCTTCCTGCCACAGATGTAGAAACTGCGCGTCGCATATACAGGGTGATTTGTGAATATGGTAACAAAACTTTCTGATCTCACCGCGGTAATTACCTTGTATAGTCTGTTCTTCTCATTAAACATCTCTCTTAAAACGCACAACGTTTCATAGCGCAAAGTTGATTTGTTAAAGGCATTGGTCACGATGAAAAACGTTATCGAAAAAAACTACAAAAATCAGCTTACATCAAAAACAGCTGAAAAACTATGAAGGTAGCGCGGTGAAAAACGGTCTACAAGTAGAGTTTCTAGGGCCCAAAGAAGCTAGTTCGTGCACACGTGCACAGCGATGACGAAACAGATCGCAGTCTCATGCCGAGCAGTCAAAAATCATCGACATTCAGAGGACGAAATAAATGCAAATTTAACGAATAACAACAGTTGAATAATAAAAGCATCACTTCAGTCAATGTTTTTGACTAGATGTGTACATAAATTCGAAGGTTCATTGATTGACATTCAATTTCAAGCTAGCTGATGTTCTTGATATAAGAGGTCATCGATGCCGATGATGTGGAGAGGGCTCGTCCACCATCAAAAGACAAGAAAGTTCAGGTTTCAAATTCGGCCCAAAACAGTGGTTTTTTCGCGATTTTTTCTTATAGGTCCTACTACTCGAGACCCAGGAAAGGATTTGGAGAGAAAAAGACGACAAGCATATTTGATCGCGACCACTGCCTTTAAGCAAATGGTGAGCGAAGGCCTGTAGGGTCCCCGGTTTTTCACAGTAGAACTCGTCCTAAGCCGGTTTCTCTTGATCGAATTTGTTAGGGTCTTTCGCGGAACCAAATTTATCTTCAGGTTTCATTTTCAACTCTAGTGATTTTTTCAAAATAGTCTCTGAGGGAATTTTCAGTAGTTGCAGGCAAGTTAGAAAAAAGGGGTGGGGGCCATCGTGTATCAACACCCCTGAGGAGGCGGGAGAAACGGGGGAGGAGCGAGGTTCCTGATTGGACGCAACACGGGACACGGGCAGCCCGGCCCCCGGCTGTTGCGTCCAATTAGGAACCTCGCTCCTCCCCCGTTTCTCCCGCCTCCTCAGGGGTGTTGATACACAATGGCCACCACCCTAGAAAAAGGGAGGGAGTGAAATCACCTATTGGGCTAAGGTAGGACCTAGAGAATGTTTCGTAACACTCATTGATCGTTTCCAGTGGATCAAAAGCTATTCGCTCACCGACACTGCTCGCAAACGGATTCATAGTCTCCGCGACAGAGGTTTCTTCCTGAGTTTCACTGCTTGAGAGTTTCGAGGGTCGAGGTTTACAGATGGGTTATAATTATAACGTCATATACTGTCAGAAATATAGTAATAGTTTATGCAGAAGGACATATATCACATACAAATGAGCAATGAGTTCAGATGGGGGCATCAGTGAAAAAGCATCACATGGCACGTCACCCTATAGACAGTAAGGCCCCGGTCAGACTTCGTCGAAAAACCTGCTGAGTCCGACTGAGTCCGAATGAGTCCGGGGTGGAAAAACCTGCTGAGTCCGGCTGAGTCCGGTTGCAACCAGCGCCAACCAGTTCCTCTGAGAAACACGCAATCGATAGTCATCGGCAGCAGTAGGTGGGACAGAGCGCAGACGACGAGAGTCGAGATGCGGCGGGACTCGGCAGGTCGCAGTCGGCCGAAAAAAAAATGAACCCAAATCACGTGAGAAACTCCTATATCGACCGGGTGGGGTGAGGATGATTTCTGTGGGACTCAGTCGGTGCATTGGCCCCGCCCTTGTACGCATGAGAACAATCAGTATCGTCCGGGGGCATTGCGGTGGGCATCAGATGGTTGCAGTCGGACTCAGTGGGTTGATTTTTCTGCACCCGTTTCCCACGAATTCGGTGCATATCGACCCGGTGGGACTCAGTAGATCCACCGACTATGACTTGGCCTAAGTGAGTGAGCACATAAAGGTTGTAAACCTTCTTCTCTTAGAGGGACGTGTGGCGAGTAAAACGAAAAGCTAAACATTAATGACGGTTCGGCAGTGAAACGGGTAGAAGCAGCAGCAATGTAGTTCACTTTAACTTACGATAAAGAAAACTATGCTAGCATTGCGCTTCATAACATCAGAACAACAATTTCTACGGCTGACTTAAAGACCCGATACCTATTACGGTTGTGCTAGCCAATCTTTGTGTAGCTAATTTCAGGTAAGAACAAATCAGTGTTGTCTAGGAGCTTCAGAGTGAACACAGTTTTTATGAGGTCATCGGCGCGCGAACTCCACTCAGCAGCCACCACCTGATGTGATACCCAGTAATGACGGCGAGATGGCTATGTCGGTGCCGATGTATAAACCATGTTCAACGATTCCTATCATTGGATTGAAGATGCTAACCGGTAGACCAGCAAGACCGCCCTGTGGAATGTTGATAGCGAAACCCTTTTGGAGAGCGTCGTTTGCAAGCTGGAGATAATTTATTAGAGAGAAAAGCCTTTGGGATTTTATGTCAAAGATTTTACCTTTTGAACAAGTTCCTTTCCAATATTTCCGAGGTTGTCGAGAGCGTCCTGCGGTACTCCCAGCGTGCCCGCGCGATCGGTGAGTTTAAGATTTGTGATCACAGCTGAACCCGTGAAACGATTTCCACGCAGGTGTGCTGTCACCACGATTGTGGATGCAACTGTTATCGTTCCAACCTAAAAAAAAACTACAAGATAGCTGCGAGTACAGATTGGCTTTATTTAGAGAGCCTACGTGTAATCATCACAAAGGATCATGAACATAAGAAACATTCACATCCACACTTGGAGAAATTACTTTTTGCGGCGCAAGCGCAGACATAGGCAGGGCCGGAACCAGAGTCCCCTAATACAACTGTTTTTATTCCTGGGAAGTTCACTTTTGTTCTTGCACAGATGGCTGCCCACAGTTGCTTTTGTAAATTCCACTCTAATGTGGAGTAATCATGACCAGCTCCCTTGTGTCAGCTAGGGTGAGGTGCATAAACACATCTAGGTTAGGCCATTGTTAACCCCACGACAGGCCAGTCGGGGTCGCAGAACACGGCGACGTCGCTGTCGTTGAGGGCCAGCCGTCGCTGTTGCTCAGGGCCAAGAAACACCAGGGACGAAACCGGATTTGGCTGGGTCGCTGTCGCTGGCCTACCTTGCAACGCACTGCACTGCGGCGGAGAGCCGCGACGGCGAACTATTGCCGCACGATTTTCACGTTTCAAGCATAACATTCCCATTCGAGTCAGCGACCGCGACATGTGCAGTAAACTGTTCCTGCGACGGCAGTTTTCTACTATGTGGGCCTGGTCCCGGCACGATTCATAATAGACCGCACCTGTCGCGGTCGCAAACTTTTGGTTCAACAATGGCCCAAAAGGAGATCGAATACCATGGGTAAGGGGAGTTTTTTTCGCAAAATGCATGGTTATGAGAATTTTCTTTCCGTGTTCGTAGAATAGCATTCTCACCATGAATTCACTGAGCAATGCTTACAACTACACTTAAAATCTAGTCATCTGTCACGAGACCTGCACAGCCGTGGACATGGAAACCTGCACGTGCAATAACTTCGCCTTCCATCGCCGCGATGTCAATCGCGCTTCCCTGCCTGGTTAGCTCGATCGCTTCTAGAAGGAAAAAACGGTGCTTCACAACGTACCCTGTTATTAGTTCCATCGATGTAAATGTCAGCATCAGCGATCATGTCCAGCACCAACGTGCCTGAACGCTAATCATTTAGCCTAGAAACTTTGTAATAAAATTTTCTGAGGTTGAAAATCAGATTGTGAGACTCAGCGATAGAATGGAAACGGACGCTCAAGCATCTGCCGTTTATCGATTGAGGGACAACAACTGATTCTATGAACTCGCGTCAATGCTCACCAATGATTTTTTTGTATTTCATCTCACTCCTTTCCTTAATTTAATACATCGACTTGCCCCACATAATAAGGTATGCTGTGGCTTATACCTGCTTCTGCGTGCGCTTCGCATACTATGCGGCACGAGTAAAGTTTCTATGACGACACTGATTTTCGTGTGTCCTGTCATGTTACTTTTCATATTTCTTTTCGATAGACAATGCACAACAGTGCTCCACTTGAATTTTTCTAGTACATCCATAGTTGAATCTTCTTCATGAAAATGCTATTGCTGTTCTCATCATGAGTGTTTTTGTCTTCTAACAGAATGGAGACCGAAGAAATGCTTAGCTCATCCGGACCCATGATCACGACAGGAATACAGCGATCGCGAGCAGCCAATTCTCCTATGCCATAGGTAAGCTACGCAAATCTCTGTGGGCGCGCAAATGTACACGGTAGAAAAAAGACTTATTGTAAGCTATGAGCAAGACAGGGCACTACGACGCTGTCGCTGGCAACCAAAAGCGAAACAGCGAACCAATTTTTCATTGATTGTACTCAGTTATCAACAGTAAGTAGTTCAATATATGAAATTTGCTAAGCTGTTTTTTACTCGCATGAAGATAACATACAATTTGTGTTAATGCGCAAATGTGTGCCTAAGCCGTGGTCCACAGATCTTTACAGAGTTGACAGCATTCAATTAAAACCTTCCTTCAGTAAAAAAAGTCAGTCGAAAATTTACCAGAAATATCAACGTACACCCCTGGTCCCCACCACTACTCACTAATTTGTTCTATAGAAATCCGTCGACGTGCTTCATCCTGAATCTTGTTGAAATTTCGCATTTAGTTCCTAGCTTTGCCTTCCATCGGGAGCTTGAAGGCATCGTTCGCGCTGAGAACCAATTTCCATTTTCAGGCTCGGCTTCATGGATGAGCCCGGTACAGCTTCGGCGCGTCAAAAACGTAAGGTCGCGAGGTTGAAAAGGGTTAAAGATGAGGATCCGCCACCCTTTCTCATCAGTCATCTAGCACTTTTTGATAAAAAAAATGTTGATGCGACCGTAAAATTGAATGGAAACAGTTGCGGCACAATCTCCACATGCAGAAAAACTTCGAAAATGACAGTGAAGAGGTTCACAAATGCAAAACAACTTCAAAAACCATTTTGGCACGAATTTCGAATTCGTATTTACAATTTATTCCGATCGACTTTTCTTTACAAATAAAGGCTTTTCATGGGCCGCTTTGACATTTTTGTTCACTAAAGAGGCCAAGCTAGATACACAAAAACATGAAAATAATATGCGGCTTTCTGCGCGTAAGATGCCTTTAAACGTAAGTTACCGACCTCCACGTGCTTGGCTGATAATGACGGATGGTGCTCGAACAGTCCGGATCACAATGGCAATTTTCTGATTGGGGTACTTTTCACGAACTGCGGGTAGGATGTCGCCGAAGCAGATTCCTAGATCGGCAAGTCCACCGAGGTCCTGTCTCTTTCCGCGCCCCTGGTTCGAGACTATTCTGGCCGTTGCGCGTCTCGACCGTTGCATCGTCTTTGAAACCGACACCACCTTTTTTCGGCGCCGTCGTTGTGCTTTGTCCAACTGAAATTGAGTGATATCTGATGGCTGAAGGAGAAATCTGTCTTGAAGCTGTTTTCACCGCGAGGTCGTCGTCGTCGTCATCATCACTGCACGTCGTTTTCAGGAGTCCGCCAATGTTGGGTGTGTTGGGCCCAACGCGGAACTGCAGGAATTGTTTCCTGAAAATAATCATAGTAATCAATTGAACTTTAGCTGACGGAAGTTTTTTACCACTATCAGACCCCTTGATCAGCTTTGAAGAACAATCATCATAAAGAAAATACACGATAGTGTAGAAACCGTGGTACGCGACTTACCTGATTAAGATTACATTTGTATGCGACTGAATGAGAGAGTATCGTGGAATATCATCTAGGAAGTGCAATCTAATTGACTAGAACTGCACGCTCACAGACTTAAAGGCAGTGGTCGCGATCAAATATGCTTGTCTTCCTTTCCTTTCTAAACCCTTTTCTTGGTTTCGAGTAGTAGGACCTATAAGAAATAAACGCGAGAACACCGCAGTTTTGGGCCAAATTCGAAGCCTGAATCTTCTTGGTTTTTGATGGTGGACGAGCTCACTCCACATAATCGGAGTCGGCACCGATGATCTCTAATATCAAGAACATCAGCTGGCTTGAAATTTAATTTCAATCAATGAACATTGACTCATTTAGTCAAAAACATTGACTGAAGTGCTTGCTTTCATTGTTCAACTGTTTTTGTTATGTAAATTTGCATTTATTTCTTCCTCTTGATGTCGATGATTTTTGACTGCTCGGCATGAGACTGCCATCATTTTGGGCGGCGCTGTGAACGTGTGCACGAACTGGCATCTTTGGGCTCCCTTCTATACCTCGCTTATTCAGAGGAATTGAGAGCACGCACTTGGCAGATGTTATATAGGGTGGGCCTACTTCACAATTATGTGAAAATCTCAGATTTCGCCCCTGAGCTTGGACTGTGCCTTCAAGTGGAAGTGATCGATTGGAGGCCAGAACGCGTGAAACTCATTGCAGCACCACTGCAACCATTTAGGCAGAAACGATTGTGCTACAATCAGTATCATGCATATCGATTTCCAACCAACCGCTACCATTTAGTCCGCGAAGGTGCATTTTCTGGTAAATTAGGCCGAATTGTGGTGCGCGCGAAGCCCACACCTAGCTTTGACTTTGGCTCCTTACCGCGCGCAACCCGCGCAGAGAGATCACTCATGTCATAAAGGAGTTAGAAAATTGAGCAGTACACCATTGAAACCGCCCCACAAAGTTAGGTAAGTTAGCAAGTTTTCATCTCGATAGACCCCCATACTAAATATATGACCCCCTAACCAACTTTGAAAAAGCTAAAATTTTGTCCGCCACCCCCCCCTCCCACTTTCATTTTTTTGGAGAGCGTGGGCCAAATGACCTGAAAACTTGAATCGAAGGGTAATCTGCCACGGGAACGTCAAGAATAATTGGCAGAACTCACCATTTTCACCCCTGTGCCACTTACGGGCGGTTCAAATCCAGAAACCGGTCTCTCAAAATTAGCTCATGAAAATGAAGGGCGAGACGTCCTCTTCCAGGGGGGGACGTCTCGCCCCTCTCCCCTCGACCGGATGATAACGACCAAATCAGGTATATTGTCCTCGGGAAATTCCCCACAATTATCTGCGTATCATGTGTGCAGTGCGTGTGACAGCACCGGTTGAACGCAACTGCGGATGGTAGTTTCACTCCCATATGGGCAGTAGTTTGATAGCTTCCGTTTTCCGTACCTTCCACGTGAACTCATTTTGATGTTGTGGGCAAACGCTCTGAAGCTACGGGGTCTCGCCACGATTTCTTCGATATACGTGCTGCGACATTTTCCCAAACAGATCAGACAAACCCCAGAAAACAAAAAGAGGATGTTTACTGGAATGTGGTAGTTCTAGCTAACGCTGTAGAGCTGATGCTCGACTACTGCATAAGTCTGAGGAAAGGAGTACAGTTAGGAAACAAAACTGGATGCGAGGTGGCGAGCGGTATTAGAGGGAGAGGTAAGATATTCGATACGACAGAAAACACATTTTATTAAGAACCAAGTGAATCAAGCGCTAAATGATAAATTTCACCTCGAAACTGCTTTCGGGGTGCTGTAGAAGGGGAACCCATATGAAAAGTTGTGAAATTTCCAAAAGGTCGGGCTCCGCGGAAAAGGTCAAAGATTTGGACTTCCTAAAAATGTTCTGAAATTCCTTTTGATAGATTTGACGGTCGAATTTTTTTTCAAATGTGGCTAAATTGTATTGTAAATTAGATTTGGCGGTCAAAGAAACTTTTGAAATGTTGCGAAGTTCTTTTAAATGAATATAGTGATCAACGAGTTTTTCTAAATGTTGTGAAAATGTTAAAGGCAGTGGTCACGATGAACAACGTTATCGAAAAAACTACAAAAATCAGCTTGGATCAAAAACAGCTGAAAAACTATGAAGGTAGCGCGGTGAAAAACGGTCTACAAGTAGAGTTTCTAGGGCCCAAAGAAGCTAGTTCGTGCACACGTGCACAGCGATGACGAAACAGATCGCAGTCTCATGCCGAGCAGTCAAAAATCATCGACATTCAGAGGACGAAATAAATGCAAATTTAATGAATAAAAACAGTTGAATAATGAAAGCATCACTTCAGTCAATGTTTTTGACTAGATGTGTACATAAATTTGAAGGTTCATTGATTGACATTCGATTTCAAGCTAGCTGATGTTCCTGATATAAGAGGTCATCGATGCCGATGATGTGTAGAGGGCTCGTCCACCATCAAAAGACAAGAAAGTTCAGGTTTCAAATTCGGCCTAAAACAGTGGTTTTTTCGCGATTTTTTCTTATAGGTCCTACTACTCGAGACCCAGGAGAGGATTTGGAGAGAAAAAGACGACAAGCATATTTGATCGCGACCACTGCCTTTAAGGATGGATTTGGCGGTGAACAAAGTCATGAAATGTTGTGAAATTTCTGTCAGGCATGGCGCTGTGGCCGGCCTGTTGGCACTGCAGACCCTATCCTGCCCATGCTAGTAGGGTCCTTCAGTTTGTAGTGACTGTTTGCAATAGGCGATTGAGAAGTTTATGACCTCGGAACTTTTCATGCGTGAGTAGTGAACTTGACTTAATCGGTTGGCTTTCGCCTGGCGCGGTCATTCCGCATCTTCACCGAGGTGTGCCGTCCTAGTAGTCAGCCGTGTCCATTTGTCACGGTCTTCAGCCACAATTTGAACACATTCCATCCAGCTGTCACTATTCCATTTCCTGCGAAACGAAACATCGCGCCTGAACTGTCTTTCGAGTGACTTCAAATCCTCTTTAACCACATCCGTCCAGAACTTTCGCCTACGCCCAGGTGGCCGTTTCCAGACAGGATTTGGAAACATTCTCAAAGCGTGCTGTACGAGACGATCCGGCGTTCTTCTTAGTATATGCCCGAGCCGTCGAAGTCGACTTTTCATTGCTGCTTGAGATGGCGTTAGGAGATGCTGGCACCTCCCTCGTGTCAAGCGTTGATGTACTGCGTCGATTTCCTTGTAAAGGTCTTCGAAATGGCATACACGCGGCCAGAAATATCCAAGCAAACGCCTAAGAAGCTTCCTCTCCGTGCAATCCAACCTTTCCATCTGCGTCCTCGGTGCTGCCCACGTCTCCGATCCGTACATCATGATAGGGCGAATAGCGGATAAATAGAAGCGCAACTTAACTTCCTTCGCGATGAGTATAAACCACAAACACTTGGTTAGAGAATTGAATGCAGACGCAGCTTTCGCACATCGTTGTCAGATATCCGCTGCATAACTACCATCGTTCTTCAGCAAACAGCCCAAATAATAGAAATCGTCCACCGGTTCGATAGTTTTCCGTCCACACAAATTCCCGTTGAAGGCCTCTGAGAGACCCACATCTGCTTGCATTTGTCGGGACGAAGACGAAGTCCATAGGCTGCGGCATACTTCGGAACGAGGTTCACAATCCTTTGCAGTTTTGCGTTGTTTTCAGCGAATAACACGATGTCGTCGGCGTACTCCAGGTCGACAAGGAAGCGTCCTGATGGTGTTAGGATCACGTCCGCAGGAAACTGTTCTGCAACTCTGCGCATCATGTCATCAACGGCGAAGTTGAAAAGAAAAGGTCCTGCAACGGCTCCTTGCCTTACTCCTGTTTTCACTTCGAAAGCTGACGTAAATCCGACAGGTGTACGAACTGCTGCTTTTGTTCCTCTGTTCATGTCCTCGTTTAACCGAACATACTTTTCCGGGACTCCATCTGCTCGCAGAGCATTGAGCAATCGATCACGATGAGGAGAGTCGAACGCGGCTTCAAAGTCCAAAAAAGCAAGCTGTAATGGCTTCGAAAACCGCTGCCACGATTCAATTACCCTTCTCGCGACGAACACTTGGTCGATGGTCGATATTCCAGGTCGAAAACCGGCTTGCTCATCTCTGGTCGTTTCTTCACGATGTTTGATAAGTCGCTCGAGAATGATACGTTCTAAAACCTTGTACATGACATGAAGTAGAGAGAATCCTCTGTAGTTCTTAGGATCCGTGACGGATAGCTTCTTGTGAAGAGGTACGATGATCGCATGTCTCCACGAATCGGGTATCCTTCCGCTCATCCATACAGCACGGATGGTGTTGGTCATTTCACGAATCCCAGACGGAGGAAGAGCTTTCAGCATTTCAGCAGTGATGTTGTCGTCTCCACCAGCCTTTCCATTCTTTATTTTCCGGACACAATCCAAAACTTCAGACTCAGTCGGCGGTTCCTCACTGACATCGTAATGTGCTCTCTGAACATGCGGGAGCTCAGGTATGGCGCTGGACGATTCAGTAGTGAACTGAAGTAATCCTTCCATATTGGCAGCGTCGCATCACCAACTGCAACTCCATCGGTAGTGTTCAAGACAGGAGAAGATCTCTTCATCTTCCCGCTATACTGTCGCAGCAACGTGTAGGCTCTCCTCGGATTCTTCTCCTCCCAAGCCTTCTCGAACTCCTTAGCTCTACACGTCCACTCTCGCTCGCGGTCACTTTGAAGCTGCCGACGCAACTTTCTCCTCAGACGCTTCTCCTACACGAAGTTTACTGCAGTTCGGAGAGCACATACTCTGTTGTAGGTAGATGTTGTTTCTTTTGAGACGTAGGCGAACTTCTTCTTAGGCTGTACAACCGGGAGTGCCTCTTCCGAAGCGTCCTGGATGCACTTCACAAAAGAATCCGCGTCGCAAAGTTTCTTCCTAGTCCGTACTCCGATGTGAATAGAAACGCGTTGTCGAAAATTCCTTCTGCACTCTTCATCTTTGAGACTTGTCATGTCAATCCTCTGGAGAGGCTGAGCCCCTCGCTTCCTCTTATGAATCCTCGCAGTGAAGTTCAACAGAACAGGACGGTCATCCGAATCGAATTCGACATCCCACAC
Organism: Aplectana chamaeleonis; assembly: GCA_029168955.1. Lineage (NCBI taxonomy): Eukaryota > Metazoa > Nematoda > Chromadorea > Rhabditida > Cosmocercidae > Aplectana > Aplectana chamaeleonis. The sequence continues at coordinate 645,200 of JAPDOI010000144.1, forward strand.
AGCTCTAGATCTTCGAATGTCCGATACTGGAATATTCCTCGTCAGGACATAGTCAAGCTGTAGTTTCAAAGTTGTCATCTTCCGCTTCCGCTGCTGTTCTGGAGATAGCTGGGTTGGTCCCTGCCACGTAAGCTGATGGCGGCGATGATTCCTATTGAATGTCGATGCAATAATCAGACCACTGCGTTCACAAAAGTCGACAAGGCGGTAGCCATTGTCCGATGTTTGCTCCACTGGGTAGAACCATTTACCGAGTACTTCGGATCCCTGATCAAGTCCCATCTTCGCATTTGCGTCAATCCCCACGACAACAGCATGTTGACAAGGTATCCTGGCCAGCAACGTATTAAGTTCCTCATAAAACGCATCCTTCGAATTGTCTTCGGCGGTTTCAGTGGGCGCATGAGCACGCACTATCCACAGATTGAATCCTCTGTGATCCCGCAGTCGTACGAATGCCTTCCGACACGACGTTGATCCGAACTCCTTGACCATAACGTTGAAATCCTTCCTTACAGCTATTGCACAGCCTCCCACTCTCCTATCGTCAGCGTTACCGCAGTAGATGGTGTACTCTCCGACGCTGATGACAGGTCTATCCTTGAGGCGGGTTTCCTGCAAAGCAGCAAACGGTGCATGGAAATAGCTGAGAAGTCTGGATAGCGCAGTTTTTTGGATATCACTCGACAGCGATCGACAGTTCAGGGTGGCGAAACTGTGGCCTGTGACCAAAGACTCCATGAGCTCCCTAGGTACGGATCCTAAGGTGTTATGGACTAGAGGCCTTGGTGTGCCGGACGGCGACACCTTTATGCAATGTGCGGGATACTTTCGCGATATAGTTGTGCACGCTATATCGCTCGAACGTTCCCTGTGTACACTCAAACGTCTGCTGGGTTCAGTCGAAGCAGGGGCACCAACGAGCAGGTACCAACAGACTTGTATACACACCCCCATGAGTAGTGAAGAATTAGTTTATTGGTAGTGGAGCGACCGGATTGAACGTGAGTGGTCAGAAGACGCGTCAATCCTTCTGGCGCGTGATTTGATTTTGAATATTCATATTGCGCTTGCCAAATCTTTTTGCTACAAGTTCACAACATCTAGAAGATTAAAATAATCGCCAAATCCAATAAGAGAAATTTCACTACATTTCATGACTTTGTTCACCGCCAAATCCATCCTCAACATTTTCACAACATTTCGAAAAATTCTTTGATGACTATATTCATTTGAAGGAACTTCACAACGTTTCAAAGGTTTCTTTGACGGCCAAATCTAATTTACATTGCAATTTAGACACATTTGAAAAAATGCTTAGACCGCCAAATCCATCATAAAGATCAGAATGCCGAATCTTTGACCTTTTCCGCGGTGCCTAACCTTTTCGAAAATTAGTGGTGATATTGTTTCACGAGCTCCATGGGTCTGCTCTCACAATTTCTCCCAAAGAACGGAAAGTATAATGAGATAAAATAAGATCTCGGCAACATGGAAGCCTATCCCCGATGTATCATCAATTAACAACTCTGCCAATTCGAGACTTGATGCTTCGGGGAAAGCGGCCTTTATCACCCTCTATTATCATTAGGCGTAAAATTCACCTTTAGCGACGTCTTCAAAGCTTATTCGCGCAGAGGGTGAATTTGCTGAGCGGCTGGATATCAATCAGCGCAAAGAGTGAATTTGCCGCGAGTGATAGTGAACTATCATTATCAATCTTAACCGAGGAGTGCGGTCTGTTTTTGCATGTGATAAACGATTTTAGCAAACCCGCGCTGGATACGCTGCAGGAAAAAATGAAATTGGCTGCTTGCTATCGCGATCAAATTCTAGAGCTCACATAGTGGACTCCTGAAATATCTACCCCGTGAGGGGGTTAGTTTTGTTTCCACTGCGAGGCTGACCACCTCGCAGTGGGTCGTGGCGGCTCCGGCCCGCTAGGCTCCGTGGCCGCATAGGATCACCGAGATCTTGCAACGCTTTCACCCAATTTTCTCAGTAAGCTCACATAATTTCGCGTAACATCGACCCTATTTTCGCGGCATATTCACCCCATTCTCACCTATCCTAGCAGCTAATTCACCCATACAGTGAATTTAGCGCGGCAAGTTAGCTTAGCATGAATAGAGATGATCACTGCGACAGACGTCTTTGCTAATTCTTGCATGGACGCAGAATCCGCGAATCTACTTCATGCAACACAATTTTCGATCAACCACTACTGTCAAGCTGATATGAGGCTTCATTGTTGTCATTGTTTCTGTCTCGCATCACATATCACACAGAGACCCGCCATTCCGAACTGATGGGCTGTTGGGAAAACCGATAAAAATAAGAAGTGAGAATGCTGGAGGCATCCTGCCACGCTGTAAATAGATGTTGCTCAAAGTGATGAACATTGCTATCCGAACCATTAGGGGAATTATCGTCGCCCGACATTGGTCAGTTCTGGTCAGCATTAAAGTTTCCTCAGAGGTATCTCGGTATTCTGTGAGCTCGATGCGATAGACATACCTTCTATAAAACGTCGTAATTCACATCATTCAAGGCGCGAGCGGCGTTTAGTGATGTGCACTTCTACACTTCAAACCGCATAGTGGCAGACCGGAAGGACTTTTCGTCGGAAATCCGAATATTAGTTTTTCGCTTTCTTCGAGTGATGACTCGGATTTTTTGCCTTGAGTGAATTCAAAAATGGAAAGAAATGGAAAATTGATACTTTAGGTCGTACATCAGACAAATATTTTTGTCATCAGACAAAAATATTCGTCCTCTTTTCAAAAGCACATTCTTCGTTCATTTCGTGCACATTCTCGCTCAAGCAACGGTTAGTACCGATCAGGGGTGTGCGTAATCACGGTTTACGATTTACGACATTTTAGACCGTAAATCGTAATCTTTCGTAAATAAAAATACATGCAATGTAAATTATTCACAAGACATCTCCAATTGACATGCTCTAATCCCACTTTGCGTATACCAATGTTTTTGGTCAAGAGATGGGGCCAATTCAGGCGTGTGATTACAGCACGATCCCATTATCATTCTTCGACGTGATTCTATCATTATAACGCGGGACAAACGGTCGGAGCTGGAGCCGCTGGATAATAGAGAGGCATTGCGCGCCGCGCACGTCTCACTGGCTGCCTCCTACGCCGCTAGGCAATCTTGTAGCACTCTTCAGGAGGAACTTCGTTTTCAAGATTTTTTTATGAAGATCAACTGTCCTGATTCCTATAACTAAATTGAAGTCAAGAAATCGAGCGAAGCAGTCTAATCAATCAAAAAAAAATGCTTCAAATAATGCTCCTGGCCCGCCTTTTGATTAGATTATAACTACTGAGTCCACAAAAATCATTTGAGGAGCGTTCGTTTTTTACCCAAAAAGTTTGGAGCTAAAAATTGTTTCCTCTAGTTAAAGTTTCTTCGTCCGCAGCAAGCGGACACTCATAAAAGGCGCGAGCCCTAGTTCAAACGCTCATCTTCGCCCTTTTTCTGAAATTGTTATCTCTCACAAAACCTCTCAAAGCGGCAAAAATTAGAAAGCGGTTTTTTTGTTCTTACGTTGTCTTTGAGAATCTACGGTATCGCCATCATAAAGCAACAATTCTGCAAGTGATTTAGTGGATATAGGAAAAGTGACTTGTGCTGGGCGATCGATACTGTGCTCTAGATAATATAGAGTTAGCCCGGATTGAACTGATACTTTGCGATCTCTATTGAAGGTTGGCGCAAGCCCGGTGCCATATTTTGACGTACGTACACCGAGTCTGAGCCTACCTTCATAAGGGAATTCGAAGTACATAATATACTATGATTAAGTCCGTGGCCTGTTTTCTCAGGAAAAAAACATTTAATTTTGAATTGCGGCTGTCGCGGCAGTTTGAATCTCACCAGCGGCTGGCTAGAAATCACCAGCCAGCCGTTGGTGAGATTTAAACCGCCGCGGTTTAAAGGCATCGTACGCGCTGAAAACCACTAACAATTCTTTTGGTTCAAATGATTCTCTGGGCCCACCTGAGAACGTAGGGATAGTTTGTTCGGTTTAAAACGCCTTATTCTAAAGATAAATGAGGTTCAATGTCTCAAATTCCGTCAAAAGAGGCCGGCCATCCGTCAGTCATCTGACACAATTTGCTGTCAGCCATCATATAAGTAAATTATCAACAATCGATACAGTATAGCTCAAGGGAAATTGATTGAATATACCATACGGTTACGTGAAGAATGACTTTTCTACACATATCGATTACCCTTTTCTTCTCAACAAATCACTCGAAAGAAAGACAAAAATCATTTGATCGTGAGATCGTTGGTCAAAACAGCGATATCTAACGATCGACTGATCCTTTGGTTGAGATATTTTCGGTTTGAAGAAGGGGTTTTCGGTGATCTTTTCGCGGTTTTTTCAACGTTGCTGTTATATAGGGTACTAGAGCTCTCATTAATAATGGAAAACTGGAAAACGAAATCCATCGTGAACGATGCCTCTAAATTTAGTTTTTTTTTCTGAGGAAACAAGCCACGGACCTAACAATACATATAAATGCGATCCTTACCGATTTTATAATCGGTGTTGCCGTTCCGCTAGCAAATGAGAGGAGGTCTCGAATTCGTCCGTTGAGAATCGCTCAAATATGGTCATTTTGGCTCGTTTTAAGGCTTACGTTTTAAGGCTCGTAATGCCTCTCCCGAGCGTTAGCGTCTCGGGAGAGGCATTACGAGAATAATTGTGTCCTTGTAGCCCAGCAGGTACGCAGACAACTGTTCCTTTGCTTCTCACACATATAGAGAACAAGGGATTCCCAGACTCCGACAAAGGTTATTGCAAGACTCCATGCCCTTAGAGGTGGCGTGCCATAATCGAGGTTCAGCAGGGCTAATGAACTTTCTAGGATGGCTAGCGGCGCTTATCCTGTAGCCGACTCACAGATGCTTCGAACAGTTGCACAAATTTGAGGTGGATCGTCCCAGCTGGGTCGCATTCTTTCTGTTTGCGGAACCATTAAGCATGGGCTTTTTCAATCGGTGATGACGAGCTAGAATGACTTCGGCATTCTCTCAAGCTTGCAAGGCCAAAAATGCACCACTCGGAAATCGCAATTTCCGTTTCAGTGTATTTGTTTCCGTTTACTCTGACACCATGTATAGATATAAAATCGGTTATAGAGGTTCTCTGTGGTCCTGAAATGTAATTCGAAAGTGAAAATCAAAGGTGGTTTCAGAGAAAACTGGGTGTGCCTAAAATTTTAGGTTCACACTGTATTGTAAAATATTCCATAGTCTCATGAGCTTCGCGTTACGCTCCGCCTATCGTGGCCGAAGTGATCGGCAAACACGAAGTGGTGTGAGAGATGTCTGAATGACCTGCAGTTGACCACTGAGCTTGCCTGGGAATATGCACGTATGAGGCTACATCGTAGCTATGAATGCTAGTTTGTGCAGTTACTGATCCTGGAGTGTTGTTTGAAATTCTGCTACACACCTGTGCAGCCAATAGAAAAGGGAGTTGATAGTGTAGTCGCTCACGATAACTTCAACCATAGGATTGCCATATGCATAGGGAAACTGTGTGGGGAAAGCACCGAACGGTGTTCCTAGAAAAGATTTTTCTCAGATGTAAACAGAAACAATGGGGTCTAGCCGCTCACCTCCTCGCCCGCTCGGGCTGAATTCTCCGGTGAGATCAACAGTGAAATCATTTGGCGACGCATAGGCACCAACCAGTTGTATACTTAAGTAGAGATCGTAAAGCTTTCTCTAAAATTGATTTAGTTGATCCCACACAACCTATTTCAATTTTAAAAACGGCAAAAAGCCGAAGCAACCACAGGAACGAGAAACTCACTAACCATGTCAAGGCCTGCAGCCAGCTGTCTGAGGAAGGTCATCGGGTCTGTCGGTGCGCCTGCAGCAGGACATCTAGCGCAGAAATCCGGGGTGCGGAAATGACCACCTTGACCACCGCCGTACACTGGTCCTTGTGGAAGGTACGAATAGTATGGGCCTTGACGATAGCCATAACCAGCACCTCTAATAGTACGGACTTGTGCGACTGAGGTGGGTGAAGCTGTCAGATTTGAGACAAGGTTGGTACGTTGATGTTGCACCTGCCGCTTGGTTCGTTTCGTCACTGGCATGTAAACCTAAGCGTTATAAGTCAAATTCTACATATATTTCAACACACATGTTTACATCTAGAATTCTGTCGGTTGTGAGAAATCGTGCAATGCGCCCTTCACCGTTTCTGGCTCAGGAATAGGAAGTTTTCAAGAGAGGCCTGTCAAGAAAGATGTTCACATGAGAAGGATTGTTCAAAAAAAGCCAGCTCGCACCTGGTCTGTGGCTTTTAATACAGGGCGCTAAGAAAGTCTTTTGTTTTAAGACCGTTATATCACAGATGTATGTATGTACAATTCTGAAGTTACAAGCAGAAATGGTCTATTGCACTTCTTTTTAATCAACACGCTTACTATGGATTATAAACTCAATTTTCTTTTTCCTGTCTCTGAGCTGAATTCCCATGATTCATCGTTCTCAAGATAAACAAAAGGCTTAGAAGAGAAACTGTTCCACGCTCGACGTTGCGTAAAGATGTTGTCTACTTGCTGCCTCTTGATCGAATGTATAGAAAGGGCAGATAAGTGGCCGTATTCACGAAACTACGGGAGCATCCAGGGAAGGTTTCCAGGACCAGTCGATGTATGCTTTTGACCCTCCTGGGAAGCTTCCGTAGTTTCATGAATACGGCGACAACTTGATTGCCTAAAATGGGAGCAAGCGGTGCCCCAGAGAAGTGATCGCAGCGGCTTTTCGCCGCGAGCGTCGGATTTAGCCAGCCAAACTAATCCCGAAACTCCTTCATTTCTGTGTAATTTATGTCGTCATCAACTCCGACACGATTGCATCTCTGCTACGCTTTCCATAATTTGAACTTAAATCCTCAGCGTTGGTTTCCGACTGGAACGAAGATGAATTCTCCTGCGTTTCGCCTAAGGTAGGTTTCTACTATTACCCAAATGTTCCCAACAAACATTTGCTAACAATTTATCGATTATAACGCAGACTTTACATGCAAGAAAAAAACCCTTTGGAAATGGCAATGGCCTAAAAGAGGTAAGCATCGTGAAACGATTTCGGAGCGAATTACCAATTCGCTATGATGTTTTAAAGCTGAGTTCTGTTCATAAGTGAAGGTTTTCAGGGACCTTTATGACACTTACTCTCGCTAAAGAGTGTTAGCTATACAGTAAAAACCAAAAAGTGATGTATGATTTAATGATCAAACGATGCCTCTTACCGCCGCTTTTATCTTTAGAAAGCGCCATTCCACCTAATCTTGTCACGGATAGCCGCAGACTTGCCCTCTCTGAACAAGCACCTTCTTTCGAGCGTACGCATAACTTTTTGAAGGAAATGTTCACGTTGGAAAAAAAATCTTGATGTGTTTGGTCAAAATTCTGTAACGTGCACTGCCACTAATTAAAGGCAGTGATTACGATGAAAAACATTATTTAAAAAAAAAACTACAAAAATCAGCCTAGATCGAAACAGCTGAAAAACGATTAAGGTAGCGCGGTGAAGGACGGGCTAGAATTAGAGTTTCTAGGGCCCAAAGATGCCAGTTCGTGCACACCTGCACAGCTCTGCATTAAATGATCGCAATCTTATGTGCGTAAAGTCAAATCCATCGACATTCACAGGCAGAAATAAACGCGATTTTGAAACATGTAACCAAGCTTTGCATTCGATGTTTTAACTGGGGGGTAAGCGTTATGCCCGAAATGGGCGGGGCAGGGGTGGAGTCGGCTGTCACCAACTGCCCAGGTGTCCGGTCGTAAACGAAGTGCGAACGAAGGTGCGTGGAACGCAATCATAGCGTCGCTCTCACTACGGCCGCTCGGACCAACTAACGAGCTACGCAAGCCAATCGATCCAATTTTATAATAGGTTGCTATGAAGGTAACTGTTTCTAGAAACTAGCAGCGGTATTGTACCAAATGACTCCAAAATTCGAAAAACCGAATAAATTACTAAAGACTCGATGTGAAAAAAAGAACATTATCCAAACCCTCGAGTGAATAAAATATGAATCGATAATTGAAAGAAGGGAAAACTGAATTCATTAACAAGGAAGGCTTGCACCAAAAACCATTGAGTTTCAGAGCGCAATTTCAATATATTGTAGGGGAAGGACAGTGCTCCAATATTCCATACTCAGAATCGGCTAAATGCCTAACAAGGGAACTATTATAAATCATACTAACCATTAAGAATGAAATGTTCTAGAACCATTTTCGGACCTTAAATCCGAATATGCCCATCGCAGCTGCCTAGACTCGTTCTGGAAGAAGTTATGAGCGTTTTTAAAGCTTCGCGGCGAGGTACCCTCATGGAATTTTTATATTGTTTTTGAATTGCTCTCCGGATTCTGCTCAAAACATGTAAAACAAACTTTGTCAAGGGAGGTAGTTCCGGGTCCTGAACACGATTATGAGGTCCGTTCCCGGATTTTCGGAAGACTTTTTTTAAAGCACGGGTCATTTATGTACTGTCACAGACGAACCGAATAGAATAACTCCTTTACGGTTGATATTGTCCTGTCTCACCACACTTTAATTTCTCTCCTTTTTGCTCCTCGTCATTTGGCTTGAATGGCTCGTTAGTTGGTCGACGCTGTCGTAGTGAGTGCAACGCTAAAATTGCGTTGCTCGCGCCTCCGTTTACGACCGGCCACCTGGGCAATTGGTGACAGCCGACTCCGCCCGCTCCGCCCATTTCGGGCATAACGCAGCACACCCGTTTTAATTAGATGAGGACGTAAAATTCGAGCAGATCAATCCGAAGGTTATTGTTCACTGATTTAAATTAAATTTCAAGCCAGCTGATGTTCTTGATATTAGGCTCCGTCCATACGTGGCGAGAGCGTGCGATTACGCGAAATCGATGGTCATCGCGGACACACGATTCCCTAGCCGCTCACAGGCGCACCTTCTCGCGCGCCCTCGCCCGCTCGCTCTCGCGCGCTTACCCCCGCACCACGAAGTTTCAAGCTTTCTGCTCTATCAATAAAGCAGGTGGCATTAAGCCTATGGCAAAACTACTGCCCTTGTTTTCCATAATCCCACCACGGAAGTCGAAAACCGTGGGAAATCATTAGCCGTTGCGCCGACTCAACCGATTGATCACCCGATCAAACGTTTTCAATCGAATCAACACGAGGTAGGGGTGTTTTCCTGTGTTGGTTTGCGGGTCCGGGCTGCTACGGCGTTGAGGAGCGTCGAGAGGCGCACAACAGCGGGAACGCCCGCTCTCGCCACGTATGGAACCCGCCTCAAAGATCATTGACGCCGATGATGTGGAGTGGGATCATCCACCATCAAGACAAGAATGTTCAGGCTTCAAAATCGGCCCGAAGCAGCGGTTTTTTTCTTGCAAGCCCTACTACTCTAAATCCAGAAAAGGATTTAGAGAGGAAAAGAAGACAAGCATATTTAATCATTAAAATTGTTTCGAGCATATGGAAACATTTTTTCACAGAAAACACAAAATCTGACAGCTTTGAATCTGACAGCCATTCCTGGTTGTGAATCGCTTTTTGCGCTCCGTCTTCTAAAGATTTTGAGCCGCGCTACAGAAGAGCACGAAAAAATTAGGTTGTATAAAAAACTTCCCGCTACCCTTTTTGTTAAATTTGAATAAACTTACGACGCTGCCTATTAACCGAAATGATAAAGCATTCGTAAACGCAATCCTTCTTCTATCTAACTATTTTTTAACCCTCGGCGGAACTTGATTGTTTCCGAATTCCTCGCCGAAAGCTGACGACAATCCATAGTAACGGCAGAGCGTATTTGAACGTTTCTACTATTTGTTTTTGAGGACACCAAAGCTACAAAAATCGATGGGGCATTCCGTCACCTCATGGGCTAGATGACAATATTTGCAGTTATTCTCGAAAGAAAGAGCCCTAAGTAGGTTAAAATCTTCTATCGAGCCTTCGCTCATTCTTATTCAAAGTAAATGAAAGCACTCAGTGATGTTCAGAATTAGAGATTTCCGCCGAAATTCGGCATATGAATCGAGAACCACATGGCTTTTCTACAAGCGAAAAAAATGAAAATTAAGTAGAAAATATTCGTGCTGTCAATCGGTATATCATCCTTGGACAAAAAATCAACGCTGAATGTCTCCATGCTCGACTCTCGATTGTACGAAAATTGCAAAGTCGAGTGGCGAAAAAAATCAATGCTGAATGTCTCCATGCTCGACTCTCGATTGTACGAAAATTTCAAAGTCGAGTGGCAGGGAACTTCCGCTACAACCTAATAGCTCTCCATCACTGAAGACGACGGAAATCACTGACAAAATCTCTCAAAACCTCATTATATACCTGACTAGTATTGTAGGCCTTCTGCTGTGCTCCTACTGCTGCTACAGACTTCTTGTTGCTCGCAGTTGGGTGGGGTGCAGAGTTGGGAATGTGAAGGACGGGTGGCTCGGCTATTGCTGATCGTGTAGAACGATATGAAGGCGTACGACCCCTGCATTGGGTTTGGCACTGAAAAAAGCAGCTTTTCTATAACCACAAACTACTTTGGTAAGCTGTTCACAGCGAATACTTACGTATTCAGCACTCGGTGTGGCTCCTGCATTACCGAGACCTAGTACTCCACCGAACATGCTCAGCATCTGCGACACGGCAATAAACTGTGGAATACCGGCTAGACGACTATTCAGCCTTTCATTGATGATGCCTGGCAGCTGTCCGCAGAGCTGACCCGGAATCATCTCGCGCACTTGCCCGGAGATCATTTGCTGGAAATGGGAATGACTGCATGTAAAAACCTCACTACCGGCGGACAGGCCATGCTCCAATCCCATGGAGTGGCCCACCATACCCTGAACTGTGAATTGATGATGCTTCCGATGAGGCCACCGTTCTCGATGCAAGCATCTGCGTATCCGACTTGGACGTTGCAAGACAATATTCTCACATACGGCCCCCTTGGTCCTCTTTCCACGGCCATGTCCACAGTAATAGATACCTGTTTAGCTGATAGTAAACCAGAACAGCTGTTGTAATCGCATTCAAAATAGACTACCTGCTGAATATTCATCTGTATAATACCGGTAAGTGGAATCGGTAATATCATAATAATCTGTCCTCCAAAATTACCAGTGATTCTGGAAGCATTCGATTACTTTACAGATGCCTCTCCTCGCTGAATGACTTACCCTATATCAACATTTTGAACCTGGAGGACTAATCGATTCGGTGGAGCCGGATAGAGTACAACCCGCTGTGGGCAGCGATATCGAGATATGTAGAGATTCCAGATCTGGATGCATCCGTTTACCTGAAAACTCTAGGTATCCTCCAAGCTGGACGTGATCAAGCAAAGAAGGCTTTGGGTAGGCAAGCTCAATTCGTGCGGAACAGAATGTTGAAGCTACTCAGCATTTCCGTGTCTGTAGTGGAGATTGTCTCGGATAAGAATTTGTAGGAAACAACATTTTGGGCGACTTGAGGGTGATTTTCGCGATGATTTTCGTTTACCAGTTTTCCATATTGAACAGTGTGTTGGCCAACGCCAGTTAAATCATGAAACCCGCCGAAAATACGCTAAAGCCCCTGATTTTTTTTTATTTTTTGAATTGTTCCAAGCAGTTGTCAATTGAGTCCAGCAACCCGTGGAACAAAGTGCCATTGCCATATCTCTCTCCCTGAATTGGAAGGTTTTAACTAGGTAAAGTTAAACCAAACTAACTATTGGAGGTTGTGGGAATATGTAAAGGGAGAAATCCGATCTATGTACTTAAAGGCAGTGGTCACGATGAAAAACGTTATCGAAAAAACTAGAAAAATCAGCTCAGATCAAAAACAACTCAAAAACTATGAAGGTAGCGCGGTGAAACGGGCTAGAATTAGATTTATTATGACCCCAAGCTTCCAGTTCGTGCACACGTGCACAGAAAGATCACAGTCTCATGCCAAGCAGTCGAAAATCATCGACACTCAGAGGAAGAAATAAATGCAAATTCACCTAATAAAACAGTTGAACAATGAAAGCCAGCACTTCAGTCAATGTTTTTGACTAGACGTGTACATAAATCCGAAGGTTCATTGATTCAAATTCGATTCGAGTCAGCTGATGATCTTGATACTAGAGATCATCGATGCCGATGATGTGGGGTGGGCTCGTCCACCACCAAAAGACTAGGAAGTTCAGGCTTCAAATTTGGCCTTGAACAGCGTTTTTTCCGCGATTTTTTCTTATAGGTTCTACTACTCCATGCCCAGAAAAGGGTTCAGAGAGGAAAATAAGACGAGCATATTTGAGCGCGACCACTGCCTTTAAAGGCATCATTTGCGCTGAGGACCAACTTTTATTTTTCAGGCTCAATTTCATGAGTCAGCCCTGTACACCACCCACACCGGTGGGCTTCGGCGCGTCAAGAACGTAGGTTATGAAGTTGGAAGGGGCTAAACATGTGGATCCGCCACCAGTTCTCACCAGTCATCTATCACTTTTTTCTATAATGTTGAAGCGACAGTCAAAACACAGAAAAAATTCGAAAACGATTTTGTCTCAAATTCAAATTCATATTTATAATGTGTTCCGGTTGACTTTTCTTTACAAATGAAAGTTTTTGATGGATCCCTTCAACATTTTCGTTCACTAGAGAGGCTATGCTACACAAAAACATTCGAAAGATTACTTACGGTTTTCTGCGCGTACGATACCTTTAAGAGCGATAAATGCATCTGGGTATACCAAAAAATGTAAAAAGCTTGATTGGTTTGAAACAACCGTAATGTATAGTTATGTTGCAGACGCGTTGCAGCTTTTAACGGCAGGCCTGCTAATGATCAGAATTCAAACTAAACCACAAGTACCTATAGCTGAGGGCTACGGCGTATCTGCAACGGATGTGTACAATTGGGCTAAGAATGGTCGCGCTAGCTTTGCCTGTGGCTCTGCGTACTCGCAAGGGGACCACCATTCCTTTTAGACCGCAAATTTAAAAACGGTATTGAGTTGATTTTCCGGGCAACCGTGTACTATTGAGATTTTTTTCTCGTAAATTGGATCAATCTGAAGACAGTGTTCACGACGGGAAAAAAGTAATTGAGAAAACTGCAAAAATCTATCTCGTTGAAAAACAGCTGAAGAACTGCGAAGGCTCCGCGGCGTTAAATGTGCTAAGATTAGAGTTATTAAGGCACAAAGATGCCAATCCATTTACAGGTGCACAGCGCCGCCCATATAAAACGAATTTGCTGATGTGCCTGGTAAAGATTTTGCGACGTGTACTGCAAATAATGAAGTAGTTTAAGAGTATACAGAAACACCTTTATAAGTCACAAATTATCTTGTGATCATATAATATATCATGCCATAAAAAGGCATTAAAACATTCTAAAACCATCACAGATATTAGTGTCAACTAAATGTGAACAATGGAGCTCGAGAAAGGCCAAGTCGACGACCAGAAGTCAATTACGATCATTAGTTTTGAGCCAGTTGATGACCTTCTGACATTACAAAACATGCACCAGCAAAAAGAGTCGAGCAAAAAGAGTAGAGTCGTGCACCAGCAAAAAAACGGCCGTCTTTAGATTGCTATATTAACTTCAAATGGGGTTTTTTTTTCGGTTTTTTCGTATAGATCGCACTAAAACGAACCAAAGAAAGTCAAGCAAAGAATCGTCATTCATATTTCATCGTGAACACTGCCTTTGAAGGAGCGATGGCGGTAATTTCAAATTTAGAGATTAATCGCAAAAGCCTCGATGCCTCGATCTGAATGCCATAGAAGACCAACCCATAACTGCTCGGAGAATCAACAAGGAAGGGACGCAGCACAAAAGCGTTGATGCTCTTAGGCGGCGTTCAGAGATTTCGCGGGGCGACGCGATGGCACACGAGGAAATCTCGTCGCGCAGATATTCAGGCGTGAACGCTGCGCGAACGCTGGGCGACTACACCCAATGGCGTACGTACGCAATTTTTCGTAAACATGCAGCGGCAATTTTTTTTCTAGCCGTACCAGCAGTTTTTTCCTGTTCTTTCAAGTGCATGTGATCCTAGATATGCTCAGTGTATTTCTTTCATTGTTAGATCTGGTTCTGTTAGTGAAAAACACTGAAGAGAAGTAGCAACGAGTTTGCCATCGCTCGACACTCATCGAACCGCGTTGCATTGCAAGGAGGCGTGGTGGACGTCGTGCAATGGCAAATCGCGCGTCATTTCGAATGTATCGCGCCTCTTCACTGAGAACACTCAGCGACGACGCGACGCGACGTCGCTTGATCGATACGTAACATCGCGTCGCGTCACGAATGAACTTTGAACGCCGCCTCAAGCAGGCAATTGTGGAAACATGCTACGAATTTCATGGAGATCTGCTCAAGCGGCTCAGCGAAGGCCTTCGAGATTGATTAATCGAATTGATTTTACGCATTGGGGCTGCCACGATACTTATGAAGTTTTGTTTACGATTGAATGACTATTTTTCAAATGAATTTCTATAGTTTGAAAGTGTTCGTACAATTATTCAACAAGCAAAAAATTAAGCATACCGTATAATAGGAAGTGAAATAGGGGAACTGCGACAATATGATGAAATTCGTTGTTTTTGGTGTAGCGAATTTCATGAAAACTAAATCACTTTCTCAAAATCTTTATTTAAAGGCATCGTACGCGGTGAAATCCGCTTTCCATATTTTATGCTCAATCCCTTCCTCGGGCCCCTGTGAGAACGTGCAACGAGCTTGGCTGCTCAAAAACGTACCATTGTGAGCATAGAGGAAGTGGAAAGTAAGGAATTCCGTCAAAAGGGGCCGGCCCTTCCGTCAGTCATTTGGCACTTTCGCAATATTTGAGCAGAACGTCGTGTCGCTAAGTACAGGGCATGCCACTGTACGCTGACGCACCGTCGGACGAAAGTGGCATTATCGACTGGAAATTTCTCGTCACACAACGAGCGATTGCTTCCAACGCTGCGCCAATGGACGAATTGTAGAACTGTTCCTTGCGCCCTCCGCGTAACTATCCCGAGTCGATGCCGGCGCGAATTTCAAATGATTTTCAGAAGTTTTTTTAAAACGTTTTTTCTTGAAAAGTTAACGTTTTTGAGCGGGCTTTTCGCTACCTTTAGTCACTATAGGGGGCTAGCAACTCAAAAACGCTTAAAAACGAAACATGGTTTTCAGCGCGTAGGAAGCCTTTAACATCCGATTCATCGGTTTTGGGGTTGCTCGAATGCTTTTCTAATGCACTGTATGGTTCGAATGCCCTCCTCAACAAGATCATAAATTATTCTTCGAATCAGATGTTCTTTGAATTCGAATCGGGGTGGTCGAAAAAGAACCATTACAGAGGAAGATTCGAACCGAATTTATAACCGCGAGAATGAAGACCTGACTAAGGTTTCATCACGGTAAAATCTGAAAAACCACCAAATGGCCATTTCGGCCTTATTCACCTGTGGAATGTTTCGAGTGATTGGCGGAATTCGTGCTCTTTTGATTTCTTGATTCAATAATATGCCAACGAGCCCGCTGAAATACTGGAACGTCCGCTGATTGACACGAGCCCGAATCCCGGGATAGCCGCGTATGCCTTGCAGTAGCACCGGATTAAAGTCGACTCCGTAGCCGTTCGCGCCTCCTATTGGCTGTGCATAGTAGCTTCCTCTTCCGCCAGCAAAGACGAATCCTACCAGCGCTGTGATCAGTACTGCCTGAAAGTAATCGGAGTTTTATTGCCGTTTGGACCCAAAACCTTTCCAAATTTGTTTTTAGTGTTACCTCAAGAATCGCCTATCAGTTGGTGACAGCAGTCTCAAGACGGGCTCAGTACAAACACAGAACTTGACGCGAGCTACGTCTGATTTTTTTCGGGGCCCTCGATTACACATAGAGACTTTACCTCGGTCACAATACAAGATATAGAATGCGTTGCGAATATAAATGACACACTCCGATTTTCCTGGTTCTGAACTTTGCGCAAACGTGGCAAACAGTCTGCGGGCGTAACTCAAAGCAACATTTTTCGAAACCTCCGAACATGATATTTGGAAAGCTGGATCATAATCAGTCAGTCAACACAAAGACTAAAACATGTCCGGGGACGCCGCATCGAATCTGCGCACATTCGACGACGACAACTACTCTAACTAGAGAAACACGCCCGAACGAAAAGCCATTTCTCACGAAATTCTACCCAGCTAAGATCCTTCCAGTGGTATTTTTTAATCTATGTTTGTAGCTGCTGAAGACTGCTCTGAACCGAGTTATGACGGACATCCTCGGTTAAGTGAGAAGGTAAGCCCCCCCCCCCATCAGGCAATTTGGCTTTAAATTTTTTGGGTTATTCGGGGTCCTGATTACCAATCTGGGGTCTGTTTCTCGACATTTTGAGGCTTACTGTGAGTTATGGTAATTATTGTTTAGCAGACGTAACTTACCTTAGAAGTTCAAAAATCGATAAAAACGACCTCACCTTCGTGTACAGCACTCCAGGTAAACTTCTTAGAGAAGTTTTGAGCCAAATATGAGACCATTTCTGGACCAACATATATGGTTTCCGTTTTCGATCTAGTCTGACGTATGGGCCAGGCAGCTGGCCGTGCGGCGTTGACGGCCTCACTGGAGAATGGGGTTTCGATTCGCGCGGGGTGATCTACCGCCACAGCCCCGTCCATTCATCAGACTAAAATTATCACGTCAACTCTACTAACCCGAACGTACAGTAATCTATCGAATTTAGATAAAAGGGCCTCCGTTTCGTGTTAAGGATCCCGAATAATCCTCAACACTGTTAATATTGACGAGGAAGCAATACTGCCGATAATCCTCACCAATGACAAGGAAATTCAGTTTTTGCTTTTTGGATTCACATATTTCACATTGTGCAACTTATCTAATTCTGGTTAGGATAACGGTTGAATTTTTCAGCAGACATAAATTAGGAAAAAGAACGTAAGTGTAATGAATCTGGTCATACCTCTTTAATACCCATGCCAGTGATGCTCGATGTTCTGAGCTGGAAAGTGCACTACTTAAGGATGCAGGTAAAAGTTAAAAGGTTAAATTACGCAAATTAAAACAAACGTTAACAAATAGAACAACAGACAAAATTACAACAATTTCTTTGATTGGCGACGGCAAAATGCAGGAAATCGAATAGGTTTTTCCAAAACCAAGAAAAGGTATCAGCACTGAATCCAGCTGTAACAAAAACTTGTTAGGGAGGTAGCCTCTCCACAAGGACGCTTTTTGGAGACAATGAGATTGTACATATGATTTGTGCTCGTGTGGTAATTTTTCATACTCAAAAAGGAGTGTCGTCTGTCGAACCTCCTCACTGTTTTTCTGCTTGAGGCTAGGACCAGACGGACACAAATGGTAAACGATTTCTAGGCTTTTACAGCACGGTCTCCATAGGCCTGGTCATAGTTCTCAATGGCGATGCAGTCCAGAATACGAATTTGCTGAAAACAGTATCTTTAAGGTATGTATTCAAGCCTCAAGGGAAAATTTTCGTGATGACCCAGTTTGAACCCAACCAAGAAGAACACTATATGTGTACAGCAAACGCATGAGCGATATAGCGTGCACAGATAAGGTATGTCCGAATGAGAATAGCGACCCACGCGGCCGGCGTGCTTGGCAGGCGGCCGTCGCGTTCGCCGCTCTTGGACGAGCATGCTAAAAGTCCCCACCGCCATCGTCTACGAACGGGGTCGGCACCGGCTGGCAGCAAGCACTGCGCCGATCAATCAGCTCAGCAGACGGGGGTAGGGGGCCGTCGCTGAAATCCAACACTCGTCCGAGGGCTGCACCTGCGACGGCCGCCTGCCAAGCACGCCGGCCGTGTGGGCCGCCATTCTCATTCGGGCACACTTTGTATTGCGACAGCAATTCTATGACTAACCAGACCTAATAGGCTGGCTTCCGCCCAACGGGGTCAATTCGCGCCTTCATCAAAGTGCGAGACCCTAGTAGTCGGAAGTGCCCATTTGTCATTGTCTTCAGCAACGATTCAAATACAATCCATATCGCGCTTGAACTGTCTTTCGATGCCAAGTGACTTCAAATACTCTTTTACCAAATCCGTCCAGAACTTTCGCCTGCGTTCAGGTGACCGTTCCCAGACAGGTTTTCGGAAGCGTTCTCAAAGCGCGATGGACAAGACGAGACGATTTTTCTTGATAAATGAGCAGGCAGTCAAATCTAACCTTTCGTCTTACCGCTTTAGAAGGCGTTTGGCGAACCAGGTGACTTCCTCGCTTTAAAGGCACAGTACACCCTCAGATATGAGTTTTGAGAATTTCAAGTAATTGTGTAGAAGACCCCTCCTGTATTACAAGCGGCAATCGCGAGATCTCAATTCCTCCAAATAAGCGAGATATAGCGACCACCACCGGCCCGACCCTCTAACAGATTTCCGGACTAGATAGTGGCTCGATGGATGGATGGATTCCAACAAGTCGTCGTTTTTCAGTCCACTGCCGGGCTGTCTCCTTCTCCTTGCTCGCTCTCGCGCAACAATTGCGAATGAAGAGAAATACGGGCCTGAGTCGACTCGTCCACCAATTTTTCACCCTCAAAATCTAGGCATCTTTGAAGAGCCATAACTCTGTTCAAAGGGGGTCTTGGACGATTTCAGAGATACCACTGTGATCGGCGTTTGACTCTCTCCAAGCTAAGCATAGAATCTGATAATTAAATTTTTGAGTGTCCTGTGCCTTTAAAGGCAGCGATGGCGGTGAAGAAATGTTGTTGAAAGAACCATAAACATTAGATTTGTTCCCAAATGGCTAAAAGACCATGAAGGTTACGGGGCAAGATACGGGCTATATTTAGAGTCATTAATTTCCGAAGTTGAGATTCGTGCACACGTGCACAGATCCGCCCGAAAAGATCGGAGTCTCCTGTGTGTATAGTCAAAATTCATTGATATCCACAGGCCGCGCTTCATTCAATGTTTTAATTAGGCGAGGGTAGGAATAGTCGAACAGACCAGTCTGAAGGTCATTGTTCATTGATTAAAGGTAGTGCTCACGATAGAAATCTTTTTTCTGTTTTCAGACTAACTTGGAAATGGTCTCATGCTGATTCCAATGATGTCTCTCGAATAGTACAAGACCTTCTGGAAACGGAGTTATGGTCCCTCAAAGATTGAGCTAAGGAAACATGGTGGACGAGTTGTTCGAGGTTTGTAACTTCCGTCTTTTGCAGCCGATGTATGCGAGCTGACCTGAGTAAAGAGAGCAGTTGAGAATGGAGGGAAGAACGGGGCTAATGATTGAAAATCATCGTTCATGTCACGATCTCGAGCATTCATTTGTTAACGTCGGTGGGCGTATGTTGCGCTTTTGGGGTTTACCTTGCGCTCGATTTGGCAACGTCGGGCTCTTTTGGAGCTTTTCCAAACTCGTTTTCATGCGTTCTTTCGACCTCAACGTTACAGTGTGCCCCTCCACTACCCATTCCTAGTGCAAACTGAAACACATTTTTTATCGTGAACACAGCTTTTAAATCCAATTGCAAGCCAGCTGATGTTCTTGATACAAGAGATCATCGATGCCGATGATGTGGAACGGGCTCGCCCACCATCAGAAAACTGGAGAATTGTAGCTGATAATTTGAGCCGGAATAGGGATTTCTTCGCAAATTTTTCGTGTAGGTCCTACTGCCCCGAATCTAGAAAAGGGTTCACAGAAGAAAAATAGATAACAATATTTTAATCGCGACCACTGCCTTTAAAGGCACAGGGCAGCCAAAAAATTGATTTTCAGATTTCAAGCTTATCTTGGGGAGAGTCACACACTGATCACAGTGCTATCTCTGAACTCATCCAAGACTCTCTTTGAACAGAATTAGGGCTCTTCAAAAACGCCTAGATTTTGATGGTGAAAAATTGGCGTACGAGTTGTCTCAGGCCTGTATTTCTCTTCATTCAGAAATGTTGAGCCAGTATAAGGAGACAGCCCTGCAGTGGACTGAAAAACGGCGACTTGTTGGAATTCAAACAGGCTATAAAACAGCGAAATTCAGTGAGAGAGCGGAGAGCAGCCGGAGGCTGAGGCATCGCTCGCGCCTCGAATGATGTGAATTACGACGTTTAATAGAGGGTACATCCATCGAGCCGCTATCGAGTTTGAAAATCTGTTAGGGGACAGACCCAGTGGTGGTCGCTCATATCTCGCTTATTTGGAGGAATTGAGATCTCGCACTTGGCAAGTTTAATGTAGGAGGGGTCTTCTACACAATTACATGAAAATTTCAGAATTCATATCTGAGGGTGTACTGTTTTTTAGGAGAAACCGTTGCTGGCATCAGCTAACGTGGCGGGGACAAACTCAGCCATCCTCAGAATAGCAGTGGAATAGGAAGATCGAACTGCAGCTGGACTACTATGCTCAGACGCAAAATGTTTCAGTATCGGCATCCGAAGATCTAGAGCTGGGTGAGAAGTCTCTTTAGATTCGTATTTCCTTCCCGTCCGTTTGACCTTGACTGCGAGAGCTCGTGAGATGAACCGAAGAGCCCAGCCACTCAACAGGATCGGCATGTGAATCCTCAGAGATTGGGTCAACGAATAAGCTTCGCTTTTTTTCGCTTGTAAATGGCACACCATATATTGGCAGCCTTGACAGCTTTGTTATAATTCGTTGAGAATAGAAAGGGTTGTTCTTCTAGGTAGTGAAATTAATACTCCTGACCGTCCAATTGTTTAATAGCCCTCGTATCATATTTGTAAAATGAAGGATCCCAGAGAGACCTTGTTCCTTTGACTCAAAAAGCATTCAACCATGTTCAATCATGAAATTCAAAAACATTCTCTTGCGAAGGCGATTTTTCGGAAGATCTATGAATTGGCAATAGGCATTTGTGAGTTCCTCCGCGAATTCTTAGAGAACACAGGCACTTATGCTTCAACCTCGAGTCTAAAAGAGAGTTCGCATTCTTCGCAACATCTATGTTTATCAGGAAGATCAGAAGATTTATAACAGCATTTGAATCAGGTATGCAACCTTCACTCTTAATCATGCGTGCTACCATCCCTCTACCAGTTTGTCAATGTCGTTCCGCTATAAAGCTATTGGGAGGGTTCCGTTAGAACGCGTTATTCAGAGCTTGAGTACCTCATCATTCGTTGAAATTCGCATTAATTTCGACACAGTGGTATAGCTCTTCTGTAGGAGGACTTTTTCCTTCACAAAATAACGCGACTATGTTTAGTTTGCTCTGAGTTGACCGACAGCTTGCCGCCTGAATTTTCAACATAAGTGTGCAAGTGCCGATCGAAAAAAAAAGTGAACTGATTTTCTAATCCAATATAAGAAATATCTCGACGGCGCACAACGAATTACGGACAAAGCAGGAACTCTGTGCGAGGAATTTCTTGTCGAGTGCACCCAACATTCTGCGAAGGAGGCACTTTCAGTTGCACAAGCGAAGAAGATGTACGACTACGTGTAATCGGAAACAACACCTAATTATAACAAGGAATGTGCTCTCCGATGAGCAGGAGATTTCGTGAAGAATCGAATGAGAAGAGAGTAAGGTTGCTCGCTCTAAAACGACTGCCGGCGAGGATGAACGTACTGAACTGTAACGCTTCGAGAAGGCCTTCAAGACTTAAGATAAAGGGGATGCAGATAAATCGTGTGAACAATGTAGCCAAAAGTTGTGAACATGTTTTCCAGCCCTGAAGACTGATAGAAAAGTTACAGTTGGCGATGCAACGCTTCCGATATGGGAGGATTATTCCAGTTCAACATTTACTCGAGCCGTCGAACTTATTTCGTGAAAGTGGAATTCAATTCTAAGACTGAGAAGTTCGTGGTGTATCCTTTGGCGAGAGAAGTCAAGTTGCCTTTCATCAACTTGGTCTTCGCCTTCATGATCGTAGACGTGGGCAGCACCAACAGAGGACGGACTAAAACGTTGGACAGCTCGTGAAGGCAGAGTCCGAGCTCAAGTACGAAACCTGAGTTTTCCACATAATTGTAAGGTAGACCCATCCTGTATAACACCAGCCAAGCGCGAGCTCTCAATTCCTTCGAATAAGCGAGATATAGGAGGAAGCCACACTGGGACGCCCACGTCAACAAGCCACTTCGGCACGCCCCTTTTACTGACTTTTGAACTCAACATTCGGAAGATGAGCTATGGTTTGCGATCAGAACTCCCGTTCTTCCCTTTATTCTCAGCCTCTCCTTTTATTCAAGCCAGCTCGCATACATTGGTTGCAAATGATGGAAGTTAAAAGCTTCGGACAACTCGTCCACCATGCTTTCGAAGCTCAATTTTCGAGGGGCCATAACTCCGTTCCTAAGGGGTCTTGTGCGATTCCAGAGACATCATTGGAATCAGCCTGTGACCGTTCTCAAAATAGGCAGAGAAACAAAAAAAACGGTTTCGAGGTTGGACTGTCGCGATGAATGAATCTTGTCTATTTTTCTTTTCTGAACCCCGTCCTGAATTGTAGTAGTTAGACTTTATGAAGAAATGCGAAAAAATCTTAATTTTGAGTTATCAGCCTCAACTTTCCGATCATGTGATGACGGACGAGCCCACTCCACATGGTCGACATCGATGACCTCTAGTATCAAAAACATCAGTTGGCTCGAAATCAAGGTATAATTGATGACTAATCGCTTTCGGAGTAGCCTGCTCGAGTATTTTTGTTCTCATCTAGTTTAAAACACTGAATGGAGTACTTGTTTACACTGTTTATGATTTTTATTGGCTGATTCTGCATTTATTTCGGCCTGTGAACGTCCTTGAATTTTGTCCATACACCAGTGAGACTCCGATTTTTTTGAGCAAAGTTGTATGGTTGCCGTTTTGAATTTAGTCTGACGCATGGACCAGGCGGCTGGCCGTGCGGGGTTGGCGGCCTCACTTGAGAATGGGGTTCGATTAGCGCGGGGTGATCTACCGTCGCAACGCCAGCCATTCATCAAACTAAAATTATTACGCGAACTCTACACTTGTACACAATTTATCAAATGAGAAGCATCTTAACTTTAATTCCAGCCCGTCCTAGTCTTTGAGCCTTTGCAAACCAATCTGGGGTGATAGTGAATGAGTTTTCGACATGAGTTACCGTATTTCCTGTAGTTGAACACCCTGGTGTAATACTGTTTTCAACCTCCTCCAAAAAGGGGGTTCAAATAGAGAGGAAGGCTCCAGTTTTCAGCCGACAATTCAAGAGTCAATATGGGCGAACGAAGTTTCACTGAAGTTTCACTAAAGATCATTATCACTAAAGTCATTGTTTAGGTCTTCCTCAAGACCAATCTCTTCGAAATTGTCAACAAGGTTTTGGGTGTCGACATCTCGAGTCCGTAGCAGCTCGCGTCCGGTAGGAATGGGTCTCCAATGTCTTTTCAGTTAAAGGGGGGGCTCTAATAAAGGGGGGGGAGTGTTCTATTTTTCAACCTTCACCGAAAGGGGGGGGTTCAGTTAGAGGGAAGGGTTCAAATAGAGGGTGGGGGGGTGTTCAATAACAGGAAATACGGTAACCACCTTTGAACACGAGTTTACCGCAACCTTTACGCAAGAGAACCCCATCCGGAGAACTTTTTCGAAAGCTACTCATCTTTTTCCTCATCCACACGCTATTTCAACTGTCTCTGTCAGCTCGCGTAGGGTTTTAGTTTTGCGCGAACTTAGCGCGAGCTGCAAATAGTTCTCAAAATCTTCCGATTTTTTATTCAAATTCACTATTTAAAAAAAAAAGACAGAATGAACCATTTTTTGGGAAAATTTTCTACACTCCGCGTATCTAGAGGCTCAAAACGTGGCAAGCGAGTCCGTAATTTCAACGATTTCTCACTTCCTGCCCCAAAATCGTCAAATAAACAGCTCGCATCAAGCCGCGTTTACCGCGGACTTAGGGCGAGTTAACCCACAATCTCAAACCAGTTTACTACCACCTCTGATTTTTATGGTTTTCTCAACAACTTTTTCCATTGCGCCCACTGCCTTTAAGACACAGGAGCAGGACTATCCTTGTTCCTCGTACTCGAACAAATCATGTTTTGGCAGCTGTAGGAACAGTTCGTATGCAACTCATTTATCAAAAATTAAAAATACGGAAATGAAAATATAGGGCTGTGAATGACTACTCTATACATTTGTAACAGCAGATGATACAGCCTGTAGTTGAAGGCACTGTTCGCAATAAAAATCGCTTTTCTGTTTTTTTTTTTGCCTATCTTGAAACCGGCCCCAATCTGATTCCAATTGTGCTTCTGGAATTGTACAAGACCTTCTGGGAATGGAGTTATGGTCCCTCAAAAATTGAGCTAGGGAAAATGGTGGACAAGTTGTCTGAGGCTTGTAACTTCTGTCTTTTGCAGCCAATGTATGTGAGCTGACCTGAGTAAAAAGCGAAGTTGAGAATGAAGGGAAGAACGTGGATTTTGATCGGAAACCATCGCTCAACTCTTGATTTCGAGTGTTCCTTTGTTCACGTCGAGGGGCGGGAAGAGGCGGGACTTTTTCACAGCGGCGGGGGTTCGCCCACTTTTCTAAGCCGTTTTGCGGCTCCTGGGTAGCTTTTCGTCCCGTTTTTTCGACGCTGTTCTGCTTCTGAGAGCCACGAGAAGCGTTTGTCATGAAAAATTCTAGGATGAAGTTTATCGCGAACAGTGCCTTTAAGCAAACAGATGCGCAGTAGAAGTCACACGAAACAAGACAAGTACATGAAAAAGTCCAGAGCAATCAATCAGTGCATAAAACTGAACAAATCGCCTAACCTTGAGTGAGAATTTTTACAATTTGAAGCACGTATCATATAGATGTGGGTTCTAAGAGACTTCTTAGCGATATATTTCTCAAACATGGCGCGGTGATCATCTTTCAGCTTCAGTGAAGAAACGGGCTTTGCACTTGCAGAGCTAGAAAGGGGCATACTATTGAACTTGCAATTACCAAAAACGAGAACAGTAACCGTCATGATGATGGCATCTTTAACAATAACAAGATCTTAGGAACATCTCAACTATGAAGAATGAGAGATTGTATCAATAACGAGCAATCTCCCTTTTCAATGTTTTTCGGATGGGTACAAGTGCTCGATGAATTATTGTGGCTGCAAAGTATTCTGTAGCAAAGTCGGCAGACAGCAGTTTTTTCATCGCATACTTTGACAATTCAAATTAACTTCTTACTTTTCACGATATCTGTTGGTTGTATGACTAGTGATGAAGCATTGATATGACAGGCGTAGATTCTCTTGTTTCACTCCTATGAATGTCCCGCTTGAGCGAAAACCCTGAATCGAGTTCAACGAGGCACTGCGCAGCGAATGAATCCATGCACAATCGAGGAATACTAGAAATATGATTAATCAATTTTGAAAAAATCAGCTATGTGTCTGAGATTTGAAACCCATGTTGCCGCTGCTGTAGGTCTGTGACAGCGCATAAATATTCCGTGTTTGGAATTCCCTAAATGGCTGCGGGGTTTCCAAAAATGGCATTTTAATTGCTTTAAAGAAGGGTACCCCATCAGGGGATTTTTGGGGTGTTCGGAAAAAAATTTACGGATTCGGCTCAAGACTTTCAATTCATGGTTACTTAGAGTGCTGAACCCAAATCTGGAGTCTATTCCTCCCCAAACTTAATGTTACTGTAGGTTACGCTAGACATAATGCCTTTTAACTGCCGTTACTTACCTTAAAGTTTTAAAAATCGAAAAGTCGACCACAAATTCGCGTTCAGCGTCCCAAACGACACCCACAGTGAATTTGGAGTCAAATCTGAGGCTTTGACCGAGCTACCGTTTACCCGTCATAACCTACCGTAATCTATCAAACATCGATAAACGGGTTGCGGAGCCACGCTAGGTAATTCACATAACCCTTATGTACAAGTTCTAAAGCGATTTGATCGTAGCATTCTCGAAATCGTCAAAAGTCGCGTTTTCCCAGCAAAATTTCCCCCATTTTGAATCTTCGGACCAAATAAGATGGAGTTTACCAAATATTGACAAATGGGCCTCAGATTCGTTATCAGCACCTGAAAACAACCTCTAGAAAGAAGTTTTCAGCCCAATCGGAGACAATTTTTTTGAAAATCCTGGAAACTGCCTATCGTTTACCCCTTTTATCTGCGCAAAGCTATGAAAATACCCACTTCTGGAAATCTCCTGTGAATCTCTGAGGCATTTAGGGGACCGTCGCGCGGCGGTCAAAACTCGTCGCGCGGCGGCCAAAACTCGTTCGCTTGCGACGCGCGTGCGGTAGCGCAGCGCGTAGTACGCAGTCGACGGTGAGAATTTGGCCGTTTTATGGCCTGTACTGTGTGCGTCTACGTCGGTGTTATGCAGCCTGCACACTTGTGAAATCCATCTTCCAGTTACAAGGTTCAGAACGCTGAAGATGCAGTATTTTCAAAAATGCTTCTCAAGGTAGGTGAGGTATAAAATTTTGTTGGATACCAAAAGTCGTAACACGCTTATTTAGGAAGAGCGATTTGGAAAAAAGTAGGAAGAGATGTCGTCTGACGAAAAAAAAGAGCGGGAAGTGTGGCTTATCGGTAGCATTTGTGCATCATGAACAAAGATTTGGATAGTCCGCGCGTTCTCTCAGTGGACGCGCGATCCTAAGCACTAAATAACCCATTTGCACATCAAATGAACTACATTTAGTGTACGGTGTTTGTAAAGAGTTGACCAAGTCCGTTCATTACGAACCCATTTACCATCAAAAAACTCATTATTTTTGCGCAGGACTTCGTGAGTTGGAAAGTGAACAAAGCTGAATGATAAAGAATAACGTGAACAATAATCACAATAAACTGTATGCGGCACGAAGAAAGTATATGAAATGGAAATGATGTGAGCTTGAGAGGGGTTTAAAAAGGAATAAAGCAAAGGACACAGAAAACGTGGAAACCCATCGCGACTTCCTAATACGAATGTGCGCCAGCATTCGCGGCACCGTAGCGGCGCTAAAGCCGTGCCGTGCGGCCAGCGCGGCAGTATCAAGGCGCCGCAAACAATCATTCTTGCGAGGCCGGTTAGATTCCATCGAGGTGCTGGCGCAGATCTATTGCAGTTCTATCGCAGCCATGTCGAGATTCACGTCACTGAAACAGAGACGTTTCACCACAGCAATGCAGTACCTTCGCGGAGCCATAGCGGCACATTCGGGGATCGCGGCACTACAACGACCCTACTGTCGCGGTGTTCATTCCTTGAAAGGTGCTGGCTGTAAACTGTCGCTTAGACGTAGGCGGAAGCACGGGGTGCGGAAGTGGTAAAAGAGGATTCGAAGTTACTCGGTATAGAAATACAGTTGAGGCTTAATGTTTTGCCTTCCAGGAAAAGGAATAGCGAAAGATGGAAGGATTCTTCAAAAATTGGGGTCAAAGACCGTGACGAATGTTCACAACTGACTACTTGGAAGGATCACATCGAACAACAATAAGACGGACGCTAACCAAAGAGAGGTAGCAGCCATCCGATCGAATACTCCAAGGTCATTAATCACCCTAGATGAATAAGGCTAAGTGCAACTAATAGGGTTTTTCTCTGAATATCATTAGAACTAATACTCATTCGATCCCATATCTTACGTCGATATTACGGAGAAGGAGGGAAAGACAGAAGACGATATTCGTGCACCTAGTTGGAGGAATACAGTCGCAAAAATGCTGGAACGCGTTCTACGAAATGAAGGAGATTGTTACTGCAAAGGTTGCTCAGAGAAAGGGGTTGGAGAGTTGACGTGAGGTCATCAAGTGTTTCAGTGTGACCAATCTGGCATACTCTCTCTTCTAGCGACTTTCGTAACGGAAACTCGGCATTTTTCTGCTGATAGCATTCTCTAGCAGTCTACATTGTAGCACAACGTACTCAGACATCACTGAAAAGGAAGACGGCTCAGGTTCTACGCACACAGACGAGTTCTTCGTAGCATGCCATACGAGAAAAAACTTTCGAAAACACTCCCGATTAAATCACAACAGGGTGTCCGACCTTTCATTTCTTTAATCCCTCCTACGTGATACGTAGCGAATAACCCTCGCAAGCGATTTTTTTCTTTTTGTAATTCCAAACTTTGAGCGGATCTTACCACCTACTCGAAGGTTTCGAATACAAACTCGTTTTTGCAGACTGCAATGCGTAACGGTTTGCGAATGATTCTGATGGTCCTCGAGATGCTTAGGTCTTCACTGTTATAGATTTGTTGAAATATATATATATATATATATATATATATATATATATATATATATATATATATATATATATATATATATATATATATATATATATATATATATATATATATATATATATATATATATATATATATATATATATATTTTAGGGTTGTAATCGGAAGCCATAAATTATTTCTTGCTGAACCGTGTGCTGAAGTCGTGCTATAATTTTCAAATCAGTGCGTTTGCAATGGTAGTTGAATGTGCTCTAAATGCGCTGTGCACCATCGATGCTCGCCATGGTCGCGACCTAGAGACAGTGATAATCGAAATTAAGATCGCCCTTGATAAGAAAACCAAGGTCCTTAATCTCGCTGACCTCGCTCAACTGCATACCGTCAATAGTACAGAAGCTACTAACTCGCCTCTTACCAAGCTCCATCACTTTAGTCTTTTCACTGGCGATTTCCATCCATCCTACAATTTGGCTACATCACTGAGAGCTTTTTGCAAACACTCCAAATCTCTCATGGTCAAAATACGATTACACAATTTAAAGTCATCAGCGGTTGCCGAGCAGCTTAAGTTGTTCAAGGATATAATCGAGGGAAGCTCATACGTATAAATATCAAAGAGAATTGGTAAACGCACTCCACCTTGGGGAATTCCACTAAGGACTGGTAGAGGAGAACGTACTGTTAAAGGCAGTGTTCACGATAAAAAATGTGTTTCAGTTCCCACTAGGAATGGGTAGTGGAGGGGCACACTGTAACGTTGACGCCGACAGTACGCATAAAAATGAGCCAGGAAGAGCCCCAAAATAGCCTGAAGTTGCCACTTTGAGCGCAAGGCAAACCCCAAAAGCGCAACACACGCCCACCGATGTGAACAAATGGATGCTCGAGATCGTAAGATGAGCGATGATTTCTAATCATTAGCCCTGTTCTTCTCTTCATTTTCAACTTCTCTCTTTACTCAGATCAGCTCGCATACATCAGCTGCAAAAGACGGAAGTTACAAGTCTCGGACAACTAGTCCACCATGTTTCCTTAATTAATTTTCGAGGGACCATAACTCCGTTCCCAGAAAGTCTTGTACGACTTCAGAGACATCATTGGAGTCAGCATTGGGCCGTTTTCAAAATAGGAGGAACAACAGAACAACGATTTCCATCGTGAACACTGCCTTTGATCCGAACTCTGAAGGTTCCACCCGTGAGAAAAGCACAAATTCAAGCCACTATACGCGGATGAATACCCACTATCTCTAGTTTTTTTCATAAATTTACGATGGGAAACTCTGTCGAACGCCTTTGAAAAATCGAGGTAATTAACATCCACACCAATATCATTCTCCAGCGAACGAGTCCAGTCTTCAAGCGACTACAGCATCGCCGAAATCGTGGATTTTCCCTTGTGGAAACCATGTTGGTGCTCCAAGATGATGGAGTGCTACTCTAGTTGAGCCATGATTCTTTTCTTCATACCTTTTTCAAAAAGTCTGGCAGAAGTAGAAGGGATACTGACGGTAATCATTCGGATCAGGAAACGGTTTCTTCTTGGGGATGGGAGTGTCAAATGAAGTACGCCATCTACACGGAACATCCCCTCTCATGGAGCTAAGGTTAAAAATGTATGCAAGCGGGTCAACTATGACCGCAACTACCTTTCTAATGAAATGCAGGGGAATATGATCCGGCGTGTCCGAAAAGGAATTCGGCCAATTTGCTAGTAGCTCTAGCAACTCACCCGGATGAAACCAAACAGAGTCCGGTATAACAGGGATCAGCGGAAGACTAGCTCGGTTATCCAAATCGGTGTCCTCCATTTGAGCTCTCAGAAGTACACTAGCCAGATGTTTAGCCTTTTGGGCATCATCTCATACAGTGGGCCCATCTTCTCTCACAGGAAAAATAACATACATAGACCTACTTTTTAGTTTAGAGTTAGGAAGCCTGTAAAACGAGTTCTTATTTTTGTATACGGAAACCTTCTCAGACATAAGGGCGGACTTATCGCGCACAGAACTTGCCGAATAGTACTTACCGCGCTCAGGAACCGTTTTGACCGCGATCGAAAGCCCAATTAAGACTTACCGCTAATAAACTCGCGGTCAGAGCGCTTGCATTCCGGTGCTCGCGATACAACCACTTCGCCATCCGGTCGGATCGCACGCAAACGCAGTAATAGGACTGATGTCGCACAAAAATCGGACTGACCGCGTTCAACGGTGAGGTGGTGTGTATGGTGTGTTCTGGACTGATTTGTGTCTCAGTTCACGCGCAAAGCTGAAATTCGAATTTGCGCGCTTCTTCATGGTGGAGTGGATTGTTTTGTATCTATCTGTACTTCATCACGGTTCTTTCTTATTGGTTCATGTTGATCTCGTATTCATTCATGGATGTTGTTTTTGTTGTTTGTTCTCGGAAGGAACAACAACAACATTGTTGTTCTTTCTGATTTTTCAAAAATTTCTCGCTGACGAATCGTGGGACCACCATAGCTGTTCTGTATTGCTTCCTTTGAAGTTTCCCCGTTGCGAGTCGTGGTGGGACCACCACAGCCGTTGTTTTTTGCATCATTCAAACTTTCTCAGTGATAAATCGTGGTGGGACCACCGTGGGTGTTGCATATTGAATCCTTTGAGCTTTCTTCTTTTCGGATCGTGGTGGGACCACCTCATTTGTTGCGTATTGGGCCCTTTCAAGCTTCTCCGTCACGAATCGTGGTGGGAACACCATAATAGTTGCGAATTGCGTCCTTTAAAGTTTCTCGGTTACGAATCGTAGTGAGACCATCGTAGTAGTTTCATATTGTGTCCTTTAAAGTTTCTCTGTTACCAGTCGTGGTGAGACCTCCGTAGCCGTTGCATATTGCGTCCTTTAAACTTTCTAAATTTTCTTCGTTGCCACTCGTGGTGGGACCCCCGCAGCTGTTGCCTATGGCGAAGAATACTACGTGGCCTTGAGCTGTGGCTCACTACGCGCCGCGATCGCATTGCGGCGTCGCATTTAGAGCACGCTTACCTCTGTTTCAGTGGGATGTCAGAGTGGGAGCCGAATGCGTAATCATTCACATGCTCTGGTTTCCTTCCATCATTTGAGGTGGTGTAACAAACACAAGAAATCATTTCACCTCAAGTATTGGCAACTGATTATGATTCAGGGCAGCATGCATTTCGAGTATAGAGTAAATCAACTAGGTACTATTTTCAGGATAATAATAATATTACAATTTTGTTTTGTTATCTTCACTATAGTGTTACTATCTCTTTGTTTCATATAACTGATTATCACCGCATTTCCTGATGTACCTAATCTAAACCCTCTTCGCACTTTGATACATCAGCGTCAGAACCTTCATAATTTGGAAGATACCTAATTTTTAGTCAGATTTAATCCTCTTTCATTGCTCAAAGGTCATCCCGATCATTTCTTCCACCCAAATATTTATACGAAATGTGATCTTGTGGAGAGTGTATTCTGCCAACCGGCTGCGATTCTTCTTTGGCACGTGGTGTTTCTTTGCCATATTTCATCTCGAGGACGGTAGTGGAGTAGTTTCGGCCTCAGTTCGCCATTAACGTGGGAGCTGGAGCATTGCAATTTTTGAAACATACCCCTCCGTCTTTTTAGACCGCTTGCTAAATGATAGGTTTTCTCGCAAATATTACAGGGAAATGTATTGCAGTCCTTGAATTTAGCCATTTAACATCATTTTTCGCCTGCTGCGCCTGTGCGTCTGAGCACTCGTGAACCCCCTTATGTGCCTATACAGGTTCTTGAATGCAAAAGGCTTTAGCTTGCACAAGGGGCAAAAAGTTGATGTGTTCTCCGTGCCTGAATGATTTCCGTAAGGGTTTCTGAGACCGATCCTCTGTTGGCAGTCTTGTGAGAGATAACTGATAAGCTCAGGTGTTAATCCTAGGAAATACGGAAGAAGAATGTCTCACAATAACAAATTATTTAAAGTATAGAAGAAGAGAGTATAGTTGTACACATTGTGCAAATTTTTTTCGTTCGTCTTCTTTCGTTCGAAAATTCGTCGAACTAAGTTTTTTCAAATTCCATTCGTTCGAAATTCTATCGAACGATTTTTTTCATTCTTCGTTTGTTCGGAATTTTTTTTTCGAAATTGTACAACTATAGAAGAGAGTGATAACTGTTAGAAACCAGACACTATTAACATGATGACGAGTGATGGAGTTTGACCTCCGTCAGTTTTACCTGATATTTAACACTCATGCTCCATCACTGGAAGTAGGAGCCATTGTTGATTGCCAATAATGGCTTTGTAGACAGCGGTCTTCATTCCGTCTAAACACCTGTACATTGTTGTCTGTCATGTTCTTCTTCGTCCCACCACAACCCCATCTAAAGGCGTTGGCGACGTATGAGCGTGCTCTAATTGCAACGGCGCGACGCGACCGCGGCGCGTAGTGAGCCACAGCTCAAGGCCACGTAGCATTTTTCGCCTATGCCGTCCTATAAAGTTTCTCGCTATCCAGGCGTGCTATTAAAAGAGGTAACATCAACAGCGCTAGACTTCAGGGGCCGGATGCATCAAAGCGCCGGGTTGGGGCAGGGCAGTCGGCATCTTTGACGATCGCAGTGCGAGGGCAGTAGATCATCTAATCAATAGTGCCCCACCAGTGTTTTTTGCTGCGCTAGCTGTTTCGGCCCCCTAGCTGGGTTTTTTGAATAACAGAGATCTTCAAAGGCGCAGACTGCCCTGCCCTTGCCCCAACCCGGCCTGTTGATGCATTCGGCCCAGCTTCAAATCCTACGCGGAACACGGTGTTGACGTTTATGATACAATAAAGCGCTCCGTGGCTAGCCGAAGGTTACGGTTGCACAGGATCCCGAGTGCTAAAATCTCTACGTGCTACTGCTTCACGATGTCGTTACACCCAGTACGCATCATGCATATATTGCTTCCGATGAGATGACACTCTTTCGGAACGCATTACTACTCAGATGCAGAATTGGTGAAAAAAGGTTCCATCGTAGAAGTTTATCTATGGCCCCAATAAATTGGAAATAAGCAAAAGTTGGAGGTTGGGGCGGAGATGGGGTTTGGGGTAATGTACAAGCACGTTGAAGCGGCCTAGCACGGCTGGCCTTCCAACCGCCAATTACGAGCATTTTAAAAGCCAGCCTACACGCTCGTAAACGTGGTTGAGATAACTACGAAAATAGAATGGTATGGCCCAATTACAACGCCTATGCATTTTGAAGCGTTGAAAACGACCTACATCTCGCTACACCAGTGAGAAGTTGGTCCCGCCCCTGTATCTGCCCACCCCTGTAATTGCGTCGTCCTCCAAAACAAGGGTGCTGGGCCATTTCCACCGTCGTCGGTGTGTGTGGTTTACCTATTGTACCTATTCCATCATCCACAAACGTCCCCGACGGTGGGAATGGCCAGCCTTCCTGTTCCGAAGGGTGACGCCATTACAGGTGGGGGGCAGATATAGGGGCGGGGCCAACTTCTCACTCGTGTAGCGTCATTGTGGGTCGTTTTTTACGCTTCACAATGCGTGGGCGTTGTGTAAGGTGCCATACCATTGAAATTCCGTAGTTATCTCAATTACGTTTACGAGCGTGTATGCTGCCATCAATCAATAAAATCAACTTTTCAAGAGATTCAATGCTATACGCAGGGTAGATAAGGTAATTCACGTTTTGGGATAGCTAATCCAGGCAGTGACTAGTCACTAAGCTAGCCGTTTTTAGCCTATCGTGTGTTTAGCTCAAAATTAAATTAATGTTTATAAGAGCAACGATATTTGGCAGTTGGAGGCCTGCCGCATTGGATCGTTTTACCTTCCTTGCACGTTTTTTTGTTGAATTTCACTCATTTTAACTCCAGTGTTGGCCGAATATACATTATCATGATGGAAACTCGAGAATCTTTCAATCACGAACTCTTATTTTGAGCGTTATTGCGCGTCATAATAAGGAAAGCAATGCATAGTTGCCACATGCGAGTGCGTACCACCCGCTGTCGTTTAAAAAAACTCGTATTGAGAGGTGTTCTACTATATTTTTTCCAGCTTGTGATGGCATTCCTTGTATTTTATACTCTGCTTATCTTGGATTTCACAAAACACGGTCCGCCAATAGTCCTCTAATTGGCCCGCTAGTACCGTAGTGTACGTCCACGACGCGTTCTCGGCAGACCCGGATGTGCACCCGGTGGCCGAGTGACGGCATTGACGAATCGATCGCTCTACACACCGGGTGCACACCCGGGTCTGCCGAGAACGCGTCGTGAACGTACACTATGGTACTAGCGGGCCAATTAGAGGACTATTGGCGGGCCGTGTTTTGTGCAATTCAAGATAAACAGAGTATACCACAATCGGTATCTGATCTTGCGTTTCCTTCCTTCGCCTTCTTCCTAGTTCCTCTATTCGCAATTCAATGTATTAATCGTGCTGTGAGGTAACTACTTGTGTATTTTGTTCTCCAGATCCTCGTAACATTGAATGTCCTTGTTGATAGTGATTCTACAAGTTTCTTTCAATGAAATACGTCAGCTGTTGAGGCTGCTGGAACAAAGTTTTTCAGTTTTTGTTTTGTTGCGACCATATTCAGATTTTTCCCACCAAAGACAAACTCTTTTCGCAAGGAAAGTTGTTAGTCGAATTTACGTGGACAAAATTTTCATTGTGTTCTGAAAAACTAGAAGACATCAAATGTCCAATGGTCAGTGTCTGTGTCAATCTAATTTGAACAAAATATAATTATTTGATTATTGAATATTATTACCAACCACCTAGAGACACGACTAGACCAAAATGAATAAGGTGATGAAGAATGGTATTATCAAGGACAGCAAGACGATCGAGATTCAGAGAAAAGGTAAGAATCCTTAGTGAAACAAGGAGATCAAGAAAAGAGGGAAAGAAAAAAAGTAGATAAATAAATAAATGGGAAGTTAATGCGAAGAAAAGTATCACACCAACAAAAATATGAAGGTGAGGAGCACGAAAAGTTGTTAGGTGTAAGAGTTATAAAGAGCGAAATGAACGAAGAAGGAAGAAAAGATAGAGGAAGGAAAGAAAGGACTATGATATTAAATACTCCGGCAATTTCAATAAACTCGCCAGTTTAAAGGCAGGGTTCTCGATAAAATCGGTTGTTGTGCTATACCCATGGAATCGTAGATCTGGCCATCACAAAAGTGAAAATGAGTAAAAAATTGGAGAAAAAACGCTCAGGAGCAAGTTATGGCTTGGTGTCCTCCCGCCCCCAATTATCGAGATTTGGGTAAAAGCCTGCTTTTTCAACTTTTATTTTGCTTCTAAAGTAATCTCTGAACCTGTATGGAGACTACTTATTACTTTGACAGCAAAATAAATGTGGTATAAGCAAGTATTAATGAAAATCGCGTTAATTAGGGGGCCGGCCGACACCGGTAATTAGCTGTTATTCTTTGTTTTTGAGCGCTTTTCCCGCGAATTTCTGGGTTTTTTCACTTATTTTTACTTTTGTGATGGCCAAATCTACATTCTTATGAAGAGAGCTCAAAATTTGTTTTTATCGCGAACCCTGCCTCTAAGTTAACTTTCTGGCACGCCGGTGGAGTCAGGGGCGAAGGAGAGTCGATATGGTGGCCACTAGCGTAGCCGATGACGAGGTGATCAAGGAGGTCATAGAGGTTACCGCTGACGGAGAACTGGGTAGGAAGTTCAATTCTGGTCAGTGGAGATTCAGACACTTCCCTAAATTAAGAGCGATTGTGAGCAATGTAGCCTCCCGCGTGTTAAGTTTGTCAGCATAATCAGAATATCAATTATATGTTGCCGATACACATGGGCAACGGTACGCTGAGAGTCTATCCACTGCTGAAAAGAACTAGATGACCACACATGAACAGGAACAACCTCGGGTCCTGCCAGTATGGAGGAATTTTAGTTGTAATGGTATGAGAAGTCTTTTTCTTCTCTACACATGGCTCTACAAAAACTGATAGGGTCCCTATTAATACCACGCAACTACAGAAGGAATGGTACATTGTTGTGTTTTCTCCCTCAGACATTATTCAAGGGCAGTGTTGATTTATCAAGGCATCCAGTTATCTGACATTATATAAGACATCAAGGATGTTTGAAGGACAATTTCGAAGTCCTGCTTATTGCTCGTGATCAAAATGGATACCTAAAGACAGGGTACGCGCAAAAAACCGTGTTAAAATTTTCCACTATTTTGCGCATGTAGGCTCACCAGGTTGTGATATATCACAAAGAGGCCACTCGAAACACTTAAATTTCGGAGAAAAACTTGTTTAAAAATCTAGGAGCATTCAGCTTCCAATTTTCCACGTCTGTCCGGTATGTCTTGTGTAATACTGTGCTTATCTGGGCCAAATTCCGGTCCGCAGTTGCGTCTCGACACGCTTTGCGGCCGCACGCTCCCGAGTCAGAAGAGCTTCCAGAGCTGCAGCCGCCGATCTGCTGTTTCTAGGTGAGTTTTGGAAACTGGAAAATAAGAAAAATTGAAGAAAATTGTATAAAAAGCCACATCGAGTCGGCTTCGAAGCTGGAAACCCGACTGACTCGAGCGCGTGCGGCCGAAAAGCGTGTCGAGACGCAATTGCGGACCGGAATTTGACCCAGATAAGCACAGTACACAACTGTCGAAAATGCTGGACGTCTGAAAGTGTTTTGCCCCTGCAACTTCTCAGGTTGATAATTTCTCTTGGCCTTTTCATTGTTAAGAAGGTGCTATGTGGGAAGGGGGGGGGGACTATGGAGCGATGGTCTTGGCCGCGCCCATTTTACTGTGCCGCACTAAATTTGAGCACCTACCCGGGGTTCCCTTCCCTTGCCAAAATCAGGAGAGTCAGTGCGGCACGGAAAAATGGGCGTGGCTAAGTTCGATACAACGGTGCCCCCCCCTTCCCACATAGCACCGTTAAGAATTCTCTAAAAATAAGATGCTTCCAATAAATACGTTTGAACACACGGATTTCTCGAAATAAAGAATACGGACTTCCGGATTCGCCGGAGCCTGTTCAGGCGCATCTGCCCCTCGTGCTAGATGATCGAAAAGGAAAACGTCTTTTCAGAAAACGAAGCGATTTTCAAGAGGCTATAGCATTATGAATACGCAGCATTGAGGTCTCAAGCTTTGCCAATTATCTCCACTTGGTTCAAGCATTGGATTGAGAAAAAAAGACCAAGTGCGGTTTTATGCGCGGACGCTGCCTTTATGGTCCAACATAGGTACACGTGGGTTTAGGTTTGACCCTCATTATGGCGAAAGTCAGCAAGAGTCGAGGAGAAAACACAAAAAAAGGTCAGTAGGATCACTAAGCCCGTTCTTGTACTTGCTCCTTTCTCGAGTAGCGGGACGTTTTCATGAGCACTGACTGTTTTGGAAAAAACGAATCATAGACTTGGCATAGATGAAGCCAGTCGTGTGTGAACAAAGTTGTGAATTAGACAACTGTTAGGCCGGGATCATACTTCCAGCGACGAGGGACGCGGCGCAATGTTTGTCATCCATATCAACCAAAAATCGATATGCCTGATGTGCACTGTCGCTGTCCGCGGAAAGTATGATTCCGGCCTTTTAGTCGAAGAAATCGCCTCAGTTCAGTGGTTCCCGTCGGGTTCTCAGTTTCCAAAACGCAGTTGTCAGGAAGACCAATCCATCAGACTCTCTACCAGAACAAAAAAAAGTCACAGCTTTTTGGGGAAGGCCCTACAGGCTATAAAACGGCGAAATTTACTTGGTTCCTAAGCGTGCTGGTGCGGAACGGAGGTTAGAGACGGTGTGAGAGCGTAGGGCAGACGGAGGCCGAGGCGAATGATGTGAATGTTGACGTTTTATAGAGGGTACCTCTCATGAAACGGTAGACTAGATGCGCAAAAGCTCGAGATTTCGTTGCTTACTAAGCACGTGCACTTGCATATGTACCAATTCACGAGTTCACTTGCGTATTGAACGCGGGCGTGTGGGTACTGAACCCGGACACTTGCGTACCGACCGCACAGACTGACAAACCGATCTCACCTACCAGTTTGCCTGCGTACTGAACGCGGGCTTGTGCGTGCTGAACGCGAACACTTGCGTACCAACCAAACAAACTGACAACCTGATCTCACCCAACAGTTTGCCTGCGTACTGAACGCGGACGATTGCGCACTGAACGCGAACACTTGTGTACCGACCGCACAGACTGACAAATCGATTTCACCGACCAGTTTGCCTGCGTATTAAACGCGGCGGTTGCGTACTGAACGCGAACACTTGCATACCGACCGCGCAAACTGGCAGAACGACCTCAGCGACAAGCTTTCTAGCAGGCTGAACGCGGAGTGTTGCGTGCCGAACGCGAACACTTGCGTACTGACTTCGTGTGTTCGCGTACCGAACGCAGCGTTGAGTCATATTTCGTACTGACCGCGCGTAAAGATGAATGCGCGCGATCAGTACGCCTCTACGGAGTTTCGCGAGCGGTCAGTACGGAGCTCAGGCGTATCGACCACGTGCATTAGTTCGTTTGCGCGGTCAGTACGCAAATGCGCGCGTTCGGTACGAAATGTGTGTTTTTGCTCGCGGTCAGTACGATAGCGGCACGCGGTTGGTACGAAACGTGATTTTTCACCCGCGGTCGGTCCACCCCATTGTCTGAGTAAATGACTAAAATTACCACCCAGCGGTACACCTTTTGTTTGTTTAAATACATAATCCCCAAAACTGCAATAGCTATTACGTAAAAGATAATCTACAGAACACATAAGGTCAATAATAGAATAATATCTGTACCCAGTTTTATTTACTTCTTTATCAGTATAAAAAGTTATGTATTTGTTGGTAGTAAGCCATTTGTTATAGCATTGTTGAAACAAATCTTCACAAATTCTTTAATATTAGTCATTATTGTACTATGTGATAAATTGGTAAACATATCAGTAAAGTCAGCTGAGTAAATTTTCATTCCTGTAGAGCTCTCTTTATTTAAATCCTTAGCTATATTTATATTATTAATAGACCAATAAGTTTTTATGCAACCAGTACGTATACATACCATATTAACGTGATTTATAAAATGTCTTTTCAAGAATGAAAAAAATTTATGTAACTCTTCAGCTATTGGTTTGGTACTTCTATTTCTAGCTCCAGTTATATATCTAAATTTGGTTGGGACTTTATGTAATTCAGGTAATGAATAAGTTATAGGTATTTAAGAATCAACATTAATTTTTAAAGAACCTTTCATTTCAAAAACTTGTGTTTGAATGTAATAGCTTGTTTGTTGTTACCTTCTATTAATTTATAAGTATTATTAGAGGTTGGACTATTTTCCATAGAAAAATTATGATTTAAGCCTAATTCCTCAATGAGATTAAGAATGTAAAACTTCTTACAAATAATTCCATAACTATTTTTAGCTTTGTCTTAAGGACAGAAAACAAATTCCTTTTGAATGTTTTTCATGTCAAAGCAGGGAATTTTTCCAGCATTTGCGCTAAAGTTTCCTTTTGTTAGAATAGGTTTAACATACTTTCTAAAACTTTCCCAGAAATAAATGTGTAGCTCGTTAACTTTATTCATATCTAACTTATATTTGTTTTTCAAGTAGTTAATATAGCAGTTTATAGTTTCTTTAAACTTATTATGTGCCAAATCTCTATTATTATCTTTATCTATTCTATATTTTGTTCCTTTATCCAAAATCTCTCCAAGTGCTCGATTTTTTATAATATTCAAATTTTCTGTGATGATATGTCCATGTTCTTTATCTATATACTTACTATATTTCAAATTTTCACTACAAACACATCGTTTTGTTATTGCAGTATTTATACTTGCTTTATTTATCTCCCTAAGAACTTTATTATAATTAAAAATAAGACTAGAAACCGGATTATTATATTGATGAATTATACGAACCTTTTTGTAATTAATATTAGAAGAAGAATGCACGCTAAGGTGCTTCGAAAAAAAAACAATAAGTATAACAAACAAATCAAACAAATGCAGTGTCGAGAACAGAAACAAGCTTAAAGCAAACTAAGCTTCTCGCCCGCAAAAACAGTGCTTCTATTTGAAAGATCTGACGTTTTGATTATAAGCTCGTCGAAAATCGTCGCCGATCACTTCTCTGAGAAGACTCGCCGCGAATCTCCCGCAAACCTGCCGGGTCGTAGCCTATCAGGCACCGACTCGGCATGTTAAAGGCGCCGACCCGGCAGGTTCAAGGCGCCGACCCGACAGGTTCAAGGCGCCGACTCGGCAGGTTCAAGGCAGCGCATGAAAATTGCTTATACTTGAAGCATGAATTTCATGCTTTCCCGCTGGCAAGCTTGTCAGCTGCAAAAATTTGGTAAGGGGCACAAAGCTCCTCTATAGTTTCTCCCTCACCTCACATGAAGGAGGCAATCCGGCTCCAAAGTACGTCAATCAATGACAGGGGCGCCAGTGTGAACTTGGTCTGACCAATCGTCTGTCCACCCCACACAGAGTCGTATCGTAGGCCGCGCGGGTTTGATCAGTCGTTCAACGTGCGCGTTCTCGGTACACTACCGGGACAGTTTTGTGGTGTAGGTGACCCAATCGAAGAAAATTGCGCTTCGCCGCATTGCTGTGGTAAAAATCTATCGGAAAACTATGTTCTACCAGGTTGCTCAATAAGTTTTGTTGTTCAACAAGAAAGACAACTTTATGGCTCAAAATACCCTTCATTATTCAGTATTATCTCCCTGAACATTAATACACTTTTAAAAACCAAAAAAATCCAAGTCTCATTCATAGTGATGAATCGACGCACAAAATCCACTTATCCTTTTTAAAACGCTCCAAATGTTGCTGAGAAAGTCGTTTTTGTTCCATTGTTAGCGAATGCGGCAGCCATTGTGCACACAGCTTTCTAAAACCCAGAATTTCACCTGAAATATGGCTCACACTGTCTAATGAGATGTGTAGAGCCCCTACTAAATTTCTCTCAGTCAATCGACGATCGTCCAAAACCATGTCCTGTGTTTTAGCTATGATTTCTGTTGTTGATGAGCTCTTTGGACGTCCTTCACGTGGATCGTCTTCAAGGCTTGTACGACCACGTTTAAATTCAGCAACCCACATTTCTACTGTTCTAATTGTAGGTCTTTATTCAATCATTATACACTTTTAACATTCGTTCGTGGATTTTTTTTTGGTGCTACACCTTCCAAGAATAAGAATTTTATCACTGCACGATATTCATTTTTTTCATTGCTGTGACACGGCGACACTAAATGGCTTGTAAACAAATAATGAATTGACAGATTGAAATGAAACTTCACATATTTTCATATGAAGAGTGTACCAACAAAACAAAAAAAATTGGGCTAGTAGCAACGCCCTCTCTTATCGAACGACAAAACTTATTGAACAACCTGGGACATTGAGGAACTTATTGAACAACCTGGGACGTTCTTTAGAAGGTGCCAAAAACTATGAAAGCAGATTTTTTTCATCATTATTCATCATCATCATCAGCAGAACATCATCTTCCCACAACATTTGTACCCTCATATATTTCACCCTATAATTTCTGATTTCATCGTTTTCACACCTTCTAAGTGAACATACAGTTCACCTTCAGACCGTTCAGTCCGCAAAGTGCACGCTGATCGCGAAAGCGTGCTGCGGCGCGGTTGCGGGTATCCTCAGACAAGGATGTGGGATCACCCGGGCGGTTTTCGCCTTTGGTGCC
The DNA here is from genome assembly GCA_029168955.1 of Aplectana chamaeleonis. NCBI lineage: Eukaryota > Metazoa > Nematoda > Chromadorea > Rhabditida > Cosmocercidae > Aplectana > Aplectana chamaeleonis. Next base: position 687,115 of record JAPDOI010000144.1, read on the forward strand.
CGAGTGATCTCTCCGCCTGGGTGATCCCACATCCCTGTCTGAGGATGCTCGCAACCGCGCCGCAGCACGCTTTCGCGATCAGCGTGCACTTTGCGGACTGAACGGCAGTGCGGAGGTGAACTGTACGTCAACGTAAAAAAAAACCATTACGATAGATTTCACCATCACAAGGCCATTGTTCTACTCTGCCACAGCCCTGTCGCGGTCGCAGACCTGAGCGACGGCGCAGTCTCTGAAGGCCAGTTGTGCTGTGCCATACATCAATCCTGCGACGCGACCGGCGCATGCAAAGTGTTCCTGCGACAGCTCTTTTCATGGTTAAAGTGTGGGTCCCGACACGATTCGTAGATGAGCGAGCCTGACGCGGTCGCATACTGGGGGACAGGGGCTGCCTACACACCGAGGGAGGAGTTGTACCGTTTTGCAGTTTGAAACGTCACGCGCCTCAACGCGAGCGAAGTGGTCCCGAACGGAATTAGAGCCGCCAAAAGCGGGACAATTCCTCCCTCGGTGTGTAGAGAGCCCCTGTCCGGCAGACTGGAGGTATAACAATGGCCCAATGCGGCAAAACGCAATTTTGAAGGTCGCCGTCATTCATGATGTGTCGTCTGCAGTGGCGCAAGCAAACACCATAATTGACGCCGCATGTCAGGCGTAGATTTTGCCGCTTGTCGAGACGTTGAAGTGAGAAAACTACAAAACCGAACAGAGAGAAAGATATGGGAAAACAAGCACCTTCGCAGGAAAAAATGATGAAGCTAGGCATATATTGTAGGATTTCAACTGGTGAAGTGAAGCGGTTATCATCAACGTTATCAGGATTTCACGAAACATGTAAAGCCACTATTGAAGGTTCGGCCTCATTAAGATCTTGGATAATAACCCAGTTCAGATGGGGTTGCGGCAGATACGCGGCAGGTTTGCGGCAGGTTCGCGGCAGAGAGTAACATCGCGGTAGGTTGGCGGCAGATACGCGGCAGGCTCGCACCAGCTCCAGAGTTGATACTAAAAGAACATCGCGGTGCCGAGGTGTTCGCGGCAGGTACGAGGGTCGCGGTAGGTTTTCGGCAGATTCGCGGCAGGCACGAGGTTCGCGGTAGGTTCACGGCTCGTTCGCGGCGAGTTTTCTCAGAGTTAGAGAAAAAATTGTGTTGAGTAAGATTCGTAGCAGCCAACAGTTTTGGGGTTCTAAAAGGGATGGCTAATTGAGATAATAAATAGAAACAAATAGAGCAATTAAGATTTATTTTTCTGTCACTTTTCAAGCAGCATGAATGAGAGCTTTAGTTGACACTCTCGTTAATATCACTTCCGCCCAAGCAGAGGGTTTGACCAGATTTTCACCATTGAGCAGCTGTCTGTAGGATAACCCTACCGATATCCAGCGCAACTGGTAGGAGACCATTCACGAGCGGATGTGGAGGCATCTCTTTGATCTAAATACGAACTCATGGCACTGACTCGGGGGTGCCTACAGTATAAGCTATCACACTGGCCAAAATGGTCATGGCGGATTGACGTGACACGAGAACATGAACGATAACCTCATTCATCGCACAGAAGCACAGCACTGCAGAAAAGGGCTCTGACATAGACCTGCATTCGAAATTCAACCATTGAAACTGTTGCTGAGGCATCTTTAGGATAAGGATAGAATTGAGTGTAATGGTTTTGGAATGCCCGCATAGTATTGGCTACTGGAAGGATAATGGACTGCGGAGGGAAAAATAAGGTATTCAAATCATGGCTCACGAATATCCTACTTGAACAATAGCAGACCTTGAATTCATTAGAAACACGTTTTTTTCAGTTTGGAGGGCACCATAGAATCATACTTCAGTAAATACAAAAAGCACATAACAACACAAGCCATACAGGGCTAAAAATCAAGAAAATCCACGAAGTGTCATAAGGTAGGATCATGGAAAGCCGCTTTACATCCCACGGTAAGGTTTAGCCAAGCAGTCGTTACCATTGCAAAGGGCCACTACAAGTCCTGGATTCTGAGAACTGAAAGCATATCAATTTTTCTCAGCCTGCTACAGAAAATTTTACTGTTGAATGACTCTAGTACGCTAGTTGGTAGTAATTCTAACCACCTAGCGCAACTATAGAATAAGTAGTTTGAGATTTTTGACTGGTTCTGTCTATGGACTTTAGGACAATGCAGTGTAAACAAACCAATTCGTCCCCTACAAGGCCTAAATATCCAGTACTTGCTTGGTTTGAGTTTGACCTCACATTTAAGAATTTTGAAACAGAAAACCAAATCGTGAAACACGCGACGATAAAGCAGGCTTTTCAGACTAAACTTTGCCTTTCTTTCTTCATAACTTAGCATAGCCCGAGGGTAGTCGGGATTCGGAAAACATCGATACATCAAAATTTTAGTGAAAGTCTGTTGCACTTTTTCAAGCTTCATTTGTAGTTTTCTTGTATGGGGACTCCAAATTCGCGAACCGTATTCCAAAACTGGTACGACATATGCTTTGTAAAGTTTGATCAAAATACTAAAGTCATTGCACTTTATGTTTCTGTAAATTGTAAACATGACTGAAAAAGCCTTTCGAACGATCGTGTTTATATGTGTTTCAAAATTCAAGCTGGAGTTGACTATAATTCCCAAATCGCGAACCTCTTGTGACTCTTTAATGCTAAAATTATTAAAGCTATATTCTGAAGGAGCGATATTGCCAAGGTGTAGCAATGAAGTTTTTGACAAATTGACAGGGATTCCCCAAATAGACGCCCAATCTACAATATTTGCTATGGACTGTGACAAAGCTAGAGAAACCTCTGTCTGAGTCTCATTATCATAAGTACCGTATACCTTGATGTCGTCAGCATACATCTGTATCTTAATTGAGGGATGTGTCGCTAACTTGGCTAGTAGGTCATGCGTATAAATAAGAAACAAAAGCGGAGACAAAACGCCTCCTTGAGGCACACCACTGGTGCAAGGGTAACGTGATGAGAAAGAGTATTCAACCTTAACACACATATGCCTGTCTTTCAAATAGGGTCTTAGCCAATCCAGCAATGGACCAACGACACCAAGATTACGTAGCTTAACTAGCAACTTTTCGTGATTAACTTTATCGAAGGCCTTCAACAAATCAAAGTAGATTATATCAATCGAATTTCCCCTGTTAATAGCCGAATACCAATCGAAAAGACAGTCTGCCAGCTTAGTAAATGTAGATGCACCAGCTGTAAAACCGTGCTGTTCGAAAGGGATAGAATTTGTTTTAGCCAGAAAAGAAGCCAGCTTATCACGAATCAGTCTTTCCATTATTTTCACCGGAGCGGGCGTAATGCTATTGGGTCGAAAAGCAGAAAGGCAATTAGATAGCGGGGTTTTAGGAATGGCTGTTACGATAGCTTCTTTCCAAATTGAAGGCACCTCATTGAAAATTAGAGAAATATTGAATATCATTGATAAAGGCTTGTATAGGGACTTAGCGCAATTTTTGAAAACAATTTGAGGAATTCCATCAGAAGTGGCTGATGATGAGCTTCTCAACGATTTCAATACATTACTGACGTCGTGTGGAGAAATCATGAAACTCTCGAGCCTTTGTTGAGCTTCACTTTCATTCGTCAAAGAATCAGTACTATCAGCATTGACAGGGGTAAAGACTGAGGCGAAATACTTGGCCAATGCTTCGGCCTTAGTTTCGTTATATGAAAATTTGTTTCCAAATTCATCTTCAAGCTCGGGAAATTTTCCATGAGTTGTAATTTTATGCCTTATGAGTGAAAAAAACAACCGTTTGTTTTGGTTGGTTGCAGCACGTTTTTCCTGGTTGGCTAAAAAACGTTTCAAATGATGTTCAAGATCAGAACATGTTTTCAAATACAGTGGGTGGGAAGTGGGTTTCGGCAGAGCACGAAAAAGACAGAGTTTTTGTGCGATCAGATTTGATATATGTTTAGGATAAAGAGGTTTAGGTGATTCTTGAGCAGTGAACGGCACGAATATAGCTAAGCCAGAATATACCGCGCTGCAAAACCGTTTGTATACGTCATCGACTGACAGGTACCCGTTGAAGGTTTCCCACCAATCAATAGAAAGAAAATAGCGTGACAAAGCTTGATAATTAGCTTTGTTGAAATTAGGAAGAGGCAGTTTGCAAGGTTCTGCGAGAGAAATGCGAATCCGAAAAGTTATAATGTTATGATCGGACGAGGCAAAGGGTGGAAGAACTGCAACATTGCTCACAATAAGGGATGATGTGAAAATCAAGTCGAGAATTGAATCCCCACGAGTAGGTTGCAAAACATGCTGCGTCAACCCACAACATTTGACATATTCCAGGAACCTAGCTGAGGTTGCGCTAGCGGTTTGGCATGAAATCCAATCAATGTTCAAATTAAAATCACCCAATATAATAATCTGGCTACAAGAAAGGCAAAGATCGAGCAAAAAATCAATGAGTTGCTCATCATCAGCTGCAGACATACAAGGAGGCCGATATACAACGATTATTCTGAATGTGAATGTTAACAAATGATCAGAACCTTCAAGAACAAGCACATCTGATCTGAGGCCGGAAGGAAAAGAAATAATTTTCAAATCAATGTGATTTTTCGCAATACAACATACACCTCCACCTCTGCAGCCACATCTATCTGCACGAAAACATTATACGGATTGTTTCCAACGATTTCAGGGTTTAGAATTTTAGCAGAAAACCATGTTTCTGTGATGAAAAGAATATCGGGCTTGTGGGTGGCTAAAAAGTGGTGAAGATGATGTAGCTTATCCAAAATGCTGCGAGAATTGAATAAAAAACATTCAATACTATTCGATGTTCCATGGCAAACTAGGCGTTTCCCTGACCCCGTTTGGGGAGATCCTGGATGCTCTTCAGTTCCCCACGATAAACAACACATACGCGCTCATTGAGCTGTTTATTGCGTTCTTTACATTCCAGCCTTAGCTCAGCGTCCTTTTCGAGCTCCACAGGGGTCATACTGCGACGCACATACACTCCGGAAAAGTCGGAATCACGAAGTCTATAGGCATTGGATAGAGCGGTTACCCAATGAGACCTCGATGGTAGCACGACCTTGACCAGACGTGGGTGCTTGTCAGATGGCTTCCCGATGTGGAACACGTCAGAAGACCTACACTCGACATTCAGTTCGTCGAGCACACCAGTAACCTTCTCTTCCAAGTCCTTCTGACGCTTCGATGGCTTGAGGTCACCGCTAGCCTCAGCAAGACCAGAAAGTATTATTGTCCTAGACATTTTTTCGGCTTTGACTCCCTCAGAAACCTCTGTAAGAAACTGGAAATCAAAGCCGTGACCATTTTCTCAACGACCGGATCTTTGTTGCGCTCGAGAATTGCATTCAAGAGCTCATTGGGAGACAGCCTAGAATAGTCAACCTCAGTTGAACTATCACAGCCGTGATCCCTTTGAGTTGAACGTCTTGAGGAGGACGGCTTGGGCGACATGGCTTTGGATTGGGTTTTGGCTGTTTTGCTAGCGCGACCCATGATCTCAAAAAATTTTGGCAGACGTAGTCAACTATAGAAAATCAATGGCTCAGGTCGACACAGATGCAATAAAGGGGTTCCAGTCGCAATGAAAACAGACTTATTTACGAAAGTCAATTAAAGTTCAGTCGAGAAAGCAATTTAAATCAAAAAAGGCACAGGAAAAAAGTGGAATAATCTGTAGGAAATTGAAAAAAAACACTTAGCCGAACAAGGTAAGAGAGGAGTAGACCACCCGACCGTCCACCGCCGCCGCTGATGAATGAAATGATAGTCTGCTAATGAATGAAATGATAGTCTGATAATTATCTCTGCTTTTTTTAGGTAACAAACCTATACATAAACTTATCACTATTCAAAATTTTATTGAAATTAATTTTATCCGATAAGTTGTGAAAATACTTCATCTTCAAGTTATGAAAACTAGTATTATTATCTCTCTATTTTTTGTTGCTATTATAATTAATGTTGGTTAATATACTTAAAATCATTAATTTAAATCTTTTATTGACATTAGACATAAAATTATTGTAATTAGAAAGAATGATAAGCTTATTTTTATTAGTTTTATTCAGACTTTTAATCATATTATATATTTGTCTGGGCTTTGATCTATTACCTTCTCTCTCCACATAATCAGATATATCAGAATAAGTTGAAGTATTTATCTTATCGGATTTCTTACGTTTACCTCTATTAGTCCAATCTTTAATGATTTTAAGATTGGAGTAAGGATGATTGCATTTATACAATAGCGGATTAGCTATCTCTGTTATATTACCATATCCTTCAATATTATCATTCAGTCCAAAAGGATAAGGTGTCATCAAGAGCTTAATCCAAAAATCCTCTTTATCTAAGAGTATTTTTTTCATCTAAATTTTCGGGTAGTGTGTCTAAAATATGAACAGAAATATTCGATCCACATTCATGGAAATGTTTGTAAAGAGGAGTATTTTTGTTGGGATGATTAATTTCACGTAATGTTCTGTGATTCTATCTCTCAATCTTCTTGTAGTCATTCCTACATACTGCAAACTACAATTAGTACATTCTATACAATATATGACACCCCTCTTTCTACAAGTTGCATCTTCCGTTTTAAATGTTTCAATCTCAGAACTAGTAACAGTTGAGTTAATATTGTTACTAAAGCAAATTAGGTTACAAACATTGCAATTGGATTTACTTTGAGATCCTGTATGATCATTACCGAAATTCTCTATTGAATATTTATTAGCTCTAATTTTGTATTTTTTGAATATGGTTCGGGAAGAGAAGTATTCTGCTTGTTTCTGAACATTGTTTTCTGACCAAAATCTAAGTAAGTGGGTGGCAAAATCCCTTGCAGAGAGGAATCCCCCAAGAGGGTTTACCAGGGCTGCTGGAAGGGGTGTCAAACCCTAAAATTTTGACTAATACTGGATAGCGCGAAAAACTTGTCCCTCATGACATTTTCCGCTTATAACTCCATCAGTATCAATACCTATTTTTACTAAGAGGTATGGCCCTCCAAAATGTGTAAAGGAATTGGAGTGGGGACTGCATCTTAATCCCAACAGAGTACCTGAAATGAGAACTAATGCTGGTTTGCAATAAATAAAAACATAATGACCAAGCAAAATCCCAACTTTAATCTTAACATGGTTCTATATTATTATATTAAGAATTGATATGTGAGTTGAAACTTATAACTTGAATTATTCATTAACTGTAAAATATTATATATAAGATATCAAATCACGGCACAGTGCATTTAAATGGAGTAAATTAGATTCCTCACAATAATAATAGTATTAAACCGTAACAAAAACATCATAAAACGGGTGGGTGTATAGTAACATCAATAGTATTATACATAGAAAATAAACATGTAAATAGGATTAAATAGCAAGTGATCTTATTCAAAAGGAATTGTCACATTTAATAAAGATTAGTCATAGCCGATAAATTGGTAGGTAGTGTCCATATAATTCAATAAATCTTAAAGGTTGCAACAGTGATCAAATAAAAGTCATGCAACCGTATATCTATCAACTAGCCATCGACTATTTTACTATCAGAACAAAAAACCATCTACTATTGTCATGTAACCAACTGTACATTATAAGTCGACAATATATATATCTCTGTAAATTAGAATTTAATGTACACACACATATAAAGGAATGGAAAGATTGATTCAATACTATAGATCAAATCTTATAATCAAAAACCGTAACCCAATGGGAACAGAATAGGAAACTTGGCCTAAAATAGTAATATCACTAAACTTCTGTGAACTACAAGATGGATAGTGTGAGTTATAATTTTTGAAAATTATATTATCTTAGAACTACTCAATATAATAGCTATCTGTAATGTTTGAAATAGTATATGCAAATATCTAATAACCTGTATTCTAACAGTAATAAAACGCTATTGATGATTACCATATCTACAGTAATCTAACTAATTCTGAAGTAAGTTCTTTTTAGTATCCTGGATTCGCTAAAACCAAAGCCAATCAAGAAAAACGTAAATCAACTCAGCAGGAACATGTCAACCGTCGGGTGTTGTCCGAATATGTGAAAATTCTCAATATACCAAATCCGAATAAATTATCATTGCAAGGACTAACACAAATGTTTTTGGATGACATTATCAAGTAAGTTCGGAGAAATACGTCTTTTGTAAGATTCCAACAAAGTTTCATCCAGGTATAAGAATACATCGGATCCAACTCCTCTCTCTTGGCCAATTTTTACTGGAACCAATAACGGTGCTTCTTCATTCCGAGTTAGTTTAATAAGGAAATATTAACCTTAATCTATGATAATTATATAATTATAACATGTTCAGGCCAAAGTATCGTATTCTTTTTGGTCTGAGTTTACTTCTAGCGGAAAGAAACGTCTATCGGAATATAATCGACGTACAAAGTCTTAAGTACGTCTCATCCGCGATCAAACTCTGATATTAACCGACAACGAAAATCTCAGGTAAGTCCGTGTAATGTAATATAAGTAATATAATTCTCTAATTACCCGAAATTTAAATCTTAAACTTATAGCCTATACCTGCGTCGGAAAATACGTACATATTGTACTGAAATGGGTATGCGTGTCCCTGAAATGGTAGTTCGTGGCGGTCACTTAACTTTTTTCAAAAAGGGAGTTGAGTTCAAGGTAAGTGTAACCTTAAATAGTAATTAAAGAAACAAATAGTTCTTATCATCATCAGGTTATGTGAAAAAGTTAATATTTAACAGAAATATAGAGCTTCTAAATTATCCATAATGCTGGGATGGGATTATTCAGATTGGTATGGAACCCCTATAAAGGAGTTAATGACCTCCACGGAAAGACTGAGAGTAACGGTAAGTGAATGATAACTTTTACATATGCCATGCAAGTATAACAAATATAAAATTTAGAACGGTAAATTGATATGGAATTCGCTCGATATCAAGACATTGACCCAGGATATGGCTCCTAGATCTAAAGAGTCGGACGAAATTGTAGAGTTGGACAAACCAACTACCTCCACCAAGGCAAATGATGTACAACAACCAGTGAGTACAAAATTCAAAGACATGTGTAACCATGGTTTATACAATTATGATGTCTAATATATTTCAGAGCAAATATGGTCCTTTGCTAGATAATGCAATCCAGGAATATAACCGTAAACGAGCTGGGTCTCTATGCCCTGAAGAACAAACTCAGCTTACAAAGCAAACTCGGAGCGAAGACAGCACAGACTATTGATCAAATGCCTCTTACTAAAAGTTTTATAGATATACTTTTGTTTTAGAAAAGTATTAACCATTGTTCATTCTTTGTTTTAAAATTTCCGGATAGATGTAAAGCATTACTATAGGTAAATCGAAATGTTACATGTAAAACAATTGTTATCTCTTTCTAATAAAGCCATTCATCATCAATTTTATAGAAATCGAAATGTTCAACTCATAAATTTTTTTTTGATTAAATTAAATGTAGTTTATTGTAATAGATTCGAATCAACATGAAAGTATTAAAACTAAAAAAGGAGAAATGCATCAACTAGATGCTAGACCACTGGTCCTTGTCACATTGTGACTGACGTACAGAAATATATATCAGTGTAACTTCTGATACTATTGAGTAGTAAAAATTAAATGAATAATTGATTAAAATAAAATTAATATTATTACTAATGAATAATGGAGAGTTTTTATACAGTAGGTTAGATTAAACATGATAGTATAAAAACTAAAAAAGGAGAAATGCATCAACTAGATGCCAGACCACTGGCCCGTGTCACATTGTGACTGACGTACAAGTATTTATATCAGTCTAACTTCTAATACTAATGAGAAGTAAAAATAAATACATTAATTAATTAATTAATTAAATTAATATTATTACTAATGCATAAAGGAGAGAAGAAATTATATTTAACAAAATATATCAATTAATTAGTGTCACTAAAATATGATTTTCAGAAATAGAGAATATTAAATTATGAAAAAACAATATATGTATACAACACACCCATTGGCGTTTTCAGCTAAAGCCTGGTTTTGACTGCAGGTGGTCGCTGCGGCCATGCGAGGGACGACTGTTCCTTTTTCATCGCGCGTAATGGAAAGCCGCTCCAATTGTGATCCGTGGCAAACGTCCTACATCGCTGGGTCGCGGCGACGGAATCCTATGTTTCAGTGCATCGCTGCTTGAAGAGCGATTCTCAATGGTCACTGACCGTCGCTCCATCGCGGCCAAAATGACAGTGATGGAGCGATTGCCAGCGAAAGAAACGTTTCGTCTAATGAACGTTGACCCTTTCACATGACATGATCAGTGTTTTAGAGTCGAAACGCGTTATCGATGAACACCAGCCATTGATTTCACTGATTGATTGAATTTCTTCTATCATTTGTGGGCCTATGCACTATGAACAGAATCGCTGCCGCTGCTACATCGCTGCAGCAGCGGGTGCAAAATCGCTGCGATGAAAAACAGCAGCGATGCAGTCAAAACTAGGCTGAAGGTAAAACGCCCCTCGCAGGGGAATCCCTGTCTATTTTTTTATCAGGACACCGCAAGAATCTTGGCCCAAAATTCTTTTTTTATCCAGTTCAACTTTGTTTTGCTTTCTCACATTTATTTCTTGTTTTGAGTTGATACAAATGCCTTGTCGCAGGGGAGCCAAATTCACGTTTTTAACTTTAAAAACTCAATTGTCCATCTGACTCGCGTCCGCACCTGCTAGAGAAAAACGGGCAAGTGTCGCGTGTTTTTTTTTGTGGACGTTATCACAGCGGGACTGGTTGTCGCTCAGATGGAAACTACCTAGAAAATCATGCACGAATCGGGTGACGCGAGGAGGGAGTGGGACGGCGGCCTTGATCAACCGTCCGTCAGCAAACTGGTCGTATCTGAAAACTTCTTAGCTAAGGGCAAAGGTGCAGTATTGGTGTTCTTTGAGTTTGAGGAGTGGACGCCTTTGTGGGTTTCCATGCTTGGTGTGAGTGGGTGGCAGACGGATTTTTCCTGTAATTGGCGAAGACTCTAGTGGTTGAAGTGTCCGGCTTTTCCTGCATGTGGTTAGGCATCCACAAGCGCGGCACGCGCGGGAAGCGCGAAGGACTATGAAAGTTCTCAACGCTCCGCCGCCCATCTAGCACCGCCAAAGCGGCGCCTCCCAAATCGCCATGGCGGTTTCGTCGTTTCAATCAATACTGGCTTCTCGAATTGAGTCCACTCCAACATAAATCTCTCTGGGAGTGTCCTACGCTACCGCATACGCAAATACAAGCAGGGAATTTCTGTGCATGTCACAGTTAAAGGCAGCAGACACGCTCGAAAAAGTTGTTGAGATAACTACGTTTATGGAGTCGCATGGCTCCTAGTAGACTGCTCACGCCGTTGGAAGCTCCAGAAATGAGTCAAAACAACTAAATTTCAGCAATGCAAATCAAAAATTTCTGCAACCCTGCCCCTGAGCTTCTGCGACCCGGCCCCAAAATACAATCTCTTTCAGATTGATAGTACTATTGCGGTAACTTTGGCTGGTTTTTAATGCTTCCAACGAGGTGAACGTTTCATTATAGGAGTATATCGGCTTTTTCATCTTAACCGTTTTGCTGCTGATATTTGCTGTTTCAACAGCGCGCGGTAAAACTCGTACACTTTCACCCGATAACAAAATAACCGTTATTCCTCTATTTGCGCACAGTTTTCGTTCGTTTTTTCGTCAGCTCCCAATACTGTGCTTATCTGGGTCAAATTCCGGTCCGCAATTGCGTCTTGACGCGCTTTGCGGCTGCGAGCTTTCGAATCGGAAGAGTTTCCAACGCCGCAGCTGCCGATCTGTTGACTCTAAGTGGGTTTAAGAATTTGGAAACTGAACAAAATTGAATAAAACAGTATAAAAAAGCCATATCGAGTCGGCTTTGGAGCTGGAAACTTGATTGACACGAGTGCGTGCCGCCGCAAAGCGTGTCGAGACGCAATTGCGGACCGGAATTTGACCCAGATAAGCACAGTACAACCAGCTCCAAATCTTTGATTTATGTCATAAAATCGATAATATTTTGAGCGTGCCTGCTGCCTTTAAGGCCTGACTTTAACCCTCCCGCCGAAGATTTTATAGCTGCTTCCCGCGCGTGCCGCGCTTCACAATGTTGATGTCAGAGGGAGGTGGATACCGCAAGGTTATAAGTTAGAGCTAGAGGGTAGTCAAATCTCCTGGTCATGCCTGAACTTGCGGGACGGCCTGGATCAACCGTCCGTCGGCGAACTGGTCGGGCCTGAAAACTTGCTGGCGAAAGACAAAGGAGCTGGAGTGGTAATTTTTGAATTTGAGGAATAACACCTTTATGGGTATCCATGTTGGTTGCGGAAGGGTGGCAGAAAGACTTTCCAGGTAATGGATCAAGTTTAAAGTGGTTGAGGTGTAGGGCTATTTGGACGCGTGGTTGTGATGCAGGGTTGAGTTTATTCCGCCAATTTTCGAGTGCAGTTCATGCGTATCGAAGTTTGAGTGGTCATAGCGATTTTGTGCCGCATTGGTCTTCTGAAATTTTTTTGACAAAAGCCATTTATAGTGTGGCTGTTAGATGTGGGTGGATACCACGGAATGTAAATTTAGGGATTGAGGATTTGCATTTCAAGTTATGGGAGGAGGATGAATGGGTAAACGTAGAGGTGAGGATGTGAAATTTTTGAGTTGCACCCCGTTCTCGACGGTGGGACAGTGGTTATTAGCTTGTTGGGTTATGCGCCACGATTTGGAGGATAAAGTGTCAGTGAGAGCGGTCATGCGCGCTCCCCGCCCCTCATTGCATTCAGTCGGTCAAGATTTACAATGTGGATGTTAGAGGGAGGTGGGTACTGCGAGTATTTAGGTTAGGAATTGAAGAATTGCATTTCAGGCTGTTAGAGGAAGACGATTGGGTAAAGCGAAGAAGTAAGAATGCAAAATTTTCAAGTTGTCCTCCGTTTTCTACGGTACGGTAATGGTTAGTTGCTTGTTGGGTGATGCGTCAGGATATAAATGTTAAGGTGTCGATAAGAGCTGTTTTATGCGCGCTTCTCGTCGTATTTAGTCAGAGGTGGATCAGTAAGTTAAGCTGTCGATTCTCAAGCAGGTGATCGACGGTTTTCTTTGTGAATGGTGTGCCTCAGGGGAGTTCTGGAATAACTGATGTTAGCGTTCATGATTATAGTTTTTATGGTCTATTTGAGGATTATAGGAATAAAGCTGTAAAGATTCCGCAGGAGGAATTAGTTTACACAGTTGCGCGTCATGGGCGAGAGGTGAGATTCGTGAAATCTTATGAACGTGTGGTTATATACTCGTTTATTTGATTGGATAGATCATCACGCATACAAAAAACGATGTTTCAAATGTGGAATAGGATCTCATAGCAAACAAGAATGCGAAGAGAAGCGCATTAACAAGGCTTGCAAAAGCGAGCAACACCACACCGCATTTCTTCATTGAACCGTCATCTAAGGACAGCGTCTCATCTGTGGTATTCATCCTGAATAATAGTACTCATACTTTAGAGTCAGCCGAAAGCTTATGCATGGGATGAACAATTGTTGAGTGCCGATGAAGCTCACCCGCTCAATAGTGGTAGCACATAGTGCATTCCTTCTGTATAAGAGCGCCAACGCTCAACATATTCATTTACGTGCATGTTGCTTGCTGATTTCACTGATCCTTTGATCTAAGAAGCCCGATTTGGTTTTGGTGCCCTTGTGGACACGATTGCCACGTTCTTTTGTTTTTCTTCGGTCTAGTGTTGGTGCACAAGTAAAATCATTGATCTAAATCATTGAATCATTTTATCACCATAATGCGAATCCAGACGTCATCATCGATTTGAATGGATGGGAGTGCGTGGGGCTACTCGACAAAACTGGAACCGTGGCCCAAGAGGTACGCACCCAGCGTAGCCTGGAATATATCTTCTGAAGCTGACAGAAACCGTAGTATTCGTCAGTTATGAGGATTTTGAGCTTCCGTTTTTCTGTCATATTGCAGTACCACTGTTTTACCTTTCATCAACCATTCATAATTCTTCCAATTTTCATATAACCTCCTTAAGCGCTTTTCACAGTCTGCCGGACGTTGCCGTCCGACACGTTGTAAGAGTGCCGCAGTGCGAGGGAAGCTGCTGTGAACAACCGTCAGTTCCAACTCTCCAGTACAAAATATGAGGCGAAACGAACACGTTTTGACCCGTCATAACTTGCTCCGACGTCGTTTTAATGATTTCACCGCAGTGCGACGTCGGTCGGCCGACATCGCAGTGCGGGTGGCACCGATGCCGCAGCCCTATCTTATAACGTACCGGACGGCGTCGTCCGGCAGACTGTGAAAGGCGCTTTACTCGAAATAGTTGGACCGAGTAACTGACTTCACTTCGCTCAGCTCTAATTTCCACAAGACTCACCGTTTCTTGCTATTTCACTGTAAAATTTCAGATCTTTATTGACGATTTCCTGCAAACAAAAGAAAAACAAAGTGCACTCACCCCAGGCAGAAGGCAACTAAGAACTTCAGCAATAATCTACGTAACCAACATAGATATACAGTCTCAGATATTGGTGGGGATGTTTTTGAGAACGATGAAAAAACTTCTCTCGAAACAACTGGGGAACTTCCTCCGAATTGAGGGGATGCGGAGGGGACCTCCGGCCAGCAGGTCTTCCCTTGCTCTCCCGATCGCCGGTCTTCCCCATGCTGTCGCAGCTCAACACCTCTTGTTCAATGATTGATCAAAAATCAGCTTGCAAAACTCGCTGTTTTGTACAGTTTCAAGTTTTTGGAAAACTGGAATAGGTCTCAAAATATTCACCTTTTACTAGAGGTTACAGAGAAGCTTGTTATCTTCCCTGAAATCCAGACAGAGAAACCTTACACAGTCCTTGAGTATCAGTTCTGCCCCTTTAAAATGCGAAATGCGAGACCACCCCGAGACTGGCCAGTTTGCATCACCGTATATGCTGCGGCTTTGTTTCCTCGTTCATCACGCTCGGACTTCCCTTGTTCTACCCCCGTGTCGACGCCGTTCATGGAAGTCTGCTCGGTATCACAATACAAGCCATACAAGAAATTCCGAAGGTTCCCTTCAGACATCAATTTAGTCCGGTAGCTCAAGGAAGACATCGAGAAACCGGAGCAATACTAGATGGTTCATGAAACGCACCTTACGCGACATTACGAGGGTCACTGCTAAGGACATCGGAGGAAAACTTCCGGAACTTCAGGAATCGCAGACGATCTCCTGATTTCATTTCTATAGAGAGTTCATTCAGAGGTTTTTCAGGTATCTGTCAATGCTGCGAGTTGTTGACACCGTGGCTGCGGAGTTCTCGGACGTCGTCCCATCAAATGGCTTTTGATGAGAGTATGGCATTAGAAGACAAGAGTCTGCGACGGAGCAGGTGCTCTAGACTAAACAGCATTGGTGAAAAGCTGTTTTTCAGCTTCATCTAGTGCTCCAAATGATCGAGACGTAGATTTAACAGGCGAGACAACGTTTTCAAATTGCTGCCGAGTCTAGTGGTGAAGCCCCATCGCCGACGCTAGTCTTGCCTTCAGATGCATTGTTCTCATCAAAAGCAAATTAATGCAACGACGTCCTAGGTCTCCAGATCCACGGAGTGGACGCTCCACAGTACTGACGTATATCTGAGAAACCGCTAAATGAAGGGACGAGATGAATAAAGCCACAAAATCATCTGTGTTTTGTGAAAATCCTTAAAGGCACAGTCCAACCTCAGAATCACTTCTGTTTTTCCTGAAAACGGTCCCACGCTGATTACAATGATGTCTCTGGAATCGTACAAGACCCCCTGGGAACGAAGTTATGACCCCTCGAGAATTGAGCTGCGGAAGCACGGTGGACGAGTTGTCCGAGGGTTGTAATTTCCGTCTTTTCCAAACGATGTACGCGAGCCGACCAGAATAAAGAGAGAGACTGAGAATGAAACCTCGCCACTGCTGTGCTCGAAAGATCGTAAAAGGGACGTGTCAAAGTGGCTTTCTGACGTGGGCGCCCCAGAGTGGCTTTCTCCTATATCTCGCTTATTCGTAGGAATTGAGAGCTCGCACTTGGCAGGTGTTACAGGGGGTGGGTCTACTTCACACTTCTGTGCGAATCTCAGATTTCGTCCTTGGACTGTGCCTTGAAAGGCAGTGTTCATGATAAAAACCGTCCCTGAGTTTCCACTGAAGGTAGAGTACTGAGGGCCTGTCCGTAACAGAACGAAGAAAACACGAAAAAGAGTGCTAGGAAATGGGCAAAACTGGGTTTGTAATTATTGCTACGATTTTTAGTGTGGACGAGTTTTGCGCGAAGAGTTTATTTCGAACGACTTATCGCGCTCTACAAGTCAACTGTTCTTCGCGACACTGAAGTAAACCTGGAGTCACGAAACAAACAAAAGAAAAATGAAATTTCCCAAGGGCAACGCCAAATAGTACACAGTGAATCAAAGACGAACAAAGAAGAGAACGAGGATGGAGTGTGCAGCCAGCCACCTGTGGAAACCACATTAATTGCCTGTGATATTGATCAAAATGAGTGGAGCGGTTGTTTTTGGCAATTTTCCGTGAAAAACGTCCATATCCCCGGAAACTCGTCACACTAAAGGCGGACTGGCTTCTATTCGGCGGGTTGGCTTTTCAAACTGGCCACTTTGCATCCGTTTCTGGCAATGCCTGGCCCATTTTCGGTGGTTTCTTCGACACCAACCCGTACATCTTCTCCCAGTATAGAATTTCAGTGCTGAAACGTACTAATGATACTTACCCTAAACACTGCCTTTGAAATTTCCTCGAATGTCCCGAGCATTGAGCCTCGGAATGACGCTTGCGGTGCTTTCCATAACACCATCAAGTATTTTTCTCAGCTCACGATGTCTTCCTTGAGATTCCGGCCTTAACAGATGCTTAACGCCAACCTTCAGAATTTCTTGAATGGGTTGTATTGTGATCCCGAGAAAACTTCCAGGAACGGCTCCTGATGAATCCATTTTAGAACCTCATTCAGTGAATCTTCGATCATTATAATCTATAGTTCGTAAATATCAAGATGGCTCTTTGCTTCCTGGCTTTGCCTGGTTCCTCACAGTTTGAAGTGTGTCGGTCAAAAGGGCGCGGTTGACCTGCCCCAATCACGATTTGATCGCGCGGGAGAATATCGACCCGCGTCACTGGTTCCTGTTCTTCACTCTTCCCTTCATCGTTGGCCCACGGGTTCCAACCAGGGAATATCTCTCCTACCTCTCTACGTTGTTGGCAACCGGGAGTGGAGATTTTCGTCTTAGGTACCCGAGAGGGGGTGTCCGATCATATCGATTGAAAACATTCTGGGCGGAGATTTTACTAGCCCAAAACTGACCTCAGAGGGGTTCACCTTTAAGTCTCTCCCTGTTGAAATTGATTTCATATTGACACCTCAACCAGAAGCTTCTCATTCTCTCTACCTGTTATTTCATATAAACAGTATAGTTGTGCGGACTTTTCTAATCACTACAAGGTCTTCTTTTGCAGGATGCGTCGATCCGAGTCCCATTCCCCGGCGAGGGGAAGATCGCGTTCAAGAAGTTCGACGTCTTCGGGATCATCTGGATCGTCCACATCGTCGCAGAGCCGAGAGTCCAGCGAGTCGCGCTCCCCAAGTCCAGAGCCGAAGAACGACTACTCCTCACCACTCAAGCCGCCAAAGGATCGCATTCCTCGTAGAGACGAGCTTCGTCTCGCTCGGGATGAGGTCCCAGCTCCACCAGCGGTCCCACAGAAGACTCAGCGCGTTAGAGTCACGATTTCTGAGGTCGCTCGGGAGCGGTTCGATCAACACACAGCCGGGACACTCATCAGCCAAATTGACAGGTAATTGTTTATCTAGATACTTGAATACTCGATCTACACGATTTTTGGATGTTTTTGCCGTAACTGCAGTTCTACGTCGCAGTGCACGTTATGGTATGATTACACAAGGTGCTGAGTTGATCGCAAAACGCTTGGCTCCGGGCGAGATTGAACCAGCATATTCCCTTTCCGGGGGAGCGCCTTATCGCAGAAAAAAAACATCCAAAAATCGTGTAAGACTTAACTAGGGCATCATCTTGACAGGTCAACGACTGTTAGATAGTCTCTGGCGGTATTCCTGTTTCATCCCGTTATACGGGTGAAAGGATGATTGCTTCGGTGAAGATTTACCGAGCAGTTGAGTGAGAGCGGCGCTGGGGCTACGGTGGTGCAGTGCGATAAGGCGCTCCCCCGGAAAGGGAATATGCTGGTTCAATCTCGCCCGGAGCCAAGCGTTTTGCGATCAACTCAGCACCTTGTGTAATCATACCATAACGTGCACTGCGACGTAGAACTGCAGTTACGGCAAAAAACATCCAAAAATCGTGTAAGACTTAACTAGGGCATCATCTTGACAGGTCTACGACTGTTAAGATAGTCTCTGGCGGTATTCCTGTTTCATCCCGTTATACGGGTGAAAGGATGATTGCTTCGGTGAAGATTTACCGAGCTGTTGAGTGAAAGCGGCACTGGGGCTACGGTGGTGCAGTGCGATAAGGCGCTCCCCGAGAAGGGATTATGCTGGTTCAATCTCGCCCAGAGCCAAGAGTTTTGCGATCAACTCAGCACCTTGTGTAATCATACCATAACGTGCACTGCGACGTAGAACTGCAGTTACGGCAAAAACATCCAAAAATCGTGTAAGACTTAACTAGGGCATCATCTTGACAGGTCTACGACTGTTAGATAGTCTCTGGCGGTATTCCTGTTTCATCCCGTTATACGGGTGAAAGGATGATTGCTTCGGTGAAGATTTACCGAGCAGTTGAGTGAGAGCGGCGCTGGGGCTACGGTGGTGCAGTGCGATAAGGCGCTCCCCGGAAAGGGAATATGCTGGTTCAATCTCGCCCGGAGCCAAGCGTTTTGCGATCAACTCAGCACCTTGTGTAATCATACCATAACGTGCACTGCGACGTAGAACTGCAGTTACGGCAAAAACATCCAAAAATTCGTGTAAGACTTAACTAGGGCATCATCTTGACAGGTCTACGACTGTTAGATAGTCTCTGGCGGTATTCCTGTTTCATCCCGTTATACGGGTGAAAGGATGATTGCTTCGGTGAAGATTTACCGAGCAGTTGAGTGAGAGCGGCGCTGGGGCTACGGTGGTGCAGTGCGATAAGGCGCTCCCCGGAAAGGAATATGCTGGTTCAATCTCGCCCGGAGCCAAGCGTTTTGCGATCAACTCAGCACCTTGTGTAATCATACCATAACGTGCACTGCGACGTAGAACTGCAGTTACGGCAAAAAACATCCAAAAATCGTGTAAGACTTAACTAGGGCATCATCTTGACAGGTCTACGACTGTTAGATAGTCTCTGGCGGTATTCCTGTTTCATCCCGTTATACGGGTGAAAGGATGATTGCTTCGGTGAAGATTTACCGAGCAGTTGAGTGAGAGCGGCGCTGGGGCTACGGTGGTGCAGTGCGATAAGGCGCTCCCCCGGAAAGGGAATATGCTGGTTCAATCTCGCCCGGAGCCAAGCGTTTTGCGATCAACTCAGCACCTTGTGTAATCATACCATAACGTGCACTGCGACGTAGAACTGCAGTTACGGCAAAAAACATCCAAAAATCGTGTAAGACTTAACTAGGGCATCATCTTGACAGGTCTACGACTGTTAGATAGTCTCTGGCGGTATTCCTGTTTCATCCCGTTATACGGGTGAAAGGATGATTGCTTCGGTGAAGATTTACCGAGCAGTTGAGTGAGAGCGGCTCTGGGGCTACGGTGGTGCAGTGCGATAAGGCGCTCCCCCGGAAAGGGAATATGCTGGTTCAATCTCGCCCGGAGCCAAGCGTTTTGCGATCAACTCAGCACCTTGTGTAATCATACCATAACGTGCACTGCGACGTAGAACTGCAGTTACGGCAAAAAACATCCAAAAATCGTGTAAGACTTAACTAGGGCATCATCTTGACAGGTCTACGACTGTTAGATAGTCTCTGGCGGTATTCCTGTTTCATCCCGTTATACGGGTGAAAGGATGATTGCTTCGGTGAAGATTTACCGAGCAGTTGAGTGAGAGCGGCGCTGGGGCTACGGTGGTGCAGTGCGATAAGGCGCTCCCCCGGAAAGGGAATATGCTGGTTCAATCTCGCCCGGAGCCAAGCGTTTTGCGATCAACTCGATCTACAAATAATTAAATTCAGCTGTATTTAGGAACACGCTCCTTCGGGAACTGCCTTTGGTGGCTTCACCTCTTGCGGTGGTGCCTATCGTGGATCAGCAGATGCCGCGAGACAACGATCGAGCGATCCTGATACGAGAGCGGGACTTGCACGGAATGCACGAAACGTTCCTAAATGCGCTCAACATCGTCGAACTCATACGAAAAATGGGTTTAGATGGACACGGAGCTGAGCTGCCGGCGACGTCAATTGGCCACTTTGAAATACTGGAGACAATGGTCTCCGCAGCAATTATGGATGTGATTGTGTTCCGTCGAGAACGCTTCCTGAGGTGAGCCTTATGACTGAAAATGATCATTCCTCGCTGTAACGTTGAAGATTTATAACTTTCTCTACAGGGTTCTTCATGTCGACCCCAGGAAGGCAATGCCTTCGTACAAGAGAATGCCACTGACGGGCTCAACCATCGTACATCGCACTCGTCAGACAGTCTTGCCGGAATTATTTTGAGAGGACCTCAGAGATGAATTAGCAGCCGGTGAATCAGTGATCTCGAAATCACTACAAAAGCTTCGCGCCCAGGACTTGAAGAGGAAGAGAACTTCGTCTCCACCCGCACTAAAGGACGGGTGGGGTTCTGAAGCGCCAATTTCAAGCTTTCTTTCGTCTTCCGATTCTGAATGCGAGCCGAGAGCGGAGCTCCCTGTCGTGCAAGAAATTTGTAATTTCTCAAAGATACATTCTGACCGCGAAGCAGAAAGGCTCGCGGATTTCTTGCCGGCATGGAATGAGTTGTCTTCTGACCCCATGGTTTTAGGAATAGTGAGTGGTTATTGGTTGCCCTTTAAAACCCGACCACACCTCTCTAACCCTAGAACCGTAGTCCAGAGGTTTCCACAGAGCCTGTCTAAGGAACTCGAGATGCTCAGAGAGAAGGGGGTGCTTGAACCCGTCCCGTTGGGATCCCCAGTGCGGGCATCAACAATGTTCGGAATACCTAAGAAGGGCGGGGCTACCAGACCAATAATCAGTCTCAGGCCATTGAACAGATTGCTCAGAATACCCCATTTTAAAATGGAAAATCTATCCACTGTAAGAGATGTGGTGTATATGAACGATTTTTGCTCCAAGATCGATATGACGGACACTTATTTTGCAATAAACATATCAGAGATCAACCGGAACTATTTGGCATTTTGCTGGGACGGGTTTCTTTTCCGGTTTACGTGTTTTCCGTTTGGTCTGGCGACAGCACCCTATGTTTATACGAAGCTCATGAGGGTGGTGGCTTCTCACTTCCGAGGGAGGGGAATGAGAGTCTTTAACTATCTCGATGACTGGGCTTTCTTTTCTGATAGCTCCTGTTCTTGCCAACAGGAGGTAGCTTATGCTGCTCAGATTTTTGCGTATTTGGGCTTGCGCATAAACTAAAAAAAATCTGTTCTGCGTCCATCTCAGAGAATTGAGTTTTCGGGCATGGAGATTGATACGATTTCGGGCGATTATATAAATCCTCAGGAAAAAATCTCCCGAATCCGAAAGGAGGCAGCAGCACTGGTGCGAGCTAAGGAATGTTCAGCTAGACGACTGTCGGCATTCCTAGGCCGAGTCAATTTCGCCTCTATTGCGTCTCCTCTGCCAATCCATATGGCACGCCGATTACAACGGGAGGTGGCTAGGGTAACAGATCCGACAGAAGAGAATTCTTCCAAACACCCCCGTGATCTTGCAGGAGGAATTGTTAGCGGACTTGTGTCGGTTCCGAGACAACCTCGGCGAGCACAAACAGTACTCTTTTGCACATTTTTCGCCTGATATTTCTCTTAGCACGGACGCATCAAACCAGGGTTGGGGCGCGGTTTGCTGCGGGATCGGCACAGGCGGGCGTTGGTCCAGTGTTGAGGCAGGCAGGCAGGCACATCAATATACTGTAACTCCAGGCAGCTTTCTTTGGACTGAAGTCGTTCGCTGCCCGGTGGAAAAATACCAATGTCCTCCTAGAAATGGACAACACTACTGCGATTTTACTTGAAGCGGTGTGGCGGCACAACTAACGAAACCCTTTCCACCTTAGCCAAGGAAATTTGGTTATGGTGCGTTGAAAGAGGAATACGGCTATTAGCCACTCACAGGCCGGGGATTGAAAACACCGAGGCAGATTTCGAGTTCAGAGTGTTCGACAGAGAGGTCTTGGAATGGTCCCTAAATCCGATAATTGCTGAAAAGATATTCGGTCATTTCGGCAGACCATCAGTGGATTTATTTGCTTCACGTTTGAACCGTAAACTTGAATCCTACGTCTCACTAAATCCTGATCCAGGTGCCCATAGGACAGACGCTTTCGCTCAGAGCTGGTGGGAAACCTTCGGCTACGCCTTTCCGCCATTCGCCCTGGTCGGAAGATTGATACGGAAGGCGATACGAGACCAGACATCCATCATCCTCGTAGCTCCTCTATGGTAAACACAATTCTGGTTCCCGCTCCTGGTGCGGCACGCGAAAGAAGCTCCAGTACTTCTTCGCAGCAGAAACCAACCCTTGATGGTCGATTCCACGGGACAGCACCACCCCCTTCTCGACCAGAAAGGTTTCGAAATGTCAGCCTGGATAATCTCGCCGCATTGTGGGAGGCGAAGGGATGCAATAAGCTGGCAGTCGATACGATCGTGGCCAGCTGGGCTGCAAGTACTAGACGACAATACAACTCGGCCTTGAAGAAATGGGAAAACTTTCTCATCAAGAAGAAAATTACACCTCTTTTAGCGACCGATATCGATCTTTGAAAATTTTTGTCCGAACTAGTAGAGGAAGATTTAAGCTACTCCTCTATCGCATCGAAAGGACTCTATCGGGTCAAACCTTCAAGAGCTAAATATCCAGCAATGTGGGATGTAGATACGGTACTTGAGTACATCCCTAGGTTGGGCGTCAACAGAAATTTGTCTCTAAAAGCGCTCACGCTAAAACTGACAGTGTTACTCGCTCTATGCTCACCTAAACGCGTATCGGAAATCTGTTCATTGCCGATAACAAGCCGTCAGAAGGGGACTTTACGTTGGACCTTTTTTATTGATTATCGTAACAAGAACAGAAATTTTAGTCCCCCACAAACTGCGGTGTATGAAGCTTTCGAGGAAGACACATTACTCTGTCCAGTTAGAGCGCTAGAAGACTACCTGCGGGCTACGGAGGGAATTCGCGGTGAGGAGCACCGCCTGCCGATTTCTTATGTCCCACCGCACAAAAAAGTGACGTCTTTTACCGTAGCGCGCTGGATTAAGACAACACTAGCAGACGCGGGCGTCGAGAAGGGCCTCTCAGCCCATTCCACTCGATCTGCCAGCACATCGAAAGCTTGCAGGCAGGGAATATCCATTAAGGAAATAATGGGCGCAGCATCGTGTGCTCCTGGAGGTTCAACCTTCCAAAGATTCTATAACAAGGAGCTCACTCTCAACTCGTATCAGAAATCGATCTTAACAGTGATTTGAACGAGCCATCTTGATATTTACGAACTATAGATTATAATATTATATTATGCAATACTTGCTGCAGTATAATATTTATTATTATCTATAGTGAGTAAATATCAAGTGCCCTCCCATTCCCACCCTGAACGATTTCTTATAGATGGTTTGATTCATTTTTGCGTGGGCGAATTCAATCTTCACTCGCCCACGCACAACGAGAACGGAGAAGGAGGGCAGCTCCAACTGGAAGGGAAGAAATCCTACAGCGGGTAAGGACTTCGCTTCTAAGGCGTCCAAGATCGTCAAGAAACGGAAGTATCGTCCATCACTGGATGAGGGATCGCCGCGACGCTGCTTGGCGGGAAAAATTGCGCGCGGGAAAACGAAGGGAGAGTGGCTATTGATCGCGCCATTTTTCCCGCCAAGAAGCGTCACGGCGATCCCTCATCCAGTGATGGACGATAGAAACATTCCGATTTGTTATTGTTACGTTAATAAATTTGTTGCATGACATGTTCACAGTTCATATTCATCGGCAACAACCGTGCGTGATTCCCTTCGCCAGATTATCGTGCTCTCCCTTCAGCAAAACTGGTGTAGGGGTGTCGGCCATTACGCGGGTCGATATTCTCCCGCACGATCAAATCGTGATTGGGGCAGGTCAACCGCGCCCTTTTGACCAACACTCTTCAAACTGTGAGGAACCAGGCAAAGCCAGGAAGCAAAGAGCCATCTTGATATTAACTCACTATAGATAATAATAAATATTATACTGCAACAAGTATTGCATAATATACTATTATGCAACAAGGTTTTACTTCTAAATGAGCAACCAATCCTATCAAAATGCTATATTCGCCAGGAGAATATTGAAAACGACGAAGAATTCGAACAAGTTGAAGAGGAGACAAAAAGTCGCAAAACGTTATCTTTGAAAGTTATCTTCCTCATCGATGAATATTTGCGCTACAGTCCTGTAGCATACTTTATCATACCGACATTATGACCCGAATATCATACCAAAATATGTAATCGATAGCCCCAAGGGGGCGAAGATATTTCAAAACAAAACGATGCCAATAGATTTTTGTCCACTACTGTAAATACATACAGATGACTGATTGGTCAGACTGAGGGTTGATACGAAGGAAGCTGTGCAGATTGCCAGAGGGAAGCTGCTGGAAAATCTGTTTTGTGCAGATCGGTTTTCACAGCTAAAACCAACTTCAACAAACATTCTTGAAAAAAAAGCATTGTTTCGTTTTAACAAAGCGATCTGGAGATTTTGTCACTTGTGCGAAAAAAGCTTCGGAAGTAAAGAGGCGCTAGATCACGGCTTGGTTCTCCATCCGGATGATGGAGCGTATTCTTATGATGGCCCGTATCCAAGGCTTATATCTTCTCCACCTGCGCATTCGAGTGAAGACCTCAGCCGAGCTTATAAACGGAAGACGGCACTGCTCGCTTACTATCACTAATTAAGATTAACTTTGGAAAGGCTATGATAAAAAATGGATTTTCTAACTTATTTCGAATTGGAATCATTCCGCGATGCAATTACCACGAAGAAAAACTGGCAATCACGAGAATAAAAAGGTTATTTGAAACAATATAAAACACAATACAACAACAAGTGGAAAATATTTAGGTGGAGTTTGTTATCAACGAAGCCGAAACAATGATGGACGTGGAGTACAGGAATAAGTATCATCTGGAGTGAATCGGCAAACATAAAAGTGAGTAATTTTAAGTTCCGCTCGCGCTAAATTCCACTCTTTTATTTGTATAAGGGTAGAATTTAGGGGATAAACACATCTGCCAAAACGAATTTCATTGTAACTAACTTTCGGGCCTCTCTCCCTCCCACACCTAGTAAAAGTGCGTAGTATCCCCCACCGAGGTGATGGTTTCCATAAATTATTAGCGTTCTTTAAGCAGTTATAAGCAGGAAGTTCCAAGAAATTATAAGGATTTTCAAGCTTCAAAAGGCAAGGATAGCCACCAGACATTTTTTAGGGTGTTTCGGAAAATTTTCTCCGATTTAGCTCTAAGCTTGCATGTAGGAGTTAATAATGGCGCTGAAAACGAAGCAACGGTTGGTCTGTTGGAATTTCGACCTTTACTCTAGACTATGGCTACCGCCATGCCATCCAATTAGGGAAATTGTTTCAGAAGCATGGCAACAATCGGGAAAGCCTCGCAAATTCGAAAAAGTTTCAAAAAAAAGGTTGACGTGGAAGTTGCAAGGGATTGTGCTCCATGTCTAGACTGTCATTAGGATGATCATGATGCCTGGGATGATTAATCGTGATCCCCGTAATTGTGGTGCGCGCCAAGCGCCAACCAGGTTTGGTTTTAAACTCGCCCCGCGCGCAACCGCTTTCTTGAAATCTAAGTTCAGAGGGGACGTAGGAATTATCTCTAAATTACATTAAAAAGAGCGCAAAAAGCTG
This sequence comes from Aplectana chamaeleonis, assembly GCA_029168955.1. NCBI lineage: Eukaryota > Metazoa > Nematoda > Chromadorea > Rhabditida > Cosmocercidae > Aplectana > Aplectana chamaeleonis. The sequence goes on from JAPDOI010000144.1 coordinate 713,250, forward strand.
GTATCGACGCACGAAATAGGTTTGGATTGGTTCCCTGATTTTCTAGAAAAATTTACGAAATCGCTCGATTTTGGTGTTAATCTCGTTTTTTCAGTTGGCGTTCACGATCTTGTTGGTACACTTAAAATTGAGCTAGGTAGCTCATTTTGGACAAGGGGGCTGGAAATGGATACAGGTCGCTCCTATACCAATTTGAACTTGATAGCTTAACTTTGAAGGTTACCTCAAAATCGTGGGTTTACATACTAGATTAGCCGTGGAGCACGAAAACTGCTTGGGCATGCTACGGCTGTGAAGGTCAGGTTGTGTGGGTGGATCTGCAGCCAATTAACACAGACTGTCGTAGGTAAGTACTGTACTTGTCAGGATTCGTACTCATGACACGTCATCGAACGATAATCAATATTATCGATTTTCGCGCTTTTCGGATAAAATGCGGCGAGTAGTAGTTATTGCTGATGGGATTGGGTCTCTTGGTTGGGAAGTTTTGCTGATCAGTCATTATCGATTAATACCAATCAGTAATATCGATTTTTCGCTTGTTGCACAATATGCCGCAATCATTTTTGATTGTTGATAGCCTAAAGTCACTTGCTTGGGAAAATCTTCTCATCAAGCAAAACCAAATATTAATGATCAATAATATCGATTTTTTATCTGTTCCACAAGATGCGGTGATGAGTAGTGTTTTTTCACGGTTGTGGGTCACAAGTTTCAAAAATTGTACTCATACGACAGTATCGTCTGTTAGAGGATTTACCTTTCCAAAATGGAAATCTTGGAGCAAAATTCAAGTCAGATAGGGAACTTTTGAGAAAAATATGTGAATCTTCTGAAAATTTAGCTTCCTGGCAAAAGTAAGGAAAAAGTGGCAATGCCACTTAGAAAAAAGTTTCAAAAATATCTTGAAATATCTTAAAAAATGATTTGGCGTGAATCAGCCTGAAGTAATGTAAAAGTTAGGAAATGAAGTGATCTAAATAAAAGTACGATTTGGCCAATCATAAACCAACTATTTAGAGGTAGTGACAGACGAAGGATCGGAATTGACAAGCTTCTCCGTTCAACTTATCAAAGCAAAATCAAGCGCGCAACGGAAACATTAAGGGGTATGGTATACTTCTTTGCTGTAATGAGCGACAGGCATGCAATCTAACACAAATCGCGGCGGGATCCGCATCGTAGGGAGCAATGGCAACGGTCGTCGCAGGAACAGATGTCGCATGTGGGTCGCAGCGACGTGTCGCGGAGGGCTGACATACTGCCAATGTGCCATAGCCTGTCGCTACCACTGTCGCTGTCGCTGTGCAATGCACTGCGACAGCGACAGAGTTAACGGGCGGAAAGCGGTCGCTGTCGCTGTGCAGACCGACGCGACCGTGTGTCGCAAAAGTATACCATACCCTTAAGATGTAATGAGGGATTCAGCACAGGTCAAGCTATGTGAACCCAACGCTCCAATCCATAGCGCGCCTGATTTTGCTTTTTAACGGAGAGGCTTGTAAAATCCGATCCCTCGTCTGTCACTAATTCTAAATAGATTGTCTATGAAATCGTACTTTTAGGTATTTCACTTCATTTCCTAGCTTTTTCATTACTTCAGGCTATTTTACGCCAAATCATTTTTTTAAGATATTTCAAGATATTTTTGAAACTTTTTTCACTTCTAAATGCCATTGCCAAAGGAAGCTTTGCCTTCTTCCCTTTGCCAGGAAGCTAAATTTACAGAAATTGGAGATTGTTTTCTGTTGTTCTAGTTTTGTTTTGTTAGTATAACATTGCAACAGCTTTGTGTTGCGTGTTTGTGGTTTTTGTTCAAAACATACGTTGTTTTAAACTGAAAAAAAAAGTTCTGACTTTTGCGTTGTTGGCTGTTTAAAATTGCTCCGCTTCCATATTTCCGGTGTTGCCACGTACCGTATAATAATATCTCAATGTTGTATATCAGTGATAAAATACATATAAGACGATTACGTACCACATGCATCCTGACCAAGAACAAGCAGCAGGCGCACGGTTGGTGACTGTTGGGGTGAATAAACGACTGTTCTCTCGAACAACTGACAACTGCTGTCTAGTAGACAACACAAAATGCTCAAAATCTGCTTGTAAGAATTTAGGAAGCGGAACTGGGCGAGGCAGGTGGCGAGTGACAGCAGGCATGAGCACTGATGCACCGAAGAATGGTGCGCAGGCCCCGACTCGTCTTTTACCAGTGGTCACCCTTTCATATACTTATGTCGAGTCGAGTCATCGAGTCTTGGTATCGACTGAAACAGTCGACTTCAAATCATTCGACTACTCGATTATACGAAATTTTGAAAAACCGAATTAGTCGAAAACTCAATAATTCGAAATTCCTGAAAATCGAGTTAGTCGAAAACTCGATTATTCGAGATTTTGAGAAAGATTATTCAAAATTTTGAAAAATCGACTTAGTCAAAAACTAGATTATTCGATAGACCCCAAAAGTCGAATAAATTCGACAGTCGACTGTTTCGAGTCAAAGAAATTATCCGTCAGCTAAACTGTTTCCATATACAGTTGCAGACCACGTACCTTATTTGCCGCCAGTTGTTATTTGCTCATAGTTCTCGAATGTTCTCGTACGGCTCCTGACCATCTTTTTCACTTATGCCGCATTGATTTACGCCAAAAATTCTCAATCCTCAGGTGTGAGCATACCGATAAACACATCAGAGAAAACAAGACGGTCGCGGTAGCCTGGATTTCACCTTGCTCGAGAAAAGAGGCATGCATGAGGCTTGAGTGCATTGGGACCAGCGGAACGTTGCAGTGCACTTGAAACTTTAGGTGTTCAAATTTGTTTTTAATGCTTGGCTTTATCCTCCTTCCTCTTAGAGAAAAGGTGGGAGATCCAGAAAACAAACAGCTTGTTTTGTGGCAACAGAAGCACAGCTTCGCAGATACGGAAGAGGGGCTGCACTCTCCGCCGAAGAAATAGGGCAAGAAGACGAAAAAGGCCATGAAGGCTAAAAAGACGGAGAAAACGGCTGAAGTCTAGCCGAAGAGGCTGAATATGATGACGGAGATTCCACTATGAGTTTGGATGATCTAGAAGTAGACTACGATTTGCCCTGGCTTATTATTGTTGAACCCAGCTCCGGCTTTTTCCATGGTTATCGTCTCCAAAGATGATTTCTGATTGTTCGTCCATTAAATGATCTCGTTAAACCGTATTTCTTTCCTATAGTGAAACTTGTTTGGTTTTCTGAAGCTTTTGGGATTTGCTCGATGGATATTGCTAATCGACATAATACATGAGTATTGGTTCCGGCCGTCTTACTGTGTGGAGAAGGCCTTTTTCATTGCCAGATACACTTTTAATCGATGTCTCAAAGCAATAGAATGTGGTATGCTCAAAACAGTCGAGATAAGGTGCTTCAGAAACTCAATTGTTGAAAATTGGAAGAATTGTGTTAATCGAAAACTTGACTATTCGATTATTCGAAAAATCGGGTCAATTCGACTAGTCGATTATTCGAAATTTTTAAAAATCGACTTTGTCGAAAACTCGATCATTCGAAATTTCCAAAAATGGACTTAGAGAACTCGACTATTTGAAAACTTTTCGAGTCGCCCAAGTATATCCCTTGACAAGAGTTGTGGAATACATCTGGCTCTGTATGTGGTTCGCTCCATCTTTTTGGACTTGACCGGATGGGTTTCACAACTACTTCGCTTCGCCATGCTCGACTTTCCATGAACGTCGGCATAGTTTTAGACCAGTAGTTGATGTTCTGGTGGGAATTCGCGTGGGGTTGATATTAATAGATGATCGGCTAACGTTTCGGCTGTATCGCCTTCTTGATAGCCTTTCGATAAGCCAAAAGTGAGAGGCCAAAAATGTAGACGAGGTCCGTACCATGACGGTAAGCAAACCTTCACACTAGAATGCGGGCCTTAGGCATCTTTCATAGTCCTCACCGCAAGCGCGGCACCCGCGTGACGCGCGGGAGGGGCGGTGAACTATGAAAGTTCTTACCGCGCGGCACGCGCGTGACGCGCGGTAAGAACTTTCATAGTCCATCAGCACCGCCATAGCGGCGCCGTCCACACCGCCGTGGCGGTTTTACCGTTTCAATTAATAACTGCTTCTCGATTTGAGTCCACTCCAACATAAATAATTCTGGGACTATCCTGCGCCACCGCATACGCAAATGCAAGCAAGGAATTTCTGTACAAGTCCCAGTTGAGGCCCGACTTTTACCCGCACCGACATGGCGGTGCCGCTGGAGATTTCATAGTGGCTTTCCGCGCGTGCCGCGCGGTGAGAAGTTTCATAGTCCACCGCTCATTCCGCGCGTCACGCGCGTGCCGCGCTTGCGGTGAGGACTATGAAAGATGACTTAACTCGCTTTAAACTTTGAAAACGACGGGACCGTTGAGACTTCGACCCAAAAATAGTTCTGCCCTAACAACCTCTAACGCACAGAAGAGGGGAAACACATAAAACGATTTATCGACAGAAAAATGATCATAATTTATGCAGAACGACATATATTACATACAACTGAGCAATGAGTTCAGATGGGGACATCGGTGGAAAAGCATCACATGGCACGTCGCCCCCTCTACCGTAAGTGAGCAGACAAAGATAGTGAATCTGCAGCGCATAGAGAGATATGTTGTGAGTAGAACGAAAAGCGAGACAATGACGGTTGGGCAGTGAAATGATGAGTAGTGGATTAGGGACAAAGAAAAAAGTGAATATGGCGCTCCCTGACTCGAGCAGAACAAGTATGTAGTAGCAATCTCTACGGTTGACTAACAGACCCGATATTACGGTTCATCTAGCCTTCCACTGTTTAGCTAAACTCAAGCAACAACGGATCAGTTTGAGCTAGGACCTATAGAAGGAACACATTTATTAAGAGGTGTTCGACGTGGGCAGACTCCACTCAACAACCACCTGGCGTGATGCCCAGTAATGACGGCGATATTGTCATGTCGGTGGCGATGTACAGACCGTGTTCAACTATTCGTACCGTCGGATTGATGATGTTCACTGGTAAGCCGCCAAGGCCACCTTGTGGAATATTGATAGCGAAACCTTTTTGAAGAGCGTCGTTCGCTAACTGAAAATTTTTCATTGTAGTTGAAAGGCCTCCTGGTTAATCCAGCGAAATTATTTTACCTTCTGGATGAGTTCCTTTCCAAGGTTTCCAAGATTGTCGAGAGCGTCCTGCGGTAGTCCCAAAGTACCTGCGCGATCGGTCAGTTTGAGATTTGTGATCTCAGCTGAACCTGTCAAACGATTTCCTCGCATTTGCGCCACCAGTACAATCGTGGATGCAATTGTAATTGTTCCAACCTGAAACTCCGGGAAAAGGTCAATCAAATATAGTTTTGTACACATCTTTCATGATCGTCAGTATACTTATTAGAAGTGGTCATAATGCTTATGGGAGCCAGCTAAATCCTTCCCATTCCATCACGAAACAAAAACGCAGCTGATTTCTGGGAAATCTCTAGTGACCTGTCGAATTCGACTATCACCAGCTGCGGAGAGGTGGGCCCGGCTCAAAATAAATGGTGAGAAGGAGGTTTCGACGAAAAAGCGACTGCGCCTTACTGTGATAATCGAAAACAGAGGCTCATTTGAATTAAACCAGAGCCTACGCAAGCGTGGATGGAGGGGGGGGGGACATGAACGACTTAGCATCCACTAAACGCGACGCGGCTTAATGATTGGGTAAGGACATCACTTGCAAAATATACATCAGCTCTTGCGTCAGTAAGTTGATAGCATTGTTCCGAGCAGCTGATTTGGCTCGATGTAAGGAATGTCGGCATGAAGTCATTGTAAGCATGGTCCATGGCAAGCAATATTTGAATCTCCTGTCTCGACATTGCCCACCACGCATTTCTACCTAATGCGCCCAATCGTTTTTTTTCTAGAAAGGATTTCATCCACATACCTTGTTGTTGGTCCCATCGATGTAGATGTCAGCGTCTGCAATCATGTCCAGCGTCAGCATGCCTAAACTTTGAACATACAGTCTCCAAAAAACTTGTTTTCTGAAGTTTCTGAAATCGAAGATCAGACAGGGTTCACAGAGATGTGTAAGTAGACATAGGGCAGTAGCATTGCTCAGCATAAAAACGCCATATCAAAATTCCAGGCGTCCTATATTCTCTGAGTAAATGTCACTACATACATATTGAACCGCCAAATTACTGCAATGGCTGGATGATAAAAGTGAAGAACTTGTTTGACAAGTCTGGGCCTATGGCCTCCACTGAAATGCAAAAGGCTCACCTCCTCGTGCTTGGCTGAGGATGACGGATGGCGCTCGAACAGTTCGGATTACAATGGCGATTTTCTGATTGGGATACTTCTCACGAACTGCAGGCAGGATGTCGCCGAAGCAGATGCCGAGATCGGCAAGACCACCGGCGTCCTGTCGCTTTCCACGACCTTTCTTCAAGAGTTTTTTGATCGTGGCTCGTCTCGATCGGCGATACGTCTTGAACACCTTCGACACCACCTTTCTTCTACGCCGTCGTTCGGCTTCTTCTTCGTCTAGCTGGAATGGAATGAGATCATATTGACAGTTTGGGAAAATCAAGTTGAAATAAATCCTACTTCGACTTCAGTGCCTTCTAACTCGTCGTCATCGTCATCACTACACGTCGTCTTCAGGAGCTCGCCAATCTTAGGCGTATTGGGACCGATGCGGAACTGCAAGAACTGTTTCCTGGAAATACATCTATCGATGCAGCTTTAGCACATCTTCTATGATTTCACTGTTCCTTTACGTCCTTATAGAACTATCATGAGAAATTCATACGGAACTGTCCGGACGCCCTGGTAGGGGTTATACTCATGTATAGAAATATCTATCTTCAACGTTCCGATCCGCAGAACGGGATTCGACATTTCGGTGTGCTCTTGACGGCGCTTGACTGCAGGAGCCTAATTCAGGAATGATTTTTCGCCGTCAGGCTGGGTTACCACATCCATTAGTATGCGTGCTCAATAACAATGGGCGTGCTGTCAGGCATGAGCCTACTCTTACTCAGCCTAGCAACGATAAAATCTAATACTGAACTCGGCTCAAATGATATCAGGAGCAAAACATAATATGTGCGACTGCCTTTTTGGTATAGCTTGCATAAGGCTCAAACTTCCCGCTTATTGCTCACACTATTTTGGGGTCAGTGGTTCTCCATCGGTTTGGAGCGAGAGAATTTATAATGCATCATAGATCGCGCTGGACTTGCATCCAAGCATTGAAAAAGGGCTGTGACAAAACGAACAGCATACGGAGACACTGCCGAGAAGTGTTTTATTTCAGTGCGTTGCTTCTGATATCCGCATACCATCAGCCTTCTAGTTTCGCGTCTGAAGTGTAATGCCTTCTGTAAAATCCGCAAACAAACCTATGCAACCAGTAGAACAGGGAGTTGATAGTGTAGTCGCTCAGAATGAACTCAGCCATGTGGTTGTCGTAAGCATAGGGGAAATGTACCGGAAAAGCACCGAACGGCGTTCCTAAAGAAAATAAGTCTAGAATGGAAGAGGTTCTGCATGTAATGTTCACCTCCTTGTGCGTTTGGACTGAATTCTCCAGTGAGATCAACAGTGAAATCATTTGACGTCGCATGAGTACCAAGCAGTTGTATACTAAGGTAGAGATCGTTGAGCTTGCTCTGAATAGTAGTTGATCTCACATGATAAATCGTGATTTTGAGAACGACGCAAAACCTGTGGTGCACTGTATTAAACTGCTGAAAGTAGGAATAAAAAACACCAACCATGTCAAGGCCGGCAGCAAGTTGCCTGAGGAAGGACATCGGGTCTTCTTGTGCGCCTGCAGCTGGGCATCTAGCGCACAAATCCGGCGTTGGCGGAACTAGCATAGGTGCTGGAGCGCCAGGAACCTGGAAAGATACATCCATCTCTCAATAATCAGAATCGAAGGGGTAGAAATTAAAAAGAAAAGAAATAAAGATGGGTCTCACAGGAGGAGGTGGAGCAAGGACCGGACCAGCACCAGGGCGGAATCCGACTCCGGCTGAGGGACGGAATTGGCCACCACCGCCCCCGCCAAGTTGCGGTGGTCCTTGTGGAAGGTAAAGAGATGGGCCTCCTCGATAGCCACCACCAGCACCTCTGCTAGTACGAACGATTTGTGCGACTGAGGTGGGTGAAGCCATGAGATTTGAGACGCGGTAAATATGCTGGAGTTGTGCCTGTCGCTTAGTTCGCGTCGTCACTGGCATGTAGACCTGGAGATTACTTTTGTAAGTTCACCCTCGAATACAATGGAGTCACACGCAATACTTCGCGTAGACCCGCAATCACACTCACCGTTCTCTCTTCGACACCATCTCTGAAGGAAACGGCGCGGTATCGTTTTGCAGTAGGAGCAGCTGCTACTCTATTACCAGGGATTTTTCTCAACGCTGCAGGCTGAAAAGAAAACAAGCACTAGAATTTCAATTCATGGAACTTTTAACACTATTTGAAGTGTAGTGCTTGACCAAATATTATACTGAAGTTAAATGCGAGCAATTCGAAGCACATGCAATTAAACTCATACCTTGTACTTGAGATTTGCATATTCTTTGAAGTTTTCAAATTAAGCAGAAAATACTTGTCTGGCAATCTTTATTTCGCATGTGCCTTGGGCAAGATTTTTACGAGCCGCTCGACACAATCCTTTTAGCAGGCGGTGCGTAACGCACGATGCCTTCAAATACCAGGTTGTTCAATAAGTTTTGTCGTTCGAACAGAGAGGGCGTTGTTACTAGCCCAAGTTTTTTTTGTTGGTACACGACACGTATGTGGCGTTTCATTTCAATCTGTCAATTCATTCTTTGTTTACAAGCCATTTAGTGTCACAGCGATGGAAAAAATTGAATTTCGTGCAATGATAAAATTCTTACTTTTGGAAGGTGTAGCACCAAAAGAAATTCACAAACGAATGTTCAAAGTGTATAATGATTGTTCACCTACAATTAGAACAGTAGAAAGATGGGTTGCTGAATTTAAACGTGGTCGTACAAGCCTTGAAGACGATCCATGTGAAAAAAAGTCCAAAAAGCGTATCAACACCAGAAATCATAGCCAAAATACAGGGTATGGTTTTGGAAGATCGTCGATTGACTGAGAGAGATCCACTAGAGGCTCTACACGTCTTATTAGGCAGTAGGAGCATATTTTTCTCAGGCAGTAGCAGGCCCGGAGCCCAACCGATCCCGCCCCTCACCGCCCACTGCGACTGAAACGCAGAGCAGTTGATATTCGAACTTGCGGTGCCCACATGCGTTGACTGAGGCGCGCATTTCGAAATCGGATGAATCAATTGAAACAAGGAAGAGCATCTGGGCTTCCTGCGATTTTTGAGCGGGATTCTCACTGTTTCTCTTGTAGGGCTTGATTGATTATTGATTTCCTCTGCTACATTTGCGCTCAATATTCGACCATCGTAGAATTCACTATAATCTTCATATTTGTGCAATATTTAGACTGTATTCAAAAAATAAACGTTAACATGACTTTTCTGAACGCAGTTTGCAAATATTCATGGAGGGAATGTTTCGGATTTATTTAATCATTTTGAAAAAATGATAAAAGCGGATCGCCCGAATATTTAAATTTATTTCAATGTATATTTAAATTTATATTTAAATTTTAATGTTTGGAATAAAATGCATACTTTCCATTGTTAGCTTTGAATCGTTCAACGAGATCATTAGAAGGACTCTGAGAAAGGGCGGTTGTTATGAATATCTAATAATTTCAGGGAAATAAACCTGATACTTGGAGAAAATCAGGTGAAATCAGAAGATTAATGGGTGAATTTGTGAGGGAAGTTGTGACGGAACCGAAATTCTAAGCAGGGGAAAGTGTATTAAGCTGAAAGATATTTCATAATCAGCAACAGCTTAGAAAAGGGACAATTTAAGGCACAGGACACTCAAAAAAATAATTTTTAGATTTTATGCTTATCTTGGAGAGAGTCACACGCTGATCACAGTGGTATCTCGAAAATCCTCCAAGACCCTCTTTGAACAGAGTCATGGCTCTTCAAAGATGCCTAGGTTTGGAGGGTGAAATTTCGTGGACGAGTTGTCTCAGGCCTGCATTTCTCTTCGTTCGCAATCGTTGCGCGAGAGCGAGTCAGGATAAGGAGATAGCCCAGCAATGGACTGAAGAACGACGAATTATTGAAATTCATCCATCTACCGATCCGCTATTGAGTCCGAAAATCTGTCAGGGGGTCGAGCCTATGGTGGTGAGCGAAGGGGTTCGGGCCTGTGGTGGTCGCTTATATCTCGCTTATTTGGAGGAATTGAGATCTCGCATTTGGCACGTGTTATACAGGAGGGGTCTTCTACACAAATACATGAAAATCTCATAATTCATATCTGAGGGTGTACTGTGCCTTTAAGGGTCACATAAATCCAAGGAAATTCAGTAGGGATGGGGAATTCGGTGAATGTGTGGAAATCGTTGGATTCTTCCTTGAAAAATCGATTAGCTTAAATGGGTGCGATAATCGATAAGCGAAGCGTCTGAACCACGTCGATGTATCGATTTTTGCAAGTGTGTTGCTAAAATCGGTTTATAGAAAGCGCCCGGGGCGCAACCATGTATGCTGTATGATGTACTGTGACGTCATCAGCCGACAGTTGCGCTCAGGGCGCTGCGTGAATCAATCTCGTCGGTAGCACCCGGAGCGCAACGCATGCGGCCTGGATCGCAACATATGTGGCCCGGAAATTGCCAAATTTGTGACCTTGAGAGCAACATGGGCGCGGCTCCGGGTGCATTCAGGGTGGGCTCAGGGCCTGCTTTCGTCAGAGTAAGTGAAATTTTGGGTTCCAGAAAGCTGTGTGCACAATGGGTGCCGCATTCGCTGACAATGGAACAGAAACACATTCGAATGCGACGTTCTCAGGAACATTTGGAGTGTTTTGAAAAGGATAAAGCGGATTTCGTGCGTCGATTAATCACTATGGAAGAGACTTGAATTTTTTTTGGATTTTTTTTTGGTTTTTTTTTAAGTGTATTAATGTTTAGGGCGATTATACTGAATAATAGAGTGTATTATGAACCATAAAATTGTATTTTCTTATCGAACAACAAAACTTATTGAACAATCTGGTAAATAAACTGTGGATATTTCTGAAGAGCTCTCCGTTCTAACAAACGCCCATTTGCCGGCGTCGATCACGGCGAAATATAACTGCTCATAACGATGTTCGGATGAAAAAGGCTATATGGCTCGAACTACGAAATGCAGCGCTCTTGGAAATTGCCTAGACCCTAACTTATGAGATCTCAACGATGAACCAATTTCGGGCTCGTTCGTGGCGCTTCATTATCATCACTCAGGAGATTCGAAACAGCTTGCGCACCACCAAAAGCACCGTAAACAGGCTGCGCTACACGACTTTTTCTTAATGCTTATTGCGCGCGCAGTCGTTTTCATGAACCGTCTTGCGCTCCACGAGACTGAAGCTTGCGCGCAGGCTCGATGAATTTCTGCAGTGAGAGAAGCCTGCGCGCAGCTACTTTCTGGCGGAAAAGGTTGCAAGCAGCGACCTTGGAAGCGGTGAACCCTTCATGTGCATTCTTGCCTCTGAATCGATCGACTTACACATCCTCGTCCAAACTCTTTTCCGACAACTTCTCTAATTCATCAATGCATGCATATCATCACTTTTCTGGGGTACTAAATGCAGCCAGTAATTACATGATTCATATGTCTTCCCTGACGTGGAAAAAATTCTCTAGGTCATATTCTGAATACTTCCCCCCTGATGTTCCATACCCGCAGCACATATTGTTATGTTGGTGATTCTTTTCCAAGAAAGCCATGTTAGATATCTGCTTTTACTGACCCTGATTCGCAACCATGTACCTTTAATTAAGGTTTCTCGGAATTCTCCAATTGAAAAGGTATTGATTGTTTTCAAGCATTTTTCACATTCCTCTGACTTTTCTTTCTGGCAAGGTGTGATACACATTGCATTCTAAAGCTCTTCTTCCCTTTATCTTAGGCTCTTTTTCGCATTCATGCAACTCGTTTTTGCTCAAGATTCGCATTTAATTAAATCCAGTGTGTGGTTTGAGAACTGATTGATTTTACATCCCAGGATGGTGACTTCCTGTCCTGATCACGAATCTGAGGTTTATTTGTACTCACCGCTATAGTACCGTTGTTAAGGAGTCAAAAAGCGATATTTTACACCCACCTTCAGAATACCACGAATCTTCGCTATGAAAACCGTAAAACCATAAACAGGGTAGACACAAAAACCAGCCGCGTTTTAATAAGTCCTGATTTTGCTTTCGCTGCTCGTTAACACTGCTCCCCCGTATTCCCCTTATATTGAAAATGTATACATATACGCCGCTGTTTGAACGAAGTCAGTAAACAATGAGCAGTAAAAAGGGTTACGAATTCTAACCCATGTATGCATGCATAAGGAAAACTGAGAGAAAATCGTCGTGGAATAAGACTCTAAATAAAATAAAATGTGAGTAAATAACAGGGATGGAGCGGAAAAAGGGAAGGCAAAGCAAGAGAAAGAGGGTACAATACGCCTGACGCCCACAAGGGCCTACTGGGTAGATATGCGTTGTCTATGTCATAGCGAGGATCACACATTCAGTATGAGGCAGCGTACATGTGTGGCGGGAGCGAGCGTTCCCGCTGTTGTGCGCTCCTCGACGCTCCTCAATGCTGGAGCAGCCCGTGCCCGCAAATTACCACAGGCAAACAACCCTTGCCTCGTGTTGATTCGATTGACAAGATTTGATCGGGTGATCATTCGCTCGAGTCGGCGCAGCGGCTAACAATTTTCCACGGTTTTCAACTTCCGTGGTGAAATTTCGGAAATCATGGGCAGTAGTTTTGGAGCAGGTTTAATGCCACCTGCTTTAGTGATGGAGCAGTAAGCTTGAAACTTGCTGCTTGATTCGTGGTGCTGGCGCGAACACGCGAGAGCGAGCGGGCGAGGGCGCGCGAGAAGGAGCGTTTGTGAGCGACTAGCGAATTGTGTGCCCACGATGAACATCGATTTTGCGTGATCGCACGCTCTCGCCACGTATGGGCGAAGCCTCAAACAGATGCTCGACATTATTTCTCACTAACAAGGAAATCATAACTAGAGCAAGATTGAACGGGAAAATGTAATATGTACTATATCTGATAATGTTCAAGTGTGTCATTACAAACAAGTCTGTGTATCTCGCCTCTAGTCCATGATCTCAAAGAGGGTGTTTAAAATCTTCTGAGCAGTAGCCCTGTAGAACGATCCGCAGTGAAATGTCGGTTGATAACCGACCACAGTGAACATAATCGGGTCATTAGCCGCACATAAATCTTGAACTATCCTGAGTGATGAGTGAGCAAAGCCGCTAATTATCATAGCCACAGCGCTACTTCTATTTCTGACAGCGGTATCGTTCATTTGTCACTTGAACCCTAAATGGCCATCACAACCCCTGCCGCTCCGCCATGGAGCCACTGCTGAGTCATTCATAACCTACAGGAGGAGGAGGAGGGGCGGAAAAACATCCATAGTCACTTCTTCAAAAGAGCGGACCACCCTAGCAAGGAGGGCGGTGAGGAGCACGAATATCTTCTAGGGTAAAGAGTGAGCAGAACTGTGACACGGTAATAGCTGCGTGCCACAATAGCAGGTCAAACAACAGGGTAGTGGGATGGAACATTCTTGGCGTTACGCGAAAATCGATGCGGGGAGAACACACGGAAGAACCGACAACCTTCTACTCCTAAGCTTTGCGGTTTTTCTTTGTAGCTATTCACCAGCTATCAAGTTTACACCGAAATCGTTTGCGAGTCATTGTACTTGTCATCACGATGTGTACTGTATACTAGAAGAGAAAATGGAGTTCCTTATCGTATTCTGCTAATCGTTCATAGGAAAGCTGATCGCTAAGCGCAATTTTCTGCAGTTGATGCAAGTGAGATCACAGTTTCCGGATCCGACCTATGTTGCACGGAAGATGATTCCTCGCCTTGTGTTTTGAGGCATCTTATCACATTTTCCAAAAGTTCTGAGAAGCAGTAAGAAAATACACAGAATACATTCGTGGCAAAGGAATGTTTTCAAGAGAGGCGTGTTACCTTCCGGTGGCGATTTGGAAAATCATGTTGTTGTAGCCGTAGTTCTGTTAGAGTATATAAATGAACCGTGCTTAAAATTGGCTAAATGGGTGCGGGGATTCCAAAATATGGTTTTTTTGTGGCTTCACGAAAAGGTAAGGGTACATCAGGAAGTTTTAGGGGCGTTCAGAAAAATTTTTCTTGGATTCGGCTCAAAACTTTCGAGTGGGGGTTATTTAGGCGCTGAACCCGAATCTGGGGTCTACATATTCCTCGCCAGATTAAGGGTGTGGTTACTAAGGTATTGTTGGTTACGGTAGGCATAATGCCTTTTAAATGGCGACACCCACCTTAAAATTTTGAAAATCGAAATTCGTGTTCAGCGTCCCAAATAACACCCACAGTGAAAATTCGAGTCAAATCTGAGACTTTGACCAAGCTAGCGTATACCCAACGTATAACCCCCGTAACTTATCGAAAATCGATAAACGGGTTGCAGATTCATGTTAAGCAGCCCCTACATATATAAACTGTTTCTGTTCAAGTGAACTCCTGTTTTCCATTATCACAGCGCGGAGCGGAGGCTTTTTCGTCGGAAGTTCCTAATCACTAGTTATATTTCACCAAGGCCCACCGCTCCGCTGCTGATGATAATCGAAATCGACACATCACTAGGGATCCACCAGAGCTTACAAGTTTTGAGGCGATTTGTTCGTAGGATTCTCAAAATCGTCAAAAGTCGAGTTTGGCCAGCGAAATTTCACACCATTTTGAAGCTCTGGACATAATTAACGGAATTATTGAAATAATGACAAATGAGCCTCAGATTCGTGATAAGCACCCAAAACAATCTCCAGAAACATGTCCTAAGCTCAATCCGAGACAATGTTTTGAACGTCCTAAAAATTGTCATCCGTATACCCCTTTTCTATTGGCAAAGCTATGGAAATGACCACTTTTCGAAATCTTCTGTGAATCTCTGAGGCATTTAGCCGGCATGAAATGTTGGAGCACTGTCCTCCACCTAAAACACTTTAAATTGGCATCTCGAAACCACATCTTATGTGTGCAACCCTCCCTTGTTAGTCACAAGTCACTAGTTCTTTGTTCCTCGACCATTACGTACCTGGCTGGTATGGTAAACCTTCTGTTGTATTCCTCTTGCTACTGGTTTCTCGTTGTATGCTGTCTGAGGGATCTCTGGTCGTCCGCCCGCACCTGATGTAGGTGCAGGAGCCAGCTGAGGTGCGGGATTTGGGAGTTGAGGGGCAGGTGCGGAGGCTATCGCTGACTGAGGAGCTGAGAGTGATGGAGTACGACCCTTACATTGGGTTTGGCACTGAAAAAAATGAGTTTTGGGCGATTGCACATCTGTCATGAGAAACTCTTCAATGTAAAAGCTCACATATTGAGCGCTAGGTGTGGCTCCTGCTCCGCCCAGAGCGAGAGCTCCGCCGAACATGCTGAGCATTTGAGAGACAGCAATGGATTGTGGTAGGCCGGCCAGACGACTGTTAAGCTTCTCGTTGATGATCGTCGGCAGTTGGCCGCACAGCTGACCCGGAATCATTTCGCGCACTTGGCTGGAGATTCTTTGCTGAAAATGGCAAAGATTTATGCGGGACGCGTACTAGAAACAAACGCACCCTTATCCCTGCAGGTCCCCTAACCTACCCTGAACTGCGAATTGATGATGTCTCCAATGAGGCCGCCATTCTCGATGTACGCATCTGCGTATCCGATTTGTACGTTGCACGACAGCATCCTCACATATGGTCCGCTGGGTCCACGTTCCACAGCCATGTCCACGGTTATAGTTACCTAATTCATATCAGTTTGTAACAAACTTCGCATGAGTCGTCAAAGATTTCAGACAAAATACCTGATGGATATTCATCTGTATGATGCCAGTTAGAGCAATAGGTAGGAGCACAACAATCTGTCCACCCAAGTTACCAGTGATTCTGAAAAATACGACTACTTTGCAAGGACCTTTTCCTTGTCAAAAAACTCACCCTATATCTACATTCTGGACCTGGAGAACTAGTCGATTTGGAGGAGCAGGATAGAGTACGACTCGTTGTGGACAGCGATATCGGGACACGTATAGGTTGTAGATTTGAATGCATCCGTTCACCTGAAAACAACAAATCGAGATCTAAGCAATGAAATGCTCAAGAACTTCTGAGCTCGACACTTTTGCCCCGAAATCAGACATATCTTCGTGACCTTCATTATGTCGACTCGGACAACACTACTAGTTTATGTTCTTCATTAGGGACGAGTCATGGTGCACTTGGAGTCAGTCAAACAAATGATTACTCGGGAATTTCGAAATTACGACTTTTTAGAATTCTTGGCTCCAAAGTATATGATTTATCCGTGGGCTCAAAGTTTACTTTGAACCTTGGCGTGCGTGTGCGGAGCGAGAGGGGACATAGCGATAGATTGTGGAAGAGAAGGAGAAATGGCATATGCTAGCAGACGCATGGAACCAGAAAATTTGGGCTGTGGCTGGGTACTCTATTCGTATCGAGTACATCGATGGAGAATTCAAAGAAGCAATAAAAATTCTTCTTCGTCTCCGCCGCGCGTAGCCTTCCAACACTGCTCGCGAAAAAACTCGGAAAGTGTCTACCTCTTAGAGTTCTCCATTGATGGACTGAAGCAGATTATACTCTATGCTCCGGTTGAAGCCTAGTTTTGACTGCATCGCTGCTATTTTTCATCGCAGCGATTTTGCACCCGCTGCTGCTGCAGCAATGTAGCAGCGGCAGCGATTCTGTTCATAGTGCATAGGCCCACGGATGATAGAAAAAATTCAATCAATCAGTGAAATTAATGGCTGGTATTCACCAATAACGCGTTTCGACTCGAAAGCACTGATCTTGTCGTGTGAAAGGGTCAACGGTCATTAGACGAAACGTGTCATTCGCTGACAATCGCTCCATCGCTGTCATTTTGGCCGCGATGGAGCGATGGTCAGCGACCATTGAGAATCGCTCTTCAAGCAGCGATGCAGTAAAACATAGGATTTCGTCGCCGCGACCCAGCGATGTAGGACGTTTGCCACGAAACGATCACTATTGGAGCGGCTTTACTTTACGCGCGATGAAAAAAGAACAGTTGTCCCTAGCATGGCCGCAGCGACCACCTGCAGTCAAAACTAGGCTTCAGGTCGCCTGTCGCAGCTGTGCAATCATTGTGGCGACTTCGAAAGGGCTTTTTTCACGTAGGCGCGATGACGAACGACTTCACTCCTGTTTCAAACGCAAAGACCGCGCAAGAACCTTTCGCAAGTTATGGGCGACGATATATGGTGCAGCAAAATATGTAGCAATTGAAAAGTGCGCCGCCGTCCGACATCGGGCTGCAAAAATTGTATGAAAAGGGCTTGAAGGCAGGGTTCATGATGAAGATGGTTCTCCAGTTTTCATCGGAAATTAAATGTATCGGTGTCCATACTGACATTAATTACGAAAGAACTGGCTAGAAACGAGCAATACGTTGTCCTGTTTGGTCCGCAAAAATGCATTTGCTATGCCCTACACGTCCTCTTCCTTGTTGGCCGTTGAGGAAGTGGGAGGGGTGGGCATAGGACAGCAAGGGTTGTACAGGGCTTTTATACATATTTTGTTTTTAGCCCTTCTCTGAGAGAACCCGCCACGTCAGTGCAGGTAAAGAACCGCGACCCTCGACTGTGCCGCGATAGTTCCGCGATAGTACCGCAGTGGCTCCTTAAATCAGGCGTTTCTGTTGCCGTGTCTTGAACCTCGACCTCGCTTCGACAGTACCGCAGCGCCTCCGCGTCAAAACCGCGCAGGCTCTGCGAGAATGCAGCAGCGAACCCGCGTGGTGTACGATGTACAAAGGGAATACGAAATATGTGGTAATACGAAATTATCGCCGGTTCAACGACTCAAGTTTGAAGTGCATTTCGTATTCCCTTTGTTGCGCAATCGGCGGTAACCTCTGTCCCTATCAGACAGAGAACGTTACGTAGTATTTGCCCTTAGCCCCCCCCCTAGTTGTATTATAATCCTTGAATAACTTCATATCGGATACTCTTCCGGAGCCGCTGCGGCACTATCGCGGAGCCGAAGCGGCTGCCGAATCGCCGCTACGACTCCGCGGTAGTCCCGCCACGGCTACGCGATAGTGCCGCCTTGGTGCCTGTAGGCGCCAAAGCGACACTATCGCGGAGCCGCAGCGGCAATTTCTCTCTGAGTTTTTCCGCCATTATTGTTGCAATAAACACCGTTACATTCGATTTCCGGTGAGAACTCGAAGACAGATTTCATCGCTAACACTGCCTCTAAGAAGAAGCATTGTCCAGAGAATGGAGCAGAGCAAAAGCTCGAAACGCATATGCCAACATGGACAACCGAAAGGTCGAAGAGGAAAATGGAAAAAAGGGGGAAATATGAGAAGCTCGCAATTAATTGAAGGATTTTCTGAGTTTTTCGGTAATCTCTCCCCCAAACAGCCGAAAATGGATATTTTCGAGAACAAAATCCAGACGGGTATTTCCGCTTATCCCTAGTAGTTAATGGTGCAGAGGGATTGGGGTTGTACGAGAGGTACAGTCAGCACGGATCGCAATGACCATTTTGGTTCCCACTCGACGGTGTAGTTTGCGCTGTCTCGAACTTAGTGCACAACAAATGTTATAGCATACCTGCACTGAAACTGGGCCAGCGCGAACTACATCTTTAGAAGGGCTCCAGAACGGTCGGTGCTATCCCTGTCGACTGTTTTTCCAGGGGCAGGATGCATCAACGCGCCGGGTAGGGGCAGGGCAGTCGGCAACTTTGACGATCGCAGTGCGAGGGCAGTAGATCATCTAATCAATCGTGCCCAAGAAGTGTTTCTCTAGCTGCCCCAGCCTCCTAGCTGGGGCAGCAGGGGCACGATTGATCTTGTGGTTTACGGAGATTTTCAAGAGCGCAGACTGCCCTGCCCCTGCCCCAACACGGTCTATTGATGCATTCGGCCCTATGGTGTTCGATCAGCAGAAGGATCAGCTTCTTCTCGCTGCAAAGTTTCCAAATCTTGCACGCTAGAGATTAACCACATCTCACGAACAATTGAGAAGAAAAACCTGTTCTGAGCGCTCAAGTGTTTCAATGGCATTTTTCACTGATAAGAAATGTTTGGATTGATATAGAACGCCACACCTTCGCAATCTGTACCCTTAAAAGTCGATAAACCCGCAAAAAATAGTCATTGGACGGGGGAAGAAATTTTGAAAATTTTTTAACGTTGTGAGACAGAATATTCACGGATGTTAAATTGCAATCAGGAAAACTAGTTTTCTGCTCCAGAAATCATTCCATTGACATTGTTCAAATATTTGCACTCATAGGACGTTATTGTGGTGATCTAGTTCCCAGAGTTCTGAAAGTTGTGGATCATTCTACTGTTAGGTACGGGGAAAAATAGCTTGACATAGGTTTTATCGATATAGTCCAATTGACTCCGAATCGAAATTAACATACCAATGGCTAGAAAATGCACAAGCAATTGAATCGGTATCAATTCACGCACCTGTGGAATGTTCTGAGAGATCGGCGGGATTCGTGCTTTCTTGATTTCCTGGTTCAGCAGTTCCCCAATGAGCCCGCTGGCATACTGGAAAGCCCGTTGGTTGAGACGGGCTCGAATGCCAGGGTAACCGCGTACGCCCTGCAGTAGCACCGGATTGAAGTCGACACCGCCGCCACCGCAACCACCGGCACCGCATCTGAAATTGTATCGAATTCTCTCCATAGATTCTTAAAATGAGGTAGGAACAGAGTAGTAAGCGCACACTCCACCGCCACCAATGGCTGGTCCAATAGCGTTGCCTCCGACAATTCCACTTCCTACTGGTCCACGGTAGCCTCCGCCTCCCACTGGCCCTGGATGGTAGCCTCCTCCTCCGCCTCCCCCGCCGGCTAGGACAAATCCCACCAGCGCCGTGAACAGTACTGCCTGGAAAAAATATGACCTCTTCAACCTCATTTCAACACAATTTCAGTATTTTTTCCATCTCGGCTTCGCTTCAAAAATGGCCAATTGATAAGTACAGTTGACCGCAATGTTAAAAGGACATGGTGCGGTTGCGGACTCGCAGTAAAACTACGGTAGAATTAGGCACTTTGCCACATTTCGTCATCGATCGGCGCCACAGCTGATATTCTCGTGAGCAGAGAGACGACGGATAGCGCCGATCTATGACGAAATCTGGCAAAGTGCCAGATTCTACCGTAGTTTTAGTGCAAGTCCGCAACCGCACCATGTCCTTTTAACATTGCGGTCAACTGTACCAGTGGTACAATGAGATCGAGGCAAATGGAAGCAGCCCCACAAGTTGTGTCTTATGTGCTGTACGTGTCGGAGGTGTGCCTCAAGGGGGGGGGGGGGCGAGGTTTTCTTTGTTGTCAAATTTTTTTTCCTCTGAGCAATGCGCTGGCCACCGTGTTGCTAGAATTACGAAAAAAGTCCGAAATTTGCGCTGAAATGACTGGTTCAATGGGTTATACCGAAGTTCGATGGTTATAATATACTAAGCCGTTACTGGTAAGTCTTACACTATTTTAGTCTAGATGCAGAGGGGAAGTGAGACCACGGCTTTCACATGTATAAATACTTCTGGCTCATATTCTCAATTTCTCCACCACCTCAGCTCTACTTGGAGGGAAAATATTCGCATCAGCTGATAACGCCAGCAAGAAGAGTTAGTGCGAACACCGTCTTTAACTTGATTGTCCTCCACAAAAGGTCGAATATCAGTTTTCGCCAAGCATGCTAACGAGGAAGAAAAAAATCCGGGAGGTTTTCTCCGTGGAAAGCTACTGCCTCGCAATGCGCTATTTTTGTTGCTTTGCATCAGGGTGGTTGCTCGATTGAAAGATACTTTCATTTAGCGAACCTACCACGGTGTCGTGCGCCACCGACGCGGCGGGAAGGAAGTGACATTGCATGCTCGATGCTGCATTGTGATGCAGATATAACGGCGGAATTTTAATAGCCTGACTTCTAGCAAGCCTCCAACGCGGCGCTGAGGCCGCATTCATACTTCCCGCCACCGCGGCGCTTACTCCATATGAGCTGTGAGCGGGATAAATAAGCATAAACTAAATAAAGTCAGGATAATACTTCCCTCGACCAGCAACATCGACAGTAAACTCTGACACCATAGTAGTGGGCTGCGCGATCGAGTCTCACAGGCTGCGTGCGGTCGCGCCACGTTCTTCTACTTATTGCACTAGATAGCTAGGATAAATAAGACCGCACGCAGTCAGCGAGGCTCGATCTCGTAGCCCACCACGGCTGTGTAAGTGTTTACATATCAGACATATAGACTTTCGGCCGATATTGATGGAAAAGATTGCGTGGCGTCGTCCCCACTAGAAGTATAATCACAGCCTAATAAATGCAAATACGACGCACAGAGTAGTACGAACAAATCCTAAGGCCATGTTTATTCTCGCACAACGAGCGACGTCATACAGCGTTCATCATTTATAGGATCGACCCAAAATCAATATAAATCATATGCGCTGCCACTGTGGAGCGTCGCGGCATGTATCTACCACCCGTGTCAAAATTGCAGGAAGCCGCGACGCATGCTTATTGAACGGAATCCCGTAACGTTGCTGCGTTGCGGCTTCCTAAAAATGGCACGAAGCGTACTACTGCGGTGTCGCGTCGGCTAAAATTTTCACTATGATACTGTATCATCCGTTCCGTTCAATAAACCAGCTATTGGGCGCCGAATCACTCAATCTACAGCCCTCAACCTCTGTTTTTCCTGGGCCACTTCTCCTCCTATGCGGCGTAGCGGCTTCCTAATTGAGTGCCACGGACCGTAGGCTATCTAAACCACTCAAACAAAGGTACATATAGATTCTTCAATTCACGAATGGCACTCATCCCATACATTTTTTGCATTGACCAAGAACGGCAGGTTTGACTTCAGCAAACACGGATTATGAAAAAACATAAATGAATAATCTTGCCATACCTCCTTAATAACCATGCCAGTAAGGCTCGATGTTCTGACCTGAAAAGACCACCACCTCAGATTGCTGAATAATCCTTAGGTCGCATAGCGTAAATCGAAACAGAGGTAAACAACCGATGAAATTTGAAAAATCGCAGCAATCCAATTGAAAGAAGGAGGAGAGGACGAAAATATGATATTCAAGACCTGAAATCTACCTCATGGCCAAATATTCTGCTCATCCAAACTTTTTTTTTGAAAGTTAGGCTGACTGACCATAAATTAGCCTAATGACGGTGTTCACGTTCGCCAGACTCCCATAAAGATAGGGTAAAATGACCAAACCACCACTAATCATACAATCCCACCAGCTCTAATAATTAGCCCTTCTCGAAAAATCTTTGCCAGAGCGAGTTTCCTTGTCGTCACAACTGGATTTGTCGAGGTCGTTGCACATTGCTGAGAAAGAAAATGATGCCAGTATGAGTTCAGAATCTACTGTTTGTAACAGTTTGGTTTGCCAAAGGAAAGCTGGTAATTTGACAAAATGCTGGAGAAGTCCATCTTATGGCCAAATGTTACTCTAGTCTAGGAAAAGGTTTCGAATCAGCATGATGGCAAAAACACTAAACCAGAATTGAGGAAAGAGATTGCATTTGTGACTTAAGACTTAAGTTAGAGTGAAACCAGAAGTCAACAACTTTTCGCCGCCGTTTATGTATTTCTGGTCCACAAGAAATTTGATCTTGAAATCTCATTTTCATAATCTCTTGAGCGAAATTGATTGCAAGGTAGACCTTAATTGGTTTCAATTCTTAAAGAGGCCAACTAAATTCAATGATCAGTGAGCAAAACAAAGTTATTTTTCCATGAACCCTGACAGAAGAGAAACATAGTAGGGGTGTCGAACTCAAAAACCATGCACACCCTTGTTTTCTGCGCCAACGCTAGAAAGATGGAAACCCATGAAGCTTACCTAGTATTTTAGTCATACAAATATTGTCATAGGCAGAAAAGAGAGAGAGCGGCAATAGATATGAAAAATTGTTGATTAAAATAAAAATGAAAGGATATCAGGAAGCAGAATATGGCGAGAAACTTCCTAACTGAGACTTTGAGAAGACTTTCGAAACGAAGGAACCTCAGTCAACTAATTAGCCTTTGCTCAATCCATCGTGGAAAGGTCGTCCTTATGAAACTTCGTTATTAGTTCCGTCCCAGGAAAACCTCTAATATGGGTTCAGCAGCCGAAGCGAAGAGTGTTAAACGTTCATCGAGGAGAACACACGATAGCAGGCAATCTAGGCGACAATTTAAAAAAACGTAGGTAATCATTAAAACCTCCTCTGACAAAAAAATCGACAACTTCAACATTAGTTAGATCTATTCGATAGGGATACACTGCAGTAGAATAGAAATTTTTGTTAATCAACCAAGAATGCTGTTTATCTCTCCGTCTGTCTCCGTCTGCTTCTCCTTCTCTGTCTCTCTGCCCCTCAGTCTCTGTCTTCCTCTTCCCCTCTCTCTGTCACTCCTGACTTTCCTCGCTATTGCTCTCGCTCTCCTCTGCTCTCTCTCTCTTGCTCTCGCACTATTTCTCTCTCTCACTGTCTCTCGCTGTCGCTCTCGCTATCCCTTTCTCGCTCTTTCTCTGAGCAAAGCACCTACTTCGCAGAGTTGAGCAGACCCTTGTGCCAGACAAGTGTCTGCTGAAGCTACTTCGAGATCCCTCCGAATTCTGTACTTAGGTCAGAATTTTTCAAATCTCTCTCAAGAAATTACGATTTTTGGGGCGGAAAATTTTGAGAGCTCGTTCTCCTGTGTATGTTGTCCTACGACAGAACGGCCCCTTGACCGCGCTTAATCGCAATGTGTTCGTTGAAAAGATTTGTATATGTCTTTTCACTCCTAATACCTAACTATAAAACCGTTGCAAAGCTTGATAGGTATTAAAGGCATCGTTCGCGCTGGAAACCACTTTCCATTTCATACTCATTTTCGTGAATGAGCCTGGTAGACCACAACGGTAAATTTCGGCGCTTCAAAAACTTAAGGGTATCAGGTTGGAAGGGGTTAAAAATTAGGATCCTCCCCCAGTTTCCACCAGTCAACCAGCATTTTTTCAAAGAATGTTGGTGCGACCGTCAAACAACATGAAAAACAGTACGGCACTAAGTCTACATGCAGAAAAACTTGGAAAACGACAGTGACGAGGCCTCCGAAGGCAGAATAACTTCAAAAACGATTTTGGCGCAAAACCTAAATTCAATTTTATAGTGTTTTCAGACTGACTTTTCTTTGCAAATGAAAGTTTCTCGTGGGCCCTTACGACATTTTCCTTCACTATAGGGGCAAAGCTACAAAAAAAAACAAGAACAAATACTATACAATTTACTGCGCGTACGATGTCTTTAAAGGCACAGTCCAAGCTCAGTGGCGAAATCTGAGATTTCAACATAATTGTGAGGTAGACCTAGCCCATATAACATTTGCCAAGTGCGAGCTCTCAATTCCTCCGAATAAGCGAGATATAGGAGAAAGCCACCCTGGAGCTCCCACATCCGGAAGCCACTTTGGCACGCCCCTTTCACGATCTTTCGAGCTCAACAGTGGCGAGATGAGCGATGATTCCCGATCAGTAGCTATGTTCTCTCCTTTAATCTCAGCCTATCCATTCAGGTCGGCTAGCATACCATACATCGGTTGCAAATGATGGAAGCTACAAGCCACGGACAACTCGTCCACCATGCTGTCGTAGGTCAATTTTTGAGGGGCCGCAACCACGTTCCTAGAGGGTCTTGTACGATTTCAGAGGAATTATTGGAATCAGCGTGGGGGCGTTTTTTAATATAGACAGAAAAACAGAAAAAGATTTCGAGGTTGGACTGTGCTTTTAAGACAGGGCTCGGCCGGCAAGAGTTTTTGTTCGAGTCGCAAAAACTTTTTTTTCTGTCTGTGAGTTCTGGGCCTCGTTTTTGAAGGCAGCATACACGCTTAAATTTGATATCAATTTTATGCAATTACTCGAAGGTATGAAGCTGTTAGTATTGAGAAATGAGCGGAAAATGAAGAAGTCCGAAAATTTTTAATTGGAATGAAGTTTCGTGAAATGCACGACAAGATAGAAGTTGCCACAGTTAATACAGTTCTTTCTGTATTGGTCCGGAAGTGGACGAGTTATACCCCATTGGCTGAAGTAGCGAAGCTGGCGACAAATTGGTGGGATAACGACGCTGATACACTCGAACGGCCTGTACTGGAACGCCTACGCCCTCAGAAGCGTAAAGATTAGCCAAAAGGACCGTAATCTGGAATTGAATATTTGTATCGAGGGGCGGAGTCTGTCCTTGTGGGCGGAGAAAGAATGATTTGGTGACTTAGTATGGCTGAAATGTTGTCATTTTCACTCATTTTTGACGCTTGCGACTTCGTGAGGGTTCTGCTAGAGCCCGCATGGTCCCACTAACGTAGCGATTTCAACAACTTTTGCGAGCGGGTATGCTGCCTTTGAATGCTTCGCAGGGTCAAGCGGGACCTTGGCCCAGACTTCGCCGATGCGACTCCAAGATCCCCCAAATTCCGTTTTAGGTCAGAATTTTTGAGATCCCCTACAGAAAGTTTCGATTCTGGCCCGGAGGATTTTCAGAGCTCGCTCTCACGTATCCGTTGTCCTACGAGAGAACGTCCGCTTGACCGCGGTCCATCGCAATGAGTTTGGTAAGAACGAATTGTATGTATTTTACTCTAAATACCTAACAATAAAACTGCTGCAAAGCCCTATAGGTATCAAGGTGGACACACTTGACAACAGTTCGGGTTGGGAAAACTTTGGGAAAACTAAGGAAACTTTTAACTGGTCTGCAAATGTTGTGAGACCTGGGCCGTGGTTTTGACAATGAGGATACCCCGCCCAATAGCTTATTCGAGGCCAAAGTCGTCTAAGAAGCTGCATCTTGAGTATTCCTGGAGATTGTTCTCTAATTAGTGAGGGGGACCACTTAAAAGTTTTCTTTTGCAAGTCAGTTAGGATAATACTGATTTTGTCCCACATTACACAGAATAACGAAGAAAGCTCTTTTCGCACCTGATTGCTGGAATACCCAACGAAAGAAAAACTAGATGTTTTTTTTGTAATTAAGAATGGAACCGAGTTTGCAAAAGCCACATTTCGCTCAAAGGAGGGAATTGAAGAATGGTCGTGAGATGCTGCATTGCGCTCATTCTTTGTAGTGCCCCATCGTTCTTCTAGCCACACTCGAGTCAGTACAGAGCCTGGACAATATTTTCTGCAGGTAATTTTGCCTCTAACGGACTACAATGTAGCACGACACAATCACAGATCATGGCAGAAGATGACTAGTTCAAGCATTTCGCTCAGAAACTTGTTTTGGGCAGCAAGCGTCACGGGGAGAAATATTCAGAAATGTTCCCGATGAAATCACAGCAGGGTGCTAGACCTTCTTCCCTTTTCTGCATAATACACAACAACACAACCCCCCCCCACCAGTTTTTTCACATGACAAAAACTGGCATTGGGAATCAATCGCGCTCCGCTCTTGAAAATGTAATAAACACTTTGTTACGTGAGGAGGTAAATGAGTACCTTAGGCAAATGAGCATGGCACGCTGATGACGAGATAGAGAGAGTCTGATGAAAACCTGATTCAAATGTCGGGAATTTCATGGTGGTGAACGAGTTTTCTGTCTTTGAAAGAACTATGACCAAGATGCGGACTCCACTTGGCAACGGGTTAGCTTCCCTACATCGTGCCTAAGAACTCGAAGTCGCTCGGATCTTCGATATTGACGAGAATAGAACTGACAGCGAAATGTTTGACAGTTTCGAGAAGCAGAAGTTTCTCTCAAAGACAACACTGCGTGGTTAATATATCTGCGTTAGGATCATTTAGAGGCAGAAAGCACGAATAAAAATTTCATTGTTTTTTTTCTGCGAAGAATTAGAGGTTGGGCAGTGAAAAAAAGGATAATTGGACAAGAAACCTGGTCATATCCTCCAAAAACTATCCGAAAGGCACAGTCCAACGTCGGAATCGTTTTTCTGATTTTCTGCTAACCTTGAAAACGGTCCCGCTGTGATTGCAGTGACGTCTTTGGAATCGTAAAAGACCCCCGGGAACGGGACTAGGGCCCCTAGAAAATTGAGCTGCGGAAGCATGGTGGACGAGTTGTCCAAGGCTTTCAACTCCTGTCTTTTGCAGCCGATTTCTGCGAGCTGATCTAAATAAAGGGAGAGACTGAGAGTGAAGGGAAGAACGGAGCTATTGATTGGAAACCATCGCTCATCTCGCCACTGTTGGGCTCGAAAGATCGTAAAAGTGGTGTGCCAAAGTGGCTTCCTGATGTGGGCGCCTGAGGGTGGCTTCCTCCTATATCTCGCTTACTGGGAGGAATCGAGAGCTTGAACTTGGCAGGTGTTATATAGGAAGGGTCCACTTCACAATTATGTGGAAATCTCAGATTTCGTTCCTGAGCATGGACTGTACTCTTAAAGGCACAGTCCATCTTCAGGGACACAATCTAAGATTTCCACTTAGTTGTGAAGTGGATCCATCCTATATAACACCTTCCAGGTGCGAGCTCTCAAATCCTGCGGATAAGCGAGATAAAGGAGGAAGCCACTCTGGGGCGCCCACCTCGAGAAGCCACTTTGGCACGCCCCTTTTACGATTTTCCGAGCTCAACGGTAGCTAAATGAGCGTTGGTTTCCCATCAAGAGCCCCGTTTTTTCTCCGTTATCAGCCTCTCTATCCATTCAGGCAAACGTTGGTTGCAAATGACGAAGCCTCGGACAACTCTTCCACCATGCTTTCGCCGCGCAAATCGGGAGGGGCCATTACTCCGCTCCCAGGGGGTCTTGTACGATTCCAGAGACATCATTGAAAGACATCAGCGTGGCACGGTTTCCAAGATATTAAGATAAACAGAAAAACGATTCTGTGGTTGGAATGTGCCTTAAAAGACAGCATAAACGCTCGCGAGTGTTGAAATAGCAACGTTAAGCCAGCAACGCTATCTTCTATAGCCCTCACCGCAAGTGCGGCATGCGCGAGATGATCGGTGGACTGTGAAACTTTTCACAGCGCCGCACGCGCGGGACGCTCGGGAGACAATCATGAAATCACCGGCGACAGCTCCAACGCGGTATGGGTTAAAGTTGGTTCTCAACTGTGACATCCTCAGAAATTGCTGGCTAGCATTTGCGTGTACGTTCATTTATGTCCTAGAATCATTTATGGGTGAGTGGACCTGAACTCGGAAGCGAGTATTGATTCAAATGGTAAAACAGCCATAGCGATGCTAAATGGGCGGCGTGCGCGTCCCGAGCGTCACGAGCTTGTGGTGAGGACTAGGTAAGATGCCTAATGGGGTCATAGCGGCTCCTGTTGAGACGCTCACGTCATTGAAAGCGTAGAAAACAAGTCAACGGGCAGCAGTGGAGATATACTGAGCCACCGAAAAAGTCTCCGCCTACATTCTTTACAGTCCCCGCCTCTCCTAATAAACGCTGCCGAATCGATTGCTCAAAATACGGTCATTTTGGTGTGTTTTGATGCTTCCAATGGCGTGAGCGTCTTAGTACAAGGGCCTATTACCTTTGTTGATTTAGGGAGGGAAATAGTAAATATTTATCATATAGTATAAGAGCTAGTATAAAACAACTAGCCATAAATATTTAGTATACAAAGTATTTCTTGGATCTTCCGCATCAGAAGGTCGGTTTCCGCAAATTCCCTTCGATGGGGTTCGATACTTTGTCGCTTCAAAGTTCTAAGCGGCCTCAAATTAGGTAAAAACAGTGTCTAAGGGAGGGGAGCGAATAAGTGTCAGGAAACGACGCAAACAATGCAATAGCGAAACGAAGTGTTGCGAGAGTGAAAGTAGTTAGTTGTTGATCGAGGAAGAAACCGAAACCACTCGACGGTAGTGGTAGCTCGATCGGCGACGGCTGGTGATTGGAGTCCAAGAACTTGCTATTTGACACTGCTGCGACACGACGGCAGCTTTTAGAAGGCCACGCACCACGCTAAACAAGACCTAGGCCAAAGGACGATCTGTGATGACTAACGAGACGAGATCTCCCTCCTGACTCATCGACCTTACCTGGGGGAAGAAGCCAGTTGAACTTCCAATAACATCAAGCAAGACGACAGAAAAAAGGCGACACTCCTTGTTTAAGCACCTGAGAATAGTTGTCCATGAAAAAATCGCTGGCAAAACTAGGTGTGCCATGGGCAGGGTATCTTTCTCCTGGTGTCAACATTCCATCATTTTTGTTTTATCTATATAGAAAGAAGTTAGTCGTCTGCAGACTTGGGCGTGTCCGCCCTTCTTCCACAGCAAGAAGGCAGACACGCTCCAAGCCCGCAGACGACCATGTAACTTTTGCTTCCACGGAAGTGCAGCCCAACACTACAATAATGATATTCCATAGAGTTCAGTTTTCTTCGGTTTCTCTCTGAGAAGGGCACCCTTCAGTTTGAATAGCGCACTATGATTTTGACTTTAAAGAGGTGTATGTAGTGGATATTCTCAATATCAGGAAGGTGCTGGATACGGGTCACGCAATGACGATGATGAGCGCTTTCTCGGGTACTGTGCTTATCTTGGTCAAATTCCGGTCCGCAATTGCGTCTCGACACGCTTTGCGGCCGCACGCGCTTGAGTCAATCGAGTTTCCAGCTCAAAGCCGACTCGATATGGCTTTTATACAGTTTTCTTTAATTTTGTTTAGTTTCCAGTTTCCAAACCCACCAGAGTCAGCAGAACGGCAGCTGCGGCGCTGGAAACTCTTCCGACTCAAAAGCGCGTGGCCGCGAAGCGCGAACGCAATTGCGGACCGGAATTTGGCCCAGATAAGCACAATATGCAGAGTCGAAAATCTCGCAATCACGATCACAAGGTTTCGTAAGCGCCGCTCTCATGTAACTTCCTGCATTTGCGGCAATGAGAAGACTCTGATCGATTTCGTTCTCGTTCAACGTCGCGAACAGAATCTTCTCACCAATACGCAGGCTGTGCCTATCGAGACAGTTGCTACTCATGATTTCCTCCATGAACAGTTCTCCACCAAAGCAAAAGTATGACGAGAGCTGTGGACAAAGGCGAAGGCACGATCTGCCCTAGGCGTAACAAAACCCGAAAAGGTAGACAAGCGGACATGAATATGGACGGATGATGTCAAGTAGAAGGTACCCAAAAATAAGCGCCTCTATCACGCCTTCCTGGGCCACAAAACAACTGATAATCGGCAGACATGCTGGTAAGAGAGGTGCCAAGCGAAGCGTGGCCGTCAAAAAACCGCTCACTATACTGACGTCATTAGGGAGTTAGACACACGGGATAGCGAACGCTTGGTTAATCGTGAAGCTGATTTTCTTTCGGCGCCAAACGAGAAACGTTGGAAAGTTCCATGGCATCAACACACAGCGTAGAGAGCTTCTCATGGATAGCAAAATAAGTGGTGGAGCGGAGCTTTGAAAGAATATCTGCAGAAGAATTCGATCACCTTTCAAGCTGCGACTCGCTATGTTACTATACAGTCCCTCACAGTTAAAGAAGTGAAGACGACACTGAAGACACGCTCGTGAATGGATCAAGTGCATAGCCTGATATAGTACACCACGACGATTACAGAACACTTGCTGAAACTACATTCTTCCGCTTGCTTACTCATATAACTTTCTGCAACCTTGGCAATGCAATAAAGGAAAAGGCCACTTTTTCCTAACTGCAGTTTGAAGAGATAATGGTTCGACAGTGTGTACAGGGAAAAAACTCTTGAGACTCATTACATAGCAAAGATGAGAAACTTCGCTTTAAAATTTAAAAAAAATAGGCGTGGTGTGAAATTGGCTACACGCTGTCGAAATATTCACAGAAGTTCTGGAGGTTTACCGTATAGGAGGTTTGGGTTTGCTCAACAATGCTCTCCGAACATTTAGACACCATGCGAATAGCATAAAATGCCCCCCCTCACATGATGCGAGATTTAGCCGATCGCAACCTACGAGCATCTCACGACGTGGCCTTTCCAGGGAAGAAATACAAAACTCAATGCCGTCGAGCACCAAACCCACCCGGAAGCGGGCCGTCTTTCTCATGCATGGTTGAAATTGTCGTCAGTCACTGGATGGGGGGGGGGAAGCAGCGACGCTGCTTGGCGGGAAAATTGCGTGCGGGAAGCGAAGGGAAGATGTTTATTGGTTGGACGATTTTGCGCCCGATTGCTAAGTGCGGCTTTCTACTTGTTAGACACTGGAGGGGTCCACAGAGTTGAAGTCGCGGCGTTGCTCGCAGCGACGAACAGCACTGGGTGATGCAACTTCGATTACTCTCTATAAAACGTCGTTATTCACATCACTCGAGGCGCGAGCGGCGTGCGCGACGCCTCGGCCTCCGTCTTCCCTACGCTCTCTCACTGACTCTACCCTCCACTCCGCACCAGCGCGCGTAGGAACCAAGTGAATTTCGCCGTTTTATAGACTATACATTCGGCGACGAGGGCGACCGGCGCGACGTGAAGGGCGACCCTTTAGGGGTCTGCAGAGTTGCAAAGATCGCCGACTGGTCGCCGAGCGTCGGCCTTGACGCGGCGACAAAAATGTTTCCGAACATTATCGTCGCCGCGTAGCTTGCTGCTCGCTCTCAGTGACGCAGGGCCTTCGCGGGGTTAAACCACTCTGCGGTGCCCCCTCGTCGCCCCTCACGCCGCGTCAGTTGCCCTCGTCGCCGAATGCAATCGATATCGCATCACCCAGCTATCTTCGTCGCTGCGAGCAACGCCACAACTTCAACTCTGCAGACCCCTTTTGACGATACAGTGGGGGCGAGACTCACACTCTCGCGACGGGATTCTCCAGCCCGTTTTCCTTCCGCATCGGGCGCGAGGCAGCGTTCTAAAAGCAATCGGTCATCTTTATATTCTGCGGGTTTGTGAATTTTTTCGTGCGTTTCGAAATTCCAATTACTAGTATATGGATTTCTGCTGCGCTTTCCTTTAGGTATATAGGATGCTAAGGTTCATTTAGTGCAATGTGTTCACATGACTAAATCACTTTTCACTTATCGCTATTGTTTCTACTTGTTTCCCTTCGCCATATGCCTCAGTCTCCATTTCATTGGTTTATTTAGAAACCAAATATGAGATTTTTGACCAAATTTGACTTTTGGAAATCATTGTCTTGATCTCGCTATCTGATTACCCACATAACCATATGCACTGTATTCTGAGTGTTGGATTTGTTGGTCTCATGAAAAGCAGTATAGTAGTCATGACTCATTTCAATTTTTGTGTGGTTGCCTCTTTTACGTGGAGGCTGCAGCGTGACAGTTTTTTAGTTCTATCCTCGTACCTAAATCATAAGGAGCCTATCGTTGCGCATTCGTCTCCAGTTACGGGATATTTATGCAGAAACTACAGGTGCTTACAACTTTTACTCGGAATTCTCAAGCAGAACCTTTTTTAAGTGTTCACACAGCAACTAGCTATGATCTGTGTGAATCATGTAAGGAGCCGCGAGGCTGCTTAGTGGGGAAATTTGAGCGAGAGAAAACGAAGGGACGATGACTATCGATCGAATGATTTCGCACCCGATTGCTGGGCGCGGCTATGCCGATTACTGTCCCTGCAAGCTCTCAGAAAATCGCCGCATTCAATACGTGTCATTCAACTCGAGTGACCAATCCCAACGAAAGGCTGTCGCAGGGGCATGTGCTGCAAAATTTCATCGCAAAAGCACGTGCTGCGGAATTCAATCGCCGGAGCGCGTGCTGTAAGACAATTTAGCGCCATCGTAGCACCACAGCGGCACGATACACGGCCGGCACACCGACATGCGACGCGCCCAACTCGCCGAGCACCATCTGGGCCGACACCGGTTGGGCGAGGTTTTCAGCGGCTGGCCGGGCCAAGAATCGCAAATTTGGGGCGATTAAACCGGCGATGCTGCCGAGATCTGAGAACCGCCTCAAGAGTGTGTGGTACACTTTTCTTGTTTGAAAAATCGTTTTAAAATTGAGTTTAATGTGTATCATGCAGGCATTAAACGTCTTAGTTGTGGGGCACGTACTGTAATTTGAAACACATTAGGAGCACGTGCTCCCCTAGCAGCGCCCTGACTGTGCTCGAAACCGCTTAGTTTTCGAGTTAAATGCTTATTCGACACGCATTGAATGCGGCGATTGCTTGACTTGATTCCCCTAGTTGATAAATTAATAGCTGCTGTCAGATGTTCATTTTTTGTGTTGTTTTTGTATTTTTTCTGCCACTTAAGCTTTGCTTTGGAATTTATTTGTTGTTGACATGTACGAAAAGGCGTTTATAAGTATATAAGTATCCAATGTTTTTAATTGTTCACAAGATGATCTGTGGTCTGCGTAATTTATTAAGTGCGAAGCCGTTACGATGCTTTGAAAAGAATCTCGAGCATAAAAACGGAGAGAAGATGACTATCCATAGAATGATTTCGCGCCCGATTGTTGAGCGTGGCTTCCTATTTGAGAGACACGGACGATAGTTGAGATTACTCACTCACTCGTGGGGCTGTACGGCGGCCAAAAGCAAGGGAGCCCGCGGTCAAATGGAATCGCAGACGTTTGCAGCACCTGCTGCTGCAGCTTAAGCTGCGAATTAGTCTGTCCGAGAAGCTCCTACCCCTGGGTTCCTACCGATGGTGGATCTCGAAGGTGACCTCGAGTCACTTTCTGTAAATTAATTTTGAATTATCACCATGGTCCATCGGATGTTGGCACCCTTTCTGCGGACCACGACCAGGATCGTACCTAACCGCACAGAGGGAGGCAGTAGCTTAAATTCTTTTCATTTTCACAACGTGCTGCTGTTAGTGGCGCCCTCTGCTGACAAGGAACCATTCAACTCGTTGTCAGCCGTGGGGCAGGTCCCATTGGGTTCCGCATCAGGGATGAGCGGAGTTCCGCATTTCGCGTTCCGAAACCTGCAGTTCCGCGCATTTTTTGGCATTCCGCGTTCCGCATTCCGAAAACCGCAGAAAACGCCGCGGAATGCGAAAATTTCGGGTCATCTGGGACGTAAGAAAACACTAGATGACTTCTTAATTTCTCCGCGTTTCGCGTTCCAAAAACCGCATTTCCGCGCATTTTCAGGCGTTTCGCTCCCGATTTTCAAAACCCGAAAAAAAATTTTTGTTCCGAAACCCGAAAACCGATTTCCGAATTTTCATATTTTTATTCCGCTCATCCCTGTTCCCCATTCAACACCTCGAGTAGGTGAGTAGGAGCAACAGTAGTCGAACATGTTGAACTTCATCACTTTAAACAAATGAATCTTTCAAAAAGTATATTTTAACGTGCGAAACACCCTCTGAGGTTGCTGTAAGAAGTGCTTGTCTTTGACTGTCTGTGTACAGTCGGCGCGGATCGCACTGATACTTGCCGTTCATTATTCTACGTTGGCACACACTCGGTGCGCAGATGTATAATATACGTGCACTGCGTTTGCGCCAATGCGCGGGATGATCGAAGTGTATTTCAACCGCGAGAGGCGGGAAACGGGGGATGAGCAGCACGCGTGATTAAACGGACGGGGGAGGAGCCAAGCGCGTGATTGGAAGGAACACTCGAAAAAAACCGATCTTTTCCATTCCGCGTCAATTATGCGCACGACAAAACACGTGACAAAAATAAACGGAAAGTCGAACGAATATTAGAATTTCCTAAAAAATACCCACGAGAAGTTCTGTGGAATGTTCAGAAGCTAAAAAATTTCTTATTGGCAGTCTGAATGTCTTGAGCAGGAAAGGGGTCTTTTCACATCAATCGCATGTTGGGTTATTCGACTATCCCCATGTCTACACATGGTCAATCTCTGGATGGGAGAAGCCACGACGCTGCTTGGCGGGAAAAAATTGCTCGCGATAAAACGAAGAGAGGATGGCTATTGATCGAGCGAATGATTTTGGCCCGATGGCTGAGCGCGGCTTCCTACTTGAGGGACACTGACGATACATACATTCTAGTGATACTTTGCATCCCCCTTTGAAGGTTGGTGCAAGCTTGGTTCACCTATATTATAGCATATGACATCAAGTTCGCGCCAACCTTTAATAGGACACGCCAATTTAATCAGCTTTTATCAACAACCAAGAAAAGGTGAATTCGGTTTATAAATGGGGGTCTAGTTCTCTACAACTAAGCGTTCGATGGAACACCTCAATGAATCTCTTGTTCAGAGCTCTTCCATACATAACGAAACAAGAATAAATAATTAGAGATAAAATAAGCTATCGATCATAAAAGAAGTAGCTTTCATCGAAGGAACAATTAAGATAATAGCGGGGCGGTACATTTCTAGAAAGAAAAGCAACTTGGTCAGATCAACTTTGTCTCCTAGCCCTTCTTCCATGCGACGGAATTGTAGGGTTGTCTGTCTGAACACCGACAGCAGGTTCAATTAGAGGATGCCAACTTTTTCGAGTCGACTCTGGTCAGCCTAGGACAACAGAAAGGTGGTCTTCGGAAAACTCGCCCTCGAGGAATTTCCCGTAAAAGGACAATTGATGCTATAGATAACTTGCAGAAACCACACATTGTCTGCACGACTGTTGATGAGTTCTCGATGACATTTTTTCATGACGTCGACGTCAACAAGGTCAGATAAACTGGCTCTAGAAGCGGGAGGAATGCTGAAGGACTTTGGGCAGATGTGTGAAAGGTGAAATATGCACAGTAGACTTTCGCAAGTGGGCATTTAATCCTCTTATAACCAAACAAAGGCGGAAGCTACGTGGAGAATGAGGTAGAACATTCATTAGAAAGGGAAGGAGAACCGGCACACATTGGCCTAGAAACAAATTTTTCGGAAAGGTAGAATTTCCGGATCAGTTTCGCTAAGAAGTCCTGTTTGAAAAAGGTATTTTGGAAAGTGGACATTGATATTTCAAAGGCATGCATGCAGTTATAAGCCCTCTTTTTTTGTTTCTATGCCCAACATGTTCTTGAGGTGTATGTTTAGCTGGCCTGACTGGTATAGCTCTTTTTCTGAAGGCTTCCTTTCCCCTAGCCAGCTCCATTCGCACACTCCTAGATTAACTTGTCAATGTGTTTTCTTTAACGATGATTTTCGTCTTGAATGCTGCCTTCAAAAAATAAAACAAAAAAGTGAAAGTTCACACAATTCATCAAAAATAAAAAGGCGAAAAATTCACCTAACACAACTCAATTCATATATATGTTCATATATACTAATCAGCAAATATCAACAGCATGAAAACATGAAAAACAACACTCAATGACCAGCAAATATGTATTTTTCTAAAAATCATAGGCAGCCTCATAGCTCACTTTACCCGAAACCCGACGTCATAAACCGATTGACCGAACATTTTTTTAAACATTCTCGCATTGCAACTTTAAAGAAATATAATGAGCAACATTCTACTTCGCTGAAAGAGTAGGTCCATCCACGAACCACAAACACAGGAGGAGCGTTTAACGCTTCAGCAGTGATGTTGTGATCTTGACCTGCCCCTCTATTCTTCATCCTGAAGACAACCCAATACCGCAAGCTTAGTCGAATAGTGTTCAGAAACGTGGTGGTGTGCACTCTGGACATTAGTTAGCCCAGGTATCGATGACGTTGTACATGAAGTAGATTTTGGTCCAACGGGAGCGTCGCAACCCTAGCTGTCACTTTATAAGCAAAGTATGGAAATGGATTCTTGTGTTTTTCGCATGCCTTTCGCTGTCTAAGATTTCTTTCGACTGCGTTATATTGTTTCAGATGACTTTCTGTTCATGTGTTCAAATCTGGGCATAATGTGTGCCTTGTGTCCCGGAGCCCTCCATCCCCAGAAGTCGCTTGCCTACCCGTGTTCGGGGTTCAATAGACTACCAAAACAACTATATGGGTGAAAAGCTACAATTATGTCACAAGTATAAATTGCATTTATATAAATTCATGTAAGCTAAAGACAAACGCGCTGAGATTCCATCACCCGTAATGGAAAGCTAAGACTTCCATTGTACATAAGGGAAAGAGGAAGTGAGACAAAGACTGACTTTTTTTAGTTGTTCGTAAACTGATTTTGAGAAGAAGTGGAAAAATGGAAAAATCAGTAATATTCTGATTCAGCGAGTGAACGGTCGGAAATGTAAGTCTTACCGGTCACGCTACTGCAAGATGGCCCTTCTACGTGTACTAAGTGAGTATTTCGGCAGAGAAAGGTGTTTATGAAAAACCGTATATAAATTAGCGCAACCAGATCCTTCGAAGGCCGACTGATCACAGAGCAAATAGAAGGGGATTATCGGCGAAGTTTCCGTCCTCCTAAGATAAATGGCACTCTCTCGTGCCGAGAAAGAAAGTTGGGTTAGGCCTCAGATGGAGGGGTGAAGTGACTGGTCGCATCATGAAGTTTCATTTCGTCCTTGTCTCTCCCACACTTACACACAACCTGAATGAAATAAGCAAGCCACATCACTAGGGGGGGGGGTAAAGAACCTGATTTGTTTACACCCTGTCTATAGCTGCCTGCTGCTACTGATGATGCCTACGGGTACCTGTATCATGAGAAAGAATCAATTGGAAAAGAATCAGGAGCTCGTTCAGGGTGTCGGCCGGAAACTGCTGCGCATTTAAGATCGGGGCAGATCAGAGAGCGCTCGGAGAGTGACATCAAGTGAATGAAAGACGCTGTTGAAAGCTACGAGCCCACCAAGACTATTTTTCTCCTACTCTCGTCAACGTTAGGCGTCATTTATACTTCCGCCGCGGAGCGGCGCAGCGAAGTTCTATTCTATCGATCGTGCCGCGCATCGTGATCTGTATTTGAGACTCTACCACGGCGCTCGGGGTAGGAATATAAACAACGTCCTAGAAGCTACTTTTTATATGCGGCTTGATTAGAAATGATGTCCCATTATGTGGATGATCTTCGAATTTGAGATTAATCGCTAAATCGATTGTTTGGCCCACGAGTAGAGCTGAAAGGACGAAGAAACCGAGAAAAACGAACCAGAAGGGCACGAAGTCCTTCACTCTTACCCCGCTTCTTTACTCTCAGTGGAACTGTTTGTTCTTTTGGACCCGCTTTTGCAATTCTCTACTCTCTGTCGCTGGGTACTTTCTTTAAGACCCTAACTAATACTGTTTTGCCTGAAACATTCTTCCATTTCACAATAGCCCCATTTTTCACCGGTGGCAACCACCGTGAACATGTTCATCTAACCGGACAACTACTCCATGTTAACCCTCAGTGGAACAGTTTGTTCTTTTGGACCCGCTTTTGCAATTCTCTACTCTCTGTCGCTGGGTACTTTCTCTCTAATACTGTTTTGTATACTGTTTTGCTACTACTAATAATACTAATACTGTTTTGCCTGAAACATTCTTCCATTTTAGAATAGCCCCATTTTTTACCGGTGGCAACCACCGTGAACATGTTCATCTAACCGGACAACTACTCCATGTTATGGTTGCAGTACCATTGACAACCAGGCATGCCGCGCCCACTTTACCTAGCGCTTGCTGCGCCCTCCACTCCACCTCTTGCGCCGGAGACACAAAGAAAGGACGCTACTACTGTGCCATCGACTAGCCTCTCTAGGATGAATGGGGTTTTGATGTAGATTCTGGTAAATAGCCACGAACGCTTCTTCTATCTGGGTGTTGTCGTTGTTCTACCAAACGCTCACTTTTTATAGCCCTGCACAATTTCTTCAACAAAATTTCTGCATTCTTTGCGAACGCTGCTAATTACACTTGCGATAAAGAGAAAGCAAAGTAAGTTTTATCGGAAAGGGGATCCCCAAGCAAATGTGTCTGGGTGCTTACAGAAACGTTGCAACAAAAAATAAAGAGGAATAGGAAAGTGGAGTGAATGAGCCCACAAAAAAGTATTAGTATTTCTAGAGAACCGATTCCCGTGGCTGAAACTTCTTCTCGCAAAATGAGACCGTTTTGCTATTGTTCATATTAGAACTTTGTGGTTTTAAAAATGACTTCCCTTTCTTCGGTTCTATTCTAGTACCAAAAGAGGCACTCAATACTTACTATTGGAAAAAAGACATGATGTTAGTAAAATCACACAAACGGTTTCATTCTGCTGTTCAGAAACGTAAACCAGTGGAAAAAGCAGTGGCAAGTGCAATCACTAACGCATAAACATTCTCAACCAATTAAAAGTCCTTTTTCGAAAAGCCGAGGGCCTTTCTATGTGAACTAGCACAACGGTTCGTTTCGGGGACTTGAAAATTGTATCCACGGAAATCGTCCTCAGAAGATATGCTCAATTCCTTGTAGACTTTCTCACTCCACTCACCTGATGCTCCTTTTTGTTGAAGCGTTTCAGCCACCTGCAGAATGATTTTGCTTGGAGAAACCCATTTAGCTAGAAGTGTGACTTTTAAAATGTTTTCACCATTTTCACAGCTGCATTTTTTTGTAAAACGTGGTAATGAGTAAGTAACCAACTTGCCAACCGATTCTCCTGTACGACCCCATGGAAAAGCACAGCCTACAACGCCTTTCAGCGGATAAATTTAGGAATCGGGTACTCTAGAGATTGATTCTTGGATGCCAACGTTTTTAAGGGGGGCCGCTCGAAATTCATTCACATCAGATAACTGATCGCGTTATCAGACATTGCCTTCCATGAGACTCTATTTTGAGCCTCAGAAATCTTAAATCTGCATCTGTCACTCCTATTTGGAATGCTGAGTGCCCCCCCCCCTCCTAAACTAGGATTTCTCCCATCCCTATACTGTACAGTATACTTAGTATCCGAATCACTCCATTTCGGATATCCGACCGGATATCCGAGATTCGGATAATCCGATATCCGAAAATTTGAAAACACGCATTATCTGAATCGAACCAATATCCGGGAAATTTAAAATCGGCATTATCTGAATCGAACCATTATCCGAAGGGCCAAAAATTCGGATAAAATCGGATAAAAACGGATAAAACGGATAAAAACCGGATAAAACGGATAAAATTTGCGTAAAATCGGATAAAAACGGATAAAACGGATAAAAATCGGTTCATTTTGGTTAAATGTAGGAAAGTGTGTGTGTGTGTATGTGTGCACGTGTGTACGTGTGTATGTGTGTATCTGTGTATGTGTGTATGTGTGTATCTGTGTGTGTATGTGTGTACGTGTGTGTATGTGTGTATCTGTGTGTGTATGTGTGTATCTGTGTGTATGTGTGTATGTGTGCACGTGTGTACGTGTGTATGTGTGTATGTGTATGTGTGTGTATGTGTGCACGTGTGTACGTGTGTATCTGTGTATGTGTGTACGTGTGTATCTTTGTATGTGTGTACGTGTGTATGTGTGTATCTGTGTGTGTATTTGTGTATGTGTGTACCTGTGTGTGTATGTGTGTATGTGTGTATGTGTGTATTTCTGTATGTGTGTGTATGTGTATCTGTGTGTGTATGTGTGTATGTGTGCACGTGTGTACGTGTGTGTGTATCTGTGTATGTGTATCTGTGTGTATGTGTGTACGTGTGTATCTGTGTATGTGTGTATCTGTGTGTGTATGTGTTTATCTGTGTGTGTATGTGTTAGTATGTGAATGTTTGTGTATCTGTGTGTGTATGTGTGTATGTGTGTATATGTGTGTACGTGTGTAATATGTGTGTAAACTCTGGTACCGCCGTAGTGACCTGTTGATTTCGATCAATACCAGCAGCGGAGCGGTGGGCCTCGGTGAAATATAACTAGTGATAAGGAGGTTCCGACGAAAAAGCCACCGCTCCGCGCTGTGATAATCGAAATCAACAGGTCACTACGGCGGTACCAGAGTTTATGTGTGTACGTGTATGTGTTTATGTGTGTATTTGTGTGTGTGTGTGTGTGTGTTTGTGTGTTGCCTTAGGTTTGTTCCGATAATATCCGAAATTTATCCGAAATTATCCGACGGATATCCGTATCCGAATCATTGGAAAAATGGCATTATCTGAATCGATCCAATATCCGAAAATTTGAAAAAACGCATTATCTGAATCGAACCAATATCCGGTAAATTTAAAATGGCATTATCCGAATCGATCCATTATCCGAGGAATTACCTTCGGATAACAAGTATACTGTACAGCCAGAGTAAATTATCCCTCTCCGCGTAGACGCAGAGATAGCCAGTTTACACTTTGGCCGGCCGAGAGAGTGCCAGGCCGGCTGGCAGCGCCTTTCTTTTCGTCCTCTGCGCTCATCATACTGACTCGAACAACCCGCGCGCCGGGTTGTCAATGCTCCGAAGACCCGAAAATTATCGTGAACACTGCCTTTAATGTATAAATGATACAAAATTTTTGCAAACTCTGTCGGTAACTTGGAAGGTGACTCGGAGCATATGTATGTAGGATCTATTGAATAGAAAAACAAGCTCCTGCGTTTCTTTTTCCACTCAAAAATCACGCAGTTTATTTCGGAATTTTTAGAGAAATATTCGTATGCATCGTTCCAGAGAAAATTTTTCTCTTTTCAAGATGGTCTACATTGTTTTTACTACAACTGTGTCTTTATGGACTTGCGGATCGATGAACTGAAGAGTCAAAAAAGACGGTGGCTTTATGCACTCGCAAATCGAAAAAATCTGCTCTTAAAATACTATACGAGCATTTCGAGAAGACAATGAACTCTTTTTCGAGCGACCTATAACATGAAGCTTATGTTTTCAAAACCTCTTTGTCAACGGTGACGACCCTAAAGATTCAATCACTTTTTCAACACCGCAGACTATTTTAGGCGATTTGAGCAAAGCAAGGTAGAGCATCCAATTGTACATAGGTGTCCGCACGCCCCAATTAACGAGAATTAAAATGGTAAACAGGCACTTATAAAAGTCTCGATAATTGGGGGCGGGCGGACACCAACCGGTATCATTTTTTTTCCTGATCGCTTTTCCCCCACTTTTCACATATTCTCAATACTGTGATAGCCAGATCTCCCTTCTCGTGAGGATAGCACAACAACTGTTTTTATCTTGACACTGCTTTTAATTTGGTTTTTTCCAGGCTCCGAAGAAAGCAAAAATTGCTTTACGTGAGCCGAACGAAGAGATCACAACAGTCATGGTCGCCGCTGTGAAAACTCCTTATGACAAGGAAGGATAATTTGTTGACCGCATTATTGTCGTAAGTCGATGCTGGTAATCGATGCTAATGGCCATCACCGCATCGATTCTTAGGTGCCCGGGCTGGGGCCGGAACATCACACGGCCACCCGTTCACCTCTTATCAAAACGAGCCGCAACGCAGGCCAAGCTCCTCCCTGCGAGCTGCTCGGGCATCGAGGGTGTGCTTGTCAATGAATGTTGCTATTCAAAAACATGAAAACAAATGTCGACCCACCCACTCTACTGGTTTTCTTCGTTTCAGCTCATTTTCCTCTACTTGGTGACGTAATCGGTAACATTGAGTTTGCACAGTTGAAACAGGTCTGAGTTGTTTTGATTCAGAACGAGCAGGAACCTCAACCAGATTACAAATGCAGAGGTTTTGACTAAAATCCGCACTCTTGTTCAGTGCCAATGAAAGGCTGCAGGTAATGGTGAAAAAACGGCCTGAATTTTCTTACGAGGTAGTCATATGTAATTTTGTCGAAGTTTCAAGGCGCAGGACACTTGAAAAATTAATTTGCGGGTTTTGTCCTCGTCTTGTAGAGGGTGACGCTCGGATTACAATGGTACCTCTGAAGACCCCTCTATCAAAATCGCCCTGCGAAAGGAGATATCGCCCCTTGAAAACGCCTGTATTTCAAAGGTGAAAAATTGGTGGACGAGTTACTCAGGCCTGTATTTTCCTATGCTCGCAGCCGCTTCCCGAGAGCAAACCAGAATGCGGAGACAGACCGGCAAAGGAGTGAAGAACTACGACGCGGTTGAAACGCATTGGTCGATCTAGCCACTAACTAGTGAAAGCTAAAGCCAAGAAAAGGGGTGTGGCCCGTGGTGATAGCGGAAAATGCGTCGGGCTCGTGGTGGTCGCTTTTATGCCGCACCTAAAAATTCATATATGTGTGCTGAGCTTTCAAGATGTGCTAAAAAGCCGAAAAAAATCAGGATATCGAATATGAGTAAAACGAAACTTTCAGTGGTGCGGATTACTCCATTCTTAATGGGGTAAGCGCAACCTTCCACCTTTAGACCTTCACCAGCGTTACTGCTTGACCCTTCTCAAACCGGTAGTGGGTTGCATCATCAATGCCGCTATCTACAACGCCATGCATGAAGGAAGTCCGCGAGGAGAGTTGAGAAAGTAAATAAAAATTCACGATTGATTATGAAGTGACGGATGAATGCAATCTTTCAACTTGGGGAAAACTCTGGGACGATTCCAGACACTTTACTTTAGTAAGCGCCG
The DNA here is from genome assembly GCA_029168955.1 of Aplectana chamaeleonis. Taxonomy (NCBI): domain Eukaryota; kingdom Metazoa; phylum Nematoda; class Chromadorea; order Rhabditida; family Cosmocercidae; genus Aplectana; species Aplectana chamaeleonis. The sequence goes on from JAPDOI010000144.1 coordinate 756,718, forward strand.
TTTAAAGATACCTGTACAAGAGCGAATTGAAGGAAGGAAGTAACTGTCTAACGAGTAGATGAAGAACACGTACGGAAAAGAGGCGGAAGCTCAAAGTCACCTCTTCTGCACGAGGCGGATGGTTCGATGTGTCTAGGATAAAAGCCACAAGGTGATCCAACGAACCTGTCCATTTTTTTCTGTGCATTCATCCTGTTGGACCACTGGACGCCGTTCTACACAGAACCATTCGTTTCTTTATGCCATCGGCCTAATCGGTAATATAAACAGCCCCTTTTTTCCTAGAAGATCACCTCCACAGTGCAATTGTTGCCGACCAGAAAAGAAGGGCGTCAGAATGATCGAGTTGATGGCCCAATGAGTATAAGAACGAGTTATGCTAATCGGGAAAAAAGTCGATGGGAAAACTCAAAGAATGTGGATGTGGGATTAAGCTAGCTATGCGTGTAGTTATTATGGTATGACGAGACAGACACCACGGCGGGTTTTCTGCTGGTATGAACAAGTTTTCGCTTTCCAAAACTAGAAAAACGACGATCGGCTTCCTTGAAGGGCACAATTATGTGAGGTGAAGCGCAGGCCATAACTGGCTATATATGGCTAGATAGATGAGAAGACTCTGGGAGAAACTAAGCAATAAACCGAGGATCCAGATCAGTTGATTTGAAAGGCTCAGAACAAGGTCGACAAATTTTTCTATTTGATTACATTCAACGGCCTCCCTCTGCAAGCCTTGCGATAGTTATACTCAAAAGAGACCAGTAAAGTGGATGCCCGGTCGCACTCAAGGTTTATTATCAAGAACACTAATATAAAAAATTAAATGCCTGAAAAACTTGACCTACACTACTAGACTCAAGAAATGGTTCGGAAGTTGGGCGGAAAAAACCCCTCTCTATTTCATGTTTTGAATCGAACCCAACTTAAAGCGAAGGAATACTGGACTAAAAATTTCCTGCTAGTCGAAATATTTAATTTTAGGTGAATACTTTAATGAAAAAACCGTTGGTCTGCGTCTTCTAAAAGGCTCATTTTCAGTTTCAATCAAGTTTATCGATCGTGTCATTCAGTTAGGAAGCTCCACTCAGCGATTGTGCGAAAAAACAATGGACCGCTTTCCGCAGCGCCCCTTTTACCCCGTCTTTTTGAATGACACGGACCCTCTTTTGAATACTTTGTTGGAACCCCGACAGAGTAGAGGACCAGATCAAATGCCAAATGACGCGTTTTTGAGACGCTATTCACACTTCTCAACGCCAGGGCGTAACGCGCGTGAAGCGCGGGCAAGGCGTTGGAGTATGAGTGCTTTCTACACGCATCACGCGTGTCACACGCCTACAGAGCCTGTGAATACTCCAGCGGTGGAGCTAAGGCGTAGCGGCTTAAAGTGAGCCCAAATTATGTACAAGTGTTCACCATTATGGTAGCAGAGGATAGTACTAGAATTAATTATTATGAAACGGAATGCAGTTGTTGATGGATTGATAATGAAAATTATGAAAAATTCGTCACGTCGCCATTTCGGAGCGTGCAGCGCAGGTGTGGCGTTAGGCCATTCATACTCCTACGCTAGCGCATAACGCGCTAGCGTTGAAGAGCGTGAATATTGCCCTAACGCTGACAAGCGTAAGAAGTAATTTTCTTGATTTTCGGGGTGCTTTGATGATTTACTGCTCAGCACTGCACTCACAAGGTAAGGATCATTACATGCCGTGGCCAATCTAAATGAAATATGCATAGCTAAGACCAAATTTCGACGTAGAATTTGAATTTTTACTCTGCAGCTGCGAATCGTTTCTCTGAAGAGGAGTTGTAGGCATTTTTGGAGCTGTTGTTCGTAGACGCATCATAATGAATAATCCAAGAGTCTTCGTCGCATCCTGAGATACGCTGATGTGACTTCTACACCAGGAATCACCTCATAGTGTGTGATAGCGCCGAAATATGTTGCTACGATTAACGAGGCTGCGCGCCGTCATATACGAAGTCGGCGCCCCTGTAGTCGTGACCAGTGGAAGTAGGTGCTGACAAAGAAGTCACAGGTTCGAATCCATGCTGCACCCCAAATTTTCGCACACTTGTAAAATACTCGTTTCGATCACTGAAAGTGTAGAAGATAAACAGTTTTACCGTGGTAGAGCTTTTTTCAGGAGTATGAAGCGTTTCGGTCGAGAATGTCTTATCCCCGCGGCTGGTGTTTTACTGTGAAAATAAATGGACTTGCAAAAAATTGACAGCTACGAGCACATATGGTTATTGTGATCAAAATGTTCAAAACAAAGGATTTTCCCACAATGAGAACAACGAATGAAGTGAACTTTCGAACAACCATCAAAATCACACAGGCCTGGTCACGGCAGGTACAATGCCATTTTTCTATAGAAATCAATATAAAAAAGCTCATAGCTCCGTTCAGAGGAACGATTCGCAGCTACAGAGTGAATATCCGAATTCCTCGTCAAAAATTGATCCTAGAAACGCATTTTTCATTTGAAATGGCCACGGCATGTAATGATCCTTCCCTTGTCAGGTAATGTGCTTGTTTCAACAATCCCATAAATAAAATTGACCGATGTAGGCATTAAAGGCAGCATACACGCTCGAAGCTGGCATCTATTTTATGACACAAATCGATGGTTAGGAGCTGGTTGTATGGGTGGCTAACAAAAAAGAACGAAAGCCGGATGAGAATTGAGAATTAACGGGTTGTTTTCGTTATGACGTGGAAGTGGACGAGTTACACCGCAGCTCACCCGCTCGGACTGCAAAGAAAATGGGCGGAGACTGTGAAATTTCTCGACTCGACATGGCTCAAATACGATAGTTTTGACTCATTTTTAACGCATACAACGGAGTTGGAGCAACGAGGCGACAGTAATGTCGTTATCTCAACAGCTTTGGATGCTGCCTTCAACGAATAATGGACAAAATGTAGACGAATTTACCGGCTAACGATTTCTAGCGGAAGAACACATTAGCCCATATTTATAGTATACAGACACTGCTCCCTTCCCTCGATTTCCATGTTTTGTCTAGAGCCATAATAATTACAGATTTTTTTGCCTTTCGACAAAAAAGCTCAAGAAAATAAGTGGAAAGAATGGAGGCCAATTTTTCGAACATGCAAATTCGGCGCGGCAGACGCGAGAACGAGCACAGAACGAGCCCTTTTTTGTTGAGTGAATCATGGGAGATTTGCCACAGGTTTAGCACTAATCTCCGAAAAATGGCGGTACCGGAGAACCCTGCCCAATTTTGTCTTGGATCCTCTTGATGTACCGCAGTTTAACGACATGGGACTAGCAACAAGCCATATAGATTTCCTTTGGTTTTTGCTTGTAAAGATGCTGTAAAAACAGAGTGAAAGTGAAGAAGGCTACTAATTATCTGATATTGTGAAGGAGCCTTGTTATTGAACAACTTGAGAGCTTCGCATCGAAGCTGTTCCTAAACGCATGCTCCTGGGCTAGGCAACATAACGTCGGCATGGATCGTGAAAAAACTTTGCGTTCACTTTCGAAGGTTGGCGCAAGCTCGGTGCACGTATGTTATAGCATATGGCATCGAGTTTGCGTCAACCTTCAACAGTGAACGCGAAGTCTCTTCACGATCCATGCCGACGTTGCATAAAGCGTTGAAAAAAGTCGATCGGGAGTGCGGGTTCTTGCCAACCCTTACTTACTTAATCGGTTGGCTTTCGCCTGACGCGGTCATTCCGCATCTTCACCGAGGTGTGCCGTCCTAGTAGTCAGCCGTGTCCATTTTTCACGGTCTTCAGCCACAATTTGAACACATTCCATCCAGCTGTCACTATTCCATTTCCTGCGAAAGGAAACATCGCGCCTGAACTGTCTTTCGATGCCGAGTGACTTTAAATCCTCTTTAACCACATCCGTCCAGAACTTTCGCCTACGCCCAGGTGGCCGTTTCCAGACAGGATTTGGAAGCATTTTTAAAGCGTGTTGTACGAGACGATCAGACGATGGGGGTGTGTATACAAGTCTGTTGGTACCTGCTCGTTGGTGCCCCTGCTTCTACTGAACCCAGCAGACGTTTGAGTGTACACAGGGAACGTTCGAGCGATATAGCGTGCACAACTATATCGCGAAAGTATCCCGCACATTGCATAAAGGTGTCGCCGTCCGGCACACTAAGGCCTCTGGTCCATAACACCTTAGGATCCGTACCTAGGGAGTCATGGAGTCTTTGGCCACAAGCCACAATTTCGCCACCCTGAACTGTCGATCGCTGTCGAGTGATATCCAAAAAACTGCGCTATCCAGACTTCTGAGCTATTTCCATGCACCGTTTGCTGCTTTGCAGGAAACCCGCCTCAAGGATAGACCCGTCATCAGCGTCGGAGAGTACACCATCTACTGCGGTAATGCTGACGATAGGAGAGTGGGAGGCTGTGCAATAGCTGTAAGGAAGGATTTCAATGGTATGGTCAAGGAGTTTGGCTCAACGTCGTGCCGGAATGCATTCGTACGACTGCGGGATCACAGAGGATTCAATCTGTGGATAGTGAGTGCTCATGCGCCCACTGAAACCGCCGAAGACAATTCGAAGGATGCGTTTTATGAGGAACTCAATACGTTGCTGGCCAGGATACCTTGTCAACATGCTGTTGTCGTGGGGGTGGACGCAAATGCGAAGATGGGACTTGATCAGGAATCCGAAGTACTCGGTAAATGGTTCTACCCAGTGGAGCAAACATCGGACAATGGCTACCGCCTTGTCGACTTTTGTGAACGCAGTGGTCTGATTATTGCATCGGCATTCAAGAGGAATCATCGCCGCCATCAGCTTACGTGGCAGGGACCAACCCGGCTATCTCCAGAAGAGCAGCGGAAGCGGAAGATGACAACTTTGAAACTACAGCTTGACTATGTCCTGACGAGGAATATTTCAGTATCGGACATTCGAAGATCTAGAGCTGTGTGGGATGTCGCATTCGATTCGGATCACCGTCCTGTTCTGTTGAACTTCACTGCGAGGATTCATAAGAGGAAGCGAGGGGCTCAGCCTCTCCAGAGGATTGACATGACAAGTCTCAGAGATGAAGAGTGCAGAAGGGAATTTCCGACAACGCGTTTCTATTCACATCGGAGTACGGACTAAGAAGAAACTTTGCGACGCGGATTCTTTGTCAAGTGCATCCAGGACGCTTCGAAAGAGGCACTCCCGGTTGTACAGCCTGAAAAGGCCTACGTCTCAGAAGAAACAAGATCTACCTACAACAGAGTATGTGCTCTCCGAACTGCAGGAAACTTTGTGGAGGAGAAGCGTCTGAGGAGGAATTTGTGACGGCAGCTTCAAAGTGACCGCGAACGAGAGTGGACGTGTAGAGCTGAGGAGTTCGAGAAGGCTTGGGAGGAGTAGAACTCGAAAAAAGCCTACACGTTGCTGCGACAGTATAGCGGGAAGATGAAGAGATGTTCTCCTGTCTTGAACACTACCAATGGAGTTGCAGTTGGTGAAGCGACGCCGCCAATATGGAAGGATTAATTCAGTTCACTACTGAATCGTCCAGCGCCATCAGTACCTGAGCTCCCGCATGTTCAGAGAGCACATTACGATGTCGGTGAGGAACCGCCGACTGAGTCTGAAGTTCTGGATTGTGTCCGGAAAATGAAGAATGGAAAGGCAGGTGGAGATGACAACATCACTGCTGAGATGCTGAAAGCTCTTCCTCCGTCTGGGATTCGTGAAATGACCAACACCATCCGTGCCATATGGATGAGCGAAAGGATACCCGATTCGTGGAGACATGCGATCATCGTACCTCTTCACAAGAAGCTATCCGTCACGGATCCTAAGATTTACAGAGGAATCTCTCTACTTCGTGTCATGTACAAGGTTCTAGAACGTATCATTCTCGAGCGACTTATCAAACATCGTGAAGGAACGACCAGAGATGAGCAAGCCGGTTTTCGACCTGGAAGATCGACCATCGACCAAGTGTTCGTCGTGAGAAGAGTAATTGAATCGGGGCAGCGGTTTTCGAAGCCATTACAGCTTGCTTTTTTGGACTTTGAAGCCGCGTTCGACTCTCCTCATCGTGATCGATTGCTCAATGCTCTGCGAGCAGATGGAGTCCCGGAAAAGTATGTTCGGTTAATCGAGGACATGAACAAAGGAACAACAGCAGCAGTTCGTACACCTGTCGGATTTACGTCAGCTTTCGAGGTGAAAACAGGAGTAAGGCAAGGAGCCGTTGCAGGACCTTTTCTTTTCAACTTCGCCGTTGATGACATCATGCGTAGAGTTGCAGAACAGTTTCCTGCGGATGTGTTCCTAACACCATCAGGACGCTCCCTTGTCGACCTGGAGTACGCCGACGACATTGTGTTATTCGCTGAAAACAACGCAAAACTGCAAAGGATTGTGAACCTCGTTTCGAAGTATGCCGCAGCCTATGGACTTCGTCTTCGTCCCGACAAATGCAACCAGATGTGGGTCTCTCAGAGGCCTTCAACTGGAGTTTGTGTGGACGGACAACGTATCGAACTGGTGGACGATTTCTTTTATTTGGGCTGTTTGCTGAAGAACGATGGTAGTTATGCAGCGGATATTCGACAACGATGTGCGAAAGCTACGTCTGCATTCAATTCTCTAACCAAGTGTTTGTGGTCTACCACCATCGCGAAGAAGTCAAGTTGCGCGTCTACCTATCCGCCATTCGCCCTATCATGATGTACGGATCGGAGACGTGGGCAGCACCGAAAACGCAGATGGAAAGGTTGGATTGCACGGAGAGGAAGCTTTTTAGGCGTTTGCTTGGATATTTCTGGCCGCGTGTATGCCATAACGAAGACCTTTACAAGGAAATCGACGCAGTACATCAACGCTTGACACGAGGGAGGTGCCAGCATCTCCTAACGCCATCTCAAGCAGCAATGGAAAGTCGACTTCGACTGCTCGGGCATATACTAAGAAGAACGCCAACCCTAATCGAACGGGAATGCGATTTTCCAGTCTGCCTCCTGTCATGATTACATGAAGTTTACATAAAAAAATTGTGACAGATACAAAAGCTGACTTCGTAATCCACTGCCAAATTATGGCGAAGCACTTGTAGTTTTTTTTTGCCCTGCACCATTTTTCTTACAGTTGCATTCCACACAAACCTGCGGCTCCAATTTCCCCACGCTGCAGTCATCGTAACGAAAGATTATCCCTGGTCTGGTACGGCAGCCAGCGACTCCTTCCGCAGAGTTCGTTATAGACGACTGGAAGAGCTCCGCCTTCACATTTCGATATGCACTATTTTCTGCCAATTACAAATCATCATTGTTTTGATAACAACCACCCATTCAAAAAAGAAAATCTCCTCAAATTTTAGGATTGATGACAAAGGAGCGAAAAAAAAGAGTTGAGAAAAGACCCTACAAAAGTAACGTAACATGATACTTCAACGATGAAGCACATACACATTATGTACCTCAGTATGTTGCAAATAATAATTGGTACGTGACAAGGATACGCGTCGCCAGCACATGATCACCTAGACCGGTCGGAGAAGCCAATTTTCACAGAAAAAGAAATGAATATCAAGTGTGGAAGAGAAAACAAGACATTGTAGAGAACAAGAAAGATGGATGATTTCGATAGAACTTCCGGTAAATTTGGTCCCACTCTCATTTTGGCGACACGATTTTCAATCTCGCGAGAATCAAAAAAATCACATATACTATTAGCTGGTCGCCAAAGTTTTCCGCCACTTCACTCTGGCGACTTCTAGAGCTTTCAGCGCTGGTCCTTCGCCCAGGCGCGAAACACCGTTTAGGAGCGCTAATTTTATCTCACTAAAATAACTGATACGGAAAGCCGGCTGACTTTCGAAATATATCCTGAAAATCAGTGGTAATCTCCAGCAAAGGATTCTTGATTGTTCTTTTTTACCTTGATGTAAGCCACGAAGCCGCCAAAATTGTTGAGATACTTGTGCCGGTTCCCGTGCATCTCGTCCCCGAAGATATTTTACACCAGTGTCATTTCTTGCCACAGGTCGGAGCTCCCTCCCTTCTTGAAGCGCAGGTTATTTCCATTAAATCCCTTAAACACAAGCACAAACATAGGTGAGAGCAATGCTAAACTTTTTGGTCAAGGGTGAACCGCTCCGGAGACGAGATGCCATAGAATCTAAATGTTTGGACCACCACAGAATTAGAGGATAGCGTCCGCAGAAAATCTTCACCGGCGTAATCATTGATTTTTCGCGAATTCTGAGAATTCGCGAACCTGGTTTTCCACCTTATCCGACCAGTTTCGGCCACGAAATATTAGAGTCGGGAAATTCCTCACTCAACAGCACAGTGGACACTGAACGCAGCGGTACTTTGCATTTCATGTCGTTCGATGGAGCAAACTTGGTACACGTATGTTATAACATATGCGCACCGAGATTGCGCCAACGACCAACAAGGAACGCAAAGTATCACTGTGATACGTGCTTACCGTATTTCTTCCGTCAATTATCGATCATTTCTCCTGAGATTGGATTTTTATCGTTTTTATTGATTCAAAGAAGAGAATACGGACATGTCTAACTTAAACTCCAGAGTTCCGCGGCCGACACTATTTGGATCAGACAGAAAAAAACCGAAGTTGTAATTTCACAAAACTTTTTGAACAAAACGTGAATGCGTAGTGTCCAGACTGGCTATCATAGCTCTTTGGTGACTCAAATATCACCGGCGCTATCATAGCTCTTTGGTGACTCAAATACCGTTTAACCTTTTGCAGCTTTGGTGGCTTACATCAAAGTAAAAAGAAGCGCTCGAAGATGCAAAGAAGAGTAAGTACAAAAAAATACTACTGAATTAAAGCATATACTCGAAAATCAGCGGGTTAGGAAACGGGAACAGGCGTTAGATAGAGATTAATTTGCGCTTTCGAACGGTATTTTGTACCTAGCCTGAATACGAAAGCTTAAAGTTCCAAAAATCGCCAAAGCGGATTGGCCAAGAATTTTGATACAAGGTAATAGTATAACAGGCAGTGACAATGAATAAAATACCTAATCAAATTCTAACTACTGAACTGAACAAAAATTCCAAAAACGCACTTCAGCTAAAACTGTGCAGCATACATGGGCAAATAAATCGTTTCGAATTATCGACCTTCCGAGTGATCCGAAAATCACCCTTTCTCCAGTGATCGACTTTTCGAACCATTTGAAAAGGGTGATCTGCGAATCATCCATTCAGAATGCTAGTCCTCTAATATGTACACTCTCATTTAGAGCCTAATCTACTCGACTCCATGGCTTGCGTACGCGCACACACACTGTTCTCTCCATCCTCCCCTCCCCCCAGCCTACGCACTCTTGCTGTCTCACCTCGCTCCGAATGCGGGTGAGCTGAGAGATTTCCGCTCCGAAATAGGGTGTGGATCAGGGATGAGCGGAATTCCGATTTCCGATTTCCGATGGTTTCGGGCCTTCCGATTTCCGAATTCCGATTTCCGAAAAAAACCTGAAAATGCGGAAGAAATCGGAAAAATTCACGAGATTAGAAAATTTCGCACTTTTCCTGGCCAAAATCTAGGGGGTTATTTCGGGCGCTGGATTCGGATTCGAGATCCGTTTTCTTTTTTCACAAAGCCAGAGTTAATTGTGTTTGCATGAAAATTCTCAGTAAAGAAGGATAACTTCAGTTCTTTTTTTGATACGCACAGTCACAAGGGGAGAGTTTAAAATTTCACTGAACTTATTTTCGGTTTCCGAATTCCTATTTCCGAATTTGAGAAGGTCCTTCCGATTTCCGATTTCCGATTTCCGAAGTTCAGAAAAAAATTTCCGCTCATCCCTGGTGTGGATACACAAAACCCACAAAAATCGATGAGAGTGGAGTGAAAGAAACAATGGTTCATAAAGGTTCTCACACCATTTTTGCGTCGAGCGAATGCCCGTTCAAAAGTTTCGGATATCTGTGTTCAGAAAAAAATAAAGATTTTGCTTTCGGAAATGGTGACGCTAAATTTCAAAGTGTTCTCAGTCATTCACCCATTTTGGTAGATTTTCTTAGAGGGCCGAAAACCACTGGGGAATCGGAGCCAAATTCATCTTATTAGTGCCGATTCAAGAAAATCTAGTCTTCAAGAGGGTTCAGTGAACACATGATTACAAAAAGTCTCTCATTTCAAATCTCGCGTAGATGGTTTGCCCGTTTTCAGACATAATGATGTCGACCTCTAGAAATTTCAGAATCTCTTCCTCATTAGCCCACGCGTGGACGTCGTTAGCCGGGCGACAAGCCGCAAAGATGGGCGATGATATGAGAAAAACATAGCTAAATGAAAACATTTGGGCCAGTTTTCTTATCCAGACGATCGGAGGCATGATTTATATGCACAGTCTGTTACGCGCTCTTCAGTCCAAATCTGGAAACATCGCAACTTTTCTTGCGAAGTTTCCGACACATCCTGATGACAGGAAGTGATCTATCGTTGGTAAAGCAACCTTTATTGGATATCAAGGTGGAGAGAGGGTGTTAAACGATATCCACGCGGCTACTTCACGCTTCAGATCTCTTACTCCAGTTGAAGTGCACGATGCATTTTTTTTTCGTTTTGATAGCGAATCGAGCCTCCAAAACACAGAACAATCGAGAACGTGTTTTCACTTTTTCTACTGACCCCGCAGGATCCCTATAATCATTCAAAATCCACTGCTAACAAAAAAAGGTCTCTTTGAAGATGTCCAAACTCGTACAAAAATTGGTGTACGAATTGTCCCAGGCCTGTTTTTTCGTCATTCGCAGTCACACTGGTGGCAGTCTGACTTGTTTTTGCGGATAGTGGCAGAGTGGTTCCTCTTTGCAACTTACTTATTTAGAGGTATCAAAATCTTTTAATAGGTAGCAGGGATGATCGGAGATTCTATACCTATTACCAGATTCTCAATGGTTTCGGATCCCAATTTTCGGTTTTTCTAATATGAAACTGTCCTTGCGGAACATGTTCTCTAGAAAGTGAAAACAAATCTGACCACTCCTGAGCTGCAGGCTTCGTCTGGCGCTATTCATACTCCTCAACGCCAGCGCATCACGCGCGGGCGTGGCGTTGCAGTGTGAATACTTCCTACGCGCGTGACGCGCTCGCGGAGATCATGAATACTCCGGCGGCGACGCTATGGCGGAACGGAATTAAGTCGGCCTTGACCTTGCAAAGCAAACGAATTCTGTGCGGTTCCATTAGAACTAATTCCTGAACTTTCCTCTGCACAGTCATGGTAGCAGAGGATAGTTCAGGAATAAGTTTCGATGGAATGGAATAAAATTGATTATATACTAGTCATGATAATTATGAAAAAAGTCGCCACGGCCGTCGCCGTCATGGCAGAGCGGGCGTCACGCGTATGCCGCAAGGGCATTCATCTTCCGACGCCATGCCCTCGCGTCACGCGCGGAACACGCTGGCGCTCAGGAGCATGAATGGCGCCTCATCGGACAGTTCTTCTACACAATTATACGAAAATGCTCAAGATCCGCTTACTACTAATAGGGTTCCTTTGAGCAAAACACAGAGAAATACGAGCGATGGCACCGCCCGCCCAGTGGAACTCAGTGGTTCATTTTTTTCCTGAGCCCCGTACAAGGGTTATTCAGACGCCTTGAGCACGAGTGAAGTATTCAGTTTCAGTTTTTATTATCTGGGAAATCCCAGCGGGACGTACTCCGCAGTGAACTGATTTGCCCCGAGGGGTTGTTCGAATGGCTAGTTACGAATCCATAACTTTTTCAGTTTCAGGGAGGGTACGAGAGAATGCGGTAAATATCATACCGAGGCTGACCACACTAAACCGAAAAATCGAAAGCGGAACTCATACTCGTTGCGCAACCTCCTTCCATTATGGACGGTTTAAGTCGGCGTTCAGAGTTCGTTCGCAGCACGGCGCGGTGTTACAATCAGCCTACGTATCGGTCAAGCGACGTCGCGTCGCCTCGTCGCTGGGTGTTCACAGTAAAGACCTAGTGCATACTTTCCACGGAAGGCGACGCGACATAGTGTTTGGTATACAAATCGACCGAGAATCGATATTGCTGATATGCACTGTCGCTGTCGCGCGTCGCGAGAAGTATGCTCTAAGGCGAAGAGGCACGATACATTCGAAATGACGCACCATTTGCGCGATTGCAAACTTGTAGCTGCTTTTCTTTAGTGTTTTTTTTCATTGACAAAACCAAATTCAGCAATGAAAGGAATGAAATAAGCATAGATATCTAGGATTTAATGCTTTTGAAAGAATACGAAAAAACTGTTGGTATTTCTAGAAAAATTTGCCCCTGCTTGTTTACGAGAAATTGTGTACCCAACGATTGTCACGTCGCACTGACATGTGCCATCGCGTCGATCCGCGGAAACTTCGAACGCCGCCTTAGACGGGGACAAAGACTTGGTGGTTTTCGTCTGGAGTTGGGAAAACGACAGCGAGGTGACCGCATCGCGGTATCTTCACAGTACGGTTCGAGTAACCTCGTAGGAAGAACGTAGTGCTCGGCTAATTTGCATCGACTCTTCTCAAGAGTTTAGACAATGCGAGCAGCGAACTGCGTCTACTCGCGCTGCAGCGAGGTGGTCCCTTTTAAGCAGGACTCTATACCGATAAATGAAGGCGAGCAGATTAGTGAACAGTTGGGCTAGCGGGCGCGGCAGGTTATGGTAACGGTGGAAATGGAGTTTACTCTAGAACAAAGAACTCAAGCAGAAATTCCAGAAAAAATTAGCTTTGAGGCGGAAAGTGAAACAAAGCAGACAGAACAAAAAACGGACGCTGGCATCGAAGCAGTTCTGTACCCTCCAAGAATCTGCTGCCAATTGGTCTTTCTTGTGGATCAAAGTTGCGAAGAAACCCGTTTCCATCATGCGTGAAAAGAGCTCTCCCACAAGTACTAGAAAGGGTATATGTGTACCGTAGATCTTTGATCACTCACAAGTGAAAAAATAATCTTCAAAATGAAGACGGTAAGCAGCCAGAAGATCATAAATACGGCAGGTATCATCCTTGAAAAAGCACTCTGCAACACGGAGGAGACCTTGTACCATCTGGAACTCAAGCCAGTTCTATGAGGCTGCTAAAAAAAATTGTTGGATCATGACAAGAAGAATTATTGCAAGATCCCCTGTGGCGCCACACTGCTGCCTGCGGCGGTTCAGTCTGTATGCGGAGGAGACGATCGATGCCTGGATTGAGCTGCTGACGACGGCGTCAGCGATTGCAGGCTTGCTGGTGGCTTTCCGACCGGTCTTCTCTGCCCAATAAGTAGCAAAATGCGACAGATCCGCCATCGGACACCGTCGCTACAAAAACTCTGAGATTGTCTACATAAGGTCTACCTAAAGGGTGCACACGAAATCTCGAATAGTTCGGACAAGTCGGATGTGATCGCGAGAGACAGATGACATTACGCTAGAAGAGTCTAGGCAAAAGTCAGAAAGAAATTCTGGCCAATTCTTGATTCTTATTCAATTGTCGACTCCCTGATTTTTCTTTCGTTCTTGACGGAAACGGCAATTCTCTCAATGCCATCGCCAACTTCGATTAAATTGGGTTGGCACCAATGGAATGTTTCATGCATGACCTCCCTCTAGATGCTGCATTGCCTCACTTTCTAATCAGCCATATTAGAAAGCTTCTGAAAGTTCGTCCAGTTTTTGACTCCCCATGCATTCTTTCTCGGTGGTTTTCTGTCCGACAGAAAACTTAACGCCCAATCTCACCCTTAAAAATCGGTTCACATTGAAATTTTGAATAATGTTCATATATGATGGATAGGTTCTGAAGCGCTGATTTTTTCGGAACTGAAAGGTGTACGATGAGAGATTGGATAAAGAGACGTTAACCTCCATATTTGCAAATTTCGCCCGTTTTCTCGCAGATAACGATGCAGTTGTGCGGAGGGTAATGAACTGTATGTTCATTTGTTGGGTATTAGAAAGACCGTCCGTAAATCACAGAAAAAGTCAAGGACGAAGTCTTTGCATATCTGCGACTTTCGTGCACATTCGTTGGCACTCTTAGTTTAATGTTCGTAGAGAAGAAAATCCTTCTCTCTTGTGTTTTGAAGCAGCACGCGCTTAAGAAGGCTCTTACGTTCTTCCTCACTCACTGATGAAGTGCGGTCAGGATGAGGGCTCGATAAACCGGACATCGATCAAATTGAAGCCGCCCGAAATGGCGCTGAAGGCGGAAGGGACGAAGCCCGGTGGTCTGGCATTCCATAATACAATACCCGCCCTAAGTTTTGTAAAAACGGGGAGCATCTGGCCAACTTGGCAAAAAAGCGTCCGATGCATGTAATTTTTTTGAATGAAGACTTTTCAAAATTTTGAAAACGCTATCGTATTCACAGATTAAATTGCTATGGTGGGTGTATCCGCGAAAGGGAGAGCTGCGGACCACTCAGAAGGGCCGCGCGCTTGTCGCGTGCGCCGATCGATCACCACATTTCTCGTGGGCGCACACGACGCAGCGCAGTCTGCTGACATGTCCGCAGCCATCCGTTTTCTGGTTACCAGAACTGTACCTATTTGCGCGACCTGTACATCGAAATTCCCTAAAAACGCTTTATTTTTGAAGAAAGAAGTTTTTGCTATTGTTTTTCAAAAACGTCGTGAGCGGCGAAGTGCTGCGAAACTTTAAGCAGTATTTGTACAAGTAATGGAAAAGCAACCTGTATACTTTCTTCATAAATTATCTGCAGATGAGAGAATCTCAAGGTTTGTGTTGGTTGATATTTCGAAATCCTTAATTAAACACGCTTGAGAACTATCTGACAAGGGAACCACAATTAGCCATAGTAACCATTCGGAGTGAGATGTATACACGAGTGTAGATCCAGGTAAGGTAGTAAACATATATCAATACTAGCTGCCTAGACCTCCCACAGAGAGCGCTGTGACCCGCCGAAGTTTGCTCCCGCAGAAGAGGGGATACGTCTACGCGGGGTAATCATTTTACGGTGTGGCAGCCATGATATAGTGGTAGAGCTCTCGCTTCGTGAATGGGCTATGGAGGGTTCGATCCCCGAGCCGTGCGATATTTTTGCATTTTTAGTTTTCTCCTCGGAATTTAATGATTTTCTTACCTTCGACATTTTTAGCACTTTCGCACATATAATCAGGTTTCGGAAATACAATTTTAGACACATTCTCTCGACGCATTCTGTTGCCTTGATGGAAGAATTGCGTTGTTTTCTCTTCGTTTGGCGTTGAAAATGGAGAGAAAAACTTTTTATCTCTGTTGGAGCACTTGCACCCACAATAGAATGTTTAAGTGACTCTAGTCAGGTGCAGTCTGAGCGGACTGTTAATCAACGGTGCTTGTGATATATTGATTAGAGAGATCATGAGATTTTCCCGTTCACGCGCCGTCTACCGCCTATTGATTATTCGCGATGGTTTTCCGTCCTGAAAAGGTTGTTTCTCTATTAATCACTGAGTTTGGACAGCCTTTCGACTGTCAAGATGCTTGTCGCGAAGAGAAGAAGATTGCGGAAAAATTCATACGTATACTACGCGACTGCATCTTGGCACACTGCGACGCCGACTCGGAAGACCTGGATAGCGATGCTGCCGATGATCCAGACTGGAACGGCGAAGACGATTACTTGGGTGGAAACTCCTCGGTTGAAACAGGCGAAGATGTAGTGATTTTCGGGGACGCTTATGTTCCAACGGCCAGGGTGTGTTTAACTACCACTAGTCAGCTTTGAGAATGTTTTTTGTTCCAAAATTCATTTTCCATTTGGACATAATCTAGGTTAAAGATGCTATTGCCTTCTATCGAGCATCAGTGAAGGGTAGTCGTACGCTGAAGGTTATGCAACATAATTTCCGATGGATCAAATGTTGGAATCATTTGACGAAATTGCGAGCGATTGAGGAGCACGACGTGCAGAGGTTTCAGCGGGCCGCAAAACTTAAGAATCTCGCCAATCTGCTTCATGAAATTGTTCAGAGCAAGTTTCAAGCACGTGTGTACTAATGTAATAACACGGAGAATATTTTCACACAAATTCACTCGATTATTTTTGAAGGAGTATCGCTGCATGATCACGACCTTCGTTCGCTGGCTTTAAACCTCGCACGTCAACAAAACATTGAGAACTTTACGGCGAGCTCAACATGGATTGATTCATTCAAAAGATGTTATGGAGTCGTTTCAAGGAGAATTACAACGTTCGTGACAAGACGGACGTTTAGATCCCGTGAAGATATAGAAATGCAGGCAAGAGAGTTCGTGGAATCCGTGAAAATCGACATGAGAACGCTTCCTTTGGTCTGTTTTTGTAATAGGGACCAATCCGGCTTTGCGAAAGAAATGAGCACGGCTCGAAGTCTGGCACCAGCCGGTTGTAAAAAGGTGAATAATAGCTATTGCTTTGATTACCCCCTTCAATAAGCCAAATAACCGTCATCTGGCTTTATAGGTTGAAAGAATAGTGGATAGCAAAGCGGCAACCACGCACTCCTACACAGTGTTGCCACTAGTCTACGCCGATGGCAGACTTGGAGACAAGCTGTTTGTCGTTTCGCAGGAAAGAAACGGAGTTTTCCCTCGTCAAGATCACTTTGAGGCTCCAAACCTCGTTGTTCGAGCTGGCACCACTCACATAATGACGAAAAATCACATGGTGGAGTGGTTGAGGAGCTGCGTATTTGTACCTGGAGGACCTCGTGAGACATATCTCATTGTGGACTCGTGGTCGTCATTTCGTGATGTCGAGACCATAAACAAAGCAGTTCTCGAAGGTAATTAATTCACTCTAGTCCTGTAGGTAAATTCCACTCATGCAAATCTAGTTTAGGCCATCGCGTAGTTGTACGGAACATCCCTCCTGGTGCAACGTCGATGATTCAACCTCTCGACGTCTTCTTTTTCGGGCCATTGAAGAATGTCATGAAGAGAATCCGAGCACATATACTCGTTAACGACATCGATTTCAATGTAGCACAAAGAGACAACATTCTCATGGTGATTTCGCAAGTCTACAGAATGTTTTGTGCGCCGAGATTTGTGAATTTCCTCAAGTACTCTTGGCATATGGCAGGGTACGTAGACGAGCGTCCAGGTCAGTTTGACACTCCGGAAGAATACCTATTCCGGCTTGAGGCCGCAGACTGTTTCGAGGACGGATGTCAGTGTACGGTTTTTATTCGATGCGCCGTTTGTGAACATCATTTGTGCTTTTCCCATTTTTTCGTATCGTTCCATCAGTGTTAAAATGAATTTTCGCTCTCCATTTTCAACGCCAAACGAAGAGAAAACAACGCAATTCTTCCATCAAGGCAACAGAATGCGTCGAGAGAATGTGTCTAAAATTGTATTTCCGAAACCTGATTATATGTGCGAAAGTGCTAAAAATGTCGAAGGTAAGAAAATCATTAAATTCCGAGGAGAAAACTAAAAATGCAAAAATTTTGCACGGCTCGGGAGTCGAACTCTCCATAGCTCATTCAAGAAGCGAGAGCTCTACCACTATACCACGGCTGCCACATCGTAAAATGATTACCCCGCGTAGACGTGTCCCCTCTTCTGCGGGGAGCAAACTTCGGCGGGTCA
The DNA here is from genome assembly GCA_029168955.1 of Aplectana chamaeleonis. Lineage (NCBI taxonomy): Eukaryota > Metazoa > Nematoda > Chromadorea > Rhabditida > Cosmocercidae > Aplectana > Aplectana chamaeleonis. The sequence goes on from JAPDOI010000144.1 coordinate 774,287, forward strand.
CAGCGCTCTCTGTGGGAGGTCTAGGCAGCTAGTATTGATATATGTTTACTACCTTACCTGGACCTACAATCGTGTATACATCTCACTCCGAATGGTTACTATGGCTAATTGTGGTTCCCTTGTGAGAAGTAGGAGTTTTGTTACGAGAACCCCGGACTCCTAAATGAAGAATTTCGAAAATTCAACTTAAACAAACCTTGAGATTCTCTCACCTGCACCTATTTATGAAGAAAGCATACAGATTGCTCTTACAATACTTATGCAAATACTGCTCAAAGTTTCGCCGCGCGCGACGTTTTTGAAAACCGATTGCAAAAACTATTTCCTTCTAAAACAAAGCGATTTTAAGGAACTTCGGCCCACAAGTCAGGTAATTAGGTAGCAGTTTGGTCTGAGAATATGATAGCGTTCTCAGAATTCAAAAAACTCTTCACTCAAAAAAGTTACATGCATCGGGCGTTTTTTGCTAAGTTTGCCAAATGCTCCCCGTTCTTACGAAACTTAGCGCGGGTAGTGTACAGTCTGGGATAAAATTACATCAACAAGATAAAAGCGAAGAAATGTATTCAGAGGTTTTCATCCTCTACAAAAAATTTGCAAGAAAATGCCACTGGCTTCTGAATGCTCTCATTGTCTTTGATACGGAAGAGGAGAAGTCGCATCATCTGTGCCGACAGATAGGTGTTATAGTGTTCGGACGATCAAAGCATAAAAACGATTGTTTAACCACATTTTGTGCTTAAAATTTTGCATAGAGACTGACATCAAGTTTGTTAAATTACGTCTTAATGCGAAAGAGCTTTCAAAATATTTCCTCTGAGTTACACCACAGAAATCGTGAGAGAAGTTCGTGCAGTGGTTCTATCTCCACGTTTTTCTTGCACCGGGGCATGGTGTTCACATTCAGTGCCTCAAAGCCTTCTTCTTCTTTAAAGGCTTGGTTTTTTTCCTTTTTCCAAACCTGAATTCTCTTAAAGAGAAAAAATGGTTGTTGCACCATCCTCATGAGAAGGTAGATCTGGCAATCGCAAAAGTAAAAATAACTGAAAACTTGGAGGAAAAAACACTCAAGAACAAGTCGTTATGTCCGCCCCCAACTATCGACATTTCTATAGATGCCCTAACGCCATCATTTATTTTGCTTCTAAACTGATTTCTCAGCACTTCTATAGACTACTGCATTCTTTAAGAACTGAAGAAAAGACGGGTAAATAAGCATTCATGAAAATCTCGCTAAGGGAGCGTTCGGACACCTGTAATCAGCTGTTTTACCGTTGTTTGTGCGCTTATATTACTAATTTTCACATTTTTTAAACTTATTTTTTATTTTGTGAAGACCAAACCTGGATTCTCTTAAAGAGAATCCCGAAAATCATTTTTATAACGAACCCTGCCTTTGAAGGCAGGGTTCAGGAAGAATTTAGATTACAAGATTTCACGAACCGCACACCGTTTTTTTGCTCGAATTCTTTTCTGGGTCCACCTAAGAACGTAGGGAGAGTTTGTTCAGTTGAAAATGCCTTATTGTGAAGATAAATGAGGTCGAATGTCTCAAACTCCGTCAAAAGAAGCCGGTCCTCCGTCAGCCATCTGGCACAATTTGCTGTCAGTCATCATCATATAAGTAACTGGTAGACAATTGATAGAGTATAGTTGAAATATGACTTTTCTACACACACCAGTAAACCTTTCCTCATCCACATACATATCACCTGAAAGAAAGATGAACTTCACTTGATTGTGAGATCGTTGGGCAACACAGCGATCTCTAACAATCGGCTCCTTCTTTCTCAAAAGACGATTGAAATATTTTCGGTCTGAAAAAAAAGTTTCAGTAATTTTTTCGCGGTTTTTTCTACGCAATTGTTATATAGGGTACTAGAGCTCTCATTATATATGGGAAACTCAAAAACGAAATCCATCGTGAATGATACCTTTAACGCATTCTTCAAAATGCCTTGCAAGTATCGGTTTTGGTAGTGTCAAAACTTGACAGCACCTTGCCTTTGAATGTTTTTCAGCAGTGGAGACCTGACATCCACAGAAGTGGTCAACTCCTCGCTATTTTTTTTTACTCTGCGCGACTTCCTGAAATGACTTCGGTCGGTTTTTTTTGTTGCTGTTGAACCTCGGTGGCAACAGATATAGCCTAGCTCCCTCATTTTGAGCGAGTCGAAGTAAGGCCTATCGGCCTTATCATATCAAATTCTCTTTAACACTGTTATATTTTGCCATACCCGACGGCTCCGCTGATGAGTCCGCCCGGACTCATCCGAGCAAGCTAGGCTTTGCATGCCCACCGAGTACAGACCAAATCACCAAATCGCATATCAGTGCAGCTCCCTAGCTTATTGCACTTTTGATTCAACCAAAAAATAATGCCTTTCGAGACATGATTGTGTGTAGTAAAATATTGATCGCCCGGAAACATCCTTTGTGAGGTAAGCGATAGATAGGTTGTAGAGCTATGGCTTTATCCTCCAATAAATCATAGTCGTTCCAGTGCAAAACATAAGAAAATATTGCGAGTCCAAAAAAAGAAAGACGAAAATTTGTTCAAGGTGTCTCCAGGATGTGATTCAGATAATGTTGCCAAAACATTTAAAGTGCGGCCGGATAATACTGTCCGCTCACGCGGTCGGCGTGAGCGCCAGGACGCGGCTGAAAATTCAATGACTTGACTCGCGATCGATCAAAAGGAACAATACTGAATAAGATCCCCGTAAGCCCTCTGCACCTGAGGCAGGGATCATACGAGAAATGCCAGTTGTGACGGTCACTCGACCGCTTGGGCGGACAGTTTCATCCGGACAAACTTTACTCTCCCTGTGTGATACGACAGTCATACAAATTTGAAATTGTTATTGAGCGAAACTTAAATGAAGTTTTGTATATCAAAGATCTATGAAGCAAAGTAAACCGTTTGTTCAAAGTTGAATGGAGGTTTGATAAACTTTTTGTATGATTGGGATAGTCAACAGCAACGCGTGACGCAGTGGCGTCGCGTTGAAGTATAAGTGGCCTGACGCCACGACCGCGCATCGCGCGCATGACAGCGCTCTTGACCGCCCTTCAACGACTTTTCCAACCTTTTCATTGCTACTCCATCATTAATTTCATTTTGCTTCGTGACTTCGTGACAATATAATCCAGTACTATCTTCTGCTGCTAAAGTAGAGTAAGGGTGTACAATTACCTCGCACGATACCATTAAGGCAAATTTTATTTCGCTCCGCCATGGCGTTGCCGCCAGATTATTCACGGTTTTTCTACGCGTTCAATCACGCGCGTGGAAAGGGTTCATACTACAACGCCACATCCGCGCGTGTCGCGCTGGCGTTTAGAAGTATGAATAGCCCCTAAACAGGCTTAATTTCATAAGAATATGGGAAGTAGCACATGGCTCTCCGCGTGTTCAATGACTTTGGCGTGTAGAATCAAATTATCAAGCGTTTTTCAATGCATCAGAAATACGGGAAATCTGCGCTAAGTGCTAAAGCAAGTTATTTGAGCCATGTTTAACCACAAAGACATCCTTTCTCCGCTCCTTTGCTATACGGGCTCCACCCATCAATACAGACATTAAAAAATAATGATAGAAGTCGACCATTTTGGCTCCTTATGGGAAAGTAGATTTGACCGCTACAAAAGTGAAAATAAGTGAAAAATCCGGAAAAAAGCGCTTATGAACAAGTTATCACTAAGTGTCCACTCGACCCAAAGAAAGAGATTTGTATGGATGTCTGTTTTGCCATCTCTCATTTTGCTCTTGAAGTATAGTTGCTAACCTAAAGTACTCAAAACAAATATTTATAGAAATTTCATTGTTTGTGGGCGGGCAACCACCAATTAGCCGTTCTAACTTGTTTTTGTGTGTTTTTCCTGGGGCTTATTTTCACTTTTCTAATTGCCAGATCTACATTCTCGCAAAGAAAACTCAACAACCGGTTTTATCGCGAATCCTGCCATTGAGGTCAGTTGCACCGCTAAATGACAATATACTTACTCATTGTACTCTATAGGAACCTCAGAATATCAGTAAACGGAGCTCAGATTTGTGTTCAGCAGCATTACCAGGTAGTGACCTGACCTAGTTTCCAGAACTACGCACGTAGCCATGTTTCTTCTGATCGGCCACCTTCCGGGTACTTGTAAAAACCCTATTTTAGCCGCCCGAGTAATAACAAAAAAAAAGTTATTCTTATATAAAAAATTCGAAAAATTCCCGTCTAGACTTCTTCCAATGGGGTTGTTTGAGGCGCTGAATATGAATATGGGACGCATTTCCGATAATTTGAGATAAAGACGGTTTAGGGCAGATAAATTCTCTTTGGCATACAGATCTCGCAACTTCTACGCTCCTAAAATTTTCTTCTATTTGCTACCACTCTGGGAGCTAGGATAGTGTCTATGACTACCCGGAAGGTCGTCGATCAGGAGATCCTGGTTCCATAAATAGTTCTGGCAGCCAGGTATGGCCATTCCTTTGTTGATTACCTCCACAGATATGTTTTAACCATAATGCTGATATTTTCTTCGGAACATCCCAATGGTTGTCCTATGGGTGGCACGCCTACCTTCTCGAGGAGCTATGAGACGACTTATAACTTCCTAGAACCGGCAGCTCGGATCAACCTTGTGCACAAAAGTACAATAGACGCCCTAGACATAGACTGTTTTTTAGTTCAAGTGAACTCCTGTTTTCCATTATCACAGCGCGGAGCGGTGGCTTTTTTGTCGGAACCTCCTTATCACTAGTTATACCTCACCGAGGCTCACTGCTCCGCTGCTGGTGATAATCAAAATCGACAGGTCACTACGGATGTACCAGAGCTTACCAACAATGTTATTCGTTTCCGCAGATACGTCTTGCGCTCTAGGCGCTTCTCTGTAAGCTGGAAAGGCAACAAATTCGGCAAATCAGGGTGGAATAGCAACGGATGGTGGAATAGAAATGCATAAGATAAGTAAAACAGTGTAAGATTGAAAAAAGCTCTCAATTATTATTTTTCAAAAGTCAATTATTCAATTGTTCATGCTCTGATTGTGGAATTCGCGCTCACAATCAGCTCTTTAAAGGCACAGTCCAACCTCAGTATCGATTTTAGGTTTTTCTGCCTATCTTGGAGAAAATTTCACGCTGATCACAACGGTGCCTCCAGAATCTCTCAGAACTCACTACGAACGGAGTTACGGCTCCTTGAAAATCTCGATTTGAACGGCTAGAAGTTCGCGGACGAGTTGTCTCGGGCCTGTATTTTCTCGTTATTCGCAGCCGTCGTTCTGAAGCAGGCCACAATATAAAGCCAGAACGAAAACAAATCTAAGAACATAGGTTTTGAATAAAATGATTCGCGCTTCTCTTCCCTATTGAGGTCGGAAACCTTTCAGTGGGCGTTACCCATTTTTTCTTTCAAGGGGGCGTGGCCGACTTTTTCCTAGCTTTTTCTCGCTTATTTGAGCGAATTGAGATTTCGCGCTTGGCAGGGTTGCTATAGGCTGCGACCGGACCATAATATCAAAAATTGCCTCTGAGGTTGGACTGTGCCTTTAAGGCATGGAACGAATTAATACATCAGCAATGGGCGATTAAAAGTTGTATCGCGGATAAATATTTGTCCAGATCCAGATAGTCTGGAAGGGTTCGGGCATTCTGTTCCTCGAGGAAACATCTCTTTGTTTCTTCTAGGCCAATGGGAATAAATTATTCACAGCGAACAATAATAAAATGAAAAACGATCAGAACTTGATATGGAAAAAACCAAGAAATTCGGTGACTCTAAAACACGTAGGATATTTAATAGAACGGTCGGCAATGCTTTCTTAAGCATCGGCATGGCTAGCTATGAGGTGGCTAAGAACAGGTTCTGGTCAGGTCCAGGTCCAAATACTATGTGTGGTAGGGAGCGAGCGAGAAACTATACAGTTTGTTTGCTCTACCGTATCCGGTCGCCAGCCGGATTCATCTCAGAGCGGCTAGCTGCATGGATGTATCCCTATTCAGACGGGGAAGCGGCATTCTGCAATCTGAGATGGCTTCTCTCCTTGATCGAAAAATGGTAACTTTGGCCTCAGAACCTGAGCGGCTAACGGAAAAAAGGCTAAGCTAACTGAGACGGAAATAGAATGATTGAGATTGCGCGATCGGGCGAGAAAGGCAGAGAGATATTTGATACAAAAGACTGGATAACGTCCACGGCGGTGGACTATAAGCCGCTTCGGGAATTCAATTCAGAATTCAATTAAAGATCAGAACGATGTGACTGAGATCACTAAACATGGGCTATTGTGCTAAAGATTTGCTTGTTAATGCTGCACGACGATTGATTGCATAATACGATTCTCTCTAGATCGTCGTAGAACCGGATCAATCGGGCTTTGAAACGGGTTGAATCGCCCACAACGATTAGCCATTTAACATCTTCCGCAAACTTATTTTGGTCTCGCTGCAATCGCATGATAAGTTCAAAGTACATTATCGGCAGGATAAACTTCCTTTCGAAACTTAGAGAACGAGAAAGTATGGAAAAGCTGGAAATTCTCGGCAGCTAATAATCCCTCGGTTAGGATTAAAGAAAATGTGTACAAATACACGACTCCACTTGATATTATGCGTTCTCCAGATTTCTATCGGAATCTGTGTCTTTGTGCAGCTTTGGTGATACTGCTCAGGTGCCATAACCCGACAGGGGCGAGGACAAACTCCCAAGGCTCATTGAGAACAGCACCAGACCTGGTAGAGGGCGTGTCTCTACAGGGTGCGCTTTAAATATGGTCACAAGGTTTCAAATCACATCCCGTCGACATATGTGCGTCGCTAATCACCCTGCATGGTCTGTTCTTTTCATCAAACCTTTCTCTCTTTCTAAATGTGCACAGTTTTGGAGCGGAAAATGGTTTTTTGGAGCAAATGGTGAGGGAAGGCCTGAAGGGCCCCTGACTTTTCACACAAGAACTCGTCATTGAGTCGGCTTCGGTAATTGTTGCTCGTCCCCCTATGTTACCGTGAGGAACCGATCCAATGGGCCATTTTGAAGCAGAGGGTGTATGCTTGAAAACGTACAATAGCTGAAGTCCTTGAACCATCTACTGAAAGAACGCGAGGGCGAAATGCCGAAATCCATTATTGGGCCAGGTCAGTGTACTCGAGACAGCTGAATTCGTGCTACTTTTTTAGTTTGGCTGACGAAGTACAGACGTCAAACTTGGAGCATAATTGCCCCTTATCGATCTGTGCATATATTACGAACTTTTCTCAAAAATCGATAAATTATTGATTTTCTTGAAAATCAATGAGAATTATGAAATTCGATGGAGAATATTCTTCCGCACTTCACCATGAATTTCGTGGCCTGAATGTTCTCAACGAACGCTACAAATAACGAAAATATGAGGGCATTGAAATTGACAGGGCCCACGGATTTAATTTAGCAACTTGTTCTCGCGTTCTTTGAGTAGAAGGTCCGCAGACTTTAGCTAAGATACGTTTCCAAGCAAACACCTTCTGTTTCGGAATGGCCCCGTCAAAGCAAGTCTCTAGGCCCGCATACGGAAAGCAGGAAAGATCATCGAAGGTGACTACGAGTCGATATATTATGTTCAAATTGAGGAACCTTTAGGCGTTTGCCCACCATTGATTTTAAAAACGATTTCACGCCACGAAAATCTGTACGTTTTGAGAGAGGTTCAGGAAAAGAAAAAACCACAGAAGCCAATATGTCATGCACAAAGTATGGTTTCAGTTTTCGATTTAGTCTGAACCAGGCGGCTGGACGTGCGGGGTTGGCGGCTTCACTGGAGAATGGGGTTTCGGCTAAAGCGGGGTGATCTAGCGTCGCAGCCCGGGTGATCAACAGTCGCAGATTCATCAAGCTAAAATTATTACGCGAGCTCTACAGTGACCAAGTCCTCACTCGATAGTGTCCTTTTTCCGCCAATTATGGATCGTTTTTTCGAAAATCGATAAAGATGGCGTAAATCGAGTTTTCAAAAAAAGGTCGATAATTCACGAAAAAAATACTATCTATTGGGGACTTGGGGATTGCACTTAACATCGAAGCTTCGAGGCCGAATCTTCTCGGTCAAACCAGAAAATGCAGAAGTTGCAAAATCACAAAATCATCTAAAAATCAATAATTACGCTCCGTCTAAATTTTCCTCAAAAGCTATCACCTAATTCTAATATGGCTCAAATTATTAGAAGCTCTCAAAGATGCTTACTGCTGAAAATCATCGCTTGAACACAGCATATAAGGTTAGGTCCGTGGCTTGTTTCCTCAAGAAAAAACATTTTAATTCAAACAGCGGCTGGCGCGGCGATTTAGATCTCACCACCGTCTGGCTGGTAATTACCTGGTGAGATTCAAACAGCCGCGCCAGCCGCGGTTTGAATTTAGATGTTTTTTCTTGAGGAAACAAGCCATGGACCTAACTATATGTTTTTCGCAAATTATCAGACTTTGGCCCAATCAGAAGGCAGCGTTAGATAGAGAGGAATTTGATCGGTCTATCGCACTTGGGCGAAGGACTAACACTGAAATGTTTAAAATCGTCGAAGGCTCAAGACGGGACACTTTCGCTTCTACCTAATGATAAAGGTAACTGTTTAGCTAGTCTTTGGCGAAATCAGTTTTCAAAGCAGCTGGTGGAATTTTTTCGTCACCCTGACGGCGTGCAGGATTCAATCCTTCAGCATAAATGCCCCTGTAGTTTTCCTTCTACACACAGAAAAGTACGAGATTCTCTCCTTCAAACGCACTTGGCTACGAAGTTTGCCTCCTGGATATTCTCAGGGAGCACAAAAAAAATAACGATAATGTGGGTGAACTAAAATTGACAGAGGCCACAAATGGATATCGGCAACCTGCTCTCGCGTGGGTTCGAGGATGCCAGCCGTCAAATATTTTCAAGCAGACAACCTCTGTCTCAAAATTAACCCAGAAGAGCATTTCTCTGCGTACATAGAAGGCGATCTGGTCCACACTTATGGAGACGGGATGAGATTTGAAACTTTGTCACCATAGTTGGGAAGCACCATAATTGTTGGTTGTGCGCGCATTTCAGGTACACTGTTGGCTTCGTCTATTTTCCCACTAATGGTTTGAGCCATCAGACTGCTAACTATATACGTTCAACACTATGCGAAAGACCAAGCAAAAGCTGAGTTCTGAGACAAGTTGGCGCCGGTCAGACTTTGGCGACGTTGATATGAGTCATAGTCTGGAATGTTGTTCATAACGCCTTACTTCTGCGGATCAACTTGCTATCAAACTGGCACTTGGGTGTGAATAGGTAGTTAGGGCTTTATCTGAAAATAAATTTCGAAGATTGGTAAGTCCGAAAGCGACACTCGCTCGGGTCTGCTTTAAACTTCCCGTGGAGATTTGGAAAACCATGTTGTCCTTGCTGTAGGTCTGTGACAGTACATAAGTAATCCATGCTTGAAATTCCCTAAATGGCTGCAGGGATAAAAAAATGGCATTTTCATTGTTGTAGAAAAGGTAAGGGGGACATCAGAGAATTTTTAGGGTGTCGAGAAAATTTTTTTCGGATTCGGCTCAAAACTTGGATCTGGAGGTTATTTAGGGCGATGAACCCGAATCTGGGGTCTATTACTCGCCTGACTTAGGGCTACGGTAGGCTACTGCAGGCAAAATGCCTTTCAACTGGCGTTACTTACCTTAAAATTTCGAAAATCGAAAAATTGACCTCAAAATCGTGTTCAACGTTCCAAATAACACCCACAGTGAAATTCTTAGTCAAATCTAAGACTTTGACCGAGCTACCGTATTCCCGCCGTAATCTACCATAATCTATCGAAAATCGATAAACGCCCCTGTGTATAGGTTTTGAGGCGAATTGATCGTAGCATTCTCGAAGTCGTCAAAAGTGGCTTTTGTCCAGCAAATTTTTCCCCGTTCTGAAGCTTTGGACCAAATCAGACGGATTTTTCTATAATATTAAGAAATGGGCCTCAGATTCGTGATCGGCATCCGAAAAAACCTCTAAAAACAAGTTTTCAGCCCAATCTGAGACAATTTTTTGAACATCCTGAAAATTATCTACGCAAAGCTATGGAAATGCCCACTTTTGAAAATCTCCTCTAAATCTCTGACGCATTTAGGGGATTTGGAAAACAAATTAGCAATGCTGTGTCCCATACCTACAACTATTAACGCATGGTTTTATAAAAGCCCACCGGAAATGTAAGGCAAGCCCTAGTTGGATAGTCTGAAAGTCGAAGGTAGCAGGAAGGAGGTCTTTCAAGATGCATGTTCATTCCACAGAGATTTGGGAGAATTTGCGTTATCCGAATAATTCGCGCATTTAGCGATCAGATTGGTAAGCAGGCTTAATAATGGTTGAGAGGCATGGAAAAGCTTAGTTATCCACGGGTGATCTTGAACTTCATCGCTTCGGAAACCGGTGCCATGGGGTCATTGAAAAACTCATTGGCGAAAACGTGAAGTACTTTCTTCAAGAGTTTTAAAAAGGATTTGTGCATGAAAATTGAGATTCCCAAGGAATCAAATCCAGTTTTTGACATTTCTCTCTGCTGGAGAGACCTTAGAATCTACTCGAGAACGTGAAAAAGCATGCATTTTCTGCGCGTACGGTGCCTCAAAGGCATCGTTCGCGCTGGAAATCAATTTTATTTTTTCAGGATCAACTTCATGATTGAGCCCGGTAGACCACACTGGTGAACTTTGGCGCTTCAAAAACCTTGGACAATGGGGTTGGAAGGGGTCAAAGATGAAGATCCGCCACCATTTCTCACCAGTCATCTAGCACTTTTTCGTAGAATATTGGTGCGACCGTAAGACAACATGAAGAATGGTTGCGGCACGAACTCCACATGTAGAAAAACTCCCAAAATGACAATGACGAGGCCTTCAAAAGCAGAACAACTTCAGAAAGGATTTTGGCGCGAAATTCAAATTCGTATTTACAATGTGTCCCGATTGACTTTCCTTTACAAATGAAGGTTTTTCATGGGCCCCGTTGACATTTTTTTTTTCACTAGAGAGGCCAAGCTACACAAAAACATGAAAAAATAATATACGGTTTTCTGAGCGTACGATGCCTTTAAATAAGTCAAATATATTAGATTCTAGGAAGTAATGTACATCAAGTAATGTAATGTAATGGTGTGCATATGGTTAATAATATAGAGACAACATGCGGTTCAGTAATACGAGAATGATAAACTGTTGCAGGTGCTTCGCTTCACCACTATTGACTGAATCGGATGTGATTCAGGTTGGTAATTCTCACCAAAAAAGTTAAAAGTTTCTTCATCAAAGAACGAGTTGTGTGGATGATATAGGAGGCTGTAGCTGTAGATGGCTTCAAAAGTAGCTAGCAGCTAGCGGCGAGAAGATCGTGGTTGCGCCAGAGACAGCTTGTTGTCGAACTGGATATGCCACAAAGGCCGCATGAAGTCGCGGCGATTACAGGATAGCAGGGAAGGCAAAAACACCTCTGGAAATGGATGGGTTAGTCGAAGGTGTTGAACGCAGGGAACATCCTGTATCTATCCTATCAATGAGGCGAAAAAATCAGTGTAAAAAAGCGACACGGCCAGCTGAACAAGATGTGCACTTGAACGCCTCATTGAATCCGCAACAGTTCGATCCGAACTTGATGGGAGGTGACTGTTTGAATTAGCGTGGCATTGCAGGTGAAGCTTTCCTTTTAGGCCGCCAAAAGAGACATCAGCGGGATAGCAGGTTTGAGCTAATCAAGAATTCTTGAGTTTTCCACTCGATGAAGTGAGAGAAGAAATTATCCGATTCCTCGCTTCGTGGTCATGCTGGATCTATGATTAGCACGTAGCTCCCTTCTCAACTCCTCACGAAGTGTCTGAGAGGTTGCAGTAGAGGAAGCACAAGCTAGCTTCAGATTACTGAGAGGACAACGAAAGTATTGTCAGCGAGAAAGAATGAGAATTGGTCACGACAGAAATAATCGACTCCAGGATTTTCAAAACCCCGGAAGTCGGTGACTGAATGTAGGATCAAAATGAGATTCCCAAGTCCATGATTTTCTTAGGTTTTTGTGGGTTTCGCGTCGGCCAATAACCCTGTTCCTAATTATACATACGCCGGTGAAATGAAAACGCCCTGCGATGACATTATCCCAGTGTACCGTGTGGATTCTGCGGTCCTGCGTACACGCCACATGGCATACCAGAGAATTTGAGTGCATTCTAACTGTTATTCCATTCATGCTTTCTTCCACCAATGTAAAATTATCGCAGAAAACATCTCTTCCCATTTTCCCATTGCGAAACTGCTTTTGCTATTTTTATGGTGTTTTAACTAGCCTATGAGAGGAAATAATCAGCTTATTCAAGTTGGCAAATTTCCAAGCAGCCAGGTCCAGCAACGACACAGTGCGCAGTGCGACGGCGTGCATAATTTCTCGGTGCGGCTTCCTTCCACGTTTTTCTCCGCGCAACTGTTCCTTTCTGGCATACTTCAATGCCATGGATTATGGCGATTGTCTTGTCTTTTCCGCAGGTTTCTGCCATCATTGCGACCTCCAACGGATGGTGCACGTGTTGCAGAGCGGTCCGCAGCGATTTTGCTGCGTTTGTCGAACGATTCGTGACGCAAGTGTACCACTGTTGCGGGGCATTAAAAACCTCAGGGGTAAAATTTGATATTATAGTCCGCCTACCGTGAATAGCGATCCTGCCGACCGCGAGATCTCAAATCGCCCAAATAAGTGAGAAACTACAGAAAAAGGTCGGCCCCGCTCACATTACCTAAAAGCCTAACCTACCCGGAAAGGGAACCAAGAGCTCTGCTGTTGTACATTTTGCCTTTGAGCATAGTCACACAAACCAATTTTTTTGTTTTCAAAGATTTCCATTTCTTATTCGGGGCGAACCGTGTATTGGGAGACGGATCGACTTTTTCCCTGCAGTTTCTCTCTTACTTGATCGAATTAAGATCTCTCACTTGGCAGGGTTGCTATGCACGGTGGGAGGACCATAATTACCCCTGAGGTTGGACTGTGACTTCAACGGCGGTGTACTGACTTTGGCGATGGATCATCCAGTCGTCGGCTGCGGATCGTCCTCGCACTTTACTAAGAATCAATCAGTGAAAAAAATCGAGATAAGAGTCACCGAAATTATGGCGAGGCATGCATCGATGAGAACACTTCATCTTGAGGTGCTCCTCTAGCATTTTTTTCGCAGTCATATTTTGTCCTATTTCAACGAACTCGCTGTTCGAATGTTTTAATCACATCACCATCTCCATCAGAAGGTTCGAGCACTATCGTATTCCACCCACTTACGCGCGGGATGACCGGTGGACTATGGAAGTTCCCACCACGCTGGAAATATCAATGAAATCTCTGGCTGTACCGCCAGGGTTAAAGTTGTTCTCATATGTGGCATGCATAGAAATTTCTAGCTCGCATTTGCGTATACGGTAGCGCAGCATAGTTCCTGAAAATCCATGTTGAAGTAGATCAAAAGGCAACATACAAGCTCGTAAACGTGGTTGAGATAACTACGGAAATAGACTGGTATGTCTGAGAACACAACGTCAGAACCATCTTGAACCGTCAGAAACTACCCGAAACGTCGCTGCACGGGCAAGAACTTGGCCCGCCCTGTATTGCTCTGCTCCCTTCATTTGCTGCCCTCTTCCGAAACAAGGGTGCTGGGCCATCCCCACCGCCGTCGATGATTGTAGTTTATCGTACGTTCCACAAACGTCGTCGACAGTAGGAATATGTAGCTCAGCACCCCTTTTTGGAGGGCGGCAAATACAGGGTTCGAAGAAATACAGGGCAGGGCCAACTTCTTATTCGTGTATCAGCACAGTGGGTCGTTTCTGACGCTTCAAAACACGTAGGCGTTTCGTTTTGCGCTACACCATACTATTTCCGTCGTTATCTCATCCACTTTTACTAGCCTATATGCTGCCTTTAAACTGAGAAGCGAGTATTGAATGGAGTGGTAAAACCGCCACAGCGGCTTGTGCGGTGCCACTAATGCGGTGCTGGATGGGCGGCCCGCGCGGTGCGGAAGTTCATAGTCCGCTGCGCTCCTCGCGCATCACGCCCGTACCGCGCTTGCGATGAGGACTATAAAAGATGCCTGAAATCGATATACATGTCGATCCTTGTCTTCAAGGGGCGCAGCAAAGTGGCTATGGGGCGCCGTTTCTTAACAGAACTTTGGTGGTATTCGATGTGGCGTAAAATGGCAGTTACTATATAAGATGATTATTGCTCAGTAGGCCACGTCTTTTGGAGGGGGGGGGGCATTCGAATGAACTTTGTTGTTTTTCGTGGTTCTAGAGCGCCTAAGTGGATCACCACATCATCCATAAAGAAGACATTAGCATCTTCATAACGACGTTCACCTAACTTGCTCACTACTTTGATAAAAAGATGGTTAAATGTGTTTCTTGTGAATTCTTTTGAGGGTCATTTACACTTGCTTTGCCAAACGGCGCGGCATTGTAGTTCTACAATATTGATCATGCCGTATCGCGTAATCAATATCATAGAATCGCACTTCATCGCACCGGCGAAAGTATAAACGACGCCATGCCGTCGGTCGCCATACCCATTTTAAGAGCCCTGGGTCACTGTTATATGTATATACTTTCGAGATCATTTATCAATAAAGTTTTCCTCAGATCTATGGAATCGTTGATTACTGGTCGGAGTGGAAACCGACTTGTTGCGAACTTCATGAAAAGTGGGAAACTATGCACGGCATGTTACCCACTATTTGTATGCGGAAGTCAAGCTTTGAGTTCCGCTGCCGTCATGAAAGATGCTAAATGGATATAGGTCGTCAAGTAGCCGAAAACATTGGCTCTCGTCTCAGCCAACTCAAGCAGCGTCTATACGTTTCGAGGGCCCGCAATTACGAAAAATCGTTGATCATCGAGGGCACACGATTTGCTTGCCGCTCACCCGTGCTAAGGCAGCGTCCATACGTGGCGAGAGCGGGCGCTCCCGCTGTTGTGCACCTCTCAACGCTGCTCAATGCTGCCTGCAAATTGACACAGGCAAACACCCCTGCCTCGTGTTAATTCGATTGAAAACGTTTGATCGGGTGATCAATCGCTCAAATCGTGGCAACGGCTGATGATTTCCCACGGTTTTCAACGTCCGTGGTGGGATTATGAAAAACAAGGGGAGTGGTTCTGATACAGGTTTAATGCCACCTGCTTCAGTGATGGAGCAGTAAGCTTGAAACTTGCTGCTTGCTTCGTGGTGCTGGCGCAAGCGCGCGAGAGCGGGCGGGCGAGGGCGCGCGAGAAGGAGCGCCTGTGAGCGGCTAACGAATCGTGTGCTCACGATGACCTACGATTTTGCGTAATCGCACGCTCTCGCCACGTATAGACGGAGCCTAACACTCGGTCTCGCGCGCCCACGCCTGCTTACGCCCTTTCTCGCTCGCACACTCTCGTAACGGAATAGGCTCGAGCAGTGAAATTCAAACCTACCTCAAAACAAATGCCCTCGTGTCTAATACGCCTACCAAGACCATCCCCAACGTTGATAATTGAGCAGAAACCGAGTCGATCCGAGTGAGTGATCACCAGATCAAGCGTTTTCAATCAAATCAACACGCGGCAGGATGCTTTTGCTGGTGTTTTTCTCCCTGTACGGGCTACCTATCAGCTTTGAAGTGCGATGAGGAGCGGCGGACGTGAGCGTTCTTGCCACGTATTGACGCTGCCTCAGCCACACGTGCGACTTGCTACGCCTGCCTTACCCTCGCGCGCCGGTCTGACAAGAGAAAAACAATAGAAGAAAGGGCTATTTTAGATGAAATATAATTCTGTTATAGGGCCAATCTTCACCTACAATCCGGATTTCATTTCATTGGGGGCGCTAGTTTGCTGAGGGGCGCCTACCACAGGTATTCCAAGGAAGCGCGCGGCAAAACCGCAGGAAAAAACGGTGTTCTCTCAGATATTTTGGTCTAAATTTGAGAATCACTTACTATGCAAAGAGCCAGAATCACATTATGAGCCATTTCGCAATGCGTAACGTTTTAACAGGTGGTAGACTCGTCCTGCGTCTCACTACTGAAAAGTTTACAAATTTCGAAATTAAGTTTTATGGTTCTTCCCGGCATTTTCTCGTCCCTATCATCATGAACACGTGTTACTGTAGCAGGCTCCACGAAGGAAACTCGAAGGCGAAATCCATCGTCAAAATTGCCTTCAGGTCTGAGGTACTCAAAAATGTGCAATCTCCTGGATTCTTCCATGGTTCTTCTTTTTTCGTTCATCTCTGATCGGATCTCATTTCCTCGTTGAACACTCTTCACAGCAAGATGTTGCGCAGTGCGCGATGTCGTAACTGTATCTATTACGTGGAGGTTCCAGCTAATGATGCTTTGGTATAGTCACACGAGCCGCGTTCCAGTTTTGATTGTTTGTTGTTTTACCCCGAAGACATACTATTCACACATGCATACACATACATACTTCAGTAGAGCTGGCTGAGTGGTGAGTAATCCGGATGGGGGGAGGCGAAAGGCCCTAAAGGCAGTGTTCGTGAAATCTCGTTTTTGAGTTTTCAGTGTGAAACACTATGCTGGCAGATTCTGGAGGGGAGAGGGTCGAAGAAAGCATCGAAAACGGGCCAGGAATCGATAAAAGCGACGGCGAAGGGAAGATTCTGTTGTCCCAGTACGCCCGCCTTTATCCCGCTCCGCCCCCTTCTGACGAGCTTTTGGCACCGCGGACGTTTCGATGGCTAACTGCCAAGAAACTCCGCCACGTCGAGCGTGGTCGATTCGCGCAGCTTCCGCCACTGGCGCGCGCTTGCGGAAACTAGCATGGCCGTAAGCTCTCCCATGCCCTGCACGCTAGAAGCCGCTATTTAAGCTTAATCTGAGCGTTTTTCTTGGCTTTTTCTTCTCTATTCGAAAACTCACGAGTGGAAAACTCCATTTTTGAGTCAAATCCGAGTGTATCAGGCGGTTCTCGGCCCCGAGCCGCACAGAACAGCAATCGGAGCCGCCTGACAGTACGGCTCGTTCTCCCAATCTTCGGGCCACTGCTGTTGCTATTCGGGCGAATTGGAGCAGCCCGGACAGCAACCTCGGTGGTCCGTAAAGCACCAGCAGTGGCCCCGACAGCAACAGAAGCCGATCCGCAGATTGGGAGAACGAGCCGAACTGTCAGGCGGCTCGTGGCCGATAATCGCCTGAGATGATATTCATCACGCACACTGAATTTAAAATTCTGAAATGGGAGAGAAATATCAGAATTTCAGCGTAGACTCCCTCCAGAGGGGAAGGGTCCCAGAAGAATTTGTTCGTTCCTGGGTTTCAGATGGCTTTTGATTTTGTGTTTTCGCTACTTCCTTTTTCCCAATTCGTATAGTTGTATTAATACTTCGGATTTCTGCTCTTTCTTCTCATAGAGAGTACCGCCTTTGAACCAAGGGAACTGCCACTTGAAATGTCGAGGGGAGGAATGTAAGAACAATTCCTCTAACAAATGCCGACATGAGTGATCACCTTAGCAGGCAAAGATTGTGGGCTGACCGACCATATCGTTGTGTCACACACGCACAGCCAGTTTCTTCGCCATCCGGTGGGCGCCAGATAGAAACCATACTAAAAAAACACGACGGGGCGATGACAGACAGACCAACCATAGAAAAAACCGTACACACCGGTCCCCTCGAATGGTCATTTACAGATTTGGCCGACATTTTCACTGGACGCTGACGGAAAACGTGTAAAAGGGCAAGGCCAAACACTGACTGGGAGAGGCTCCAGTTCAACTGGAGAGGTCTTTCACAGAACCTGTTCCAAGAAGACATAACGAGTGAATTTTCACGCTAAGAGTTGCACATATTAGAAGGAAAAGGATGTTTTTGCGCAGTCTGAGGCCACAAAAATGCATTTTTAACTAAGATGACCGGTTGCTTACAACAAAACTACTATTAGCCAAACTGGAAATTCCGATCGAAATGTACTGTTTTACAATCATTTTTCGACGTAAAGTTCGAATATTCCCTTCCCAGCTGCCTAGAAACACTCTGAAAAAAGTTATAGGCGTTTTTTTTCTCTGATTTTTGTACCTATTGTACCCTCCATAAAGCGCATTACTTTTAAGTTACGGACCACATAATATTTATATATATATTTTTATATATATTTTTGCACACCTAAGTCGAACATATTGTAATATTTTCAAGGTCTCACGATGCCATTATTAAGGAAAGCTCACCAGTAAAGTGTGATTTGAGGAGCTTCGAACAATTTTCAACAACTATATATATATATATATATATATATATATATATATATATATATATATATATATATATATATATATATATATATATATATATATATATATATATATATATATATATATATATATATATATATATATATATATATATATATATATATAACCTCCATTTCCCAGTTACTCTCACTTTTCTGTATCACTATCATAGAAGCGGTGTGGTTTTGAGAATGATCTCTTCATTTTCGTAGCTGAAATTTCCTGAAAAAACAACCGCTTCTGCACCTACGATTGTGATAATAGGACTGCAGTAGAGGGAAATGAAGGCTATATATATATATATATATATATATATATATATATATATATATATATATATATATATATATATATATATATATATATATATATATATATATATATATATATATATATATATATTTATTTATTTATTTATTTATTTATTTATTTATTTATTTATTTATTACACGAGCAAGCTCATGTGGAATCATATTAAAGATGAAAGAAAAACGATAAGTCGTAAATCATACACAGCTATTTCTCATCAACGACACATTATAAGAGTACGTGTCAACAAGACTCAGCAGTACCAGCAAACAACATCAACATCGGTCATGGATCCAGGTTAATATCCAACCATTTTTTGAAGGCTCGAATATCGATGGGTGGCACAGATTTTTTGAATAGATCGAAGTACTCTCGCCCTGCTCTCAGGGTAAAATAGTGAAATCTACGATTATGCTTGGCGCGAGGTAGGATATATTTTGTTTCTCCTCCTCTAGTGATAGAAGTTCTCAAAGTACAAAACTGCCCAAGATGAGGACCGCATGCACCAGTGAGGATTTTATGAAAAACTATAAGAATAAACCTCCTCCTTCTAAAGCGAAGAGTATCCAAAGAAAGGTCGCATTTCTTTCAGGAGCAGATGGTATTCTATCATAAAGAAACCCGAGAACCCTAGTCATAAGCTTGCGCGTAAAACTATTCTGAACCTGTTCAAGAACTTTATCCGATTAAGCTTTGTAAGGGCTGAATATCGGGGTACCATATTCCAAAATTGGTCTTACATAAGTTTTGTACGCGCGTAGCAAAAATGTCGAATTCCTGGTTGTCAGCACTCTGAACATTTTGTACACCATCCGAGTTGCCTTACGTGCGATTTCGTCACAATGTTTGTCAAAGTTGAGGTCACTGGTGACTACGAGTCCAAGATCTTTTTGCTCATCGATCACTTTGATGTGCGACTGTTGAATGCAATAAGGAGACCTATTGTTACGTGAACCCAAATGTGAAACACAGGTTTTCTCCCCACTTATTGGAAGGGACCATGTCACGGACCACTCATGGACAACATCTATTGCCCTCTGTAAGGCGGCGCAATCCTCAACGGTAGTTATCGAGTGATAAATCTTAACATCATCAGCAAACGCGGAGCATCGAACACCAGCGGAAACAATTATTGATGGGAATGTTAAGTGAAAATGTTGAATAAAATTGGAGACAACACGCCTTCTTGAGGGACCCCACTTGCTGCAGCTCTCGGCGTAGAGTAAGCGTCATTAACACGCACCCTGAACGTTCTGCGCGACAAAAATTCTTCTAGCCAGTGGATAATGCGGGCGTGAGCACCTACAGACTTAAGCTTGTGGAGTAGTTTATCATGACATAATCGTGTTCAGCGCCCGAAACAATCCCCCTAGGCAAAATTTGGGTGAAAGCACATTTTCCGAACCTTCTGCAGACTGATCGCGTTTTGGACTTGAACGGATTTTCAATTCAGCGTTCAATTATTCATATCAATTGCGAAGTACAGAAAGCGTTGAAGAAAAATATTCCACATCTGAATTATGATTCGCCCTGGGGGATATTTGGGATGCTTGTCACGAATCCGAGGTTTATTTGTAGTTTTCCAAAGTTTTCGACTGAATTTGTTCAGAATTTCCCGTTCGCAAAAAATTTCGACGTCAAATTCCACTTTTGACGAATTCCGGAATTTGACGACAGATGTGGCTCAAATGGTTCTTCTGGGGTTATTTGGAGTGCTCAGCACGAATCTGAGGTCCTTTTGCCGATTTTCTACAGTTCACGGTAGATTACGGTGGGTATACGGTAGTTTCGTCAAAGTCTCAGATTTGACTCAAAATTGTTATGTGGGGGTTACCCGGGGTGTAGAATACGAATTCGATGTCCATTTGTCGATTTTCGAATTATTAATAGGTTTTGCCCCCCAAATAGCATGTCGGCTACCGTAACGTACAGTGAACCTCAGAATTCCGACAATAGGACCCCAGAGTAGTGTTGAGCACCCCAAATTACCCTTATATTTTGGCTCTATCCTAAGGAGGGGGGCCACTCATAGAAATGAAAAGATTATACCACAGTCACTCACAAGATCATTTCGTATCACTGTGATAGCAAATGTTTTTGTTCTAGATATTTTGTTGGGTCTTAGTTGAGAGTAGGGTTCACTTTCATTTCTGACTTGAATCCTGAGTGCCCCCCCCCTCCTTAGGATAGAGTCCATATTTTTAGCAAAATCCGGTATTTTTTTTTTCAAAACACCCTAAAAGTTGTATTTTCGCAAAGCTTTAAAAACGCTGATAATTTCTTTCAGAGTTAGTCTAAGCAGCTGCGATGGCCATATTCGGATACACGTCCAAAAATGATTCTATAAAAGTGCATTTCATTTGGAAGTTTGACCAAACGGAGTTCCCTTGTTAGACGATTACTCCGGAAAGACAGTTCTTTCTAGCTGAGCGAAAGCTTCACCCAGGAGGTTATATATGTGCCAATTGAGGAGTCTGCACTCTATATATTTATTACAATTCTAGGAATTCTAAGGTATCAACAGTCTTTCGATAGTTCGGTGGTTGACTCGTAGAATTCGGTTATAACCTAACGCAAGAGGGGAATGAATTGTGACGCTGATCACGAATTTGACATCGTCTCACATAAAAAAATATAGGTTTTGGTTTTCGGAAAATCACTGTACGGACACGGTGGATTGGTGAATAAATCAGATTCAGGCAAAACTCCCCAACTTGATCAAGGTTTCGGCGTATGGATTTTTCGAACTCACAGGTCAAAGCTTCCACGAAAGAATTTTTACCGATCTAATTGTTTGGGTTTTCGCCAAAATCTTTTTTTAAGATTCTTTTTCAATGCCACCTTCTGATGTTCACAAATGAACGAGTTCCTCGACTGAAGTTTTTAAAAACTGCAAAAGACCCCATTTTTCCACATCCTCGAATCCTCTCAAAAAAAAAATCAAAGCAACCTTCTCCAAAAATACGGTAGAAGTGATTTTTTTTGAAATTTCGTCGTTCCCGAATGATTCCTTTGCATAATTCATCACAACTTTTTTTCGATTTTTTTTTCAAATTTTCGAAATGAGTGTTTTTTTCATTTTCAGATACCGTCCTTTTCGCGTTCTCAAATTAAAGAATTTTTGATCGAAGTTTCTGAAGATTCTAAGGTTGGATTTTTCTTCAAAATCGGTCCGAGTTCGTTCGAAAGGAGAATTCTGAAAATTTAGCTTCCTGGCAAAAGTAACGATTTGGTAATGCCATTTATAGGTTTAAAAAAAGTTTCAAAAATATCTTGGAATATCCTAGAAACGATTCGGCGTAAAATGGCCTGGAGTAATAAAAAGCTAGAAAATGAAGCGAAATAACTAAAAATACGATTTGGTGGTCAATGGCAGACGAGGGATTGGATTTTACAAGCTTCTCCGTTAAACTTATCGAAGCGAAGTCAAGCGCGATATGGATTGGAGCGTTGCGTTCACCTAGCTTAAACTATGTTGATTCCCTTATCACAGCTTTCAAAAAGGGCTTGATGTTTCCCTGGGGCGCTTGATATCGTTTTGAAAGTTTAACGGAGAAGCTTGTAAAATTCGATCCCTCCTCTGTTACTGCTTCTAAATAGTTGGCCTGATTGACCGCCGAATCGTATTTTCAGTTATTGCACTTCAGTTCCTAGCTTTTTTATTACTTCAGGCCATTTTACGCCAAATCGTTTCTAGGATATTTCAAGATATTTTTGAAACTTTTTGTTACTAAAACTAAAGGCACAGTCTAAGCTCAGGGACGAAATCTGAGATTTCCATACAATTGTAAAGTCGACCTACGTTAAATAACACCTCCAAATGACGGAAGTTTCGTCCACCATGAAAAACCCCGGAAAATTCGTCCACCATGATTCCGTAGCTCAACTTTTGAAGGGCCATAACTCCGTTCCTAGGGGGTCTTAAACGATTTCAAGAGATACCATTGGAATCAGCGTGGGACACTTCTCAAGATAGGTAGAAAACCAGAAAATCGATACTGAGGTTGGACTGTGCCTTTAATACTTGGGTAACCGTTGCAAACAAATATCCCATTTTTTAAAAAAGCACTTGAAGTCTGTCTGAATTAAACAGTCCGAGGTCGCACTGCGAATCGTGGGGCCGTCAAAGGCGATTCTCGGGCGAAACCCCTCACGGCTGCACAGGTTGAGCTCAATATTGCTCAATATTTGCCAAGTATTTTTGCCAATCAGTTTACAGGTCTTAAAAATGTCTAACAAGGCTTAATCCTCACAGACGCCTCGGTCATCGGGACTCACGCGTAAAATAAAATGCGTGTGGTGCAGGCGCACACAACACACGCGCCTTTACGCGCAATTCGCTAAAATTCACCGACTCACCGTTTCTCGGATTTACGTTCGTTAGAGTCCGAATTCAGATCAGAAAGAGCTTTGCGGCCAGTTTTTCTTACAGAAGATCGTTTTAAATACGAAAACCAGTTGTCTTGTAAATACACTCAAGTAATACAACTGGAATAGTTCATTTTTTCATGTGGTACGGAATCCACTTATCATATATTCACTTG
Organism: Aplectana chamaeleonis; assembly: GCA_029168955.1. Taxonomy (NCBI): domain Eukaryota; kingdom Metazoa; phylum Nematoda; class Chromadorea; order Rhabditida; family Cosmocercidae; genus Aplectana; species Aplectana chamaeleonis. The sequence continues at coordinate 797,439 of JAPDOI010000144.1, forward strand.
TGATATATTCTTTATACTTTTTAAAGTCATTTTTTAATATTTTTTTAATATTGATGACGACCAAAGTGGGATATATAGCCTTAAAGGCAGTGGTCGCGATCAAATTTGCTTGTCGTCTTTTTCTCTCTGAACCCTTTTCTGGGTCTCGAGTAGTAGGACCTATAAGAAAAAATCACGAAAAAACCACTGTTTTGGGCCGAATTTGAAACCTGAACTTTTTTGTCTTTTGATGGTGGACGAGCCCTCTCCACATCATCGGCATCGATGACCTCTTATATCAAGAACATCAGCTAGCTTGAAATTGAAAGTCAATCAATGAACCTTCGAATTTATGTACACATCTAGTCAAAAACATTGACTGAAGTGATGCTTTCATTATTCAACTGTTTTTATTCGTTAAATTTGCATATATTTCTTCCTCTGAATGTCGATGATTTTTGACTGCCCGGCATGAGACTGCGATCTGTTTCGTCATCGCTGTGCACGTGTGCACGAACTAGCTTCTTTGGGCCCTAGAAACTCTAATTGTAGACCGTTTTTCACCGCGCTACCTTCATAGTTTTTCAGCTGTTTTTGATCTAAGCTGATTTTTGTAGTTTTTTCGATAACGTTTTTCATCGTGACCACTGCCTTTAAGAGGCACAAAGCTGAGAAACTCATGTGATCTGGTGGACAATAACACTGTGATAAGGAATTTGTGATACGAAACCGATGTACTGTCATTCGCGCTAGAGGGTTAAGAACACATGCTGAATCATTTACTTCCTTCCTCGTCTGTGTGAGCTTCCCCACAGCGCCTGGCGAGGTCAGAGTAATGATGGAACGTTTCCTAACATTCAGGGCAGACAACATTCAAGACTGCATCATTGACTTGATGATCATGCTGAACCCGTTGATGATAAAAAGTGGAATACGTTTCTTAGACGCTTTTTGTACCCCGTATTGATATAGTTGAACGCTGAACCGAAAATCCGTACAAGTCCAAAACGCTATCAGTCTGCAGAAGGTTCGGAAAATGTGCTTTCACCCAAACTTTGCTTAGGGGTGTGTGTTTCGGGCGCTAAACACTATTATAAGATCCTTTTCCGGATTTTCGTAAAAGTAATGCGCTTTTGGAGTATAGAATATGTACTAAAATCAGAAAAAACGCCTTGTGCAAGTGGAAAACGCTTTCACTCTGTGCAAAGTTCGGAAAACATGCTCTCACCTGAACTGTGATCAGGCGGTTATTCTGGGTGCTGGACACGATTATGAGGTCAGATTCCGAATTTTTCAAAGACTAAAGCGCGTTTCGTAACGTCCAGCAGGTGCGGAACTGGCGAAAAAGGGCTACACGAATTCTTAACTGGTTCATACGTCTAAAGGATGCTTTCACGCTCCACTTTTGATACCTCTTGGCTTTGTAACCGTGGAACTTGCAGTAATCAGAATGTTTCAGGGAGAGGGTTTTTGCAAATTCCTCATTTCTAAGGGGTTAAGAATCTGATGATTTGAAGAACACACTTCAAGACTCCCAAAAAGCTTTGAACTTGACCGAATTCCTCTGATTACCTAGTAAAAATAAAATCGAATTTTCACCGAAAGTTTGCCTTTTCAAGCGAAATTTTCGGCAAACGGCCACGGCAAACGCCAAAAGTGGCCGGCGAACGGCAAACGGCAATTGCCGCACTCCCCTGGTGAATAACCAAAACAGAGGCACAGATTCAGACGATGGCATCCTGCTCCCCTGTCATCAACAATGGAGACTGGACAATTAAGTGTTGAATACATAGGATGCCAAACGCGGCTACATTAGATAAGCAAAACGGTTGCAAAAAAAGGATTTCAAGGATGGCAACGCGGATCGAGGTTCTGAGGAAAACTCGAAAAGACTCGTGGTGAGCTTGTTTAGGAACTTCCTGGAGAACTTGTCTGGTGCCTTAGAGTACCAGGTTATTTTTGCGGTGGCCTACCGCACTCTTGTAATCTCCAAGTACCGAGCGGTACACATTGCCAAGGTTAAATACAGTGGTGATACTAATTGCATTGCCACATCGCCGACCGCTCATGTTAAGTAGGTAAACTCTCGAGGGAATACTGAAAATTATTGTTCTTGTTATGAATTACATATATACACCGCTCGGTATCGCTCCAGCCGCGAAGCGGCTGGAGAGGTTTGGTTTTGCCTAGGCCTTGTGATCACTTAGAATTTTATAAAATAGTTTATAGAATCTTTGAAACAAAATTTCTGAAGATTTCCTTCTGGATATAAGCGAAGGGGTCCAGAAGACACCTGCTGTCCGAATTTCAGCAAAATCGGTTCACAAATAACGAAGTTGTGGAGCCCGAAAGCTTAAGAAAATTTCATGGTGTGCGCCGTATTGTGAGCCGTAGGCCGTAGGCCGTAGGCCGTCACGCTTTTCAGTCCTCACTGCTAATAGCCACTGCCAATGGTCTCAGGCAATCAACTTGGCAGACAGGTAAGTTGGTAGGAGGTACGTAGGCTGGTAATTAACCGATTTGTAGGTGAGGGGGGATTCTGATGACGTGATTGGGACGTAGTGAAAAGTGCTTCGGGCTTGATGACGTCATCGGGACGTCGTGAAAAGTGCCTCGAGTTTCTGATGACGTCATCGGGACGTCGTGAGAGCGCTTCGGGCTTCTGATGAGGTCATGGGGACGTCGTGAAAAGTGCTTCGGGCTTGTGATGGCGTCATCGGGACGTCGTAAAAGTGCTTGGCTTCTGATGACCTCATCGGGACGTCGTGAAAAGTGCTTCGGGCTTCTGATGACGTCATCGGGACGTCGTGAGAGTGCTTCGGGCTTCTGATGACGTCATCGGGACGTCGTGAAAAGTGCTTCGGGCTTCTGATGACGTCATCGGGACGTCGTGAGAGTGCTTCGAGCTTCTGATGGCGTCATCGGGACGTCGTGAAAAGTGCTTCGGGCTTCTGATGACGTCATCGGGACGTCGTGAAAGTGCTTCGGGCTTCTGATGACGTCATCGGGACGTCGTGAAAAGTGCTTCGGGCTTCTGATGACGTCATCGGGACGTCGTGAGAGTGCTTCGGGCTTCTGATGACGTCATCGGGACGTCGTGAAAAGTGCTTGGCGGTTCTGATGACGTCATCGGGACGTCGTGAGAGTGCTTCGGACTTCGATGACGTCATGGGGACGTCGTGAAAAGTGCTTCGGGCTTCTGATGACGTCATCGGGACGTCGTGAGAGTGCTTCGGGCTGCTGATGACGTCATCGGGACGTCGTGAAAAGTGCTTCGGGCTTCTGATGACGTCATCGGGACGTCGTGAAAGTGCTTCGGGCTTCTAATGACGTCATCGGGACGCCGTGAAAAGTGCTTCGGGCTTATGATGACGTCATCGGGACGTAGTGAAAAGTGCTTCGGGCTCCTGATGACGTCATCGGGACGTCGTGAAAAGTGTTTCGTGCTTCTGACGACGTCATCGGGACGTCGTGAAAGTGCTTCGAGTTTCTGATGACGTCATCGGGACGTCGTAAAAAGTGCTTCGGGCTTCTTATGACGTCATCGGGACGTCGTGAGAGTGCTTCGGGCTTCTGATGAGGTCATGAGGACGTCGTGAGAGTGCTTCGGGCTTCTGATGACGTCATCGGGACGTCGTGAAAAGTGCTTCGGGCTTCTGATGACGTCATCGGGACGTCGTGAAAGTGCTTCCATTCATTTTCATGAGAAAGTCGTGGGTGCCCCCCCCCCGTCTAGGATAGTCCCAAGAGTGCTTCGGGCTTCTGATGACGTCATCGGGACGTCGTGAAAAGTGCTTCGAGCTTCTGATGAAGTCATCGGGACGTCGTGGAAACCCGGATAGTGGGCAGGTGTTCGGGCCCCGGTGCTGCTCATCCGAAAAGTTGTGAAGACCACCCCGTAGAGTGAGCAGGAGCCCAGACTCGATGCTAGCCATCCGAGAAATTATGCCCCGAAATTTGCGCAGGACAGAACACCTTGCAAAACTTTTGTAAAAGTGTAAGGATGACAAGCATAGCAAGCAGAAAGTTTGAGATGTTATGTGAGTAATGTCAGGTCATGTTGCCAGGCTGCTTTTCAGTTTCGTAAGGTCATTCACAGAACCCCATTTTGAGTGCTCCCTCTTCCTTCTTCACCAGCCTACTGATTTTTCTGCAATAAATGGTACTTGCTCATTAGCATCCAAATTCAAAACAAATTGTTAGAACTATCTCCATTCGCAGCTCAGCAGAGCTTTTTCATATCAGATTCATGGAATCGACGCGGCTGTTCTGCGAAGGAATGGGGCAACGGAAACGAAATAATGAGTATGTAAAACTGCTTTGTTCCACTGATGTGAAAGTGTCCAGATGGAATGGAAGGTAGTTTCTGACTGTCCCGGTTTTAAGTTAGTTTCATTTGAAAGCGAAGAACTGCAGGCAGATTCTGCATCCGGCTGTAGGCCAGCAGGCTTTCATGATTATCGACCGGGCTGGCTACGTCTGGGCGACCAACTATAACCGGGGCCTAAGGTCCCTGTCAGAGTTGGTTGAGAAAATCACCGTGGCCGACCCGTTCGATACGTATGAAAAACATGGAAGGTGCAAATAACACCCGGTGTAGCCAGATGTGGCTGACGCGATCAATATGAATGAATTATGTGGAACGATATCATGGATATCATTCATTTCTTAGCTAATATCATGTGAACATCGGTCTTGTCAGCCACATCGAGTGATTTTTCTGAGATAGTTTTACAACAGTTTGGGTCATTGATTCTTGTGACCACAGAAAGAGGACTGATCTAGTGGGGAGATGAAGAGGTCTTTGTTCGAAATTCTTGCATGGGATATTACAGCGTAATATCAAGAAAAAGTGAATTTTCGCGGCTTTAGCTTTGGCTGCTAAAAAATGCTCAGTCAGTACCCTGATCTCCATCAAATTTCAGTTTCAACTTTGAAAACCGCTAAGTTTTGTTGAAAACCAAAAAAAGCGTTGGATAGAAGACGCTTTCGACCAGTATTGCCCTTACCAGGACAAAATTCCGGTCCGCAATTGTGGACAAACGCTGTTGCAGCACGTAATGTGAAGAAGTCGTGCTGGGACCGAGGTTGATCGTGCCGGGACTGCGTGGTCCCACCAGTATTGTCATAGTGTCGCGTGCTGCCATAGCGTGTTTCTGCGATTGCGGACCAGAGATTCGCTCGGATGAAAGCACTTTTTCAAGTACTCGTCGAAAACAGATTTATTCTGAAACACATATCATCACTGGGAAGTTGAGGCATTTCCATGTTTAATGAGGTTTAAAGGCTTCTCTACCACCTCAGCGTTGGTCGAACTCACCGGATTCATTACAGATGGGTTAAACGAGAAGAGACCGCCTAGCCGCTCAATTATGGTTGCACTCGACTTGAAGAAACCCTATGACACTGTCGTTATCTCCATGCTTTGTCAAAAGCTTGCGGAGTCGTCCCTGCCGAGAGGTTTAGCCCGTTGGATCTCCAGCTACTTGAAGGGCAGAACAATACGAACGAAGTTTAGAGGCCAGATGTCTAACATAAGATTGGTGCGCTCCGGGGTACCGCAAGGTGCGGTTCTCTCTCTGCTCCTGTTTTCTTTCTACATCGCAGAACTCCCGGCACCACCACCAGAAACACGCCTAGTCGGATATGCGGATGACCTAACTTTGGTTGCATCACATCCAGATGTGGGAACCTGCGAAAAACGCCTGAACGACTATCTTCCGATGCTAACAAAGGCCCTGGAAGATCTACATCTTCAACTGTCGCTCCAGAAGACCACTGTCTCTCTTCTTACAACACATCCTGCTCAAGCGAGATACGTGCCGAAAGTGTTCATAAATGGGACGCAAATCACGCACGAAAGAAATCCGACGATTCTCGGCAATCATTTCGATACTATGATGACGGGACGACTACATGCGGAAGCTGTTCGTAAGAAGACGGCTAAACGAGCAAACCTCTTGAAAGCGCTGGCAGGAAGGAACTGAGGACAAAACAAAGAGCTGCTCACATTGACCTACCGTGCCGTCGGACAATCCGTGATGTCATACGCTGCTCCAGCCTGGAGCCCGCTCATTCACCGTCTCACTGGGACCGGTTACAAGCGTGTCAAAATGCAGCCTTGAGGACCGCGACGGAAGCCTGGGCGATGGCGAGCACCACCCACCTGAGTAACGAGACGGGAATCATGCCAGTCCAAGCTCATAATGAGATGCTGACTCGTCAATATCGTACGGTTGCGACAATGGACCCTGAACACCCATCGCACGACATGATGAAGAAGCCGGAACCGCCTAGACAGATCAGGAAGCATGTCAGAACTGTGAAGCCAATGTCGGTAAGACCTGGAACTACAGAGAGCATTCGGAAAGAAGTTCACAAGGAGTTTGTAAAAGAGTTCTTGGGTACTATGAACTCTCCTGCTAGGTGGACCGCCGCCGAAGATTGCGAAGGAGGAGGAGACTTTACCAAGATCAAATCGGGCAGCGCTTATCCCAGCTCCGGAGTGGTTTCTACTCGAAGTCGCAATGGTATTCTGCATAAGATAGGAGCAGCCGATAACCCACTTTGCCCTGACTGTGGGCTCGAGGAACACACAGTACCTCACATGTTCTCATGCTCTGGAAAGCCAACGCACCTTACAATCGAAGATCTCTGGCACAAACCAGTGGAAGTCGTCAATTTCCTGTCACTTTAATAATTCATTGACTGTTCACTTTGATCATATAAGTATGAAAAAGGAAAAAACTTAAAAATAAAAAGCTAAAAAAATAAATAAATAAATAAAAGCTAAAAAAAATGAATAAAAAAAGACAAAAAAAATTGAAAAAAAAGAAAAAAAGAGGGTTGAATAACGCCCCATCCCGGGATCCTCCAAAGAAGAGGATCCCAATCTGCTTCGATTATGTCGTCTACGAGCCGGAAGTTGGATCCAGGATCAGTGTATATGGTGGAAGATGGGCAACAACAACAACAACAACAATGAGGTTTGAGGCTGTGTTTGAGCTCATTACTCATCAGTTACGAATTACGACTAACGAGTTACGAGGATTTGAAATTACGATTTACGCTATTCAAAATTTCAGTTACGCACAGCCCTGACCCACACTAATGCTGGTGCACTGGCCCTTCGAAAAATTTCTGTGTAGGATCCGGTAATGGCTGTGTTAGATTATTCGAATATATTCGAAGATCGAATATGTTCGAATAATTGTCAGTGTCGATAGTCGATTTCGAATAATGATCGAATATCTGTTTTTTTCGATAGTCGATTTCGAATAATGATCGAATATCTGTTTTTTTCGATAGTCGATTTCGAATAATAATCGAAAATCGGGATTTTTCGATTACTCGATAATCGAATAAATAATCGAATAATTTATTCGAATGTTTATTCGATTGCGAATATTCGAGCACAACTATAGTTCACATGCATATATACATATTTTATCGGCACTCACATAATCAAAGTCCTTTATGGAGCCAAAAGCGCTTCCTCATAGAGAACCACAACGGTTTGTTTCCGCTGTTTGGAAGTTTCGAAAAAGAAAAGAGTTCTTGGAGGATATTGTTCATTTTTTGTAGACTCTCCTCATTCCGCTTTCCTATTGTTCCCTTTTTGTTGAAGCATTTGTAACGCTAACCAAACCACTTCTGCTTGGGAGACCCCTTTTTTACAGAATTTCTCATTGAGTCCACATTCATACGAAAATCTGAAAGAAAACTCTGGGTGATCGTGATTGAAAAAGAATTATAGTCGATGTTTCAATTTTTTACGCCTTTTTACGATTTACGTTCCAGAAGTAGAACAGCCGTGAAGAGTGGAATGGTATGTGACGTCTGTTATCAATGAAAAAGGCCTAGTACGAAGAACTGAAAACTCAAAAAAACTGGCGCATTATGCCCGGAAACCCAAAGTGCTGGAAAGAAGTGATGGGAACGGTAGCTAAGCAAACAGGGAAAATTAGCTTCGTAATGTAAAGAGAAGAGTTACGGTGAAAATTTCAATCGTATAAATACAGTACTTTTATTCAAAGGAGTTGTTTTGTCGTAGTCATATACGTATGTTAATGCACTGTCGCGTATTCATCGCATAATTAAGGCTTTATCCATGCTTTGAAAAAAATCAATTTTTCTGTTTTTTTATTTGCGCGTAAAGGCGCGTGTGTTGTGTGCGCCTGCACCACCCGCATTTTACTTTACGCGTGAGTCCCGATGACCGAGGCGTCTGCGAGGACTAAGCCGTCTAACAAGCAGACTCGGGCACTGGCAGCGGTCTTGTACAGGAGAAAACGACGATCCAGGTAAACTACCGGAGCTCTCTTGCACTGTGGATGAACGAGCTAGAGCGAGTGGTGGTCGTAATGTTTCCCAACCGCAGAAGAGGCGGAGAAAGTGGGAGGAGCTAAGTGCGTGATTGGATGGAACACGGCTAGCACCGTATCTTATCCGGGGTGTCATGCACGAACGCGAGTGTTAAGCGAGTGAAGGGTTTAAGACAGAATTTGGGGCTTCGGCGCGTTCGATGAAGAATGTGCGAGGGAAGGAGTTGTGGTAGCACTGCAAAAATTGTTCCCTCGCAAACCCTACCTAGAAGGGTGGGGCAGCCGAGACTCCGCTGAGACATCAAGTATTTATTATATCCAGCACTCGCAGGGCAATCTTGAAAGGCGCCGGCACCCTAACCCCTGCCCAACCCCTTCGAAACACTCGCCTTCGTGCATGTCGCAACCCATAACGCACTTCGCTCTCCCCTGTTTCTCTTGCCTCCTTCGCGGTCAGGGGCCGCATTCATCAATGCGAAAGTGCTGGGTAGGGGTAGAGGCGTCGGCACGTTTGATGGTTACCCTGTAAAAGCGGAAGATCGCTAACCGAAAGCGCCCTTGGCCTACCCTGGTAGTAGGCTGGGGTAGCTGAGAGGGTGCTCCGGTAGGATACGAAAGGCTCTCATGGTGTAATCATCAAAAATGCCGACGCATTTACCCCTAACAAACGGCACGCATTGATCAATTTGGCCCCAGGAAATATTATGACCACCGGGTCATGTTACCGCTTCACGCGTCACGACGCATAGCTTCATGCGTCATTCACTACGTGGCAACCCCAACAAACACTCTTTAAACCTTTATATGACGCCTAAATCCTAGTTTTGACTGCATCGCTGCCGTTTTTCATCGCAGCGATTTCACACCCGCTGCTGCGGCGATGTAGCAACAGCGGCAGCGATTCTGTTCATAGTGCATAGCCTCACGGATGGTTGAAGAAATTCAATGAATCAGTGAATTTAATGGCTGGTGGTTATCAATAACACGTTTCGACCCGTAAACACTGACCTTGCCATGTGAAAGGGTCAACGTTCACTAGACGAAACGTGTCATTCGCTGGCGATCGCTCCATCGCTGCCATTTTGGCCGCGATGGAGCGACGGTCAGCTACCATTGAGAATCGCTCTTCAAGCAGTGATGCAGTAAAACATGGGATTCCGTCGCCGCGACCCAGCGATGTAGGACGTTTGCCATGAAGCGATCACAATTGGAGCGGCTTTCCATTAGGGGCTGAGCAGAGTGCCACCGCGGCGCGGCGCGGTCTGATGATGGAGAGCCGTATTGATAGATCGCCGCGATCTATCAATACGGCTCTCAATTATCAGGCCGCGCCGCGCCGCGGTGGCACTCTGCTCAGCCCCTTACGCGCGATGAAAAAGAAACAGTTGTCCCTGGCATGGCCGCAGCGACCACCTGCAGTCAAAACTAGGCTTAAGTGACGTCTTTTACGCAGATGAAGATAAATCATGCATCTGGCGGATGAAGATAAAAATTTAGTATATCAGTATTACGCAATAGTTTTCACTCCTCTGACTGTACTCTTTTTGACGATGCACCCTTTTCTGAGGAGATACCGAAGTTCGTTTTCGGAGTCTTTGTTAAAATTTCGGTTCGTAGTTCGCTCACATTTTGGTAACGTATGCTGCTCGAAGTAAAACAAGCAGCTAGGACATGTTTAACCCATTCACGACCACGTGTCCCACCGGTGGGACACCTTTTTTTTTTCAAAATCAATTTCTCTTCCACAACAAACTACTTTCTAACATACATGTGATCAATGTATTGACCTACCCAAGACTTGGACAAAAACCTCGTGGTCCATCAGTAGGTCAAGTGCAACAGCATATTTAGACTTTTTTAAAATCAGGTGGGCTGAAGTAGAGGAAAAACGGCTGTGAAGTAACTTTAGAAGCGCCTTATGATTTCTTCTTTCTTCTGTTGCTAGCTTTTAGGTTTTTTAGTAGAAACCTATCGCTCGAAACTCGTTTACTTTTCTGAAAGCGTTGCATCTCAGATGTCCCCGTTTTGACTTTGAGTAATTGTTTCTCGATAACGGAAGCGACTCGAAAGCTCAAACTCTGATGCTGTTCGATCATCGTAACTACAATATAGACACAAAAAAGTGAAAGCAATCACTCGTGGGACGCTTATCAAGCCAGCGGGTCCCACCGGTGGGATATGTTATACGGTGACGCAACATTGCACAAGGTCCGAACGTGCAGTCACCCAAAATTAGCGTGGTCGTGAATGGGTTAATTAAACGTTTTTGCCGCTCATGCCATCACCACAAACGGCCATTAACGTCTTGGAGAAACGTACTTACAGCATGAAGATATGCAACAGTTTATCCAAACTCAAAAACAGCAGCACAATAAAATGCGTTTCTGAAGAGCCTGTCAGCTTGTATTGCCCAAACCAGGGTTAGGTCTCAGGTGGGATCTCAATGTCAGGTATGAACGCTTGCAGAATTGCGGCGCTGACCACAAGCCCCTAACGATCAAAATTTCCCGTCCTGCCTCCGATCCACTGTACCCCCGCTCGTGGAGGGGCCAGGCATGGATTCTTGGCGTGCCAGCTCAATCGATACGTTCGACATCTTCGTCACCCTGGGGCCTGTCGCGGCTAAATTTTGCGATCGAAGTTTTCTTTTCAGGAAAGATTGAAGATTCACGTTCGCTATCGTGATCGTTTTCTTTCAAAACAATGTTGAAGTCGATGTCTGCCTCCAAACTGGACAGATATAAAAAAGCATTGAGCCAACGACCTATTCCATGGTTAGCTGAAGTTTTTACACGTTTAATCTGTTTTCCTGTGCCGTAGTCCTGAATAAAAACGAATTAGCGTTTTGCAACGAACTTTTTTCCAATCCAATCTGATATTGGGACGCTATTTCAGCTAAGCTCCTAAGACATGCTGTGAGCGCGGTTGTTCGTCTTCTGAACTGATCTCAGTATGGAAAGAATCGATTAGGAAAAACAGCCATGCTTCGTCTTGCAGAAGAAAAGCCGGCGATCACGTGACGTTTTTGTTAGGAATATGTCACACATATCAATCGATCAAGCGTGTCAAATATCCATGCCTGCTTCCGCCACGAACGGGGAACTGTGGATTGGGGGGCCGGAAACTTTCGACCGTTACTGGTTTGTGCGCTGACCAGTCCTCAAGTAATCAGTACAAAGATTTGGCTTGATAAAAATTAATCTACAGAGCGGAGAGATATAGGGACTTCCACATTTTTCAAGGCGCAATGATCCCTGAATATCGTTAGGGTCTCGGATTTGAGAGCGGGATCAATCTTCCCGCGACCGACGGTGGCGACAGTGTATATCTGGCATATACTGTGCTTCTCTGGGCTAAATTCCGGTCCGCAATTGCGTCTCGACACGCTTTGCGGCCGCGCGCATTCGAGTCGGAAGAGTTTCCAGCGCCGCAGCCGCCGATCTGTTGACTCTAGGTGGGTGTTAGAAACTGGAAAGTAAACATGATTGGAGAAAACTGTATAAAAAAACCATATCGAGTCGGCTTCGGCGCTGGAAACTCGACTGACTCGAGCGCGTGCGGCCGCAAAGCGTGTCGAGACGCCATTGCGGACCGGAATTTGACCCAGATAAGCACAGTAGATTCTCAGTAGATACTGATGGTAAACATTGCGTTTCGTCCAGGAATGTTCAGCATTTATTGATTGTCGTTCGCTGGCCGTTTTTGGACAAATTTCGTCGCTTATCATTTGCCGCTTTCCTCTAACTTTTCGACAAAATTCGGCAAAGGGGGCGTAATCGAAGGCAAGGCGGCTTTGAGTACAGTCAGGGAACGTTCTGCTAGGGGAGCACACGCTCCTATTGTGTCTAAAATTACAACACGTGCCCTAACAAATGTTCAACGGTACACATTCAACTCGATGACGAAACGATTTTTTGAAAGAGGAAAGCATTCGACGCACTCCTGAGGCGGGACTCAGATATCCGCAGCGTCGCCTGTTCAATTGTCCAAATTTGCGGTACTTGGACTCGCCCAGCCGCTGGGACCTCATCCAATCGCTGGCGGCCCAGATGGTGCTCAGGTGGCCGAGTCGCATGTCAGCGTACTGCTACGATAGCGCTGGATACCCTGCAGCATGTGCACCTGTCATTTAATTTTGCAGCACGTGCTCCTGCGTTGAAATCTAGCAGCACGTGCTGCTGTTTGGAGCAGGTGCTTTTGCGATAGAGCCGGTCGATGAGTGTGGTTACCCGAGTTGAATGCATATTCGACACGCATTGAAGACGGCGACTTTCTGAGAAGTCCAGGCCACACTTTGGTACCGGTCTTATCATCATAAGTGGTAATCCATTTGATTTGTGGTCATCAACAACGACATCCACGAGGCATCCTTTGCTAAAGTAGCTTGCTAGTCGATATCTGTCTGCTCCAGCTATCGTTGGTGTCTCACAGAGAGATAGCCGCGCTCAGCAGCTTGGCGCGAAACAGTTGGATCAATAGCCACTCTCCCTTCGTTTTCACGCGCGCATTTTTTATCGCCAAGCAGCGTCGCGGCGATCCCTCATCCAGTGATTGACGATACCGTGTGCGCCTATTCAGTAAAGCTGGAGTTATCGCTTCGGAGCTCCGAAAAAGGTTGTTACACCAGAGAACCTCGAAAAATTACTATTCTTACCCGTCAAAACTTTTATTTCCGATTTTCAATAGATTATTGAAAAGCCATTTCTTATCATGTTATTGGAATAAAAAATGTATATGAGGAAATAGTAATTTTTACAGATATTTTTTAAACCTTCGTATTGCAAATTAGTAAGTTTTTTTGCTTTGCTGTTTGTCGAATGCCGATTGTCGCTTGCCGGCCGCTTTAGGACGCATTTTGTCAATTTCCGTTTGCCGAATTTTCAAAATCATTTGCCGCTCATCCCTGGTCGTGTCGCTCGGGGCTCGAAGTATGATGCCAGCCTAACAGTTTCGACTGCACCCTCTCAAAGAGACGGAGTATTCTTGCACAAAACAACGGTGCTATTTCTGTTGTTGTGGAGGAACTGCAATACTAATCCAAATGAGACAAACGAGTCTCTTTGGCCTGGTCCTCGCAAAACTACCAGATCCTGTCTTGACGATAGAGCCCGTTTTCAGTAGATTTCGGAGGAGTAGATCTTTACCCGAAGCATCAGTCTTGAACTAAATGTATACATCAACATAAACTGTTCCTAATGAAATTATTGTCCATCGCTGGATGAGGGATCGTCGCGACGCTGCTTGGCGGGAAAAATTGCGCGCGGGAAAACGAAGGGAGAGTGGCTATTGATCGAACGATTTTTCGCCCAACTGCTGGTATCTGGGTGATTCTGTTTTTTCTCCTAAATTTTGAATCAAATGACCTGCTGGGCACAGGGTACTGCACGAGGCGTGGGGCAGGCCAATTTTTGAGTTATCAAGAAAGGTGGCTTGGTGGCGGTTTTGTTATCTTCTGAGACTGTTTTGATGCGAATCTGCCTTTCAATTCCCAAGACAGTAAAATTTAAATTTTTCGGTGTCAAAAGTATCACAAGATCACAGATTGAGTTTGGAATGTAATTTATTTGATATAAGTTGAGGGAAGTCTTACAAAACAGCTAATATTTACCGTGTATCGTCAGTCACTGAATGAGGGTCGCCGCGAGGCTGCTTGGCGGGAAAAATTGCGCGATCAATAGCCATTCTCCCTTCGTTTTCCCGCGCGCAACTTTTCCCGCCAAGCAGCGTCGCGGCGATCCCTCATCCAGTGATGGGCGATATATCTCAATTTTCATTGTTCAGTTGATCTTCCTTCTAGAGCTTGTACCACTCCCCTATTGGCACATGAACTCTCAAGCCGAGCCCTGAATATGTGTGAAAAACAAATTACCAAATTCTCAATCACCTAATAACTGCAGTTGGTGATTGTCTGGTTGACTTTCTTTTGCAGACGACGGTGATGAGTCTCAAAAGGGATTGCAGACCACTGGTATGGTTTCCGTTTTCAATCTAGTCTGACGCATGGACCAGGCGGCTGGCCGTGCGGGGTTGGCGGCCTCAATGGAGAATGCAGTTTCGATTCCCGCGGCATGATCTACCGCCGCAGCCTCTCAGATAGAGACATCACACTTCCCGCGGTACACTAGCCGACGTCCCGTAACCCCTCCCGCAGAAGGCCAGTAGATCGGTCGTGGGCAGTCGGCAGCGCTGTTTCGTTGACTGCCCGTATACGGTGAACACGCACTTTGCGGCCCTTCTGCCACCGCCTTACGGCTAATCTGATGACGGACAGAAGACAATTCTAAAACAGTTTGCGGCACATTTAAAAATCACCCTTTAAGCAAAGATCTCTCCTAACAAAATTCGAAAATCCGCTCCTGGGGATTTCATCTTGAACTGCTTTTGACAAGTAAGGAGTGAGCTTCTACGGGGAAGCTTTCCTACACTCACTGCTCCTTACAGCCTTCCCATTCGCAGATGCCATTAACGGACAGTGGTTCACCTGCCCAAGGCCAGCGTCGCACACAGTGCGGGTTTTGGAAAGAGTCTCAACACAGCGTTCTCTGCTCGTCAATTGTTCATTGGCTCCACTCTAGTGGGTGGTGCAATGATGATATCAGAGTGGGAATCGATGAGTGAGTGTACGATGACCCCCAGCAATAGCAGACTGCCCGCCGACACTCCGCGGGAAGACGGCAAAGCCTCTGTCAGCGGGAAGTGGGGCGCTGTGCCACGCCCACAAAATTGGGGCCGCGCGAAGTCGACTAGCCCGACTTGGCCGGCGGGAAGTGGGCTGTTTTTATCTGAGCTCGTCCATTCATCAGACTAGAATTATTGCGCGCACTCTACAATACTGAGCAAATTTTTTGCAATAAAAAGCGTTCTGCGGTATTTGTTGCGCTCACAAAGCGCCGCATCGCCATAACTAGCTTCAAAGTAATCCGATTTCAAATTGGTCATTTCTGAATTGCTCTCAATGAGTGCTGCACGATAGTGTTACAAAATGATAGACTCATCTCCAGAAGTTCATAGAAAATTGCATAATTGCACTACAAAGTATCTCACTATGAACTGATCAAACGGTTATGATTGCAGACATCTGTCATGTTTTGACCTAAGGCCAATGTGAATTTTAGAAAGAAAAAGGTATTTTTCAACAAAATGCCGGAGTCCAAAAGACTTTCGACACATATCGCTGCATTCGCCTGACTGAGAGGAACACGAAAACTCCCTGAAAATCTAATTTCGTCAAATTTCAAGTGAGCTATGGCCATGTGGCGCTTTGTTAGCACAAAACGCCGTTTTTGCAAACAAACATGCGGGGTACTGTACATGGATCGATTTCCAACTCCTCTCGCCTTCCGTGTAAAAGAGCCACTAGAATCATTCGTAGTTTTGTAGCAATTGTTTGAGTCATTGCGGGTGAGCGCATTACCAAGGAAGTGTTGATGGTGAGTGTATCTAAGCAAAAGGTTAAAGCGAGGTAAAATTAATAAAAGTAAAGGTGGAAAACGAACTAAGGCGCCGGCGGGCGATCAAGATTATTGGGTGGTCATAAAGGTGATCCAATTCAAATCAATGCCTTCACGCCTGACGGCGCGGAGCTGAATTTTCGACGTAGGGGGTGGAGAGGGATGGCAAGTCGGCTTTGGCCTCGGCCTCTCCCATTTTTACGCTTCTATCCATTTCTCATAGTGCTGTAGGTTTGATATTTCCTATTGCTCAGTTATTGTCCTGTTATTTTAATCTCAATAGATTATTCGATCTATTCGTGTCCGAGTGATTCAAAATAGGCGTTTAATTCGCTGTTCTACCTAATCTGTAATTTGTTGTTGTGTTCATTGTTGTAACTGAGGGTTGGGTATTTCCGTTTTTCAAGTTGGGAATCGGGAATTTTTCATACCTTTCAAAAGAGTTTCGCGCAATTCTTGTTCTAAAAATTAGCGTTTTGGTAACTTGAGCATATAAGCGGGGAAGCCCCTTCAATCGAACGAGAAGAAGAGCATGCATCAGGTGTGGCATTGCTGGAGGACTCGACTATGGAATCCACAGTGCAGCCGGAAAGTTCACCTCGCGAAACTTTCCACGGTTGCCTTAGGAATGGTATTTTGAATAGGCTTGAAGCTGGATTCATCCTCTATTAACTTCGGCACCATGAAACGTTGTAAAGGCCCGGACAGGGTTCGCGCAATCATTCTAGTCTGATGAATGAACGGGGCTGCGACGGTAGATCACCCCGCGCGAATCGAAACCCCATTCTTCATTGAGGCCGCCAACCCCGCACGGCCAGCCGCCTGTTCTATGCCTCAGACTAAAATGAAAACGGATACCATATATAGTGTACATAATTCGTACATACTCGCAGTTATACTTAGTTAGTCCCTGTTATGTCACTTCCCTCCTAATCTGTGAAGCTATAATCAATTTGATTGTTTACGACTCGAGAGGAGTCGATCGATACGCCCGAGCCGTCTGACCGCCGCTCTCTAGTCGCCCTCACCGTCTGGGCGCTCGCATCCCACACGCTATTTCGTACGAGGCGCCTGCGACTCTGACTGGTCTGGTTCCCGCGCATTCTTTGCAATCCACAACCGCAATTAGACAGCTGCCTGCCACGAGAAGAGGACGTCCGTCGCCAGTCGCCGCTCCAGCCGGGAATCTACTCTTACAAGTGAGTAAATTCACCACGTGGGCCTAGGCAGGACACCCCTAGGACATCGCCGGCCGAGGCTCACTACAACGTTCAGGAAAGGCTGATATCAGGTAGGCTAGGCGTCACGAATGTGTGTTTTTACTTGCAAAACCTTCCCAATTTATTAATAACGTATATTGGAATATGCGCGCAGTGTTGCCTTGAAGATCAACAAGTGTACTTTTTCACGATTCAATGAGGTCCCGCAGTTTGAATACTATAGGAGGCTCCATACAGAAGCCACCCAACTTTGAGTACCCACGTGAAGTTCCAATTATTCTTTGCACTCCTTTCGTTAATGTAATGATAAGTCCTTTAGGCAGGTTTAAGCCTTACGTAGAACCTATGCTGGAGATAAAATTGATGCTGTTCTTCGTCTGAAAATCCACTCCAGCGCAGCACCGGTTTTGACATTAGTAATTTTACTAAGAACTGGATTCTGCAGGCGGATACACCCTTGATCGAGGTAAGGGTTGCTCATTCCTGACTTTCTTACCACATGTCCGTCTGAAATCATAGGCGTTGCAGGTGGGCCTTGTTAGTGCCGATGCGGGTTGGATTCCCAAACTGCGGGAAGACATATTCGTGCAGTCCCTCTGCCTTTACAAATTCATTCAGAAGAAGCTGTCTGACCCTCTTCATTTCTTGCACATGCTTCTTTATGAGTCACAGCCTGACCTAAGTTTTGGGAGGAACTGACCTCCCACGTGAACTTTGGGCAGGTCATGATGCTTCTGGGGAAGATCGTGCTGCTAGCGAGTGCAGTGCTGACGGCAAGGACGCTACTAGTCCATTTGGCAGCCTTCGCATGGGCCTGCCAGCTTCACTTGATCCGGGCCGCGGCCACGAATGTTAGAGGGGAACTGGATAATTGCTATATTCATGTGACGACAAACTTGTCCTTACATGAATGTTATAATGACTTCGGACTCCATTTTACAATTATCCTCAATGTGTCGGATCCAATGTATAGTAGATAACGACGACAACGGGTCGTCTCGGGTGAGAACGCAGGGCCTTAGGTGCCTTATTTCTATTGTTGTATTGTAATCATTTTTATATTGTAGTTTTTTAGTTAGGTTTTGTAGAATTTTATTGCTGTTATTTTTTAGATGTTAGTTATATTGTTAGATTTAGAGTTTGATTTTTTGTTTATATAAAATGTTATCCTAAATTACTTGTGTAATTTTGTGTTTTGCACGGTATTCCGTCAGAATATCTGAAGCAATTGTTGTGGTCCCGATGCAATACATCGCCATCTCGCGTCCACACCTCAGCCGTGACCGAACATGATCCTTTAAAAAATTTAGAACTCTTGATTCTCTTGAAATTTAGAACTCTTGATTTTTTTTTGAAAAAAATGAAAATTTGGGGGGAGTGTGCTGATATTCATCAGCACATAATTACAAAAACAACACAACAAGGGAAAAACAAAGGAAAACACATGCAAACACAGCTGGCCGGCAATGAAGGGGCGGGGCCGGGTTTGCCCATCCGCAAGACGTGCACGCTTTCCCGTTAAACGGAAGGCGGGCCTGGTCCCGCAACGAAACGTTGTGCGGGAAACTTCTTCGTCGACTTGAGGACACAGCACAGGCGATGGGTCATTTCACTCGTCACCGCCGCCCTCCCCGCACCGTTTTGGCCCCCCTCATCCTCCTCATGGCCTGGCCAGCCAATTTTTTCTTCTTTTGCACCAGCAATAAAAGGATTGCTGGTGAATTGACGTTTTACCCATCCGCCGCCTACCACATGTTGACTTCCGCCGCCTGCCTCATGTTGACTCCAGCCGCCGCCGTTTCACCACCTTTCAGCCGCCGCTGTTCGCCACCGTTCATCAGCCGCCGCCATTGAACCCCATACACACGCAGCCCGCCACCGTTCATCCCCTCCCGTCGTTGAACCCCGTCCACACACACACACACACCGCTCAGCCGCCGCCGCCGAGAAAACCCACACACGCACATTCGCCGCCACCGTTCAGCCGCCGCCGTTGAACCCACACATACACCGCCACCGTTCAGCCGCCGCCGTTGATCCCCTACGCTCACCGCCGTTGTTTTCATTGCCACCACCGTTCGTAGCCGCCGCCCGAACCCATGCTCAGCAGCCGTTCGACGAAGCCGCCGCCCGAACCCGACAATCCGCCGCCATCGGTCCCGCTGCCCAGCTATGCTGATAAATTTAATATCTGTTTCGAGACATGCAAATTTGTTAGGAAACTTGTTAGGAATTGTTGTTAAGAATTTCCTCATCTTAGCTGTCCTGGTGCTCCCCACGTGTAATTTCGATACTCACCTTTTTATGAGATTTGTTTATATTTATTTGCAACTCGTTCGTATATTTATTGTTATGTTATGTGTATAAAGTTTAATTACCCAAGTTTGAGGTGACGGACGGGTAACACCGTAGCTATCGTGTGGAATATCGGACTTCGATTTTTGTGCCCTTCCCGTGATCCGGTTAGACCCGCGTGGCACTGAGCGACTATAAGGTGAGACGTACTGTGCAATAGAGGAGGAAGTTGGCACAAAAAACTGGTGCATCGACCTTTTTGATCTCGTGGTCGATTTTTATCTTTGTATTTTTTCTCTCACATTTTGTGTTTGTGCCAATCCACAGACGCCACACACACACTACACAGACCGATAATTTTCAGTTGACAACAGACACACAGAGAAAAAACAATCAATACACTCGATCGATCCAGTTCAGATCAATTCCGTACACCTCAGACACAACAATCACCAAAGGGTGCAAAAGCTGCAGTTGACACGCACACATAGTTGTTTGTAAACTTAGGCTTCACACATAAGTCTCAACAGCCTGACATAAGATCGGAAGTGGCAAACACGTACAAGGCATACACTTACAATCGACTTTGTGTTGAGAATTACACTGATACTGACACACTTTCAGTGGCTTCCTGTAGTTACACATCGACATTCAGGAGTGCCTTCTTTCCGACACATCAGCTTGCCACTACCTGGTCACAGTGATCCACAGCGCGAGAGCGAAATCACAAGTTTTGAGATCGAGGTACCGATTAGCAGTACATTCGTGTATTTTTTTCCCATTACACATTTTTTTCACACAAAGTTTACAGGCATACTACATTATTTTTTGTTGTCTGTTGAATTTCACATACAAAACAAACAATACACAAAACACTTTATTCAAAGCAACAGTTCAGAGCACCACCAGCACACACTCAACGTTGACGTCGACGATTCCCACAATAGTCCCGTCATCGATTGAGTAAGTATCAAACATCAACACACCATACACCAAATACTTACCTTCTCAATCTTCGCCGTTACAGTTTCCACTGGCATACACCTCGCAATGTTTCACGCAGTGACACAGCAACTAGCCCTTCAGCGTGAGTAACAACACAAATAACAACTTACTAGTTCGGGTTTGATATTTCAACGTTTGCAGTCTCGTAAAGTGTGCCTCAAACGCCAATCCGAAACAGCAAGTAGCCAAGCGAAGCTTACCAGACGTGTGAAACTTGCAAGGTAGCTTTTTAGCTAGACTGTTAAGTTCGAACTCGCTTTCCTTGAGAGGGCAGACCAAGGTACATTAGGAGTACAAGCTGGCGCGCGCAATACACCTCAGACATGTCTACCACACTCAGATCAGCTAAGACAAGGCTTACAAAGACAATTAACCCACTAAAGAAAATTTTGCAGTCAACTCAAACCCTCCTTGGGTTATCCGTCCCTGACCTTGCTAATGACGAGGAAACGGTGGACTATCTTAAGGCAAAAACACACACTTTTGCAACACGCATAGCCAACATTCAAAAGTTCCACGAACTGCTAAAAGCAGCTCAGGAGAACCTAGATCAACGGTACAATGCATTGAGTGAAGAGGTCCGTGGCAGAGAAGAAGCCTCTTACGCGGAATACTGGGATTCAGCGCTTGATACTGAGATCAAGGCAGAGGAAACTCTTGCCAAAACTCACAGAAAAACACACAGAGTTGAAGATCAGGTTGGAACAAATGCAAGAGGCAGTCAATCGAAGGCGCTTGCTTGGAACAGAACAGTCAACCATAGGGCAAACGCCACTATCAATCACACCATCTAACGTTCAGACTCAAACCCTGTTGCCTCGCCTGCAGATACCCAGATTCTCCGGACGGAGGCAAGAATGGGATGCTTTCTGGGCTATTTTTTCTACCAGCATCGATGAGCAGCCGATCTCAGCGATGCTGAAGTACAACTACTTACTACAAGCCCTTACCGGAGAAGCAAAGGTCGTGGCAAGTAGGTATCAACACACAGAGGACAATTACAATATTGTCAAACAAGCATTGAAAGACAAGTACGGCCAAGACAACAACATTGTCGAAGAACTGCTTGTCGAATTTGAAAGGTGTAGAGCAAACGGCCCGCAGACGAAGCAACTCGCTTTGTTGGATCACTTAGCAGCCATACTCCAACAGCTAACCAACAAAAGAGAAAACATCGATTCGAAGCTGTTCTTCAACACAGTTTTGAGGAAATTCGAACAGAACATTCAAACAAAGGCGCTAGAGAAGCGAGAGAATCGCTCAAGCCAACACACATGGACGTGGAACGTGCTGTACAAAGATTTGTCAGAGATTCTTAGCATTCGTGAAAATGTTGAGCGCACTCGAGACATGATCAATTGCAAACCACAAGTCCCCACGGTGCCAGAGAGGCTCACACCTATTCAACGTACCACACCATACACAGCGAACACAAGGCGCCAGGCATCACCATGCAGCTATTGTAGCAACAGTTCGCATCGCTCAATGGAATGCAGAAGGGTGCCAGAGGCGGAACGAAGAGCATACCTAGTGAGTAATCAGTTGTGCCTGAATTGTGGTAAGGGCAGCCACAATGTGGCGAACTGTAGGAGCCAGGCATGCTTCCGCTGTAACCAAAAACATCATTCATCTTACCCATGTCGAATTGGTTACCAAGTCAGAAGCCCAAACACACAACAAACAGCATCCCGTACTCCTGCTACCACCACGGTAGGGCAGAGACCACAGCCAAGAACGGGTCAAACCCAAACAAGACCTCAGCAAAACACAAGACAGCTCAGACCAGAGGGACAGCCGCATAGCGCGCCTCGGTTGACAAGCCAAGCTGCGGTCACGGTAGTAGAAGAACTTCAAGACGAAGTAATCCAGCAAAACAGTGTCAACCACATCACCGACCAAACGGCTACAGACACTGGTAAAGCGTTACTTCTCACAGGTTCTGTGACAGTATTCGGACCAGACACTGCAAAACAAATCAACGTTCGCATGGACACCGGTTCCGAGTTGTCGTTCATCGACGCGCAACTTGTCAATGAAATGAACTTGGAAATCAAAGGAAGGTCTGAATTGAAACTGAGAACGTTTGCCGCACAAACAACACGGGACAGCGGACACAGAATAGTCAGAGTTAATCTCCTCGACAGTGAGGGGAAGCAACACACATTCAACGTATTCGACTCCGCAGTTATCGCAAGCAAGCAGGTCGAACCATTCCTAACACAGGCAGGTTTGGAATTCGTGAAACAGCGGAACATTTCCTAATCCGCAGTAAGAGAAAACGAAGCACCCAAAATGCTCATTGGATGCGACCACCTGTGGGAGCTAGTTGAAGGCCGAAAAGGCAAGCTACCATCAGGGTTGCATTTGATAGACACCAAGTTTGGACACACGATTTCAGGACGTAAATCTTCCCCGAAACCTCCGCAGACATCACAACAAATAGCAACCGTTACACAAGAAGAGCTCGACACGTGGGACAGGTATTGGGCCATCGACTCATAAGGTGCAGGCGAATACAAAGGCCCAAAAAAAAAACAGAAAAAACAACAGGTGGACGAAAAGGTTATGAAGTCTTTCAAGGAAACCATCGAAAAGAGATCAGATGGCTACTACGTCAGACTCCCCTGGAAAGACAACCGTAACCAGCTACCAGACAACAAAAGTATGGTGATTGCTAGACTATGAGGGCTACTCAAACAGTACAGAACCAAACCAGAGGAACTACATGAGATCAATCTCATCTCCCATGACCAGCTTCAGAAGGGCATAATAGAGGAAGTGATTGATCTCACCCACACATGTAACAGCACTCTACACTATCTGGCGTATCAGGTAGTGATGTCGACAGAAAAGAAAACTACTCCAAGACGAATAGTTTTCGGCGCTTCAGCGCACCCCAGAGGACAACCGTCGCTCAATGACGTGCTCCATCAGGGCCCGTTGATAATACCGAACATTTGTGGGGTACTCATGCGATTCAGAATTGGCAACATAGCAACAATCGCAGACATCGAAAAAGCGTTTCTGCAAGTGAGATTGCACGAAAATGACAGGGACGCGACCAGATTCCTTTGGACAAGCGATATTCGCAAACCAATGAGTGATGAGAACATCATAACGTTGTGTTTTACCAGAGTAACGTTCGGTATCAATGCATCACCATTCTTACTAGCAGCAACGATTGACTTTCACCTCGATGTCATGCCATCTGATAGCACAATTACACAAGAGATTAAAGACAACCTTTACGTCGATAACTTGGTTATAACGGCTAATTCCACTGAAGAGGCAATACAGCAGTACAGTGAAGCTAAAACCATATTCGACGCATTGGAAATGAACATGCATGAATTCGTTTCCAGCGAAGCAGCGGTAAGAGCAAGTTTCAACCCACAAGACGCAGCCGACACACTCCAAGTCAAAGTCCTGGACATTAACTGGGACGCTGCCACAGATATCATCAACGTCAAGTACCAGCCTCAACAGATAAAATCCATCACCAAAAGATCGGTCCTACACGTGAATGCGTCTATATTTGATCCGTTAGGTTGGATGGCACCGCTGATGATTCGAAACAAAGCGTTTTTCCAAGATCTTTGGAGGAAGGCGTATACATGAGATGCAATTTTACGAGAAGACAGAGAGCAATGGAATAAGCTGTGCGATTCCATATCGGGTTTTGCCAAACAGCTTCCGCGCAAGATTGTTGTAAAGCATTCGAACAGAAACTGTTTGTCTTCAGTGACGCAAGCACGGTAGCTATGGCAGCCTGTGTGTATCAAGGAACAAAGGATGACCAGCAGCTACTGATAGCGAAGACCAAATTACCCTCCATCAAGTCATTACACACAATACCTAAGCTAGAGATGAATGCGCTGACCATTGGAGCCAGACTAGCTTTGTCAGTACATTCACTACTGGAAAAAGTAGCTACGATCAAAGAGGTGTATTTGTTCGCAGATTCTGAGATAACCCTGAAATGGGTCAAAAACAAAAACTTGTCGAGGGAAAAAGGAGTCCTAGTGACAAACCGCATCAGGGATATTCACAATATAGTGGAGCAGCTACAACAAAAAGGCACACAGGTACACATAGGGTATGTGAACACTTCACAGAACCCAGCTGACTGTGCTACTAGAGGCTTATTTTCACAGGAACTGGTAGATCACTATTAGTGGACAGGTCCCAAGTTTATAACACAAGATCGAGAAGCCTGGCCACGAGAGTCTCAACCATTCCAGCTAGCAAAACAAACAGAAGATATAGCACAAGTAGCCCTAGTACAAACGACGGTACCACAGCTCGAGCGATACAGTTCATTCCGAACAGCAAAGCGAGCGATGGTACTAGCTCTTAGGTTTATCCACAAGATCATGAAGCCTTTGACACCAGACAACGGATCGAAAGAAAGATTGCAAGTCACGGAGAGCTGGGCGAAGGCCACATCACAACTACAGACATTCGAAACGCACACCACGTGATTATCCTAATGCACCAAAGACAGTACGCGGAAGTAATCACATCCAAGACGAACACAAATTTGAATGTCAAAGAAGACAAAATGGGAATATGGAAATGTTGGGGTAGGCTCGGCAACAGTCATCTGCCGGAGTCGGCTAAATACCCGATCTTCATAGCCCCGAACACACAGTTAGCAACGCTCATAATCAAGGAAGCGCATGGCAATTTGCATCGCGCTACGGCTCACACGATGGCAGAAGTACGGTCAAAATATTGGATACCCAAACTTAGACAACAAGTGAAGGCAGTCGTAAATTTCACGAAGAGGCAAACCAGTAACCATCACATGTGACAACGCTCCTACATTTGCGTTAGCTGAGCAAATCCTGCAAACCGACGCACAAAACCAAGACCCAGAAGAGGAGATAGAGTTGTTCATGTTAGACACAGGCATTACGTGGAAACGGATCACACCCTATGCCCCGTGGATGGGAGGATTTTATGAGAGACTTATAAAGGACATCAAGAGACTGACTTTTAACAGCCGCGCAACCTCTTCAAACGTGGTACTTTTATGCAAGATTCACATTTTCGTTGCATCGAGTCTTCAAAAAAAACTTTTGGTATTTTACTGATTATAAATCAAACGCAGTTTCACTCTGGAGAAAATGTCAATTTAAAATGGCACCCTCGAGAAAAGTAGTTCCTTGCGAGCAATTTGAACGGTTCAGCTCGGCTAAAAACTGATGAATTATTCTGGAAAAAGGGATGATTCGTCATTCTCATCGGATGGTGGTTGTGTGAAACCGGCCAAAAATTCGAGAGGTGTTCGACTCTCCTGTAATGATTTATTTAGCGTGTTCTTCCAGATTCGCAACATTTTGTCTTTTTTTATATCTGCAAGGTGTAAGTCAGAAATTTTAAAAAATCACCTTCTCACTCTGGTTAGGCGTTTCCAGGAACTCAAACTTTACTAGCATTTTCTATAGAAAAACCAATTGTTTTAGTTTTGGACGAAGACTTGTATTTTTCGAATGCTGAGCGGCGATGGTTTGCCAAAAATTAGGCAAAATGGGGAATATGTACATTTATTTTACGGAAAGCACAATGCTCACAGAAATCAAAGCCGACAGTTCTCAAAAACAACTTACCAATGGAAATAATAATTTGAACCTTTCCGAAAAATGTTCACGACAATAATTCAGAAAGAAGAAAAAAAAATTCAAGAAACTCTTAAATCGTTGTTCCTTGGAAGAAAAGAAATCAACTTTTATAGGAAGATCAATAAATGATGAATACTCTGATATTTGAATTCCGTTTAACCCTGGACATTCCTCTAAACAGTGTGAATTTCAGCGACTTAAGAATATTTTGAGGAGAACTTCATTCTTGGAATATGTTGATATAACTTTTTGTGCAAAGAAATTTATAATTCCTCTTTCGAAACGAGAGAAACAGATAATCACGCCCAATTCACATCTGTACAGTCACGAACCCGAGTGAAAATCAATTCTTGTTCTAGGTATAGAGAAATTCTGTGTCAAGAAATGTTTTTGGAGTCTCACAATCACTACTAACCGAGGCCTGTGTTGAACGGCCCTCGCAAACTCGTGCCAGATACGAGGCCGCCTATGGTGGGCATGAGACAGCCCGTAGTGCCAGCATCATTTCCTAAAAATACGGAGGAGATCAGTGGATATAATCAAGGATGCATCAGCCGTTGTATAGGCTATAAAACGACAAAATTCACTTGGTTCCTACCCCCTATAAAACGTCGTAATTCACATCATTCGAGGCGCGAGCGGCGCGCGCGACGCCTGGGCCTCCGTCAGCCCTCCGCTCTCTCACTGTCTCTAACCTCCGCTCCGCACCAGCACGCGTAGGAACCATGTGAATTTCGCCGTTTTATAGCCTGTACGCGTGCTGGTGGGGAGCGGAGGGTGTAGACAGTGAGAGAGCGTAGGGCAGACGGAGGGGGGCGTGCGCGCCGCTCGCGCCTCGAGTGATGTAAATTTCGACGTTTTATAGAGGGTAGATGTGAATGAGCCTCAATGAGGTCTCTATTTTTGATAGGTCGACACAGCGCTGCTGCGGAGCTCGACATATCCCCTGCGGGAGAAGGGTTATGAGGAAGAAGGAAAGATCATAAATGAAGAGCAGCGATTGGGGACATGGTGAGCAGCGATTGGGGAAAGAACGGCGGCAGTTGGAGCCACAATGAGGAGTAGCAGTTGGGGCCACAATGAGGAACAGCAGTTGGGGAGACGACTGGAGCAGTTGGGGTGACTGTAGCAGCACGTGGGGAAACTATAAGAGCAGCAGTTGGGGCACAGAGCGGAACAAGAGGACACAACGTGCTTCCCTGGGCAGCAGTTGGGTAACGAAAGGGGCTTACACCTTGACGAGTAACTGCGTTAGTAATACCCTCGTGCTGCCTTACTAAGGCTCCGTCCATAGCAGACGTCCTAGCGTCAAGTGACCGTAAAGTGACGCTGTGGGGTTCGCATCTTTAGCATTTGTAATTGATCTGGCTTCCCAGCGACTCCCCGGCGACCACTGCAGCCGGCCAATTGACGCTTTGCCGCTGGTCGTCTGCTATGGACGGAGCCTGAGCCGCGAGTATCTGAGTAAGGACATTGTGAGAAAGAGGAGAATTTCTCGAGCATTTGAGTATTAATAGGTTCGATATTTATTGTGATTTAAGGACCTTGAATCTCGTTTCGGTTTTCCTCCGAAACCCGAAAGAAAACCGGCACGAGACTTAAAGCCAGTGTTCACGATGGAAATCGTTTTTCTGTTTTTCCGCCTATCCTGAAAACGGCCCCATGCTGACTCCAATGGTATCTCTGAAATTGCACAAGACCTTCAGGGAAGGGAGTTATGGTCCCTCAAATATTGAGCTAAGTTCCGTCTTTTGCAGCCGATGTATGCGAGCTGACCTGAGTAGAGAGAGAAGTTGAGAGTGAAGGGAAAAACGGGGCTATTGATCGGAAACGATCGCTCATCTCACAATCTCGAGCATTCATTTTTTCACGTCGGTGGGCGTGGAAAGTGCATCTGGGGGTGACGAGCTGATGGGTGTCCAACTATGGGGCCGTAGGGGACCGTTCCGAGCTCATTTTTCTCAGTTTTGTCAACGTTAGGGTTCCGCTAGGCCCCGCAGCTGCCGATCTCCACCAAAAAATCAGACATGGTTTTTATCGTGGACACTGCCTTCAAGGTCCTAGAATCACACTAAATATTAAACCTATTGATACTGAAGTGTTTGCCAGATTCTCCTCCTTCTTCTGATGCTCTTAGTCCTAATGTTCAACGCTGTTTTTTTATTCAAATACGTTCATTTGAATGAACCTTAACAAGTTTCAAAAATTCACTACGCTCCAACATAGTTTATTTACATAAAATTTCTATAATTGAAACATTCAAAGTATCCTACCTCTGCCTTCTTCCACTTACTCCGGTATCAATTCTTTTCTCCTCGTCGTTCTGCAAAAAATTGTTTTTTTATAAATATTGTGTGCGCGTCCACTCTAGTGTGCGCTGTGTAACTGAGGACAAGCACCATATCGCACGGCAAGCCGAGTTTCAAAGGATTGCGGCATTCCAGATGGCTACAATGCTGGTTTTTATGGACAGCTCTGGCAAACGGGGTAGCAGCAAGGGCGGTAAGTCCGCTTCTAATCCCACCCCTCCGAAGGTTCAGCAGCAAGTCTAGAGCGGCGGGCTTGCTGCCGTGAAAATTCTGATTAGTCAGCTGCGGAAGTGGGCGGAGACTGAGCGGGGACAGATATCCGCCCTTGATGCTGCGAGCGAGCGAGCTTGGGGATGTCCGCCCTTTGACCTGCAGCGCGAGAAACGACGCAAACGCTCCACCCTCCTCGTCTGCTATTGGTCGAATTTCAATTTTCTTCGCGCAATCGAGCTGTCGACAGCATCGATCGGTCAGAATTCAACCAGACGGCTTCACGCCGCTTTTTTTCATTTTTTTTTTATTTTTCATGAGTTTTTGCTGGATTTCTAACTATATGTGCCTCTCTTCATCTCCTCCGTAGTCAAACGCTATAAAAACGTGAGGGATACTCCATTTCGAACTCTCACGGTACTTCCCTTACGGTTCCCTGCTTTTTTAGTGTCTTTTGAATTTTTCTTGTCTACACACTAAAGACATCAGTTGCATTTATATCGTGCACACGATTTACTGTTTCCAATTTTCAGAAGTCTTTCTCAAAAAATCCGTTTGCAGCATGGAATATTTTTCACATCCTTGAAATCGTTTTCTCAGCTTGTGAACGTTTTGAATATATTTTGCCGCTAAAAAATTTAAATTTCACCCCTGATTTGCTGTTTTCTTCTCACCGATCTCTTCATCCGGGCTTACATGAGTTTGAAATGTTTGGTGTTGCATAAATAGGTTTTTATGGAGTGGAAATGGATCAATGCGAAAAATGTACATAAGAAATGAGGGGAAATCAAACCAGTCATGTTCGATTCGTAGATCTACTGAAAATATTTCACATTCATCGAAATTTTCATGATCTTTTGCCAATTATTTCGGGATTTCAAAAATGTTGTGAATGTCTGAATTAGGGAATTACAAAAATGTTGGGAATTAAAGTCTGTCTGAATGAGAGTGTCCGCTCAGGCGGTCGGCGTGCGTGTCAAACGGGAGTCGAGAGGGCATTTGTTGGACATGTGGATAACACGAAAATTACACGAAGAAGGAGTAATATTCCTGTCAGCTGCTTGCAGCGCCTACAAGACTCTTCCAAAAAAGGCTACGTGACGACCGTTCAACACGCACGCCGACCGCTTGGGCGGACATTATCATTCGAGCAGACCTTACATGTACTAAATGTTGTTCAACGTTAAACTCCGTTTTCGTAACTTCTGGAGCCGTATTCGCCATCAACCCGCCGGGTAATCGAAGGGTAAATGAGGTGAAATTCCAGTACAAAACGCGCGCTCCACGGTCACCTCTCGCCTCCCTTGGCTTCCCCCGCGACCGCCGGAATTTTTTACTTTGCTTTGCGGAAA
Organism: Aplectana chamaeleonis; assembly: GCA_029168955.1. Classification (NCBI taxonomy): domain Eukaryota; kingdom Metazoa; phylum Nematoda; class Chromadorea; order Rhabditida; family Cosmocercidae; genus Aplectana; species Aplectana chamaeleonis. The sequence goes on from JAPDOI010000144.1 coordinate 827,208, forward strand.
TTCGTCCGCTTCGCGGCGGATTTTTGAACATTCCTTCATTTTTTACTGCTTTATTTTCTTTTTCCACAGTTGCTGGAACTTCTTCTGCCTCTTCTCATTTGCATACTTTATTTAGATCCTTCTTTTCTTGCTGTGGTGTCGTTTTGAATATGAAAAGCGTTTTTCGTCGTGTACCATATTTTAGGTTGAACGAATATTTTTAAAATCCCGAATATGTTTCTAACATCCGATAAACTTTTGAAAAATCTCTTTTATAAATCTACTGATGGGCTGTAGTTGTTCGTCCTATATTCCTCCTATATTTACATCTGATATTTCTGTCCTATATGCCTCTATTTATGTCAGATAGTTTTCCAAAATCGTTCACAGTTATATCTACATACTCTACGTTGATTCTCGAAAAATATGGGCTTGAATTTAAACGGTTTCTTTAAAAATTCATTTGTTTACAGGTTCGGCGTTGAAGCTCAAGATTTTAAATTCGTCTATGAAAACTCTGGCGATGTTCGCGAAGGTTTTGTATCTGTGGACAGGAGCTTGTTTTTGTAAGTTTTTGATAGTCCTAGTGCATGAATAGGTATTCGTTTTCTTTTCTTCCCATGCGAAAACCGTCCGGAACGAAACATTTGTGTGTCTCTCCTTGTCCCTAGAAATTAAAGTATTACGTAGGCTGCATTGTTTGCGAAACAAGGGGATAAATTTTCTCAGAACGGTTTTTAGCTCACGGGATCTTGTGCTATCGTAATCTTCGATTAGCGTCATTGTATAAAATCTTACTAAAGCATTCGTGAGGGAATTATTTGTTAAGCGCTTCTTATTTGTTCCTTTTTCCGGCCTTGGTGGTCCGAAAAAATCCCCCACCCCCGCCCCAGGGTCGTGAAGGGGATATTTTGAGGTGCTAAACACAAAAAGATATATCCTCAGTTTTTTGGAGATCACCTAAGGTGAAGGCATGTATACAAGGTCGTGCAATTACTGTTCGACCGGGAAACGAGGGAAACGCAGAAATCATCAAGAAACAAAATTTGATGGGGGGGTGGGGTTAAATGCAGGATCAGAAATAGAAAATTCAGGAAGGTGTTGTTAATAGAAGCTAAACTGACACACCTTAAGACTCGTAATCACTGTAAGTAGTGCTGTGAGGGTCAAGATGTCACGGTCCCGTGGGAAATGAGACGAAAGTAGACCTTTTGGAAAACTGGAATTCTGGGGGGGGGGGGCGTAAAAACGCTAGGCCGGAAAGAAGAAATTGGGAGGCTGCTTTGCTCTCCGCGAGACCCGTGAGCAGGGAAAGTAGTGTTGTGTTATTCGCGAAAATATCAAAAAAATGTTCAACTATTGGTTTTTTTTCTAAAAATGTCAATCCCTGATTGTCGAAGAATTTCGTCGACGCAACTATTGTAGACATTTTTTTAAAATTTCGGTCACCAACGGCGTGGCGCGCAGCTGTGCCGATGTTTGGGATATCGGTCTGCTCAACCCTAGCCGCAGTGTTCCTTAAAATAAAGACAGCCAAAGAAGAGTAAAAAAAGTTTCACACATGAAATTGCCAAAAAATCTTTACCCAAACGAGGACGCAAAGATTTTCGACATTTTTCGAACGCTTTCGCCTCCAAAGGGGGATGGGAACGCAGTCTTGTCGAGGCACTACACAACGATCTGCTTGACCCAGCCCGTATGTCGTACCCGGTGTGCGGTTAAGTGAAATTCCCCGATTTACATAGAATATATTTTGTGAATGTTCAAGTTCAAGTATTGAAATAGATCTACCTTCAGTGACAACATGCTATCAAAAGCGGCTAACTCATGAGAAGAGGAAGCTGGTGCCCCATTCACAACTCTGGTTGGTGGAAATGCTCAGCAAACGGTGAAGCTGTCACTCAGTAATCCACGCGAGTGCTTTGGAAGCGCTTTACAGGTAAGGCGATATTCATATTACTCAACGCCAGCGCGGCACGCGCTTGCGTGGCGTTGTGGTATGATTACTCCCCAAGCGCATGACGCGCTTGCCGCGCTTCCGGAGATTATAAATACTCCAGCGGCGACGCCATGGCGGAGCGGAAAAAAACGGGCCTAACTTTTGCAAACAATCGAATCTGCACACGCGTTCACCATATCAGAGAATAGTAAGGGAATTAATCATCAAGAGAGCGATTGAAGTTTATGATGTTTTAGTAGTGACAATGGTTAAAAAGCCGTTCCGGCCATCGCCGCCATGGCGGAGCGGGCGTCACGCGCGGGCGAGGCGTTGGGCCGTTCATACATAAACGCAACGCGTTGAGCGCTATGAATAGCGTCTAAGATAAACGGCGTAAGCGATTGCAGTGTTTCAGTGTAATGGTGAAGTTTTTGAATTCCAGACATTGTGTTCAAGCATGGTTGCAACCAGGGGCAAGCGGGGCATTGCGTATTTTTTGAGATCTGACCGACACCCCCCTCACCAGCAAATATTTTCCCAAGAGCCCATTTTTTTGCGGTTTCCCTTTCCGAGCGCGACTTCTGAGCGGTTTATGTTTGATTACAAGAACTGTCAGACGCCGAAAATTCGTGCAGTAGTTGCCCTCAAGTGTTTAAAACCTGAGAAGTGCTACGATCCTCCCCTTTGGTGACCAAAAATATCGAGATTTTTCCGGGATTCTTCCCAACCCTCATCTTCGGAACGAAATTTGTGCGGCCCCCTCACCGCCGGTTGCGAAATTCCGCAACCCCGCTTGACTCTAGTTCCAACAGTCTGAAGGTGCACATCACCTATACCGACTATGCTCGCGATAATGTTATGGCGGCCATCGCGGGCATCCGGGAAGGAGTAGTACTTTTGCGTACTCCATCCATTAATTGGATTGTCCATGTAAAAGATTGTTCATGCAAAAAGCACGCGATAGAGGTTAAGCTTAGGTGTGGTTTAGCTGTCCCTGGGGTACAACCTTTTGAAAGAGGGGAGCCCACATCATGACCTTTCCACCATCTGTCATTCAAGGAGATTATGGGGTCACCGCGGGCCACGAACTAGGGACTGAGCCCAGCACAAACTGGCTGTTGAGTGTTGCGAGGAAGTTAAAAAATGAGCAATTCGAAATTTGGTAAATTTCCCTGATGCACCTGGGTAAATTAAAAATTACAAAAAATTTCATTTTTTTGGATTCCAGAAACTGAAAGATTTCCAGCCTAAATTTTGTATAGAAGAGTAGTTTGAGGCGTTGAATACAAATATAAGGTCCGTTCCTAGTTTTTCAGAAAACTACTGTAAGTTACGGTGACAAATCTATCATTTATCTATAGTCACTAATCGTATTCTTCCAGAAAACTGAAAATGGATCTTTTATTTTCAAACTTAAAAAAATGCTTTCAATGTTTTTGATCTACACAAGTGCATTAGGGGAATTTTACAAACTTTAAATTGTTTCTTTTCACCCCCCCCCCCTTACAACATTCGACAAGCCGTTTTTGAGATTCCAATCTGCAATGGATTTAGCCCTTGGTGAGCAGCGCGCGCTCCTGTCACGTGCGTCGATCTATCGTGATATTCCTTGTGATCGCGCAGGACTTCCACTCTACAGATCACTCGCGTAGTAGAAATCGCGCTAATTCTACTTTCCGAATGCAAATGTGAGCACGAACATCAGAAAACGGTCCCTACATGCATAAAGCTAATTGCTGTAGGCGGAGTTCGACAGGGCGTTGAGACCGAACTCCATAGAGCTGCGACCCCTTCCCCCTGCTGTGGAAAATTTTTGAGAAATGACCGAAATTTTCGCGAACCTCCCTTTTCGCGAACCTCCCTCTCCCAAATATTGTTGACATCTTTTCACTGTCGCCTTTCCTAGATTCAGAAATTTCCCGTTTTTAAGGGGAGCAAATTTACGACCCCCACTCACACCGTTTTGCCTCGTCACGACATCGCTAGACCCTTGTGGTGGGACAAAATAACACCGCCTTCCCACTTATGCGGTCGTTTTTTTTGAAAGAAAACAAGAAAAAAAATTCGAAGAGAATTTACTCGGTGATTGTTCGAATTATCGACTTTAGATATACTTGATTGTTTCGGAAATTCGAGTTGTCGCTTTATTCGGAAATTCTATTGAATTGTAAATTCCGATTACTCGCTTCTCCGAATAAGTCTAAATATTTTCAAGAAATATAAAGGCTATAAAGCACCGAAGTTCTCATGGTTTCTACGCGTGCTGGTGCGGAGCGGAGGTTAGGGAGAGTGAGAGAGCGCATTACAGACGGAGAGAGCAGAATCGCTCGCGGCAATGGATCGTGAGAATTAGGACTTTTTACAGAGGATAAATGTGGCGCCTCCTACATACGAGCTATTCGAAAATTTGGAAATTTGTCTTTAATCATTCGAATAATCCGATTACCAACTGGTTCATTCGAATAAACAGGGAACAGATTTTGTGAAGCATCACTTCATTCAGCAAAGTAGATCGGACATGGAAACTTAAGAGAAATTTATTGAGTTTCTAAACAGCTTTTTGCGAAAATCGCTAATGTGCTTCATAAAAAAGGTGAATGGCATTATTCAAAAAATATCGATATTTCGCCTTTTTTTCAGGAAGGGTGATCCAAGAATAATTGATGTTTGAACTTTTCGAATCTGATTTTTTTTCATTCAAAAATTGCCGCCGACTATCCGTTTCGAATGGTGGTCGTATTTTGAGAGGCCGATACAGCGCTGGATATCTTAATCCTGAGAATCTGCACAAGTTTTTTTCTGTTGGGATCGCGTAAAATAGCAAAAAAAATGCTTGCTGTTTCCATATTATGACCGACTTTTCCTTCATTTCCTATCTATAAGGAGTTAGAAACAATTGTGTAAAAAATGTGATTTAGGATATCTCGAAAATCCTATCGCTGTCTGTGCGATCTCTTCAGCTGCAACACATCTTGGCAGAGAAGTAAATATTTTTGAACAACCCGAAATGGAGGAGTCCTCTATTTTACATGGTTTGTTTGCTTCTTCACTTTTCTTGATCGTGTCTTGTTTGGGATTCGACGGCTCTCTGTCTATCGCAGTCCGCCGAACTCGCTGGCTGGCTGAAGGTTTACATATCTCCGAATGTTTGAGTTCGTGCCGAGGGTTATTCGGTAGTGAATCGGAGCCCGAGTTCTATCATCTGAGCCCTCGTCGGGCTGCTGTGATGCGACCGCATACCCTACCATACCATGACTACAATTTGCTTTGCTTTAAAAGTTTGCGAGCGATTTTTGCAGCGAACCCAGTTGTAGTCAATGGTTTGCCGCTCATTAATTCCAGCCGATATCGCTCGCGCACGCACGCGATCAACGGCAGGAAATTGTATTCCGAAATGGAGGATACCCAAATACGTCATTGCTGGCACAAAATTTGTTTACGACCCCTCCGAAAACATTATTATTTTCTGTCAAAATTTCAACAACTTCCTCCTAGCGATCCATTGTTTCTTGACACAACCACACTCAACTCTAATACAGAGTTTTCGTTGTTCCAAAGGGACACCGGAACTCCAGCCAAAGGTCAGCAGATGAAAAAAGGGAAAGTAATCAGGAAGAAGAGATTTGATAGTGTGCGTGTTTCTATTGAATTAGTATTATTCCTTCTCTTAAGGTACTAGTAGAGATTTTATCACTATAATACACAAGGAACTGCACTTTCAATAAGACAAAACCTCGTCTGTGAGAGAATGGCTGGGCGGAGCGGGACATGCGGCGGCCTAGACGCAACCGCTCGCGGTGTACCGATGCTATGGAGCCATTTTCTTCTTGTGCAACCAATTTCTCAGAAATTTCTAAGACCTCATTCATTCTTTTGGATTTAATGACAATTCATAATACTTTTTCTCACCACAAAACTTAACGAGTCCCTCAAAAAGTTCACCCCGAAGAATTCTACTGCCCCCAATATCAGACCATTCATTACAGCTCAAACCTGGCTTTAGGGCTTTTCTGTGAGCTCTCGATTTTGACATCTCGCTTCTCGCGACAAGTCACCGGCAGCGAGAGGTCGCTTTTTGTCTAAAGGTAGTTATCAGCAGTAATATGTGTTTCTCCCAGGCTCACCGCTCCGCTGCTGGTGATAATCGAGATCGAGAACTCACTAAAAGTGCCTCAAGAGTAAAAGTAAAAATGAGTAACTGAAAATGAAATAAAAAAGAGTAACCGAAAATGCCCCAAGAGTCTGCATGTGGTTCGGATTCCCTCTGAATAGGTACCAGGGTTGAAATTTTTGCTTCGTTGATACAACTATTTGGAAACTAGTGTAGAGTGTTGGAACGAATAATTTTTTTTGAATATTCGAATAAACGAATAATTCGAATAATCCACTTCTTCGAATATTCGATTATTCGAATAAACGAATATTTCACTTCTTTGAATATTCGATTATTCGAATAACCCGAATAATCCACTTCTTTGAATATTCGAATATTCGAATTATTCGAATATTCGAATATTATTCGAATAAACGAATATTTGGGCAACACTATTGCGTACTATCCCATCCAATCCACTCAGGCAAACTGGGGCATCGACAACAGGTTGAGAAGTTGTCATCTCATAAACTGCACCCTCTTGACAACTCAAATCGCTCGCATTGTAAGCCTCACAACTGCCCGTTGCCCAGCGATGTCCGCCTGTTGTCGGGCTGTTGACATTTGGCCTGTCGCGTTTAGCGGCCTATTTAGCAGCGGTTCACATCCTGCAAGGCCTTTATGTGGCTTAGGAACTACTTTGCACCCACCCGCATCGCGGTCAGCACACCTACACGCATCGCGGTCGGCACACCAACACGCTTCGCGGTCGGCAAACCGACACGCGTAGCGGTCGGTACACCCACGCGTCGCGGCTGGGTTGCCCAACCTCCACTGAGGCCGCCACCGGATGGGCAGGGCTTCCAGATGCTAAGCGGGGCCAATGTACCGCATACTTGGGTAATTGAACCGGCTGCACTCTTGTCACTTAAATTCAGCATACACGCTCGTAAACGTGGTTGAGATACTAACTGCGGAAGTTGAATGGCATGGCTCAGGACACAACGCCTACACATCCTGAAGCGTCAAAAACGACCAAAAGTGACGCTACACGACTGAGGAGTCGGCACCGCACCTGTATCAGCCCGCCCCTGCATTCGCGTCCTCCTAAACAGGGGTGCTGGTCAATTTCCACCGTCGGTGACGTTTGCGGTTTACCTATTGTACCTACTGTACCACCCACAAGCGTCGCCGATGGTGGGAACGGCCCAGCACCCCTTTTTTGAAAGAGAACGCAAATACAAGGGCGGGCAGATACAGGGGCGGGGCCAACTTCTCACTCGTGTAGCGTCATTGTGGGTAGTTTTTGACGCTTCAAAATGCGTAGGCGTTGTGTTCTGAGCAGGGGTGTGCGGCAAAAGAAATGGAAATTTTGGCAAACGGCAACGGCAAACCCCAAAAATGGCCGGCAAACGGCAATTGCCGCGCACTCCTGGTTCTGAGCCATACCATCATATTTCTGTAGTTATCTCAACCACGTTTACGAGCGTGTACTCTGAGTTTTGGCCGAGAAACAGCCGCGAAACAGACGCAAAATGCCTTTTCCCCTAGTAATAGTCGCGAAATAGCCGCTGAATGATGCTGGCTGCGAAATATGTAGTCGCCAAATAATGTTCGCCGTGAAAGAGCCGCAAAATACCCGCTAAATTGCCGCCAAATTTGTGGTCTGCTTTGGTCTAGTTTGGTTTAGCTTAGTTGAGTTCAGTTGAGTTATGCGCGGTTTATGCGATGGCGAACTTCCTAGTGCTGCTTAGCCGTGCCCTACTCCGGAATCTCAGCGACAATTCGAAAAAACTCAGCGACAATTCGTAGTTAGTCGTTGAGATTGACACCATATCACTGGGAACTCGCCGTGTAATATCTCGCATGCCAGCTCCATCAGACGTCTGGGCGACAACAGACGTTGAGCGGCTCAGGATCTGGCACGAACTTGAGACTACATCCAGCTGGTCGTCCTAGGTGGCTGGAAACCATCAAATTCCACGTCCAGCATTATGGAAGGAGAGAACTTGGGCTTTTGCGTCAGAATTCAGGTGAAGTTCACCGGGAAAGTAGACAAATAGCATCACCTCGAACCAGTTTCATGAAAATACACATGAAAAAGGCTCATTCTGACCATCATCGTGAGAAATTTCCATGTTGCTTAAGTGTTGCTATACTTATGAGCCGATATTTAAACTTTTCTCTATAACTAAAGGTGAAATGGGCATTCCTAGCGTTTTGACAAAATCCTACGAGCGATTTAATATATTGTAAATACTTGCTACTGTGCTTATCTGGGTCAAATTCCGGTAGGCAATTGCGTCTCGACACGCTTCGCGGCCGCGCGCTTGGAGTCGGAAGAGTTTCCAGCGCCGCACCTGCGGATCTGTTGACTCTAGGTGGGTTTTAGAAACTGGAACCTAAACAAAATTGAAGAAAACTGTATAAAAAAACCATATCGTGTCGGCTTTGGAGCTGAAAACTCGATTGACTCGAGCGCGTGCGGCCGCAAAGCGTGTCGAGACGCAATTGCGGACCGGAATTTAACCCAGATAAGCACAGTAGATTTATATTTATGAGGTACTGAAGAATTGTGAGAAATTAGTAGTCACTACGCTAAGATGTTTAAAATGTAAAATCAGGGCAAAATAGAGTGCGATCTTGTCGATTATTCAAATTATTCCTGCTGAATATTCGAATAAACCGAATATTTCACTTCTTTGAATATTCGAATATTCGAATAAACGAATATTCCACTTCTTTGAATATTCGATTATTCGAATAACCCGAATAATCCACTTCTTTGAATATTCGAATATTCGAATATTATTCGAATAAATGAATATTCGGGCAACACTCTAGTGTACAGCGGCGCGTTGTAGCTTACATTGCCAGAACTATAGAACAGAACCATAGAAAATTGGGATCAGGAAATGAGCCTAGAGTAATGAAACATCATAAATTTTGGAGATGTGCAAAAACACAAAATTATTGTTGACGTGGAGTTCCGGTATTTAGTTGTAAAAGTGCATGCAGTACGTTTCATCGTGCAGCAGCACGATTGTCATCTGCTCTCCGCAATCGCACACCGCAATTTCGTTCCGATAAGAACATCATGTGCATATGTTGTCAACAATTCGCTTCCAATAGTGGCTGAAATAATGTTTCATATATACTGTTGAAAGTTCGCCCCCCTCATCCTGTCTTTTGTACAGGTCTGCGATTGAACACACTTTGAACTCTATTTAGTGTGGGAAAGGAAGCGTGCAAAGTAATACTTGGTTTTGAATTCAAAAGGTAGAGATTGAGCAATGTTTCCTCTCTAAGACGTCGTAATTCTCACGACTCATGGCGCGCGATTTCGCTCCCCCCCCCCCGTCTGTCATGCGCTCTCTCCCTGTCTCTCCCATCCGCCCCCCGCTAGCACGCGTAGAAACAATAAGAATTTCGCCGCTTTATAGCCTTTATCAACGCAAATTTCAATATCGGTGGAAGGTAGGCTTCCGTCCTGTTCGAAAATCGGCTCTGGAACCGATCGATACATATTAAAAATGTAGGTGAAGGAGCAGAAAAACACACAGTGTACTGTCCTAATCAGGGCGAAAATTCTCGACGCCGTTGGAAAACGCCGCTGTTAGTAGTACGCAGCACGATGCTTGTCGTGCTTGGACCCTGAACGATTATCTTTGTCTCTGCAAGATTATCATCGTGCTGCAGCGGCGAAGTGAAATTTGGCTCCCCTAAAGACAGTAGCCGGCTGTAGCCACCGAAAGTGACTGCCGCGGCGATATATATATGAAATACGTGGCTGAAAAGCGCATAGTGTGGCACTAAAAAGTTCCTAGCGTGACCGGCTTATTTCCTAGATATCTACCGCGCCGGACACGGCTCGTCGGGCAACTAGAACAGTGGCCTTCGGCGTGCACTCGAATTCTCCGACATCCGCAACAGCATCTTTTGGTGCTGAGTTGAGTATAGAAGCATAATGTGAAACTGATTTCAATGCTTTTCAGAAGAACGATGGAGGTTCAGTCTGAACAGTCTGTGGATTTCAGCACGGATTTATGCACAGCTCAGAATAGGGATTGGTGTTGCATTTGTCCCTCGTTATTGATTCCATATTTTCTATTTTCTATATTCCGAATAAACGTTCTTTGATGATCAGTTAGTGCATGAAATGTGATTCTGAATAAAAAGCGTAGCAGAATCTGAATAGAAGTTGTTTGGGTAACGAACCCCCTTGAAGATTGATGAACTTCAAGAAGCATTCGCTATTATCCATAATGATTGCGTCATTGCCGCTATTCCTTTCTGGCGTGATCTGCATTGCAATTGACGAAGTACTCGGGAAAAAGGGCCTGTGTCTCTGAGAGTTTTGGCCGAGATATAGCCGCGAAATAGCCTCCTAGAAGCCGCTGAGGAGCCTGGTGAGCTATTTCTCGGCTTTTTTGCGGACAACGTGGTCTCGACCGAGCATTACGTGGAAAACTGGCAGTTCGCGGCTATTTACCGGCCAAATCTCTCAGAGGTATGAAATCTCGAGCCGCTAGGTGTGGGCGCCACGCCGGTAGATCAATAATACCCTTTGAGAGCCTCCTTTTGTTAACCATTTGACCCTATGTTGTTAATCCATCCGAATATGTGAAGTGATTTCCAATTTTTTCGTTCGATTTTTTGCACTACATAATACTTCTTTTACTCTAGAAAATTGAAGGAAATGTGTTGTTGTTTAACGACATTATGGCGGCATAATGTTATAATACTTAATTAGTCGTAGTTTTTGAGAATCGGCGTTGTTTTTCTGAATTCAATTTCTTACAGAATTTTTCAACTGCATTTTATTGGGGCTACATTCTGAGCCAAAACGATTCTTCAATGGTTCCTAAGTTTTTTATGCGGAAAGAGCGGAAGAAATTGAGAGAGCAGCGTGCTTGTGAGCGACGAATCGTAGGAAGTTCGCTTTGACACAGATTGTATATTTTGAAGATTCATTCAATAGCTACTTTTTGGTTTTGTTTTGCTTTTTCGGGTTTGTAATCTCGTTTTTTTTTGTTAAAAATGTTAATTTGCTATAATTGTTATTTGATTCTAGGTTTTCCAATTAATTTTTCGGTAAATTATTTTCCTCGCTTTGAAATGGATATTTGGACGAAGAAGCTTGAATAGCAAAGAAAAGAGTGCTAAACGATCATTTAATGAAGGATTAGTTGAATTACTGCGCTTCTTCTGTTGATCTCCGGTCTGTAATTAGCCTCGACACGCAGGCCGCATCGCTCCCGAGTCGGAAGAGTTTCCAGCGCTGCAGCCGCCAATCTGTTGACTCTATGTGCGTTTTTGAAACAGGAAACTCGAAAAAGTTGGAGGAAACTGTATCAAAACCACATAGGGGCTTTGGCGCTAGAAACTCGACCGGCTCGAGCGCGTGCGGCTGCAAAGCGTGTCGAGACGCAATAACGGACCGGAATTTGGCCCAGAAAGGCACAGTACGTAAACCCGTGGCACCTTCGAGAGAGAAAGATGGTTACGATATCGAACTTATGTCGAAATCGGGTCAGCGGTTTTTGATCTTTTCGAAACAACTTAGACAACCAAGTGAGCAGTGGCTCAAAATTCCGTTTCTAAACCTTCTAACACTAACATTGCCACAGACTAAAACATATTATACAAGCTTAGCAATCAGGAAGACACATCTATGAAACCAACAATATCAGATAGAGAGGTTGTCCGCAAAATTTTTTTGAAACTACAAGAATTGAGAAAAATCAGCAGAATAACATGATTAAGAAAACCAAACGAGATTGTTCGCCCAAAAAACCAACATAAAAATCATGAGTCTTTGAAATATTTATCTAAATACGATCCCACAAAAATGAAATTCAAAATAATAAAAACTTTGAAAATTTAGATTCAGAAAGCATCCTTAAATGCACCGATTCGCATAAGCTGCGAATTCCCGAACAGTGCAGCATGATATGCTATTGCGCTTCTTCAAAACACATTTTATTTCAACTTTCTAAGGCTAAAAGAAGTAGAAAACGCAAAAAAACAGACGAAAATAGAAGAATTACCTCAAATTCTCGAAGGGAATTGGGCGGGAGTTCGAAGGGTAGTCGACCGATACGTAGCTCAGTGTTCATTTCCATCTTACAGCGTGTAAGATGGGTCGATTTGTTCCTCTGCCGCGCGCGGCATCATCCCTTCCGCTTCCCTTCGCCTTCCCTCGGCGGGTTGTTGGCGAATACGACCCCTGGAGTTTTATCGTGTTACACCGCATTCCCATTTCTGTCTAAAAACTGCCGTGATTGCGAGCTTGTCGTCGACTATTTCCAGAATGCTCTCCTGCAGACTGATGCCGGCTGGAGAGGTGTTGGATGATGAGATCGTGGAGGATTGGCCACGTGCTGCGCAAGTTCTCCGTTACTTGTGGAGCTACAAAAAACTGGAGGTCAGTTGTTCCATGCAAGCCAGACTCTCACATGAACATGATAAGTGGTTTTAGGTAAGAGAGAATGGATTAGGTAAGAAGTCAGACAAAGTTAATTACTGCTATTCAGATCTGATGTCCGTTTGTACGTGGAAAGAGATGGAGCGCTTGTCCCAATGAAGGTGAGTTTCATCTCAAATAACTTCTCAAGTAATTGATTTTAGACTGTTCTATGTGATTTTTTTTGAAACGTGTGATCGTGTGATCATTTTTAGAAACGTGTGGACGCGTCGCCATCTTGCCTTGTCGTCGGGGGAGTCATCGGAAACCCGGCTTAGAGTCACGTCGTTCGGACCTCGAGCTCAGACCATTTTGGGAATGTGAGTTGTGATATTCAGTGAGCAATTTGAATGTCTCAAGTTACTTACTCATAGCAGACAAGTCACATACACAATGTGGTAAGTAACTTACCCGAGGGGAACTTTCACAGGGTCGCCTCGAGTAACTTGCTTACCACATTGTGTATGTGACTTCTATGGTATGAGTAAGTAGACTGTTTCATTCCAAGTGAACTCATGTTTTCGGTTATCACAGCGCGGAGCGGTGGCTTTTTCGTCGAAACCTCCTTATCACTAGTTTTATTTCACCGAGGCACACAGCTCCGCTGCTGGTAATAATCGAAATCAACAGGTCACTAGGGATGTACCAGAGCTCAACTTGAGACGATCAAGTTACTTACTGCTTACCACAAGTAGTTTTCCCGAAATTTTCTGAGAGGTTTTTTTTGTATTTTCTGCGGTTTATATGCTTTTGACTTTTGTTTTTCTTGCTCTGGCCCGTTACTCTGCCTACGGTTCGATGAAGATGCTTTAAATTCAACTTGTCTCACTTTTATTCCAGTGTCATTCTGCAGTCTCATATCTCTTTATCTGCTCATCATTCCGGACCCGGTTACCTCTAAACCAATCTCATGGATACTGAAACTAACTCTTTTAGACTTTGTGAACCTTGTGGTTGTCATGCATGTATTCTGTTGGAGTGTTCTGACATAGTCTATAGTCTTGATTGCGTTTGACGCAGCACGGTTTTCTTTTTGCATCTCAAACATTACATCATTATAAAGTGCCTTCAAAGGCTTTTGGTTGCACGTTAAACCTTTATTGTATAAGTAATACCGAGAAATAAATTTGCATTTGCCAATACTTATAGTTTCTATTATGTGTTGCTCCAGAATTATTTAGCGGGCTCACTTAAGAACCAGGTTGTAATGGAGCGATTTTGGATTTAAGGCAAATTCAAAAGGTCGCTCTAATACAACTTGGTGTTAGGTGAGACCGCTAAAAAAGAATTTTTGAGCAGCACGTGTGTTGGAGTAATCGCTTGCAAGGGCGTATTAGGGCAGGATGAAGGGTGAATATGAAAATTTGCGGCAGTAAGGGCGTAGTATCAGGATGAACGAGCGACCCTAGCAAGGCCGGTCACCTCCCGTGCAAGGCTAGCCACCTGCCTTTCCCCTCGGACTGAAGTGGCTGGTTTTCCCTGAAGTGTACTGCTTTGAACGGACGGAGCACGGACGGAGGCTCCGCCCCAAACACGCCCCTTTTCGACTATCAAGGGTGGGGCCCGAAACGTGAATCTGCCAAGCGCCCTCCTTCCTGCTGCCCGTTTGCCAGAGAGGGTACTTCTCAAGCAGGAAGGCACGAATTTGTATCTTTGCCTCGAATCGGTAACCATCCGCGTAATCAATGAACATTGTACCAAAGAAACATGACATCACACTAACCCTTAGTTGCTGCTAGATAACAGAGTAGGGTTTATTTCTTCATCAAAACAATCAAACACATTATGAATCATTCTTAATTCATATAGTTGTTGATGAAAAATTTTGACAGTATTTTTAATTATTGCGAACACAACCTGCATATATTTCAATAATTTGAATTCTGTAAGTGTTCGCCTAAAAAAGCGGAGAAGAAGATATGACGTAAAATTTTTCTCCCTAAATTCGGCATGCATATAAAAATTACAATGAATTTGATAAAATTTATAGAACTGATACATGGCCGAAGTCAATGAATGTGAAAAGGTGAAAATTGAATGTAAAAATGAAATAAAAATCTATGGAAGGCGTCATGTGACATGATACAAAAAATAATGTCAAATGGGGCAAAACCGCTGCACCTTCTCCAGAAGGTACAAGAACAACGTGGAAGTAGAGTTCGCGCGATAACTTTAGTCTGATGAATGGACGGGGCTGCGACGGTAGATCACTCCGCGTGAATCGAAACCCCATCTTCCAGTGAGGCCGTTAACCTGCACGGCCAACCGCCTGGTGCACGCGTCAGACTAGATCGAATACGGAAACATAATACAGATGTCAAAACTGCCGAAACGAAAGCAGGAGACGTGACGAAGACGCAGTGGTAGTGACGATGTAATTCAATGGAACATCTCGGGTCACTTGCTTTCCCTCACGCCACATTCATGGGTGGTCCCCGATTGTCGGCGACTACGCCGATGAATTTTCCTGAATTTCTGCAGTTTTCTGTTTCTTTTTTTTGCCAGACGTGAAGTTCGAGCCCTCTCCTCACTACCTGGGATAGAGGACCATCATAGTTACTCTTAGGTGGGCCCACCTCAATGTGTTCTTTTCCTTAAAGTTAGTACCGCTGAGATAATTGAAGACAAACGTCGTCATTCAATCCCCATTCTTTACTCTGTCATTCTCATTCGAGAAATGTTTATATGTTATTCAATGAAATTATGTAGCATTCGAATTTCTGGAAAAGACATTCATTGGACTTCGGATTTTGATTGCAACACGGAAAGAGCATAATATTGCATCCATGGTATATGCGCGCAGAGAGTGGAAATTTATTGTTGTACTGCATAACAACAAAGAAAACAGAAACTGTATATCTGAAAATTTTCTAGCACTTGAAACCCTATTTGTAATTTTTTTAAATGTATTAGCACATGTCATAGTAATAATGATAATAATAATCGTGTAATAATTATTTAATGACTCTAAATCTGTAAAGAATAATCATGTAATGACTCAAAATCTGTAATATATTATTGTAATAAACCATTTCTACCACTTCTGTAATCAATAGTAGCGAAGAATCGGCTTCCTTCTGTGGTCCAGTCGTGAGCGGAGAGGTGCAGCCTTACTCAGACAAAGGAGAAACCTGACCGCAGGCAACTTCTCGAATTAAGACTAACCGCCGCACAACGATAGTGCGCCGCTGTTGGACCGCGGCACAACTATGCAAGCGGTCGGGCCGCTTGAAAAGCGGTCGGACCGCATTCAGAAACCACTTCACCACAGGCAATGCCGCAGCGCTAGGCGACGCGGCGCGTACCGCCGCAGTTCAAATCGCCGCAGTTTTCAAGGCGCGGCGTTGCCTTCATTTCTTTCATTGTTTCACTTTTATCGGTTTATATATGAGTTAATGTTGTAGCAATATGCTTCTTTCATCGGCTTGGTAAGCTTCTATTCGTATTCGTTATCTATGCTTGGGTTTGAACGCGCTGGGTGGCGCAGTAGACGTGTGTTAAAAAATAGACCTAACGTAGTCATGGTTCAGTCTATGCCAACTATGGGGGGGTTATGGGCTATGTACGTGACCTCACAGGCTAATCGCAGCTGAACCGGGATGAATCGAGGTACCTGATGGGCTGGTCATGGCTGGATCTGGAGCGACCGCTGCAGCGTGCAGGACGACCGCAGTGAATGTGTTGACTGACCGCAGGAGCCTGCGGGCCAAACGCAGTCACCTGTGGTTCAACCACAGGAAATTACAGACCAACCGCAGGAATTTGCGGACAACCTATGGGTTCGACAGACCAACCGCAGAAGTCTGCGGTCTCACCGCCGACCAACCGCAGGAATTTTCAGACTAACCGCCGACAAAAAACCGACCAACAAACGCCCATCCCAGTGGCGGTCGTCTTTTGGTTGGCGGTCAGGTTTTTCCATTGTCTGAGTTAATCGTGGAGGGGACTGCACAACTCGTCCGAGCCCCAGCCCTCCTCGCCGCCGCGATATCTTAGCTGTCTGATGTCTCTCGCTGATACTCGGGAGGAAGATTGCTGTTGGCAACCAGTGGTACTATTTACGATTTACGATTCTACGATTTACGGTGTTTTTCAAGGTCGTAATTACGATTCACGATTTACGGCATTTAGGGCCGTAAATCGTAAATTTTCGTAAGTGAAAATCTGGCACTGGAAGCAAAAAACGGCAAACATGAATGAAAAGGTTTCTGCGGCTCGACGCAGCATAGTAAACGCGCCCCAACTCGAAATCCCGTGCGCATGAGGGAAGCGAATACCGTACTCGTGTCTAGAGAGTTGATGCGCACATCAACACACGCAGTGGATTTATATTGGTAATTTGACCATTTGACCTATTTTTCATCGTATTTCTTTTTTCGATTCTGTCCGAGAAGTTTTATGATTTTGTTCATTTTTAGTCATTTAAAATTGCATTTCAGGGAGACGTTCCGGTTCGCCGAAGGAAGCTATCACTCACTGCGTGTAGATCGCAAATCCGAGGTTCGACCGCAATTTTTTGGAGGTAAATTTGTTAATTTGACCTATTTTTTATCACTTTCTATTTTGTCCTGAAAAATTTACGACTTTGTTATTTTCCATATTCATTTAGAATCTCTGCTGAGTGGTTAGTTCGTCTCGTCGACTTACCTTGCTAGTGATCTCAGGTTGGTTTTCTTTGCTAAAATTCAAGCCTATTTCTCTATTGTCAGGGGCGTTCACAGTGACGCAGCTCAGAAACTCGTGCCGCCGCTTCACAGAGCCGAGAGCAGTGGGCGCGGTCTTGACGTGCCACAGAATTCGCGGCACTCGACGAGATCGGCGAAAGTAATTCAAGTCATTTCCTCGCCGCACGAGCCCGCTTTCGCTGCACGCGTCGGGGTTTTTTTAAGCTTCCGCCGCCGAGCGGCGCTTCGAAATGCGATTCTACAACATTGATCGAGCCGCGCCGCGTGATCATTATTATAAAATTTAACTTCACCGCGCCGCTCGAAGGCGGAAGTACAAACAACCCTTATGCCTAATGCATACTTCGCGCGACGGGCGACGCGACGCGGGGCAGTTAGTGTTTGTCATATAAATCGACCGAAAGTCGATATTGCTGTTGTGCACTGTCGCTGTTGCCCGTCTCGTGAAGTATGCACTAAGCCTTAGCTATATACATCGTTTCTACACATGACTGCGGCCAACTGGGCACCTTCGCAGAATCATGTATCCTTCATTTCCGGCTTTCCACTTCAGAATTGTGACGCGAAGACAACAGATTCTCAGTCGTCATAATATGCTAGCAACGGTTTCTGACTTCATAGTGTCATACACTACACAACTGCACGATTCTGCAAGGGTGTCCATTTGAAAACACCCATTTCACATCCCACAAGAACGATTTTGCCGCGACGCCACTCTGAAACCCCCTGTTCGGCTGAGGTGGGGTGCGAAACTTCGCAGGTGTTGAATCAGGGATACCGTTGAACTTCTCTAGGAAAAAGAAACGGGGTCCAGCTGGGCGCGGCGACCGACTTCGACGAAGCTACGACCCCCTCACTTTTGTGACCAACTTTTTGACGACACCGCAGTGAAGGGGAGCATTTGGCCATTGCGCTTGGCCACGCCTATTTTTCTGTGCCTCCGCGCAATTTGAGAACGTACCCAGGGTTCTCTTCCCCATTCCAGAATCAGTAGAAGAGAAGTGGCGGCATAGATAAATGGGCGTGGCGAAGCGCCACGACCCTCCACCCACTTACGTTCCGTCCCCTCAGAACCCCGCTAGACCCTCGTGCGAAACTTTTTGAGGACAAGATCCTGTATTATAACATGCTCATTTCAGTACGTTCGAAGTCAACTTATTCTGCTCATCTGTTGTTGTTCGAGCTTCTTTTTTGCGTCGTAGCTGCGGACCTGTCCTGTCTCAGTAAGTTTTTTGTTGACGTTTTATTTATATTTTTTCACAAAGGGTTTAGCATGCTGGTGTAGTGTATCAATTGGAGGGAAGAAAGTACCGTGGGAAGTTATATTAGGGACTCCAGGTAATCCCAGAGAAGAAAGGTGAGAGAATGATGCCCGGAAAACCGCCTGTAACTGTACCTAGAGCTACTGTGCTTCTCTGGGCAAATCCGGTCCGCAATTGCGTCTCGACACGCTTTGCGGCCGCATGCGCTCAGGTCATTTGGGTTTCCAGCGCTCAAGCCGACTCGATGTGGCTTTTTTATTCAAATTTCTCCAATTTTTTGCTGGGAGCTCTTTCGACTCGGGAGCGTGCGGCCGCAAAGCGTGTCGAGACGCAATTGCGGATCGGAATTCGGTCCAGATAAGCACAGTATACTATGGGTGATTTCAGAGTGGCATCGCGTAGAAACTTGACTGTGAGGGAGGGGTTAGGGATGATGGGAGCGGTGGCGGGTCGCACAGTGAAAACCGTGTTGCGCAGGGGCAGCTTTTTCAAAGTGAGCGCGCTGAGCGAACCCAACCGCGAGCTGCTTAACGAATCAAGACTTTTTTTCGACGACAAAAAAAATTTTGAAAGTTTCACAACGCCTTTTGGAGTGTTTTTCTGTGAGTAAAAAGCCCCACTGTTATTCCCAGTTTTCCGCGGTTTGCGGCTGCTAGATTATGCCGCGAAGACAATCCACGCTGTGTACGATACAGGAACCTGGCACTACTGGTTCCCCTGCCCCTCCCTCATTGACTCAAGTTGTCGGCAATTCAGTGCATCCCAGCCAAAAGATAGTATTCTTTTCGTATGTGAGGGCTATAGAAAGGGAATACGGTCATAAAGAGAGAGTTCTGGAAAAATAGGTGATACTTTTGGTATAATTCTAGGAGGGCTCGCGGCACCGTGAACCTTTGGTGGACCTTCTATAGACCATTTGGTAGTAGATTAGCGGCGCCGAGCATGAGTTTCGCGGAACGTTCCGAGCTGCCGTGTTGGTGCCTTGAATCTGCCGCTTTGAAGCCCAATAGGCTACGACCCGGCAAGTTCGCGGTACGTTCGCGGCGAATTCTATCGGAGAGTGCCATAGACTGGTCGCGGCGCGTGTCTACCTAATCCGATCCTGGGCATCGATATGCATGCTGAACCCTTTCGTATTTTCATTCACATTTCATTCTTTTTATACTAAATCATACATTTTTATTTCTCTTATTCGCTTCATTTCATAGTTACTATGTTCAGCGCAATGAGTGACGCATTTGCTACGTTCTACTTCCGTCATCAATAAGGAGTGGCCCATTTTTCGTTGTATGATGTATGGCTCTATCATACTGCTTGTTTAGATAAAATTCGCTCACAATGCAGCCTGAGTCCCTTTTCGTATAAATTGTGGTCTAGAACATGCACTCGGAGCGAATCCGATCTCCAGCCTAATGTTTAGGAGCGGGTATTTCGTGTATATTTGATAACATTTTTGTCAGTTTTAAGCCACTTCAATCGATCGCTGAAAAACTAAAAAAAAATATTTTTCTCAAAAATTTAAACTATCTGAGCTCTCTGGCCTTCACAATGTATTTTCCGTAATCAGTAAAATCAATGGGCGTGACTGAGAAATCGCGCGTCGTACGATTACGGCTGCCTGAAATTGGAGAGCTGAGTGACCTCTTCGTTCACTCGCCCATATTGATCCAGAAATTGAGATTTCTCAAACTCCTCAGCCATATCCAGGCGGTTATGACTTTACACGCGTGGGATTTCAGAGTCTAAACATTGCAGATGATCACAGTCAGGCCCATTTTCCTGGCTGATTACAAAAATATGAGTGTGAATTTCAGCGCCATACCTTCGAGCTCGGGCATGAACATGGCTTGTTGTTATTAGTCTCTAATCGTTACACGGGCGAGGCCACAGGTGATCGGTGGTCTTTTTTTCAGATGGGAAGAAACAGCAGTTGCTTTTCTCTCTCTGGAACTACCTGGATTTGTAAGGAATGCGAATGGGCGTGCACAAAAAAGAACGATTGTACTACGGCGTCGCTGCGGCATCACATTAAGAGCAAACATCCCGAAAGCTTCAGTAAACTTCAAGATGAAGGGAAGGCGAAAAAGTCGAAATTGACGAAGGACGTCAAATGCATGAAGCTTTCTAGCATTAAAAGGCACGCGGAGGAGTCTAGAGATACGCAGGGAACGTCAAAGTGGCCTCATGTAAGTGATGAAAGGCAGCGAGTTCGTGAAGGCACCCCCCAAAATAACCGAAGCCTTAAAGGAATGGGATCCTGACAGCGAGAGAGGCAAGAAAGTCAACAGGGCAATCATGCAGTTCATAGCGACATCTACGCTACCACTTTCAGTCGTCGAAAGCCCAGGATTCCCCAACTTGATCAGCGTCATGATTCCTCGCTTCCATGTAAAGTCGCGCACGTACTTCACTAGAACTGCCCTCCCACAGCTGTACGATGAATACGTTGTGAAAGTGAAAGCTCTACTGGAAGAAATCCCGTTTATCAGTTTCACGACGGATGTTTGGTCCTCTGCCGATAATAAGCATTCTCTCTTAGGGCTCATCGCCCACTTCGTAGATTCAAAAGAATTTCCTTGTTTTGTTGTTCTCTCCGCCTTTCCCCTGAAGGAGCGCCATACAGCCGAGGTGGTGCAGCACAAGATAGCCAAGACACTCACCACGTACAACATCGAAGGCAGCAGAGTTCATGTTTTCCTCCGAGATGCTGCTTCTTCAATGGTGAAAATGACCAACATCCTGAATGTCCTGAGTTGGGATTGCTTTGCACACAAGCTACAGTTGGTTAGTATCTCTCGCCTTACTTTGGTGTGTTTGTAGTGCTGTCGTCTGGCATTATCAGGGTTAGATTTTTGGAAATCATATGCAGTTGATATCGTGTACAGCTGCGTTGATTGTGCCACCTTCAGTATTATGACATCATCCACTGTTTCTGGGCAGTGCTGCAAAACTTTTTTGCAGGCAGTGAAACGAGATTGAAGAAGCTGGTAGATCTAGATGACTGTGAGTCATCTCTCATCGCTCGAGCGTCTAAAATCGTTCGCAAACTCAAGAAAAGCGGTGTCAATCAAATAGCGTTCAAAGAGTGCTCGAATTTGTGCTCTCTACCTGACCGGATGTTGATAAAGATGATTGTCCAGTGATGTGTCATCGCGAGAGTTATTGATGTATAAGCTATAATTAGTTATTCAGGATATCGAAGTAAGGTGGAATTCAATCTATGATATGCTCGTTCGTTTTCTCGATGTTCGCAGGGCAATGGAGTTATTCCTTCTGGACCATTATAAGTATCCACAGATGCGTGCCACGGACTGGAATCTGATGAGGCGTATCGTGGACGTTTTGAAACCACTCGCTCTGGCAACGCAAGTGGTCCAGCACCGCTGTTTTTCCCGATTTCAATAGTCATCCCTCTCTATAAGGCTCTAGTTACAAAGCTCGAGCAGGAAAAAACTACTGCGTCAGTGCGTGAAGCCATTAGCAGTGGATTGAAGGATCGGATGCAAGGTTGGGAACGACGTGAGGAGTTGTTCATAGCAACATTTGTTGACCCACGATTCAAAGACGCCTACTTCGAAGCAGATGAAAAAGAGTGTTTCCTCGACAAGGTGGAGGAAGAAGCGTCTTTATTGTGTGAGAAGGAGGGCAGTCCAAGCATTTGCGAGGATGATCAAGTCGACACGTCCAATCCTTTCCATGAATTCTTCAACGACACACCGTGGGAAAGTATTCAGGAGTCATCAAATTCATCAGAGCATGACGCACGAACAAAATCATCTGCCGTAAGTGATAGAGGGAATTTCGAGGTTGGAATTTTTGAGCTCAAAAATATTTTTTGCAGGAGGTCGAAGAGTATCTGTTGCACAAACGCTCCGCTATAAATGCAGACCCTTGGCGAGGCGCTAGATGGCGTATAATTACAACATCCTATAATGATTTTGTCCTAAAGTCCCCTTCCCCGTTGGGATTCTTGCATGTATCGTAAATTTCTGGATGAGAGGGGGGGGGAGGCTCGACGCTGCTCGGGGGAAATTTGCGAGCGGGAAAACGAAGATAAGATGGCTATCCATTATACATTCCATCCGACGGAGTCGGTTTCGGATATCCGGGTCGGATAATCCGATCGGATAATTATCCGAAATCCGATCCGACGGCGATTTCGGATTGATCCGAAATCCGATCAGACGAAAAAACACGATATCCGAATTATCCGATATCCGGAAAAGTGAAAATCGAAGGATCCGATCAGAAAACCGGATAATCGGATAAAAAACGAATAATCGATCGGATAAAAATCGGATAATTTCGGCTGAAAAACGGATAGAATTGCGCCCGCCGTAACAGCCAGCTCCGAACGCGGTCGCGTAGAGATCGCGCGAATTCGCAGTAGAGCGCGCTATTGACCGTTGCGGAATTGCTGATTAAGCATGTGTGAGGAATAGATTTTGACACTTCAGTATATGCATATTGAACAAGTACAAATATTTCATGATGAAAGGCTCATAATATCACAAAATAACTGCATAACATGTGATGGGGAGTATTGCGTGAAGTGGAGAGGCCTCAATTCGTTTTGCAAGTCCTTAGGCCGCCGTCAGAGATGGTCGATGAACTGAGTCCCACCCGGTCGATACGCACCGAAATAGTGACAGTCGGGTGCAGAAAAATCAACCCACTGAGTCCGACTGCAACCGACTCATTGCAACCGCGATCCACCCAGTTGATACGGGTGTTTCACGTTCGCACACGGGCAGATCCATTGCACCGAGGTCGGTTTTTCTGCCCCGGACTCAGTCGGACTCGGTCGCGTTTTCGACCAAGTCTGACGAGGGCCTTAGATGCGGGAAAAACTTGCAATTTGCAGTATTAATTCAATTTGGTAAATCTCATGATACATTATTGCCATCAAAAGCCATCCACACTAAGTGTAAAAGGGAAGTGTAAGCGTTTCCACATTTTATATGATTCTGCTAAATAATTAAAAGTGCTCCTGATGATGGCACACAAATGATTTTGAGCTCTCAGGAAGACAAAAAAGTGTTGTATTTGCAATTTTTATGGACAGGTTTCGGAGGGATGTCTTTTGTTCGGACGCTTTATTACAACGCGAATCTGTGTTTATAACTCGGGTGACGTTCTGCAGTTGGACTCAGACACGCTGATGGTTGTTCAGCGGGGTAAAAAGACTTGTCGGTGAAACGGCGGGAGCAAAAATGGGGAGGAGTCGAACTGTTGGTTGTACCGCAGATGGAGAGAAATTCAATACACGTAGACGGTTATTTGGCGGTGGAAAACGGGTTGACGGTGCAACGGCGGGGACGCGGTCCACCGTCAAATATGTGGCACGTTCCGCAACCCGTAGTTTTGTGTTAAAATTAATTGATGTTGTGTCCTTCGGTTATGTTGAAGACAACAGAGGAAGTGTGCAAAAAAGAACTAGGCCCGTAGTAAACCCACCACTTAGCCAGGATCATCTGAATGGGTGATAAGACGAGCCTGAAACGATTCAGACAGGGCTCAGGCGAGTCCGAGATCGTATCGAGCGATAGATTGCGTTGAAGCGGTCGGTCTTGCAAAGCCATGGTGATGGGGGCATGATGATACCTGTGATGACAAGAACAACCGGCCATTATTCCCTACGTGGTCGTTCACGAATCGACCAACTCCATGCTCCGTTTCTCAATACATGAAATGCTGTTTGTTTCGTGAAAGCTGATATTGATAATGATACATTGATAAGCCGAAATCTCAGCTGAATTATTTAAGTTACTCCTTTGCTCCTTAAAACAGTCTCGAGCGCACTCCTGACCTGGCATGCTGTTTCTCTCTTCTCTAGCCAAGAAGTCAGTCAGATCTGACTGAATCGATTCAGTCAGATCTGACTGAGTGATTCAGCTTAACTTGTTTGTTGCTGACTTTCTCTGTTTAGCCTAGGTCGCTATCCTACAACACGTATGTCTGAAAGGTGTGCGGCTCATCTGAATTCTTTTCAGTATATCGATTCAGATAGGCTGAACTGAAATTTTTACCGGCTTTACTACGGGCCCTAGCCTTGCTCCGGTTTCGCACTTGTCCCTACGCATTTTTCCGTGTCGCAATCGAACGACTTGAATTCAGGAGGGTAGGGAAACCCTCGGTTGTTGTACTCATGATGCGGCGGCACGGGAAAATGGGCCTGGCTATGTGCGATTGCACGGTGGCTCCCCTTGCTACGACAGCGTTAATTCTGCAGGGATCATATGATTTTCAAGCTCAATTTTTACCCAGAAGGGAAGTTCGTAACGAATTCGGATTTTTTTCCAAGGTTTCGTTTAACAAGGTAAGGGGTCGTAGCCCTACCGAGATTGGTCGCAACGTCCCGCCAAACCATAATTCTTTGGCAGGTCTTCTTTTTGGTCAGTTATGAGCTATCACCGGTTGCAGGGGAGGGCGACGTTTCTCACGCGTGCGTGCCGCGTCGCGCGCGACGAGGTGCGCGGCGACGCGACATCCCTGCTTTAGGGTGAAACCAAGTAAACTGACATGTTCATGGGCATAATTTGCTTTCCTGCGTTCATTACTCGTCACAGACGATAGCCATTTACTCCTTTTAAGCGCTGAAGACTACTCTAAACGGTGGGGTTTTTTTTAGTGTTCGCCACGAGCGCGACACACACCGGACCGCGACGCGTATGCTCGTTGCTACAGAATGTATTTGCTTGAATACACGGGGTTGAATCCTCGGTACTACTGAAAAAAATTTCTTATTCGTTTCTTCATCCGAATTATCCGGTGAATCCGATTTTACCCGATCGGATATCCGATATCCGATCCGATCAAAAATTCTGGTTTGGGATAGGATCCGTTTCCCGAAATTCTCGTTTTGGACAGTATCCGATTTATCCGATGAGTCGGTTTTGCAAAATCGGCAATATCCGAAAATCCGATCCGACGCCATTTTGGCCATCGGATGGAATGTATACTATCCATCAAATGATTTCGCGCCCGATTGCTGAGCGCGGCCTCCTGCTCAGGCACTCAACGGGTCCGACCCCAGCCTAATACCAATCGGAACAGCGTTCGAACGCTCAAGGGGCGAAACGCTCGACGTCGGCGTAGGTCCCGACAACTTCCGTTCGAACTCTCAGCCGTCGTTTCGAACTCTTATTCGCCTCCTGGAGACTTCACCGCGATCGATCTGTTTCTCCTCGTCATTTCACGTCACAATTTACCGAGCCACGTCATCATTTTTATCAACACTTTTTGATGGCTCGCGTTTTTTATAAGTGCTCCTCATATTCTTGTTTTACTCATCTTCGTTTGATATATATGTTTCCTCTAATTTTGCTCCTCGTATTCTTGTTTTTCTCATCTCCATTTGGGGTAAAACGGTGGTTCGATTCCAGGGGGAAAAGCCTGCATAAACTTCGAAATTGACAGAAGTTGGGTTCTTTTTAAAGTTTTTATTTGAGGGATAGAGTTTAACTTTTGTTGACCACCTTTACCGAGTTGAGGAGAATCCCTCGGCGATAATAAGCCTAGGCTGCATAGTTTTTTTTTGCTTTGCAGCTTTGTTTGGAAAAATCATTGGTACTACGTAAGTATAGGCAGCTCACTAGAGTATACAATAGAATTAGCAACTTTTTTGATTCGAACGACCGCTCACTCTAAGAGTTTTGG
Organism: Aplectana chamaeleonis; assembly: GCA_029168955.1. Classification (NCBI taxonomy): domain Eukaryota; kingdom Metazoa; phylum Nematoda; class Chromadorea; order Rhabditida; family Cosmocercidae; genus Aplectana; species Aplectana chamaeleonis. The sequence goes on from JAPDOI010000144.1 coordinate 853,291, forward strand.
CCGAGATATAGCAGCGAAATAGCCCACCAGGAGCCGCTGCGGAGCCTGGTGGGCTATCCCACGGCTATTTACCGGCAACTGGTGCTCTTCACGCAGCCGCCAATCTCGAAATGAGGCGACGAACTTCTATTGCCATTATTACCTTCATTCACAATTACAGACAACGATACCCTCAATCATAACTGTTGTCATGTGTTCGGTAAGAAGACGTCTAAAGCCAATATAGAGGTCTCCTTGCGTCTGTTTCCCAAATTCACGAATAAAGCCAAACATCAGAAGACATTTCTGGTTGAATCGCAACACAGGGCTCATATCCATCAAGTCTAGGGCTGTGCGGAAATCTTTTCCATAATTTTCGGAAACGGAGGAAAAATGGTCAAAACACAGGAAACGGAAACGGAATAGACCAAAAAGATTTTGGATTTTCTCATTTCCACGTTTCGTCGCTGCTCATGGCTTGCAGATCTCATTCGATAGCCTACGGTTATAATCAGATGTATGATCGATCACTGCTCGAGAGATCGCCGCGTCGAACACATGTGGCACGCACGCAAGCGAGGAGGTAATGATCCTATCACTACCTCCTCGCTTGCGTGCGTGCCCCATGTGTTCGACGCGACGATCTCTCGAGCAGTGATCGACGATAAACAGATGTGAACATGATAAAATGTATGAAGTAAAGTGCGAAACTAGTGGGGGGGTGCACTCAGGGTACAATTAAAAAATGAATGGTACCACTTTCAGAAATCGAAGTAGTCCGAGAAAACTTTCCATGGGAGTTTCCATGAAAACAATGACTTATAACGCTATCAGGCATCCAATATCAGCAAAAATTTTCTCTTGCATGCATGACTCATTTAATTTTTTCGAGTGGCCCCCTTAAAGGCAGTGTTCACGATAAGAATCGTTTCTCTGCTTTTCCGCCTATCTTGAAGACAGTCCCATGCTGATTCCAATGATGTTTTTGAAATCGCACAATACCTTCTAGGAACGGAGTTATGGTCCCTCAAAAACTGAACTAGAGAAAATCGTGGACGAGTTGTCCGAGGCTTGTAGCTTCCGTCCTTTGCAGCCGATGTATGCGAGCTGGCCTGAGAAAAGAGAGAAGTTGGGAATAAAGGGAAGAACGGGGCTATTGATCGGAAACCATAGCTCATCTCACGATCTCGAGCGTTCATTCGTTCACAACGGAGGGCGGGAATTGCGCTTTGGGGTTTGCCTTGCGCTCAAAGTGGCAACTTCGGGCTCTTTTGGGGCTCTTCCTGGCTCGTTTTCATGCGTTCTTTCGACCTCAACGTTACAGTGTACCCCTCCACTACCCGTTTCTGGTGGAAACTGAAACACATTTCATATCGTGAACACTGCTTTGAGAGAAAATACCACACATCTCGAGAGTGGGCAATACGGCAGCATTAGCAACATTTTACTAACAAATGAGACTCAACTGGGAGCGCGTCAAGCGCCGGGAAATTTGTGCGGAATTCAACTGAGAGTGCGCAGAGCGCCGGGGAAAGTGTGCGGTCTCCAAGTGGGAATGCGCCAAGCGCCGGGGAAAATACAGGAGACTCAACTGGGAGTGCGGCGAGCGCTGGGGAAAGCACTGTGCTTATCTGGGCCGAATTCCGGTTCGCAATTGCGTCTCGACACGCTTTGCGGCCGCACGCGCTCGAGTCAGTCGGGTTTCCAGCGCCAAAGCCGACACGATGTGGCTTTTTTATACAATGTTCTCTAATTTCTCTTAGTTTCCCGTTTCCGAAACCCACCCAGAGTAAGCAGATCGGCGGCTGCGGCTCTGGAAGCTCTTCTGACTCGGGAGCGTACGGCCGCAAAGCGTGTCGAGACGCAATTGTGGACCGGAATTTGGCCCAGATAAGCACAGTATACGGGACCTAGCTGGAAAATCGCAGAGCGCCGGGAAAAGTGTGCGGTCTCCAAGTGGGAATGCGCCAAGCTCCGGGGAAAATACAGGAGACTCAAGTGGGAAGTCGGCGAGCGCTGGGGAAAGTGTACGGGACCTAGCTGGGAGTGTGCCTAGCGTTGGTGAATGAGCGCAAGACTCATGACAATGACGGACAATGCGCGCCGGTGAATGAGAAAAGAGAAAATGTGTTCACAGACCTCGTCCCTTTTTATTTCAGGAGCAGTTATATCCTTACATGTGCACATTTGATGGGGAACACGATATCAATGGTCCTGGTGCGTGGGACATTGGTTTTGACGATGAGAGACCTCCTCATACACCAATCGGCGTTATTCAGAATGGTCAAGATGGCAATACCATCATTGAAGTTATGAAACGTGACTATCTAACTTCTAAGTTTTATCTTATTTAGATTTGATGGTCACTGCATCAATTTCCAGCTAATACGCGCAGACAAATGCAGACCGGCTTGTTTCAAGATGTTGTTTTGCGTCGTATGGTACAGCTAATGGAGCAGAACCTATGACTTGCGATATGTTTTCAATGTTTGAGCCTACTATGAGTGGTTCAATCCCTAATTCAACCTATTATCTCCTTTTTTTCTGGACATTCGTCCTCCCATTCTCGATATCTTCAGTGGTTTTCATGTTGAGAAAGTAGATATGTTGATAGATTTCGTCTCATACGAGACTATCAGGGGTTTTTTATGTGCTCTGTTATTTAAAGGTACATCTGCTGGTAAATTTAGTGCTCCTTTTCCTTTAGTTGCTTCTTTTCGACAATGTGTCACTGTTAAGTGTTTGTTATGTAATGATTCTTTGCGGGGTGTCTCAAAAAATAGATGTGAGTATCAATTCTGTGTTCCTGTTGCTCTATTGAGTGTTTTCTATGTGATCTGTTATGAAGATCTGTTGATTGATAATTTGTTGAGGAAGAAAAGAGATGGGGGTGCAAGAACATAAAGGGAAAACTGTATAGTAGAGCTAAAATGAAACGAAAGCCTGGGTAACTATTATTTCATCGAATAAGGGGTAATGGAAGCATATCAAAGCACCGAAAGGATAGGATGAGGACGAGGAAGAGCAGACGCTGGTGGGAAGCAGAAGAACGAAAGGGAGTCCAGCACGGGAGTACGAAGAGGAAAAGGTGCTTTGGTTGATGAAAGACAAGGGGCCGCGCTTTAAAAATGCTAGCGTACCATTTAGTTACTCATCATAGTTATTGGGTAGCTAAGGCGGAGCGATCCGAAGCGTGGAATTGCAGATTGATGACGTTACAGCCTCTGCATTTCCCCCCACGTCGGGCAAAATCTGCATTATCCCCCCACCTCGGGCAAAGTTATTTTCCCCCCACGTCGGGCAACTACGCCGACGTGGAGGGAGAAAGGAAGGGTCCGACCCGACAGAGACCCCGTTCAGGCTGGGGTCGGACCCGGCAAATATCTGAGTAATTGAGAGACACTGACGATATGTGATCTCATGCATCTAAACTTCTCAAATGTAGAACAGTTTTAAGATAAATTAGGATACAGTTTTGATTTTCGCTCCCGATTCCTGTAACCAGGCTTATGAGCACAGCAAAAAGCAGCGCTCTCCTAATGTTCGTTTTCTCCTGGTTCTGATGCAACATAAAAACTAATAATGCAAACCAGTGGGGAAACATTGTCTCTTGCTGACAGATATTTACTACAATTTCCGCTTGCAATAGTTTGCCTCAGATGGTTGGCAGTTCGACAGCATCGCTCCCTTTGATGTGGCGTTCGTTTTCAAGCACTAGCTTTAGACTACCCTCGCTTCTGCTTCAAGAATAGAAAGGTGTAGCACAAAGCTCCGTGAAGAGTTGCCTTATTTTATGAAACGACTGGCACGGTATCTATATTTTTTCGGGGACGGGGAAATGCTGAGTATGCTTAGAGAGTTCGAAATGACACAAAAAGAGCAAGTCCGATCAAAAAGGCTAGAGTATACCCAAGAAATTATTCCTTTGCTTTTTTAGCACATTTTCTAGAGATTTTCACGCTGATCTCAATGACTTCTATAAGATCGCCTGAAATCCCTACGAAGTAATCCATGGCTGCAGACGCTCCTGCCTTTGAACTGTGGAGATTCTGAGGATGAGTTGTTTCGTGCATGTTTCTTCTTGACATTTCTACTCGTTGAAATCGGGCTGAAGAGACTGATGTGAGCAACATGAAAAAAGGGAAGAGTTGAAAAAGGCAAGAGAAAAGTAATAACAGGTTTGCAGTGCGTGTGGAACCATGAGGCCACAATAGAAATTTATCACGAAGCTGCACTGTGCCTAACAGTGCAGAGTCGATAAACACCCCCACTTTCGAGGTCAACTGTAAAATTATCAAAAAACCTAAATTGCGTCCGTCCTTCACTAAAAACTTATTTGCTACTTTTTCTCCCCCCAAGGAAAATGCTTCTATAATATGTTCACGGTGCATCAACAGGTTCTGATTGATTTCAGCTCACACGATTTCTGATTGGAAGCCGAAGAGACAAGTTTAGATTCAGCGCACTCTTGCTGGCGGCGTAGCTGAAAGTTCATGAATGCTTACCCGATGACACAGCAACCTACGCAATGTAGCCAGACACACCTTTTCAGCGAACAGGTTTGCTATGGTGTGAGACACGGCAATAGAGGGTTGCCTCAGGCAAGACGCACGTGGGATTCAGCTAAATAAATTTAGTTAGCGGTTAAAAAACAGGGCCCACAAGTGCAATAAAGCAAGTTGCTACAAGTCTTTCTGAATTTCTCGGGGTTTGTGATGTAGCCGAATGAGAGGCATGCCCACTCTTGTTCTTTTCCTCGCAGACACAACTACAGATGTGTTGTCAGCGACCAACCAAATCATACTGCAGATGCGCCGCAGCCCGTTGCTGCCACTGTCGATGCCCTTTCGGATACGGATATCCGCTCGGACAATTTGGTTTTTTTTTTCAACTCTTCAAAAACACACTGTACAGTGAAAAGAGAACCAGATAATCGAGGAGCAGATTTGAAACGTCCGTAATTTAACAAACAGGTGCAACTGCAATTTTTCATTGCAGTCCTAGTGTGCTCAAATACTAAATATTGTGAATGAGTCAGTGCTCGGTAATGTTAGGTTTAAGGGTTTGCGGCTGCTATTTTTCTGGAAAAGGTTCTCGATGGCCTAAAACCTAGCTCTCTCCTGCGCGATAATTTTCAGCGATCCTTACCGACCGCAGGACAAGTACCCCAATGGAATCCCTCCATATAATGCGAAACAAGAGAGAACAGTTTTGGAAAAAACGAGCCAGCAATCCACCAAATCAAACAGTCCTTGAAATGCACAGCAATCGAAATGCTGAAAGCAATCAAAAACTTCGTTTAAGATCAATTGTGTGTTGATCTGTTTTCTATATGTTTATCCGGAAACTTTATCCAAATCATTGACATTGCAGATGATGGTACGCTTTGGATAACGCAGTTTTTTAAATGCCCTTGTATTGGTTCGATTCGGATGATTAGTTTTTTCAAGTTTCCAGATTTTGCATTACCCAAATCTCGGATTTCCAGTCGGAATGATTCATACGGATAACAAATAGACCAAACACACAACTTCAAGCGTGAAAAAGTTATGAGCAAAAATTTGATAGCTCTAGGTCAAAAAAAACGGTTTTAACAATGCATATCGGCTGGAGGATCACGAAGATATTTTTCCAGCCTGTTCGACGCAGAATTTCACGAATATTCAAACTTCACCAGGAAAGAAAAAACCTTTGAAGGTGGAAAAGTTACGAGCAGAAACACCGTCGTTTTTTTTTATTCCATTTTGATAAAATTCTGAAAGTTTGTGACTTCAGCACAGGTCAAAGATCCATGTGACTCAAACAGATCATTCCATAAAGACGAAAAAATTTAATACGGCGGCTGCTCTTGGAAAGAATTTTTTTCAAAATTAATATTAAAAAAGTATTAAATGCCAAAAAAATAAGAAAACGTTTGTTTGTGAAATTAGGGAAAACATGTTTGGAAGCAACCTTCACCTTTCTGCACTTAAGCATCCGAAACAACGTACACCTCTCTAACCGCTGTCCACCCCCCCCCCCCCGACGATCCTATGCTGCCAGGGCTGTGCGGAACTGTTCCGTTTTCAATTGCGTTTCAGCATTTCGGGCGTTTTTTGGGCTGTTCCGTTCCGCTTCCATTTCCAAATTTTTGGGCCCGGAAACGGATTAAAATAGTGTCACATGGTCTATGGTAGTGCATCTAGTGAAGGATTTTTGACGGTATTTGGAACACCGAAATTTAAATCCGACCTCTTGCGTTCAAGTTAATATCTGAGCTTGGCTGAAACCATTCAAGAAGTTTGGGATCCTGGAATTTCGATCCATGAAATAATAACACGAATGAGTCGTGGCAGGAATCTGAACACCTTTTAAGGATTCGTCTTGAAAAAAAGTACCTTTTTCTCTGAGAATGAATGTTTTCGTAGAGCTTTTCCTCTCGATTCCACTTCTTCGTTTGTTCGCCGCCACAACAACAATGAAAATCGAGTTAGTTCTTTTGTGCACGTGTCTTCCAGAAAAGTGTCTGGCCGGAGACTGGTGGAGGTGATCACGGGCAGCAGCGCAGCTCGTTTGTGGCAGATCATAAGAGAATTTTCCTATTCTCGCCGGAGTTTTTTTTTTTTAATTTTCTAAAAATTCAAAAATTTGGTATTAACTTCAATACGCTATCAAAGTTTGAAAAAAGCGTCGCTTAAAGTCGGAAAATTTACTTCTAACCAGCCTTGAAGACGCAATGCAGGCGCACACTTTCTTCTACACCTAAAACAGCTTGGACTTTTTTCTCCGAACTGGCTCTATACCAGTGATGTGCAGCAACGAAAAATAGAATTCCCGCAAACGGCTACTGCAAACCCATGAAACGGGCGGCAAACTGCAATCGTCAAACGGCAATTACCGCAAACCCCTTCTGTACACCATTTCGAGGGGCGGCGACATATAAAAAGCAATTTTTGAAATTGCCTTTTCGGATTTCCAGAAGCGAGAGCTCGCAATCGTTGAATGCCTCATAATGAGGCTTTATTTTGAATAAATATTAGTCTATTGCCTGAAATCATTGGTTATTAAATGAGAGCTGCAGGCGCAATAAGCGAAGACCAAGTGTGAGAATAAAACACCCAAAAATTTTCCGGATTTCCGTTTCCGACGTTCTTCGACCATTTTTGTTCCGTTTCCGGAAATCTTGAAAAAGATTTCCGCACAGCCCTGCAGCCAACCCTTTCGTCCGAGTTTTCAGGGGGTGGGCATCGACTCTCGTCGGTTCGGCCGACACTTTCACTGCCGTGGCCACGATCCGGATGGTGCCGCCGCTGTGAGGAGCGACAGACTTGTTTCAGGCAGTCAGTCACAGAGCGCCAATAATCGCCATATCGCGAGAAACCTGTCCACCACGTCTGCCAAGCCATGCTAAGCGCTGCAAGCGTGATCGTTCGCTAATCCCTCGACGTAAGTGAGATCGAGAACAGCAAGCCATGGGGGAATTCGAGACGACACACAGGGATTTTCAGAGAGATAAATCATAGCACGTATTTTCTACACATACACTTTCAACACGATGAAAATACCGAAGCAGGTAAGAAATCACTGACTCACTAGGGAGTGACCAGACCTTGCTGCCACAACTACGCATGTCAGCATGTTTTTCTGATCGACCACCTTCCGGATACTTGTGAAAACCCTATTCTAGCTGCCTGAGTAACAAATTTAAAGAAAGTTATTTCTTATATTTAAAAAAATTCAAAAAAAAATGTAGTCCAAACTTCTCCCATGGTGGTTTTTTGAGGCGCTGAGCACGAATGTGGGACACGTTTTTGATAATTTGAAGGATAAAGACAGTTTCTGCGGATAAATATTATTTTACCCACAGAGCGCGCAACTTCTGAGCTCATAAAGTTTTCTTTTACCATTACTCGGGCAGCTAGGATACTCAGACAGTAGGTGCGGGCGGATCGCTGGCTTTTGGCGGGCGGATCGACATCCCCCCCGCCATCCGCCCGCCAGTAGCCAGCGATCCGCCCGCCAGTAGCCAGCGATCCGCCCGCCAGTAGCCAGCCATCCACCCGCCAGTAGCCAGCCATCCGCCCGCCGGTAGCCAGCGTTCTGCCCGGCAGTACCCAGCGATCCACCCGCCAGTAGCCAGCGATCCGCCCGCCAGTAGCCAGCGATCCGCCCGCCAGTAACCAGCGATCCGCCCGGCAGTTATCATCGATCCAACCGCCAGTTATCAGCGATCTACCCGCCGGTTATCAGCGATGTACCCTTAATTTGAACCTCTTCTCCTTTCGATCCCTCGGGTCGAGGATCAATTCTTAAAGGCACAGTCCAACCTCAAAATCGATTTTCTGTTTCCCTTATCTTGAAAATGGTCTCACGCTGATTCCAATGATGTCTCTCTAGTCGTACAAGGCCCCCTGGGAACGAAGTTGTGGCCCCTCAAAATTGAGCTGCGGAAGCATGGTGGACGAGTTGTCCGAGGCTTGTAATTAGCGTCATTTGCAACCTATGGATGCGAGCCGACCTGAATAAAGAGGGAGGCTGACAATGTAGGGAAGAACGGGGCTATTGATAGGAAATCATCACTCATCTCGCCACTGTTCAGCTCGAGAGATCGTAAAGGGGCGTGTTAAAGTGGCTTCCTGGTGTGGGCGCCCTAGATTGGCTTCCTCCTATATCTCGCTTATTCTGTGGAATCGAGAGCTCTCACTTGGCAGGTGTTATACGGGGTGGGTCTACTTCATAATTATGTGGAAATCTTAGATTTGGCCCTTGAGCTTGGACTGTGCCTTTAAGCGCCTATGACGCAGTTTTAATCAACCTAAAGAGTTGACTACCCAAACATTTTGAGGAAAACCTGGGCCAAAAAATCCGGTCAAAAATTTTTTACTGCCCAAGAAACTGAAGCCCTGAAGTTTGTGCTGCACCCTAGACCCAAACAGGCGTATAGTCGACAACAGATCGCTTTGATATTTTGCTTTCCTTATTGTTTCTTGGAGCAAAGCCGATGTGCCTATGTTATACATAACTTGCGTGCACCGAGCTTGCGCCAAGTCACAATAAGGAACGCAAGGTATGTGGGCAACCGGTGCCGGCCGTACTTCTGCACACCTCAGTACTGCTCATCTACTGCCTTATACCCACATAATAATGCATCAATTCGTTTACTCCGTCCCGTGTCTCATACTCTACCCTTTAATGTTTGAAAAAACTTTACAATTTTTCTTAGAAGTTGGTTCACGACAGATTGACCCACCGGTGTACGATAGGCCTCTTCGAACACCAGACACGGCAGTTGGTCAAGCTCTTCAAAAATTGAATGCAATGCCCCAGTCTCTCAAAAGAATTACGTCCAGCCCGCCCGCAGTGTCCGAACAAGAGTGAAATAGCGCTCCGCATTTGCAGATAAGGTCTGTTGCAGCACGCAGCTTACAAACAATCTTGCTGAGAACTAAATGATAGTGCCGTGACCCCGTAGACCCAGCTCTAGTATATCCGAGCTGCTCGCTGCAACTACGGTTGTTTGCAGCTGCAGACCCAAAGTTAACTCCGATTAGGGCAGTAGAGATTTGAAGCTCATCAGCTGCGCTAGTAGTGTACATTGCGGTTCGATTGTGTTCCAATATGGGGCGCAGGTTTGATATTGTGGAATGTTTCACGCGACCATCCTTTCAGGGCACCAGTTCACAATCACCCTGAAAAGTTCTGTGGCCATATCCATGAAACTACGGGAGCCTACCGGAAGGGTTCCTATAAGCAGCCAGTGTATGCGTTGGGCGAACTTTGGACCTTCCCGGGAGGCTCCCTTTGTTTCATGAATACGGCCAACTAACTAAATCAAACGTTTAGCTAACGTTTTGCTAGCTACAACTAGTCGCATTTTCATCTTTTGGCAAATGGAGTGAAATCACTTTGTGCTAGAGCGGACAATTTGGCTCACTCGGCACTTTCACAAAGTTAGTAAGGGCTCCCTACATTGCCTAAGTTCCAGAAAAATCTGCATTGTGGGTCTCGGAATAATGAAATTATATTTACCATGCGTTCCTGATTGAAGGTTGGCACAAACTTGGTGCACCTATGTGTTAGCATATGGCACCGAGCTTGCGCCAACGTTTACTAGGGAACAGAACGTCTCACTAGGATCCATGCCGATACGACATTTCAAATATCGTAATTCGACTTCTTTGAAACTCGGACTTTCGGGTATATTCAGGTTTTCAAATTCTTACCTTTCGTATCCTCCCATAGAAAATCCTCAAAAATGTGGGCAGTCACGGTCCACATATCCAAATTGGGGAACCTCATCACTCGAATTCAACACTGCTCCCACACAGCTATCCTGCACGCTAAACCGGGACACCGCCTGCACGTTGACACGCGACGCGGCCGGCACAGCGACACACGATGCGGCCGGCACCCCGTAACGCGGCGCGACGACTCCTCCCAACCACTATTGGGGCCTTCACCGGGTGAGAGGGACCTCCAGATAGGGTTCAAGCACCGCAAACTTTAGTAACTGAACCGAGGACGTCGCTGCCATCTGACTCCTGCGCCTGAAAAATGCGTCATATATCTACTTCCCTCGAAGGAGGCTCGCTTCCTCTAAAAACAAGGTTGACACCAGTTTACTTAGAGGCATCGTACGCGCTGAAAACCGCCTACCGTTTTTTGGGTTTGAATCAATGGTTGGGCCTGCCTGAGAACATGGGTAGAGTTTGTCGGGTCACCGATGCTTTTTTAGGAAGATATGGGAGATCGAATGCCTCGAATCCCGCCAAAAGAGGCCGGCCTTCCGGCAGCCGTCTGGCTTCAAATGAGAAAAGAAGGTAGCTTATCAACAAATGATACATCAACTCCCACTCATTTAAGCTTATCATTTGATGATAAGCCACATTATTTTCTCACTTTATGTCACACGGCCGTCGGAAGGCCGGCCTCTTCTGGCGGATTTCGAGGCATTCGATCTCCCATATCTTCCCAAAAAAAGCGTGGGTGACCCGACAAACTCTAACCACGTTCCCAGGAAGGCCCAACCATTGATTCAAACCCAAAACGGTAGGCGGTTTTCTGCGCGTACGATCTGCCTTACGTTGTGCCCTGGAAGAAAAGACCGAATATCGAATAGATTCGAATGACTCCCTTTTTTAAACGTCCGATTTTTGAATATATTCGAATGGCCTCTTTTTTTTTGAGGTCCGAACTTTAAATAGTTTCGAATGAAATCGACTCGAATATATTCGAATAATTTTTCGAATAATTTCAAAGCGAAAAACTGAAAACAGGCAAAGTGAGCCGTCAGTGGATGATCGTGAATTACTCTAAGCGCAGGAGAGGCGGGGAAAACTCGGTGACTCTTCCATTCACGCGCTTCGCTTCGCTTCTCCCCGTTCGTCCACTCATGCGCTCCGATCATCCCCCTCTGCCCGTCCCTTTCGTAATCGGAATACATTACGACCACCACCCTAGTTGCTCAAGAAATACTGACAACACAAGTCGTTTTCGCTGATGCGACCTGAGCTTTCTCTTGTAAAACGTGGATGGGTACATAGTATACTTATGTCGAGTCGAGTCATCGAGTCTTGGTATCGACTGAAACAGTCGACATCGAGTCATTCGACTACTCGATTATTCGGAAGTTTGAAAAACCGAATTAGTCGAAAACTCGATTATTCGAAATTCCTGAAAATCGAGTTAGTCGAAAACTCGATTATTCGAAGTTTTCAGAAATCGACTTAGTCGCAGACTCGATTATTCGATAGACCCGAACAGTCGAATAAATTCGATAGTCGACTGTTTCGAGTCAAAGAAGTTCTCCTTCAGTTAAACTGTTTCAAAATGCAGTTGAAGACCATGCACCTAATTTGCCGCCAGTTGTTATTTGCTCATAGTTCTCGAATGCTCTCGTACGGCTCACGACCATCTTTTTCACTTAAAGCCGGTATTGATTTACGCCAAAATTCCTCAATCCTCACGTGTGAGCATACCAATAAACTCATTAGAGATAACAAGACGGTCGCGCGATAGCCTGGAAATTAATACATGACGGTCAATTATTTCACCTTGCTCGAGAAAAAGGCATGCAAGAGGCTTGAGTGCATTGGGACCAGCGGAACGTCGCAAAGCAACCGAAACTTTTGGTTTTTTCAAATTTGTTTTTGATGCTTGGCTTTATCCTCCTTTCTCTTAGAAAAAGGTGGGAGATCCAGAAAACTAACAGCTTCTATTGTGGCCACAGAAGCACAGCTTCGCAGATACGGAGGAGAAGCTGCACTCTCCGTCGAAAAAATCGGGCAAGGAGACGAAAAAGGCCATGAAGGCCAAAAAGACGAGGAAATCGGCTAAAGTCTAGCCGAAGAGGCTGAATATCATGACGGAGAGTCCACTATGAGTTTGGATGATGTAGAAGTAGACTACGATTAGCCCTGGCTAATTATTGTTACACTCAGCTCCGGCTTTTTCCATGATTATCGTCTCCAAAGATGAATTCTGATTGTTCATCCACTAAATGATCTAGTTGAACCGTATTTCTCTCCTATATGAAATTCGTTTGGTTTTCTGAAGCATTTGGAATTTGGTCGATGGATATTGCTAATCGACATTAATGCATGAGTATTGGTTTCGGCCGTCTTACTGTGCGAAGATGGCGTTTTTCATTGCCAGATATACTTTCACCAATGTCTCGAAGCAGAAGAATGTGGTATGCTCAATATACTCGAGATAAGTTGCATCAGAAATTCAATTGTTGAAAATTGAGTTAGTCGAAAACTTGACCATTCGATTATTCGAAAAATCGAATCAATTCGACTACTCGATTATTCGAAATTTTGAAAAATCGAGTTAGTCGAAAACTCGATTATTCGAAATTTTCAAAAATCGACTTAGTCGAAAACTCAATTATTCGAAAAAATTTACGAGTCGCCGAAGTATAGTACATAGCACCATCTGTGCCAAGAATTTAACGATATTGTATGGTTTCTATCATATCTCTAAATAGCCGCGGCGTAGATGTTATTCCGCCATCTTTTGAGCGAAGCGTTTTTCTCTCCATTTCTAGCATACACCATATGTTTTTTTTCAAAGACAACCGCTTCCCCGAATTAGGATACTAGCAATAAACTGGGAGAATTAAAGAACACGTACTCTAATGAGCTCAATACAAGGTAAGCATTATAAGATCTTTCAACAATTAAGCAACATCAAGAAAAAAGCGACATATAGAAGTGAAACAACTATGCTACTGAAGTAGAGATGGCGGATGGGGGTTTATGGCGTGGCAGTGGATCAATAAATGAACTCCACTCCACTCATCATTGATTGACCAGTTTCACCGTGTACAATTTGAGCGGGCGGATCGCTGGCTATCGAAGCCCTGGCGGGCGGATCGCCGGCAAGTTGCGGGCGGATCGCTGCACTTCATAGCTCAGCGGGCGGATCGCTGGCTATCAAAGCCCTTGCGGGCGGATCGCTGGCAGGTTGCGGGCGGATCGCCGCTTTAGAGCTTGCCGGCGATCCGCCCGCTAGGGTGTTCAAGTTTCCCAAGCGCCGCTATCCGCCCGCCAAAACGCAGCGATCCGCCCGTAAAGGCTTTGATAGCCAGCGATCCGCCCGCCGAGGCCACGATGAGCAGCGATCCGCCCGCAACTTGCCGGCGTACCGCCCGGAGAGGCCTTGATTGCCAGCGGTCAGTTAGCGATAGGGCGCGTTTTGTATACCGTATTTGAGCAGCGCAGTTGTGACGGCGATAGGGCCTAAAACCGCCAAGTGATCGACCTGCTAATCCAGCGTCGCTCTAAGCTGCCAGTACCCTCCCTTCCCTTGTTTTCTCCCTGTTGTTTCCCTGCTTGAAACCAGTGTTAACAATTACCCCCACTTTAGCGAATATTTACTCGAACGATCACTAGGTATCTGAGTAGGGCTGAACCGACTAAGAAACAAGGAGGACGCGCAACAGAATCATAGTCTCATTTAGGAAAACACGCTCAACGATCGGGTGCGAAGTCAGTGAATCGATAGCATTCTTCTATTCTTTTTCCCGCGTGAAAATTTCCCGGCCAGCCCAGGCCGCTGCTTACCACTGTGATTACTCGCGGGGTTCCGTGACGGGTTGAGAGGAGCTGAACTGATAGCGTGATGCCGCTTAAAACGAAAAAAGGAGCGGGCGAGGCCCAAAAACTCCCCGTGTCAACCTCCCACCGACCCTACAATGCCACGTCACAGTTGACCCGTTCACACCGAACGTTCTGCCTAACCACCTCCTACCGACCACTCAGTGTGACGTCACACCCACGTGTTTACACCGAAAGTTTCGCCTGATCACCTCAAACCGAGGCGTCGATGGCAGGTCGAGAGGCAGGATTGGCGATTCAACCTGCCACCGACGCCCGCCACAACGTCGTTTACCCTAGTAATTTCAACCGTGACACGCACAAACACCTCACATCTCAGCGCAGCGTATACATTGTGGGCTGCCATTTCCGCGCTCTACACGAGAGAAAGCTAGAGAAAAACAGTACGGACACTGCAACATGTCGCCCCGAAAACGCCGCCAGATATAAGATATAACCACGAAAACCTCGGCAGTTATGAGTCATGCTGAAACCTCCGCCGATCAGCCAGATCCGATCAATTTGATTGGGAAAGGGGCTTTTTAACCGGCCACCGACCCCCGCGATTGCCTGAGCACTTGAATTCCACATACCAAACACGGAATCCTGTGCGGTGTTGGCGGCACCATAGGCCAATGGGGTTTTGATTGAGCGCGCGGTGATCTATCGTCAGTCACTGGATGAGGGACCGCCGCGACGCTGCTTGGCGGGAAATATTGCGCGATCAATAGCCACTCTCCCTTCGTTTTCTCGCGCGCAATTTTTTCCGCCAAGCAGCGTCGCGGCGATCCCTCATCCAGTGATGGACGATACCGTCACAGCCCCGTCCACTCATCAGACAAGCTAACAAGCACGCTCATGCCGATTATTTTTTCCGCAGAGCTACCGTAACCCTCCTTTGAAAATTTTCCAAGTCAGCTTGGATATGAGCACACCGTAATAGCCAACAGACATGTTTGCACAATTTCAACCTCCTCAGCCACTTCTCAGTGGCTTCTCGAAAACAGCGGTGTGTGAATGAATGCATACCGCTCCTCTGCCCTTTTATACCTCGCATGTTATGAGCGTGTGTTATCGTTCGTTATCATGTTTTGTTCAAGAATGGTTACGGTAGCCCTGCCGAAAAAAATTATCGGCATGGGCGTGCTTGTCTAAAAATATAACGTGATCTCTATAATTCTGCAGCGCACTGTATAGTGCCTTCATTCAGGAGCGCACAGGCTCCCTTTTTCACTCGCCCTCGCTGCTACCGTAATGCACAATGGCGGTACTGTCTGTGGCAGCCCTCCCAACCATTCTCTCCCACACTACAGGCCATAAAACGGCCAATGTCTCACCGTCGCGTGCGTAGCACGCGCTGCGCGACCGCACGCGCGTCGGAAGCGAACGAGTTTTGGCCGCCGCGCGACGAGTTTTGGCCGCCGCGCGACGAGTTTTGACCGCCGCCCGGCGGCCGAAACGTCGCGCGGTGGCCAAAACTCGTTCGCTTCCGACGCGCGTGCGGTCGCGCAGCACGTGGTACGCAGTCGGCGGTGTGACATTGGCCGTTTTATGGCCTGTACGTGTCGGTCACCCTTCGACTTCCGCATGACCACCGTCAAATCGTCTGTATGACCAACGCCCAGGAACGGTGAGTTTTTTCAATTTTTTTCCCGCCCTTGTCTATATTAATTTATCGTCAGTCACGGGATGAGGGATCGCCGCAACGCTGCCTGGCGGGAAAAACTGCGCGATCAATAGCCACTCTCCCTTCGTTTTCCCGCGCGCAATTTTTCCCGCCAAGCAGCGTCGCGGCGATCCCTCATCCAGTGATGGACGATAAGTGTCGATTGATTCGATGTTAATTAAAGTGTCTCTGCATCGAGTCGTCGGTAAATGGACTATCGAATTCCCACAGAAGATGAATGTTCAAAAAGGTAGAATCTTCTGATTGAAATTGGAAAAGGCGTTTCCTGATATTCTCCATAGCGCAAAGGATTCCGCGAAGCTTTGCACACCTCTTAAAGGCAGGGTTCGCGATAAGAACGACTTTTGAGCTCTCTTCATGAGAATGTAGATTTTGTCATCATAAAAGTAAAAATGAGTGAAAAACCCGGAGATTCGCGGGAAAAAACGCTCAAAAACTGCAGAACGGCTAATTAACGATGTCGGCCGACAACCTAATTCACGAAGTTTTCATTAATGCTTGCTTATTCGCCTTTTATTTTGCTGCTAAAGTAGTCTCCAAAAATGCTCAGAAATTACTTTAGAAGCAAAATAAAAGTTGACAAAACAGGCTTTTACACAAATCTCGATAAATGGGGGTGGGAGGACATCAGGCAATAACTTGTTCCTGAGCGTTTTTTCTCCAATTTTCACTTATTTAGACTTTTGTGATGGCCATGGGCGGCATGCATGAACGCTTGAGTTAGGGATAGGCTAGCATATCAGTCGTTATCATCGAAAAAGCACTCCTTGCAATCAACAAAGTGCCAGTGAGCGGCCGGTATTTGCTCTAACTCGTTTTTCATACTTTTGCGATTGCGGCAAATGCCGCTTTTTGAGCTACGGCGAAAGCGGTGTTTGGGAATGCACGGAAATTCGGTGGAGGTAGACAACTGACCCCTTTGCACATGAGAATGCTAGTGGAATGCTCAGATACCCCATGGATCACCGAACGAAATTAGTGCTGGTGCGGTAAAACGCGGCAAATGCCGCGCTGGCGGCATTAATGATCAAGATCATTATCTTCGCCTTAGCGGCGTTTGCCGCGTTTTGTCACATAGATACCGGTTTCCGTCGGGCATTGAATGCCCATCTGGGCATTCTACCAACACTCTCATGTGAAAGGAGTCAGTTGTCGACCTCCACCGAATTTCTGTGCATTCCCAAACACCGGTTTCGCCGTAGCTCAAAAAGCGGCTTTCGCCGCAATCGCAAAAGTATGAAAAGCGAGTAAGGCCCCGGTCATATTTGGATGAGCCGACGTCTCCAGCCCGGTCGATACACACAGAATGCATTGGAAATGGGATGCAAAAATCACTCGGTGTATCCCCCCCGCACCCCCCAACACACCCCAACACCCACCCGGTCGATACGTATGTTTAAAATGACTGAGTGAGGTTGAGAAAATCACTCGGTGTATCCCTCCAACACCCCCCCGCACCCCCCCACACCCCCCAACACCCACCCGGTCGATACCTATGTTTAAAATGACGGAGTGAGGTTGAGAGAAAATCAGTCGGTGTACCCGACGCGGTCGATATCCATGCTATACGTGAGAAAATCACCGAGTGGGCGGACCGATGATAAAACATCACTAGAACACTAGAAGTCAGTATCACTAGAAAGCTAGCCTTACTGCTACCTCTGTTTCTTCACTATGCTCTCCTTCACTATTTCTCTGAACAGGTGTAATCCTGTTGGCCACGTAATCATCGTCATATCTAGTTGGGTACACCGAGTGATTTTCCCAACCTCACTCCATCATTTTAAACATACGTATCGACCGGGTGGGCGTTGGGGGGTGCGGGGCGGGGGTGTTTGGGGGAGTCGGTGGGTTACAGATGCAAATAGCACCAACTCTGACCGGGGCCTACCACTGGGGTTAGAATGGTGACAAATGGTGTTAGCTAGCCTAACCCTGCATCATTTCGTAGAATTTGCGGTGGGTTGAGTTAGATGCTGAGCGGGTTGAGTCAGGACAGTACTATTCTCCAACCCTACCTATGGAGGTGGGGTTGTGTTAGCTCACTCGAGTTTGGCAGCACTAGTTTTGCTACTATAGTCTAGTTTCAATATGTCTTTGCAATGACAACGTTCTTTGGACAATTGTGGTGAGCGCGAAGCGCTCACCAGGATTTGGCTTTGATCTCTTCCCGCGCGGATGCCCTACAATGAGATCACCTATTCATACCGTCAACAGAGGTATGAGCTGTACACTATTCGACGCGCTGCAAGAAATTACATATGTGTGCAACTTTTCATCCCAATTGGTCCCCGCTTTCCGAAGTTATGCCCACCCAAAGTACGCAAAACCGTCCTCCACCCCCGCCTCCGCCTCCGCCTCCGCCTCCGCCTCCGCCTCCGCCACCGCCCCCGCCTCCACCTCCGTCCGTCGAAAACCATTTTTTTGGAAGGCGTGGACCAAATCGCTCGGAAAATTTGTGACTAGATGTAATAGACCACGGGAATGACGAAAATAATTGTCAGAACTCACCATAATGACTTCTGGGCCCCTAACGGGCGTTTGAAACTCGGAAACCGGCCTCTCAAGATTAGTTTATAAAAATGACGGGTTTTTTCGTTATCAGTCATTGTTTTCTTAGAGACTCCATATAAATACCTTGCTCTCTAGGGTGGTGTACTCTAAACGTCCGGCTTGGAACAGGACGCTATGCTGAAGGGTTGTTTTTGAGCGTGGCGCGTGTTTGTACCATGCGCACCAAAGATAAGAAGTCATCGCAGGGTGTGCTGAAGTGTCGGTTGACTATGCGAGACCGCAGTAGGAGTATGCAGGACGTCGTGGAACTCCAGCCACCCCTCAGTAGGGGTGTGCAGGACGCCGTAGACTGTGTGCAGGACCTCAGTAGGGGTGTGCAGGACCTTAGTAGGAGTGTGCAGGACATCATGGGACTCTGTGCAGGACCCCAGTAGGGGGTGTGCAGGACGTCGTAGAATGTGTGCAGGACCTGAGTAGGAGTGTGCAGGACCTTAGTAGGAGTGTGCAGGACATCATGGGACCTGTGCAGGACCCCAGTAGGGGTGTGCAGGACCCCAGTGAGATGTGCAGGACATTTTGGGACCTGTGCAGGACCCCAGTAAGGGTGTGCAGGACGTCGTAGAATGTGTGCAGGACCTCAGTGGGAGTGTGCAGGACCTTAGTAGGAGTGTGCAGGACATCATGGGACCTGTGCAGGACCCCAGTAGGGGTGTGCAGGACCTCAGTAGGAGTGTGCATGACATTATGGGACCTGTACAGGACCTCAGTAGGAGTGCGCAGGATATCATGGAACGTGTGCAGGACCCCAGTAGGGGTGTGCAGGACGTCGTATAATGTGTGCAGGACCTCAGTAGGAGTGTGCAGGACCTTAGTAGGAGTGTGCAGGACATCATGGGACCTGTGCAGGACCCCAGTAGGAGTGTGCAGGACATCATGGAACCTGTGTAGGACCCCAGTAGGGGTGTGCAGGACATCGTAGAATGTGTGCAGAACATCAGTAGGAGTGTGCAGGACATCATGGGACCTGTGCAGGACCCCAGTAGGGGTGTGCAGGACGTCGTAGAATGTGTGCAGGACCTTAGTAGGAGTGTGCAGGACATCATGAAACATGTGCAAGACCCCTGTAAGGATGAGCAGGACTTCATGGAATGTGTGCAGGACCTTAGTAGGAGTGTGCAGGACATCATGAAGCGTGTGCAGGACCCCAGTAGGGTTGAGCAGGACGTCATGGAATGTGTGTAGGACCTTAGTTAAATTACACAGGACATCATGGAACGTGTGCAGGACCCCAATAGGGGTGTGCAGGACATCATAGAATGTGTGCAGGACCTTAGTAGGAGTGTGCAGTACATCATGAAGCGCGTGCAAGACCCTGTAAGGATGATCAGAACTGTGGAATGTGTGCAGGACATCAGTAGGAGTGTGCAGGACATCATGAAGCGTGTGCAGGACCCCAATAGGGGTGTGCAGGACATCATGGAATGTGTTCAGGACCTTAGTAGGAGTGTGCAGGACATCATGAAACGTGTGCAAGACCCCCTGTAAGGATGATCAGAACTTCGTGGAATGTGTGCAGGACATCAGTAGGAGTGTGCAGGACATCATGAAACGTGTGCAAGACCCTGTAAGGATGAGCAGGACTTCATGGAATGTGTGCTGGATCTCAGTAGGGGTGTGCAGGACGCCGTAGAATGTGTGCAGGACCTCAGTAGGAGTGTGCAGGACCAGTAGGAGTGTGCAGGACATCATGGGACCTGTGCAGGACCCCAGTAGGGGTGTGCAGGACGTGTCGTAGAATGTGTGCAGGACCTCAGTAGGAGTGTGCAGGACCTTAGTAGGAGTGTGCAGGACATCACGGGACCTGTGCAGGACCCCAGTAAGGGGTGTGCAGGACCTCAGTAGGAGGTGTGCAGGACATTTTGGGACCTGTGCAGGACCCCAGTAAGGGTGTGCAGGATGTCGTAGAATGTGTGCAGGACCTCAGTGGGAGTGTGCAGGACCTTAGTAGGAGGTGTGCAGGACATCATGGGACCTGTGCAGGACCCCAGTAAGTGTGCAGGACATCATGGAACCTGTGTGTAGGACCCAAGTAGGGGTGTGCAGGACATCGTAGAATGTGTGCAGAACATCAGTAGGAGTGTGCAGGACATCATGGGACCTGTGCAGAATTCCAGTAGGAGGTGCAGGACCTTGGTAGGAGTGTGCAGGACATCATGAAACATGTGCAAGACCCCTGTAAGGATGAGCAGGACTTCATGGAATGTGTGCAGGACATCAGTAGGAGTGTGCAGGACATCATGAAGCGTGTGCAGGACCCCAGTAGGGGCTGAGCAGGACGTCATGGAATGTGTGTAGGGCCTTAGTAAAATTACACAGGACATCATGGAACGTGTGCAGGACCCCAATAGGGGTGTGCAGGACATCATGGAATGTGTGCAGGACCTTAGTAGGAGTGGGCAGGACATCATGAAACGTGTGCAAGACCCCTGTAAGGATGATCAGAACTTCGTGGAATGTGTGCAGGACATCAGTAGGAGTGTGCAGGACATCATGAAGCGTGTGCAGGACCCCAATAGGGTGTGCAGGACATCATGGAATGTGTGCAGGACCTTAGTAGGAGTGTGCAGGACATCATGAAACGTGTGCAAGACCCCTGTAAGGATGATCAGAACTTCGTGGAATGTGTGCAGGACATCAGTAGGAGTGTGCAGGACATCATGAAACGTGTGCAAGACCCTGTAAGGATGAGCAGGACTTCATGGAATGTGTGCTGGATCTCAGTAGGGGTGTGCAGGACCTCAGTTCAATGTTCAGGACACCGTATGCAAGCCAGGCCTCCGAATCTACAAGAACGATAGTTAAGTCCGCCAGAACAGGGCTACCGTAATCTCACTCGAGTTGGCTCTAAAATTTTCTAAGTTCTGACTCGATTTCGCTTCATCTTCCCTACAGGTGGTGATGTTTCAGTGCTTTTTAGTCCAGGCAGATCCTCAACTGCTGACTCCCTAGAGAAGGACGGTGTGAATCAAGACACACCGCTCTTCACTTCTTTTATACTTTATCATTGATCAATTGGGTATCATCAAATTTGTTTACGAGAGCCGAATAACATCATTCCTGAGATTACGGTAGTCCTCTTCTGGCGCACTTAACTATCGTTCGCGCTGGAAATCAATTTCCATTTTTCAGGCTCAATTTCATGATTGAGCCCGGTAGACCACACTGGTAAACTTTGGCGAGTCAAAAACGTTGGACGATGAGGTTAATATCCGCCACCAATTCTCACCAGTCATCTAGCCCTTTTTCCTAAAATGTTGGTGCGACAGTAAGATAACAGGAAAAATTGGTTACGGCACGAACTCCACATGCAGAAAAACTCCGAAAATGATTTTGGCGCGAAATTCAAATTCGTATTTACAATGTGTTCCGATTGACTTTTCTTTACAAATGAAGGTTTTTCATGGCCCCTTCAACATTTTCTTTCATTAGAGGCCAAGCTACGCAAAAACTCATAGAAATGATGGAAAACTCTGATAAAAGAGGCCTGATACTGCGCTATCAATCATTGTTTTTATTAGAGCTCTACGGAAATACTTCGACTGGTAGCCTCACCAATGGGCCGTTCATTTCATTTCTGTCTTGAGTGGTGCGTGCCCCGTCTAGAAAGAGTGCCTAGAACCTGCAGAATTGGGTCATTTTGAACCTCATTTCTTCATTTTTCGACTTTTAAATTCAAAAAGTATATGCCTTGCATCTATTTGTAGGAAGCCGCGTTGCAACAATTATCTTGCAGTCTTAGCAGCGGAGCGGTTGTTTCTTCACTTCTACCACTATGTTTTCGAAAAAAACAACTTGACTTCTGGAGCTCGACGATATTGTAGAAGGGAAACCCTTGTAAAAAGTTGTGAAATTTCTGAAAGTTGGGCTCCGCAGAAAAGGTCAAGGATTTGGCATTGCTCCTAAATGTTGTGAAAATGTTTTATTGATTTGGCTCTCAATTTGATTTTTTCAAATGTGGTGAAATTGTCGAATTGATTTGGCTGTGATGATACTATATGCAGATAACATAATCATTAAATGTAGTGAAATTGTTGCAAAACGGATTTGGCAGGAGCTCTATCAATTATCACAGTCAAATCACGCGTCAGAAGGTCCTCTGACGAGCGAATGAAGACAAAAAGAAAAAATAATAATCCTCAGTCAACAATGCTGAACGAAACGTGGCCTTATGGGCTAGAATTAAGGTTTCCGAATGCTATTCTGCCCTTTCAGTGTAGCTCCCACTAACAATAAGGTACCAGACCTTCCCTCACCGATGAGATAAAATTCATGAAAACGAAATCTAACGCAATTTACTCGCTACTGACTCTATGTCTTCGTGTCCTCAACGCTTTCACGGTTCGCATTGTATAGAAACGTTTTGCTGCTAGGTTTATTCCTGTTCTCATTCGATTCAATATGCGCCCAAGGAAAACCCCTTCTGACGCGTGATTTGACTGTGATAATTGATAGAGCTCCTGCCAAATCCGTTTGCAACAATTTCACTACATTTAATGATTATGTTATCTGCATATAGTATCATCACAGCCAAATCAATTCGACAATTTCACTACATTTGAAAAATCAAATTGAGAGCCAAATCCAATAAAACAATTTCACAACATTTAGGAGCAATGCCAAATCCTTGACCTTTTCTGCGGAGCCCAACTTTCAGAAATTTCATGTATGATACCTTGCAGACAACGTACTGCAAGGTATCATATAGTGGAGTCCACCAAGAGTGTCTCATTTACTTATCAATGAGAAGCGGTCGATTGAAGATCAATGAGCATGAAACTCGTTGCAGCACAACCGCTCTCGCTCAATCGGTATCGAGCGTGCCGGTATGGAATTCATGCACATTGATCCCCAACCGACCTCTTCTTATTGATAAGTAAATGAGACACTATTGGTGGACTCCACCATACATGAAATTCATACATAATAATAAACCGCTAAGAATTGACCGCTGACCGTTTACCGGTGACCGTTGACCGGAGAATGTGCGGGATCGAGTAAGGAGTGCGCCAAACGCCGAGGAGGGTGTACAAGACTCAACTGGGAGTGCGCCACGCGTCGTTGGAAGTGTGTGGGACCCAACTCGATGTGCGCTACGCGCCGTGAAAAGTGTGCCCGACCTGACTGGAGGTGCGCAATGCGCCGTGGAAAGTGTGTGAGACAGGACTGGAAATGCACCACGCTTCGTGTAAAGTGTGCACGACCCAACTGCAAGTGCGCCACGCGTCATGGAATGTGTGCGGGGCCCGACTGGAAGTGCGCCACGCACCATGGAAAGTGTGTGGGGCCCGACTGGACGTGCGTCAAGCGCATTGGAAAGTGTGCCGGACCCGACTGGAAGGGCGCCACGCGGCATGGAAAGTGTGTGGGGCCCGACTGGACGTGCGTCACGCGCTTTGGAAAGTGTGCGGGACCCGGCTGGAAATGCACCGCGCGCCATGGAAAGTGTGCGGGCCCCGACTGGAAGTGCGCCACGCGCCATGGGAAGTGTGCGGGGCCCGACTGAAAGTGCGCGACGCGCCGTGGAAGGTGTGCGGGACTCGACTGGAAGTGCGCGACGCGCCGTGGAAAGTGTGTGGGACCCAATTGGGAGTTCGTAGAGCACGGGGAAAAGTGTGTGGGACCCGACTGTGAGTGTGCCCAGCGCCAGGGAAAGCGTGCGAGACCCAACTGGGGGAGCGCAGAGCGCCGGAAAAAGGTGTGTGGGACTAAAATTGGAGTGCACAGAGCGCTGGGGAAAATTTACGTAATCTAACTAAAACCGCGGAGAGTGGCAGGGAAAGCGTACGGGGACCCAACTTGGAGTGCCCCGAGCGCCGAGGTATGTGTAGGGGACCCAACTAGGAAAGCGCCGGGCGCCGAGGTGTGCACCTTGTGCAGCAACAACTAGGAGGGATTTATGGAGTGAAATTCATAGTAGTTTTTCTCTTCATAAGTGGGAATGAATCGTTTCCTCCAACCTAGCACACCAGCGTTTTCGATGCAACAAATCTGAATTTTTCAGAAACCGATCAAGGCCTACTCGTAATGTTTTGCGCTAAGACTATCTATTCAATTACCCTGTCATAGAACGAGACACATTATATGTGGCTGCACTTCGAACTTCACTTATAGCTAGGTGGTATACTCTGTTCATCTTAAATTGCACAAAACACGGTCCGCCAGTAGTCCTCTAATTGGCCCGCTAGTACCGTAGTGTACGTCCACGTCGCGTTCTCGGCAGACCAGGGTGTGCACCCGGTGTGCAGAGCAATCGATTCGTCAATGCCGTCACTCGGCCACCCACCCTGCCACCCGGGTCTGCCGAGATTGCGTCGTGGACGTACACTACGGTACTAGCGGGCCAATTAGAGGACTATTGGCGGACCGTGTTCTGTGCCATTCAAGATAAACAGAGTATACCTGTATCCTACAAAGCAGCTAGGGCTACAACTGCGCAAGCAAAAAGGCAGCTACATACGAGAACGAGCTAGAACATTTTCTTGCCTCACGACATCCTTGTCGCGATCGCTATCATTTTAGTTTAGAAGTCATTCATATTTCCTCACCAAAGCAGCGCGGTGAAGCACTCGAACGTTAACGTCGGAGAAAGAACGAAATTCTCATGCCGTAAAATAGCGTGTTTTGGTGTGTCAATTGCGTCCAACACTGCTCATTCTACGACATCATGAAAAAAATTCACCACAATGTTCATTTAATTTGCCTGTACACACTGAAACTCAACCTAACTTGGAAATGCTTTGTCATTTTAATCTCCTTATACGTACATTATCATGTAACTTATGTTTTATTCTGAAATAAAACAAGGAAGTTTAGAATTGAATTCTCCGAGGTAGCAAAAAATTCCATGATGTCGTAGAATGAGTAGTGTTGGACGCAATAGATACATCAAAACACGCTATTTCACGGCATGAGAATCTCGTTCCCTGCCCGACGTTGGCGTTTGAGTCGGTGAAGAGCATTCCTATAATATTGGTCGTGCCGCGCAGCGCGATCAATATTACAGTAACGCACTGGGCCGAGCCGCTCGGTGGCGGAATTATAATCGACCACTTATACAGGCCATAAAACGGCCAATGTCTCACCGTCGACTGCGTACCACGCGCTGCGCGACCGCACGCGCGTCGGAAGCAGACGGGTTTTTCCCGCCGCCGCGCGACGAGTTTTGGCCGCCGCGCGACGTTTCGGAACGACCGTCGCGCGGCGGCTCAAAACTCGTCTGCTCGACGCACGTGCGGTCGCGCAGCGCGGTACGCAGTCGACAGTGAGACATTGGCCGTTTTATGGCCTGTACTTGTTAGTTCGGAACTGGGGGAAGTTGGGGAAAGTGCGCGTGCTCCATATCAAATGAATGACGGAAGAGCTTAGAGTAATTGAAAAATGAACATAGAGTTCGCGCAATCATTTAATCTGATCAATGGACGGGGCTGCCACAGTAGATCACCCCGCGCGAATCGAAACCCCATTCTCCAGTGAGGCAGCCAACCCCGCACGGCCAGCCGCCTGGTCCATGCGTCAGACTAAACCGAAAACGGACACGATACACTCAATTTAATTGATAAAACCCGAGATTGTAACGCATGCGTGCGCAAGCGACCCTTTCCTTCTCTCACTGACTCATCGCCTCCTTCCGTACGGATACGCTGAGGAGCCGAGGTAGTTGAGGTCATCTATGTCTGCCTCTGTGAGCGATCTTTTTGGAAGCCCAATGCTGGCGCCTTGAAATCTGATACTAAAGTTTGTA
This sequence comes from Aplectana chamaeleonis, assembly GCA_029168955.1. Taxonomy (NCBI): domain Eukaryota; kingdom Metazoa; phylum Nematoda; class Chromadorea; order Rhabditida; family Cosmocercidae; genus Aplectana; species Aplectana chamaeleonis. Next base: position 879,350 of record JAPDOI010000144.1, read on the forward strand.
CAGCAAGATGGGATCTTTGGGATATGAATACGTGCTCTAAGTCCCAGTGCATACTTTGTCGCGCGTGCAACGGGGTCGCCGCAACAGAGAGCATAAAATAGCGTGAGGCCAATGGTATAGTTTTGCGACACCCGGTCGCGTCTTTCTCCATAGCGTGAGCGACCGCCTCCCGCCCTTTAAATCTGTCGCAGTGCGCTGCAACGACAGGCATAGGCACATTTGCAGTATGCCAGCTCTCCGCGCCACGTCGCTGCAACGGACACGCGACAACTGTTCCTACGACGGCCAGTGCCGTTGATCCGATGCTGGTACCGCCACGAATTGTGCTAAATGTCTTGACTGTCGCTCAAGACAGCGACAATGTATACCATTGGCCTAATCGGTCGTCGGCCGGTCGCCTGCGCTCGGTGTACCCCAGTTGGGTCCGAAACAAGTTTTCCGCCTCTCGGCGCCTTCTCAGTTGGGTCTCTCACACTTTCGTCGGCGCTTGGCGCACTCCGAATTGGGCCCAACATATTTTTCCCGGCACTCGGCGCCTTCTCAGTTGGGCCCCATACAATTTGGCGGTGCTTGGCAAACTCCGAATATGATTCAACACAAATCTCTCGGCAGTTGACGCACTCTTTTTTTGGGTCCCCACAATTTCCCGGGCGCCTCGCGCGCTCCGAATTGAGCCTAACACAATGTTTTTCGGCGCTCGGCGCTCTCCCAATTCGGTCCAGAACAATTTTTCCGGCTCTTGGCGCCTTCTCAGTTGGGTCCCACACACTTTCGCCGACGCTCGGCGCACTCCGAATTGGACCCAACATATTTTTTCCCGGCTCTCGGCGCCTTCTCAGTTGGGCCCCATACACTTTTGTCGGTGCTTGGCGAACTCCAAATATGATCCAACACAATTCTCCCGGCTGTTGACGCACTCATTTTTTGGGTCCCCACAATTTCCCGGGCGCCTCGCGCGCTCCGAATCGAGCCTAACATAATTTTTTTCCGGCGCTCGGCGCACTCCCAATTGGGTCCAAAACAATTTTTCCCGCTCTTGGCGCCTTCTCAGTTGGGTCCCAAACACTTTCGCCGACGCTCGGCGCACTCCCAGTTGGTTCCAACAAAATTTTCCTGGCTCTCGGCTCCTTCTCAGTTGGGTCCCCACAATTTCCCAGGCATTTAGCGCGTTCCGAATTGGGCCCAACATAATTTTTTCCGGCGCTTGGCACACTCCCAGTTGGGTCCAAAACAAATTTCCCGGCTCTCGGCGCCTTCTCAGTTGGGTCCCACACACCTTCGCCGGCGCTCGGCGAACTCCAATTTGGGTCCAGCATAATTTTTTCCGACGCTCGGCGCACTCCCAGTTGGATCAAAAACAAAATTTCCGGCTCTTGGCGCCTTCTCAGTTGGGTCCTTCACACTTTCCCGGGCACTTGGCGCACTCCGAATTGGGCCCAGCATAATTTTGTTCCGGCGCTCGGCGCACTCCCAGTTGGATCAAAAACAAATTTTCCGGCTCTTGGCGCCTTCTCAGTTGGGTCCTTCACACTTTCGTCGACGCTTGGCGCACTCCACATTTGATCCAGCACGATTTTTCCGGCTCTCTGCGCACTCCCAGTTAGGTCCGACACACTTCTCCCGGCGATTGGCGTACTCCAAACCAAGTCCAACACAATTTTCCCGATTATTAATTGGCATCAAGTGTGTGCATGTGAATAAAGCTCATCACTATCACAAAACCCCACTGCTTTTCAAGAAAAACGTTGGCATAAATGAAGTGGGTTGTGTTTGCTAACTCGTGTTTACAAACTCGAGTTAGCTAACATAACCCCACCAATCGTTCATGCATACCGCCTTAGATCTACCATTCCATGGGAATAGCACAACATCCGATTTTGTCGAGAACTCTGCCTTTAACCTTGACCGATTACTATGACACTCAAAATGACATCGAAGAAGGCGAACAAAAAAATTCAAAAGGAACTCACCGCCTCTGAGCGTGTTAAGGTCGTTGGCTGGCACCTGAGGTGGAGGGCAACGATTGAGAGGGGGCTCGCTATAGAACGCGCAGCCTTGACACAATGCGGTAGCAGTGGTTGCGGGGTCAGGGTCTCTCTACACACGGAGGGAGGAGCACGGACGAGATTTATTGCTGACGCGACGTGCGCGGCGGAGATTCTATTCCCGTACTCTGGCATTCGCTCGCGTGTTGCCCCGGAGGGCGTGGCCAATTTCGCGTCCTTTTTCGTCGGCGCTAGACGTTCCACATAATCGCGCCGGCGAGAGTCGAGTGCCCACAAAAAAGATTGTGGGCAATGCCCACAAAATCTTTGTGAGCATTGTGTGGATTGTCTCGCCCCAGCTAGCGCCGGCACGAGGAGGCCTGGGTGGTGGCGTGTGCGGTCGCGTCGCGTGCGCCCGCGTGTTTTCTTTCTCTCCTGATCATCACCTCAATCTTCCTCCATTTTCCACTTTCTTCTATAAGCTCATGTCTAGTGAGGCTCTTAAGGGAGCTACTTTTAGTTAGCCTAACTATTCTGGAAGAAATGTAACTCTCTAGAACCGTTTTGGTGTAAAACCGATTATGGTCTTCGCATCTGCCTAAAAACCACACCGAAAGGAGTTATAGACGTTTTCGTCAGATTTCTGTACCTGTTGTACCTTCCAAAACGTGCACTAGTCTTTAGAGAATTTGGAAACTGACCTCATAATTGTGTTCAGCGCCCAAAAACAACCCTCTGGCCCAAGTTTGGGTGAAGGCACATTACCCAAACAGGGTTGAGCAGGGTGTGACTCGTCACAACGGAGGGTCGTGAAATTTTTCGAAAAATTGTGCAAAGAATGAAAATTTGGGGGGTCGTAAAATGTCTGGATTAAAAATGGAGCTTTCTCAAAACCACTTGGTGAGCTAAAATGAGGCTAAATAGTTGTCCTGGGTGCTAAATACAAATTTGGTGTCTAATTTTTGAGGGGGGGGTCGAAAACATTTTCCAGAAATTTGTTCATCAAGGGAGGGGGTCGTAGCTCCGTCGAAAATCGGCGCAACGGCCTGCTCAACCCTGCACCCAAACTTTGTACAGACTGATAGCGTTATGGATTTGTACGGATTTTCGGTTGGGGTTTATTCATATCAATTAGTGGGCCCCGAAAACTGTTTTTAAAAATGTTCCAGATTTAACTTAATACCCTCCCAGTTGTGTTATTTGGGGCGCTGATCACGAATTTGGGGGTTTGTGTGTCAATTTTCTGAAATTTTCGACTTGATTCTTTCGAATCTTTTTTTAGGGAAAATTTGATGGCAAATCGCGACTTTTGACGATTTCCGAAGTGGTACGCTAGATACAAGTTTATAATTTGCCACCGGCACAAAATTCTCACGGAAGTGTAATGGTTTTTTCTTTCAAGAGTTCTCCATGTTTACTGCCTGATACCGTGACATATTGATATTGCCCCCGATTGCCACTTTTGAGCAGAATCCGATTTTTTTTTCTCAAAAACACCCTTAGAATTTCATAGGGGTGGGAACTATACTTCGACCAAATCGAATGATTCGTTAATTAAATATTCGATTAAAGAAGGCGACTTCGAATCATCTCGAAAAGTCGAAAATTAAAAGAGCCATTTCCGAACTATTTGGAAAATCAGATATTCGAAAAGTGAACATTTCCGAATTATTCATAACACCAGAACATTTAAAGAAAAAACGATTCGATTTCTTCTAGAGTATGTCAACGAATATTTGGAAAACGAATATTCGGTCGAATAAACGAATAATCGATAATTCGAGTATCTCGAAAAAGTCAATTTTCGAATAATTCGCTTATTCGAATATTCGAAAGAGTCAATTATCCGAATTATTCGTTTATTCGAATATTCCGGAAAAAGTCAATTTTCTGAATAATTCGTTTATTCGAATATTCGAAAATTTTTATTCGTTTGATTTTTCGAAAAAATGGTCCGCTCTGCCTTTTTTGGAGAAAAAATTAGTGATTTAGAATTTTTTCAAGTTTTTTTGAGCTTTTTCAGCTCGTGAAGCCCGCGCAAAACAGCAACAACGTGAGCTGACAGAAAATGGAAATAGTGTGTGAATGAAGGAAAAGATGGATAGCTTCGAAAAAAGATCCATCCGGAGGGCTTTTCGGAAGCTATCCATCTTTTCTTCATTCACACACTATTTCCATTTTCTCTCAGCTCCCGTTTGGTTGCAGTTTTGCGCGGACTTAACGCGAGATCACATCCTGATAACGCGTTTTCCTTACGCTTACGCTTGCTGAAGAGTATGCAAGTCGTCGTGAATGGGGTGCAGGACGTTTATGATTTGGTGCAGTACCACAATGTGTGAGTGTGCAGGATGTGTGCAGGACCTCACTGGGGGGTGTGCAGGACTTCACTGAGAGTGTGCAGGATCCCATTGGGAGTGCGCAGGATGTGCAGGACCCTACTGGGTCCTGCACCTCTACTATGTATACTGCACACATGCACATGACACCCTGCACACTCCCAGTGAAATACTACGCACCATCTTTGGGCCCTAGAAACTCTGATTCTAGCCCGTTTTTCACCGCGCTACCTTCATAGTTTTTCAGCTGTTTTCAATCTAGGCTGATTTCTATAGTTTTGTAGATAACGCTTCTCATCGCGACCACTGCCTTTAAGCCACACTTACAAGCGGCGAGGTAGAAGAGGAAGAATAGGAAGAAGACGAGGAAGAGGAAGAAGAGGAAGAAGAAGAAGAAGAAGATGAGGATGAGGATGAGGAAGAAGAGGAGGAAGAGGAAGAAGAGGAGGAAGAGGGGGAAGAGGAAGAAGAAGGGTTTGAGAAGTACAAGGTGTCTAGAGGGTAGACGGAATCAGTGAATAAACAACGCAGTGGGGTCCGAACGATCAAATGATGATTCCGAGCAACAATTGGTTTTGGGGGGGGGGGGGGCGACAAGTGGTTTTACGGGGCAACAAGTGAACCTGCGGGGCAAAAAGTTATTTTGCGGGGCAACAAGTGATTTTAGGGTCAGCAGTTGCTCTTTCGGGGCAACAAGTGATTTCGCGGGGCGACTAGTGATTTAGTGGGGGTACAAGTGGTTTTGTGGGCACAAATGCTCACAATCGCCCCACACTTTCCATGTCGCGCCCCAGAAAAATGACTTGTTGCCCAGGTGTCACTGGGCAACAAGTGAGTTTGTGTAGGGCTACACGCGAGCGAATGCCAGAGTAACTAGAGCGCGTCTGCCAGAGGCTGGTGAAAATTCATGTTTTGATTGATTCTCATATGACTTTTTCTATATGTTCACCGATTGTTCCTCTCATTATCCTATTCTGCACACTTATTTCAATAAATTTTGTTTAATCTCGTGCCGTTGAAAGTGTAATACATATTAAGTTAAATCGAGCATAATTCTAGATGCAGTGATGGGATTGTTGCCGCCGAAAACCTGTACAAGTTATTGAAATGATGTGCAGGATAAGATAATGAGAAGAACAACTAGTGAACATAAAGATAAAGTCATGTGAGAATCAATCAAAAAATGAAATGTCATGAAAATTCGCGAGCCTTCGGCAAACGCGCTCTAGTGATGGGGATAGAACTTCCGCCGCGCGCGTCGCGTCAGCAATAAATCTCGTCCGTGCTCCTCCCTCCGTGTGTAGAGAGACCCTGACCCCGGTTGCGGGTGGAATTGATGATCTGTGCATAGACGTTGCATATATCGATCGTGTCCCTCATGCAGGAAGCCGCCGTTTATGGGGCGAGAGATCATTCGATAGCCGCCTTCTCTTCGTTAACCCGCGGGCAAAATTTCCAACCTAGTAGCGCCACGGCTTCCTTTTGTATTATTATACATTATATATTTATTATTATTATAAATGATACATTAATATAATTCATCTAATCAAGATTTAATTTAATCGAGCTGCTCACGGTAAACCCTCACATCTTTGTATAGGCTTACGGTTCGCGAGTCTAGATACGTAAAGCTGAGCGCCGCGATGAGTCCACACATTTTTCCAAGCCCCTCTTGCGTCTTTTGTTGTGATGAGATGTAATTTACACTATCCTACTAAAAGAATCAACAGCTCGAAAATTAACTTGAAAGGGGAGGTTTTTCGCGCGCAAATAGAGTCACGTGGGCGCGGGACCAGGCGCTCTTTCAAATTTTGCTTTGTTTTTAATAACTTTCTCTTTATGATTCTTGTTTTTTTGTTTTGTTTTGTTTTTATTTGTGTTGGTTCTAAGATTTTTGAATGTAATGCTCTTTTCTAGTGCTAGCGCAGCAGGGGGGTCTATAATTTTTTGTATGTAGTTTTTGTGGTGTTTTATTAGTGTTCTTTCCTAGTTTACGTAACATCCTAGCTCACGTTAAAGCTCCTTCGCGTTATTTCTAAGCTCCAATTGCATTCTTTTGTTTTTTTTTTGATACAACGCTCTAGTTTTTTATCGAATCTATTAGTTTCCGTGGCTTCCTCACCTGGAATGGGCAACTCCCACTGTACTAGCGGCACAAGCCCCTCAACGAACGTCTTCTGAAAAAGGATGGTGAAACCACCGGTGTTAGCGCAACCAGACATCGGCTCAGAGCAGGTAGCGATCGTTTGTTACATACACAGACGCGTCAATAGTCGGAGCAGGTACAATACCCACCTTCGAACTTCGCAAATCCTCTATATATAAATAATCCGGTCGGCAGAAAAAATGATTATGACTGAGCGATTACGAAGCTGCCCCATCACCATGTAGGCGCTGAGCTTAGCGGGTGCCACGAAGGAGAGGCTGAGCGTTCAGCGTTCATCGCAGGGGCATGTGCTACCAAGTGTTTTTGAAGGAACACGGGCTTCAAGGTAGTCCAGCGTTATTGTAGAAGCACACCAGCTCGCATCGCGACCGGCACATCAACTTTTGAGCTGCCAACTCGCTTAACTGAATTCTGAGCCCACAGTGGTTCGAAGAGGTCTCCAGCTTTTTTGGATATGGCTCGCTTTTAAAATCCGCTTGATCTCGGTTGTCATTCAATGCACTGAGAAGCAAGTAGCATGGCTGACTGACTTATTCTTTTATGCATAGTGACGATTGAGAGAAACATTGTTTTTTAATAGAATTGAGGGTGTATCATGTAGGCATTCAAGGTTTTATTTGTTGAATTGTGTGATGTTATTCGATGCGTGATGGGACCACGTGCTTTCTTTGCGGCGCGTTTCCCTGACTGTGTTTGTAACCGCTTTGTCTTTGATTTGAATGCATGTTGGTGGATATTTTTTTACTGAACGCGTCGGTTGCCTGAGGTTTTCAGACAACCTCCGCATTCAATGTGTGCGGAATCTGCATTCAACCCGAATACAGGGAGCATCGCGTCACAATTACCCAAGTTTGCGGTATTTGACTCACCCCGCCACCGTAGATTCCGTTCAACCGCTAGCGGCCGCAAATGGTGCTCGGCGAGCTACCCGAGTTTTATTTCAGTGTGCTGACCGCATCGCGTGTCGAATTGCGGTCAATACAAGTCTGGACTATCCACAGCATGTGCTATTGAGATGAAATCTTGCAGCACATAGTACTATTGGGTCCGCGTGCTCGTGTGATGAAAGGGGTGGGTTGGTTACTCGATTTGAATGCATTTTGACACGCACTGAATGCGCCGATTTGCTTAGTACATCACATTTTATATAGGGATATAGTTGATTTTTACGCATACACAAGATCAGCTTCTTCAAGAATGTCAACTCCGGAGGGCGATGATAATTCGACATATGAGCTTGAGGTGGGTTGCAGATCATTTTCTCATCTATTGTGATCCTGTAGAATGATGCTATCTTTATGATAACGGAGGTGTTTTAGGATAGCCCAGACGATCTGCGTAGGGTTGCATTCCAGGTGAGCGCTGCGCTTTATTAATGTTTTGAATACATGTTTTTTGGGGTTATTGGAAGTTTTATTCGTTCCTCTCACTTGTGCTCTGCTGAAGAACTTTTGAGCAGGTTTCCTGTGAATTAAGGCGAGTTGCATGAAGGATTCAAGCAAATTTTTTTTCATTTCGCATGTAACTGAAAGGATGTTTCATGTAACTAGGGATGAGTACCGATCAAAGTCTTATGTAAGGCACAGTATCACACGTTATTTGCATAACTTTGCGAGCAACTTGCCATGCCATCAGATCTAACGTGCGCCGACTCGCAGCGCGGTCGGCGCACGAACAGGCGTTGTGTGAGGCGCAAGGACACACAATGAAACCTGTCTCATCGAGCGCCGTCAGCGGATGGGCGAGTTTCAGCAATGGTGCGCATTTGCGCACGCTGTCTAATTCAGGTCCATGCCCGCGCAACTCATCCACCGTTGAGATGTGGCTTTCAAAAAGAAGAGCTGGTTCTGGATGTTTCGCAGTGTTTTTCATGATTCTCTTTTTACTGATGAAACAGTCAGACTCTAAACCTTCGTTTTCTGGTGGAAACTCGAAAACGATTTTTATCGTGGACACTGCCTTTAAGGATATCTGCGAAGGCCAGTGGGTGGATTCCGGCAGGTATCTAGTTCAGTACTCTTCCGATCTTCCGAAGTGTGAGTGATACAAAAGTGAACGTTTGAGAAGACTCACTGAAGGCAGTGAAATTACTGCATCGCTTGAAATTAACAAACTTCGGGGGAGCGCGAACATTTCGGAGAGTGGAGGTCGTCGGCGAAGGACTGGTGGTCGACTTCATATCAATCCATCACAGAAACAGTGTCTTGGAGTCATTCCGTCAAGCGCTGGTAAATGGAGTGTGAGTATAGTACCAACTCCGAGCCAATGCCAAGTTATCTTCGATTCAATTTATTCATTTTTTTAAGATTGCCGAAGAAAGCAAGAGCCACCTGCCACCCAACTTTCACGATTGGTGAGTCTCTAATGAAACACGGCCTGTAGTTGATGGACAAAGAGTTGATTTTTAGCTCTTTTTGAAGACATTGCTCTACCCCCAACTTCAATGTCCAAGCCCGCGGATGAGCAGGAATTGAAGAATTGAAGGGCTGGTACGATTTGGAACTCATTAGTAAATTATCTCTTTTCGATTGACGCTTGTTATTAATTATTGATTTTGGAAGTGTAATTTAGGTGAAGACTGCTACAAAGATGTGGTCGCCGAAATCCTGAAAAAAACGCATTTTGGTCGAGGTCGCAGTCGTCTCTGATGCACGAACGTGTACAATGTTACGGATCCTCATGTCATGATACATGTTTTTGATGTTTCTTTTATTGTTGAATGAGGTGATTTTGGAGTAGTTTTGTTGATGGAACCGTTGTAATTGACGAATCAGAAGTTTTCGTGTTATTTATATGGTGTTCTTGTTAGCGATTAAGAACTGTTTTTGTTAAAATGTTGGAGAAGGGTTATTGTTACGAGTGAAGGAATGTGATTGTTATGAAACCTGTTTACATTCGCCTGTACTCTTAAAGGCACAGTACACCCTCAGATACGAATTTTGAGATTTTCATGTAATTGTGTAGAAGACCCCTCCTGTATAACATGTGCCAAATGCGAGATCTCAATTCCTCCAAATAAGCGAGATATAGGCGACCACCACAGGCCCACTTCCCTACCAGATTTTCGAACTCGATAGCGGCCCGATGGATGGATGAATTCCAACAAGTCGTCGTGCTTAAGTCCACTGCCGGGCCGTCTCCTTATACTGGCTCGCTCTCGCGCAACGATTGCGAATGAAGAGAAATACAGTCCTGAGACAACTCGTCCACCAATTTTTCACCCTCAAAATCTAGGCAACTTTGAGGAGCCATAACTCTATTCATATGGGGTCTTGGACGATTTCAGAGATACCACTGTGATCAGCGCGCGACTCTCCAATGTAAGCATGGAATCTGAAAATTAATTTTTTGGGTGTCCTGTGCCTTTAAGCCCCTTTCACAGTTGCCCGATCGACGTCGGACGACGCGTTATCGAATGTGGAATATCTATCTACTCTATCCTATCCATCTTATCTATACTGACTTATCAGAATCAATAATGAGTCGGCTGACGTTGGCCGGCAAACTCTGAAAGGGGCTTTATATTCCGGTACTTGTAATCTGTGTCTCTTTGATATCTGTTTCAAACTCTTTAAAATGGTGTCAAAAGTGAGCGGTGCACATTTGAAAATGCTGAGAGTAACGAGCGGGACTAGGTAGGGAATGCTGTGAAAGTGGGTGAGACACTTTTCAGAATGCCGTGAAAAGTGGGAGGGACAACTCCGGAAGTGCCTTGAGAAGTGGGCTGGAGTGCCGTGAAAAGTAGGCGGGACAAATTTGAAAGTGCCGTGAAAAGTGGGATGGGCACATCTAAGAAAACCGTGATAAGTTGGCGGGGCAATTCTGAAAGTGCCGTGAAAAGCAGGCGGGATACATCTGAGAGTGCCGTGAAAAATGGGCGGGGCAATTCTTAAAGTGCCGTGAAAAGTAGGCGGGGCAAATCTGAAAGTGCCATGAAAAGTGGGCGGGATACATCTGAGAGTGCCGTGAAAAGTGCTGGGATAGCGCTTCAGTACCTTTCAGCACGTGCTCTTGCGATTGAATATTGCAGGAAGTGCTCATGTGATGAAATTATGCAGCTCGTGCTCTGCGATAGAGCCTTTCGATGTGTGTAGTCCTTTGAGTTGAATGGATAATCGACACGTATCGAATTTGGCGAGTTTCTGAGTATATATTTTGATTCTAGGAGAACGCGTATTTTTACAAATTTTAAGTCTGGCAGTACCGTTCTTTTTTCTTTTTAGGGATTCTGCTCCTAAAAAAAGACTATAGTCGAACACAAATTTCCGATTAAAATATTGTTGATTGAATTCGGTCGTACAGAAGAGTCGAAAGGTCGGCCGTACAGAAGAGTCGAAAGTAGGGCAACTCATTGGTTTTTCAAAAGAAGACAGATCTGCTTCAAATGCGACAAAAATAGAGTCGAAGGTAGGGCGGCTCCAAAAAAAGCATGAAAACGTGCCGAAGTTGCAGAAGTTATGAATGGGTGGAATGAAGTGCGGCTCAGTGAGCAATGGTGGTATTGGTATGAAATTTCAGAGAATCGAATTTAGTCGTGTGAAATGCGACTCAAAACATAAAAATGTGTGGAAAAGCTTAAGTCAAGGGTGAGTCGAATGAAGTCGAATGATCTCTTTTCGATTAATGCTTGTTATTAATTATTGATCGGGTTGGACCCGGTCGGCCGTACAGAAGAGCTGAAAGTAGGGCAACTCATTGGCTTTCCAAAAGAAGACAGATCTGCTTCAAATGCGACAAAAATAGAGTCGAAGGTAGAGCGGCTCCAAAAAAGCATGAAAACGTGCCCAAGTTGCAGAAATTATGTATGTGTCGAATGAAGTGCGGTTCAGTGAACAATGGTAGAATTGTTATGAAATTTCAGAGAATAGAATGTAGTCGAGTGAAATGCGACTCAAAACATGAAAATGTGTGGAAAAGCTTAAGACAAGGGTGAGGCGAATGAAGGGCGACTCTTGGAAGTGTAGAAAAGCAAAGAAAATCCCAACAATGAAGAGTCGATTGAAGGGCGGCTCAAAAATGGTGGTGAAAGGAATAGAGGGAGACTCAAGGAAAGGTGAAAATAAAATGGATATACCAAAAATGAGGAGTCGATCAAAGGGCGGTTCGAAAATGGAGGTGAGTCGAATGAAGGGCGGCTCAAAAACGGAGGTGTATTGGATAGAGGGACGGACACTTCAAGGAAACGTGAAAATGGTATGAATCTTTCAAAAATAAAGAGTCGGTTGGAAGGCGTCTCGAAAACAGTGGTGAGTCGAAAGGAGGGCCGCTCAAGGAAGTTGTTGAACGTGTTGAACATCTACAAGTTGTTGAACGCATAGATGCTCGTTTGATGTCCATTAGTACACCTAACGATACAAGAATCGCAAACATGGATTCTACTAACCGGCCGCGGGTGGGACAGTAATGAGAAAAATCCTTCTGGCTCTCGGACAAAACTTGGCTTGCTCTATAGTAGAAGGAAAATTAATGGCTGCATCAGAATGATTGGCGCACATTAAAATGGCTGCCACGGGCCAGGGACCCGAAGGGCCACTGTGTGCAATAAAGCAATGCACAGTATGTACAGGCTATAAAACGGCGAAATTCACTTGATTCCTACACGTGCTGGTGCGGAGCGGAGGTTAGAGACAGTGAGAGAGCGGAGGGCAGACGGAGGCCCAGGCGTCGCGCTCGCCGCTCGCGCCTCGAATGATGTGAATTACAACGTTTTATAGAGGATAACATGATATTTATCGCTGAGGTAATCCATTATAAGCCAACAATTCACCTCGAAGATATGCAGTACGTACAGTACACTTTTCCAAATATATGGAAGATGTCAATGAAAGAGCTGAGATGAGGGTATAATTAATGGGAAAATAATCATTCTATCGTCCATCACTGGACGAGGGATCGCCGCGACGCTGCTCGGTGGGAAAAATGCGCAATCAATAGCCACTCTCCCTTCGTTTTCTCGCGCGCAATTTTTCCCGCCAAGCAGCGTCGCTGCGATCCCTCGCCCAGGGACTGACGATATGAGTAGACAGAACAGCGCTGCTACAGTGATTTACATCAGTCGCTCCTTTGTCAACTAACAGCCATCTGCGCAGCGGTGTAACCGCTTGTTTGTAGGCGATAGGTTTCAATTAGGCTAACAATAAGACAACCCTCGCTATTTTAGTGTGGCTGAGTTTGCTAAGTGTCCGCCACGGGCTAGGAATCCGGGGGTCTATCCAAGCTTCATATCATCTCCAAGTTGATTTCATTAGCATGTTAGGGAGCTGGTGCCCTTTGTTGAGTGACTTTCATTGCTGCTTTGCGTTTGAGTGCAGATTCAGGGTGGAGACAGCGAGATAGGCTGGGATTGAAGGAGACGCAATATACGCGCATAAGCACGCGTTAGAAACCAGTGAATTTGTCCTAAAGACAGAGGTACGTTGCCTTAAAGTCAAGTGGCTGCCCCGGGCTATGGACCCGAAGGGTCACTAGTCAACGTAAAAAACGCGTTATCGCGTCCTTTTCGCCTCTTCTCTATAACTTCCCTAATTTTTTGTTTGGCGCAATGTTAAGGGCATCATTGGAATCACCTTAGAGAGCTCTACAAATCGTGCTAAAATGTTTTTGGTTACCTCAGTTTTGCACAAAATTGACATGTTCCAACGTGTTATGACGTCATCCTACTCTCTCGAGATGCAGTGCTTGAGGGATAGCAACTTCACAAGAGCGCAACTCCGCTGGTGTTGTGGGAGTTGCAAAGGCATGTTCATCGAAAGGTTGCGAAATGTGCTTCACTTTCGATTGAAAAGCTGAGTGAACATGCTAAAATCTGAATGTCGAGCACACACTTCAGGTACTTTTCGAAATCTCATCGGCTTCTTGAGTTTCATGGAAAGTTCTCATATGAGTCGCTTTACCTTTTTCTTTACCTCTCGGGAACGCATTGAACTTTCTAGAAAGTTCGACCTCTCTTCCAAAGCCAGTTGAACTTCCAAGTACTCTCCATTTTTGGACGAAATTCACATCCGTGATTCTCTGAAACAAATCGCCTGGGATTCACCGAAAATCCCTCATGAATATGACGCGAAAATACCGCGGTCAGCGAAGATACGGAAAAATACCGCGGATTCACTGTGACTGTTCCAAGAAATTTCCACAGAAAAAAACCAGTTAACTAGAAGTCTGTCGCGACAACGCTCGAACCTCAAGTTCTGATCCTGCCCCGCCCACCTGAGCTAACTCATTAGATATGTTTGACATCTTCGTCATCGCGGTGACTGTCGCGGCAAAACTTTTGTGATCGACATTTTCTTTTCGGAAGCGATTGGGAATGAACGTCCCCACAGCCGCTGAGAATACGTGAGAGGGAAGGTGAACGCAGTCGCAGATATGCTCTCTCGTGGAATCCCGACCGATGCGGCAGTCGATGTGATACCTGACCCAAGATAAGGTCGTGTGGATCGCGTGCGTTGTCAGAACAGAAGAGCAGTCTGGTTGGATGAAGGACTTGGAGGAGGACAACGATCATGCCGATGGCGAGGGTATTGATGACCTGTTTTCCCCGGATGGAGTCCCTAATGTGCCGGCTAGGTCGGCGCTCGAGAGCAACAGATGCGCTATTTACCAAACTCTCGAGGATAACCCTCCGTGCACTTCTCAGAATTGGTCCAAGACGGAGGGTTGGCAAGCCTCGTGGGCCACCAGTTGTCCGTAGGCCTCCCCGCGATCGCATAGTGGACAAACCGACAGATCGTTCGAGAAGGGAAAGAGAATGTGAACTCTACTTAGTTCGATTCGATGAGCTTTGAGGAGCCAGGTGACCTTTCAAGGGCTGTACAGAAACCCACCGTCATCGCAACGAAGCTTGCGGCCATTTGTGCGTCAAGCATTTCAATTTGGTATTTTGGTGTCCTCATTGCAATCGAGGCCTATCGTCAATTACTGCATTGAACCGTCATCTGAGGACAGCGTCTCATCTTCATTATTGATAGCACATAGTGCATTTCTTATGCGTAGGAGCGCCAACGCCCAACATATCCATTTTTGTGCATGTGCTTTGCTGCATTGACTTATCTTTCTATCGTCCATCACTGAATGAGGGATCGCTGCGACGCTGCTTGGCGGTAAAAATTGCGCGCGGGAAAACGAAGGGAGAGTGGCTATTGATCGCGCAATTTTTCCCTCCGAGCAGCATCGCGGCGATCCCTCACCCAGTGACTGACGATATCTATGAAGCCCAATTGGTTTTGGTGCTCTTCTGAGCACGATTCCCGTGTTCTTTTGTCTTCCTTTGGTCCAATATTTGTGCACAAATAAAATCATTATTCTAAGTAAAAAAATTTTACTCATTCACGACCGCGTGTCCCACCGATGGGACACGCGTTGACTACCACTTTGGATCGCGTGTCCCACCGGTGGGGCACTTTTTTTCGAAAATCGATTTCTCCCCCGCATGAAGGAATTTTCAATCCTATTTATGGTCAATGTATTTACCTATTCTAGGCTCGACTATGAACTTCGTAGTCCGCTGGGAGCTTCACCACTACAATATATCTGACCCTTCGAACGCGGCGAGGTGGAAAATCGCAAACTTGAGTAAAGATCGCATTTTTACAAGCAATCAATGGCGAATTTTTCTATTTTTCCCATTACTCGAGAAACAATCCTTACTTCTGAGAGTGGTCAGGTCGTATAGCACTATTTAATATCTATATCACAGAAATATGATTACTGATACTGCGCACCATTCCCGCGTTGAAAATCGGCTTTTCTTTCGCCCGTATTTTGTTCACAGAAATTATTTCATGCAAAGATCACCAATGTATCGTCCATCACTGTATGAGGGATCGCCGCTACGCTGCTTGGCGGGAAAAATCGCGCGATCAATAGCCACTCTTCCTCCGTTTTCCCGCGCGCAATTTTTCCCGCAAAGCAGCGTCGCGGCGATCCCTCATCCAGTGATGGACGATATCGTTGGTGTCTCACAGGGAGATAGCCGCGCTCAGCAGTTCGGCGCAAATTCGTTCCATCAATAGCCACTCTCCCTTCGTTTTCCCGCGCGCAATTTCTCCCGCCAAGCAGCGTCGCGGAGATACCTCATCCAGTGATTGACGATAGAGACAATTTGGTCCTTTTTTGGGAGCCCTGTTTGGTTATGGTTGGTGTACTATCGTACGCCGGGGCTACAACTTCGGTGAGAACTACGATGGAGAGGAGCGGACGAGAAAATGGGGACGCGCCAGAGCAGAAAACGTGAGAAAATCTACAATACGGTTAACAAACTCATCATTCCCAGTCAATATGTGATAATAGAACTACTTCCTACGTCTAAATGTAAAAGAAACGAACGCTCAAGAAAGTTTATTACAAACAGTCTAACCCTAGAAGGCGCCGAACCGGAGAGGTGAGGGGGTGGCCAAAAAAAAATGGGCGAAGATCTAAAAAAGTCACTTCCATCGGCACTCAATATAAAAATTGAGGAGGATTTTCTTTGACTAAACGCTAAAAGGAATGTTTAAAATGTTTGCTACAAAAAAACACCTGCCGAAATGCGATAGACCGCAAGAGCGAAGGGGTAGCTAACGCAAAAATTAGAGCAAATCCGAAAAATATCCTTTCTATAAACATTTTCTGTCAATTGAAGGACAGAAGAATGTCTATCAGGGTAATCTACGTTAATTAATGCTTCAAAGCGCCAGAATTCAACGAACTAACGTGGTTTTTGGGATGGTCTTATCTACACAGACAGAATTTTAGGAGGCCATTTCTCTGAAAGCAAAGAGTTATGGAAGCTCAAACTTCGGCATCAAGATTTTGAGGTCAACAGTCATACGCTGAACAGAAAAAAACGAAAACCGGTTTTTCGGCGGCGTGCCATTCGAGCAAAAGTGGCCCACCGGTGGGACACTGTATACGGTGACGCAATATTGCACGCAGTCCGAACGTGCAGCCACTCCAAATTAGGCGTGAATGAGATAAAAATGAGGCATCTGAAAGAGAGAAGATGGGACGATGAAGTTACCGCGGTGTTGATGCAAACTGCTGCTGGTGCAAACTCCACTGATGAAGGTATTCGTAGCCGGCAGACCGTTTGAATGTGTTTGCTCCGATGTGTTGTCTTTGTGCTGGTATAAAATTTTTCAAAGTTACTAGGAGCATTCGCCACGAGGGACAAAATGGCGGAAACGATAGCAGAGCTTGCATTCCAAAGGCAAGAATTGCCGATGCAGCAGCACGACGACCAAGGCACCGAATTCGTTAACGAAATTGTTGACGTGTTGGCCAACGTCTCAGGCATTGTGCACACCACAATCGAGAGATACAACCCTCGGAAGAATAGTGCAGCAGAACGTCTCTTAGGGACCATGAACTAAGGTAAAACTAGTTGTCGAGAATCGGATGAAAAGTAGTCCTACAGGCGTACGAATGCAGGACAACTTTTGCAGACTCTGGAGAATTCTGGACAACTCTTCGCCCGATTCTCGACTATTCCCGACAACTTCTCGACGGATTCCCGACAACTCTTTGCCCGATTCTCGACAGCTAACATATAGTTATACACATGTACAAAACTGTATGTACCTTACCTTGATACCTTGATGATCCATCATCACTGCGCGTCGCCGCCGTGTGGTGGACCACATCTCAACCAGCTCGACCGATCCCGAGCAAGGGACATCCAGTGAAGGTAATTTTCAGGAAGCCCTCGCTCTGTGCAGAACGTCTTGACTCTGCCTGAAAATACAGAGTTCCATCTTGTGGGAGGACGGCCTAGAGGCCGACGGCAATCACGTGGTAACCAGACTGTTGTACGGAGGCTCCATCGGTCATCCATGCTGCGCAACACGTGTCGTGCCCATCGGTGTTTGGACCGGGCCATGAACAGAGGAGGGTTCATTAATTGCGACTGCTTCCGAAGATCAGCACTGCGTAGGCCACCAGCTCGCTGGGCACGACGATTAGTCTTCAGTAGTCTGCGTTCCAAGGCCCTGTGAGCTGTCCTTATGACCTGTGTGGTCGCCTTCGTCTCCGCCCATGTCTCGGTTCCATAGCACAACGCAGGTAGCACCATGGTGTCGCACGAACGTACTCGTGTCTTCACATCCCGCAATTTGTCTGTCACTTCCATTATCGATCCAAGTGCAGACCAGGCAGCTCGTCGTCTCCGTCCGATCTCCGTAGACAAGTCGTTTTGCATATTCACCTCTGTGTGTACTTACCTCTGTATGTACACTCTGTATGTACAAAACTGTATGTACATACCAAAAATTGGGGCTCCTGCACAACCGTTGATTACAACGTTCGGTGAAGTGCACGTGTGGTTTCACACCAATCTGTTCGACGAATTCCCAACTTGGCTCGCTTCTTCAACGTTTGGCAGAGGAAAACTGTGCATCGTGTATGCTGTGGGTCTACAACATCGTTCAACATGTGCCGCTATTGGCCTTGCCCAACACCAGTGCGCTATCAATGTAGTGGTCTTCAGAATTACTCTAACACAAGACGGTGAAAGTTTGAGTAGAGAGTAAATCGACCACGCTTAATTCAAATATCCTACTCTCGTGGCTCCTAGTTTTCAAAATTGTCGACTTCCGGCTGGACCACACCTGAGAAAGATGTGAGCCACCATACTGTAGCGGTGTTCAGCCTCCATCTTAGGCGGTGGAAGTTTGCATGCAAGGTAAAAAGACCTCGGTAGACTCGAATATCCTACTCTCGTGACCCATACTTTGCGAAATGTGGAGTTCCGGCGGGTCAACACCTGCAGCTAGCGGCCAAACCGCTGGCTGCAGATGTGGACCCGCCGGAAGTCCACATGTTGTACATCATTATAATGCTAAACAACCATTGCGAGGTTTAAAGTTGCAAAGTTCGTTCAGAATTGAACCATTCGAGATTTATTCGAATTCAAAATCTTAATTTCAAACGTTATTTTGATACTTCTTGGGTAACTTTTTGAATAATATATTTTAAATCTGACTGCTGCAACTACCGACCATCAAAACAAAAGATCAGTACTTGAAAGCTCAAAAACTTCCAAAATTCACTAACTTGGAAATCCCATCTTTTGGTATGTTCGCTATTTCGAGAAGAAAAAAAAACGAGTTTGATATTCCAGAAATGTGACAACCACCGTGAACATGTTCATCCAACCGGACAACTAGTCCAGACCAGAGAATAATCTCACTGAAATTAGACGCTCTAGCGCGTTTCAAGACGTTTCTTCGTAATTTTGGTAACACTTGGGGGCCAACGCATTGTTTTATTTAGAAAAACTCGGGGACGAAAATCATCGTGAACACTGCCTTTGAACAAATTAAATCGAAAGCTTCGGAAAATCGACAAATGAATACAGTTGACTGCAATGTTAAAAGGACATGGTGCGGTTGCAGACTCTCACTAAATTACGGTAGAATCTGGCACTTTGCCAGATTTCGTCATCGACCGGCGCCAACCGTCGTCTCTCTGATCACGAGAATATCAGCTGTGGCGCCGATCGATGGCGAAATCTGGCAAAGTGCCAGATTCTACCGTAGTTTTAGTGCGAGTCCGCAACCGCACCATGTCCTGTTAACATTGCGGTCAACTGTATCAGATTCGTGATCAGCAAACCAAGCAGCTCTCTCAAGAGAATTTTGAGCCAAACTCAGGAAAATCAAAACAAGTTACTTGTAATATAACTGT
This sequence comes from Aplectana chamaeleonis, assembly GCA_029168955.1. Taxonomy (NCBI): domain Eukaryota; kingdom Metazoa; phylum Nematoda; class Chromadorea; order Rhabditida; family Cosmocercidae; genus Aplectana; species Aplectana chamaeleonis. Next base: position 898,498 of record JAPDOI010000144.1, read on the forward strand.
AACTTACTTGAATGTCTCAAGTAACTTACATTTATATTACATGTAACATACATTTATGTTACATGCAACTTAAATTAATATTACATGTAAGTTACACTTATGTTACATGTAACTTACATTTATATTTTCATTATGAAGGCCATAACGTGACGCAGACGACACGCGACGCAGAGAGCGTGTTCCAGACCACAAACTACGCGAAAAAAGGCTGTGTAGGGCCTTCCATGCTGGTGTGGGGCCAAGTACCTCAAACTAGGGTAGTTGAACCAACATCAACGCCAGTTGTAAGCCTGACCCCGCGAGTGCGTCGTACATTTCCCTTGGAAACATCTTTTTGGTCGATTTAGGTTACTTGCGACTTATATTGTGCCGTTTGAGTTACATGGAACATATCGGAGGCGCACTGCACCCAGTATCCTCTCAGATATCGAAAACAAGTTACTTGTAACATATCTAAGCTGATGTAAGTTACCTGCGACTTATCTCAAGCCATTTAAGTTGGGGCCTCCTAAACAGGCAGCAGCGACCGTTTATCCCATCGTTTTTAGCACTGAATACGCAGGAAGTTGGCAAGTTCAAACTTGTTGAAACTCGCAGAGCATTTCTACTGGCAAAACAATGAGATGGAACACGTATGGATAAACAGTCGCTGCTGCCTGTTTAGTTTTCTCATTTAAAGTTACATGCAACATATCAACAGGAAACCGCTGGCAATTCGCCTCCAAAATGTTACATGTAACTTAAATGGCACAATAAAAGTCGCAAGTAACTTACATCGGCTTAGATATGTTACAAGTAACTTGTTTTCGGGTTTTTATGTAACAAGTAACTTGTTTTCGGGCTTTTATGTGACAAGTAACTTGTTTTCATTTTTCTGAGAATCTGGAAAATTTTTCTTTGACCCTCCACTAACCACCTAATTGGTGCAAGTGAATGCAACATGTCGAAAACGCTATCACTCTATTCAAAGTTCGAGAAATGAGATTTCATCAAAACGATGTACATGGCGCTTTTTTGGCACTGAACACGCTAATGAGGTCCGTTTCCAGATTGTCGAAAGTTTACTGCACGTTTTGGAAGGTGCGAAAACAACAAAAAACGGCGGCTTTAACTTCTTTGAACCAACAGCTCGGGCCTGGATACATTGCAGTTTTACTATGGATTCCCGAAAGAAACTAAAAATACAATTCGTTTTCGCAGATGCGTTCACATCTCTAAACACTTTGGGACATGGTTCCTGTAGATCTTTCTCCGTGTGAGGAGACAGGGCCGTGGCATTGATCCGCTGCAACTAATGTAAAAAGTCTTCGTGATTTCAACACCATGTGCCAGTTTTCTCTATTGGTGCTCAAACTGACGAAATCATATGTCAAGATTTCCCCACGGACAACTATCGAGACTGGATTGAGCTTCAAAAAATTCAAATTCTTGTGGGCCTTGTTGCGCAAATCTCCAGAACGACTCCAAAGGGGCATAATACTGCACAGTTGAGAAGTTGAATCCCTGTTTTTTAACCAACGCTCTGACGAGTGCAGCAACAAAGAAACAATAAATAAATTTGTTGTCGCTGCTATCGACCGTAACTTCATTAGACTCACTGTTCGTGAATAATCTCATGTGGCATCAGAGGTATTATTAAGGCTGGAAAATCCTAAAACAAAATCGAAAACCAAGTGTTCAAGAAGAAAACGAAATGCCTATGAAATTGCAAAAAGCCCGCGCAGGTGCGGAATCGAACTTTCACCATCATGTTCAAGTGTCCATTTCGTCAGCCAATACACCAGATCGTTGACCACCACCGGCGTTGGAGGCGGCCGAAATCAATGATTGGAGACAGCAAAATTTCGCGAGCTAGTACTTCGCGAGTTTCGCAATGCTACTACAGTGGACCAAGAGAAACTACTCAGGTAGAACTAGTTGTCCAGAATCGGACGAATAGTTGTCGCGAATCGGTCGAAAATCGAGAAGTTGTCCAGAAAGTTGATATAAGTTGTCAAGAATTCCGAGATTCGCAGTATTTGTCGAGAATTGCGGCCGGTTTGTTGAGAGTTTCGAAGAAAATTGCCGAGAATTCGGGGGAACGAGTGTTTGCCAAGAAATCGGACAGATTTCCCGACAACTCCTTCCGAAATTGAGAATATGTTTCGAATACTTCGAAAACTCCCCAGGAATCCAGGACATCACTTCAGAACTCTCTTTACACCACATTCTTTAAATGTTGCGACTGCTGTTTTTGTTCTTTTCCTATCGTGTGGGTCCTCTGCGGTTTTTTTCCTTTTTTTCTCCATTCTTCTAGCTGGTAATCAATTATATTGTATTTCCCCGATTTCTTGAACATCGAACTCGATTTTTTTCGAATTTTCATCTTCTCGAAATAGCGAACATACCAAAACATGGGATTTCCAAGTTAGTGAATTTTGAAAGTCTTCGAGATTTCATGTACTGATCTTTTTTTTATGATCGGTAGTTGCAGCAGTCAGATTTAAAATATATTATTCAAGATTAGATTGTTAAGTCTAATAAATCTCGGATGATTCAGTTCTGACCGAAATGTGCTGCTCTAAACCTTGCAATGGTTGTTTAGCATTATATTGATGTACAATATGTGGACTTCCTGCGAGTCCACACCTTCACTTAGCGGTTTGGCAGCTAGCTGCAGATGTGGTCCCGCCGGAAGTCGACAATTTTGAAAACTATGAGCCACGAGAGTAGGATATTTGAGCTTAGCGTGGTCGGTTTACTCTCTACTCATACTTTCACCGTCTTATGTTTGAGTAATTCCGAAGACCGCTACACTGATAGCGCGGTGGTGCTGGGCAAGGCCAATAGCGGCCCATGTTGAACGATTTTGTAGACCCACAGCATATACGATGCACAGTTTTCCTCTGCCAAACTTTGAAGAAGCGAGCCAAGTTGGGAATTTGGCAAACAGAGTGCTGTGAAACCACCATCTACGTGGGCTTCACCGACCGTTGTAATCTACCGTTGAGCAGGAGCGCCATATTTGGTAAGTACATTCAGTTGTGCATGTGTATAACTCTGTGGTGACTGTCGAGAATCGGGCAAGGTGTGTTCGGGGATTGGTCGAGAGGTTGTCGGGCATTGTTGAGAATTGGGCGAAAAGTTGCCCAGAATTCTCTAGTCTGCGAAAGTTGTCCTGCATTCGTACGCCTGCACTACAACTTTTCGTCTGATTCTTGACCACTAGTTTTACCTGAGTAACAAGCATTTGGTTTTCGCAGGCGCGTTTACCGCTCCGAACACATTCTTTATCAGTCGATAACACGGCGGACTACTAAGCGATGGCTTTTTCAGGGTTGATGGTTCAAATCTTAATATGCAACGACGAAAATCGCGGTGCATTGGACTGCAAAGAATGAACCAGTACCACAGACCTCAGACAAAAACACGCTCGACGTCTCGCTGAAAAGCAGGCGTCGCCAGCGGAATAATGGCCGTGGAGCCCGAAATCCGAAGTTTTGTAGCCCGTGGTGGTGGCTATCGCGGGCTCGGTAGTGGCTGTTGCGGGCGAGTAGCTGCTTTGCTTCAGGGCGATAAGCCCCTCTGAGCTTTTTTTTTTCATAAATATACACACGCACCGGTGCGCAAAGCGGCAGGAACACCGACATGCGGCGCGGCCGCACGCCCATGCGCGACTCGACTAGTGCACCGAGCACCAACTGAGGCCGCCAGCGGCTGAGCGGGACCCCAGGGCCCAGGTGGGTCCAAGTGCCTTGAACATGGGTGATTGAACCGACGGCTTTGCAGTCATCCGACTCCTGGCTCATAAGCGCGTCGAATGGCTCCCTGGGGAACTAGCGCCTTGGGCGTCGGGCCTCTTTTTGGGGGCACGCGTCGCCCGTGATAGGCATCACCCCGCCCTTTGACCCGCGATGGGCACGCTTTCATGTCAAGAGGGCGAGCACTCGCCTATCACGTGTCTCTGGGAAAGTGGGCGGATCCGAGTGGGCGTCAAGCTTGTCGGGATCTCTTACCAGCTTCATGATATTTTTAGAATCAGCTACCTCGCAGTTACACTAGCTTACACTGCAGTCACGCCCCTGTCCTTCACGCCCTCCACGTTCTACTGGCGGCCAGAATCGGCACTTTGCCCTTCTCTGACTAGGCTGCAATCCCTATGCACGTTTAGCGACGCACCGCAGCCGCAGTTCTGAGCAGTCGCATTGAGCCTTGGTAAACCTTGTCCCACATAGCTCCATCGCGGAGCCGCAGACTCACCAGCGCTTGTAATGGCACGCTTGTAATGTACTGAATTATAGAGGAATTGGAATGAGGAAGTCGAAAGTAAATGAAACTAGACAATTTTAGTTAGGCCCCTCTCAACCTAGACGCAACGCTGTTCCATGCTCCTAATAAATATGAAATAGAGTGTGTTGTCAATAGAAGCAAGAACCACCAAAGGTTATCGAACCGTGATGCAGTTCGAACAGAGCTCCTTTTTCAATAAGCTTCTCGAGATATCCATTTATCTGACCGTGTACTCAAATACTGGGTCCTACGAATAATCGAAAAAACGACTTTATTCGGATTCCGGCCTTTCTGACCAGTCGAACCAACAAATTTATTCGGATTTCGGCTTCTGCAAATAGGCAATATGCAAATTTATTCGGATTTCGCCTATTTCGAATTGTCGAATTCTTTGAATATTCGGTTATTCGGCCAAAAATTCATTTTCCGAATATTCGCTGACATTTCCAACCGTATACCCGCTCTTAATTTTGCACGAAATAGGGGGTAATAATTGCTGCTCTTTAATCGACCATTTAGAATCAAATTTCTCCTGTTCCACACCTTTTATTTATAGAGACGAGTCAGCCAAAATCGATCATATTGGGCATCCCGGGGTGGCATGCATGAACACGCTAATACGGGGTTTGAAAACCCCGTGCGTGGGACCCTCCGTGCTGGACGTTCTCTCTCGCTCTTCCCTCCGCGCATGGGTCTCAGCGCTCGACGTTCACTCTCGCGCGCGGTGCGACGCGACGCGATTCCCTCACCCTTCTATTGCGTTTATGCATGCCGGTCCCGATTAATAACAAATGCCGAAAGTGATTTCGCCGCTGCGAGAATGACGTAAAATACTGTATTTCTCGGAGCTACACTTCGGCGACTCGAAACAATTTTCGAATAATCGAGCTTTCGGATAACTCGATTTTTCAAAATTTCGAATAATCGAGTTTTCGACGAACTAGGTTTTTCAAATTTTCGAATAATGCGTGTCCTCCAATCTTGACCGTCTGCCTCAGTGCTTTCGGATTCAATACTATTTGCAAGGTATAGACTCACGTGGGGCGGAAATGTTTATCGATACTGCGGCTGTTGCAGCACGTGCTATTTTTTGCTTGGAGGACTGTAGGATCGATTACACCTTACTCATACTTTTGCGATGCGCCAAATGCCGCGGATTATCAGCAGAATTGTTGGACTAAAAAAAACATCGTGCCTAAACTTTGTCAGCAGAGGAGATCGAACGCGGGAGTCTCCGGTTGGTAAACAGTCTCTTCGGACCACTCGGCCAACTCGTCTCGACGGTGTTGTTGAAGGGATAGGGGACACAGTGATCGCCGTTCGTCTTTCAAATCTCATTTCCAAAAATCATGCGTTTTTTCCCACCATTACCTTAGCAAGTAGTGGAGTATTCTTACGACTGCCAAAAAGGTAGCCTATCAGAAAAACATGATGTATAGGCAGTTCTTGCAACCCGGTCTGGCAAAGCAAATCTATTGCTCTTACCTTTTAAATCGGTGAATAATCTTTTTTACCGTTGGGGCCATAATATCACATTACACAGTGAAGCCACATATCGTCCATCACTGGACGAGGGATCGCCGCGACGCTGCTTGGCGGGAAAAATTGCGCGATCAATAGCCACTCTCCCTTCGTTTTCCCGCGCGCAATTTTTCCCGCCAAGCAGCGTCGCGGCGATCCCTCATCCAGTGATGGACGATACACAGTGAAGCCAAATATCGTCCATCACTGGACGAGGGATCGCCGCGACGCTGCTTGGCGGGAAAAATTGCGCGATCAATAGCACCTCTCCCTTCGTTTTCCCGCGCGCGATTTTTCCCGCCAAGCAGCGTCGCGGCGATCCCTCATCCAGTGATGGACGACACAGTGTTTGTACAGGGTGCGCTTTAAATATGGTGACAAGGTTTCAAATCTAATCCTGTCGACATATGTGCGTCGCTAATCACCCTGTACAGTCTGCCCTTTTCATCAAACCTCTCTCTACAAATGCACAAAGTTTCGGGGCCCAAAATGGTTTCTGAGGCAAATGGTGAGCGAAGGCTTGAAGGGCCCTTCATTTTTACAACTCGTAATTGAGCCGGCGTCGGTAATTGTTTCTCGTTTACCCATGTGACCGTGAAGAACTGTTCCAATAGGGTTATTTTCAAATATAGGGTGTATGCTTGAAAACCTACCATAGCGGAAGTCCTTGGACTATCGATTGAAAGAACGCGAAGGCGGATTTCCGAAATTAATTTTTGGCCCAGGTCAGTGTTCAAGGTAGCTGAATTCGGGCCACTTTTTTCGTTTACCTGACGACGTACAGGCGTCAAATTTGGAGCATAAGTGCTTCTAAAGGTTTTCTATCGTTCTGTGCACATATTACCACCTTTTCTTAAAAATCGATAAATCGATCGATTATCGATTTTTTTAATCAATGAGAAGTGGAAAATTCGATGAACAATATTCTTCCGCAATTTACCACGAGGTACAGGCCATAAAACGGCCAATGTCTCACCGTCGACTGCGTACCACGCGCTGCGCGACCGCACGCGCGTCGGAAGCAGACGGGTTTTTGGCCGCTGCACGACAAGTTTTGGCCGCCGCGCGACGTTACGGCGCCGCGCGTCGCCGAAACTCGTCGCGCCTCGGCCAAAACTCGTCTGCTTCCGACGCACGTGCGGTCGCGCAGCGCGTGGTACGCAGTCGACGGTGAGACATTGGCCGTTTTAGGGCCTGTAAGCCGCTTGAATGCCTTCAGGGAATGCAAAATGGCGAAAATGTGGGTGCGCTGAAATTGACGGGGCCAACGTATGGAATTCTGCAATTTACCCTCACCTTCTTTTGGTAGAGGCTCTCAAGAATTCAGCTACGGCACGTTTTTAAGCAGACACCTTCTGCTTGGAAATGAACCCCTTAGAACAGTTCTCTAGGTCCGCATACGAGAAGTAGGAAAGATCATCGAAAAATGACTAGTCGATGTATTTCATACAAATTGTGGACTCGTCAGGCGTTTGCCCACCATTGATTTCAGAAACGATTCACGCCACGAAAGTTTGTACGTTTTGAGAGAGAGGTTCATAGATAAGAAAAAGCCACAGCATTTTTAACCTTGTCACCATATTTAAAGCGCACCCTGTACGGTCTTAATTGGAGCGAAATTCCGCTCCGCAATTGCGGACAAAGTGGAATGACGCTATGATAGAAATTGCCTACTGCATGGCAGACTAACAGTCTGAAAACGAAATTTTTTTGTAAAACACGAATCCTCGCATTCATTACAGTAAGAGAGCCCACCTCACCAGGGCGTTGAATGATTTTTCAGGATTTCCCTTCTTACCCAATCCTGCGAGAAGTGTTGTATTTTTCCCACGACGTTTGAACCGTCGCTCTGACCAGTTTTTTCTTCGTTTCTTTTTCACAATAGTCTAATTACATTCGTCTATTTTCTAGCCGTTGTCATAGTGCTGTCAGTCTTCTTCCCGCTATCTTTCAATGCGTCTAGTGAACCAGCCGGAATAGTCAAACCACTGTATGCTAAAAGTGACCTCACAGTACCGAGATACTGCAAAAGAGATTCCAGGAACACAAGGAAGCGAAGAATGTCAAAGGATCAGCATTTTATTCGAATGACTGTAGTACCCAGTGTATCAACTTCAACGGGGATTACTCACGAAATTCAAGCAGTTAAAGTATAACAATAATAATAACATTCATATAATATTCAATCTGAATCAACTTCTGTACTGACTTGAACAGATGATGGAACGAAAGCACTGGCTGTGTACACAGAATTACGAAAGTGGGCAGGATGACAGAGAGGAAAACAACTCTGATGGATTGTTTCTGAAATGAATAGGCACACCTGATGCTCACGATATCCATTTTTATTAGCAGGTTAGGCGTAGTGCACACATCCCGCGACGCGCGACAGTGCATATCAGCAATATCGACTTTCGGTCGATATAGACGACAATCATTATGTCGCGTCGCTCGTCGCAGGAAGTGTGCACTAGGCCTCAGGCAGTTCGCCCACGACTCTGTTCAAGCAATCGTCTTACCCTTCCACACGCGTTCCCTGCTGCAGGGCAAGGCTGACCTCATTATAGATCGTGGAACTCACCTGTTTCGAGCGGTCTCGTTACACCAAAGTGACCGCCAACAGCCTTCCGCATTCGGCTTCCGGGCAGGGCCTGTCCTCTGGACGAGAATGTAGAGCAGTCGCAGTTGAAGCAGGCAGCTCGACCATAATCGTGCAAGGACCACGACGTTATCGTCAGTCACTGGATGGGATGAAGCCGCGGCGCTGTTTGGCGGGAAAAATTGTGAACGGGAGAACGAAAAGATGGCTGTTGAACGAATGATTCCGCTACCGATTGCTGAGCGCGGCTCATGATAGACACTGACGATACTTGATAGACACTGACGATACCACCGGAGTTGATTATGAATTTCAGTTCAAAGAAAGTACATTGAATTTGATTGAACTACATTGAAGTAATGGTGACTCGACATGTTCACGGTAGAAGCCATATCTTGACACGTTTACGGTGCAACATCAAATTCCAAAATTTCCACCCCGGAACGAATACTCTAGGCATCTTCCATAGTCCTCACCACACGCGCGGGAAGCGCGGTGGACTATGAAATTTCTCACCACGAGGGCAAATACACGTCAGAAATTCCTATGCATATCTCAGTTGAGACCCAACTTCAACTTACGCCGCCCTGGCGGTGCCGCTGCAGATTTCATAGTGGTTTCTCGCGCGGTGAAAAGTTTCATACTTCACCGCTCGTCCCGAACGTTACGCGCGTGCCGCGCTTGCGGTGAGGACTATTAAAGATGCCTTATGCTTGTCAGGTTCACCGAAGATGGCTGCTTTTAAGTATGGTGGCAGCGTGTTCAACCATGAACTTGGGCATGAACGTATGAAACACTTGCTGCCCACATTGGTGATCATTTTCTATCCAGTAGAACTCATATTCGAATGACGAACTGCGGCGGCTCGCGTCGACTAACCTCGGTTAAACGGTGGAATACTTCTGTCGTTGTTTCCATCACTTCCGCTCACTCTCGCATATTCTGTACACAACCGTACATGAATTAGTGTACAAAAAGGCGAAGAAAGTGAAAGAAGGGGGATCCGGTTAGGATACGCTTGGAGAGATCGCATATTTACAGCCTACTCAAAGTGAATTGACACGAGAAATGTGGGTGTTGTCACAACGACATAGAACATATATAATACATAATACATATAACAAAAGGCACCTTTCAGAAGATAGACTAGCAAGCTCTAAAATCTCGCTTCGAGCACGGCGACCATTCCTTGAGAGCAACACTTATTCAAATGTCATTGAAGTGAAGATTGTTAGGGTTCCAAAAACTCCACGCGAGCATAGCGGCGAGGACCAGCGTCAAGAAGTTCGTTCGCGCAGAGACGGAAGTTTCACTCTGCACAGCCGCTGCTGGTTGCGTACGTCGAGCTCGACATTCGGAAACTGGAAACGGGAATTTATTCATCCTTAAGAAAGTTTCTTGAAGAATCTGCCACAGACGGCCGTGGTAAGACCTCTGATTCAGCTGAGACACTATCTCTTATCTCACCCTGGCCAGCTACGGTCTCGGCTTCGTCGATCAACCTGCAGTATGTACCGTGAACGTCGGTTATGGTTCGATGCTCACCCCTCGTCGATTCCTCGCCCAGAACCAGCGCCTTTCGCTCAATCCTATTGTATTTCGGCCAATATGGCGCCGGATTTCTGAAACAAGAGAATCAACTATGGAGTGTACTTTCTCCGTTGCTTTTTAATCTCTATACAGCTGATCTTCCGACCATTTTCGATAATTCACCAGTCGTATGTAAGCAGTTTGCTGATGATCTCAAGATCTATTGCGAACTCAGCGATGAAAATCGACCTAGAATTCAACAGGGTATCAATTTCGTTCACGATTGGTCCATTACGTGGCAACTACCCTTAGGTCCAGGAAAAACTAAATTTATGAGGATCGGAAAATCGAGTATCTTTTCTGATTATACGTTGAACGGGATTCCAATTGAGAAAGTGAGTAAGGTCACAGATTCAGGCTTTAGCTATGATAAAAAAAATTGGACTGGAAATTGGACTTTACGGATCATTATAGACAAATATGTAGAAAGGGGATTACGAAAACTTACCAGATATTCAAAGGACTTTCTACTAAGAATAAGGAATTGCTACTCAGGGCTTACAAAACCTATGTTCGGCCAATAGTAGAAAGTGGCACAGCAGTATTTTCCCCTCACAAGAAAAAAGATATACTGATGATTGAAAGAGTGCAGAATAATTATACTAGGAAGCTAATTTTGCGGTACAATGGCTTTTTTTACACCGGCGTACCAGGGTCTAAAATCAGGAACAGATTTCTTGGTTTGAGTTCTCTGTCTTCACGTAGGGCGGTAACAGATGTTTGTTCTGTTTTCAAAATGTTGTCTGGTAAAATCAAAATCAACACTTCAAAGTTCTATAAGCTCGTACCCTCAAGAACAAGAGGAATTCAGTTCAAAATATGGTATCCTAGACCGAAATCCAATACGAGAGCTCATTCTTTCACTGTCAGGGCTGGTTCGAAATATGTAGCATTGAAAAGTTCCATCATTCCTTCTCTCATCAATTTTGGATCATTCAAGAGGTTTGCTAGGAACGCTTTGTTGGATTAAGTGTTGTTGCTTGATTCAGTGTGTAATCGCGTTTTTTTGGTTTTTTTTTTCTCACGACTGTCTTCTATAGTCGTCATGAATTATTATTATTATTATTATTATTATTTTTATTATTATTATTATTTTTATTATTATTATTATTATTATTATTATAATAACCAGCTTGTGGGCATTGCTACCCGATACTTTTATTCACACTTCGCGATGACGATGATGGCGTACGTGTCGCAACCGCCTGCTTCCAGCAGGTCATCTAAACACTGCCGTATATCAGGGTCTCGCTCATGCAGGCGCCTTTGACTAGTTTTCTACTCATCGAACTCAGAAAAATGACCAATCAGAGACCTAAAAAAGAGACGAAGGCTGCAGCTAAACACATAAGTTAGCGGGGCTCCAAATACAACGGGTATAATTAGTCAAAGCGGAACAGTTCGTCGGTCCGGTGTAGTCGAGGTGGAGTCTCTGTGCGTCTATGTATGTTGCATGCAGTTATTATGTAGTGAGCAGGAAACGCTAGGTGGGGTCTTTTTTTTTGTCCTGAGGGCACACAGGCGCAGTCTTGGGTGCGAAAACTGCATTTAGAATGTGGATGACAGCAGTTGAAAACGTACCCGAAACTTCATGAACGCAAGTGCAAATTATAGAGCGCTACACTTAGTGGGAGAAGCCTTTTTCGATACCCTGAGGGCACCTAAGTGCGGTTGCGGGTACGAATACTGCATTCAGAATACGAATGTCCGTATCCGAGAACGTATCCAAATTTTCATGCCCGCTGCTGCAAGTTGATGAACCCTAGATTACATGTGCGTACATGTAACTTTCTGAATAAAACTCCTACGTTCGTGAGGTTCCAAGTGTCAGTTCCATTCATAGAGGGAGAAAAACTTCCATAAGATTTGGCGCGTCTTTATTCCAAATGACGCAGAGGAACGTATGACGTGAGCCCCCACCATTCGGACCCATTCATTAGCAGCTTACTTCTCTATTATAATGAGAATTTGAGACGCCGAACTCGGTACACTTTCAGCTTTTAGCAAGGTGATCAGATAATTAGAGAGAGAGAGACACGTCGAGAACTATCGTGGACGACGTCTTTAAGTGGTGTTGTTAGACTATAACAATGCGTATCAAAACGCAAACGCATGAGGAAATCTGCGAAGCTGAATGCTTCCCAGCGAGCAGGCTTCGGCGCAAGTTGTGATGTGTCACAGGGAGGTGGTTATACTCTTCGACGGATCGAACCTCCGACGAGAACAAGGATGGGCTTCCTTCAGAAGGGTTATTAGGTTGACACAAAAGTTTCCGGACTTTTCACGACTTTGGATAAAAAACGTTTATTTCGAAAACAAACAAGGCTCACCAAAGAAATTGATCTCCATCACATGCAAGGATCATTCTCTACCGATTGGGCAGATCATGAATTCCCGACGCGTAGAACTCTGGCTGTTTTGAGTCGAAATATTCTCCTAAGGCTATTTCGACTTCGTCATCGTTAGTGAAATGTTTTCCATTCGGGGAGTGTTGCATCGAGCGGAACAGATGGTAATCGGAAGGAGCAAGATCTGGGCTAAATGGAGGGTGAGGAAGAACTTCCCAGCCCAGGTCCAGCAGTTTCTGCTCGCTTTTCTCACGACAATGCTCAACCACTCGTATCTTGGAAAACCGACAGAAACTGCTGGACCTGGGCTGGGAAGTTCTTCCTCACCCTCCATATAGCACAGATCTTGCCCCTTCCGACTACCATCTGTTCCGCTCGATGCAGCACTTCCTGGAAAGAAAACAGTTCATCAACGATGACGAAGTCAAAATGGCCTTAAAATATACTGTTACTCGAAGCAGCTGGAGTTCTACGCGTCGGGAATTCACGATCTGCCCAATCGGTGGCGAAGGATCCTTGAATGTGATGGAAATTATTTTGTTGGGTGAGCCTTGTTTGTTTTTGAAATTAATGTTTCTTATCCAAAGTCTTGAAAAGTCCGGAAACTTTTGTATCAACCTAATAACCCTTCTGAAGGGAGCCCATCCTTGTTCTTCGTCGAAGGTCCGATCCATCGAAGAGTATGACCACCAAGTTGTGACACATCACAACTTTCGCCGAAGCCTGCTCGCTGGGAAGCATTCAGCTTCGCAGATTTCCTCATGCGTTTCCACGATTGTTCTCGACGTGTTTTTCTCTCTAATTATCTGATCACCTTGCTAAGTGCTGAAAGTGTACCGAGTTTGGCGTCTCGAATTCTCATTGTAATAGAGAAATAAGCTGCTAATGAATGGGTCCGAATGGTGGGGGCTCACGTCATACGTTCCTCTGCGTCATTTGGAATAAAGGCGCGCCAAATCTCATGAAAGTTTTTCTCCCTCTTTGAATGGAACTGACACTTGGAACTTCACGAACGTAGGAGTTTTATTCAGAAGGTTACATGTACGCAGAAAAGTAAAAACCGGAATTTCACGCAGACGACGCCTTTAATGAAAAAACTTTCGGATACTCACCCAGTATTGGCAAAATCGGTCCATAGCTTCATGATGTACTCAGAGAAGCGTTTCTCAACTTCCAGGTAGCTCTGAAAGATACGCATTCAAGTCATAAGTGTTCGAAAGCTTGATGAAGGCGGATTATGCTTTGCCGCTGAATACGAATCCGATGTATGTTATGCGAGTACACAAAAGAATCCGGAATCTATGGTAATACGCTCATCGCACGCAGCCTGACCGCAAAATCTCAAAATCTTCCATCAGTAATTGAACCGCGCGACCTCTAATTTTTTTAAATAATTTATGACATCACAGTAAGGAAAGTCACCTAATCTGCCCTCGATGTACACGGTTATCGCATTTGGGTACTTTGCCAAAATAGTGAAAAAGTTAACTAAACTGTTGAGGCAATGACGCCTAATGGCAGGCGCAAGAGATAGGTACGCCACGTCAGCGACTGAACAGTGACGGCTGGCCGTTTTCGTCGCCCGCAACGCGTGGCGCGTTCTGAGCTCTGATGATAGCGACAACGAATCGCAGCGGTGTATGATCTAGTTCCGCAATCGCGTTCAGTCCGCAAAGTCTCATTATCACAATCGTAGAAGCGAAGCGGTTGTTTTGAGAATGATTCTAGTTGAATTTTTTCAAAAACAACCGCTTCGCTTCTACGATTGTGATATTGAGGACTGAACGCGATTGCAGAACTGAACTATATAGTATGAATGGTTCCAATGAGGAGTGTCCTAACCTTCTCGTAGAGTGACGGTCTGGTCAAAGGTTGTCCAAACGCATACTCAATCTCATAGCCATGCATGACCCCCATCCACTTCGGCCACGGATTCGCTGTTGACCTCAATATGGCGCAATTCAGTTTACAGATTCACATGGCGTGAAACGGTCAAGAACACCACCTTCCTGGAGTCACAGCCCAGGTTCATACTTCTCTTCTCGACGAGCGACGCAACACAATGTTCATTTCTCGTATCTTGTGAACATTGGTATGCCTAGCATGCCCTGTCGCGTTCGCTAACCGCGAGAAGAATGAACCTACCATGATCCTTCGCACGTCGCCACTCGTCGGTCAAGTATTTTTGTCATCCTAAACTTACCGCATGGTGAAATAGTACATATAGACCGGCCCATAGACGTTGTCCGCAACGATGTCGGCGAATTCGATTAGGCTGCATGTGAAAAAGTAGTCACCAAGAAATCGACCGACACCATCTCGAAACTGTTCCCTGGGTAGAAGTCATTGCTTTTCTCAACAGCAAAATCTAAATAAGCAGAACTCACTGCTGATCTGCGCGGTTGGATACATCCAGATATGCGTGCAGAAGTGCATTTTCAACGAGAGGCGAGTTTCCAAAATAAGGCATGAAGGCACGCATTGACTCTTGATATTGCTCCCTGCAAAAGTGAAGTCTCACTGTGGTCTGCAGAACCAACTTTAAAAATTGAATTTGCCCAGTACAAACTTCGATATGAGCGCCTTATTCTGTGGGTCTTCCGCCGATATGGTGTGATTGAACCAGAAACCATGGCGATACATATAGTAAGGCAGCCAGTATGTTCCTTCGTCTTTCACAGTGCCAATTATAGCCGCAACATCTTTTTTGAAATTCCGACTGCGCAACCGTTCGAACACGTCACCCTAAAGAGAAGTCTAAGGGAGTGCTAGAAAAATTTTTAGTACTAGTACTTACCTTGAAGAAATTCTTGTCAGCACTGACAGGAACAAAGGCGAACGTCATTGGTAGACCAATGTCGGTTGACACCATGTCGGCCTCGACCTGAAGGGTAGCTGTTTCTCAGTGTTTGAGACAATGGTGCAGGAATTGGTAAACTATTACCTGAACAACACTAGCTGGCGTACTCCGTAAACAGTTGTGAATTGATGTAGCATCAGTTCCCCTCGTTGTACAATTCAGCCGTTTTGCAAGTCGCAGTGATAACTCTAGCATTGTTTCTGGCGTTCGACTGGCCCACGAGTTCATGATGGTTCCACTCTAAAATGAGACAACGTTGATTTGTTGTCCTGGAAGCATTCGCATTATGTTGCCTGAAATTAAACAGTCATCTTTGAGAATACAGTAACGCGAACGGTTGATGTGTGATTGCAATTGAGATATATTACGTTTATCCATCACCCAAATTTATTTTATCATTTGTTATCGGGTCAATTCGAAACTTTAACAGCTCAAGAAGATTAATCGACACTGAATTCTTGCGTTTCGGATCGGCCGCCCTCACCGCTTACTGCCCGTCGTTCCAACAGCAGATGATGTATTTGCTTCACCCACACGCTTATTTCGCACGTATTTCGGAACACTCGCCCTTCAGATCTTCGTTCTGCGTCATCCTGCTTATTATTTTCTGTATGCATATCGTATCCTCGATCGGGTTTATATAGGCTCTTTTTCTGGAGGCTGAGAGTGTATCACTGCATGCAACCATTTTTGATAAACTGCCATTGATTGCCATTTACCTGTTTATCTGTCACCTTGAAAGAAAATGTGCTGTACATACCGCATTTTCTCTTTTAGAAGTACATGTACATGTAATGCTCAGACCCTTATTTTATATGTACCTCTACTGGAGGTGCACTTTTAATTCTCAGCCCTCTCTTTTTGCTGTACTTCTATTAGAGGTGTACTTCTAATAGAGGGTTTACTTCTATTATTCGGCGCAAATTGTTGAATATCTAATCTCAGACGTTCGCCGTTGTCCACAGGACGCGAATGAGATGTCACTTCACGCAATGCTCCCTGTAGACATCCAAAAAGGGCAGGGACCATCCCTCGAGAACTGCCCGTCGCCCCCCTCCGTGGTGCCGTAGACAACCTATCCGCAGAAACGCTTCTGCTGTAGACATCCCATCGGAGGAGGGTCTCCGTCCCCGATTCCGCGTTCACATCCTATCAACATCCCGTAGACCTAATATTACCATCCTAGTCAAGCATCAGCCGCCTTATGACGTCACCCCTTAAACCGCATTATGCCTCCTTTGATAATGAGGCTCGGTTTTCTTTATTTCGGTTCTAATCTAACCGGAACAGAGAAATTGGACCCTCTCAATCAAATTTTCTGGAGAAAACTAATATTGGCGTGGATCCTAATGAGACTTTTCGTTCCTCTTTGGAGGTTGGCGCAAACTCGGTGCACCTATGTAATAGCATATGGCACCGAGTTTGCGCCAACCTTCAATAGTAAAAGTCGCATTAGGATCTATGCCGACGTTACATTATTTTAATAATGACGTCCTTATGCGGACAACACTCTACTGCTTACAAGGGAACTACTTTAAGTCATACTAACCATTCCAAATGAAATGTACTTTTTTAGAAGCAAATTCGGACGTAAAGTCCAAATATGTCCTTTGCAGCTGCCTAGAGTCTCTGAAAAACGTTATAGCAGTTTTTTTTCTCTGATTTTTGTACCTATTGTACCCTCGAAAAAGTGAATTAATTTTGAGAAAATCCGGAAACGGACCTCATAATCGTGTGCAGGGCCCGAGACATATCCCCTAGGCAACGTTTGGGTGAAAGCGCATTCTTCGAGCTATGTGCAGACTGATTGGACTTGTACAGATTTTCGGTTCAACGTTCAATTATATCAATTACGGGGTACAGAAAGCAATGAAGAAAAATTTTCCAGATTTGACTTCAAATTGGCTCTAGAGGTTATTTTGAGGTGCTGATCACGAATATGAGGTTTATTTGTCGTTTTTCCAGTTTTCGACAACATTTGTTCAAAGCATTCTACTAGGAGAAAAATGTGACTGCAAAATTGGCTTTTGACGATTTCCGGACTGTGACGACAGATGTGGCTCAAATCGTATCTCCTGGGGGGTTATTTGGAGTGCTCAACACGAATCTGAAGTCAGTTTTTCGATTTTCGACAGCTTACGGTAGATTACGGTGGGAATACGGTAGTTCGGCCAATGTCACAGATTTGTCTTAAAGTTTTATGTGGGGGTCATTTGGGGTGCTGGATACGAATTCGACGTCCATTTGTCTATTTTCGAACTATTATGTTTTGCCTCCTAAATACCATGTTACCTACAGTAAACCTTAAAATTCCGACAAGCGAGTACCAGATTCGTGTTCAGCAGTACATGTTTTTAGCAATATTCGGAGAGAAATAAAAAAACACCTTAAAAATTTCATAGTGGGTACCCTTACTTTGCCGCGAAGCTTTAAAAACGCTCATAACTTCTTTCAGAGTGAGTCTAGGCAGGCTACGATTATGCCGGAGTCACTCACATTTTTCGCTACTAGTAGCAAGAACATCCTCCCAGATTATCGCCGCATTCAATGCGCGCCGAATATGCATTCAACTCGAAGACAAGGCGGTTAGGAGCACAGTCAGGGAATGTGTTGCTAGGGGAGCATGTGCTCCTATTGTGTTTTAAATTACAGCACGTCCCGCAACAAATAAAAGTTTCAATGTGTGCATGATACACATTCAACTCGATGAAAAAAGGATTTCCCAAAAAAGGAAAGAATGCGACACACTCTTGAGGCGGGACACAGATGCCAGCAGCCTCTCTGGTTCAATTACACGAGTTTGCGGTGCTTTGCTTGTCCAGCCGCTGGAGACCTCGTCCAACCAGTCGCGGCCCCAGATGGTGCTCGGCGAGCTGGCCGAATTTCATGTCGGTGTGCCGGCTGCGTGGCGTGCCGGTGTGCTGCTACGACAACGCTGGACTAGCTTGCAGCACGTACTCCTGCGATCAAATTTTGCAACACGTGTCCCTGCAACACACTATCTCAATGGGTGTGGTCACTCGAGTCCGATACATACATTGAATGCGGCAAATTTTTAAGCTCGCAAGGTACTCCATTTCGCTGATCCCGGACTTGGCTAAAATGGCTTCCCTTCTTAACCAGAAAAGGTGATATCGGCTAACTACGCCTAGTTTTTTGAATCTCCAATTTTCTTTCATCTCGCTACATTTACCTTTCCTCGAGTATTGACAACATGGATGGGAATCAGGGTAAATAAAGACCACCGAATGATCAGATTCTTGACAAGCAACTAAAAACGACGCAAATGACACACATAAACGGATGAAAAAAAAACGAAATCTGCCTACGAAGGCAGTTGCTGAAAGCTCCGTAAACCACGAAAACCTTCGGGTCCATACCTGGGAACTCCGCGAGGTGCACCTCTCGGCATGTCACCAACACCCTTCCACGGAAAGACGTTATTGAAAAACGAATCACAGATCTCACATAATTAAAAAATGAGAAGAGTTACTATAGAAGTCTACAGCATCATCAAAAAAAAGAACGAATTGCAAATCTTATATAACCAAAAATGAGAACTCGGACGGCACAATCTTCGTGATACATCGGTTGATGGACGCTGCCACCGCCCTCCCGCGAATGTTCTTTAGAATAGCCCATCGACCTGCACCGCCGCAGACATCCTAAATTGTCGTCCACAACAACTCGGTCTGCGTCAATTTTCAGCAGTCGGCGGTATTGCTGGTGGATGGGCTGTTTAACAGCCCGTCGCTCCCTGCTCAACAGCACACCGGGACGGCACCGCGTAGAGCCTGTTCGCCAGCGGTGACTCGTTCTGGGCGGATCGACGTCCTGTAGACAACGTCGAACGTCTGAGATGGTAGGCTGTTCACATTTCCGGCTGAGATTAGCTGTTTAAGACCGAAAATTTTAGTGTAATGAAATTTTCAGACTGCAACTACGAAAACTTAGCCACTCAGGATCAACCGAATTGTGGCTTCCACAAACACCTTATTTTCGAAACCATTATTCACACCTTTGCCGAGTTAATTTCTTCCAAACTGTGTAGGTTCGGTAACGCGTCCGTGGACACGTGCTTTATGAGGATGGGAATCGGCTCGTTTGGCTTACAAAACAATGGAACTGATCGCTTTTGAGTCGAGAGCGATTCAAAAAAGGTTTCTTGAAAGCGGTTCTTGAACGACTTGACAACAGCTCTTCTAGAGGCGACTTATTTGCCTCCACAATCCGCTCTATATATGTAAAGTCTACCATTGCTGGTTCCTGATTTTCTCGTCGTATAAACGATTCCTCTACATGAATGATCTATTCTTTATAACGCTAGGGATTCTTGGCTTATCAAGGACAGATAAAGCCAACGTCTTGGGCCAAAACATGTCCACTTTGAACCATTAAATTTCGATCAAATCAATATTCTTGTAAAGTACCTGGGTCAGCTCCGTGCATTCTACGTGATTGACAGCGAAATTGAGTTTCAGCACTGTTTTTTTCCTTGATCTTTTGAAGTTCGATGAAGTTTCATTGGAAGCTGTCCCACACATGCGATCTTTGACCGAGAAGAGGGTGGCCGATAGTTTTTTTTTGTGATTAGTTAGACTTCACAATATTGAAAAAGAAGATCTCATGCTAAGTGGTTTCTCTCAAATGCCCCATTCGACTGGCCAAACACACCCAAGTCCCGGAGGTCCATTTCGAAAAGAGGTGTGCTTCATGTAGAAGGTATACTTCTAATACTCAGACCTCTATTTTATATTAACTTCTAACAGAGGTGTATTTCAAAACGAGGGTGTACTTATAATACTCAGCCATCCCTTTTAGGTGTACTTCTAATAGAGGTGTACCTCAAATAGAGGTTTACCTCTATAAGGGGAAATACGGTATACATATCAGTTTAAGAAAGTCACTATTCGCTCATAAGTGGTGCTAGGAATGTAATCATTACCGGCGCCTGCTCTTATGGTGTCAGCTGTGAATTTACTACTTGAGAGTGATGTTATTTCGTTAATTGACAACGTCACTCCGATCACGTCTTCTGGAGCCCTGCTGGATTTTGGCGATTTCCTTGTTGTGATCAGAGAGGTGTTGGCGAACACTAGTGTTGCTCATGGAAACAAAGGAATTGTATAGGTACTAAAATTGATAATCCCCCTCAAAGGTTTACATGCTATTAAAGTTTTCTTTGATATTCGCACATCCTTGGCTTCTTCACCTTCGATTTTAGACGGCTGCGCATTCGCCGTTCGCCCTTTCATTAAAAGTCCTTACCGCACGCGCGTACCCACTATGAAAGGTGTCTAATTGCGCTGCTGATTTAGGTGATCATTGGTTGACGTGATTGTGTGGCACAAGCAGATCTTAGGGTCTAGATGCATTCGTAATATTCCCGCTTGTTACGTGATGTCCTGCAAACTCTTGGAGCTCTGTTCTTTCGCTAAGTCTTACATACTCTATCTGAATTCCTATCGTCCATTCTGCCTCGGCGTTACAGTCAGAACAGTTCAAGAATTCTGTCCAAAAACTCGGGGAACCAGCTCGGCGTATCTTATTAACATTTGCCCACCATTTTGTGTCTTCAGTGATGACGCTGAATGACTTACGTTGGCGATGATCTTGCTGAAGTACGGATAGCTGCCCGGAGCAGCAACATGAGCGGTGGCTGAAGCAGATCCTGCCGATTCGCCGAATAACGTTACTCGAGATGGATCGCCACCGAACGAACCTTGAATACAGGTTTGCTTGTAAAAGAATTGGGAATGTTAAAAGCCCTTGCTCTTACACCTACCAATGTGGTCATGCACCCAACGCAAAGCCAATTGCTGATCGAGCAAACCCATATTTCCCGGTACCGGTGAATCGTCGCCAAGATACAGAAACCCGAATGGTCCCAACCTTGAAAATCAACAGTTTCGAAAGAGTAGTGTATAATGCGCTATGTACTCACCGGTAATTTATATTCACTACTATTGTACGTTTCAATGCGGCTAATGCTGTACCGTCATAGAGATCAAGTGAAGGAGAACCGCTGAAGAAGCCTAAAAAGGTTGAACTGAATTCAGTTTTCACACTAACTGGCGAGACTAGTTGGTAGGTTGGTAGAGAAATCCCTGTACAGATTTCTGATGTCTTTTGGCCCAACCTTTCAGCCGTTCCTCCACAATCTCTTCGTTCTCGTACAAACTCAATTCATTTCTTCCCGAACAGCTAATCGGATTCACAGGCGTTCCTTTCTTGATTCCCTAAGGCATTCCTCACTTTGCCGTGATCATTGGAATACTATGTGGAATTGTGCCAAAGAAAAGAATCAGTGCTACCACTGGCAGGAGCGGTCGGCATCGCCAGCGGCAATAGTTACCCACTACTACGACGACGTTATTGCCATCACAGTACATACTCCTTCTGGCAGCTTAACATTACGCACAATATGAACAGTGTGGCTCACACTTAGAATGGACTGCAGTAAGAATGGATCTGATGATGGCAACTGTGGAAGATTAGGATTGCCGTGTTAACGGAGGGAGCATCCAAAGGCCAGATCAGAGACCACTTCTTGCACAGAAAGCAGTACACAACAGAAAGTGTGCACGATAAGGGCCTCATAACCTTCGCAAACTTCCGAAAACGGGGTTGCTTACGCTAGGGAAAATAGGCGAATTGGGACCAGAAAGATTTCGTCGTTTCAGAAATTGCTTCATCTTTTTCGGCCAAATTGATAATCGTCACTGCTGACAAGGAAACTGATTTTAGTCAGCCTGGCCATTCCGAATGACCTATCTAGAATAATCATGGACGTTAAACTCGAGTATGAACTTCGCAGCTGCCTAAAACCACTCTGAAAAAAAGTAAAAGGCGTTTTTCAAAGTTTCGCGGCAAGGTAGGTGAATCAGGAATTTTCTAGGGTGTTTTGAATTTTTTTCCGGATTTTCATTCTCTATTTATTTATCCATTTATTTATTTATTTATTTATTTATTTATTTATTTATTTATTTATTTATTTATTTATTTATTTATTTATTTATTTATTTATTTATTTATTTATTTATTTATTTATTTATTTATTTATTTATTTATTTATTTATTTATCATTACGTCCCAAGGACGCGCATTATAAAACACAGGTTAAACAGAAAATCAAACTGAGCAAACATCAAGTAAAGATAGCCTCTGCCTCACGGTAACAGATCAAATACTAGATGGCTATAAGTTTTGAATTTTTAGATGGATTTTGCTGCAATCTTGTATGTAGTGGTAATCTAGGATGCTTAACATGAATCTGGTGCCCGCTTTTCGAAATTCCGAGGTTAATTGCAGGTTACGGTAGATGCCATGCCATTGAGGGGGAGAAACCTACTTTAATATTCCAAAAATCGACAAATGAACTTCAAAATCATATTCAGCACCCCGAATAGCCCCCGCATAGCATTTCTGAGTAAAGTCTGAGACTGATCAAACTACCGTGTACCCACCATAATCTACCGTAATCTGTCAAAACTCGATAAACGAGCTATGACATTCGCTTCGATATCTCGAAAGATTACTGCGCGTTTCGGAAGGTGCATCGGGTACGAAAATCACCGGAAAAACTTCTATAACTTTTTTCAGAGTGATTTTAGGCAGCTGAGAGAAGCATTGTCGGACTCTACGTCCAAAAATGGTTCTACATTAAAACAAATTTTTTGGAATGGCCGATCTGACTAATAGTAGTTACCTTGTGAGGAATCTTGGCGTCAGCTACAGGGGCATCACACCATGTAGAATCTCCTGACACAGTTCAGCCCAGTGAAGGACGGGGTTGCGAAAATAGATCTTCGCGGGCGATCAAAACCCTGCTGTCCGGTGGTATCGAGAACGCCGCACGGACCGCTGCAATGACCGCGCCTCGTGAATTCTTCAGACTGAACTTGATAAAGAAAATGAACAGTGCTTGCCAAACTTTGCACCTACCCCCAATTCCGGGGTTATTCGAAGTATTAGGAAATTTTCGTTTTGAAACCCACACCATGGTTTTCAGCATGCCGCAGTACCCCTCGCAAAACTCAACAGCAGAAATTGGCATGGTAGTTCCTTTTCTATTCTAATTTAAAGTTTCCTTTTCTGTACAAATAACATTTGGCCATGGCTGTGAGTCCGCACTAATGCAAGCAGCATCTGGAGGATGCTCCTGCACCCAATCATTTGCTGATCTCGCTAGCTCCACTGTACAGTAGATAAGGACTGTTTTCACATCGGTTGCCTATTGAGCCCTTCACACACCTACCAAAGTCCGATACCAAAAATCTCGGTGGTATCCCCGTTCTGACTGCATATTACCCCATTAACTTACTTACACCTTATTTTTTATTTATCCATGGACACGAACCCGTAAGGATCCACGTGGATAAAAGGTACGTAATGCGCATCAACGAAAACAACGCTAGAACAACCTAGTGATACAATTGGGAAAAAACTATGAATTGAGTTATATGACCAGAAGTTGCCCATTTCGTCTTCAAGAGAGAAGAGAAAAGAGAAAGAGAAAAGTTATAGAGAAAAGTTCGTATTTCGCGCGACGCATAAGTATAGCAACACTTGAGGAACGTGGAAATTTCTCACCATGATCGCCAGAATGACTTGCTTTCATGCGCTTTTTTATGAAACTGGTTCAAGGATGCTATTTGTCCACTTTCCATGTGGACTTCACCTGCCTCCTGACGGAAAAACTCAAGCTCACTCCCTCTACAATGCTGGCCTTTGATTTTGATTGATTTTCGACCAGTTAGGGCGACCAGCTGGATGCACAGTAATTCCAAGTTCGAGCTATGTAGATTTTGAATCGCTCAACGTCTGTAGTCGCTCAGACGTCTCATGGAGCTTGGGGAGCGAGACATTACACGACAAGTTCCCAGTGGCATGGTGTCGGCCCGAACCACTAACTACTGATTGTCGCTGAGTTTCTCGTCAAACAACATTTTCTTTCAAACCAACCACTGCGATAACATTGTACACTCCAAAGTGGAGCAATCTCACCGCTCAGAACATTTTCACAAGGTTGTTAGACTCGAGCTCGCGCAATCAAACATGAGCATGAACTTGGAAAACTTGAATGCCTCACGGACCAAAGGCGCCGCTGGTCAAATCATGCTTGAGATCATCTTCTTTTGCGATAAGGCTCCGTCCATACGTGGCGAGAGCGTGCGATTACGCAAAATCGATAGTCATCGTGGGCACACGATTCGTTAGCTGCTCACAGGCGCTCCTCCTCGCGCGCCCTCGCCCGCTCGCTCTCGCGCGCTTACGCCAGCACCACGAAGCGAGCAGCAAGTTTCAAGCTTACTGCTCCATCACTAAAGCAGGCGCCATTCAGCCTGTAGCAAAACTAATGCCCTTGTTTTTCATAATTCTACCACGGATGTCGAAAACCAAGTGAAATCATCAGCCGTTGCGCCGACTCGAGCGATTGATCACCCGATCAAACGTTATCAATCGAATCAACAAGAGGTGGGGGTGTTTTCCTGTGTCAATTTGCGGGCAGCGTTAAGGAGCGTCAAGAGCAGGGATGTGCGTAATAGAAAATTTGTGATTCGTTAGTCGTTAGTCGTTCAACCGGCCAAAACCCTCGTTAGTCGTTAGTCGTTAAAAATCTTGAATTTGAAAGCAAGCACAGCTGAGGCAGAAAAAAGTCCTTATGAATAGAAAAATACGAAGGCATCAAGAGATGTATGTTTTCCAAAACATTCATGGTCGTTAAAGACACAAATCATTCCTTGTTAGAGAACAGGGTTTATACTGCGAATCTACATAAACATAATTTAAAATATGCACGAGAGCCTAATACTCGAGAGTGTGTGTTTATCGATTTTTGTCATTTTTTCGGTAAGAAAAGAAACACAATATGGGAAACCGAGAAAATCTTGAACTCATCGCTTTTTTTTTTCAGTGCAAAATTTGCCATTCTGCGTTATATGATGTTATTTGAGATCTACATGGTGCTGACAACACGGAGAATCGCACCGACTTTGCACTAATTGTTCCTTGCTTAGCGTCGCGAGCCGAGCGTTTGCGTGGTTTAGAGCTTGTTCCCATAATGGGGAAAGACCGGAAGAAATTAGCACCCAAACTAAAATTTAACTCCTGAGAGGTCCCAGCACCACTTTATAGAAACCCCGTATCTCGAATTTATGACTGAAAATCGAAGGACGGCACCCTTTACAATCCAATCATCGGACACAGTTCCCGTCGTTGGGCAGCTGTGGTCTGCAGGCACCGCTCCATATTATCACCTTGGATAGTGCCCTCTGAATAAAATCTTCGCTGGAGCCGGTCAGTGTCGGAGCTGGTTCAGTGAGTCTACCATAAAGTAGCGCGACCGACGCGAAGTCGCATGAATGCTGCGCCTAACCTTACGCAACGTTGGGTTAATGTCAAAATGGGGGGGGGGAGATTTAGAACTGTGAAGCAGTGTCAGTAGAAATGATAAATACTGAAGGCTATGGTTATTTTGTACCGTTCATCTAGAACAACCAACAGGGCAATATGTATCAATCCTGGTGTAAGCGTTGGGATGGAGCGCGATTTGAATGACTACTGACTTTCTAACGAATTTTAAGATTGCTTACAAAAAAAATTTTTAATTTCGTTAGTCGTTAGTCGTTAGTCGAAACACCCAAAAAGCCCGTTAGTCGTTAAATTCGTTAGTCGTTAGTCGTAATTACGCACATCCCTGGTCGAGGGGCGCACAACAGCGGGGGCGCCCGCTCTCGCGACGTATGGACGCTGCGTAACTCCAAACCTGCTGTCGTTGAAGAAGATGATCTTATGCATGATTTGACAAGCGGCGCCTTTGGTGCGTGAAGCATTCAAATTTTCCAACTTCATGCTCAGGTTTGATCGCGCGAGCTCGAGTATACCAACCTTGTGAAAATGTTCTGAGCGGTGAGATTGCTTCACTTTGGAGTCCACAATGTTGTCGCAGTTGTTGGTTTGAAAGAAAATTTTGTACGACGAGAAACTCAGAGACAATTAGTAGTTAGTCGTCCGGCCTGACACCATGTCACAGGGAACTTGTCGTGTAATGTCGCGCTTCCCCAAGCTCCATGAAACGTCTGAGCGACTACAGACGTTGAGCGACTCAAAATCTAGCTCGAACTTGGACTTACTGTGCATCCAGCTGGTCGCCCTAACTGGTCGAAAATCCATCAAAATTCATAGCAGGACGGAGCTCAAGCCGTTCGGTCAGAAGGCAGGTGAAGTCTACCGGGAAAGTGGACTAATAGCATCACCTCCAGCCAGTTTCATTTGAATACACGTCAAAGTGACTTATTCTGCCGATCATCGTGAGATATTTCCATGTTGCTCAAGTGTTGCTATACTTACGCGTCGCGAGAAATGCAGACTTTTCTCTATAACTAAAGGCAAAATGAGCAACTTCTGGTCATACCACTTATTCCATCATTTTCGTCGTAGCAGAAAGCATAGCGACTCTCCCCAATATCCAAAACCTCGATCCAACATAAGATACGCCTATTTCGAAGGTGTTGCCATACTTATGCGCCGCAGTGTATGATGACAATGGCCCTACGCAAGCAGACTGCACAACTTTAGAGAGACTGTGAATCACATTGTCCTCAAATGACTGCACAGGCAGCAGACACGCTCGAAAAAGTTGTTGAGATAACTACATTTCTGGAGTCGCATAGCTCCTAGTAGACTGCTCACGCCGTTGGAAGTGTCAAAAACGAGTCAAAACTACTAAATTTCAGCAATGCAAATCGAAAAATTTCTGCAACCCCGCCCCAAAATACAAACTCATCCAGAATGATGGTACTAATACGGTCCCTTCGGCTGGTTTTTGATGATTCCGACGTGGTTAACGTTCCAGTACAGGCCGTAAGAGTATATCGGCTTCTCTATCTTAGCCGTTTTGTTGCTAATATCCGCTGTTTCAACCGCGCGCCGTAAAACTCGTCCACTTTCACCTGATAACGAAATAACCGTTATTCCTCTATTTGCAGATAGTTTTCGTTCGTTTTTTCGTCAGTTCCCAATACAACTAGCTCCAAACCTTTGATTTATGTCATAAAATCGATACCATTTTTGAGCGTGTCTGCTGCCTTAAAGGCGTAGGGAGCCGCTCAGTGTTTAAGCGGCTTTATATAAAGCGCGCGGTAGTCTTTCCATTAACAGATTTGCCTCGTGTTCTAGTCAGAAACTGCTCGCGCGTCACGGAGGTTGAATTTTTCTTTAGTCTAATTGTCTTGGAACACACCCCTGGGAGGAAATGTATTTGAAAGGGTCTCACCTCCTCCGAAAATCCAGACCAGCACGGAACCGTCGTGATTCTCTGGCACCCAGATATTCATATTCAGGCAATCCTCGCTTATACCCTGAATGAACACATTACGGTTGAACCCTCTTAACTGTCTTCATTTGCTCAATACTGTCATCAAAGCTCACATTGGGTGGATTCCACATTTCTGCACCGGGAAACTGTGGAAACACCGTGTCTATCGTCAAGAAGCATGTCTTGGCAGGAACACGAGCCTCCAGTTCTCCTGGAAAATATGAAGAAAAGGATCTTGTTTATTTTAATCAGTCATCGCAGAAGCCAAAAGCAATCCTTCAACCAATAGTATCGCTATGCATAAGGTTTCCTCCTACCCCTACCTTTGAAGGCTGAAAACAATCGTCGTGAGTGGTCTCTAACACTTCACACGATGCAATGCATCAATGTCAATGATCCGCAAATTCATTTATGCGCATGCAGTCATTGACATACTGCGGCGAATGACGTCATTTACGACTCGGGATTTATTACCCACGTGAATGATCAGGGTAATTATGAATTGTTCTTTTAGACACACACCTGATGATAGTTAATAAAGGCAGGGTTCTTGATGAAATCGCTTGTTGTGCTATCCCCATGGAATGGTAGATCTAGCCATCACGAATGTGAAAAAATAAGTAAAAAATTGGAGAAAACACACTAAGGGATGAGTTATTTCTTGGTGTCCTTCCGCCCCAACTCTCGAGATTTGTGTAAAAGCCTGTTCTGTCAACTATTATTTTGCTTCCAAAGCAATTTTTGAGCTTTTCTGGAGGCTACTGACTACTTTAACAGCAAAACAATAGGCGGATAAGCAATCATTAATGAAAATCTCGTTAATTAAGGGGCCGGCCGACACTGGTATGTAATTAGCCATTGTACTTCGTTTTTGAGCTTTTTTCACGCAAATTCCCGGGTTTCTTCACTTATTTTCACTTTTGTGATGAGCAAATATACATTCTCGTGGTGAGAGCTTAAAAGTCGTTCTTATCGCGAACAATTCCTGTAAAGTTAAAGTGGTTCGATTTCGCTCAGGCACTCTTCCCGTGAACCAGTTTTTGCCCGTAAGATTTCCAGAAGAAGCTGTCGTTCTTCATTGCGATGTATTAATCCCAGTAATCCCTTATATGGTTTTTTCCCGTCTTAGAAAGACTAACCGCGCTGCAAGTACGATGGGCTTCATGACTTAGCACAGCGCGCAGAAACCGCTGCAATTGAAGCCAGTGTCCA
The DNA here is from genome assembly GCA_029168955.1 of Aplectana chamaeleonis. Lineage (NCBI taxonomy): Eukaryota > Metazoa > Nematoda > Chromadorea > Rhabditida > Cosmocercidae > Aplectana > Aplectana chamaeleonis. The sequence continues at coordinate 927,216 of JAPDOI010000144.1, forward strand.
CGATGATCATCATATTCGAGTTCGGCTCAAAAATGGGGTTGTCTGGTTGTGGGCTATCGAAGAGCGAAGGACTAGCGAAGAAAAGCGCTTAGAATAAGCTGAAATAGCGGTTCCCAACTTGCGTACAGGTTTAGGGCGCTGACTAACCTACGCGCTCTGCTAGTTTCCGCAAGCGCGCGCTAATGGCAAAATGTGCGCGAATCGATCAGGCTTGACGTTGCGGAGGTGCTTGGCGAGGCGGACTGAGCAGGCGTACTGGGCTAACAAAGTTTTCACTTCGCGGCCGTTTTCATCGATCATTGGTTGCTTTCTTCGACACTATCCTCTCCAGTATCTGCCAGCGTAGTGTTTCACACTAAAAACACAAAAACGAGATTTTTCGTGAGCACTGACCGCCTTTGAAGGCAGTGGTCACGATGAAAAACGTTATCGAAAAAAACTACAAAAATCAGCTTAGATCAAAACGGCTGAAAAACTATGAAGGTAGCGCGGTGAAAAACAGGCTAGAACTGAAGCTTCTAAGGCCCAAAGATGCCAGTTTGCGCACACGTGCACAGCGCCGACGAAAAAAATCGCAGTCTCATGCCGAGCAGTTAAAAATCATCGACATTCAGAGGGAGAAGTAAATGCAAATTTACCTAATAAAAACAGTTGAGCAATTAAAGAAAGCCTACTCCAGACCCAGAAAAGGGTTTAGAAAGGAAAAGACGACAAGCATATTTGATCACGATCACCGCCTTTAAAGGCAGTGTTCACGATGATTTTCGTCCCCGAGTTTTTCACATAAAACAATGCGTTGGCCTCCAAGAGTTACCAAAATTACGAAGAAACTGCGAGAAACGCATTAAAACGTCGTATTTCAGTGACATCATTCTATAACATGGATTAGTTGTCCGGTTTTATGAACATGATCATGGTGGTTGTCACTGGTGGAAAACTGGGTCTATCGAGAATAGAAGAATATTTGATGCAAAGCAGGGTTAGTTAGAGCCCTAAGGAAAGAACGGAGCAATTGAGAGTAGATAATTGCAAAGGAAGGACACATGAAGGATTTCATTGTCACAACAAACACTTCCTGTGATACCTAAAAGGCGGGGTGATACTTGAGGATATCGCGTACTTCTGGTGCCTTTTTCTCAATTTCTTCGTCATTTTAGCACTATCCGGGGGCCACCTAATCAATAGAGTGAATGATCTCAAAATTGAAGATTATCGTGAACACTGCCTTTAAAGGCACAGGACACCCAAAAAATTAATTTCCAGGTTTCATCCTTATCCTGGAGAGGGTCTGACTCTGATCACAATGGTATCTCCGAAATCGTCCAAGACCCCTTGAACAGAGTTATGGCTCTTCAAAAATGCCCAGATTTTGAGAGTGAAAAATTGGTGGACGAGATGTCTCAGGCCTGTATTTCTCTTCCTTCGCAATCGTTGCGTGAGAGAAAGCCAGGATAGGGAGACAGTCCGGTAATGGACTGAAGAACGACGACCTGTTGGAATTCATCCATCCATCGAGCCGCTATCGAGTTCGAAAATCTGTTAGGGGGTCGGGCCTATGGTGGCGAGCGAAGGAGGTCGGGCCTGCGGTGGTCGCTTATATCTCGCTTATTTGGAGGAGATGAGATCTGGCATTTGGTGCGTGTTATACAGGAGGGGTCTTCTACACAATTACATGAAAATCTCAAAATTCATATCTGAGGATATACTGTGCCTTTAAAGGCACAGTACACCCTCAAATATGAATTTAGAGATTTTCGTGTTATTGTGGAGAAGACCCCTTTTGTATAACACCTGCCAAATGCCAGATCTCATTTCCTCCAAATAAGCGAGATATAAGCGACTACCACAGGCCCGACCCCCTTCGCTCACCACCACAGGCCCGACCCCTACCAGATTTTCGGGCTCGATAACGGCTCGATGGAATGGATGAATTCCAACAAGTTGTCGTTCTTCAGTCCATTACCAGACTGTTTCCTTATCCTGGCTTTCTCTACCGCAACGATTGCGCGAATGAAGAGAATGCAGGCCTGAGACAACTCGTCCACCGATTTTTCACCCTCAAAATCTGGGCATCTTTGAGGAGCCATAACTCTGTTCAAAGGGGTCTGGGCGATTTCAGAGACTACCACTGTGATCACCGTTTGACTCCTCCGCTGATAAGCATAAAATCTGAAAATTAGTTTTCTGGGTGTCCCGTGCCTTTAAGGATCGAACATGAGCAAATGCGCATAATTTCTAGGCGCAGAGAGCACGCACGTTCTGTAGCAGCTACGGTTTCATCTTAGTTCACGTATTAGTTCGTCATTGATTAAATTAGTAACGTCGGCATGGGTCCTGAAGAGACTTCGCGTTCACTGTTGAAGGTTGGCGCGAACTCGGTGCTATAGCATAGGTGCACCGAGTTTGCGCAAACCTCCAATGGGGAACGCAGTGTCTTCAGAATCCATGCTGATGTTATATTCATATATATGCTTTCCTACTGCTTTCTTGTTTCACCTAATGATTTTTTGTTTCCGCTATTTTATGCACATGAATAATTGTAATTGTGCATATCTGCACTGTTTTTGCCATTGTGAACATCACAATCACGCATAATAAAACGGCGAAGAATGTCCAATTGTTTCAAGGCTATGCCTTCTGCGAGACAAAAACCACTGTCGACTCACCATTCCAGGGCTGAATCATTTCCGGTTTAGCGAAACGTCGAGGCCCAACAGGCGGTCGTGCATACGGAACTCCTAGAAAGGCCGACACCCGCTCGCCTTGGAATGCCTAAAGATGGTACTACATATGTGTGTAACCGCAAAGGAACTAGCATCAGAGTGACTGCAAATGAACGCTGCTTACATGAGGAACACCTCGAATGGATCCCAGTGAGGTGTGCACAACGTGGTCATCGTGCAGTATGGCACGAGCGTTGATGGCCTCTGGTAGCAGTACAACAAGCAGGACCGCGATGCGGCGCAGAACTGCGACGAACGATGCCAGCAATCGCCATCTCATGGTAGCGTCGCCACTCTCAGCAACACCATCGCTTGGAATTCTGAGAGACGTGTAGATACTGTAACGATATCTGAAAGGTGATGAACTTCAAACAGAAGAAAAGACAACATTAAATGACGGACGGTGTCACCAGATTAGCGGGAGCGGATTAAGGTGGAGGAATACAATGGGAGTACACTCACTATTCTTCGGAAGACAAGAAAGATCGAAGACAGAAAAAGAATGCAAGTAGTGCAACCTTGAAAGGTCATGGAAAGAGAGAGTGGTTGACGTAAGAGGTGGAAATACGTGTACTTTGCAGAGGTCTAGTTGGGTGTTAAGTTTGCATTTGGAATATGAAGCCTTGTACGGAAATTCGATGTTCCAAGTTCATGGACGGTTCTATGAGCCAGGTTGGAAGAAAAGAATATTTAAAGGCAGTGGTCACGATCAAAAACGTTATCGAAAAAACTACAAAAATTAGCTTAGATCGAAAACAGTTGAAAAACTATGAAGGTACTGTGCTTATCTGGGTCAAATTCCGGTCCGCAATTGCGTCTCGACACGCTTTGCGGCCGCACGCTCCCGAGTCGGAAGAGCTTCCAGCGCCGCTGCCGCCGATCTGCTGACTCTAGGTGGGTTTTGGAAACTGGAAACTAAGAAAAATTGAAGAAAATTGTATAGAAAAGCCACATCGAGTCTGCTTTGGCGCTGGAAACCCGACTGACCCGAGCACGTGCGGCCGCAAAGCGTGTCGAGACGCAATTGCGGACCGGAATTTGGCCCAGAGAAGCACAGAAGAGCGGTGAAAAACGGGCTAGAATTAGAGTTTCTAAGGCCCAAAGATGTCAGTTCGTGCACACGTGCACAGCGCCGCTAAAAAAGATCGCAGTCTCCTGCCGAGCAGTCAAAAATCATCGACATTCACAGGAAGAAATAAATGCAAATTTACCTAATAAAAATAGGTGAACAATGAAAGTAAGCACTTCAGCCAATGGTTTTGACTAGATGAGTCAATGTTCATTAATTCAAATTCAAATTCAGGCCAGCTGATTTTCTTTATCATCAATGCCGATGATGTGGAGTAGGCTCGTCCACCATCAAAAGACAGGAAAGTTCAGGCTTGAAATTTGGCCCAAAACAGCGGTTTTTTTTTCGCGATTTTTTCTTATAGGTCCTACTACTCAAAACCCAGGAAAGGGTCTGCAGAGGAAAAAAAGACAAGCGTATTTGAACGCGACCACTGCCTTCAATTTCACCCAGTGCATCAGCATTCAGGAATGCAACATGCACTTTCGTGAACGTTCAAACTGCGCAGAAGGCGAATTTTCGCACTGAAAACCCTGAATAACCACAGTTATTTTGACTTTGGGAAAATTTTCGACTCGTAGTTATGAATAATGTGCATCACTTTCGGGATCTTTTGCGACAAGAAGGCACTAGTAATGTCTAAGAAGCGTTTCCACACCAAAAGCTTCTAGCTTGGTTTTGGAATGCTCCCGAAGGTAAAAAGATCTAGAGTTGATTTGGAGATTGCTTAACGCTAACCTCAGCAGGACTTCTGAATTTCACTAGGATTCAAAGACACCTTTCACAAGAACATTCACGAGCATAGAGTTCGCGTGTCGAATTAAGTCTGGTGGTTGAACTTGGCTGCGGAAGTAGACCGCCGCGCGTGTTCGAAACCTTGCTGGCCGGTGGTGTCGCGAAAGGACGTACGGCCAGCCGCAATGATCGCGCCTGGTCAATTCACGAGATCAGAATCAACAAGGGTACCACACAGTCAGCACGGATCGCACTGATACTTTGCGTCCCTTATTACGCATTGGTGCAATCTCCGGCTGTACCTTGCTTAACGATTTTCGACCACTAATTCCGAAAACATCAAATTGAAGTCCTCTGAGAGTCCCTCTTCAGGTGATCATAGTTAACTATTTTGTCACGAAAAAAGGCGCGTATGCCGTGAGTTCCGAGGCTTCTCAGCAGATATGTTTGGAGGCGCAGGAGAATGCGCACAAAGAGAAATAAGTCCCGGATAAAAAAATGCCACAGCCAGTCCATTGTCTTGTAGAGTGGTCCAGCAAGCACTTCTAGCATGAAATATTTAATCACAAGAGATCAGCTCCAGACTCCGCATATTTGAAGCCGCCTACTATCTCAACCCAACGTTTTTTTTTGTCCACGCCAATGTTTAGACCATTTTAAGGAGAATTTTTCAGAGCCTTTTCTCCATAAATGACTGGAAAATTTTTACAAATGAAAACTCTGCGCTTCTGTAGCTCGCCTTCTAACCTGCTTTACACAACTTTCCTTCGGGCCCTAATTGATACTGTTTTGCCTTAAATATTTTTCAATTTTTGGTTAACCTCATTTTTCACTGGTGACAACCACTAAGAACATGTTCATACAACTGGACTACTAGTCCAGACCAGGAAATGATCTCACTGGAATGGGGTCTTTTTAGCGCGTTTTTCGCTGTTTTTTTTTTCGCGATTATGGCAACACTCTATGGCTAACGCATTGTTTTTGGTCAGAAACTGGGAACGAAAACAATCATGAACACTGTCTTTAAAGGCAGTGTTCACGGTGAAAAAGTTAGACGTTTTTTGGCGGCAACGTAAGCTTTGGGTCCCTCCCTAGTAAGAAGAATAGATACGGAAGTACAACGGAAAACAGCAAGGAAGTGGTTGAAATTCTCGTGGTCCAGCCAACCCACTGGGTAACCCCGTCTATGTCATGTAACAGTTGTCCCGCATTCCTATCACCAGGAGGACAGAGGCCGAATTTCTGAATACTCTTTGTCGAGAAAAATTCTAACATCCAATCACGTGGATTGACCCACCTTATTCTTTAAGAGTTTCAGGTACAGGAAACAGAAAACAAAGAAGTCGCTCACCTAAGACTTCAAAGCTCAAAACATTTGCGACGTTTGGCTCGACATTTTGTCCGCAGTGCGCAAAACACAGTATCAGGCGTGAATAAATCACTACCTTTGAAAGCTGGATGACGCCCTTGTTGCCGACACTGGCTAGACTGACCTTCTTGCTGCGTACCGTGTCAAATATCATACCTTGAGGTGTTGCACTCCAGTGACGACAGCGAGTTTAACCTCTCGCCTTCAGCAGTAGGTTCTGCTTACGCCAGCACGGGATGCTGAGGAGAGTTCGAAACCAACTATGTGCTGGCAGCATCCGCTGCTGACAGTGAGGGGTTGTACTAGATGTCGGTCCTGTTGCGCAACTTCCCTAAGCTGAAGTGCAACCCCCCACAAGTGCGTGATCGAGACAGCAGGTTGCCGTATCACCTAAATAACGTTACGCTTACCGTAACTCTTCGCGATCTTCGGAAAAACTTCAACAAAACGCACATTCAGCCGCGAAACCAAAGAGCTAGACACCATTTGTGGCCCAAATAGATGCATCCCAAAACAGAGTTGGGTAGTTTGCATGACTTCCAGGAAGAATTGAATAGAATCCATGAAATGTTGGCAAAGCACAGTGCCGCTGGAACAGGTCGCATGCGTCAAATGGATTAGCAGAACGGAGCTCGGCACTCCATGGTATTATGCAAATAGTAACCAAAATGACCCACCAGGGTCTACTAGCAATGTTGAAAATTGCTATCCATCCGACCATAACTAACCTAATTCGCCATACTAGTAGCTAGTGCCGCCTCCATCACAAATCGCCCGATGACATTTGTCCCAAAGGGCAGAACAATTGTTTTGCGGACAAAGAGCTTGAGCAGACTAGCGAAATGTCGCTCCGCGTTGATAGTATCTCAAAGGCCATGTCTAATGACAAGCTCAGAAAGTGCATCTACTCCAAAGGAGTGAGTCATAAGAGACGGTAGAGTGCTTGACGGTGAGAAATGGCAAAAATGGAGGTGAACCGTGATCTCGAAGGAGTACCGGAGTAGATAGTACTAGAGAGAATGGTGGATAAATTTGGTCTTCGTGAATCGTAAAATTTGTATTTACCCCTGGGAAGACACTATTTCGGTGCAAAAATTTTGCAATGTCCATGATATACGGCGAAGGTTTGGCCGAGTACACCGAGCCAGGGGACAGTTTGGCATCTGCAGTTTGTATAGTCTGTTGTAGTCTCAATACACAAACGAAGGACTTAGCCCGTCTTTCGCAATTCGAAACATCAGGCTGGTTCATTTGAAGAAAGTGTTACCCAAGCGTTAGATTTCAAACTGGGAAAGGTAGAACGACTGAGACATCAATCCGTATAGTCTGTGTCAAGACAACGTTTCCACGCTTCACTCGCACGCGAGGGTACGGAATAAGCAGTGGGAGCGCGTGAGCGCGACGACTCAAGGGATTTTCATTATGACTTAGGCTGTACGTAGCTTAGATATGCTACTCAGAATCCGTTCAGACCTAATAACTTATTAAAATTGTTCTCACAGGGTGGCTGAGTTAAAGGCATCGTACGCGCTGAAAACCATGTTTCGTTTTTAAGCGTTTTTGAGATGTTAGCCCCCTATAGTGACTAAAGGTAGCGAAAAGCCCGCTCAAAAACGTTAACTTTTTAAGAAAAAACGTTAAAAAAAACTTCTGAAAATCATTTGAATTTCGCGCCGTCATCGACACGGGATAGTTACGCGGAGGGCGCAAGGAACAGTTCTACAATTCGTCCATTGGCGCAGCGTTGGAAGCAATCGCTCGTTGTGTGACGAGAAATTTCCTCCAGTCGATAATGCCAGTTTCTTCCGACGGTGCGTCAGCGTACAGTGGCATGCCCTGTACTTAGCGACACGACGTTCTGCTCAAATATTGCGAAAGTGCCAAATGACTGACGGAAGGGCCGGCCCCTTCTGACGGAATTCCTTACTTTCCACTTCCTCTATGCTCACAATGGTACGTTTTTGAGCAGCCAAGCTCGTTGTACGCTCTCACATGGGCCCGAGGAAGGGGTTGAGCATAAAAAATGGAAAGTGGATTTCAGCGCGTACGATGCCTTTAAAGGCATCGTACGCGCTGAAAACCACTCACCGTTTTGTTCGGTCCGAATGATTTCCAGGCCCACCTGAGAACTAAGGGAGAGTTTGTTCGGTTAAAACTGCCTTATTGTGAAGACAAATGAGGTCGAATGTCTCAAATTCCGTCAAAACAGGCCGGCCCTCCGTCAGTCATCTGGCACAATTCGCTGTCAGCCATCATGTAAGTAAATTGTCAACAACTGATACAGTACAGCGGAGATAAAATTGATGGAAAATACCATACGATTACAGTTGACCGCAATGTTAAAAGGACATGGTGCGGTTGCGGACTCGCACTAAAACTACGGTAGAGTCTGACACTTTGCCAGATTTCGTCATCGATCAGCGCCACAGCTGATATTCTCGTGCGCAGAGAGACGACGGTTGGCGCCGATCGATGACGAAATCTGGCAAAGTGCCAGATTCTACCGTAGTTTTAGCACGAGTCCGCAACCTCACCAGGTCCTACTAACATTGCTGTAAACTATACGTGAAGAATGACTTTTCTACACACATCGTTTAGCTTTTTATTCTCCACGAATCAAATGACAGAAAGATAAAGTTCATTTGATCGTGAGATCGTAGGTCAAAACAGCGATCTCAAGCCATCGACTGTTCCTTCAATTGACATATATTCGGGCTCAAAAAGGGTTTTCGGAGAATTTTTCGCGGGTTTTTTGACGTTGCTGTTATATGGGGTACTAGAGCTCTCATTATTTACGGAAAACTCAAAAACGAAATCCATCGTGAACGATGCCTTAAAATACAAAACCTAGGAATCAGACGGAACTCGAACCTGCATCGCGTTGCGTTCCGATCGAGAGTGTTACCAATACACCACAGAAACCCGCTCTGCATTACTCTGCGAGTTGACACAAGAACTCAAAGCTTAGCTTGCTCGGATGAGTCCGGGCGGAGCAAGCAGCGGAGCGGTCGGTCATGGCAAAATATAACAGTAATAAGGAAACTTTGACATGATAAGCCCGGTGAGCTCCACTTCGACCGGCTCAAAATGAGGGAGCTAGGCTAATGCGATGCAGGTTTGTGTTCTGCCTGACCCTTAAGTTTTACATTCAACTCAACTACTCTGAGAGATTTGGCCGAAAAATGCCAGCTCGCCGCGAACTAGCCGAGAAATAATGCTCTCTAAATGACTATACGACGCATTGCAGAGGCGTGATTCAGATGCCAACACCTCCTCCGGTTCAACTAAACAAGTTTGAGGTACGTTGACCTTGCTCAGCTCCTGTACAACCCGCCCAACTGCTGGCGGCCCCACATAGCGACTCGGCAAGCCGGTGACGGCTGCGTCTTGGTTACTTTGGATTAATTCTCGTTTTTCTTGATCATTTTCTGGATATTTCTCAGCTACTTCTCCTCCTTTCGTTAAAAGCTGAAAAAGCGGCGAAATAGCCAAAAAAACATCTTAACGGAAGCCGCTGCGGAGCGTGGCGGGCTATTTTTCGGCCCAAGATTTTAGAGTACCTTGTGATATCTTGTGATAGTATACCATGAAAACAAAAGGCATAAAATATGCCAAATATCGAAAATCTGTCTTTAAAAGTTATCTTTCATTGAAAACATCGTCCAAATTGCTTCTATTTTCGGTCCAACATTTTGGCATCCCCCAATTTTTTTTCCTGAAGTTATACCCCTCACTGTTGTCCCGCTTGACAGTAATTGCTACACCCCAGAGCCAGCTCCTGAAATCACCGATTTTTTCTCATTTCCATTCAATCATATTTTTGAATCGCAAATAACTTCCATTTCAATTCATCTGGGACCGTAGCAAACCCACCGAAAGGTGGGAGCTGATAGCTGCCTCCCCGGCGCGAGGTGGTGGCTCACATCGCAAGCGGAATAGGTGGTGGCCGCCCTATCCTAATGCACGTGTGCGTGCTGAGGTGGTGACTTCGCTCGCAGCCGAATGTCACCCACCTCGGCATGCAGCCATGGACCTGAGGTCTGAAAGGGAGCCACGAGCTGCGAGTGGAAAATGGAAATAGCGCACGTATTGCAGAGACACGAAGGGAAGGAGCCAAGTCATGGGTCGTGCATGACCGAGGTGGTGACGGCGCGGGTAGGAGAACGCGATCACCTCACCTTTTCTGACGACGATTGACCAACTCCGTTGAAGTTTAAGTGGAATTCCGAGTTTTGCGCTGATCATGCAAAAATTTCCCGCAATGGCTGTGGATTGTGCTACAACAATGAAAAACTCTTCAATGAGTGCAGATCATTGCTGCAATGCTGTTGGCCGTCTTTCGAGACGGCATAATCAATTGCCCCTCATCAGCTGTTGATTTTTCGTGGGCGCTAATTTCCCTACATTTTCTCCTCATTATTGCTGTTTCTGAGCCCTCGAGCTGTTTCCTTTTTTCATAAAAAAAAGCTGTACGTGAAGTGTTTGTACTGCATGGTATATGCAGTGAGTTTTCTTCAGGAATCCACGAAAGTAATTTGAAGTTGAATTCGACGAAGTAAGTTTCCCTTAGAGCTGACCAATTTTTCGAATGGTTTCATGGTTCGCTAATTTTTGGCGACCACTGAGAGATATCGTGACAAATTCTTCGCAAGTCCGAGATCGTGTTCCACTTACCCTTATCACTAACTGGCTATGTTCATTTCGATCGAAATGGTACTTTTGTACAACACCTTTTTTCACCACAGAAGCTGTCGGAAATGCACATTCGATAACGTTACCCCCCCCCCAAAAAAAAAGCTCACACACATGCTATGTAACATACCGTAAGACACAAAGCGTGCAGTGTTCATGAAAAAAAGGTAAAGAAAAACATGAACAGCAAGGAAAGGAGAAAACGTCAGCAGCGGTCAAGAATAGCAGCAGATTTAAAGGTCATCATGAGTATCCTGGAGAGAAAACAAGTACAAGAGATTAATGATTATGAGCTTCTATCAGATAAAAATTGGAACGATCGTCTCGAAAAAAAAGAAGAAATCCTAGAAGTCTGAGAAACTCCGATAAATATCGAAAACTTCTTATCACTTCTCCGCCCTGGAAACAATCAAGAACAAGCCTACACCACGGAGTTTTCAAAGGTAGCCGAGTTATTATCAGAATTGTTGGATACAGGGGAAATTTTCGTGATAACTTGTGAACCGTTTCTCTGCCTCTGAAAAGTGCATCGTACTCGAAAACATGAAATATTTTAAAAAATCAAGATTTGCTTCTATTCTTAACTCCATTTTGTGTCGATGTTTGTTAAGCCAGTAGCAGCGTGATCATGTACAAACAAGGCTCTTGAAAAAAAATTCATAAGCCTTGTAAGAGTAGGTATAATTCCAGAACTAAAACTTTACCTGCTTAGTTTCAAAGAAGAATTTTCCTTCCAAGATGGTGGCTTTGGGTGGCAACGGGGCATCATGTATCTTAGGTTAGACAAAGAAGAGGAAAATTTTCAATGTCAAAAATTACTCTGATCAAGTTTCGAGTAATCTGCGGACTATTCCAAAAAAAAACTGAAACCATGAATTTCTTCGCAAACTCGAAATCTTGTTCTTGTGCAACTGCTGCAAACGTGTAAGCAGTAATAGTCGTGAATAGTTTGTAATTAACTTAGCAGAATAGAATGTACTGCAGATGTTAAGAGCACGATTCGCATGGAATGGATTCCTGTCTTGTTTTGTTCATCTCACACCCTTGCTAATAACGAGAATGCCATCTCCACTGTGACCGCGCGGTGCAGCTGTTGTGCGCGCAGTCGATGCGACTAGCGTGCGTGGTTCGATTCCATCATGTGGCTGATTTTTGCAAATACAATCGTCTCGTTACGAAAGGTCGCTCCGAACTGGCGACAATAGGTGGCATCCGGGCACGATGTACCTCAGGTCGGCTGCCATCTTTATGTGGTGGCGGCGGGGGGTTTGCTAGAGGCCCTGAATTTATTGTGCTGTAGCTATTCTTGCATCTTACAACTTCATAAGTATGCACGAAACTAATTTTTGGAGCTGTTACGTCTTCGCTTACCGCTAAAGTTGCTGAATAAAAAGGTTATTGAGTCGATTGAAAAAGTCTACTTTTAACCCATTCACAACCACGTGTCCCACCGGTGGGACACTCATTTCAAAAATCGATTTCTCCGTCACAAGAAGCTACTTTCGAACTTACATATGATCAAAGCACTGACCTACCTGAGACTTGAATAAAAACCTCGTGGTACATCAGTAGGTCAAATGCAACGGCATATTTAGAATTTTCTAAAATCAGATGGGCGGAAGTAGAGAAAAACTGCTGTAAGGTAACTTTAGATGCACCTTATGATTTCTTTTTCCTTCTATTGCTAGCTTTTAGATTCCTTAGTAGAAACCTATCGTCTGAAACTCGCTTACATTCCTGAAAGCGTTGCAGCTCAGTTGACCCCGTTTTGGTTTTGAGTAATTGTTTCTCGATATCAAAGGCGTCTCAGGAGCTCAAACAGGGAAACTGTTCAATCATAGTTGCTAGCTACAATACTATAGACACTAAAAAGTGAAAATAATTGCCCGTGGGACGCTATTCAAGTCAGCGTGTCCCACAGGTGGGACACGTTATAAGGTGACGCAATATTGCACGCGGTCGGAACGTGCAGTCACCCAAGATTAGGCGTGGTCGTGAATGGGTTAATCCGGAAGTTCGATCATTCGGAGACCTGATCTTCGGCTTATTTGTAGATGTGATTTCTAACAAGCAAGTCGGGAGTCGTGAAGACTATCATTTAAAAAAAATTTCCGTTAGCGCGGGTATGCTCTGCTTCGTGGTAAAAGTTAGTTTGTGCCATTGCGGACTCGCGGTACGGGCACGCAAAGCAGCGGTGTCGCACGAGCTAGCGCGCCCGCCCCTCATCAGCTAATCATGTGGGGTTTTACTTCATTTGTCTTATTTCTTTTGTTGCTCACGTCTTTGTTCCACTTTTTTTGTCTTCAAATGCTAAGCTTGTTGTATTGCTACCCCTTGCTGGAATTCTTATCGCAGCAATAGCGGAATCGTCGGTAACGGATAGAAACGGTCAAATTTTCCGTAATTTTGCATTTATTTCATAGTTTTACCCGACCAGAACCGTTTTTTTTGTGTTTCTTACTGACTTCTCACTTCTCTAGCAAGCTTTGCGTTGATCGTGAGCCTTGTCAGAATTTCTCTGTTGTTCAGGCTGGCTCGGCTCTCCGAAAAACCTCCTGGATGTGAGTGAACATGGGTTTGAAAAAAGAGGGCAACAAAAACTCACATCATAAAAGTGATTTGAACAAAAAAAGGTTCAAACTATTAGGTCTAGAAGTTAATTTCCGCGTTTTTGTTGTTATTGATATTTTGTAAAAAATAAAATTATTTTTATATAACGAATTTTATGTTATAATGCTCACTGTATTATCAGCTTTCTATTGATATATAACTTGCTTCACGTACCTTATAAAAAAAGTATTATTTTAGTTTCAGAATATGTCAACTTTTGTGCCGGAAAAACGCCATTTGCGGGAAGCTCTCCTTTTCCTTTTTCATCTCAAGAAGAAAGCCACTGACGCGCACCAAATGCTTGCCCAAGCTTACGGGGATGCTGCTCCATCCATAAGAACCTGCCAAGAATGGTTTCAGCGTTTCAAATCGGGTGATTTTGACGTTAAGGACAAAGATCGACCAGGACAGCCAAAAAAGTTCGAAGACGGAGAACTTCCAGGCTTTGTTGGATCAAGATTCGGCTCAAACGCAAGAACAGCTCGCGGCATCTCTCGGCGTCACCCAAAAGCAATTTCTATTCGATTGAAGGCAATGGGGAAGATTCAAAAGGAAGGAAAATGGATCCCCTATGAGCTCTCAGAACGCAACAAAGAGCAGAGAAAAACAACTTCACAAATCTTGTTGGACCGATTCCAAAGAAAGTCTTTTTACACCGCATCATAACTGGCGATGAAAAGTGGGTGTACTACGACAATCCGAAGCGAAGAAAATCGTGGGTTAGTCCTGGTGAAACAACAACTTCGACCGCAAAACCAAACATCCACGGGAAGAAGGTCTTACTGTGCATATGGTGGGATCAACGCGGTATACTGTACTATGAACTTCTTCAACCTGGCGAAACAGTTACTGCGAATCGCTATCAACATCAACTAGCGCAATTGCGGCATGAAATCGAAGCAAAGAGACCAGAATGGGCGAGTCGACACGAAAAAGTCATATTGCTTCATGATAACGCTCGACCTCATGTTGCTCGAACGGTAAAGGATACGCTAAAAGAGTTCAAATGGGAAGTCTTACCGCACCCGCCGTACTCTCCAGACATCGCCCCGTCGGATTATCACCTTTTCCGGTCAATGGCGCATGGTCTAGCGGAGCAGCGCTTTCAAGATCGTCAAGATGTCAAAAAATGGCTCGATGAATGGGTGGAGGCCAAACCAGAAAAATTTTATTATGATGGAATCCATAAGTTACCCAAACTCTGGGAAATGGTTGTTATTAATGACGGAAATTATTTTGAATAAAAATTTTGTTTAAGTATGTCCAGTTTTCAATAGTGTAAAAAGCGTAAAAAAACGCGGAAATTAACTTCTAGACCTAATAAAAAACTGATGTTTGGAAAGATCTTTAAGAAATTCGGGCCAGCCTAAACAAAGAAAAAGTATAAAAAGGTCAGCGATCAATGAAGAGCTTGCTAGAGGAGCCAGAAGCCAGTAACACCACTAAGTACGGCTCCTAGTTGAGTACAACCACGAAATAAAGAAAAACCCCGAAATTGGCGGATTGTATTGCTTGCCGACGGTTCCCGCTGTTCCTGAAATTGACACTCCCCAAAGAGGACTAATATAACAAGCATTGTTTCCAATGATCAAAAACTGTTGAGAGAGACGTGAGAACCAAGAGGAACAATGAAAAATGAAGAAGTAACCCACATGATCAACCGATGAGGGGTGGGCGCGTATGAAATTGATGCGTCGCGTGTCCGCAGCGCAAGTCCGCAATGGCGCACACTGAATTTTACCCCGAACCAAAAGGTACTGCACCTTCAAATCTGATATTCTTGTTATTATAACTTACAGATCTGGCTCCATAAACCGCAAAAGACGCAATTTTCTATAAAAAAAGTGAAATTTCATTCTTTCCTAACCTTCATCGACATCAGTATTTCTGATGTTTCACCGTCATATACAAAATATTTGTAATGCTATCTTCCAGAAATACTCAGATTTTTTCATACAGGTAAAATTTGTCATTCAAGGATGGGTTCGATAGAAAGCTACATAGATCATTAATTTTCTTATGTTATTTTCTTGTTGGAAAACAAAGAAAATGTATCAGTACTAAATTTCAATTTAGGTGTCTCAGTAAGCTTCACTGTGATTCAATTCCTGCAAACAGATCATGTACTATGGTTTTCTGGGCCAAATTCCGGTCCGCATTTGAGGACAACGGCTGTTGTATCATGCGGCACGTGTTAACACTTAATGGACCGCGTGTCCACACTGCGCACCCACGCCAAAAACTCGATTTCTTCGTTTTACTTCAAGAGAAACAGATTCCTTCTAAATATTGCTTCTATATCTATGCTTAATAAAACTTTTAAAACTGGTATGCAGATATTGAGCCCGAATATTTTCTTTTCACATAGGCAATTACAACAAAAAAAATCAGTTTAAAAACTCACTGAAGTGATTGGCCGTGGAGCGCGCCGGTCCGTTACGGGGACTAGCCTTGAAACGCACGGTCTCCTAAGTGTTAATCGTGTTGAAACCACTTGGTCCCGGCACGATTATCACGTGTCGCGTGATGCAACAGCCGTAGTCTGCAAATGCGGACTGGAATTTGGCTCGGAGAACGGTAGTATGACTACTTTATAACGCGTACATAGTTATGTAAGCTGAAAATTTTGGTGGTCGCGACAGCTCGGTGCCAACCGGATTTGTCACGTTTTAGTACTTTCAGCGATAGTCTTTCGGCATTTGGCGATGTACCGTTCAAAAGCAGAAATCATCTCCTATCCAAAGTACCTTTCCAGTTAAAGCTAGTCTTCGTGGTTCTTTAATTATTTACTGAAATTTGTAGGAAACTTCCAGTGTTGAGCGTGATTGAGTTCTTCTGTTCGAGGCGAACTACCAGAGCTCCCGAGGTTGATAGGGGAATCGAACCTTCTGAGGGTGAACGTGCTCTGTTAGGTCTTGGTGGGGCTTACGTTACCTCTACCGGGAGCTTTCACGAAACCATCTTCTGATGGTTGTAGGTATGGGACACAGCATCGGTAGTCAATTTTCCAAATGTCCTAAATGCCCCAGAGATTTACACGAGATTTTCAAAAGTGGGCATTTTCATAGCTTTGCGAAGAGATACAATACCCGCGCTAAGTTTCGTAAAAACGGGGAGCATCTGGCAAACATGGCAAAGAAGCGTCCGATGCATGTAACTTTGTTGAATGAAGACTTTCTTGAGTTCTGGAAACACTATCATATTCACAGATCAAATTGCTACCTAATTATGTCACAAACAATGGGAGAGCAATCTTTATGCTTTCTTCATAAACTAGGTGCAGGTGAGAGAATCTCAAGGTTTGTGTTGGTAGAATTTTTTAAATCCTTCATTAAACAAGCTTGAAAACTACTTCGAAGGTCGGTGTTTTGTTGCGAAAACCTTGGACTCTTAAATGAAGGATTCCGAGAATTCAACCACTACAAACTTTGAGACTCTCTCAGCTGCACCTAATCTATGAAGAAAGCACACAGATTGCTCTTCCTTTACATGTGCCAATACTGCTTGAAGTTTCGCCGCACTTCGCCGCGCGCCAATTTTTTGAAAAAAAATTTAAAAAGTTACATTCATCGCACGCTTTTTTGCCAAGTTTGCCAGATGCTCCCGTTTATACAAAACTTAGCGCGGGTATTGTACATACATATGGCGTACACGAATGGCAATTTCCAGGTTGTTCAGAGACATTGTCTCGATTTGAGCTCCAAACTTGTTTAGGGGTTGTTTTGTGTGTCGATTACGGACCTGAGGCCCATGTGTCAATATTCAAAAAATTCCGCCTTATTTCGTTTGGAGCTTTAAGTTAAGGGTAATTTTGCTGCCCAGATGCGACTTTTGACGATTTCGGAAATGCTACGATGAAGTCGCTCTGAAACTTTAACGCAGGGATTATCTGAGCTGCCTGAAACAAATCTGTGGTCGGTTTATCAATTTTCCTTGGATTACGGTGTATAACGGTGGGTATACGATAACTTGGTCAAAGTCTCAAATTTGACTCACATTTTCTCTGTGGATGCTATTTTGGACACTAAACACAAATTTGAGGTCTATTTTTCGAAGTTAAGTAGAGTAACGCCATTTAAAAGGCCTTATGCCTACCTTGACGTACAGTAACCCTAAGTCCGGCGTCAAATAGACCCCAGATTTGCGTTCAGCGCCCTAAAAAGCCCGAGATTAAAATTTTAAGTTATGAAAAAAATTCCCTTAATAACCCTAATGATTCCCTGGTGAGTAAACCTTTTCATGAAGCAATAAAAATTCTCTTTTCTGGAATCCCCGGAGTCATTTAGAGAATTTGTGGCACGGGTCATTTATGTACAGTCACAGACCTACAGCAACGGGAACATGGTTTTCCAAATCGTTTTTTTTGTTTGCCAAATCCAGGGTCATCAATAACAATGCACTTAGCTGAGATGCATTCAAAAACAGCTGTTCCGGAAACAATGTGACCGAAGACTTTTGGGGGCTGATCTACGTTACAGACGTTCCAAAACAGTATTTGTACTATTGCAGAACATGTTTTTTCATAAGTGTGAAAGCTTGTTCTGTATCGGAAGGTTCGATTTTGTGTCGTCTAACCGCAATATTCCTGTTCTGAGCATAACATCGGCATGGCTCCTAGTCAGACTTTGCGTTCCCCATTCGAGGTCGGCGCAAACTAAGTGCACCCATGTTATAGCATATGACAACGAGTTTGCGCCAACCTTCAATAGTGAACGCAAAGTCTCATCAGGGTCCATGCCGACGTTACTTACGTCTCTGCTCAGAAATATGAAAAAATGAGTTTCCAGAACGGGTAGCTGCTTCCATTCGAAAAATACAGCTCCACCTACTAGTTATAGACAACTTGAAGTTCGCGGCAGACATTCCTGGATACCCATCGGTCCACACAGAAAAATTGTAATAATTGGGTAATCGACAAGTTTTTTTCCTCGAAAACTCCCCGTTTCTTTTACATTATATATAATTTCAGAAAAAAACGGAATCGTTCCCTGGTGTGATGCTGATATATCATTATAGCGACAAAGATCAAGTCTGCAATTGCGGAAAAAACTGCTGCAACATGCATCCCGAGGTTATTCGCGCCGACGTATCGTGGTTCCTGCACGATTTCTCTTGCAGTGCGCGCTGCAGCAGCAGTTGTTCGCAACTGCACGCCGACACGTTAGTGTCACAAATAGTCCTCGGTAATACTAATGAAGGAAAATTTTCGCAAAACGCCATTATTGTTTCGTGAACTTCACGAATCTGCAATTTTGATTCTTTTTTCGTAGAAGTTGTCGGTTCTAGCCAACCACATCGGAAAACGTCTCTCAGCGAGCCTCAGTTAGCCCTATACTCCCCCGAACGTTCACTGCACGGGAGCACGAAGCCCAGTTCACACCACTGCCATCAATCGAGGTGAACATGTGAGGAGAAAAGATAAGGTATCAAAGGGCTACAATCAGGCGAATCCAACATGTTTCCTCCAATTATGGCTAATGTGTGAACTGGGCCCCGTAAACCCAATTGAGGCTCGCTCAAATCGATTCCTTTTCGATGTGGTTGCTGCACTAAGCCGCGGTCCTTTCAACTCCCTGTGGAAGATTAGAGACAGTCTTCATCGTCGACACTGTCATCAAAGCCCGGATCGTACTTCTCGCGATTGACGACGGGAGACAATGCCAGTCATCTGGATCGACCAAAATCCCTACGCCTTGTTTAGGTGCTATTCATACTGCTCAACGCTAGAGTGGCACGCGCGGACGTGGCGTTAGAGTAGGAATGGTGTGACGCCCGCTACGCCATAGAGGCGACGACCGTAGCAACTGTTTCATCACTTTCTTCATTAATCCATGTTCAATTTCATTCCGTTCCACAACAATAAATTACAGCAAAATCTTCTGCTACCATAGTAGTGAATGCGAACACAGATTTTGCTTGCTTGGCAAGTGAAGCCCACTTCAATCCGCTCCACCATAGCGTCGCCGCTGGAGTATTCACAGTCTTCACAAGCGCGGGACGAGTGTTACGCCCGTGCGGCGCTGACGTTGAGTAGTATGAATAGCGCCTCACGATGTCGCGGTCGCGGAAAATGTGCTCCCGGCTGAAAGCGTAGTGCAGCTTTTGTCGCGTGTGCGACTTCGTCGCTGCGACAGAATGTGCTCGACGACGTGATCAGCCATTTGCGATACTGCGTCTATTATCAAACTATGCACACATGATGCCCTTGACTGACATTGTTGCATTTCATTTTGTTTCTATCAATGATTTCCTCTGATTCTTCCTCAGAATTTCATATAATTTGATATACGATAGGATATACCATCTTACCATTATCGGGAACTATTCCCTTTTTGGACTTTTTTATGAAAAAAAGTTATACCAATTATATCAAAGTTTTTACTCATGATGTTTATCTTTGTAAGTGCTGAAGAGGTGTTAAACGAGACTCGTTTTCGTTTTCGTCGTTTTTGAAAGATAACTCTAGGTACGAGGTAAGTTGTCCAGAGACTTCGATTTCACTGACACCTCGCCTGTAGGGTTATATGAGGTGCTGATAACGAATTCGATGATTTTCCTCATGTTTTTGAGAAAGTTCTGTACCTAGGTTGCGGTGCCCAAGATAAAGGCAGGGTTCGCGATAAAAACGGTTGTTGTGCCATCCTCATGAGAAGGTAGATCTGGCCATCAAAAATGTGAAAATAAGTAAAAAGTTGTAGAAAAAACGCTCAGGATTAAGTTATTGTTTGGTGTCCTCCCGCCCCCAATTATCGAGAATTTTATAAATGCATGTTTTGTCAACTTTTATTTTGCTTCTAAAGTGAATTCTGAGCATTTTTGGAGACTATTGACTACTTATATAGCAAAGTAAAAGGCGGATAAGCAGGCATTAATGAAAATCCCTTTAATTAGGGGGCCGGCCGACATAGGTAATTAGCCGTTATACCTTGTGTTTAGAGCGTTTTTCCCGAAGAATTCCGGGTTTTCCACCTATTTTTACTTTTGTGATGACCAAATCTACATTCTCATAAAGAAAACTCAAAAGTAGTTTTTATCGCAAACCCTGCCTTTGAAGGCAGTGTCCATGATAAAAACCATGTCTGATTTTTTGGTGGAGATCGGCAGCTGCGGGACCTAGCACAGCCCTAACGTTGAAAAAAAAACTAAGAAAATGGGCTTGGAACGGTCCCCTACGGCCCCAAAATTGAACACCCGTCAGCTCGTCACACCCCAGATGCACTATCCACGCCCACCGACGTGAACAAATGAATGCTCGAGATTGTGAGATGAGCGGTGATTTTCACTCATTAGCCCCGTTCTTCCCTTCATTCCCAACTTCTCTCTTCACTCAGGTCAGCTCGCATACATCGGCTGCAAAAGACGAAAGTTACAAGCCTCAAACGACTCGTCCACCATGCCTCCCTAGCTCAATTTTTGAGGGACTACATATAACTCCGTTGCTAGAAGGTCTTGTACGATTCCAAAAACATTGGAATCAGCATGGACCGTCTTCAAGATAGGCGGAAAAGCAGAAAAACGCTTCTTATCGCGAACCCTGCCTTTAAGTTATACCTACCTTTAAACTACCGTGAAAATTCATTGAAAATTCAGAAACCCGCCATTACATTAGTGATTAGCACCTCTAATCAAATTACACCGAAAACACCAAAATCCTTCGAGAATCAACCAGTCGACCTCATGTTTGCGCCCGGCGACGATTCGAAGCCATCTGTCACACGTGAAAATTCGAAATAAAAGAAGGAAAAGCTAAAGCAAAAAAAATCAGGGAAATGTGAAGTTCTGAATAGCAGCCGGCCTCTTATCGGAACCAACTTTCGATGAGAACATAAAATAAATGAGTACGAAGCCATCGGGTAGTCAAAAAATAACAAGCCATGAAAGTACATATTGCATCCGAAGAGCGCTGGTTGTCGACTGTGTCGCCGCGCTCGACGACACGACACCACATTCAGCTGACGCCAAACAGCGGACAGATTGCAAAAAGGCGTAAATTGGCGGCGACACCGTCGCGCGCGGGGGGTCGGTCTTATACCGGGTTTCATACTTCCCGCGACTAGCGATGGCGACAGTGCATATCGGGCATATCGATTTTCGGTCGATAATGATGGTAAGCATTACATCGCGTCGGTTGTCGTTGGCAGTATGATCCCAGTCTTATGCTTAGTGCATACTTCCGCGTTGAGAGACGCTACATAGTTTTTGTCATCTATGTCGACCGAAAATCGATATGGCTGCTATGTTGCGGTCGAGCGTCGCGGGAAGTATGTATACACTAGGCCACACTTCCGCCGCCGAGCGTTACGGCAAAGTGCAATCCTATAATATCGATCGTGCCGCGTGATCAATATTACAGAAATGCGCTCTGCCGCGTCGCTCAGCGGCAGGAGTATAAACGAGCTCTAACAACTCCCACTAGTTTCCCCACGCGCGACGGCTGTTAGTACTGGGCGGAATCGTTTGCTGTACGAGGCGTGGCGGACTGTGCCGGTCCCTGCACTTTGACCACTTTGCCGCGGTGTAGGGACTGGCTCACAGCGCCGTCCCAGTACAGCAATCGATTGCACCGCGCAAGTATACACAGGGGCTGAGGCCGGGTTCATACTTCCAGCATAGCAAGCGGTGAATATTAGGCATATCGATTCTCTATCGAGTTGTGTGATAAGCACTGCATCGCATCGCCACTCGCGTGAAGTATGAACCCGGCCTAACACCGGCCCCAAGGGAAGTCATATCTTTGATTCAGTCAGAAGTTCTCTGCGAACAAGTGAATCTAGTGATGGAGTCAGCATACGCGTTTTTCTCGAAGAATTGTTCTCGGATCACTGGATAAAATTATCTTCGTCGAAAAGAATGCAGGTGTTTAATATTATTTTGGATCAAGATTCGCCTCCGATCGAGCTACTGCGGAAATGGGCGAACGATGGTCGATTTGGATAAATTGGATACTCCCGCATTGCTGCTGAACAATCAACAAAGCTTTGGGCCAACCAGAAAGCACATCTGCAGCAGTACAACACAGACCACGACATATGTACCATCTGATTAGGAGAAAAAAGATCTAAAGGGACGACAGTATGTTGTGCACGGAAGGGATAGCGACACATTTTTAACTGTTAATTGATGGGAATTTGAAAGAGGATACCGTAATTTTTCTATTAGAAGTACACCTCTATTTGAAGTTCACCTCTATTGCTAGTACATTTTAAGATGGGTAAAGCAATGAGGAAATGGACTGTAAAACATTATTACGGCAATGAAAAGGACGATGATGTAAACGAGTCGGCAAGCGATGACTCAGTCGGCTTGAATAGCTGTCTTTTGATGGTTGTTGACCGCGATTTCCATAGTTTAGTTATTAAATTTCACGCGATTAGAATCCCGGAAAACGAAGCTGGAAAAAGAAACCTCTATTTCAAAACCGATTTTGCTTTGTTCTTGTTCGCGAAGCTAGGAAAGGGACAATGAGAGAGTGTAGAGAAGAAGGAGGTGCAGAATACGCGCGCGCACCCACGCAATCGACAAAAATAAATTTCACTTTGAAATTGAAAATACACTCTCTATTTGAGCTACACCTCTATTAGATGCACACCTAAAATAGTTCCGAAAATTAAAGTTTATTTACTTAAAGGCATCGTACGCGCTGAAAACCACTAACTGTTTTTTCGGTTCAAATGATTCTCTGGGTCCTCCTAAGAACATGGGGAGAGTTTGTTGGGTTGAAAACGCCTTATTGTGAAGATAATTGTGGTTGAATGTCTCAAATTCCGTCAAAAGAGGCCGGCCCTCCGTCAGTCATCTGCCACAATTTGATGTCAGTCATCATATAGGTAAATTTTCAACTGAGTTGAAGTTGATGGAATACACCGAACGATTACGTGAAGAATGACTTTTCTACACACATCGATTAACCTTTCCTTCTCAACAAATCAGTTGAAAGAAAGATAAACTTCATTTGATCGTGAGATCGTCGTTCAAAACAGCTATCTTTAACGATCGACTCTTCCTTTGTCAAAAGTCGATTGAGATATCTTGGGTCTAAAAAAGGGGTTTTCTGTGGATTTTTCGCGGTTTTTCCAACGTAGCTGTTACATAGGGAACTATAGCTCTCATTATATATGGAAAACTGGAAAACGAAACCCATCGCGAACGATGCCTTTAAAAAAGAGATTTAGAAGAGAAACGATAGGTTTCAAAGAGAGGAAGTCCCAAAAGAGCGGGTCAATTCAGGAGCTAATGTCCCATTTTAAGTATAAAACGCCACAATACATGACCTCCGTTTCCCAAACTGTACACTTTCATTCACTGGGAGTGGCTAAAGTTGAGGCGACCCGCGAGCGACTTGATATAGCGCAAACACAAGCGTCGCGGCAAATTAACACTTTATGGACCGCATGTCCATACTGCGCACCGACGCCAAAAACTTTTTTCGTTTTACTTCAAGAGAAACGGATTCTCTCTTATTATTGCTTTTACATCTCTGCTTAATACAACTTCCATAACTGGTATGCAGATGATAAGCGTCAAATATCTGATTTTGATATAGGCAATTACAACAAAAAATCAATTTAAAAACTCACTGAAAGATTGGCCGTGGAGCGCGCGGTCTCTTAAGTGTTAAATACAGAAGCTGTCTGAGCCGCGTCTGCTATTGGTCGGTTCCGCGATCACGGGCGATTTTTCAATGGTTGAAATCAAAACGCACCTTGATTCACGTGCGTTCAAAATCAGTCAGAGGTGTGCATAGTTGGAAAAGTCATGAAGGGTACGAAGCTGTTACAGGGTTTGAATAAATGATTATAAGTCCATTCTAGATCTATTCTTGCAAAGTAAATGCTATATCGTCAATCTCTGCATTGTAGGAATTCAGAGCTAGCAGTGCGCATGTCGAGCATCTGAGGCGACCCGTTATCGATAACAACTATCAACATCGCTCATCGCTTATTTGGCCAAGGTTCCACCAGTCCTTTTTTCTCAGCTATCTTCAGTCAGTCTTCAAGTCTTCCTTGCCTTATTGTATTTATTCTTCTAATGATTTTCGTTTCGTTTTCCGCGTGGTAAGTTCTGGAAACAAGCGACTATTCGGCAGCACATCTTTTATTTCGGGAAAAAATATTTTCGTCGAAAGCTTGCGTGCGCGCAAGCATGCTATGCATCCTTGTCCTTCACGCTTTTTCGCTGTCTCTCACCTCATTTCAAACACGCACGCTTAGGAACCGAGTGAATTGCGATCCGAAACAGAGGGTGTATACGATGAAGTGAAAATAACGAAAATTTTCAACGTTTGTGTTCAGGATCACCACACCACCAATTTTCAATTAGGGAAAGGAGAATCCTGAAGAAAGGGCAAAACGAGGAAATAGAAATGAAAGATTGTTGGACATGAGAAAATCAGTCACGAGAATGATATCGATAACTTTTCTGTACAGCGTGGTCGTCCGACACGCTCGACACGCGCGGCACAGGCTGCGACGCAGCTTTGCACAATCCAGGGATTAACGATGAGGAACTACATAGAAGTCCGACCGGTGTCATTCCATCTTTTGACCATGGCGCTGGATTAGGATCATCTGATTATACTATAGTCATTATGCCGACTTTGCCACGCGTTCCACGCAGCTGCGGCGCGGTTTCCAGGTGGAACGACACTGACAATAAGTATAGTACGAAGAATGTTTCAAATATCATGTTTTCTACTAAAACATCTAAGATAACAATATTATTATAATATTCAGAGCTATGAATTACTGTTTTTGACGTGAAATGTTTCAACGGCTTCTGCCGTAACATCATTTCTAAGAGGTTAGTCAATGACATTCGAGATCAGAATTAGGCCATGCCACTCCTGCGGGTGAAAGTCCACAAATAGATTACAAAAGCCTCCTGCCAAGCAACATGGCATGTGCGAAGGAGCCATAATTAGAGCTGGTGTGCGGAATTTGAGTTGTAGACGACGAATTTCTCCACACCAACTTTTCCGGTTCCATTAACGACGCAGTCAACCGAACATTTTCACGGATGGATGATTGAGTAGGAGCGGGTGCGCCGCTTTACCAGGTTGGCACATTTCAGAGTAGAAAATTTGTTAGATAATTTGACCTAGCGAAAAAGTACACGATTAGGTCTTGTTGGAGAATGGAAAATTTCAGTGTCGGAACGGAAAGTGATGAGCGGCTGGAACAGAGTATGTCATGTGTGCAAAATCAGAGGTGTTGCGGATCAAAAATAGAATTAGAAGAAAACATCCGCTATGTGTTAATCGCGGAGGAAGAAACCGGAGGACTTAAAAAGGGTTTATAGGGATAGGCTACCTCGTGATTCACCCTTGTATTTTAAATATGATTTTCATTTCGTTTCCTGATCCTGAATATTACACATGTTCGCGACAGTACTTACTAACTACAAGCCGTAAAAGACTAATCAAACCACATTTACAAACAACAGCTCTCCAGAAACTGAAAAGCTAACCTTCTCCATGATTGGCTCGGTTCCAAGTTTGCCACTGATCGATAATGAACAGCTGATAATTTTTTCTAGACTACGGTTTTTTCTCCTTCTCTCACTTCTCGCTTTATTCTTGCGTGTCTTTATATTAAACATTCTGGGTGTATTGATAATGTGTAAGGGTGGAGATGAAAACTTACCGCTTTTTAGCGTTTCCGGTGTTTTACCTCATAAAATGAAAAAAGACGCCAAAACCACCATCGGTTCAATTGCCGAAGTTTAAAGGCATCGGACGCACAGGAAACCATATATTATTTTTTGTTTTTGTACAGTTCGGCCTCTTTAAAGCCGAGAGAGCTCCTGAAAAATCTTCATTTTTATAGAAAAATCAGTTCTTGAACGCTCTGCATAAATGGATTTGAAGTTCGCGCCAAAATCATTTTGAAGTTTTTATTCACGTGGGCGTTGTGCCATAGTCGTTTTCTATGTTGTTTGAAGGTCGCATCGACATTCTATGAAAAAGTGTCACTTGATCGACCCAGAAGTGCTAGATGATCGTCACCACAGAAGTTTTCAGGTGGCCTTAACTTTCAGAACGCGCATTTCCAGAGCCTCAACTTTGTGGGTGATGTCAGCTAGCCAAAATAATTTATCTGTACACGAAAATTTCCAAGTAATTCGCAGCGCGCACGATGCCTTTAAGAAACTTAGAACTCGCTCGGCGTCTGGGAGCCTTGCTCAACCGCTCGCTGCCCCGAATGGCGGCTCGGCGAGCCGGAGACGACCACTTCGCGCGTCGGTGTGCCGGCCACGTCTCGGTTATTTTTGATTAGTTCTCGTTATTTCTCGGTTATTCCTCGGATATTTCTTTGCTGTTTCAAGAAGACCTGAAGAATAACCGACAAATAGCCCACCAGGAGCCGCTGTGGAGCCTGGTGGGCTACTTCTCGGCCAAAACACTGTTTCCTCCCCGAACACCCAACAACAATACGTCTAAAGTCTTTGCTATAATAACACACAAACACATAACACACATAGAAATAAAAACACGAAAAAATGAAAGGGAAAGGAAAAACAATAATCCACAAAAAATTTACAGCTGTTCATTATTGATTAATGCCGAACTTAGAAACGAGCCAGCCTTGGCTACAATGTGCAACCGCACCACCGTTTTTTTTTTGTTGCCGTGGACGGCATATAGAAAAATTGTGCTCCAGCGATCCCAATTTCTGAATAGCTGCTCTTCTCCACTATGACGGTAATTGTTGGTCAACTTTCATAGAAATACAGTTGTTGGTCACCGAAAACAACATGACAAAAACTTTGGCAGCAAAGAGACCCAAACCGCCTTCGCTTGGCTACCGGCCCCTGTACCGTTGGCTACCGGCCCCTGTACCGCTCTTCTAACATTGCCTGGAAGAAAATGTTGTAAGGGTGGCTAACGCAGCCGTCGTCCTTTTCAGCACTTCGAACTAATTTAGAAATTTCGCTCATAACTTTTTTCCTTACTATCTCTCAAGCAGCAAGTATAATGCACCTAAAAGTGTGGGGAGGTAGTCGATCAGAAGAACTTGGCTGTATGAACCGTTGCGGCGAACCGGTCTGGTCATTCCTTGGCCAGGGCACTTTGCTGGCGCTGCGCTGAGAAGTCTTACCTCATACACAGTTATGGAGTAGCCCCACCTCCATCCGACTACCTCTTTTAAAGGCAATGTTCACGATAAAAACGGCTTTCGAGTTTTTTTTTGCCGGAAGTCGAATATACATGTACCAGGGTCTACGACAACAATAATGCCAAAAGAACTACTAGAAGCGAGCTATATATAGCCTTATACGGCTCTCAAACTTGGCTGTACTATGCCCGCCCCGCCCACTCGCTCAACAGTCAACAACCTAATGGGCGGGCAGGGGGTACCGCATACAAGTTTGAGAGTTCTATGGGGATACCTATGGCTCGCTTTTAGCCGTTTTTTTCTGCCATTATTGTTGCAATGGGTCTCTGTACACTCGATTTGCCTTGAGAACTTGGAACAGTTTTTATCGTGAACACTGCCTTTAAAGAGCTTCCTAAAGGATGTAAAGTCCAAACAAAGAGTGGCCACTATAACAAGGTGGAGCAGTTTTGTTTTTTCGTTCTGGAATCACCTTACTTCTGGGCGGAAGGGATTGAAAGGGTAGCAGATAGGTGGCAGATAGCCATAGCTGGTAATGGCGAGTATCTTGTTGACAAGCATGTTCTTGCATCAAAAGAAAATAAAGTACAATCAAGCTAAAGTGTTTGAGAGCTTTAAGAACACCGTAATATTAAAGGCAGCGTTCACTATAAAAAACCGTATTCTAGTTTGCGATGTTTTTGAGACGGTAGGTCCACAAGGTAGAGTTTAAAAGAGAAAAGCCCTCATGAACTTCTCTGATATTGGACAAAAAAACTGTTTAAAAAACTTCTTGAGTATTTAATTGTGCCTGCTCGCGTGTGTTGCTCCCAGCGGGCAAAACATCGAATCATACGTCGGAAATTCTTTTGCGCTTTGAAATTCTTGGGTAAAAGACTTAATTTTCTGTTCCGTGTACCCCAAAAACTCTTAAAAAATGAGAGGGTTTAATGCACATGCGTGGATATTAGAATCTGTCGCGATTAAAAGTATTCAAAATTCGGTTACCGTTCCTTGGTGAGACGAACACCAACTGTTCCCACACTGAGCAGGACAACTGTTATAGGATGTGGGCGGGGTGGCTCAATGGGTCGGCTGGTCCACGAGATTTTTTCCCACTTCCCTACCGTTTTTCTTTGCACTACCAATCCTACTGTTCATATAAGGACCAAAAGCTTACGTTTTCGCCAAAAAACGGGGAACTTTTCATCGTGAACACTGCCTTTAAGACATTCCTAAATTTAAAGTCACGCTCGAAAACGTGATTGATATAACTACGGAAATAGAATCGTATGGCTCAGAACACAACGCCTACGCATTTTGAAGCGTCAAAAACGACCCACAATGAGGATACATGAGTAAGAAGTTGGCCCCGCCCCTGTATCTGCCTGTCCCCTGTATTTGCCGCTCTACTCCAAGACAGGGGTGCTGGGCCATTTCCACCGTCGTCAGTGTATGGCTTCTGTTTTCATTCTAGTCTGACGCATGGGCAAGGCCGCTGGCCGTGCGGGGTTGGCGGCCTCACTGGAGAATGGGTTTCGATTCGCGCGGGGTGATCTACCGTCGCAGCCCTGTCCATTCATCGGACTAAAATGATTGTGCGAACTCTATGTGGTTCACTTCCTGTACTTATTGTACCACCCACAAACGTCGCCGACGGTGGAGATGGCCCAGCACCCCTTTTTTGGAAGAGCCCGCAAGTACAGGGGGGGGCAAATACAGGGGCGAGCCAAATTCTTTTTCATGTATCCTCTTGTGGGTCGTTTTTTTACGCTTCAAATTGCGTAGGCGTTGTGTTATGAGCCATGCGATTCTATTTCCGTAGTTATCTCAAACACGTTTACGAGCGTGTATGCTGCCTTCATGCCCAAAGGACTGCGCAGAGTGGCATCGCGGCGCGATGTTATGGTGGGCTGTCTTACCGCAGCGATCAATCAAAAGGTAAGGTCATCATAAGGTCGCGCCGCGCTTCGATGCCACTCTGATCAGCTCCTAACTATGAGGCTGATGGCGAATATTCGATTTCTACCCGGCCAGATGTCCATGAAACTGTCTTATTGTCTATGCGCGCTTCCATGATTCTGCAGAAACCTCTTTGCACTGACAGGGATAACCAAGAAAAAACGTCTTCCTTAATCGAAGTGATTAAGAAGGGATTATTTTTCAGAAATTCTCTCAAGCTGGCAAAATATGTGACGCATGATGATGGTAGATTACGTGCTATTTCTAGACCCGCCTTTTTCAGAACTTCAGCATCATTACTGCCACATTCAGAAGGCAATCTTGCGCATTTTGCAATAAAAAGGAAGAACGTGAGGGAATCGCTATATCAGTATGAAGATGTCACACAGAGCTTTAGAAAAAACTGACAGAAAATCATATCAGCTGGTTTTCACCCATATGTCATGACCTTATTCACGCGATATTCATGTGGAAAAGACGAGAAATTCCATACTTTGAACATCTAAATGAGGAAGCACAACAAATACGAAGGATTCTCTGACGCGGAACTCTGAAGAAGGCAAATCCTTCTCGAGTCCAGTTCCTTATTCCGGAACGAGTTGCGGATTGAGGTCAATGCAAAAAAAAATGTCAATGAGAAAAAAAATGTATTGTTTTAGTAGTTCATGAATTCAGTGGTAGGATTCTCATGGATGCGTCACAGTTTAGTCGTCTGCTACGCAGCCACGCACAATCTGCCTCTGGCTAGGAAGTATTGGGAGCTGTTCACCTGAACTATTCAAATGCTACTTCCCCTCAACCGACTGTGAGCTAGCTTTCTATGCGATGCAAATTACAAAACAATTTAATGGATGGAGATGAGCTCAAATCCTTAGAGTCAGTACAGACTCGTACATGGATCACTAATATGTACACCTACACTTCATCTCGTAGGATTTTGTAACGGGTACGGTATACTTTTGCGACACACGGTCGCGTCATTCTGCAGAGCGACAGCGACGCCTGTCGCGGAGCTCACGCCCTTTAAATTTGTTGCTGTCGCAGTGCACTCCACAGCGACAGCTCAGAAAAATCAAAACAAGTTACTTGTAATATAAATGTAACTTACTTGGATGTCTCAAGTAACTTACATTTATATTACATGTAAAATACATTTATATTACATGTAACTTAAGTTTATACTGCATGTAAGTTACACTTATGTTACATGTAACTTACATTTATTTTTTTCTTTATGGGTGGTTATCACGTGACGCAGACGACACGCGACGCAGAGGGCGTGTCCCAGACCACACACGACGCAAAAAATGCTAGGCTGGGCCTTCCGTGCTGGTGTGGCGTCAAGTACCCCAAACTTGGGTAATTGAACCAAAAGCAACGCCAGTCGTAAGTGTGACCCAGCGAGTGCGTCGTACATCCCCCTTGGAAATATCTTCTCCACCGATTTAAGTTACTTGCGACTTCTAATGTGCCATTTAAGTTACATGTAGCATATCGGAGGCGCACTGCCCAAAGTATCCTCTCAGATATCAAAAACAAGTTACTTGTAACATATCTGAGCTGATGTAAGTTACTTGCGACTTATCTCAGGTCATTTAATTTAAATGCAACATATCGGAGGCGCACCGCACGCACTATCCTGCCGGTATGTTACATGTAACTTAAATGACCTGAGATAAGTCGCAAGAAACTTACATCGGCTCAGATATGTTACAAGTAATTTGTTTTCAGCCTTTAATGCTACAAGTAACTTGTTTTCATTTTTCTGAGGTGTTCGCTCAGAAATTTACAACAAGTTACTTGTAACATATCTAAGCTGATGTAAGTTACTTGCGACTTATCTCAAGTCATTTAAGTTACATGCAACTTATCTGAGGCGCAGCGCACGCAATATCCCGACGATATGCAACATGTAACTTGAATGACCTGAGATAAGTCACAAGTAACTTACATCGGCTCAGATATGTTACAAGTAACTTGTTTTCGGTCTTTTATGTTACAGGTAACTTGTTTTCATTTTTCTGAGAGGGGCTGCAACAGGCTTCGACAAACATGCAGTATAGGCCTCTGCGTAGTCGAGCGGCAAAAGTCACGCCGCCAGAATGAAGGGTAGAGGGTGGCTACGCAGCTGTGTGCCGGCCCTTCATTTCCTATCGTTGGTGAGCGACTTTCGCCGCCGGACTATGCAGATGGCCTTATGTCAGCCCTCCGCGACACATCGGTGCGACAGACGCAGATAACTGTTTCTACGACGACCTAAGTCGTAGCTCCGATGCGGGTCCCGCCACGATTTGTGCTGGATCGCATGCTCATAACAGCGACAAAGTATGCCATCCCCCTAGAAGAAAGCGCGCGGACGCGTTTTGTCGTCTTTTTTTTTGAAAACTTGCCTCAAGATAAATTTTCTCAAGTCGGAACACTTATGTGGCCATAAAAGGCTATAATGATTGCTATGGTTTAGGTTTAGGCAAAAAAAGTTCGGAATTCGTTTTTTGAATCCTTTTAAAGACAGTGTTCGCGATAAAAAAATTCCTCTTTTTTGGCAAAAACGTAAGCTTAAGGTCCGTCTAAGAAAACTAGGGACGGAAGTACGACGAAAAACCGGCCACGAAGTGGGTGGAAGTCTCTTGGACAAGCCAACCCATAGGTTCACCCCGCTCACGTCATATAACAGGTGTGATGCTTTCGTTTCACCGATGGAACAGATGCCGAATTTTTGGATATTTTTATAGCGAAATACTATAACCTTAAAGTATGTACACTGGCTCAGCTTATTCTCAAAGAATTTTCAGTACAAGAAACAGATAACAAAGCCACTTACCTAAGAATTTGAAGCGGAAAACTACATATTGACAGCGTCAGGTTTGACGCTTTGTCTGCAGTCTGCCGAAAAAACGCAAAAAGGCATTATTAAATATTTCAGACATTTTTTTAAACATTGAGTATTCTTTGATCCCTGAGCTTCATTATTGTTGTTCAATTAGTTGTGTTGAAGCTCATACGCACACAGAGTAGAAATCACCCTTTACTTGCGACGTTTCGGGTCTTAGACCCTTCGTCAGGCTCTAAATAGGCATAATTTTAACACAACAACTCAAGGATGAAGAGAAATATTGCAGAGTGCTATGCTGACCGGGCGTTGGCACGCGAGCGGGGTTTCTTTTTAGGGAAAGGTGGTGTAAAATCGGCCCACTCGAGATGAAACGCGAACGAGAAATGGTATGACCAGTTGTCAACAAGATCGCATATATTTTCCTTAATCACTATTCGACGTCAGCAGTCGTAAAGCCTCCTTCATTTCCTCTCTATTGTTCATTTCCGGCGAACATCTTTGATCTCTAATGCCTCTCTGATTTTTCTCTCAGCAGTGTTTGAGATGTTCCGGTGTAGTAGGCTCACTGTCATACTTGGGGCAGTTTCGTGAGCGTGGCGGAGCGTGCGATGTCTTGAAAAAGCACTGTTGGGGTAGGACTGTGGAGTGCGTAAAGCCCTCATGTGCTCGTCCAAGCGACATCGCAATGGCCTCCCAGTTTCGCCTATATAGGATTCTCCACAGACTTCACAGTGCACCTTGTAGACGACGTCCCGCATTTGACAAACTTTTTCACCGTCAGTGCAGTAGGAGCAGGGATCTCTTCCACATCGGTCTTCGTAAGGTCTCGATGACGTCAGAAGATTACGCAATGTCTGCGGGGGGCGAAATATAAGACGAAGTGGCAGTGCCGACTTGTGGACCGCTCTGTTCACGTCTTTCGCGAAGGATTCGTTGACGTATGGAAGTATGAGGGTAGTGCTGGATGTGGGGTGTCGATACGGTCTCCACGTCTGGCAGATGTTCTCCGTATAGCCGTTTTCAAGCAACACTTCTTTTATCTTGGTCTCAACTGCTTCCGAATCGTCAGATGTCAACTTTCTTGCCGTCTGCATGAAGTTCCTCACTACACTACATTTCATAAACGTTGGATGACAGCTGCGCGAATGCAGCAGGACGTTCTTCGATGCTGGTTTCGTGTACCAAACATTCTGAATCCGATGGTTTGAGATCCTTATCTTCGTGTTCAAAAATGGAAGATATCCATCGGGTCCCGGCTTTTCTGCTGTTAACACTATTGAGGAGTACCGTGAATTGAGGTCCTTTAATACTTGACGTATTGTACCTTCTGATTTAGCCACTATCAAGATGTCATCAATATAGCGGCCATAATATACCACATTCGATGTTAACGTACTTCTTTCAAAGCTGTCCATAAACAGAATCGCAAGGAGCGGCGCAAGTCGGTTACCCATTGCCAAGCCACGTCGTTGCCGATAAATGGTGTTATGGAAGCGAAAGAAATTGAAATCGACAACGGCAGTCAGTAGGCTTTCGATATTTTCTGGTCGGAGATCAAAGAGATGCATCTCGTGTTGGTGTTGACGCAGAAGATTGATACAAGCTGCCACTGCTGCTTTGGTGTCTACGTTGGTGTATAGGGAAGTTACATCAAAGCTTTGATATTCTGTATCCGAGGCCGTTAGGTCGCTGTTTCTCAAACCTTCCAGAAATTGATCCGTGTTAACTAGGTGTGAGGGCACAAACTGCAGAAGGGGAGACAAAAGTTGTTGTAGAAACCAGCTGATTGCATCCGTCGGACCACTGCACGAAGATACAATAGGTCGAATCTTAATCCCAGTATTTGTCCGTAGCGCTCTGGTATCATTGACAGGAAGTTTATGCGTTTTCACGAGCTGATAATATGTGGGAATAATCGGATGTGCAGGGATAAGCCTCTTCATCATATTTGCGTCAACATTCTTATCAAGAATGAGCTTGATGGTAGTGTTCAGAACCTTCAAACTGCTGTTGTATTCGCTGTTCGAAGAAATCGTGTAAGTCTCCTGATCAGAAAGCGAATTTCGGCAAAGCGCTCTATCTCTTTCCCGTGACATGGCTACAAATCCTCCACATTTGTCACCGATAGAGAACCGTACTGTTGGCCTTAGCTGGAGTGCTTTTCGTAGTCCAGCTCGCTCAAAGGTCGTCATGTTGTCCTCAACGTTTCTTCGGCGGTGATGTTCAATCACTTGTAGTATGTCTGATTCCAACGTGGTTAGTCTTGTTACCCATCTAGGAATAGTTGAGGGAGCGCGAGCCTGCTTACGAGGAAAGGGCATTTTTCCTAACATATCTTCATTACGGTTAGGCACTGTCGGTCCAATTTGTTCCTTCCATCTCTGCGTGTACGCATATTTCTGCAAAGCTGTTATCACTTCCAGTTTTATGTTATCGTTGACGAGTGGACGAGGGGCAAAACTGGGGCCAAGATTGAGAGCTGCTTCTATTTCATCATCAGCAAGACAATCACCAACAATGGTGCATCGTGTCGGCGGAGTCGCGTTGGGAATGAAGAAAGTGCGAGATGGTAAGACGTGTTGTTGCAAACTCTCTAGTTTCCTTCCGAGTCTCTCTCTTGTAGATGCTCTAAGTTCGTCACAAACTCGACCATGGTCCCGAAGCAGCTGTCTCCAACACTCATCACTTAACAATGTCCGCAATGTCGTTTTGAGTGCGACAATGTTTCGGATGTATTGGGCTCGAATTCGTTTCTGTCTTGCGATCGCAGATGAAAGTAGTCCCTTTCTCAAGTCGTTCACCGCACGTCGCACAGCGTTGTCCCGATATTGACTGAATCGGATTAGCATGTTGCTTATGAAAGTTGGGGTGAGGTCGTTCGCAACGCAGCTCTGGAGGAAATGGATAGACTCGTCGAGATATAGAGCATGTTGATGATAACCTACGTAGCATAACATGACATGAAAAGTACTTCTACACAGTTGATATTGCCGCTGTAGGTACTTTAGATCATTGAGTATTCTTTGATCCCTGAGCTTCATTATTGTTGTTCAATTAGTTGTGTTGAAGCTCATACGCACACAGAGTAGAAATCACCCTTTACTTGCGACGTTTCGGGTCTTAGACCCTTCGTCAGGCTCTATACACCAACGTAGACACCAAAGCAGCAGTGGCAGCTTGTATCAATCTTCTGCGTCAACACCAACACGAGATGCATCTCTTTGATCTCCGACCAGAAAATATCGAAAGCCTACTGACTGCCGTTGTCGATTTCAATTTCTTTCGCTTCCATAACACCATTTATCGGCAACGACGTGGCTTGGCAATGGGTAACCGACTTGCGCCGCTTCTTGCGATTCTGTTTATGGACAGCTTTGAAAGAAGTACGTTAACATCGAATGTGGTATATTATGGCCGCTATATTGATGACATCTTGATAGTGGCTAAATCAGAAGGTACATTACGTCAAGTATTAGAGGACCTCAATTCACGGTACTCCTCAATAGTGTTAACAGCAGAAAAGCCGGGACCCGATGGATATCTTCCATTTTTGAACACGAAGATAAGGATCTCAAACCATCGGATTCAGAATGTTTGGTACACGAAACCAGCATCGAAGAACGTCCTGCTGCATTCGCGCAGCTGTCATCCAACGTTTATGAAATGTAGTGTAGTGAGGAACTTCATGCAGACGGCAAGAAAGTTGACATCTGACGATTCGGAAGCAGTTGAGACCAAGATAAAAGAAGTGTTGCTTGAAAACGGCTATACGGAGAACATCTGCCAGACGTGGAGACCGTATCGACACCCCACATCCAGCACTACCCTCATACTTCCCTACGTCAACGAATCCTTCGCGAAAGACGTGAACAGAGCGGTCCACAAGTCGGCACTGCCACTTCGTCTTATATTTCGCCCCCCGCAGACATTGCGTAATCTTCTGACGTCATCGAGACCTTACGAAGACCGATGTGGAAGAGATCCCTGCTCCTACTGCACTGACGGTGAAAAAGTTTGTCAAATGCGGGACGTCGTCTACAAGGTGCACTGTGAAGTCTGTGAAGAATCCTATATAGGCGAAACTGGGAGGCCATTGCGATGTCGCTTGGACGAGCACATGAGGGCTTTACGCACTCCACAGTCCTACCCCAACAGTGCTTTTTCAAGACATCGCACGCTCCGCCACGCTCACGAAACTGCCCCAAGTATGACAGTGAGCCTACTACACCGGAACATCTCAAACACTGCTGAGAGAAAAATCAGAGAGGCATTAGAGATCAAAAGATGTTCGCCGGAAATGAACAATAGAGAGGAAATGAAGGAGGCTTTACGACTGCTGACGTCGAATAGTGATTAAGGAAAATATATGCGATCTTGTTGACAACTGGTCATACCATTTCTCGTTCGCGTTTCATCTCGAGTGGGCCGATTTTACACCACCTTTCCCTAAAAAGAAACCCCGCTCGCGTGCCAACGCCCGGTCAGCATAGCACTCTGCAATATTTCTCTTCATCCTTGAGTTGTTGTGTTAAAATTATGCCTATTTAGAGCCTGACGAAGGGTCTAAGACCCGAAACGTCGCAAGTAAAGGGTGATTTCTACTCTGTGTGCGTATGAGCTTCAACACAACTAATTTCTTTAAACAGTTTTTCTTTGGTATTTGAGAGTTCTGTGGGGACCTCCCCCTAATAATATCAACTTAGTGGACTTATCAACTCAAAAAACTACAATACGATACTTATCGCGAACACTGCTTTTATAGTGCAGATAGCGTACCGTAAATGAATTCCATTGGAAACGTCAATTGTGTAAAATAAGATGTTAGTTTTTTACTTACAAAATGGAGAATCCAGCACTTGGCATCTCGATGAAAGCAACGAGAATGGTCAAATTCATGTAGTCCCACCCCCTGAAGAAGGATAATTCGCGAATAAAGGGAGGATAAGCGAGTGGCTGATTAGGCAGATAATGCCATGTTTGACTCTCTGTTAAAGGCAGGGTTCACGATAAAATCGGTTGTTGTGCTAATCCCATGAAAAGGTAGGTCTGGGCATCACAAAAGATAAAATAAGTAAAAAATTTAATAAAAAACGCTCAGGAACAAGTTATTGCTTGGTGTCCTCCCGCCTCCAATTATCGGGATTTCTATAAAAGCCTGTTTTGTTAACTTTTATTTTGCTTCTAAAGTAATTTCTGAGCACTTCTGGAGACTACTGACTACCCTAAAAACAAAATAAAAGGCGGATAAACAAGCATTACCGAAAACATCGTTGATTAGGAGGCCGGCCGACACCAGTAATTAGCCGTTATACCTTGTTTTTGTGCGTTTTTCCCGCAAAATTCCGAGTTTTTTCACTTATTTTTACTTTTGTGATGAACAAATCTACATTCTCATGAAGAAAGCTCAAAAATCGT
Source organism: Aplectana chamaeleonis (assembly GCA_029168955.1). Classification (NCBI taxonomy): domain Eukaryota; kingdom Metazoa; phylum Nematoda; class Chromadorea; order Rhabditida; family Cosmocercidae; genus Aplectana; species Aplectana chamaeleonis. Next base: position 964,717 of record JAPDOI010000144.1, read on the forward strand.
TTTTATCGCGAACCCTGCCTTTAATCTTGGCGTAGTGATAATAATTTGTAGATTGATAATTTTATTCGCTGAGTCTTCAAAATAAAACAGCCCGTTTACTTTTACATATATTACATGCGCGTCAGCAAATGTGAATAACAAAGAAAAAAGCAAGTGGAAAAAACATAAATTGGAACCAACATCATACAAAGCAGATACCGGTCAACCAGCCTTTTAAAATTACCGAAAGAACTATGCACCAGCAGCCTTTGGCAACGACTCATTCGAATACTGGATTGCAAATTTCCAAAAAAAAAATAAACTTTTCTTATAGGACGTTCGTAGAATCTTCGAATGAGTTGACCAATTCAAATAAGGCCTCTCAAAACATTCGAATAAATAAACGAATCGGAAACTCTCTGTGTTCGACTCGGACGGGTACTTGAGATTTAGTGAGAGGTTAATCGGAATCTCTATAGATTTTTGAATGTACTCGAGGGCTGATGATTCTAATTCAGTCATCTTAAATTAGCCAAGCATACGAAAAAACAAGGAAAATTCTTACATCCAATCGAACCAAAACTTCTCATTTTTCGAATCAGTGGCAAACTCGTAACTTCAATAATATAGTAAAGGAGAAAAAAGGAATAAATAAAGACGGACTTGCATATGATGTTGCATGATGAGAAGAATAAAAATACAGACAAAAAAATGAATAAAAATTTAATAATTCGGCCAAACAAATGAAAATGGATACTTTCATTGAAATATAATTACCAGAGCAAAAATAGAAACGGAATAAAACCAAAAAAATTGGGGTGAAAATGTTTAAAGAAAGAAGTGAAAAGTATAAATAAATCTCAATCAATTAAAAAGAATGATTGAACAAGCAAAGCATTCGTGATATTAATCGTAATCCTCATTGTTTTCTCTTTGATGCCCGTTGAGCTTTATTTCCTTTTCTTTTAGAGTATTACATCGATTGCTCAAATTGAATATTTGATGAAAAAGCGAAAAAAATCATTTTTTGTCGGGCGAAAAAAAACCTGGAATTAAGGTTCTCGAAGGAATCCGCTTGATTGTAAGTTTCACTCAATAGAGAAATGCCAGAGCAATAAACCACCAGTATTTTAACAAGCCTACACGAGATTTCATGTTTTGACACATTACACCATACTTCGGGGCGATTCATCCGCGGTCTTACAAAGTTTGAGTCCAATGTATGCTAGCATTTGATGGCTACATACATAAGCTCTGGAGCATCTCTAGTGAGCTCTCGATTCCGCTAATCGCCAATAGTCAGCGGTCGCTTTTTCGTCGGAACATCCTTATCACCAGCTATACTTCACCGTCACCCGCCGCTCCGCCTCTGGTTATAATCGAGATCGAGGGCTCACTAGAAATTCCCCAGAGTTTACGTTCAGGAGCAGGAGAGAAAAAATATTCGCATCTTTCGCAAATTTTGTTTTAATACGCATCTCTGCTCAGGCTTGTCGGAACTTGACTGAACTTCAATACGTAATAGGGCATCACAAATCATTCCCCTACACATATTCAAAGTTGCGTTTTGAATGCACAGTTTTTATATAGAAAATAATAATGATTTCGCGGTATTATGTCAAACTTTGCCTAATTCCTCAAAACATAGTCATAAAATTTCAAAACCTATATAAGAAAGTTTTTGCTATCGTATAAACCTAAAAGCCAGGGCATGTCATTGCAAGAAAGTAAGTTCTTATCTAAAAATTTTTGAAAAGGAATTCAAACTGAATTTAAGGAATAGCTTTGATTTGATTTATTACTGCGATATCGTTATTAAATTACATGTTTCGGAATGATGCCCTATAATTTGTTGAAGTTTCATGAAGTTTCGCCGAGATTAGGCCGAGATATTCAGAAAAAAAGCATTCACAAAAGTTCAAAATACAATTTTTTTTTGCTCGCTACTGTATAGTCTCCTTGTGGAGTGTAGTCTAGTGAATGTTAAAGGCGCAATCATAGCAAAGGGTCGTGGGCAACACCGTCGCAGCACCGTTCATTCACTAGACTAAATTGAACAGGGGGACTATATATAGTGTCAAACACGTGTCTCAACAGGAAATATATTGTTAATGTGTCAAAACACCAAATGGCCACTGCGGTGGCATTTCGCTATTTGCTGAAACTGATCATCGAGTAGAGAACGCAACTGCTCACAAAAGTTAAAAATTTTCATGGTTCAAACAACATTTGATTAGATATCTGGTGCGGTCAGACATAACTAACCACTATATAAGAAAATAATGGGGAGAAATCGCACGGAACATTTACAATTTCGTCCCCATCGAATACGATTTTTTGGTCCAGAACAAAATTCAGCGACAGACAAGATGAGGAAATTTTAATTTCAGGGCCTAAATGCAGTGTTCACGATGAAAAAGTTGACCGTTTTTTTCGCAGGAACGTTAGGACGCAAGTTAGACGAAAAAAGGCCAGGATATCGGTGAGAATCTCGTGGACCAGCCTAACCCATTAAATCACCCTGCCCACGCTATATTACAGTTTTCCATCGTTCGTTTTACCAGAGAACAGTTGACGAATTTTCAATTAACCCTTATCCCAGGAAATTCTAATATACAAACATAAGCATTTGACCATCCTATTTTTTGAGTGTTTGCTACACGAAACAGAAAACAAAGTCGCTTACCTAAGGGTTTCGAAGCTGATAATAATTTGCGACGTTTGGCTTAGCGTTTTGTCCGCAGTGCGCAAAACACACCAACAGGCGTAAAAAAATGTCTGAGAGGTTTTTTAGACAGTTTTCTCTCCGATATTCAAGAATTTTGTGGGGACTTTCCTCTGTTATCCTCTTCTCTGTTAAATTGTCTACTCCATAGAAAACTAGAATACGGTTTGTTATCGTCAACACCATCCTTGAAGCACATACACAGGTACAAAATGTGTGACGGTTCAATGCATGAGGTTAAAGAACTGATGTCCTGAGAAAGGCTAAAGGGCACTAGAGAGTTCTGCTGGCAGATAATCAGCGAGCTGTGCGACACCAGATAATCTGGCGACTCCCTCGGGAGCCAACTCAAAAAGTGCTCATATTGCATATGTGATAAGAACAGAACAAACTCTTCGAAATTGATAGGAAGTGAGCAGATAGAATGAAGCATTGGCCTTCCACGCGTGTGTATGGGAGTTTGCGTGTGTGTGTGATGATAGTGAAGTGGCCGACGGGCCATTTCGAGCCCCGGAATAAATGACACCGAAATTGCAAACGCGAAGAAAACACATTTCGAATATTCATTGCCGCAAAGTGACGAAAATACGGCGTGGCGAGTTGACTCGCAATGGGGCTGGCCCGCGGGCGTAGCCAGGGGCAATGAAAATTCATGACCGGCAATTACGAGAAAACACTCAAATCACACAAGAAGTCGTCATAGGGGAGGAGAAGGAGGCGGAAGAAGGAAGATAGACGTCTGCTTGGCGTCGTGGAGGTATCACAAGCACAGGACAACGAACTGATAAGAGGGTTGGGTGGCTTGGAACCACCTTTGGCCCGGTCTGAAACCAAATAGATGCGTATGAAGGTGAAATACAATACAATTTTTCAGAAGATTATTCCCGAATTCGCGCACATCGAGAACAAATTTAATAGTGAAGAGTATAAATTCAATAGGTCTTGACGAATATCTAATCCAGAAATTGAACTGCTAGTCTTTCGATAAAAATATGGTCTATCAGATGACAATAGAAAACCAATTGGGCTGTAATACTGGTTGGGGAATTACTTCATTTGGTTTTTTTTTTTCAAACAGCTTCATTTAAATTAATTGCTCGTTGTTTATCAAAGTGTTTGTATCCATTGAAAAGTGCTTTTCCCTGCTCTACGCAACTGTGCTTTTTGTTTTTTCGCATGATTTTATTTTTCCCTATTTTTTTCAGTTCAGTTTCCTATTTTCTGCTACTCACAGCGCTTGACTTCCATTTTGGATTCCAAGACGGAATCCAAAAAGAGTGAAAGAACAAATCAAAGAATCCTCTGTTCGATGGATGAATATTCGAAAACAAGCATTTCGAAAAATAACCGAGTTTTTAAACGATTTACAAGCCGATTCGAACATTCTAACGACAACTATTCAAAATACGTGAAAAGGCGATTTTCTGCAGTTGATCTACTCCCGGATTTGAGTAACAAATAATTCAAATTCCCTAATAAGTGGAATAATAGAAAAAATATATAACTCGAATGACTCTATGTTTTTGAAAATAGAAAAACGCTGAACCATAGTGAACCAAATTCAGATGACCAACTTCTGTTCTTTCGCGGATAATCTGTTAAGGAGAGGTCGCTTTGAGGGTGTGGCCATTTCGAACAGTTTTTTGGGATCAATTTTCCACGAAAAATCCGCCGAATCTGACCTTTGAAGCTGCGCACCTTTGCTGCGAACGGAATTGTAGGTGTTTATTTTTGGGTTACCATAATTGCTTGCCATTATGCCCACCGTAACCTACCTTAATCCAACTTTGAACTCAAATTGGGCCCGTAATTGTGTTCAGCGCTCCAAACAATTTTCCTGTGGCCGTTTTCATGAAACTACGGGAGCCTCCCGGGAGGGTTTTTAGAACCAGACGATGCATGGGGCTAGCAGACTTTGCACCCTCCCGGGAGGCTCTCGAAGTTTCATGAAAACGGCCACTGGACTAACAAGTTTGGGCGTGGCGCCTCAAAAATCCTTAATAGCTAACTGTACACTATTCTCGAGCAAATTTTACTTTGCTCCTTCGCGTGCGTGCGCGAAGAGAGAGAGAGAGAGAGAGAGAGAGAGGGGGACAACGATAATGTGGGTGCTCTGGAGTAGAGAGCAAATCCCCTGACATACTCCAGAGGTCCAAAGATATGTCCGCACAAAACATCTTAGAGAGGATCTTTCAGGCCGCAGGACGAGGAAATGAGAGCCTTTTCCAAATTTTGGCCTATGCTGTTGTGTTAACGGTACGGTAAGGTCACTTACTCAGTGCAACCTATCGCTTCTATCTCCGTTCAGAGAAACGGAGCGCAGCTAGGATTGTCAAATTCGGAATTACCGCCGAAAACTCAAACTAGGAAGTTGCACTTCGTTCGGAATTGATATTTTCTTCAAGTGGCCTTTCTTTGTAAGAGAAAAAGCAAGTCTAAATCGAGGGGAATACCCTCTTTCTGGAGAATGAGCAAGATATAATAATTTCAACCTTTTCGTAGGTGGCTACATTGGGAGGATTTTCTCGGAATTTTGCCGGGCAAAGAATTTGTCCACTTGAGGCCGAATCAGCAGCTGAATGACAGATTTTTCTGAGCAAAATCACAGCACTGCCTCGATTCTGCCAACATCGCGGAGTTTCGACCAGGCGGTGCGTCATCCGGCGAAAGTCCTCCTGATTTTAGTCAATGCATAATCTTATAATAAAGTAAATCAATAATACACGTGCCCTTAAAATTTTGAGCACCATCTGAGGTACTCTGCTTGTTCACGCTTTCCTTTGCCTCCTTCCCATTTCCGAGTAAAAACGTGCTTTTTGGCGCTATAAGGCCAACTGAAAAACTATCCTCCGTCCCACGCTCCCTCTAAATCAAGATACACGTCAGAATGGAGTACGTTAATAACTGACCCAGTTCAAAGAAATTGGAGCTAAAGACGAAAAATGTGGTAGATTTGCTTTATTTCAGCAGTAGATTCGCAGAAGACTTCACAATGTGGGTTCCGACGTCTTTGATCATTTTTGATGTTTTCGCGCAATTTCCGGCCTTGATGTGCGATCAAAAACGATTCCCGTTAATGATCCGATGCACTTACATTCTAAGGGACATCGCAGTTTTCCTACTTTGTATTACGTTTGAAAGGGGAGAAGTGGACATGGAGATCAAAAAACCAACGCTTTTGTGGACCCTAGTTCATGATCCAAGTAAGCTAGCGCGAAGAAAGTGCTGTTGATGATTGGCCATTATTCATGTGGGTGTATGTAAATGTGCGCAGTAGAGCTCTACTAGATAGCCTCTCATCGTCGTGACGACTGATGCTGCTATTCTTGGCCGAAGACTCTTTAGAAACTCGCGAACCCTTGGAATGAGCCAGAACAAAGCCAACGCTAAATGTGGCTGCAGATTTTCTAAAAAGAAGCACTTCATAATGAAATAGTCGCAGAGAAATGACGTTTTCTCGTTGTATTTCCAAACCCTGGGAGCTGAAATCCCGACTATTTTTATTGGAAACTCGAGAATAAAAGGTCTCTCCCGTGGCTTGCAAGTGTGGGTGAGTGGCAGGAAAAAAGAGAAACACTAGAACACGCGCACAAAGCAAAGGCGAAGCCACTGACGGCTACCCTGGAAATGAGCGCCGGCGTGGGAAATCACCTCTCGCACTCCACATGAATTAACGGAGGATTTCCGCGCTTAATATATTCAATATAGAGCATGATTAATAATGTCGTCGATGGGGACGTCAAGACTTAGAGCTTAGAACGGGATTATGTCTAGCGTAGATCTTACAAGGGCGATGCCAAAGCGCTAAATGCATCTCTATCTAGTACGCGGTTGCAATTTGAATGCTAAAATAGGAAGGTAGGAAGAGCGTTCAACAAAAACTTCCAATTCTACTTTTTGACTCTTCCACTTTTGTGCAGTTGTTGAGCGAAATCTGCTTCGGTTTCCGGCCCCACCAGAAATTTTCTCGTCCGCTCATTGCCAAAAACTGAAAATTCGAAAACAATAGGACAAATAAGAAATCATCAGGACGAAAGAAACGAAAAACAAAGAATATTGAATGGCGTATTTCAAAGCAAGAAAGTGCCTACAGCCTTTTCCTCTTCATTGCAAGCTGGATGAAGTAAGGCTTATCGGCCTGCCATGCCTACAGACTCGATTCTGGAATATCTATTAGGTCTAGAAGTTAATTTCCGCGTTTTTGTTGTTATTGATATTTTGTAAAAAATAAAATTATTTTTATATAACGAATTTTATGTTATAATGCTCACTGTATTATCAGCTTTCTATTGATATATAACTTGCTTCACGTACCTTATAAAAAAAGTATTATTTTAGTTTCAGAATATGTCAACTTTTGTGCGCCATTTGCGGGAAGCTCTCCTTTTCCTTTTTCATCTCAAGAAGAAAGCCACTGACGCGCACCAAATGCTTGCCCAAGCTTACGGGGATGCTGCTCCATCCATAAGAACCTGCCAAGAATGGTTTCAGCGTTTCAAATCGGGTGATTTTGACGTTAAGGACAAAGATCGACCAGGACAGCCAAAAAGTTCGAAGACGAAGAACTTCAGGCTTTGTTGGATCAAGATTCGGCTCAAACGCAAGAACAGCTCGCGGCATCTCTCGGCGTCACCCAAAAAGCAATTTCTATTCGATTGAAGGCAATGGGGAAGATTCAAAAGGAAGGAAAATGGATCCCCTATGAGCTCTCAGAACGCAACAAAGAGCAGAGAAAAACAACTTCACAAATCTTGGTGGACCGATTCCAAAGAAAGTCTTTTTACACCGCATCATAACTGGCGATGAAAAGTGGGTGTACTACGACAATCCGAAGCGAAGAAAATCGTGGGTTAGTCCTGGTGAAACAACAACTTCGACCGCAAAACCAAACATCCACGGGAAGAAGGTATTACTGTGCATATGGTGGATCAACGCGGTATACTGTACTATGAACTTCTTCACCCTGGCGAAACAGTTCCTGCGAATCGCTATCAACATCAACTAGCGCAATTGCGGCATGAAATCGAAGCAAAGAGACCAGAATGGGCGAGTCGACACGAAAAAAGCCATATTGCTTCATGATAACGCTCGACCTCATGTTGCTCGAACGGTAAAGGATACGCTAAAAAGAGTTCAAATGGGAAGTCTTACCGCACCCGCCGTACTCTCCAGACATCGCCCCGTCGGATTATCACCTTTTTCCGGTCAATGGCGCATGGTCACAGCGGAGCAGCGCTTTCAAGATCGTCAAGATGTCAAAAAATGGCTCGATGAATGGGTGGAGGCCAAACCAGAAAAATTTTATTATGATGGAATCCATAAGTTACCCAAACTCTGGGAAATGGTTGTTATTAATGACGGAAATTATTTTGAATAAAAATTTTGTTTAAGTATGTCCAGTTTTCAATAGTGTAAAAAGCGTAAAAAAACGCGGAAATTAACTTCTAGACCTAATAGAATGTTCGTCCTGAATGCAGTTTTTCATGAAAATCACAAAATTTGTCGCTGCCGAACTAATCGAAAATCATGATCTAGATAAGGTCTCATTTTCAGAGTCAATTTTACGTCGTGAAAAGACGTCTGTTCTGCAAAATTTCCCTTTTTCTCTCTAGGGTGATGGTCGTTATGTGGCAGAAATGCGAGGTACTGGAAAAGTTCTGGGCGCGCGGACGCGCCTTGCTATTGGACGCTTTTCTGCTCCTCTGTTTTGCTCGTCCGTGCCAATTTCGCATTTTCACCACCTTTAGGCTACCGCCCTCCCTCTCAGCGATGTCCAATGAAACAGGGGTGGGGCCAAATCATTTTGTCAAAATCAACAAACGCAGAACTTACGATAATGGGCAAAGTTCGTCCGAATGGGACTATCCGTTCAAGTAGTCGGCGTGCGTGTCGGGCTCTCGTCGTGAAGGCCCTTTAGGACTTGTAAATTGATCAGCATGAATAGTGAATAATATCCACGTGAGCTGTTTGTAGCCGTAGGAGAATTCGTCCGATTTAAATGCCTCCAGGCGGGACGCCGGCCACTCAGATAATAACACCGGCTGAGCGGGCAGAGAAGTAGGGTGGCCGGCTGAGCGGACAGGCTCATTTTGGGCGCGGAGCGTCTTACCGGCTGAGCGGGCGGGCATGCGTTTTACCGGCTGAGGGGCATGGCTTTACTGGGTCAGCGGGCGGACATAACACCACGGCGGAGCATGTCACCGGCTGATCGGGCAGACATAGCATTACCGGCTGAGGGGCATGGCTTAACGGGCTGAGCGGGCAGACATTAATCAATGGCGGAGCATATCACCGGCTGATCGGGCAGACACTAAAGCTAACCAGGCTCATGTACGGCGCGGGCGAAATGGGCTTCGAGCTGATTTGGGTGCTGGCATTCGAACGGGTGGTCATCCACACCATTTGGACCATTGACCCCTCCCCACTTACGGTTCGTTGTGACGGTGGGGACGTTACAGCGGTTCAGTTCATGATTTTTAAAGCAAGGTAAGGCTTGCCGCTTCAGAAATGAAACGCAAGCCTCGAACTTACTGGGGAGTAGGGAGAGCCTACTAGGGGCTTCATCTACACTTGCAGATCGATATCATTCACGTAGTAAGCGACTAATACTGGCAGAGCGGACCTCCATTTACCGGCTGAGGGGGCAGTGAATACGGGCTGAGGGGGCAGTGAACGCGGTGTGAGGGGGCCACCACTTGCCGGCTGAGCGCTCCACCATTTACCGGCTGAGGGGGCAGTGAATACCGGGGCTCGCCCGGGTACAATGTTTAGTCAGCCGGTATTGCCTGCTCCCTCAGCCGGCGTTACTGCCTGAGCACGTGGGCAGTACAGTCTCATTCGGACAGGATTGAATTGTCTGTCGAGTAAACCGGGTCATAACATGATCATCGAACTAAACCCATCAATTGTATCAAGGAGACTCAAAAAAAAACGGTGTCGGAAGCGAAATTACGCTCTTCGTTTAAGGCACTCTTTTAATGGATGTGCTCCTAGAAAGGTGGCCTGAATAATATAGGAGGACGATCCATGTCTTTGCGTTCGCATGATCCCATCGCGAGCGCTTGCTGCTCTCCCTTTCTTTCGTACACTCTCGCTGTCTCTTCTCGCATAGGGAGCAGGGGTGTGCATTTTCCGTTTACCGATTTACCGATTTTCCGGATTCACAGGTGCTTTTCGGTAAATTCTGATTCACCGATTTACCGAGTTTTTCTCGAAATTTACCGAAAAAATTGGGTGTTTTTTGCCCATTCGGCCTACTTATAACTCGTATTTCTTGAGTTTGCTAGTGTTATGGCATGCCTTTGGCGCTATATCCTTCTTCATCCTTCCTTTTGTTACTCTTTTCGACCCTTTTTCTTACTTTTTGAATATTCAAACGATGTCATCACCCTGGGGGAGGGAAAAGAGGCACTCCGATGTGGGCGGGGCCCTAGAGCTCATGGCGCGCACACTTTCTCGTGGATAGGAGAAACGGGACAGGGGCTGTCTACACACCGAGGGAGGTGGTGTCCCGTTTTCGCAGTTTGAAACGTCACCCCACTCAACGCGAGCGAAGTGGTCCCGAGTGGAAACAGTGCCGCAAAAGGCAGGACAACTCCTCCCTCGGTGTGTAGAGAGCCCCTGTCCCGGAGAAACGAATAGGAGAACTTGTAATCATTCGGGCGACACAATATACGAAATCGCTTGAGGGTGGCTGGTAATTCCAGGAATATCCAAGAAAAGCGCATAGCGATGTAAAAAGGACTCGTCCGCGAGAAAGTACGCTCGCCATTAGCTCTCAGGTCCCTCCCATATCAAAGTGACTCTTCGGGGGCAGCCCCCCACCCTTTGTGTCACGTGCTTCTTCTTATCGGGATACTACTCCGAGAAATCCATATTTTATTCAAAATTGTCAACAGGTTTGCAACGCAGCAGAGTCCTGAAGCAGATACATATTTCAGGAACTAGAAAGATTCTTTTCGCAGCTCCCCTACAGAACACTGAATCCACTGCAGTTCTGGAACGACTCCGCTGTGGAATCATCGTACCCCCACCTTTCCTCACTGTCCAATAAGTACTTTTAGGCTCTAGTTATACACCAGCGGAATGAAAACGTCTTGCGATGACATTGCCGCCGCTTGCTGCGTGGATCAGGGACTCGTCTGCAATATTGCGCAATATTGCAGACTGAAAATTCTCGGGCGTTTCAATTGTATTTTATCGATATTTCACGTCACGTATCTCTTGTTTGTTGCAGAAAGTTACTAGAAATCCAATGCTCCTGTCATAGCAGTGCTCATTATGTGGTTTTGGCGATATTTTAACAAATTTAGATCTGAAAAATATTCAGCTAATGGAAACTGGCAAATCTCCAATAGGATAGGTCCCGCAAGGATACAGTATACAGTGTCGCAGCGTGTATAACTGATCAGGACAGTCTTTCGGCGTGTTTTTCTGGGACAACTCTTCCTTTTGGCATGCATCAGCACAGTTAGGACGCACATGCGTGGTAGTTGTCTTGCTGATTCCGCAGCGTCCCGCCGGTGTATAACTACGGCCTTACGCGCCTCCTGGCATAATTGAGCCAGAAAAGATGTTTTCATCGGCTGGCTTGATTTTGAGTGACTACAGAAAGGCCTTGACGACAGAAAAATTTGAAATGTTACTTTTTCTCAAAATCAACGTCCCGCTGATCAGGTTCAGCCGTTGAGCTCAGTTTAATATGTAAAACTCACTCATTATTTGCACTATCCTCATGCACTATTGAAAATGGTACATAAATATTATCGGTCATTTGTGCTATCGTATGGGATAGGCATCAAAAAGTCGAAGTCAGAAATTTTACCGAATTCTCCGTTTTTACCGTATTCACCGAAAAAAAAAATTCGGTAAAAAGTTCCGGTAAATAATTTACCAAAGAGAATTTTCCGCACACCCCTGATTGGTAACAACGTAAATCTTGCACCAAATCAGGGGAGACGCCTCCCATTCATCATTATATCGTTAGAATCTTCAACCCGAAATTTCTTTGTTTCATGGCACAATGTTTGTTCAATTCATAATCAATCGTTTCTGTCAGTTAGATCACAATTCGCTGAAGTCTGACTTCAAAACATGAGAGGTTTAGAAAGAGATCAACGTATTCTATAACCATGCATAGGAAGAGCGCGATATGTTTATAACGAGGCCCCTATAAGAAAGGCAACGTTTGACATGAAAGAACATTGGTTGATGTAGATCCAGAGGGACCTGCACATTTTTTTAAATCTCGGGAAGACCACAGATAATGGAGGATGATCACTCTTCATCCTTCATGTGAAAGAAAAGCGTCAAACCCCATCCATAACAATAAAAAAGGGCCACATGGGACTCGCTGAGGCCAACGCAGCTCACCTGGCTGGAACGAACCTAGGGGAAGGAAGGGGTAGAAAGGCAATCCAATAGAATTCCTGGCCATTAACCTCGAATGACTGCCATTCGTCATTCTCAACGCTAAAATCACCTCATTTCGTCGTCGTCGAGAACGACGTCAGGGATAAATGCCATGGGTCTGGAACTCATGGATCATGGAACCTGCCAGAACACCTGGACACTTCGATGGATACATATGTCAGCTCCTGCCTGCTTGGCGAATTTCGAGACCGAGTAGTCAGTTCTATGTAGAGTTAGCTGCTATACTGACAGTGAGAAAGTGCATGTAGCGAACAAGTGCAGGTGCAAAGATTGCCGAATGTTCGGACGTTGCGCCCGATGATTTAGTGTGGTCCTGGGAGAGTTGGCGCTGAACAAAATCCGAAGGAACGCCAGTAGCAGCTGGGATTGGAGTGGATAATGTGGGGTGAGGACGCGAACGAGCAGCAGAGCAAAGCCGTCCTAGCCCCGGGAGAATCCCAGGGGGCAGCACCCTTCTCAGCTCTCTGATGACGAGAAAAAAACGCGAACACTCATTAACTGAGAAAACATCCTTATCCCCATCACCCCCAACTCAACTCACTCTCCTTCCTTACGCATTCGCACAAAATCAGGTTACTCAACGAGTGAGAGCTGAAAAGAAAACTCGTCGTCGTGCTCACCGCGGATGAACCTCGACTGCGAAAAATTCCGCAACAGTGGAGGATCTTTTAAAGAAAACCTCAAGAGGCAGCATAGGCACAAAAAACCTTAACTCAGTCTTAATGACTTTGCGCACCTACGAAAGCCCACGGTCCAACCCTCAATTTTCCAAAAGCAACTCTCGAAAACCTCCCGGAAACATTCAAATTCTTGCCGAAATCTACCATATTTTGGGCTACAAATATCGCAACATCGTGAGTAATTTTGCGCTTCAAGATTTCTAGGTATTTGCTTCCCTCTGTATTCCTTCTACCCAAGATTCTTCACCAAAATAAGGGGTCTATAATGCACAAACTCAGCTGTTGGGATCCGACATACGACAACTATTCCTTTGAATGAACAACTCTTCCATTTTGTGGGGGGAGAGGAGGGGGGCTGATCCGGTGGGTGGCTAATCCACGCAAATTTCAATCGCTTTCTATTCGTTTTTTGTCGTGCTCTTTCCACTACATTCCTTATGAGAACGCAGAGCTTACGTTTCTGAAAAACACGGGAAATATAGGGATTCGTATTATGTTTAGTCTAGTGAGCCAACGCGCGCGACCATTGCGACTAGCCGGCGGCATTCGCGATACCAGCGGCAATCGGATTTTCGATTGCGAGCAACAATCTACCTCCGCGACCCCGTTCATTCACTAGACTTTATTGTACAAGGAAGCTCTAACAAGGGAATCACAATAGGTCATAGTGACCGTTCCAAATGAAATGTACTTTTCTAGAACCATTTTCGGGCGAAAAGTCTAAATATGCCCATCGCAGCTGCCTAGACCCACTCTGAAAAAAGTTATGAGCGTTTTTTAAAGCTTCGTGGCAAGGTAAGGTGCAATTTTTGGGTGCTTTAAAACTTTTCTCCTGATTTTGCTAAAAACATGTATGTAGGGGTAATCTGGGGTGCTGAACACGAATCTAGGATTTGCTTGCCCAAATTTTAAGGCTTACTGTAGGTTACGGTAGGTAACATACCATTTAGGAGGCAAAACCTCTCTCAGTATTCCGATAATCGACAAATGGACATCAAATTCGTATTCAGCACACCAAATAATCCCCACAAAGAAACTTTGAGACGAATCTGAGACTTTCACCAAACTACCGTATACCCACCGTAATCCACCGTAAGCTGCCAAGAATCGATAAACCAACATTAGGTTCGCGTTCAGCTCTCCAAATAACCCCCAGGGAAATAACTTGAGCATATTCTATAGAAGCACTCCGGAAATCGTCAAAAGTCGCGATTTTCCATCAACTTCTCCCCCGATGGGAATCTGTGAACGAATACAGTCGAAAACTTCGGAAAATCAATAAATGAACCTCACATCCGTGATCACCACCCCAAATAACCTCCCAGAGCCAATTTTTATTCAAGTCTGGAATATTTTTCTAAAACCCTTCGAGAGCCCTCTAATTGGTATAAATAACCGCCAACCGAAAATCCGTACAAGTCCAAAACGCTGTCAGTCTGCGCAAAGTTTGGAAAATGTTCCTTCACCCAAACTTTGCTTAGTGGGATACTTTTGGGCGCTGAACACGATTATGAGATCCATTTTCGGATTTTCGTAAAAATAATACGCTTTTTGGAGGGCTCAATAAGTACGAAAATCAGAGAAAAAATGCATATAACTTTTTCAGAGTGGGTCTATGCAGCTGCGATGAGCATATTCGGACTTTTCGTCCGAAAATGGTTCTAGTAAAGTACATTTCATCTGGAATGCTCACTATGACTTATTGTGGTTCCCTTGTAAATACATATCCGTTGACATCGCCTTCAATGTGCGTAAAATACTACACAAATGATTGTCTATACTTCCAATTTTAGGTAGCACCTCATAGAAAAAATTCCTGATGGTGATAGGATTCAGATATGGAGAGGGTTTTTCGATGAAGCCTAGAGAGATATAGCGAAGGCCTACCAAACGACCACACAATGGCCTGCCTCCAGCAATGTGAGACAATCGGAAAAAAACACTTAATAACCTTGGACGGCTTCTCTATGCAGGAAGGCGATTCCAGATATTCAGACACAGCTGAAATGATTTGCACTTTCCCTGAAGAGATGTCATCTTCTCAGTTTTGAAGTCATTCGGGAACAATATGATACCGCAACGCTGACGCAGAAAATTTCGGAAGATAGCCCTAAAAGACAAAAATTGCCAAGAATAGTTCCAAAGAACTTGTTTTGAGTCCCTGCTTTGCTGCGGAAGAAGAGCGTGAATTCGAAACAAATTGCTGTACTCTTGAGCTCAAGATGATCCGGATGTTTTGTTCCGGTTTTATTGAACTTTTTGATACGCCATGGATGACGCGCTACAAAACACGTACATATTTAGCAATACACATTTGAGTATTCCCTTTTCAAAAATCAAATAAATGATCTAATTCGATTTTTTTAAGAGGTTTAGATAGGCCGACTCTGTGCATCGCAGAACTATCATTTCGAGCGCACGAAAATATGCCTCAGACGAGAGCCTCAGTTAAATATGAGGACCACTGAACTCATGGATATGACCACTTAAGCAGGGTGCTATCCCGTTTCATTAGTGAATCAGCTAGGCATCTACCTTCCTCGGTTATAGTGCGAAGAGGACAATGAAAATGATAGTCTTTCACAACCATTACTCTTATCGAGCTTTACCTCAAAAGGGTAGCATATAGAAGTGATACAAGAATGAAAATCACTGATACAAGTGTACTGAGATGGGCTCGAAAAAATTCTGACAATAGGTGATGGAATCAGGAATCAGTAGAAACATTTTTTTTCGAATCTCGGAAATCTGAGATTGAGAAGCGAGAAAACCGTCGGAACTCGGATAAAAATTATTTCTGTATGTACACATTTCCATTTACATCTGATGGCGCTTTGTTCTGACATAGGCAGTCGGAAGTTGAAAAACCATAAAAATCGGAGCTTCGCTCATCTCTCGATGCAGTTGTGCAAGGTGACTGGTGTCTTGTGGACCCGAAAGAGGTAGACCACAAGAGACAGAGAGAGAGGGCGGAAAAGAAGTAGAGAATAGTCTTCTATTCTACATTGCGTTATATAGGCCTGGCTCCGAGAAGAAGTGTGTGTAGCGCGCCTTACAATCAGTTATTCGAATTCTAGTCCAAATGTACAATACCCGCGCTAAGCTTTGTAAAAACGAAGAGCATTTGCCAAACTTGGCAAAAAAAACGTCCGATGCATGTAGCTTCTTTGAATTTCTATTCTGAAAACGCTTTCATATTCACAGCTCAAATTCCTACATAATAATGTGTATTATATACCGTAGTTCCCTAAAATTACTTTGTTTTCCAGTGAAATTGTTTTTGGGGTCGTTTCACAAAAACGTCGCGCGCAGCAAAAGGCGGCGAAACTTTGAGTAGTAATTGTAGATGTAATAGAAGAGCGATCTCTATGTTTTCTTCAATAGTTAGATGAAAGTGGGGCTGTCTCGAGATCTGTGCAGATTAAATTTTCGGAATCCTCCATTTATCGGTCTGGGGCTTTCGCAAAAAAAGTCCGACTTCTCAGGAAGCTCCTAAGCGTGTTTAACGAAGGATTTCCAAAATTCAATTTGCACAGACCTCGAGATGAAACCATTTTCATCTAAATCAAGAAGAAAGCATAGAGATCGCTCTTCTTTTTATTGTACAATTACTACTCAAAATTTCGCAGCACTTTGCCGCGGGTGACGTTTATGTGAAACGACCGCAAAAAAATTTCACTTGAAAACAAAGCGATTTTAAGAAACTTCGGTCCACAATGTATATTATCATAAAGGAATTTGAGCCGTGACTATTATGGCGTTTACAGAATCCAAAAACGTCTTCGTTCAAAAAAAGTTACAAGCATCGAACGTTTTTTTTGCCAAGTTTGGCAAATGCTCCCGTTTTTACAAAACTTAGCGCGGGTATTATACTTCAGTATCAAAGTTGGATAACAATCTTATAATCGAATTTCGTAGCGATTTTTGAGTTCCGAAGTTCGACTCAAAGTTTGCGTGAAAATTTTCGCATGCATCCGAAGGGGCATAACATCGCAAATTACGGAAATCACAAATGCAATGAGTTCGTCCAAGAATCAGAAATCGGTCTCAGAATGCGCAGTACGGGTTATGCGGCAATTTCGCACAACTAACTCCTGAATATTTTTGCAATTTCCTCTTTCTATAAGGTATGAGAACGCGCCTACAATATCCAGTAGATGGGGAGGAAACTTTGTATAGCAGGGTGATACATTGCAGAATGTCAGTTCTTCTATGGATTTGGGCCTTATAAAGCTGACACGGATAAAAGCTTTCCGGCTAATCTAATAGTATCATGTCTTGCACTTTCGGCAAAATTCTGAGAAAGCTGAGCATATTTTCAGCAGCACTAATCTTCCTATGATCCCAGCTGTGAAAACGGAAAAATCAGATGCACCAGGGATAAAACATCCGGATTAACCTACTAGTGAACTTCAGAACAAGCGGATGTAGTTCTGTTAAACAGCGGTCTAATTTTATTATCATTCACATTATTTGTGATCACATACCGTGCATTAAAAAGGCATTAAATATTCAAAAACATCCTAATATATAAATTGAGTTTTATTTGGTTTCAGAAATTATATTTTTTTCAGTCAGAGACGGTTAGAGTGGTGGCTGTGCCTGAGTTTCGGTGCGTAACATGGAACTAGGCATTTTAAGGGTAGACATAAAATTGCGGGAAGGACTGTAGTGTACGCACAACATTATTTATTGAGATTTGAAATTTTTGCTTTGTGGTTCCACCAAAACCTTTCAGCTTATCCCTCACCCTCATCCCTCCCTCTTTCACCAACCTTGTTGGTAAAGTGCATCATGTACGCCTCGCCCTCTACAGTCGGCATGGATCCTAGTGGTACTCTGCGTTCCCCTTTGAAGGTCGGCGCAAACTCGGTGTGTTTACATTATAGCATATGGCACCGAGCTTGAGCCAATCTTCAATAAGGAATGCGAAGTATCCCTACGATCCATGCCGACTATATGTTTTCTGGTCATATTTTCAGCACAAAAGTTCCTGCTTCACCACTCCTATTTGCATAGAGCGGTAATGAGCGACGCGATGTAGTGATTGTGATGGATATCGAAGGAAAATCGATATGCCCTATATATACCAGGTTGTTCAATAAGTTTTGTCGTTCGATGAGAAAAACACAATTTCTGAAAATTTAGCTTCCTGGCAAAAGTAGCGATTTGGCAATGGTGGAAAAAGCTTGAAAAATATCTTGAAATATCGTAAAAAATGATTTGGCGTAAAATGGCCTGGAAATATAAAAAAGCTAGGAAATGAAGTGAAATAACCAAAAATGCGATTTGGTGGTCGATCATTTCACAAGCTTCTCTGTTAAACTCATCAAAACGAACTCAAGCACGATATGGAATGGAGTTCGCCTAGTTTGACCTTGCTGATTCCCTTATTACAGCTTTCAAAAATGGCTTACTGTTGCGCGCTTGATTTCGTTTTGATAAGTTTAACGGAGAAGCTTGTGAAATGATCGACCACCAAATCGCATTTTTGGTTATTTCACTTCATTTCCTAGCTTTTTTATATTTCCAGGCCATTTTACGCCAAATCATTTTTTACGATATTTCAAGATATTTTTCAAGCTTTTCCCACCATTGCCAAATCGCTACTTTTGCCAGGAAGCTAAATTTTCAGAAATTTCACATATTTTTTCCGAAGGTTCCCTTTCTAACTTCAATTTTGCTCAACGATTTCCATTTTGGAATGATGAAACATCTAACAGACGATATTGTCGTATGAGTACACTTTCTGAAACTTATGACCCAAAACCATAAAAAATACCACTCATTGCTGCATTTTGTGCATTATGTGAGAACTCAATATTATCGATAATTGAAGAAAATCAAGTTTAATACTTGATCTTGCATGATGAGAACAATTTCCCAGACAAGTGACCTAGAGCCATCAACAATCAAAAATCATTGCGGCATTTTGTGCAACAGGCGAAAAAATCTATATTATTGATTGGTATTTATCGATAATGACTGATGAGCAAAATTCTCCAACCAAGAAAACCAATCCCATCAGCAATCACCACTCCTAGCCGCATTTTGTGCAAAAAGTGCGAAAATCGATAATGCTGCTTATCGATCGATGACGTGTCATGAGTACGGGCAAGTTCAGTACTTATCTCCGACGACCTGTGTTGATTGGCTGCAGATTCACCCACACACTCCGGTCTCCACAGCAGTAGCAGAAAAAATCAGTTTTCGTGCTCCACGGCTAATTTAGTATACAAACCCACGATTTTGAGGTACCCTTCAAAGTTAAGGTATCAAGTTCAAATTGGAATAGGAGCGACCTGCATCCATTTCCAGCCTCCTGTCCAAAAATGAGCTCCCTAGCTCAATTTTAAGTGTACCCGCAAGATCGTGAAGGCCGTCTGAAAAAAAAGGAGATTAACAACAAAAACGAGCGGTCTTTCAATTTTTACTCGAAAACCAGTGAACCGTTCTAAACCATTTTTGGGCACTTGTATCAACTTTTTGCGCTCTTTTTAGTGCAAGTTAGCTCTAATTCCTACGTTCACTCTGAACTTAGATTTCGAAAAAGGGGTTGCGCGCGTGGCCAATTCAAAACCAAATCTGGTGCGCGCTTCGCGCGCACCACAATTTTATTGTTCAAAATACAATTTATTATTCAGTATAATCTCCCTGAAGAATAATACACTTCCTTCAACGATCTACCAATCTGTGAATCCCATCCCTTAAGTGAATCCGGAAGGTCTGCAAAATACGCTTCAACAGCCATTATGGCCTCTTCATTTAATAAAAAACGCTTGCCACGCATAAACTTTTTGAGTTCTGGAAACAAATGGAATTCGCTGGGGGTCAAATCTGGTGAACACGGTGAATGCTCCAACAATTCGAACTTTAATTCATGGATGTTAGCCATTGTCAAAGGACTCTTGTGACACGGTGCATTGTCCTGATGAAAAAGGATTTTTTCTTTTGCAAACAGGGGTCTTTTTTCACGATTTTTTTCCTTCAACTGGTCCGAAAGGTTGCAATAATCTTCAAAATTAATTGTTTTACCAGTTTGAAAATTATTCACGAACAAAATTTCCTTGGCATCCCAAAAAACTGATCTCATAACCTTCTTGGCCCATTTCTGGACGCGAACTCTTTCGAAGCCGAACAACCATGTTCACACCACACTTTAGCCTCTTGTTTTGATTCAGGATCATGGCGATAGACCCAAGTTTCATCCATGGTGATGGATCGACGCAAAAAAATCACCTTATCCTTTTTAGAACGCTGCAAATGTTGCTGAGAATGTCGCATTCGAATGTGTTTTTGTTCCATTGTTAGCGAATGCGGCACCGATTGTGAACATAGCTTTCTAAAACCCAAAATCTAAAACCCAAATGAGATGTGTAGAGCCTCCACTAAGTCTCTCTCAGTCAATCGACGATCTTCCAAAACCATATCCTGTATTTTCGCTATGATTTCTGGTGTTGATGCGCTTTTTGGACGTCCTTCATGTGGATTGTCTTCAAGGCTTGTACGACCACGTTTAAATTCACCAACCCATATTTCTACTGTTCCAATTGTAGGTGAACCATCATTATACACTTTTAACATTTGCTCATTAATTTCTTGTGGTGCTACACCTTCTAAAAATAAGAATTTTATCACTGCACAATATTCAATTTTTCCATTGCTGTGACACGGCGACACTAAATGGCTTGTAAACAAAGAATGAATTGACAGATTGAAATGAAACTTCACATACGTTCATATGAATAGTGTACCAACAAAACAAAAAAAATGGACCAGTAGCAACGCCTTCTCTTATCGAACGACAAAACCTATTGAACAACTTGGTATGCACTGTCGCGGTTGCGTGTCGCGACAAGAGTGCACTAAGCCTATAGGATTGGTTGAAATAAACTCCTGCACTCTTTCAAAGCTTTTGGACCAGCGCTAAATGAAGCGTTCTAAACTAAAGGGAGACCGACATTTTGGAATACTAGGATCGCAAACATACCATTGAGTCTCGCGATGCAGTTTTGATGTATTTTGGAGTTTGACAGTTTTTCACGATATTACATACTCAGAATCGGCTAAAAGCCTAGACAACCCAAAGAAAGGCAGAAATCTGAACAAGGCCGGAACGCCTCGACAGAAAAAAATAGAGCTGATTGTAAAATCAAATCATCTTCAGATATGTTCAGAACAAATGCGGAAGAAAATTGGTGCATTGACCTTGTTTAAGTGTGAAGTTATGCTTTATAGCCTAGCCTACTGAACTCGAATTGAGGGTGTCTCACAGAGTGCCACTCTTCGGTCAACGCATCAGCTGCCTAAACGAGCGAATGCTGTTTGTGTGAAGATAGCTTGATAGACTTGTGCCATATCTGCTAGTTAAGGATTTCATTTTATTCAATGTCAAAATTTTAGTGGAATTGCTGAAACAGAGCCTTGCAAAGCGAGGGGAACATAAATAAATATGCAATAGGCGAAGGAAACCGATTGGCGTATGCGCTTTCTTCTCGACGAAGCAAATAAAAATGAATTTCAGATTTGAAAATCGTCGTCAAACATATGAGGCATGTAAAGAAAATGATGAGGACGACACTCTCACAATCCAGAAATCGCATAGCAGGATTCGAACCCCCAACCCATCCCCAAGACGTCGATTCGTAACCCGCTTCGCTATCGTCTCCACCGTTTTGCCGCTGGTAAACTTTCAATGACAATTCAGTAGTCTAGACAACAAAGCGTTACCTTTGAGCTCAGTTCGAGAAATGTACCAATTTTTCCCACATCTACTCTAAACATAGCTAATTCATCCGTTAATTTAGCTCTATTCACTTCGGCTGAGGCGTTCCGACCTCACTCAGTTTTTTGCCTTTTTAGAGACTGCCTGAGGGATCCAGCCGATTCTGAGTAACGGAAATACGAACACTATCCGTTTCTTGAGACATATCAAAATTGCATCCTAAAACTCAGTGGTATTCAAGCAAGCCTCCGCTGTGAGTACGTGAGAATGCCGACAATATCTTCTGATCAGCAATGGAAATCGATCGGAACTGGTACATATAGGCCGGGATCATACTTGCAGCGACCAGCGACGGCGACAGTGCATATCAGGCGAATCGATTTTGGTCGATATGGATGGCAAAGATTGCGTAACTGGAAGTATGATCCCGGCCATATGGCAAAGCGTGGAACGCCGCTATGGCGTCGAAAATGGTATCGATCACTACTACCGCCACAACGGCTTCGCCGCGTTTTACCGTACCGGTACTAATTTCCTTTGACGATCCATTGCCGATCTGGGCATTCCGCCAAAATTCTCATATGCAAAGGAGTCAGTTTTCATCTTTCATCTCATTTCTTAGTATTCCAAGACTGGATTCGCTAAAAGCGGCATTCGCCGCAGCGGTCAAAGTATGCAAATGGCGTTCAGAGATTGTGAGCTCAACGGGCAATCAACTTTGTGCCAGTGATTTATAGGGATAGTACCAGGTTGTTCAATAAGTTTTGTCGTTCGGTAAGAGAGGGCGTTGCTACTAGCCCAATTTTTTTTCGTTTTGTTGGTACACTCTTCATATGAACGTAGTATGTGGATTTTCATTTCAGTCTGTCAACTCATTCTTTGTTTACAAGCCATTTAGTGTCGCCGTGTCGCAGCTATGGAAAAAATTGAATATCGTGCAGTGATAAAATTCTTGTTTTTTGAAGGTGTAGCACCACAAGAAATTCACGAACGAATGTTAAAAGTGTATAATGATTGTTCACCTACAATTAGATGAAGAAAGATGGGTTACTGGATTTAAACGTATGTAGTCGTAAAAGCCTTGAAGACGATCCACGTGAAGGACGTCCAAAAAGCGCATCACCACCAGAAATCATAGCCAAAATACAGGATATGGTTTCGGAAGATCGTCGATTGACTGAGAGAGATTTAGTAGCGGCTCTAAACACCTCATTAGGCAGTGTGAGCCATATTTTAAGTGAAATTTTCTGGTTTAGAAAGCTGTGTGCACAATGGGTCCCGCATTCGCTAACAATGGAAAGAAAACATATTCGAATGCGACTTTCTCAGCAACATTTGGAGCGTTTTAAAAAGGATAAAGTGGATTTTGTGCGTCGATTCATCACTATGGGTAAGACTTGACTCGGTCACCATGATCCTGAATAAAAACAAGAGGCTAAAGAGTGGTGTGAACCTGGTTGTTCGGCTTCGAAACGAATTCGTGTCCGGAAAACGGCCAGGAAGTTTATATCATCAGTTTTTTGGGATTTTTTTTGGATTTTTTTTGTTTTTTTTTAGTGTATCAATATTCAGGGAGATTAGACTGAATAATAAAGTGTATTTTGAACCATAAATTTGCGTTTTTCTTATCGAACGACAGAACTTATTGAACAACCTGAAATTATTTGGCGACAAAACTTATCGAACAACCTGGTATTATTTAGTTGAGCTCTTTCTGGATTTCTTCCAGGATTTGGCTGAGATGAGAGATTGAAAAAGCGTATTGCTCGGGTCCAACCAATATCCTTGAAATCGGGAATCCGATAGTTCGACGACTCGAAGCAACAAAAACTCGAATGAAATAGGCACGGCAAAGCCACCTGTTTTCTTTGTTGCTTGATTACTGTTGATGGCGAACTGCGACCTTCTTCATCCGCAGTGGGAGACATCTAACCACATAGTAAGACAACTAGACTTCAATAAACGTTTTGAAGCTTCTTCTGACGTTTCTTTCCTATTTCAGTGACACCGAAAACTCTGGGCGTAGCTTTTTGTGAGAGAATCGGCTACTAGAGTTACCCTGAACACTATCTTTAGGACAAATTTACGAGAGATCGGAGGAAAACACGTTAATATAGATAGGAAGCAGATAAAACAAAAGCGAGGCACAGTTGAAACTTTTTTACACACTTAGAATGAAATTATAGATTGAGTGAAAAATAGCGAAAATCAGGTCGATAAACTCTGATGATCACTACCCTAGCTTCACTTGCTTGATGCTTCTGAAACTTGAAGCCAATCGACTAAACCCACAAGTGCATGCAATGTGAGCACAACATAATTCCCAGAGTAAACTGTGAAGGCGAAGGAAGTAAATATGTGAGAAATAGCAAAAACCATATCACATTTTATATGATATAATAAAGTTTCTACACTTGCTCCACAGAGGCGGCCTGGTCATGACTTCAAATCGAACCTTTGCGAAACGGTTTAGTGGCATCAACAAAGACAAGAGCCATTTCACGTCCAGGAGCCCTTCGGAAAGCTTCCAGAGTTCAATCAATACAACGGAAACATGTGCGCAGGTATTAAAAGTACTGTCATGCGCAGCAAGACTCGGATTTATTGCTTGCACTACGATTCAATGCGCCGCAAATCCATTGAAAACACCACCGTGGTCATACAAAGTGCCGCAGCGCAACAGATTCCAAATTGAATGAGAACTGGATTCGACATTGGGCATTACGAGGTTATACTCCTCTTTCATACAAAACCCTCATATAGCCGACCCCGTCAAGGACATTGTACCTCGCCCAATGCCACAAATTTCACCAAAAACGTAAAGATTGCGTTTTTTTTCCTCTCAAAAACAAAGGTGTTGAAGTTGACAAATAGTAGGTTATCTGTGACAGAAGGAAGAAAACGCCAGGTTCAGGTGCCTAGGGTAAATCGTATTTCTCGTTCGATAAAATTGTGTGATCATAAATCTAATGAACGATCGGCCTACCTCGCACCTTCACTGCAACAAATATTCGATTTCGTATGCTTTCGACCAAGCCGATCTGCCTTTGCAAGTCGATTTTGCTCCATTTCTCGGTTACTGCATGTTGGAGCGCAGAAATCGAGAGAAATTATGGCCATAGGTTCAGACCCGACTAACTAAATGATTTCAGAGACTCTTCATTCTGTTGCAACCAGTAATGTAGACTAGGCAGTCTGGACAAGATAGTTATTGCCGAGCAAAGAAGCCGATCTCCGACCTGCTCACGTGCACTTTCGTATTGTACTGCTAGGAACTGCAGCTTCGTGGCCCGATAACATGGGAAAATGAAAGTAGGTGTTACTCTGGCATCCCTAGTACTCACTGGAGATCATCCGACTGCTGTCTAACGCAAGCTGTAGACGTCCTTGACAGACATATGCAATGACAGATTATGGTAGATCTGCAACCGCAGTTCCGTCGGCTGAAGAGGACAGCACCAACTCTCGCATTCCGTTAGTAGCACTCTCGACCATCGGACCTATTGAGAAAATATTCCTTTTCGTCAGAAGCCATCGCTTATACACAAATGATCGAAGTAACTGTCCTTTTTAGCCGTCGGAACTGCGGTCGCAGATCTCCCATAATCTGTCAGAGCATGTCTGTCAAGGGTGTGTACAGCTTGCGTTCGCCAGAAGTCGGATGATTTCCAGTGAGTACGGGGGGATGTCAGAGTAACACGTACTTCTAATTACCCCTGTTATCGGGCGACGAAGCTGCAGTTTCTAGCAGGACAATACGAAAGTTCACGTGAGCAGGTCGGAGGTCGACTTCTCTGCTCAGCAATAAGTATTTTGTCCAGAGTGGCTAGTCTACCGTCCTAATCTCAACAAAATGGAGAATCTTTGGAATAACTTAGTTCGTTGGGTCTGAGCAAATGGCTGGCGATTTCTCTCGATAACTGCGCTCCAACAGGCAATAACCGAGAAATGAAGCGAAATCGACTTGCAAAGGCAGATCGGCTTGGCCGAAAGTGAACGAAATCGAGTATTTGTTGCAGTAAAGGTGCTAGGAAAGCCAATCGTCTGTTAGATTTGTGATCACACAATTTCATCGAACGAGAAATCCCATTTACCCTAGGGGTATCCTATCTTTTTGATACACGATTTGAAACATAAATTTATTCCAGAAAAATGCACAAACATCCGATCTAAGCCAAGAGAGGTATACGAGGCTAATTTTACATTCTGACCACAGTAGTACTGACGAAAAAGATCTATCTTTCTCAACAAACTTGAGACCGACAAATTTAGGGGGTGTTCTATCTTTATGATACGCAGTGTACTAGTGTTGCAAACCCGTTGACTGCGTTGGCGCTCCACTATCTTTGCGCTTGCATCTGGTCTACCATCCCTGGTGGGCTCTGTTTTATACTTAGTATCCGAATCACTCCATTTCGGATATCCGACCGGATATCCGAGATTCGGATAATCCGATATCCGAAAACTTGAAAACACGCATTATCTGAATCGAACCAATATCCGGGAAATTTAAAATCGGCATTATCTGAATCGAACCATTATCCGAAGGGTCAAAAATTCGGATAAAATCGGATAAAAACGGATAAAACGGATAAAAATCGGTTCATTTTAGGTTAAATGTAGGAAAGTGTGTGTGTGTGTGTGTGTGTGTGTGTGTGTGTGTGTGTGTGTGTGTGTGTGTGTGTGTGTGTGTGTGTGTGTGTGTATGTGTGTATGTGTGTATGTGTGTATGTGTGTATGTGTGTATGTGTGTATGCGTGTGTGTGTATGTGTGTATGTGTGTATGTGTGTATGTGTGTGTATGTGTGTGTTGCCTAAGGTTTGTTCCGATAATATCCGAAATTTATCCGAAATTATCCGACGGATATCCGTATCCGAATCATTGGAAAAATGGCATTATCTGAATCGATCCAATATCCGAAAATTTGAAAAAACGCATTATCTGAATCGAACCAATATCCGGTAAATTTAAAATGGCACTATCCGAATCGATCCATTATCCGAGGAATTACCTTCGGATAACAAGTATACTCTGTATTCCACAGCTGGTAAGCACTCAGGACGATCGCAGAGGGAGGCAAGCAGGCAGATAACGAAAGATATGATGATTGCTAGGATTTGAGCTCCAACACAAAAGTTTCGAGAAATCTTCAGTGTGCCGTAGAATATGCAAATACACTATGCCGTTGCACAGCGCTATGAGTCCAGTATAGCGACCTTAAAAAGAAATTTGAGAATTTTTGTTCGGACCTGAACCCCAGCAATCACTAGACCGTTGCAGAGCCCTCCCCACCAAGACTCTAAACCTATTCTCGGATTCCGAAAAAAGGATTTGAAGCATTTTTTAGTAGAAGGACGCTGAGTCCGCCGAGAAAAGCGCTGCTGCCTGGATTCTGATCAAAAGCTACTAGCGGAATTGTAGTACAGCCATTGTTATACCCCGCGACAGGCCTGTCGCGGTCGCAAAGTCGCTGTCGCTGAGGGCCAACCGTCGCTGTCGCTTAGGGCCAAGAAACACCAGGCACGATACTGGATCTGGCTGGGTCGCTGTCGCTGGCACCCATCGCAGCGCACTGCATTGCGATGGACAGCCGCGACAGCGACCAATTACCGCACGGTTTTCACGTTTTAGAGATCGTTTATACTCCCGCCTCCCAGCGGCGCGGCACAGTGCATTCCTGTAATATTGATCACGCGGCGTGGCACGATCGATACTATAGGATTGCACTTCGCCGCACCGCTTGGCTGCGAAAGTATAAACGACGCCTTAGGCATAACATCCCCTTTCGAGCCAGCGACCGCGACAGGTGCTACAAACTGTTCTTGTTACAGCATTTTTCCGGTCGCAAACTTTTCGTATAACAATGGCCTTTGAAGTTTTGGATTTCAAATCTGTCTGAATTCCGATAGGAAAAGCTTTTGAAAAAATTCATCGTGCAAGCTGCTGATTTTTCCTTTTTTTCAAATTATCATGATTAATTACCCGGGGAGCCAATCAGGGACTCTCCTAGACGGGGGAGGGGGGAGGATTGTTGCACCCAAGATTTTCTCATAAAATGAGTGGAAAACCTGATAAAAGATGCTTGATGCTGCTATCGGTCATTGTTGTTGTTGATGCAATTCTATAGAAATACTTCGATTGATAGCGTCCTAGAACGGTGGGTTTCTGACTTGAATCCTGAGTTCCCCCCCCCCGTCTACGATAGTCCCGCCAACCATGTGTGACAACTATGCACTGAACTTGAGCAAAAATCAGAATTTCCAATGCCTGGTGCTCTCGTTTCGCGCAAATTTTCACCTGACCGTGAAACTTTCACTGCGCTTCACGCTTTCACTGCGAGCACAATCCATCGTTCGCGAAAATTGCTTAGTTTTTACCGTTTCAAGATCTTTATATAGAGCGAGAGCATACTCCGGCGGGAATCGGCTTGCAATTGGGAATATTCCTCGCGAGGATTCCAATCAGGGATGAGCGGAGATCCGCGTTTTTCGCGTTCCGAAAACCGCATTTCCGCGCATCTTGAGGCGTTTCGTGCCCGATTTCCGAAACCCGAGAAAAAAATTTATGCTCCGAAACCGATTTCCGTAATTTCATATTTTTATTCCGCTCATCCCTGATTCCAATCGTGCGCAAGGTGAGGGAGCTCTTGTACAAATGCGGACAGATGAAGTGTTTGTTTCTCGACGGGACACATTTCGCAACAATGTTTTTGTAGATGGAGTACCGCCAGCGGATAGGCGTGCTGTGCCCCTAAGCAGGCTACGCCTTTTTTGTACTCGAGCAAAGAGCCTATTAAATCTGGATGATAGGTCTAGGAAAAGTCGATTTAGCGGGGAATAGGGACCGTGACAATATGTATACATATCCTTTACTTCTGCTGATTGCGTGCGTGTGCGCGTATATTTATTAGAATGCACGCTAAGGTGCGTCGAAAAAAAACAGTATGTATAACAAACAAGTCAAACAAGTGCAGTGTCGAGAACAGAAACATAAAAGTAATTAATATACAACCAGATTGACTAAAAAAAGAAGCTAAAAGCAAACTAAGCTTCTCGCCCGCGAAAACAGTGCTTCTATTTGAAAGATCTGACAGTTTGATTATAAGCTCGTCGAAAATCAGTGGCCATTCACTTAGAGAAAACATTGTGTTGAGTAAGATCCGTAGCAGCCAACAGTTTTTGGGGTTCTAAAAGGGATGGCTCATTGAGAAAATAAATAGAAACAAATAGAGCAATCGAGATTTATTTTTCTGTTACTTTTTAAGCAGCATGAATGAGAGCTTTCATTGCGCTACCACGAAACTAGTGAAGAAAGGCTGAAAAAATTTCTTGGCGTAGCCAATAAGTAAACATTGCTTAGTCCACACAACAATTTCTCTTCAGCTTTAGAACACAATAAAAGCGTTTAAAGGCAGTGTTCACGATAAGAATAGTTTTTCTGCTTTTCCGCCTATCTTGAAGACGGCCCCATGCTGATTCCAATGATGTTTTTGGAATCGTACAAGACCTTCTAGGAAACGAGTTATGTTCCTTCAAAAATTGAGCTAGGGAAGAATGGTGGACGAGTTGTCCGCGGCTCGTAACTTCAGGCTCTTGCAGCCGATGTATGCGAGCTGACCTGCGTAAAGAGAGAAGTTGAGAATGATGGGAAGAACGGGGCTATTGATCGGAAACCATCGCTCATCTCACAATCTCGAGCATTCATTTGTCCACTTCGGTGGGCGTGGAAAGTGCATCTGTGGTGTGACGAGCTGACGAGTGTCCAACTCTAGGGCCGTAGGGGACCGTTTCGAGCTCATTTTTCTTTGTTTTTTCAACGTTAGGGTTGCGCTAGGCCCCGCAGCTGCCGATCTCCACCAGAAAATCGGACATGGTTTTTATCATGGACACTGCCTTTTAAAGGCACAGGACGCCCAGGAAATTATTTTTCAGATTTTATGCTTATCTTGGAGAGAGTCACATGCTGATCACAGTGGTATTTCCGATATCGTCCAAGACCCCCTTTGGACAGAGTTATGGCTCCTCAAAGATGCCTAGAATTTGAGGGTGAAAAATTGGTGGACGAGTTGTCTCAGGCCTGTATTTCTCTTCATTCGCTACCGTTGCGTGAGAGAAAGCCAGGATAAGGATACAGTCCGGTAATGGGCTGAAGAACGACGATTTGTTGGAATTCATCCATCCATCGAGCCGCTATCGAGTCCGAAAATCTGGTAGGGGGTCGGGCCTGTGGTGGTGAGCGAAGGGGGTCGGGCCTTTGGTGGTCGCTTATATCTCGCTTATTTGGAGGAATTGAGATCTCGAATTCGGCGCGTGTTATACAGAAGGGGTCTTCTACACAATTACATGAAAATCCCAAGATTCATATCTGAGGGTGTACTGTGCCTTTAAGGCAGTGTTCACGATTGATTATGATTGTCGAGTTTTTGCTAGTTATATTTTTTGGCTCACTGATTTATATCTAAAAAAATCAAGGAAAAAATTCAATTGTAAAATAGCCATCTGAAATCGGCCGATTTTTTTGCTGGTGCACAACACTAGTGATGTTTGGTAGTATCAAGGGTCATCAACTGGCCCGAAATTGAAGGTCAATAATTGACTTCTGGTCGTGGAATTGGCCTTTCTCGAGCTCCATTGTTCACATTTAGTTCACACTAATACTTTTTCTGATCTTTTGTGTAAAAAAAAATGTTAATGTATACTTTTTAAATACTTTATTAGTTGCTGTGCAAATCGCAGAATTTAGACCAGGCACATCAGCGAATTCCAATTTCTATGGGCGGCGCTGTGCATCTGCGCTCGCGTTGGTATATTTGTGCCTTAATGACTCTAACCTTAGCGCATTTGTCGCCGTGGAGCCTTCGCAGCTCTGCAGCTGTTTTTGAACAGAACAGATTTTTGCAGTTTTCTTGCTTACTTTTCCCATCGAGAACACTGCGTTTAAAGGCAGCATCCACGCTCGTAAACGTGATTGAGATAACTACGAAATAGAATCGTATGGCTCAAAACACAACGCCTTCGCATTTTGAAGCGTCAGAAACAACCCACAATGACGCTACACGAGTTAGAAGTCGGCCCCGCCCCTGTATCTGCCCGCCCCCTGTATTTGCCGTTTCCTCCAAAATAGGGGTCCTGGACCATTTTCAGCGTCGAAGATGTATGAGGTTTACTTATTGTACTCATCGAACCACCCACATGCATCGACGACGGTGGGAGTTACCCAACACCCTTGTTTTGTAGGAGAACGCAAATACAGAGGGCGGGCATATACAGGGGCGTGGCCAACTTCTCACCCATGTAGCATCATTGTGATTCGTTTTTGACGCTTCAAAATGCGTAGGCATTGTTTTCTGGGCCATACCATTCCATTTCCGTGGTATCTCAATAACGTTTACGAGCGTGTATGCTGCCTTTAAAGGCAAAGTCCAACATCGGGAGTAATTTTAGATATTGTAGTGCGGCCGCAATGTATGACAACCCCACCAAGAGGGAAATCTCCATTCGCTCAAATAAGTGGGAAAAGCTAAGGAAATTTTGACCACGCCCCCAAAAGAAAAATGGGGCACGCCCACTGACAGGTTTCCTATCTCAATAGGGAAGGGACACGCTGTTGATTTCATTCGGAATCTATGATCTTTCATTTGTTTGCGGTCTGGCATTACAGTGTGGCCTGCTTCAGAGCGATGGCTGCTAATAACGAGGAAAAACAGGCTCGAGAGAACTCGTCCGCCAATTGAGAGTCGTCCAAATTTAAAATTTTTGAGGAGCCCTAACGTTATACCTTCTTTCGTAGTGAGTCTTGAGCGACTCTGGAAACATCATCGTGATCTGCGCGAAAATCCTCTCTAAGATAGGAAAAATACTGAGAAGCTAATCCGAGATTGGATTTTGACCTTGCATTTTAACCACTTCGGAAGAATCGGAGAACGTTTCTCAACCGGCTTACTTAGGAACGTCGCGTGGTCGCCCTCACTGTTTGAAAGCTTATGATCGTGGTTGATTCTCATTGATGATGATTCCCTGGCCATTTCTGGCTCGCTGTCTCCGAATCGGAAATCGCTTCATTTCGCTGATTTCGCTAGGGTTTTCTCTGATCGAAGTTGCAGGCGTTTTGAAGCTTCGAGAAAAGGCAAGGCCGGGATCATACTAGCCGCGACCAGCGGCAGCGACAGTGCGTATCAGGCATATTGATTTCCGGTCGATATTGATGGTAAATATTGCGTCGCGTCGCTTGTCGCTGTATGTATGATCCCAGCGTAAAAGATTTACGCGCAGCCATCGCTCTGAAGCAGGCCACAATCAGGCCCAGCCTCCCGTGGGTCTTTTTTCAATCAGGCTGTGGGTTCAAAACCTTGCTATATTCCGAATTCAAGTACATATGTATTAGGTCTAGAAGTTAATTTCCGCGTTTTTGTTGTTATTGATATTTTGTAAAAAATAAAATTATTTTTATATAACGAATTTTATGTTATAATGCTCACTGTATTATCAGCTTTCTATTGATATATAACTTGCTTCACGTACCTTATAAAAAAGTATTATTTTAGTTTCAGAATATGTCAACTTTTGTGCCGGAAAAACGCCATTTGCAGGAAGCTCTCCTTTTCCTTTTCATCTCAAGAAGAAAGCCACTGACGCGCACCAAATGCTTGCCCAAGCTTACGGGGATGCTGCTCCATCCATAAGAACCTGCCAAGAATGGTTTCAGCGTTTCAAATCGGGTGATTTTGACGTTAAGGACAAAGATCGACCAGGACAGCCAAAAAAGTTCGAAGACGAAGAACTTCAGGCTTTGTTGGATCAAGATTCGGCTCAAACGCAAGAACAGCTCGCGGCATCTCTCGGCGTCACCCAAAAAGCAATTTCTATTCGATTGAAGGCAATGGGGAAGATTCAAAAGGAAGGAAAATGGATCCCCTATGAGCTCTCAGAACGCAACAAAGAGCAGAGAAAAACAACTTCACAAATCTTGTTGGACCGATTCCAAAGAAAGTCTTTTTACACCGCATCATAACTGGCGATGAAAAGTGGGTGTACTACGACAATCCGAAGCGAAGAAAATCGTGGGTTAGTCCTGGTGAAACAACAACTTCGACCGCAAACCAAACATCCACGGGAAGAAGGTCTTACTGTGCATATGGTGGGATCAACGCGGTATACTGTACTATGAACTTCTTCAACCTGGCAGAAACAGTTACTGCGAATCGCTATCAACATCAACTAGCGCAATTGCGGCATGAAATCGAAGCAAAGAGACCAGAATGGGCGAGTCGACACGAAAAAGTCATATTGCTTCATGATAACGCTCGACCTCATGTTGCTCGAACGGTAAAGGATACGCTAAAAAGAGTTCAAATGGGAAGTCTTACCGCACCCGCCGTACTCTCCAGACATCGCCCCGTCGGATTATCACCTTTTTCCGGTCAATGGCGCATGGTCTAGCGGACAGCGCTTTCAAGATCGTCAAGATGTCAAAAAATGGCTCGATGAATGGGTGGAGGCCAAACCAGAAAAATTTTATTATGATGGAATCCATAAGTTACCCAAACTCTAGAAATGGTTGTTATTAATGACGGAAATTATTTTGAATAAAAATTTTGTTTAAGTATGTCCAGTTTTCAATAGTGTAAAAAGCGTAAAAAAACGCGGAAATTAACTTCTAGACCTAATATAAATGTCAATCGCCTCTTCCCCGTGAAGGTTCCCTAGCCCAGACAGTCATGGGGTAGTACGTCAGAAAAATTGGGGTCGAACCAGCGTACAAAGAGGTTAGCAGCACCCTTGCTGTAGCTACTGCCAACAGCAGGAGCTGCTGCCAATCAGCAGCATATCCTGTTGATTAATCCCTTTGTTTATCCTGGATGCGCGAGTTTGCCGTGCGTGACAAGGATCATACCCAACACCGCTGGCGGGGGGGGGGGGGTGACAGTCTAAATTCTTTCTTCGTTTGCAGGACAGGCTGCCGATGACGATGGGTTGAACACCAGTATGCGTTCCCAGCATATACTGCCTTTATCAGCAGCTGCTGCTCACAACAAGTGGTTGTATGAGATGCGATGTTTGTCCTGAGATGCAACCCATATTGTGCCGACGTACCACGCCACAATTTTCTGAGAGGACGTGTGTAGACCATAGGTTCGTTGGGTGGAGACAAGGTCCGAGAAAAAGGAACCTGGACCTCGGAACACAATTTCGAAAATCGGGCAGGGCCTTTACGTTTTAGTCTTTCAGCAACTTTAACAACATTCGCAGCTTCAAACTCTAGGCTCCATTTCCCTACGAAGATATTATGTAAATTGAATCTCATCGCTGTAATACCTCTTGATGCCACATCCTCGTACTGTTTGAGTTCGATAATGGGAGCGCGAATAATGTCCAACGGCTTTTTGCAAGGATTCCATCAAGGCCCAGAAAAATCCGAGAATTTCGATCATCCGAGGGTTTGTCCGCTTCTAGACGCGGTAAACGGCTACGGGAAAAGGCGGTGGTGCAGTTTGGGACAGGGGCTGTCTACACACCGAGGGAGGAGTTGTCCCGTTTTCACAGTGTGAAAGGTCACGCGACTTGGCGGCGAATTTGCGTTTGAAATGTTTGAGTGTGAGCGGCGATGTCTCTCATTTCGTGAGCTTCAAGTGAGCTTATTTTGTATACTGCAGCCCTGGCTGGCTGGCTTCCCAGTTTGGCCTTTATCAGTGGGGAACACTGTTGATATTTCTGGGTGAGTTTTGCCTTCTCCGCTTCTTTCATTTATCTATGTTATTTCGGCTTTTGTCTCCAGTAGAGGCTTAAGTTGTATCAGTATTGTGTGTATTGGCAAAACCTACCTTTTTCACGTTTCCTGTGCTTTCTTTCTCAGGATTTGGCAAAAAAGGAAGAACGTCGTCGATTATGATTTGGATCCAAAGAAGCGGTTCCAATCACCCAATCGGCAGTCAATTTTCATTTCTCTCTGAGTTTTGAAGAAGAAAGAATAATAAAAAAGTCCAACACCAAGTTTCTACATACAAAAATAACACGCAAAATGAAAAAAAACAAAGAACGAGTGGAAATTAGGCGCTGTTTCCTCCTCATGATCGGTGATAATCATTCAGTGCACACTTACTAGGTGCTAATCACAGCATAAACTGAAGTCTTGAAAGGTGATCTGTTGATTGTTGCGTGGAGGACAAAAAGGAACAGTTTAGAGATTGCCGAGTCTCCTTAACACTCAAGAGACCGCGTGTCCACACTGCGCACCCACGGCTGTTTTGCCCCTCGGATCGCGTGTCCACACTGCGCACCCACGCCATAAAACTTTCAATATTTTTTATAATTCTCTTGCGTGCAGTCTTTCTTAATTACGGATAGGTTCCTTATGATGTGGCCTATTTACACTCACAGTGGTCAAGCATTTTCAGTGTTCTTAGTAATTTACAAGCATCTCCTGAAATGGCACTTTTCGATTTTTCGAGCTTCTTTGGCTGGAAATAAATCATTCCAAACTTGGCTAAGAAGGGGTATCAATGATGCTTATCACGGAACTGATGTTCTACAGTTGATTGTCGAAATAGTAGTGCCACCTATTTGAGATAACTGTAGTAGGTCATCGTTCAAAATTTTGCTGCATTGACCTCGAGGGTTATTCGAGTTGCTGCACAAAGTTCTGGTTTTTACTTTTCAATTACAATGAAATTTCCTTCGACTGCGGTATATTAGCCATTGGTCAACTTTGTTTAAATTTTCGCTAAATTTCGAGTGGAGGGTAACTTGGGGGGGGGGTGAAAACATAGAAATAGTTCAGTGCTAAAAATGTTACTGAAATTAAACTACGGGGTATGTTTGGAGGCGCTGAACAATGAAGTGGTGTATATTTCACAGTTTTCTAAAACTTCGCCGGCGTCGATAAAGTTTCTGTCGGTCGCATCATACAACTTGGTAGATCAAAGTATTTGAGACCGCCGAAAGTTCTCCATGAGGTTTATTAGGGTATCACAAAGGAGATGTTTGTTCATTTTTCAAATTTTCAATACTCCGGGTCGGCCTAGCACGGCTCAATCCTAACCATTAGCTGTAACCTGAAGAAAATTCTAGAAGTCGACAAACAAACGCTTATTTATTTACCAGCCTTGTGCAAGTAAAGCTGGAATAACTTCCAAAATAAAAAAAACAGGTCCTCGAAAAAGCGGTGGATCATTGCTTTACCACGGCCTAGCTCCAGATCTCTGTGGAGTACATACTCTCAGGTGGAGTATAAACGGAATACTGATTGTCCAAGTAAGAAAGCCTGCTCCGATCAAAATGGTTCCCAGCGGACCGCGTGTCCACACTGCGCACCCACGGAAACGATTAGCAGTGGAGCGCACCGGTCCGCTGTGGAAATTCGCCGTGGAGCAGGCGGTCTCTTAAGTGTTAAAGCACCTGAGTAAATCAAAAGCTGCGAGAAATATAATTTCTCAGACATTGGAATTTGAATCATTGTCAGCTCACACTTTTGCTCAAGGGATTGCACTGATCCTGAGTATGAGGTCCATTCTCGTTTTTTTTTCCTCGGAAGATAGCCTTGGATAAATGATACGTTTCCTTCCTGAAGCTACAGTTATCTTCCAAAAAAAAAGCTTTTTTAGCTTACCAGGCTAGAGTGTTACCATTACTCCACCAACAGCCGCTCTGCAATTATTAGCAATTTGCTACAAGAACCCCATGACTTCAATGCTAGATACAGCTATCTTGCGACAGGCTTCATGTCAAATTTTGACATACGGAAACGATACGTTTTTAGGGCCACTGAGTACCGCCACGGCCGGATAATTTTGTTCGCATCCACTTGTTTATGGATAGACTAATGGTGCACTGACTAGAGATTGTTTGACCTTCCTGCGAGGTTTTATAGAAGTGTGTTTTTATAGTTGTAAATCTGTGACAGGACATAGACAATCCATGCTCGAATCTATCGAGGAGAATGTCTCAGGGAATCACAAAAAGCCGCATTCACATAGTCACGGTAGGCATAATGTAATATGTATTGCCCGCTTAACCGACATGCAGTACCCGCGTTAAGTTTTGTAAGAACGAGGAGCATTCGCCAAACTTGACGAAAAACGTCCTATGCTTGTAACTTTTTTGAGCGCAGACGTTTTTGAATTCTGAAAACTCTATCACGTTCACAGCTCAAATTGCTACCTAAAGATGTGCTTTGTGGACTGAAGTTCCCGAGAATCGCTTTGTTTTTAAGTAAAATTGTTTTTGCGGTTGTTTCTCAACAACGTCGCGCGCGGCAAAATGTGACGAAACTTTGAGTGGTAATTGTACAAGTAATAGAGGAACCATGGAGAGTCTCATAGGAATACGCGATACGGCTACCGCATCCGGGGCAGCCGATTCGCCAACACTGGGGACCCAGGGTGTTGGTGACAAGCATGCTACTGGCCAGAACAGTGGACGACTGATAACGCCGGAGAAGGAGGTGCGGTTCGCGGCATGGAATGTGCGATCAGGGCATTACGTCGGGCAGAAAGAAATCATTGCCAGGGAACTGTTGAAGTCGAAGGTATCGGTTGCCGCCCTGTCTGAATTGAGGATCAGTGGAAGTGGAACAATGACTGTCCAGGTGCCAGATAGTCAAGAAAGGATGGTG
This sequence comes from Aplectana chamaeleonis, assembly GCA_029168955.1. Taxonomy (NCBI): domain Eukaryota; kingdom Metazoa; phylum Nematoda; class Chromadorea; order Rhabditida; family Cosmocercidae; genus Aplectana; species Aplectana chamaeleonis. Next base: position 1,001,868 of record JAPDOI010000144.1, read on the forward strand.
CTGTACTACTCCGGTAGCGACGGACACCATCAAGGCGTTGGATTCATGCTGAACTGGAAAGCAGCTGGAAGCGTTGTGAAATTCGAGCCTATCTCTAGCAGAATCGCTGTCCTCACGCTGAAAGGAACTATAAGGACACATATTATGGCAGTTTATGCGCCGACGGAGCCTAGCCCGGATTTCGACAAGGACGCGTTTTACGCTCAGCTTCAGGAAGTTCTGAACACGATTTCAAAGAGAGACGTTGTTCTAATCGCAGGTAATTTCAACGCACATGTTGGAAAAGACAGAATGAGCTGGGAAGCAGTATTGGGCCGATTTGGCGTTGGTGACATGAACGACAATGGTCCGCGCTTGCTCACGTTTGCAGCTTTTTTTGCAGTCCGCGCTTGCTCACTCATTATTGGAAACAGTCACTTCCAGCATCGCAGAAAGCATCAGTTGACGTGGAGAAATCCTTCCGGACGAGGCGTAGCTTTGTTAGACTACGTGTTGATGAGCTCGTGTTTCAGGTCGTCGCTCAAGGATGTTCGTGCAATGAGAGGACCCGACTGTGGTTCAGATCATTACCTTCTACGTGCAGTAGTGAAGCTTCGTCTACAACGAGCTAGGATTGTGGAGCCATCTAAAGGCCAATTCAACTGGGCACATTTGATGGTACCTGAGACGAAGGAGTTATTCCAAATAGCACTGTCGAATCGGTTTGCGCTGTTGGCAGACGATACATCTGTGGAAGAACAAGAACAGCAGATAACAGCCACCATCGTGGAATGTGCAGAGCCACTTTGTCCTGCCACTCGTAAGCGAATCCAGCCATGGATATCAGATGAATCCATACATCTCACAGAAGAAAGGAAGAAAGCGAAATTGACCGATTTCGATCGATATCGTCAGTTCTGTAGAGAGCTTCGTTGCATATTGAAAATGGAACGAGAGTCGTATTGGAATAAGGTAGCTGCTGATTTGGAGGAGTCTGCGAGCAGGCATAATTATCGAACTCTCTATCGGACACTCAAACGGCTCGGAGGAAGGACGAATCCAATTAGCGATAGTATCAGAAATGCAGATGGGTCATTCGTGCGCTCTGTGGACGAGCGCCTACGTCGATGGAGACAGTTCTTCAGTGAACTATACAGTCATGAGGCGCCGCAAGGACCGCTTGTTGAGCCACCACTGGTTGAAGCGGCCGGAGATGCAGTTCTCGACTCAGAACCCACTGTAGATGAACTAACGGCAGCGATAAAGTCACTGAAAAACGGCAGAGCGTCAGGAGTGGACAAAATCACTGCTGAAGCCATCAAGGCTGGCGGAGACGTCTTGCTGCGCCAACTACATCGGCTGATTACTCTTATCTGGCAGTCTGAGAAAATAGCAGCTGCCTGGAAACGTGCCACAATCGTGCCCATACCCAAGAAGGGTGATGCTAGGGACTGCAAAAATTACCGAGGAATCAGTCCGTTGTCTATCGTTGGCAAAGTCTTCATGAGGGTTATTCAGAACAGACTTCAGCGTCATCGTGAGCAAACCAGTCGTGAAGAACAGGCGGGGTTCCGGCCAGGAAGAAGCTGCAGTGATCAGATCTTCGCACTGCGACAGCTAATGGAAGAGAGAATTCGCTCTGGGAAGCGTGTCGTTATCACATTTATAGACTTCAAATCTGCGTTCGATTGTATTCACTGGCCGGCGCTGTGGAGAGCACTTGAAAGCGAGCACATACCGAGGAAGATAGTCAAGCTCCTCCAGGAAACGTACGAAGGGTCTACCAGTTCCGTACGCGTTTGGGATAAGTTGTCCAAGGAGTTTGTCGTTACCGGTGGAGTTTGCCAAGGCGATGTGGTCTCGCCTCTGCTCTGTTGTGGGCGCTATTATGAGGAAGGTCTTTAGAACAGAAGAGGCGTTCAATACGGAAGTAACAGTACGTCACAGATTTGATGTTCGCGGATGACAGCGCAGTGTTCACGGATACTGATGCGGAGACAACGTTTTTGATAAGCGATATGGCACTGATTGCAAGCTCCTACGGCTTAAGAATCAACTAGAAGAAGACCAAGGTCATGACAACCGATGGGTCGCCTGCATCTGTTCAATTTGAAGGAGTAGAGCTTCAGCAGGTCATTCAAACACCTTGGGTCAGTAGTGCAGGAGCGAAAAGTTGCGGCTACGGCAGAGGTGTGCAGCAGAATCGGGCAGGCGTCTAGTGTGTTTGCGTCGCTTGGCTGGTGTTTGTGGAAGAAAAACAACATTTCACTGAAGACTAAAGTGCGATTGTTCCGAGCGCTGATAATACCCGTACTACTATACGGCTCGGAAACCTGGACTCTGCTAAAGTCAGACCTCGTCAAGCTAGAAGTCTTCCAGATGCGATGTTTGCGCCAGATTCTTCGAATTACGAATCGTGATCATGTTTGCAACGACGATATACGGAAGAGCTGCATGAATCAACCGACGGTCGGAGAACAGCTGCAGACAAGAAGACTGCGATGGTTCGGCTTAATCCTCGCAGACGCCTCGGTCATCGGGACTCACGCGTCAAATAAAATGCGGGTTGTGTACGCACACACAACACGCGCCTTTACGCGCAGTGCTAAAATGCTTCCAACTCGCCGCTTCCCAAATCTACGTTCTTCATTGTACGAAACAGGATCTGAAACAGCTCTGCAGCCAGCTTATCTGCAGAATATCGTTTTAATTACAAAAATCAACCACCTTGTTTATACCCTCGAGTAATACGGCTGAAGTGGCGAACTTTGTGATGTGATGCTGATTTCACATGTCATATATTCATTATATATGGCAATTTGTAGACTTAACAGTGACAACTCTATCGGTCAAGTCCTTACTATCGAAGAATCCACAGCTTCTGACTAAAGCATGTAAGATTTACGTCCGCTTTGTTAGAGTATGGGACCTGCGTTCATGCGCCGCATGAGCAGATGCTCATTCAAAAACTAGCAAGGGTTTAAAAAAGCTTGACGAGGAAGGTCTTTAAAGGGGAAATGGGTTTTTCGTTTAGCGCAATTCCTAGGGACAACCTTAGAAACAAGAGGTTCCATTTGCACCCGACCGTTTCCCGGAGAAGGAGAATTTATTTGTACTCAATTTGAAAATGCTAACAAGGGAAGTACTTTTATTCAGCCTGAGCATTCCGGATAAAATAAACTTTCCCACAGCCGTTTTTGGCGTAGAATCCGATTATGATCTTCGCAGCTGTCTAAAACCACTCTGGAAAAAGTTGAACGCGTTTTTCAAAGCCTGGAGGTAAGGTAAGGGTACCCCTCATTAAATTTCTGAGATGTTTTGAAAAAAAAAATCGAGAATGGCTCAAAACTTGTATGTGGGCGTAATCTTAAAGTGGTGAACACGAATCTGGAGTCTATTTTTCAAGATTCTGAACTATACTGTAGGTTACGGAGGGTACCATGCCAATGAAGGAGCAAAACCTGCCTTAGTATTTCGAAAATCGACAAACGGACTTTAAATTCGTATTCATCACCCCGAATAACCCCCGTACACAAGTTTTGAGTCAAATTTGAGACTTTGACCAAGCTACTGTAAACCCACCGTAATCTACCGTAATCTGTCAAAAATCGATAAACGGATCAAATTCGTGCTCATCGTTTCAAATAACCCCCAAAACAACAAATTGAGTCATATCTATTGTTGCGCTACGGAAATCGTCAAAAGTCGCGATTTGCCATCAGGGACCGTATGCACATCTCTCCCCGAACGTCCCCCTTCCCACGGAGCCACTCTATGATTTGTCATCGGGCAGAATTGACCAGTCAGAGCTGGCCTTCGCGGGGACGTGGACCCTCGAGGAGAGATATGCATACGGCCCCAGATTATCCAACGATGGGTACGTTGAACGAATCAAGTCCAAAACTTTGGAAAATAGACAAATAAACCCCCAGATTCGTGATCAGTGCCGCAAATAACCCACCTGTGGGGATTTTAGGTCAATTCTGGAACATTTTTTTAAAACGCTCTCAGAGCCCTCTAATTGGAGCAATTAAACCCCAAACCGAAAATCCGTACGCTATCAGTCTGTGCACAGTTTGGAAAATGTGTCTTCACCCAAATTTTCGCTCAGTGAGGTAGTCTTGGGCGCTGAACACCATTATGAGGTCTGGTTCCGGGTTTTACGAAAACTAATGCGCGTTTTGGAAGGTTCAATAGGTACGAAATTCTGACGAAAAACGCCTATAACTTTTTCCAGGGTGGCTTTAGGCAGCTGCGAAGACCATAATCGGATTCTAGCCAAAAAAGGTTCTAGTAAAGTGCCTTTCGTCCGGAATGGCGAGGCGGACCAAACGTAGTTTCCTTGTAAGAGGTTTGGTGGTATTGTATCTATCAGTTTTTTACTCTCATACTTTCATACAAGGGACCAAAGATACAAACTTGGCTTCGCTAGGCCTTGCCTCAAGACTAGCAGCATTTCCTCCCGGTTCGTGCGGGATATGTAGTATTATCTGAGCTTGAGTAAGAAATCACAAGTTTTTTCACGTAATTCGGTTTCAAAACTGTTGTCAGCCGGTATTTTCAACAGGAATAAATGGTATTCTAGTTCTAATTCCATTAGCATTACGTTCATAGTCTTTAAATTTGCTGTTTTTTTGTTTATGTGTCTTTGACTGTTCATCCATCTTAAGTGTCTACGCAAGTGTGATGAATTTGATTTTGGAAATCAGCCGTCCTGAGAGAAAATCAGCGAATTTGCGCGTAGAGGCGCGTTTGATGTGTGCGCCTACACTACACGCAGTTTATTTGACGCGTGAGTCCCGATCACCGAGGCGTCTGTGAGGATTAAGCCCGATGGTTCGGACATGTATGTAGGATGGACCCGTCCCGTCTCCCGTACAGCATGCTGTGGCGTAAGCGCCCACCATCGTGGAGAATTCAACGAACGGCCCCGAAGAAGACATGGCTCAAACACATAGAGGAGGATCTGAACACCCAAAGGTGCAGTGTCCTTAACGCTAAAGTTGTTGCTGCAAACCATTTTGATTGGAAGCGTATCGTTCAGGCCGCACGAGCTCCTATGGCACCTACAGCAGTGAATTGGTTGAGAGGGCATCCCGCTCCACCAGACGCCAGCTAACGGGATGAGTGAGTGAGTGAATAGAGGAGCAATCTGTATGCTGTCATCATAAATTAGTTGCAGGTAAGAGAATCTCAAGGTTTGTCTTGGTTCAATTTTCGAAAACTTTCATTTGAGGGTCTGGACCTTTCGCAACAATACTCCGACTTTTCAGGAAGTTTTCAAAGTTATTGAACTTGAATTTCAAAGTTAAGAAGCTTATTCAAGGATTTCGAAAATTCAACCCGCTCAGATCACGAGATTGTTCCACCTTCATCTGTTTCGCGAAGAAAACTTGAAGATTGCTCTTCTATCACTTGTACAATTACTACTCAAAGTTTCGCCGCACCTTGTCGCTCGACGTTTTCGAAAACGACCGCAAAAATAATTTTCCTCGAGAACAAAGCTTTAGGGAACTTAGGTCCACAAAACACATCATTAGGTAGGAATTTGAGCTGTGAATATGATAGTTTTTTCCTAATTCAAAACCTTCGGGGTCCAAAAAGTTACAAGCATCGGACGTTTTTTAGCCAAGTTTGGCAAAAGCTCCCCGTTTCTACAGAACTGAGCGCGGGTATCAGACCTCAATTTTCCGAAGGTTCGGAATGAACGTCAAAGTCTTCATCCCAGATAACCCAATAGAGGAGCTTTAAGCCAAATCTGACACATTGAACAAGCAACCTAACAGACACCGTAACCTACTGTAATCTATCGAAAAACGGACCTCAAATCGCTGCTATGCGCTCCAATTAACACCCGGAGAGAAATTTTGATCTAAATCTATCGTATCAAATCGTAAATCGCCAAAAGTAGCGTTCAAACCTCAAAAATCCTCCTCTTATAGAATGCTTCCGACCTAATGACAAGAAATTTTCAAACAAGTCAACAAGTGGACCTCAGACTCGTAATCAGCGCCCAAAGCAACCCCCAAGGCAGTTTTGAGTCAAGTCACGAGCAAACTGGAAATTGTCTTTTGGGTAGCCCTCTTCTATTTGCGGAGCTACGAATAAGCCCATTTCTGGAGTCCTCGTGGCATTTAGGGAATTTTGAGCACGAATTGTTCACTTTCGATTATACACCTGCAAATTGAAGCAAACTCTACAGTGAGCATTGAATTGAGCTTCCCCGTTAATGCATAGCCTGATCGATATCGAAGTTTTTTTTTGACGGGAATGCTATGAAGTCTTGTGTAACCCATCTGTATCCTACTCCGGGGAGAAAATTTGTTTTAGCAAAAAGAGCTGAGGTGACCCTATAACCTTGCACGACCGACCCCGCCCACTTTAGGGATACTATGAGCTCTGTCGGTGGTGAAGGATGGCTATCACTGTTGCCATGTTTCCCTCGACTCATCAGAGGCACAGCATCATCGGAATTTTCGGAGAAAATATTTCGAGGGCCAATAATCTCAGTTAGGAGTGCGGGAGCTCTATATAGGAATTTTGAAACGGTAAAAATCAAGCAATTTTCACTAACAATGACTTTTGCCCCCAATGAAGGTCCCTTCGCGATTAGGTGAGAATTTGTGCGGAACAAGAACACTAGGCACTGGAAATTCTAGTTTTTTGTTCTTATTCTAAGCATAATTATTATCCATGATCGGCTCATCGGAAAAATAATTCTTATATTTTGAAAAAAAAGGAAAAAAATGAGCGACTTTTCTATGTTAAAGGCACAGTACGCGCGGAAAACCGTATATTATTTTCTCATGTTTTTGTGTAACATGGCCTCTCTAGTGAGCGACAATGTCGAAAAGGTCCACGAAAAACCTCCATTAGTCAAGGAAAGTCGGTCTGAACACATTGTAAAATTAAATTTGAATTTCGCGCCAAGATCGTTTTCGAAGTTTTTCAGCATTCGGAGACCTCGTCACGCTCATACTCGAAGTTATTCTGCATGTGAGGTTTGTTTCGTAATTGTTTTTCATGTTGTTCGACAGTCGCATCAACATTCCATGAAAAAGTGGTAGAGGACTGATGAGAACTGGTGGCGCATCTTCATCTTCGAAGGCATAGAACACCCAGGAAGTTATTATATTTCATTTTTTATGCCGATCTTGGAGAGAGTCACACGCTGATCACAGAGGTATCTCTGAAATAGTCCAGGACCGCTTATGAACAGAGTTATGGCTCCTTAAAGATGTCTATATTTTGAGTGTAAAAAAAATTGGTGGACGAGCTGTCTCAGGCCTGTATTTCTCTTCATTCGCAATCGTTGCGCGAGAGCGAGCCAGTATATGGAGACAGTCCGGCAATGAACTGAAGAACGACGACTTGTTGAGAGTTCATCCATCTATCTAGGCGCTATGTAGTTCGAAAATCTGGTAGGGGGTGTGACCCGCGGTGGTGAGCGAAGGAGGTCGGGTCTGTGGTGATCGCTTATATCTCGCTTATTTGGAGGAGTTCAGATCTCGTTCATACATTTTGGTCCGTGACTTGTTCCCTCAAGGAAACACTTTCAAATTCAAACCGCGACTGGCGCGGCGGTTCAATCTCACAGGCGGCTGGTGCGGCGGTTCAATCTCACAGGCGGCTGGCTGGTAATTACCAGCCAGCCGCGGTTTGAATTTGAATTGTGTTTTTTCTTGAGGGAATAAGCCACGGACCTAACCATACTTGGCATGTGTTATTCAGCAGAAATCTGCTGCACAATCAGATAAAAATCGCGAAATTCATATTTGAGGGTGTACTGTGTGCCTTTAACCCCTTTCAACCGCACGAGCCCTACGTTTTTGATGTGCCGAGATTTACCGGTGTGGCCTACTCGGCTCATTCATGAAAATGAGCCTGGAAATGTTAAGTGGTTTCCAGCGCGAAAGACGCTTGTAAGATGTGTGAAAAATAATGCGCTGAATTTTTGAAAGCCTCTATACAAAATTATTTTCTTAACTCACATCTCCGGTCGGGCAGGCAGATTAGAAATCCAAGAGTTAGAACTTGAGTAGTTAAAAAATGGGACGGATTCTTACCCTCTGAATCATTGGGACAGGAAAAACTAAAGGAGGTCACTAACCATCTTCCCCAAACAATTTTTGGGTGAAGAAATTTAAATTTACATAATCAAGTATAGTTGACAAACTGAGCTACCACGAGCGACACTCGGCGACAGTGAGCGTAAGCGGCATTGCCAATACCTACTCTCAGATGGAGCACCACACTTCAGACCATATAATGGAGCGGTGAATTATAATAAAAGACAACGGGCGACAATTCCGTTAGTACCATTTCAAACTGTGGAAAGGTGTTTAGAGGTGAAAATTGCAAACTAAACTCGGAAGTATCGCTGCAAGGAGTATTTAGGAACGACAATCAAAGAATGAACAATGATGGTACTCATAGGCGGCAGTAGGCGAAATTAAGCGACATTAGGTGGCAAAACGTGGTCAAGTCTGGAAGGGGTTGTAAGAATATGTAACTGGCATAGGAAAGCAGAAGACAAGTGCAACTAACGGCAGCAAGCGACATACTGTGACAACACACGACATCATAGTTGTACAATAATAACGCACTGTGCGAAAATGTTACATTTGCCTGACAATAATAGCAGTTGCGTCGCGATAAACTCCAAAAAAAATATACGACAAGGAGGGCTCGGCCGACTCGCCTCGTCTTCCTCTAGGAGTTTACACTATGCGTGCCGCTGCGCGACAGCCCGCTTCGAACGCAACCAGGTGGTCATTCTCGTTCCTGACTAAACGTGTTTCATTAGCCCCAATACAAGGCGAAACCACCAAAACATAACTTCTTGTCAACTTCGGTGTCGGAAACTTTGCACAAAACGGTGGCCAAGAGATGGATTTTAAAGGAGAGAATTTCAAGGTCTGGTGTTGGCTTGGAGCTTGCGAAATCTGGTGAAAATTTGTGTTCCTTCTTTGCTGGAAAAGCACGACAGACACAGAAAAACGACAGATATCGAGACAAACGAGTCCATTAACGAGGTGCCATCGGAGAGAAAGGGCAGGCCGATGGAGGCGCACGACTGGAAGGATCGAACAACTTTTATTGGCCGCCATCAGTCGTCGACCGCCGAAAGATGAACATCGGATTACAATTTGAATAGTGTCGAGGGAAAAACCTCATTAACCCTTTGGGCACTTGTCCATTTAACAGATTCCGCCATTAGTATGGCACCCACATTGAAGTTACCTCGGTGAGCAGAAGAGATAGAAAAGACCAACTCTTTAAAAATTCTTTGGAAAATCGGCTGATTTCGTAAAACGGAGATTTGGTGTGTGAGTTGTCCGAAAACTGTTTATTCATTTTCGGAGGCTTCCATTAGAGCGCACTTTTTATCGTGCAAAAGCGACGAAAAAGTTAATCCGGCGATGTAAACGATTCCATAATTATACACCACTCCAGAAGAGTTTCGCGGACCTCCCTTGTCGAATGACTGAATTTCACCTTATAACCTCTATTTCGGAGCCAAAATTACTGTGTTTCTTCGCGCGCGTGTGCGGAGCGAGTGGAACGACAGCGAGGAAGCGTGTGGAGAAGAAGACGCAGCATACGCGCGCACGCACACACGATTGACACAAATAAATTTCACTCTGAAATAGAGGTTACATTCTGTTGTGGGACAGAATGTACTTGATCTATTGCGAGCCTTGACGGAGACAAGGAAAAACCATGCGAGTGGGTGGAAAAGATACGTACAGCCGGCATGGATAGCACTGATACTTTGCCTTCAGTATTTTGTGTTGGCGCAAACTCGGTGCGCATATGTTATACCATACAGTCCACGGCAACAGAAAAAAGCGGTGGTGTGGTTGCGGATGGTGGCCATCGTGTATCAACACTCCCGAGGAGGCTGAAGAAACGAGGGAGGAGCGAGGTTCCTGATTGGACGCAGTACGGGCTAGCCCCGTGTTGGGTCCACTCAGGAACCTCGCTCCTCCCCCGTTTCTCCCGCCTCCTCAGGGGTGTTGATACACGATGGCCACCACCCTGCGGTTTCGAACTTTTATCAGTAGAGTGTAGTATCAATCACTTTTTTTCCGAAACAATTGTGATTGATCGGTTAGTTGTTGTTTCTATTCTCACTTTTCTGCTTGTTTTCATTGCTTCCACGGCTTTGATCCCCGTCATAGGCGAGCAAATGCCGGACTGAACCTTCCTCTACCTCCCCTAGTGAATAGGGTCGCCGTCCTGCGCCGCTCTTAGTGTGTCGGCTGCATGCCAATCGATTACGCAGGCGTACTCGCGCGCACCGCGGCCGGCTTAGTTCGACCACATGGGGGGGGGATTTTATACCTCAGAAAGCAATGCATAGCTTACTATCGACAAGGTCGGGCACATCTGAATCAGGACAGACAACAGACCAAGCGGGCTCAGCCAGGCCACATCTGGGGGACTTCTTAAGATCGTAAAAGTTACTCTTAAGGTTCAGGTAAGGAAAGCTATCCATTAATAACAAGCTTGCTAGGGTTTAGGCATGAACCAAAACTTCTCGCAGCATCGCAGGCTGCGCATGCCCAGAACCTCCAACCCCGACCGTGTGTCCCGCGTAATAATAATAGAATCACGTCGAAGATGGAAAATCGGGACATGCTGCAGTCAGACACCGAGTTGGTCCTGACTATAAACATTATGGAACGTAAAGTGAGAGTAGGGCGTGTCAGTTGGAAGTGCCTTGTATTTTAGATACTTTCATTGCACGTCTTCTTATTTACGAAAAATTACGATTTGCGGTCCCAAACGTCGTAAATCGTAAACCGTAAATACGCACACCCCTGATCGCAGCTCAAAAAGGTAGCATCGCGCACGCCGCACGCGCCATGAATGATGAAAATGTCGATTTTTACAGAGGATATCGGAAGGCTAATGTTTTTGAAAAGTTTCAAATTAGAAAGAGATTAAGGCAATTCACTTCGGCGCTGATCGTATTTCTCACCGCAAGCTTGTGACGCGCGGACGAACTCGGAATTGTTTGAACCGCGCAAGTTCTGTTCCAACAGACACAAAGAACAGGCGTGAGCGTGATTTCAAATAATCGCTGACCAAAAATAATATATTCCTGCGCGAAAAAACAAAAACATTCTGGCACTATTCAGACTGAATTTTCATTGTTCGATTGTTCGGGTAAACATATTTTTCAATTTTCCGAGAACTAGGTCTTTTTTTTCAGGTTTCCATCTTTAATAAGCTTCTGCTATTTTTTTCTATTCGAATACTAAATCATTAAAAATTCTCCATTCGTTTCCGGGAACAAGAAGCCCTAACGTTCCTTTAAAAAGCGAAGGGATGGAAAATTCCCGTGTAATAAATCGGATCAAGTATCTAGAGAATAGCTTTTCTATTTGGGTCAGTAATATGAAAAAAGTTTTTTAAAGCCGAGAAAACTAAAGGAAGTCGTGAGAATTCGGAAGATTTCATTCACTCGGGTCTGTCTCAAGGTCCTATTTGGAGAAAAATATTATTTATTGGTAAACTTCGTCTCTAGTGTTATTCGAAAAGGCCGTCCGGCCGAGTCCAAGGAAAGGGTAAAGGGTAAAAAATCACCCCATTCACAAATCCCAAATTCTTTTTATTTTGTTTTTTATCCAATGAGGTCTAGAAATACATTATTCTATTTATTGCGGAGACAGAATATTTTCAACTCATTCTAAGTAGAGATCTTTATCTATAGAAGATTTCCCTGCTGCAAAAGTGCTTCTAGACTTCTTACGCCTGAAGACTGATGACTAACGGGAATTTTGAGCCCTTGAACGACCATCGACCAGTGAACTGCAAATTTTTAACGACCCTCACTAATGCTGACGCTGTTTTCAAGCTGGGAATAGCTATGTAAGGGTTACAATAATATAAAGGTCAACAATATCTGGCAACGGAAACCAAAAAATTTCAAGAACCACTGAAAAATGCTCAATACCTTCACTCAGAAATTATAGACGAGATATGCGAAAAAGACAGAAAAACTAGTTGAGCAGCAGTTTACTAGTAGATCTGGAGCAGATCGTCAGCTGTGATTACGAGGGGCGGTGGGGGTGCAATGAGGAAGAAAGAAGTAACACAGCACAGAATGAAAACGTCAAACGTTTGCAAAGCGAACCAACGACAAGTGTCGCAATCGAGGATCAAGCAGTTGTGATGGAGCAGCGCGGCCGGGGAGAGATTCGAGAAAGACTCTGAATGAAAGCTGCTGAGCAGAGCAGAAGATGAGCGACGATGTGTGAAATGATGATGAAAAAACGGCACACAGACGAGACACTTGTCGTCGCGTGGCGAGTTTGACACAGGGACAGACTAGACTCTCCGTGAGAACACCGCTTCACCCGGATTTGACCGCTGTCACTGATTTATTCGTCGGTGAGGGGTCATATATCAGGCCACACATGTCATCATGACGTTGGTGAGGATGTCAGTGCAAATCAGTGACGTGATCAGAGCTTGGGTTTTAGCCCTGTTGGCAAAACATGATCCATTGAACAATCCGCAAAGCTCAGGTGAGAAGTGTTTGTACACCCTTCAGGTCAGGGATAGGTGATCCCTTTCCAACTGTATAGGTAGGAATAGGAATTTTCTCGGAAATAGCTGTTAATCAATGGAGATTCTACTGTTTTTCACATTTGTTAATCGTTCGGAGAGTCAAAATCCTCGTTAAAGACAGCGTTCACGATAGAAAGGTTACACATTTTCTCGCAGAACCCTAAGCTTTGAATCATTCTAAGTACAACAAGAACAAAAGAATGCCTGAAACCGACAAAGAAGTAGGCGAAAATCGCTTGAATCAAACAACCCACTGGACCATCCCGCCCACGTCGTTGAACACTTGTCGGTCCAAAGGAACAGTCGTCGAAGTGTGGAACATTTTTAAGTGTCGAGGGTTTCAATCCTTAACATCCAAACATGAGCATGAGAATTTGGTTATCTTTCGAAGGATTTTGAACACGATAGACATGCAAGTTTGGAGCGGGAAATCTTTTCAGCTGTCGGAATTCTTTTGCAGCGAACATAACGGAATTGACGCAGGGCAGAATAGAACGTTTCCGAGGTGTTACACAGATTTTGGGGAAATCGAGGTTTTCTAGGGCCTTCCACCTGTCGCCCCTGTTTCGTGCTCACCTGCGCAAAAAAATGGGAAATAATATATAATTTTTTAGTGCACACTGCCTTTAAAGGCAGTGCTCACGATGAATATCACATTCGAGTTCGACTTCGGGGTTTTTTTATCGTGAGGTAACGAATAGCGAAGAAACAGCGAAGAGAAACGCTCACAATTAGCGAAAATAGAGGTTTCTAACGTACGTACAGGTTCAGGGCGCGGACGCGCTTACGCTCCATGCTAGTTTCCGCAAGAGCGCTAATGGGGAAATGTGCAGAAATCGATCAGGCTGGACGTGGCAGAGGTTTGGCGATTTGCCATTGAAAACGTCTACGGCGCCACAAGCTCGTCAACATGGGGGGCGGGGCGGGCAGAGCAGGCGTGCTGGGCTTACGTACTCATCACTTCGCGGTCGTTTTCGTCAATTTCTGGCCCGTTTTCGTTGGTTGCATTTACCCTAGCCCCTCCAGCATCTACCAGCACAGTGCTTCACATTGGAAGCGCGAAAAAGGGATTCATCGTGAACACGGCCTTTAGGCTGTTTTTTAGTAGGAATAGTACTTTTCCTTGCGCATCAATTCTTAAAGGCCCCCATGCGCACGGAAAACGTGTCTTATTTTTTAATGCCTTTGAGCAGGCCAGTCCTCGGGGTACAAAAGAATAGCGAAGAAGCCCCATAGAGCCCTCAGCTTCCGAGAAAAACTCGTCTAAAACTCATCAAAATCGTTCCTCTCCCGCCCCTTCCGTCGGTTTTGATGTGTTCGCTGCAATGCGTCAAAAGTTTTTGTTTCTGAATGCCGGAAGTGGTTTCGCGCTTTAAACTTATTTGGTACGTATCCCCTATTTCGGAGTAAAACATATTCCTGCTTGTCGCGTGCGTCTGCATGCGTATCCTGCACCTCCCTTTCCTCCATACAGTTTTCCTCAATTTCATGAATGAGTCCGGTACACTACACTGGTGAGCTTCGACGCGTCAAAAACGTAGGGTAACGAGGTTGGAAGGGGTTGAAGATGAGGATTTGCCACCAGTTCTCACCTGTCATCTAGCACTTTTTCATAGAATGTTGGTGCGACTGTCAAACAACATGAAAAACAGTTACGGCACAAGCCCCACATGCAGAAAAACTTCAAAAACGTTTTTGGCGCCAAATTCATATTTACAATCAGTTCCGATTGACTTTTCTTTACAAATGAAGGTTTTTCATGGGCCCCTTCGAAATTTTCTTTCACAAGAGAGGCCAAGCTACACAAAAGCATGAAAAAATAATATACGGTCCGCTGCGCGTACGATGCTTTTAAGATGTTGCACGATTGACAAAATCGGACCCAAATCGAACAGACGATTCAGAAATTTAGGTTAAATTTGCTCTATATTTCGAATGAATAGCACCCTTTCAGAACATCTACATTTCAAACTTTCAAATTCTGCGGCACCCATATCCTCTATTTCGTAGTGAAATTTACTGCCGTTGTTCGCGTGCGTGTGCGCTTGTATGCTGCATCACACATTCTCGACGTTTTTGCCCTCGCTCCGCAGAAGGACAAGAAGGAAAAAACCAACTTTACCTCCAGAGGATTTATGACGCCCGCCAGTTTTCAGATGAAATAAGTCATACATTGTACTTTCAAAACTTATCGGATGAAGAAAAAAATCGAGCAGCGGGTCTCGAATTGCTCGAATCAATACTTCTTTCGAGCCATCCTTTTTCAAAAAAAAACTTGAATCAACGGAACTTTCAAATACGGCTTTTTTAAAATTTCCCAATAGATTTTTCCTTTCAAAATTCCATTTTAGTTTAGGGATTTAAACTCCTTCGAATAAGCGAATACGTTGAGAACTGTTCCTTATCGAATTCGTATCAATAATCAGGCGACTATTCAAATATCCTATCACTTTTTCATTAAAATTACACAGGTCTCAGAATAATACTCGAAAACTATTCAGCAATTTTTTTGTGACTTTTCATGACTTTTTGAAAATTTTCGAAAAAACCGAAATTTCAGTTCTCAGACTTAATCAGCCGTTTGAAGTCCTGAATAATTTCAATTTTTGAAATAATAGATCATTTGAAAAAGCCACCGATTCGGAATTCTGATTAGGACGAATAATCGAGACAAGCGAAAAATTCGAATCTTCAAAAGTTTTTATTTTTCGCTTTTCTCGAATATTCGTTTAAATTTTTTATTCGTAAAAAATCGTAGAAAGAGTAGTGAAAAAAGTATTCGAATACTCAATTATTCGCATTAATCGTATAGTATTCGAATATCTATCATCCGGCCCAAAGTCGAAATGTTTTCACTGTGGATACCGCAAGTAAACTCACGCACTGGGGATCAAATCCAGCCACAATGCGCTTTCAGTCAAAGCTCGCCGTCGAGTTCAAAGCCTTTTCAGCAGCAGCACTTTCTGCTGTTAGGAGCACGCGGCCGATTTACCACGCTCATGAAGTGTTAGAAAATAGGTTTTCGCGGCAGCGGTTGCTCCCAAAGCGGTCCTCATCATAAGGGTAGGGTTTCCTCCAACAGGTACATCCAACATGGCGCACTTTCCTTCAAATGGATTTGTAGTCGTTGAAATCGTTTTGTGGTCGTATACAACACATCGAGTGCTGCGGACCGTGCTTTCATTTCGACGACAATACGGCCACGTGCTCCTGGATGAGAGCGTGGCCGAATCGTCGACCATACCGCTTTGCTTTTTGGAAGCGTACCGTTGCTGGGTCATCCCATAAGGAACAGAGCAGAAAGCGGCCGTCAGCTGCCCCAGTCGAAGTTTTCGGTGTCAAATTCAGGCCATACCTTGCCTCTATCATGTACGTAATGTCTGTTACACTCCGTGTGTTCATTTGTTTATCAACTTAGAACATGTGTAATCATGAACACAAATACGCACATTTTGAAAGAGATCATAACTACGAAACCATGAGATATATCTGAAATGAGAACTACCGTACTGTAACTAATGATTGCGCTTACGTGAATAATTGACATTGCGAGCTGCTGTTAACTGATTCAGGCCACGGGTACACTAAGTCGCTGCGATTCGCCGCAACTGAGTAGATCAGCGACCACAACAACAAAATACTTCGTAACATATGAAAATAGAGCAAACCGGAGTTTTTCAATACTGCAATGTGCCAAAACACTGGATAATGAAAGTCAATAAAAAATGAGGAAAACAAAAGAAAGAAATAACAGAAACATGAATAGTACAGGAAATGATTTGAGGCAGCATAAATAAGTTCCAAAACACTGCAACTAATAGAAAGAACTACTTCGCCGCCAAACTCTTCTTGATCTTGCTCTTCAAAAAGTCTACACGGGTCCCGATATCCGTTCCGGGAAACTTCTCAATCACCGCCTTGCACATCTGCTTCATGCTCACCTGGAAAGAAGAAAACCGTTTTCCCTCATGCAAATTCGCTACGCGATCTTCATTGGGACGGTGATTCCCAGCAATTACAACTTTACTTGAGTATGCACCACTACCTAGCTAAAATGATTACAATAGTTATTAATCGGTGCATGAGTGGAGTCCTTGAAGTCGTTCGAAAAAGCTTATCTCCCCCTATCGTTTTTTTTCAATTTTCAATTTCCAAACTCCTCACAAACCCGTAGTTGAGATCCCCCAGACCACTCTCGCCTGCGTTCGTCTCGGGGCAAAAGTAAGGTGAACCGCGTGAAACAGAGGACGTTTCGGGCAAACCCTGATGTTCAAACAAGTGTACAAACGAATACGGTTCACAAACGGCAGGGTCTGCGGGACCACCACTACGGGTATGTGAGCCCGTAAGTTAGAAAGAAATCCTAAACTTGGTCCAGTATGTTATTTGGGGGGAGGGGTTTAACACAAATATATCAACAACGTCCAACTTTTCGAACGGTTACGGTACATATACGGTAAATTCCTCACTCTTCGATTTGAACAAAACTTCGTCTGGAGTTCTTTGTGGTGCTGCTCAAGAATCCGTCGTCCGTTTCCGGATTTTCAAACAACTACGGTTAGTTATGGTAGCTAAATGGTGCTGATACTACCGCAGCTTCGTGTAATTCCTCCAAATTCAAGAATGTGATTAGCACAGAGATCCCCCATAAGCAACGTTTCAACCACATCAAGGGCATCAAACTACTACGGTATACGTACCGTAACCTACCGTAGTCTTTCGGAAAGTCAAAAACCAAACTCATTCGTGCTTACCGCCTCCACATAAACGCTCCGGACAGAGTTTGAGTTTTACCCCTGAAGCCCAAAGAGTGAATTATACTGCAAAACCTTATGTGCGCGAACCGAACACATTCGAATCGTGGTTCTATCCTAGACGGGGGGCAGGGGGGGGGCACCCATGGTTTATTCATAGAAATGAGCAAAAATTCTGATAAAATATGCCTGATACTGCTAGTTACCAATCGGTGATTCATTTCAAATCTGTCTTGATTTGAAATGAACCACCGATCGGTAACTAGCAGTATCAAGCATATTTAATGAGAGTTGTGCCCCCCTCCCGTCCAGGATAGTGCCCGAGCTCTTCAAAACTGAAGGCTAAAAAACCGCGGAATTCTCATAGTTCCTACGCGTGCTAGTGCGGAGCGGATATTAGACAGTGAGAGAGTGCATGACAGACGGAGGTAGCAGAATCGCGCGCGCCGCTCACGCCATAATACGCGAGAACTACGGCGTTTTACAGAGGATACTATTCCTTGAACATGAGAAGACTATATAGTTTTCGGAAGATTGCGGTACATACAATGTGGTACACCGACTTTTTAGATTTCGCTGGAACTTTCCCGAGGGGGAATCTTAAAGTTCTGACACAAATCCAAAATTCTTTCCTCGAGTTTAATTGTAATTCGGTTACAGTAACCTACTATAGCCTTTTGAAATTTGGAACGCGGCCAGTGGTTTCTTGTTCAGCACCTATGGACAAAGCTTAGGAGAAAATGTCGACCTCGAAAGAGGAGTGGAGCAGTGACCCTTGTTCAGTGCACTTAAAGGCACAGGACACCCAAAAAAATTATTTCTCAGATTTCATGCTTATCTTGGAGAGGGTTACACTCTGATCACAATGGTATCTCTGGAATCGTCCAAGACCCCCTACTAACGGAGATATGGCTCCTTGAAAATGCCTGCATTTTGAGGGCCAAAATTTCGTGGACGAGTTGTCTCAGACCTGTATTTCTCTTCATTCGCAATTGCTGCACAAGAGCAAAACGGGATGAGGGGATAGACCGGAAAGGGAATGAAGAACGACGACTCGGTTGAAAATCATCCATCCATCTAGCCGCTATTGAGATCGAAATTCAGGAAGGGGGCCGAGCCTGTGGTGGTGAACGAAGGGGGTCGGGCCTGTGGTGGTCGCTTATATCTCGCTTATTTGGAGAAATTGAGATCTCGCACTAGGCATGTGTTATACAGGAGTGGACACAATTAAATGAAAATCTCAAAATTCATATCTGAGGGTGTACTGTGCCTTTATGTTTCCCATTCCTTCCTATAACTCATGTATGGCAAGAATTCAGCAATTTTTCTATCCTACGGTCCGATGTTCAATAACAAACAAAAACTCAATAGAAGAAACCAGAACATATGCTACTCTACTTCATCAACAAACACTAGCTTCCACTTGTTTTTCTCCATGTTCAATACCGAGGGCGATTGTAATGTAACATGACATCGCTCACTCTGGAACTGCGGTTTTTCTGCTTAGTGTTCATTACACCATTAATGATCACTTGATAGGTAACACAAACAGCCGAAATTTTTAACAGCCGAATTCGAGTCAATCCCTGCCTCTTGGGCATTGTATCTTCGAAAATGTCATACCTTAACGCACATCAAATTGAACGCACCTGTGACAAATCCACCTCAGCAATCAGCTCATCAATCACGGCCTCCAGTTCTTTTTCAGTTGGGTTACCCTGAAATCGTATACAAACATATCTAACACTAGATCTAAGAAAATTCACGCCAACCTCATCAACCTGTTCGGCAATGGAACTGCTGGAACTGGTATCATCCTCGGCATCCTTAAAAGATGAGATAAAAAACATTCGATAAAACAGCAAAAAAATTAACGATGGCAATATATTTAGCGCCCACCCGAAAGAGCAGTAGAGGATGCCCATGTCATTTGTGATGAAAATTGTAACTCGTTCCTCAAGGGTCGTTTACACTTCCGCCACCAAGCGGCGCGACGAAGTGCATTCCTATTTCTCCATATTTGACCCTTACTTAATACGTCTGCGAACCTATGATATCGATCGTGCCGCACCACATGATCAATATTGTAGGATCGCACTTCGCCGCGCCTCTCAGCTGCGGAAGTATAAACGACGCCTGAGGCGGCGTTCAGGATGTTCGCGGCGCGACGCGATAGTCAGTGAAAACCGAACATCGCGTCACACAGGAATTGAGATATGAACGAATGCTGAACACATCAATTTGCCTTCGAGCGACATCATTCGTGTCGCCAGAAACGAGAAGCACGTTGTCCCGGACCTCGGTGAAGATACGTCCCACTTGCGGCGACCAAAAATTCTCTTATCTCTTAGTCGAAACCTTTCGACAATTCTGGGACTAAATAACTTGGAAAAAATCAGAAAATCGAGTGAATTTTTATATTATTTACTAATTAACACTGCACTCCTTACATTGACAAGACTCGAGGAGGGTTCTCCATTTTCGACCCAAACTTGTACAGGGAGGATAATTCAAAGAGCAGCTAATGATCTCAAGTTTTTGTGGAAGTCGCGCTAGAATCGAACCCTCTGAAAATACGCAAAAATTCCCCTCCATCGAAATAGAAATTAGCTTTAAAAGACCATTTAGGCCCAAACCTGCCAAGCTGGTTTGTGAACGCCGCGTCAGAAACCCTTGTCAACGACAACATTACCTTCTTTTTCTCTTTCGAATCAGCAGAAGAATCACTGTCAGAGTCAGTCTTTGAGGGCGATTTTTCCTTAGCAGCGCTCGATTGCCTCTTCTAAAACACAACTAAGTTCAAAAACATCAGATAGACCGGCATACAACAGGAAACAAACCTTTCTCGGTGTCTTCGCTGCTGGAGTCTTCTTGGGAGTTTTCGCTGAAGCGGCCTTCTTCGGGGTTTTGGCCGTGGCAGTCTTTCTCGGGGTCTTAGCCGGGGTCTTAGCCGGAGTCTTAGCAGCTGGTTTCTTCTTCTCTTCCTTCTCCTCCTCCTCTTCTTCCTCGTCATCCCCATCTTCAGTGTTTGATTCACTTCCTTTCTGAAACAGAAAAGTTGTATTCCAACCACGCTTAAACTCTGAAACAGCGAATGCGATTACCTCATCATCGCCGCCCTTTGATTTCCTCGCTCTCTTCGCCTTAGGCGTCCTAACAGATGACTTGCGTTTCTTCCCCGGAACACTTCGAGCATGGTCTACTGTTTTCATCAAGAAAAGCATTACTGTGGTGACCTAAACACACAACCCGATGAGCAATTACGGCCTAAGATAACAAAATATCATCAGCTTACAATCGCGTCCTTGGTGTGTCCACCGCTGTGCAAACCCAAAACATTCTTAATCATTCTCAACTGTTCAGTGTTAAGTTTGTTGAGAACTGCCATCTTCTTGGTAAACTCAGGTGAATCCTCTTTAAATCCAAACCTTAACAAATAAAATCATTTAAAAAACCATAAGTCATGCATATACGAGTATGATGGAGAATCTTTAATTTAGAAACAAACCCGGTGAATTTCCTGATTTCTCTCTTCACTGTGGTCGCCTTTCCAACATTCCCGAACAGTACCTTATGCATAATTTTGAGCTCCTCGCCACTATGTTTGCTTATCTGGTCCGCGACTGCAAATAATTCGTATAAATATATCTAAATTTAAGTATGAAATCCTGTGTGCCTCAGGCAAGTGGTACACTTCTTTGTGTTTCACCAACTATCAATTTTTGTGTAAGGACCAGCAGGCATGCAACTGAACAGGTATTTCGATGCGGTGTGTGCAGCTCCACAGGGGAGTCTGGGGGAGGGGTGAAGGGGGAGCCCATGTGGGTCATTTACGAACGCAAGCAACTCCAAGTAGCACGTCGAGAAAACTCTCGTCTGTGATCTAATTCACTGTTGTTATATTCCTTTTTTTTCATAGATTCCTCGTCTTTCATTTTGAGAACCCCAGACAAGCTCATGAGAAATCAGAGTAAAATTGGTCTTTTTGACACCTCCTGCAGTACCCCCGCGCAAAACCTCTGCTGACGTAACTTACGAGGGATGTATACAAAGCGTAGGTCAGATCTGCGGGAAGGAATGAAACAGCTAGTATCTCTTGGGCATCTATAGTGAAACTGCGCAGTTCCCCGTCCCGAGCCGCTGGTTCCGAGAAGTTATCAGCTCAAAACGGTCGATTTTTTCGTTCCTTCCAAAACGAGCACTTAACTTTCGAAAATCTGGAAACGGACCTAATAATCGTGTTCAGCGCCCAAACAACCCCTGAGCAAAGTTAGGGTACAGCCACATTTTCCGAACTTTGTGCAGACTGAAAACGTCTTGGACTTGTAAGGATTTTCGGTTGAGTAGTCACTTATATCAATGACGGCATCTAAAAACGCTTCAGAAAAAGGTATCAGATTTGACTTAAAATTCTCCCAGCAGGGTTTTTAGAGCGCTGACCACGAATCTAAGGTTGATTTGCCAATTTTCCAAAGCTTCCGGCTTAATTCGCTCAAAGCATCCAGGCGGGGAAATTTTTTGAGGGCTAGACGCCACTTTCGAGATTTCCTGATTTCTTCGATATATGTGTCTCAAAATCATTATCTAAGGGTAATTTGATGTGCTCAACACAAATCTGATATCCGTTTGCCGATTTTCTAAAGACTGCGGTAGAATACGGCGGGTATACGGTAGTTTGATCAAAGTCTCAGATTTGACTCAAAATTTGTAAACGGGGGTTATTCGGGGTGACGAATACGAGTTTGATGTCCATTTACCGATTTACGATATATTACGGTATGTTTTGCCCCCGGAATAGCATATTACCTACCGTAACCTACAGTGAACCTTTGACTTTTAATGAACAGACCCCAAATTCGTTTTCGGCACTCTAGATTACCCCTACACACCACACAGTTTGGGCGAAACCCGATTTTTTATCCCAAAGAAATTGATGGGCCACCCTACCTTTTCGCGAATCTTTTGAAACGCTCGTAACTTTTTGAAAACAGCTGCTCAAGGCGAGATACTGCAAGGCTTACTATGGATGCTCAAGCGATACTGACAATAAAATTCGTTCCCGCAGATCCGACCTAAGCTTCGTATACTTCGCTTGTTAGGATGACAAACCCCATGACTTTGGGTGCGTTTGTCAATATTCTGAGGTTAACTGTAGATCGCGGTACGTATAATGCCATCTACCTGGCGTACCCTAGCTTGGCTATTCGAGGGCAGGCAAATTCTTGTTCAGCGCCTTGCCCCAGAGAAGTTTCGGCACTAAACCGGGACTTCAAAAATATCCCCAGTAGCGTACCATAGTCCGTCAAGAAATCTGCCAAAATGCTCAGATCATTGTGCAGAGAAATCATCTCCAGACAAAACTTGTCAGTGTAATCTTCCAAAAATACAAAATCTCGCTCATCGAAAGACGGCTCTAGAATTGTAGATTTCAAGTAGAACGGCCGTGGATCAGCGATAAGTCACTATACCAATGAGAAAGGTTGGGATCACGCTGTGACGATCACAGAGATGAGCCGCAACTTTGGGCGTCAGGAGGAGGCAGAGGGCCGCAGTCAGCGCTGGTCATCAGGCAAAATTAGCTGTTTTTTGGCGGTTCGAAAGTTTGTAAAAATGAGTAGAATAGTGTTGTAATAAAAATGGTTTTAAACTCCCTTTTAAATATAATATTTTTCATAAAATCTTCAAATTTCGCCAATTTTTTATTGATCGCACACACTACCCGCCTGGGAAGCCCCAAGAATTTTAATGCCAAAGGAAGGGCCCGCGAAAAATTCCGGGCTGCAAAAAGGGGGCCGCGCCTATCACGGACTGATCACAGCGCCATACCTTACCCTGTTGATGAGTCAAAATGTTTTTGAATGACCTCACAATACTTTGCCTTTGCAAGAAACACTTACTGTATTCAATCTCTCCGAGAGGCACTCCATTGCCCATGGGTGTGGGCTGTTCCTTCTTCTTGGGTGTGGGTGTAGCAACAGCAACCATTCTCTCTACTCGGTGCCTCTCCCTCTTGCCCTCCACTTCAAGAGGCAAATCGAAAAGGCCTGAAATCAAAGCTAGCAAATAAAACGAATTTTCAAGCAAGACGAATGTTACTCACCTTTCTTCTTCTCATGTTCTTCCGCTTCCGCTTCCTCTTCCTCCTCCTCATCATCCTCCTCTTCCTCTTCATCAGCCTTCTCGGCATCATCCTCCTTAGCAGCTTTCTCCTTTGGTGACTCCTTCTTGGGCGTTCCCTTCGGAGGGGTCTTTGCCTACAGGAAGATAATCCAAAAGGAAGATGCCTAATACTTATGAAGGTATACCCACCTCAGACTCTGGTTCCTCCTCTGCAGCTGTTTCACTCTCATCATTGGTCTGTTCAACTGGTTCAGCCTTCGCCTCATCATCTTCTATAGCATCACCCTGCGCTTCCTCCATTTCTTCGTCTTTCTCTGCATTCTCCGCCATCTCTGCATTCTCCGCCATCTCTACATCCTCACTCTTCGGCTCCTCGCTAGCCTCCACGGCGGCTTCTGGCCTTGTATCCTCCATAGATTTTATTCCTTCCTAAACCAAACACTAACTGAATGCATAAAGAAAAATAATCCTACAGCAAAATAGTGGACATGAGCAATCAAGGAATGTTGGCCTGCTTTTGTATAAAAACGAGGTACAAATAAGAAAAACACGAAAGCTGTACAAAAAAAAACTCCAAGAATCAATGTGTCGAGGTTCTATCCTTCAACTAAAACCATAGATTGTGAAAGGTACTGTTCGATTCGATGTGAGAATTACTTATTTGATTATTCCGATGAACAATCGATTCTGGCCCAAGTCTATACTCTGCTTCAATCGCTCCAAGATAGCGTACTCGATAAAAGGGTGTATTAGGTTATGAGTCGGATTTTGAGTCGAAATATCCCCTTGCTGACCAAAAGCGGCAAAACGATAAAACCATACTTTTCGGAATTTTGAAACTCGAGCACTTTCAGCCCACACCTTTTCCAAGGGGGCGGGCGGCACGCGCGTGACCCGCAGGCGTGGCGTTGGAGTATGACTGGCCTGACGCCATGCCCGCGCGTGACGCCCCGCTCTGCCATGGCGACGACGGCTGTAACGGCTCTTTAATCATTTTCATCATTAATTTCATTCCGTTTCGTGATAATTGATTCCATTACTATCCTTTGATAACGTGGTGGTGAGCGAGTGTACAGAATTCCCTTCTTTGGAAAAAGTTAGGTTCGCTGTTTCCCTCTCCGCCATGGCGTCACCGCCGTCTCCGCTAGCGCGGCACGCGCATGGAAAAAAATCATACTTTAACCCCACTCCGGCGCGTAACGCGCGCGCCGCGCTGGCGTTGAGAAGTATGAACAGCGCCTAAACGTTCATCACACTATTTTACGTCAACAGATTAGGCAGTTCTAAACAACTCCCAAACACTTGCATGTCAAAGGATTCCCTTTGTCCATCTGTTATATTTCAAGTAGGTGCAGTACACCATTCTAGACCGCACTCCTTCGTCTATCCTATCGGGTTTACCGCTACCCGGAAAACTCGACATGCTTCGAACTTTACATTAAAGTGTAGATGAAGTTTTGAATACGAAGTAAATGTCATTGCCCCTGGTTCTCTTCCTTATATCCATCGAGGTTGTTTCAATTTTGAAAAACTGAACCCATGAGGGTTAGATCAATGACCAAAACCGATCAGCAGTTTCTTGAATGAGATAAATTTCGTACTGCCGAGAAATTTTTGGAAAATGGTGATTTCTATCACATCTAATTCAAAGCACACAACCTCATATTAGGGTTATATGGACAATATATATTCTCTCATCAAAAAAAAATCCGACTTTTACATTTTTTTTTATTCAGGATGGCGATCACTGACCAAATAAGTGTCATTAACTACACTGTCCATAAAACGCTCGCTTACGGATTTGGATGACCCGAAGTCTTAGGATAATGTTGGGCACAAGGGGAAATGAGAGGACGGGGCGGGGTTCATCTCTCAGTCGGCCAATCGGCAACGACGTGGAGAGACCTTCGCTGATTGGCTGAAGTAGTGAACCCCGCCCCGTACTCTCATATCCCCCTGTACCTAATGTTGATATGATGGAAATGGTGATTTTGGATTTTTTTTTTTTGAAATGCAAGAAGCTACCAATTGTAGAAGTGTTGTGAACCCATTGTTAGAACTATAACCTAGTCTCTACAGAATTCAATTTTTTTAGGAACGAAATTAGCCCAGTGTATAGAGAATAGCAAAAACGCGATTAGACCAGAAACTTGGAGCTTCCATTGCTATACTACACCTGATCGAAAGATCAAAGAAACAGAAGGCAAAATTTGCTAACCTTTAAATGTTCAGTACTTTTAGACGGCGGCCTAACACCACAGTTTCCATTCATAAGAAAAAAGAAAGGGAAACGGAATGATGTAAAAGGAAATGGATGAAGAAGGTATAGAACATAGCCTAGAACTGGATCAAAGTGATTGATTCAAATGATTCCGCACTCACAACGAGTGTTGAATTGATTCGAGAAATTCCAAAATTTGGCTGAATCCGAGTACTCGGTTCAGGGACCTGAACTCTCCGGTCTTTCAACCAATTACTGAATTTCAATGGGATTCAAAAGATCCAGTTTAGTCAGAATGAATCAAGACTTAAATTTCCGAACATTCGAGCATATTCAGGTCAACGCTTGCTTGCTCGATTGTATTCGGGCGTATGTTGAACATTTGTTGAAAATCCGAAAAAACCATATTTTCGAAACTCCAATTCCCAGGTGCCAAACAATATGGGAAGTCAAAGGCATACATGACTTTGGAAATCCAATGTTATCAAGCCTACCGCCACAGTACTAATTTTTTGAAACCATGACTTTCATATCTGAAAAAAAACTACGCAAAATGTCTACACTTTTGAACCCACCATTTCTTTCTCCTCAATAGAAGGAATATTATCGGAGTTGTTCTGAATGAGAGCCATAGCGTAGCCAAGACAGCGGGCGAACACTAATGGAGGCTGACGGCCTTCAAATCTGCGACGCTGCCAGTTCGCGCGCAATTTTCCCCAGATAATGCCCTCTGATAGCACCAGCGGTAACACCAGCATAATTAGCGCGCTGACCAGTCTAAAACTGTCCCACAAAGCTTGCTAGGGCATAATCCAATACAAGAGTACGGCCTTTGTTGTGGGAAAAAAGCGGGTTATCGCATAATAGGAACATAATAATGCCCTTACTCATGAACGATTTATCCGAAAGGTAAGGATGTGTAAACATATATATATATATATATATATATATATATATATATATATATATATATATATATATATATATATATATATATATATATATATATATATATATATATATATATATATATATATATATATATATATATATATATATATATATATATATGTAGTCAAAAACAATGTTCAAAACGATCGCGAAATACGAATGAACTATAGGAAGTTGGAAGCATGGAAACTAGAAAAAAAAACAACATAGCGGAACAGAAAAGAAAAGCGCATTGCTGTAATAATCAACCTAAAGAAAGGAATCACAAGCTATCCAGCCAGTCAGGAAGGGCTACTTGTACGATCAGCCAGCTCAAATTTTTCTCGAATGAAATTTTTGAATGACGTAAAGTTGGAAGGAATGGAATGATTTCTACCAAGGTTCTCAAAAATGGGCATAATTCTGTTGATGAAAAAGTGACGCCTGCAGTTGAGGTTAGATATGTAACGGTGGAGTTTGATGGGGCCACCCCTTGTGGTTGACTCTCTTGTTGTCACAAGGTCCTCAGGTTTAAGACCGAAATCTACGCCAAACAGGATCTTGTGGGGAAAAAGTAAGTCATTCTCTACTCTTCTGAGGGATAACGGTTTCAAATGAAATAGCTCATTTCTCTGCACTGAATCGGGTATGCGGCCATAAACGAACCCATGCATCCTAATAACAATTTCCTTGTGAAGTTGCTTTGGACTTTCTCCAAACAGTTGATGTCCTTCACTTTGTGTGTGGGGGAGGGGGGGGGGGGGGGGTGACAGGGATTAAACACCGGCGTGCCATATTCAAGAATTGGCCTCACGTAGGTGGTGTAGGCTCTTATAAGCACAGATGGATTACGTGTTGCCAAAGCTCTGAATATCTTATTCACTGCAACAGTAGCCTTCCTCGACGTGACTTCACAATGTGCATCGAAGCTAAGACTCCTGGTGATGACGAAACCAAGATCAGTTATCTGATCGGTAACCTCAATGGGAGTCGCTTCAATGTTATAACTTAAGTTATGATTGTTGGCACCGAAGTGGAGAATTTTGGTCTTTTCCTTAGACAGAGGCAAATTCCAATCATGAGACCACATGCTGATAGCATTAACTGATTGCTGTAAATATTCAAAGCCCCCAGGGGAAGTAACCTCATGAGGTAAATTTTGATATCATCAGCAGCCCTGAACCCGGTGCCGAAGTAAGTGATCAAATTCGCGATTTCATACGTGTAGATGTTGAAAAGGATGGGAGAAAGTACTCCTCCTTGTGGGTCTCCGCTATGAACGGGTCGCGGACTCGAAAAGGACGAGTTAACGCGGGCAGAAAACGTCCTGAGTCAAAAATGACGAAGTCCATGAGACAATTCGCGGATGAATACCGACAAGTGAAAGTTTTTGAAACAATATATCATGGGGAACCCTATCGAAAGCCTTGGTGAAGTCAAAATAAACAACGTCCACATTTTTTCCTTGATCGATGAGAGCTGTCCAATTGTTCAACGCTTCTATCATTGCCGTCACCGTGGACTTGCCCTTCTGAAATCCATGCTGAAGAGGGGAGATAATATGGTTATCGTCGAGATGTGCAACTATCCGTTTTTTGAGAATTTTTTCAAAAAGACGCGAGAAAATAGATGTAATACTGATGGGTCTGAAGTTGGACGGGTCAGTGAACGGGGGCTTTTTTGGAATTGGAGTAACTCATGAGTGCTTCATTTCAGAGGAACTTCAGCCATCATAAAACTTAGATTAAAAATGTGTTCTAAGGGACCAGAAACCTCATTGGCGACGCCTTTGATGAAACTAAGCGGGATGTCGTCAAGGGTTTGAGATCCAGAGTTAGGCCATCGTAAAAGTTCATTCAAAATTTCATCCCTGTGGAACCAGCATGAGTCATTCATAACGGCAAATGCACCGGGAACAGAATGTCTCGACGTATTGGCAGCTTCAGAGAAAGCCTCTTCAAAAACGCTTGCCAGTAACTCGGCTTTTTCATCATCCTTCCTCAGAATCACGCCATCGGGGCTATAAAGTACTCCAACACGTGGCTTTTCTTGAAGTTTCGAGTTGAGGAACCTGTAGAAAGAGTGTCGATCTTCAGATTCCACAGCCTTTTTCTCGATTTGATTGTTTAATTTTTTTCATTTTCCGCACGAATCGCTCGCTAATTGCCTTAAAGTGGCCCCACTTTTCACTACTATTGTCATTCATTACGAAAAAATGTTACTTGGAATCTCATTTTTTTTCGCCAGTAAAGCGTTCATAAATACGGGTTCCGGATGCCATTAAAGCTTCCTCCACTTGTATTTTCATATACTCAAAATGTTCACTATTGGTCTTCACGTCAAAAGCAAATTTTCTGTGAATGTACAATAACGGACGAATAATGTACAATGTACAATTTTTCGGCGATCCGGACGAGCAGCGATTGGTCGCCCGGTATTGGGCAACTGGAAAGCGCGGTCCCAGGTTCTGCGATCGTTATTTGGTCAGTTTTTTAAGTTCAGAATTTGAAGAGTAGCATGATCGAATTCCTCGAAAGAAACTGAATGTAAATGGTGCATTCTCCCATTCAGTATTGTCCACTTGGCGTCCCGGCGGAACTCAGACCCACCTTTCTCCCCAAAGCTGCTCTGCCTCTCCCCTGTCGATATCCACACCCCGCGCCGTACCCTCACTCTGGAGTGGGTGTAAAAAATTTCATGATTTTCCTCAAGAGGTTGGTACCCATGGGTGGGCGAAATCTTGACAAGGATGTGGAATTTTTCCTCAACCCCCCCCCCGCACTGCATAAATTTATCAGAAAAAGTTCATCTATCTACATTTCTGTGCATCCACAGTATCATTTTTTGCAGGAAAGCGACGCATACCCTCTGCTTCGGAGTGAAATTTATTGCCGTTCATGGCGTGCGTCCGCGCATATGCTGCGTCTCCTTCTCCGCTTTCTCGCTGTTTCTCCGTCATTCCGCACAAGCGCACGGAGAAACCTAATGTCGGCACGGATCGTACTGATAGACGATTATATATTGCCACCGGCACAAAAATCTCACGGTAAACAAAATTGATGATACCCAACTGATAAAGGGTAGGGTATAAAAGAATTTGAGAGCGGTGTGTTTTCATTCACACACAATCTTTCTCCGGAGGTGAGCGGCTGGAGCTGAACACACTATGGATTAGGGAAACAGCCTCACCGGTGATAAAGATAACGCGATATTGGGGCCTACTCATGGAAAACTCTGGCGAGAAAAACTTTTTCACTCCCGTGAGAAATTTGTGCCGGTGGCAAATTATAATCCTGTCGTACTGATGCTTTGAGTTCCGTACCAGGGTCTAGCGGGGCGTTACGTAATTTTTCCAATTTGGAGCGACCACTAAAAATATGGAGAAATTTTGGGATATCCTCGCCAAATTTTCTTTTTTAAAACGGAATTTTTGCGATCCCCCTCGTGATATTTATTTTCGGGCCAAGATTTTTGCGACCCTACCCCACCCACGTTGCGAAATTTCGCAACCCCGCTTGACCGTGTTCCGTACTGAGTGTTGACGCAAACTTGGGAATATAGGTATGGAGCTTCGGGAAGGGTGGCTCATTTTCGTTGGTCGCGCGCGGCTGCGACGCGGCGTTACCATCGTAGCGCGCCTGCTAGCCCCTCGCACTCTTCATCGGGGTTGTTGAGACCCCTGACAAACGTAATGTTTCTCTGAAAACGTATTTTCGCCTACTTTTCCCTCAATAAAAGTGTTAGTGCAGATGG
Source organism: Aplectana chamaeleonis (assembly GCA_029168955.1). Taxonomy (NCBI): domain Eukaryota; kingdom Metazoa; phylum Nematoda; class Chromadorea; order Rhabditida; family Cosmocercidae; genus Aplectana; species Aplectana chamaeleonis. The sequence continues at coordinate 1,032,207 of JAPDOI010000144.1, forward strand.
CAGCCCCATTATGCGGATTCTTCGCGTGTTTTGCACTGCAGTTTCGATACTGATACTTCTTCAACTATAGATCATTCTCTCGGGCTAAACCGAGTAGGCGAATGTAATTTTCGATCAACATTCGAGCTTTTTCCTGTCATTTATCACAGGTATTTAACGTATAAGAATGCGGTGATAATAGGTTACCTGACTATTTACACTTTCGACCAGAAACAAATGAAGCAAGAAACAAGTGCCAACATAATTTTTACTAGCGAGACCTAGCGAAGTTTTCGCTCAAAAAAATTTTCACGTCCGCTAGCTTCCTGAGGCAGATTATTCTGACGAAACGGTGTTGACTGCCTTCCGTATATCCGAAAGTTGCTGTCCGTATGAACTCTCCTGAGCAGAACTGGCTGCCGGACATTTATAGCAGGGCGTAGGGTATAAAAACGTGGCATAAAAAAAGCAAAACATAAGAAGCCAGCGGTAGATCGTCGGTTGTTACCGGCATCTCATTTTACGACCCCTTCCTTCTGTAATGTACGCAAGCTATTATTCTCGCTCTACTCATCTCGTCATGTTGGAGAAAGCCTTCGCATTCTAGATGTGGTTTCCCTTGTTGACCAACACCATGCCTTTGTTCTCAATAAATGAAATATGTCCGTTGATGTTTATGTTTTTGTGAAGCAGATTTTGATAAGCTCAGACGTTCAACATATATAAAACTGGTTTATCAGGGGACAAAGTTGGTGAATCAAAATGACTGAGCGGTTGTATTGAGTGACGAACAGAGATGATGCGGAAGTGGAGCTGCTGATTGTTTCCTTCGTCAGACTGGCGAGGAAGTGTCTCCAGAGTTTCGCGTACTCCTCAAAACGCGTTGCACTTTTCTCAAGATACATGATTTCCTATCTGTTTTCTTCGCTACACAAAGGCTAAGATTTCGCATGAAAAATTGAGAAAATCTCGCTGATTCAATTCTACTTTCTTCATGACGTCCTGCACTTTTCCACTGCGGCCCTGCTAACTCTCTATGACGTCCTGCACAATCCCACCTTGGTCCTTAACACATTTCACGACGTCCTGCACGCACCTACTGGGGTACAGCACCCATTCCATGACGCCCTGCACATTCTTACTGGGAACCTGCGCACTTTCTATGATGTCCTGCACGCCTCCATTCGGGTCATGCACACTCTCACTGGGGTCCTGCACACTTCCTCCGACGTTCTGCACACTTTCTATGACATTCTGCACACTCCCATTTGGGTCATGCAAACTCCCACTGTGGTCCTGCACATTTTCTCTGACGTTCTGCACATTTTCTATGACATTCTGCACACTCCCATTTGGGTCATGCACACTCCCACTGGAGTCCTGCAGACTTCGTATGACGTCCTGCACACTACCATTTGGGTCCTGCACACTCTCACTGGGGTCCTGCACACTTCCTCCGACGTTCTGCACACTTTCTATGACATTCTGCACACTCCCATTTGGGTCATGCACACTCCCACTGGGATCCTGCACACTTTCTACGACGTTCTGGACACTACCACTGGGGTCCTGCACACTTTCCATGACGTTTTGCACAATTCCATTTGGGTCCTGCACACTTCCTCCGACGTTCTGCACACTCCCATTTGGGTCCTGCACACTCCCACTGGGGTTCTGCACACTTCCTCCGACGTTCTACACACTCCCATTTGGGTCCTGCACACTCCCACTGGGGTCCTGTACACTTTCTATGACGTTCTGCGCACTTCCATTTGGGTCCTGCACACTCCCACTGGGGTCCTGCACACTTTCTGTGACGTCCTGCACACCTTCTGTGACGTCCTGCACACTCCCATTTGGGTTCTGCACATTTTCTATGACGTCCTGCACACTTTTTGTGACGTTCTGCACACTCCCAATGGGGTCCTGCACACTTTCTATGACGTCCTGCACACTCACACTGTAGTCCTGCACGCTTTTAACGACGTTCTGTACATTCCCACTGGGCTCCTGCACGTTTTCCATGACGTCCTGCACACTCCCACTGGGGTCCTGCACACTTTCCATGACGTCCTGCACACTCCCACTGGGGTCCTGCACACTTACAATGACGGCCTGCACACTCCCACTGGGGTCCTGCACACCTTCTGTGACGTCCTGCACACTCCCATTTGGGTTCTGCACATTTTCTATGACGTCCTGCACACTTTTTGTGACGTTCTGCACACTCCCAATGGGGTCCTGCACACTTTTGACGACGTCCTGCACACTCCCACTGTAGTCCTGTACGCTTTTTACGACGTTCTGCACATTCCCACTGGACTCCTGCACGTTTTCCATGACGTCCTGCACACTCCCACTGGGGTCCTGCACACTTTCCATGACGTCCTGCACACTCCCACTGGGGTCCTGCACACTTACCATGACGGCCTGCACAGTCCCACTGGGGTCCTGCACACTTTCTATGACGTTCTGCGCACTTCCATTTGGGTCCTGCACACCTTCTATGACGTCCTGCACACTTTTTGTGACGTTCTGCACACTCCCAATGGGGTCCTGCACACTTTCTATGACGTCCTGCACACTCCCACTGTAGTCCTGCACGCTTTTAACGACGTTCTGTACATTCCGACTAGGCTCCTGCACACTTTCTATGACGTCCTGCACACTCCCACTGGGGTCCTGCACACTTTCTATGACGTCCTGCACACTCCCACTGGGGTCCTGCACACTTACCATGACGGCCTGCACAGTCCCACTGGGGTCCTGCACACTTTCTACGACGTCCTGCACACTCCCACTGGGGTCCTGCACGCTTTTTATGACGTCCTGCACACTCCCACAGGGGTCCTGCACACTCCCACTGGGGTCCTGCACACTTACCATGACGGCCTGCACACTACCACTGCTGTCCTGCAGACTCATCAAACCCGAGATTCTGTACGGCGTCCCGTAAAATATTACCGAAGACCTGTCGCCGTGATTAGAGCGTAGCACTTCTACCGCTGGATGACTCATAGAGGTTTTCATGACCATCTAGCTAAAATTGCGCCCCACGGACAAACTCGGTATTCTGAGGCGCGCAAGAGGTGATTCAGACTGATTTTTTGGTAATCGATGTGTGTCCCACCCACGCAAATGTTGGTACCATTTCATCCCTGTTTTGATCGGCCATTCCGAAGATTCACGGGAAAACACAATTACACACACACACATACATACATACAAACATCGGGACATAACTGCTTTAAGTATAAGGATTAAATCTGGTTGTATGGAGTGATGCTAGTGCCTTCATCAACTATTATGATTAGAAACGCCACCTTTATACTTGCACGTGCCGAGTGACGTCTTGAAGACGTGCATCTTTTGCCGGTAGATGTAGAAATATGTTAATTGGAAAGAAGAATACATATCATGGAAAGCTGCTGACTAATACAACGAAGTATGGAACGAAATATAAGGGTACTTGAATTTGCATGTAAGGAGTCATCAGTTCTAGGAATCTAAGCTCACAGAAATTCAGTATTAGGGTAACAATTTGGGAAATGAGGAGATAAACGAAGGAAATGTCATATTTTACTGCTGGCTCAATCGCTATCGATCTCTTCAAGTTTCCAAATTCCTTCCTTACATGTAGTACAAGTGGTGCCAACTTTAGCGCAACATGTCATATGTGCCCAAGCCCTACATATAGGGGCGTTTGTCATCCTTCGCTTCGAGAAACAGAAGTGGTCGCAGATTCGCATTGGATCAAGGGTGCGTTCCAAGAAGATTTCCGTGGGAGGAAAAACAAGTCTGATAAGATACAACGAATGATAGTCTAGCATATAGGCTCATTTCAGGCGATCTCTCAAACTATGATTGGTCGGCTTTTATCAGATTAATTTTTCCTCCCTTGGAAACGTTCTTGGAACGCACCCCAAGTCTTCTTCCGGCATTTTAGCCTTTTTTACCCCCTTACAGAAGTTTTCAATTTCCAAGGAGGGGAAGAAGGCCAACATTCCTAGTCTTGTTAGAAGGCGCCATTTCAGAACGGTTATTTATGTATTGAGGGCGACTTGAAAAAGCCATTTGAACGAACAGTAGTTGCCAGGGGCCTCGAAAGCCCCAATCTAGACATGATCTTACTGTGTTTTATAATCGTTAATTGATTGTTGTAGTGGTGTAGTGCTGCTCCGTGCTCGTCGTGTCCTGAGTATCTCGTACTTTTCTCTCTTTTTCCGTTTATCCGACGAGTTGTCAAGTTTATTCTTATTCTATTGACATTAAATAATCTTACTACGCTCTTGTGCATTGTATAGCTGAAGGGGAAGGCGTGTGAGCCAAGTATTTGGCGAGAAATATGCGACATGAAGAGTAGTGGAGTGCGAGTGGGCTAGCAGGAGCGCTACGATGCTAACGCCGCGTTGCGGCCGCGCGCGACCAACGAAGATGAGCCATCCTTCCCGAAGCTCCATACCTACTCAGAACGTCGGAGGGCCGTGTGCCCGGGAATTTCCGACCAAGGGCGAGCGGCGGGGGCCATGTTTTGCGAGCGGAGAATCATCAGGCGCGAGGCGGGGGCGCCACCAAATTTCGTTAGCTCGGTCCTGCAGGGAAAATTCGAAACAGAGGAAAACATGTTCGCTCAGGCAAATCGTATTACACGTTGAACGCTAGAATCAAACCCGTGCCACATACGGAGCACAATTTTATGATAAGTTCACAGCAGGCAGCCTCGAGTAAGTACTTACATCATCGCGCACTTCGCGCGGTGGCAGTAAGGTAAGTTCCCCAGTCTATCGATTAGACTTGAATGGGACACCCACCATGGGGTTTCGAAAATTTTGGAGAAAGGTAAAGCACCCGCCCAGGGTGTGGGAGGGATGGTTCCCGCAGATCGTTATACAAGGAATCAATCACTTAAGCGATGACACCGCGGAAATAATCTGCCCGGGCCCCGCGCCCTTTCGCTTGAATGTCCGTGCTTCACGCCCATTATGAGTCATGGGGCTGGGGCGGGGACCTGTTGGGCGCCAGGCGCGGAGGGGGGCCCCGCCTCGCTGAGTGGTGGGTACGGGGACGCGGCCCTCCGACGTTCTGAGTACATTCCAAACTCGGTGCCATAAGTTATAACATGAGCGCATCGAGTTCGCGCCAATCCTCGATAGAGAACGCAAAGTATCAGTGCGTTCCGTGCGGACTGTATAGTGGAGTCCACCAAGAGTGTCTCATTTACTTATCAATGAGAAGCGGTCGATTGAAGATCAATGAACATGAAACTCATTGCAGCACAACCGCTCTCGCTCAATCGGTATCAAGCGGGCGGGTATGGGATTCATGCACATTGATCCCCAGCCGACCGCTTCTTATCGATAAGTAAATGAGACACTCTTGGTGAACTCTACTATAGTAAATTTAACACCGAAATAGAAGATACGCATGAAACACGAAAAACTGCCGGAATAATTTTGATAACTACGGTTGCGGGAAGGACGGTACGCCGCGCGCGGCGAAGACACATGACGCGTGTTGCGTCGCGGCGCACCATCGTCGACTCCTCGTTGTACCGTGGAGTACGCACAAATAGGGTAACTGCATTCCAGTTCAACAAACGTATTCGGATGCTAGGACATTCCGTCTTATTGTATGTATCCCAGACACATACAATCCTCACTGATCTCCATAAGAACTTGCCATATTCACAGAAATCAGATTGCAAAAGAAGTCATTCTCAATCCTATAACCATTGTTTCTGTTAACTTCCTGCACCGTCCCTATCATATGAATGGTAGGCGAGTTTCCAAACATCCCGTTAAAGGAAAATAGCCCAATCAACGCGTGGTTGAACGCTGCGACGCGACACACAACGCATGCTCCCCGCCGCGCGCGGCGTACCATCTGGCCGCCGCCCCATTCCGGGCGACGCGCACTTTCGTAAATCGTGGGCTTGATAGCGTTCCGGGCGAGCCGCTAACTCCTCAATGGCTGCGCGCAACCCGCATGACGAATTCGAACCACCCGCTGTAGTGAGTCCCTCACTACGAACATCGACACGTGCTGCTCGCCGCGAAATCGGGCATCGTGCGCCACCCGCATCGCAATTGCGGGCGACCCGGAAGTCGCCCGGTAGAGCGGCTGCGTCGCGGCTTCCGGCAGAAATGACAAACGCCCATTACTGAAAATTGGGTGCTATGTGGGGGGGGGGACTATGGCGCGATGGACTTGGCCACGCCCATTTTACTGTGCCGCACTAAATTTGAGCACCTACTGTGCTTATCTGGGCCAAATTCCGGTCCGTAATTGCGTCTCGACACGCTTTGCGGCCGCACGCGCTCGAGTCGGTCGGGTTTCCATCGCCAAAGCCGACTCGATGTGGCTTTTTTATACAATTTTCTCCAATTTTTCTTAGTTTCCAGTTTCCGAAACCCACCTGGAGTCAGCAGATCGGCGGCTGCGGCGCTGGAAGCTCTTCTGACTCGGGAGCGTGCGGCCGCAAAGCCTGTCGAGACGCAATTGCGGACCGGAATTTGGCCCAGATAAGCATAGTACCCGGGGTTTCCCTCCCCTGCCAAAATCAGCAGTCATTGCGGAACGGAAAAATGGGCGTGGCCAAGTGCGATACAACAGTGCCCCCCCCCCTTCCCACATAGCACCGAAAATTTTTACTGAACCAAAATCGAACCCGGAGACCACCAAGGGGTATCGATTCAGACCTCTTGCTTCCCAATATGAGCTCTAAATGACAACCCATTAGGTTTAACAGGAAGAGAGGAGAAGCAAGCACAAGATTTCGGCTTTCGAATGGTGTATCAAAATTGACTGACTGAAAGAACACTGCCGAGGATGTTGGAATCAAACAAATGAAGGCCATAAATTCAAGGATTTTCGGGGGTGCATTCCAAGAACATTCCCATGGCTAAAGTTTTCCATGGAAAAGTAGACAAGGCGACGTGGAAGCAATTATCAGTTACTACTCGTGGCCAAGGGAAACACGTTCGGCCATGGAAAGGCTATTTGCCCTCCCTCGGCATCGTGGAAACGTTCTTGGAACGCACCCCGGATTAAAGCATAAATTAAAGCGTTGTCTACAAAATCAGCAGGGCAAAACGTGTCAGCCTTACATGACAAAGCAGATCGGGCTTTTGAATGAATTGCGTCGGTTGACTCCCGCATTTTTGCCTCATTTGAAATCGCGCGCGAAATTTGAAATCTCGGTGTCACGCGTACGTACGCGAGCCTCTAATCGATTGGTATGGTAGCCATTGGGATAGGAGTTCTCTGCACAAAGAGGGAGAAGTTGTCCCGCTCACCAAACGTGTCAAGAACATGCAGGAATCAGCGAACGTGTTAAAATTGGTTGAGACCAAACTCGTGAAACTTCTCGCACGTCTAGCATCTACTGACCTCGAGAGATGGTAAGAGGGGCGTGCCAAAAGGGCTTCTCACGGTGGGCGTGACAGAGTGCTTTCTTCCTATACCTAGCTTATTCAGAGAAATTAAAAGTTTGAACGTGGCATGTGTTATACAGGGAGGATCTGCTTCACAATTACATGGAAATCTCAGATTTCATCTCTGAGATTAGACTGCACATTTAAGGAAAATAAGAAAAGTATCTTCCACATTAAGTCAAAATTTCAATTTTAGCTTATCCTTAAATTTCAGAGCTTAGAATGACGCGGCCCAATTCCGCCGTGATCGTTTAAATTCCCATACTTCACTGGAGTAGCAATTCATGAGCCATTGAAACTTATTTTCGACTGTAATGACTATCATTCAATGATTTTGCGTCAGTTATAAACTCGGCACGGATAGCATTGATACTTTGCGATCCTTACGAAGCGTTGGCGCAAACTAGGCGCACGCATAATATAGCATATGCGCACCGAGTTCGCGCCGACGCACAGTATGGAACGCAAAATATCAGTGCGATCTGTGCCGACTGTATATGGGAAACTGTACGCATTTCGCCTCTCCACGTAGCCGGCTCGCATGCCAGGCTAGATCGATACGGACAAGCTCAATGGATAAAGTCGCGAGCGAGGTTGCTGCGGGTGGTCTTGCTGTGATGCGACTACGCACGAACAGGACGATATTTGCGTTGCGGCTTCCTACAAAAATGGCACAGACGACGGATTGACAAAAGACGGAAAACAGTGGTTTTGGAACACGATGCGAGCCACTCGGGCCGACGAGACGTCTCGGTTTCAACCCTAAAGACCAATCGCATATATGCCCGAAGGTTGTGGTCAACTAGGTTTGTAGCGACGTCAGTGCGGGATGAGGGGCTGCTAGGTAGCTTTGTAGTTGCATTTTGGGGAAGGACCATACTCGGAGCGATGCTATCGCACTCAGAAGGTTGATCTAGCACTGGTCGCCGCGTGCGAAATGGGAATCGGGGAGTCGCGGGAAGGTCAGCCGTCGCACGCGGCGTTTGCGTGGCAGCTGCATCGCGCAACGGCATCGCGTTTAAACCACAGTTTTTCGATTCTATGAGAACTCACACCCATCGTCTCGGGAGACACGCGACGGCAGAGGAAAAGGTTAGAGCGCAGACGGCGAGGGTCAACGTGCAGACAGATAGTGTTCATTATCATTGGAGCGCGATAGACGCATCGTTGTTGTTCGAAGGGCTCAGCACGCATTACGAGTTGCCAGTTTGAGCTCTTTCCAAAGATGATAGAGGTAGGCATGCTGTTTTCGAGTGGTGGGCAACCTGATTTATCTAAACAAATGCAAGCATAGTGGAGTAAAAGGCAAATAACAACGATCTAACAAGAACAACCTCGAGAAGCATTTACTACATCTGTCATCTAATCTATTGGCTACCAAATCTAAATAATGGCTGGGCATTGAGATCAATAGTGATACACTGTGTTTTAACAAGAACAGCTTTCACAAACATCCACTACATCAATAAGCTGATCTTGGCTGCCGAGATGTCGTACGTTCGTGCCGTGGCAGTGTGGAGGAAAGAAAGACCACCTCCCGTGCAAACCGACGTCAATCCCTCCGCGGAGAGGGTTTTGTCATGGAGAGGTGCTGGCTGGCCGCAGCTCTCCTGAAGATCTTACTGCAAGGAGCCGGCGTCGAGAGGAACCCAGGACCCGCGAAGAAGAAGTACCCATGTGCCACATGCGACAGAGATGTCACTTGGAATGAAACCAGCGTCCAATGTTTTGGATGCCAAAGGTGGGTGCACTTCTCTTGTTCGGGTCTCAGTTCTGTGAGGCACCACGATTCTTCCTTTCGTTGTATTGTGTGCTCCGCCTCCAGTAAACCTAATTCCTCAATTACCAGCCGCCCCCTCTCTATTGTACACATCAATCTCAACGGCCTTCGCGCCAAGCTTTCTGAATTATCCCTCGTTGCCCGTTCTCATCACCCGGATGTTATCATGGTTCAGGAAACCAAACTCTCTCCCTCTGCTACCTCTCGACATCCAAACATTCCGGGCTATACTGCTTATCATAATTCTAGGTCTTCTCAGGGAGGCGGGGTCTCTCCTTTTGTCCTGTCCTCTCTTCCCCCTCACATCATTCCAAACACTCCAGTGGATGGCACTCTCGAGTACATCCCCATCCATCTACCTCTAAAAACTCCACTTTCTCTTTCAATATATACATTCCTCCTCCTACATCCTGTCCACCAACCTACAACCCTATCCCTCTACTCAAGCAGCTGTATGACTGCTCTCTATCTCCCTCAATTGTCTTTGCGGGTGACTTCAATGCTCACACGTTCTGCTCATCGCTTGACTCTGATGCTAGAGGAAATGACGTCGAAGAATGGGCGGAGGAGTGCGATCTGGTTATCCTTAACGATGACCAGCCCACTCGTCTCCCTGCCTACGGCCGATCTTCCAGCCCAGACATCTCCCTTGTCTTTTCTAATCTCTCTAATGCCTGCTCTTGGTCTACATCCACAACTCTTTCCAGTGATCACATTCCGGTCTTTGTCAATATCGATCTCTCTAACTCTCTTGCTCCCTATACAGGTGTTCGTCATCGTTCTTATCTCAATTTAGGCCTTGCAGACTGGAGCCTGTTCAGGGAGGTTGCACTCCGCCAAGCGGCCGAATATCCGTGGAATGGCAATGTACACCAGAAGGAGCGCCACTTCTCTGATGCCATCCGGAAGGCGATGAAAGCTGCGATCCCTGAAGGTCGTGTCAAGACCTTCTTTCCCAATGTTACCAGGGAGACACTGCAGAAGATAAGGACAAGGGACGCAAAGAGAGCTGCTGATCATCTTGACCCAGACATTGCCGAGCTGGATAATGAGATCAGGATGGACCTTGATAGGGACAAGAAAGAATCTTGGGAAAAGTTCACTGAGAAGATGAACTTCAGGAGTGATGCTGCAGCAACGTGGAAGGCTTTGAAAAGGATCTCCGGAAAGTTCACCTCCGCCAACAATTCCACGATTGAATTCGACGGCGGAGTCTTTAAGTCAGGGAAAGAGGCCGCAAATGCTCTTGGGAAGCATTTTTTCATAACTAAAACAAAAAGAGAGAAGCAGAATAGAATAACTGTTCGGGAACTCTGTAAATTGCCACTTATGGCTGAAGATGATGCAGTCACGCCCGCTCCAGGTCGAGAAGGTTATCAAGGAAATGAGTAACTCCCGAAGGCAGTAGGGCCAGATGGCTTGAGCCCAGCAGTTCTAAAGAGACTGCCAAGTGAACTACTACCCCTGCTCGCTGACGTCATTAATACATCGTTTCGGACCTGTACATTACCTCAAGATTGGAAAGTAGCACGTGTCATCCCATTGCCTAAGCCGGGTAAATCACCATCCACGGCAAAAGGTTACAGGCCAATCAGTCTTCTCTCACCTATTGCCAAAGTTGCGGAAAATTGGCTGTGGAGGAGCTCTCCGAACACAATAGCAAACAAAAGCATCAACATGGTTTCCGTAAGCTACATTCCACCACTACGGCCCTACTGGAAATTGTGAGCTATGTTTTGGACGGCTTCAATGCCATGAAACCTCAGCGAACCGTAGGTGTAGCCCTCGATCTAACGAAGGCTTTTGACACTGTAAACTTGGGCATTTTGTCGGAGAGCCTGTTAAGGTCTACCATTCCGCCCTGGCAGAAGCGGTGGATAACCGCATTCACCAAAGGACGTCGGGCAAATGTGCTATTTCAAGGGCACGTCTCCAATAGCATTCCCATTGCCGCCGGTGTTCCTCAAGGAGGAGTTTCATCGCCTACTCTTTTTAGTCTGTATATTGAAGTTTTACCCATTCCATCCCAAGACATCAAGATCGTTTCATACGCGGAAAACATGACTATTCTGTGCCGGGATCGCGACATAAATGTAGCCGCCAATAAGATCAATGACTACTAGATTGAATTGAAATGCTTTCTCGATCGCAAAATGCTCACGGTCTCTGCCGCTAAATCATCCGTCACAGTCTTTTTCCACTGTTCCTGCGGAGCACAGTGCTCATCCCATGGTGAAATGGGACGAAACCTCGCCTGCCGGCCGCCCGATTCCCTAAGCTGCTCGGATTCGTGTTGGACCCTTCGCTGAGGTTTCATAAGAACACTGAGCAGAAGCAAGCTGCAGTGAAAACAAGACTTAACGTCCTACGTGCTCTCGGCGGAACGTCCTGGGGATGCAGTAAAGAAACGATCCTGACCACGTACAAGGCCATCGTACAGCCCGCCCTGGAGTATGCTGCACCAGTCTGGCAGCATATCGTGTCGGACACATCCTGGTCCAAGCTGCAGCGCATCCAAAATGGAGCATTGCGAATCGCAACAGGCTGTTCTAAAAGCTCTCCAATAGAGCACCTACATGCCGAAGCTCGCATCCTGCCAGTTAAGGACCACTGCCAACTCCACGCACAACAGCTGTACATAAACATTCTGAAGCAGCCAAATCATCCGTCGCGAAGAGTATTAGAACCCGTGAGAGAGAGAGGTATAAGAAAGCCGTTTGCTGATGCTCCCACGAAAATCAATATACAGAGATGGACTAACGCACAGCAAGAACGCCTCCGTCTCTTACGTGCTGAGCATACCCAATTCGTCAAGGATCACTTATGCAAGACCGCCGTAAACTCCATTCTCGGAGTCGTGCCGCCTGAGGTATGCGAAACCGAGATGGAACTCGGTAGGCGTGCCAGGTGCACCCTTGCCTCGTTGCGCTGCGGGCACTCCCCCATGCTTATGTCTTATTTACATAAGATCGATAGCAGCAGACATGACGAGTGCCCGGATTGTGGTAATAAAGGGCATACTACTGCGCACCTTTTCAACTGCCCGATGAGACCGACATCGTTAACAACAGTAGATCTGTGGACGAATCCGACGCTTGTGGCTCAGTTCCTCAGTCTATGACAGGACCCTCTCTGTGGCTGCAGAAGAAGAAGAAGAAGCTGATCTTGCGGCCCATGTTCATCGTTAGATAGTGGCAAAGTCTTAGAAAAAATCCAGTATGGAAACGTTCTTTCGAAATACACTGGTATACAGTGATTAGTTCTATAAGTCTCATCTTCTTCTTCTTTGCAGCCACAGAGAGGGGTTCTGTCATAGGTTCAGAAACTCGGCCACTAGCACTGGATTCGTCCACAGATCCATTGTCGTTAGTAAAGTCGGTCTCTTCGGGCAATTGAACAGGTGCACAGTAGTATGCCCTTGACTACCGCTATCAGGACACTCGACAGGTTTTCTGTTGTCAATCCTATGCAAATATGACATAAGCATGGGGGAGTGTCCCCAGCGTAACGATGCTAGGGTGCACCTGGCACGCCTCCCAAGTTCCATCTCTTGTCTCGCTGACCTTCGGAGGTGCGACTCCCAGGATGGAGTTTATGGCAACTCTGCTCAAGTGTTCCTTCACGAATCGGGTATGCTCCGCGCGCAAGAGACGGAGGCGTTCTTGTTGTGCTTCGGTCCATCTCTGCACATCTACTTTCGACGGAGCATCAGCCCCGTCGAAAGTCTCATACTTTTGACGACTGGAATTATTTTGTGCAAGACTTCGTTGGTTGTTGAAGGCATGATGTAGTTGAGAGCCTATGCATTGAAGTTAAAGAAGTAACATTACAACTAAAATATGGCCATTTTTGACACTAAAATAATCGCTCGATATCAGGCTCGTGAATGTGTTCTTAACTCGAGTGACTCCCTAGAATTGAACCATGAATATGGAAAGTTTGCGATTTTAGAGGAGGGACAATCCATGTAGTAATTATACAACATTTAATACATTATACAGCTTTGATGGCATCCATATTACTCTCTCTGTCACCAGTTACATCCTGCACTTCTGATATTCACACCCTGCGATGTATTCAGTGGCTCATTTCATCCCTAGTATTCCCCCGTTTGCCGTCCCGGGTGAACGGCTGCGAAGGTGAGAGAGGGAGAGTGCACGACAACGAGACGCTCGCCGCTGCCTGTGACGTCATCGCGCTGTCTCGGGTGCGCTCGGGTGTGAGTTCTCCGGCAACCCAGTTTTTCGCGCGATTGCCTGCTGTTTAGCGCGCGTTCGCGATTTCTTTCCATAGAAACGTCCTAGACTGCGATGAGAGGACATCGCGGCAGCGTTTTGCTAATCAGACTCCGACAGCATCAAACAACAGTAGAAGGGGGTAATGCACGAGCACGATCACGCTGTCAGGCCTAGATAAGAGCTCCAATGAGTTCTTCCACTTATTTACCAGGGTAAAGTACTAGCGAGAAGCCAGATTCGGCGGGAAAAGCGGACCTTCTTATACGACTTCTGACTTTTTTGCCGCTTTTTGGAGTCGCAGTACAAGACAGGGTTTGGGATAAATTTAGAAACAGGGTTCGAGATGAAAACGGTTTTTGTGTAATCCTCACGAGAAGGTAGACTCTATTCATTAAAAAGGTAAAATCTAGAAATCTAGATGCACCCAAATTCAGTGAATCAGATAAACGGACATCTTCGAAGAAGTAAACATCTGCGAAAACGAAGCAACGGCGAAAATAAGCATTAAGACTTCTGAAACCCTGCTCTTTCAGATGTGTGCATGTTTGGATAAGGACGTAAAATGGCGTCAAAGTATGGTTTTACTTTAGCGCGATGCGATGTGTTGGTGCGATATACGTCGCAGAGCAAATCACATCGCGCCCGATTGATGTAAGTATGGTCCCCCTTCTTCCCTATCACTGGCCTTTATTCTCTTGAGGTGAGCTATGGCTTTCTCAGTGGCTCCTGAGCCGATGAAAGAGTTCGCCAGATATGAAAGAAAAGAGGACAAAATTCTGATATGAGAAGGATAACCTATAATAACCTATAATCCTCATTACATCTGCACAAAAATTCCAAACGAATCGAAAATCATCGAAAATTAAAAAAAAATGAAAAAATTATGAAATTTCCAATTCATTGAACCTTTTAGCGGTCTGATAAGCAGAGGAAGAGAAATGACGATTCTGCTGAACATTATTTGAAGGGAATGTAAAAAAAAACTCTCGACCTCTGACATTGTTACATACTCGATTGTTCTCCATTCGGTGACTTAATTATTACTGGCAAGCATCGAACACTTTCTATGGATCAATCGGATGGTAAGCCGCAATGTTCTAGTCTAGGTTCTACAATAAAGAAACATTTATCCATCCTGTGGCATGTTATGACGAAAAAGACATAAACTGTCGAAATGGAAGGAGGGGAAAATGTAACATATTCATTCAACAAGCTAAGCGGAAGGCGATTATGTATGAATTTCCGTAGGAAGCACAACATTTCCTACAGAAAGAAAAGGCTGTGTATATATAGCACTGACAATAACCACACTCGAACCGGAGTAGCAGCTGAGAATTGAAGGAATATGCATGACAGACAACGCAAGAAATGTCTCCTCAGACAGCATATACCGGTATACTCATGTAAAACAAAGGTACAAGCGAGGCCAAACATAATATTAGTGGGCTATCAACAAAAAGAGACGGTTCAGTTGCGGGCACAACTGCATACAGTCAGACTATACCTCGACCCCGTTTCGAAACACGGGCTCAGAAAACAACAAATGAGAGCGATAGCGCTCAAAATCTGCTCAACCCTTCTAGAATTATCAAATATACAGAATCAACCGGTTTGTTTCATATTAAAAAAGAGCTCTGGACACGCTTTCGAAATTCAATAACGAAAAAGGAACAGGAGGAAAGACAGAAATGCCAACAAGCGCTCAAAGTATAGCACAACTCCATCCGCTGAAGAAACCCTTTTTCGCCTGGTTTGGACCACCAACGGTGACTCGACCTGAAATTGAAGGTTTTACATGTCACTGTTCATGTACTATTCATTGGAGCACTAGAGCATTTATAAAAACAACACCTTGAAAAAAGGCTGCCTATACTGCGCGACAAAACAGTACGACACACCCCGATTTTCGTAAATTCTGGATCTAGCACGAATATATAGCTCGGTTCAGCGCGGGCTGTGAGGCCTCACGAGAAAAGGTCTGTGCCGCGGTAAAGAGACGAACTGGACTTTAAGGTGTAAATTATTTTGGTGTTTCTGCCCGAATGCAGTTTAGCGTCGCAGCCCGCGTTAAAGACAGTGTTTACGATAAAAAACGGTCTCCGATCTTTCTTCGAAAATCGAATGTAACGGGGTCCAATGCAACAATAATGGCGAAAGAATGGCTAAACGCGAGCCATATGTAGCTCTTCTCAGCCTTAAAGGCAGCATTCACGATAATCATCATCGGTGACTTTCCGCAGTGAAATTATAGACGAGAAGGACCCTAGGCTCCCAGTGTCGAAAGAACGGTAGAAAACGAGCCAGACGCGGCAAAATAACGGCTGCAAACAAGCGTTTTGGTGGCCCAGACACGCCTGGTGTCCCAGATCCGCCCCCTTGGAATTTACAAATGAACACTCAGATTACAGAAATGACCAAGTCAAGGAAGTGCTGATAAGTGAGCTGATCGCTTGATTGCATTGAATGCTATCATCCTTCATAGCGGTCAATTCCTACACGCTCAAAAATCAACGTAAACAAGGAGGGACCTATCTTGGCTAAAAACGCGACTTTTGCATCCTTTTCAAGCGTGCTTCGCGATATAGGGTACCAGACCTTCTGTAAACCGTGGGGATATTGGAAGTGAGCTTTATCGTAAACACTGCCATTAAAACTTGGTTGTATGGCGCCCGCCCGCCCACTTATTCAACGACTAACGCAGCTCACATACGTTGCGAGGGCGCGCGATTGCGCGAAATCGACGGTCATCTTCGGCATATGATTTGCTAGGCGCCCTCATGCGCTCGTTCTCACGCGTTCACGTCCGCTCCAAAAAAGGAACCAGCGATTTTCAAGTCTAATGCTCCATCCCAAAAGCAGCGAGCATCCAACATGTTTCAAAACTATCGTCTTCGTTACCCATTATTCCACCACGGCCATCACAAACCATTGGAAATTATCAGTCAACATGCCGACTCGGGTGATTGACGATGTAAGGGGTGTTTTCCCATGTCAATTCGCATGTGCGGGCATCCTTTAACGTTTGGGAGCGTTGAGTGGCGCAGAGCAGAAAAAACCTCACGCTCTCGCCACGTATGGACGCTGCCTAGCAAGGGAAAGGGCGGGTAGCGCACAGCGCACACATTTAATGGCCGTATAGGTCTATCTATGACTCGTTTCTAGTCGCTATTTCACCATGATTGTTGTAATGGATTCCGGTAGATTCACTTTCTGGTGAAAACTCGAAGGCCGTTGTGAACGTGAACACTGGCTTTAATGCAAGTTAACACAAAGTACTGGATTGAACGCAAAACGCTTGACTGCGAGTGAGACTGGATCAGCAGATTTACAGCGCGGCCGAATACTATTGTCGCGCTCAATATTGCCCGATTTTCTTCTCTAAGCAGTTCGGTGATGCTCATTTATCTGAGGCTATTGATTGATTAGGCTTGAAACTTTTCTGAGAAAAATGAATGATTCAGAGATATGCAAAAGAAGATTGGGTCGGACCCAGATGCAATTGTGCGCCTATCTCAGAGTGAACTGCAAAACTCCGCTGTCGCTTCTTCTTCTTCTTATCGGCCACATAGAGCTTCTCCTTATAGGTGTAAAAAGGCAGCCACATCGCACGGGTTCGTCCACATATCCATAACTGTTAGAGAAGTCGGCCTTGCAGGACATGAAAATAAATGAAATGAATCGTGCCCTGGGTTGTGGCAGTCAGGACAGTCGTCGGGGATCGATGAGTCGATCTTATGGACGAAGGCCTTGAGGTGTGAGGAGTGTCCACATCGTAGACCTGCCAGGATGACGCGTGTACGTCTGGGTAGGTCCGTTTCGCTGTCATCGATCGGGGGTGGCACGTCACCAAGAATTGGATTTAGGGGAGCACTGGAAAGGTATTCTCTGACGAATCGGGTGTGCTCCATTTGCAGTAGTCTGACGCGATTGAGCTCCGACGTCGCCCAACGTTGACGATCCAAGACAGAGACTGCAGCATGAAGTGGCGAGCGAATATGTCGGAAATGGGGACCAGATGACAGTAATGGGAAATTAGGGTGTGTGGAATTCCTTACAATGCCAACATGGAACTGCGCGACTGGAGTTGACAATGCTGCTTTACAGGAAGCAGCGAACACTCTTGATGTAGATGAGATACCGGTGTGGATCTAGGGCATCCAGTGATCACGCGTAGAGCAGTGTTCTGGGCACGCTGAAGTTTGCTCCAAGAGGTTTCCGACAGGTGTCTTGACCATATTGGGGCTCCATATTCCAGCACCGGCTGCACCATAGCCCTGTAGGTGGTTCGCAAAATTTCCTTAGAGCTGCCCCATGTAGTGCCTGCCAGCGAACGTAGAATGTTGTTACGTGTGTTGGCAGCAGCAGCTCGAATACGTGTGTTTTCGTGAAAACGCAGTGACGGGTCCAGGAATACACCAAATAGACGAGGGTGTTTTGATAAGGGCAGCATATTTCCTCCCCAAAGAATCTTGGGATGCAGCATGTGTTCGGCAGTCGCTGTAGTGCACAAAGTGACGCTGGACTTGGTAGGAGAGACGTTTAGCTGCTTCGATTCAAGGAACTTGGCCAGACTGACGAGGTATTTATCCATCTCAGCAGTGGCTCGATCGATGACAGGGTCAGAACAAATAATAGTGATGTCATCCGCATATAGACATAAGTGGATGTTTGACGACGGCTTCGGCACATCAGATAGATACAAAGAAAACAGGCTGGGAGATAGAACTCCTCCTTGTGAAACGCCTGCCTTCAGGGGCACAGACTTCGATAAGTGTCCATCAAATTTCACACGAATGGAACGATTTTTGACAAAGTTATCTGTCCATCTTTTGCACCAGTCAGGAATAGTAGAGTCCAAGATCGATTTGGACAGCAGCGGAATACTGACGTTATCGAAGGCAGCGGTTAAGTCAACCGCCACGACAATACTTTTACCAGCTGGAGGTTTCATGTTGAAGCCAGCAATTATGTGTTCTGTGATGGACGTGAGTGCCGTAATGGTAGAGTGGGCCTTCTTGAAGCCATGTTGATGCACGTTATGTCGTAATGCTTCTTGGAGGTGCGGGTTGATGAATTTCTCCGCTAACTTAGCAATAAGGGACAAAAGGGAGATCGGTCGATGCGAAGTTGGTTGCTTGATGCTTGATCTTCTGGTTGCCAGGCTTGAGGATCGGAAGAACAATTGCTTGCTTCCATCTAGCGGGGATGACACCTGTGCTGAATGATGAGTAGACTAGGTCACAAAGTAATTCAAGGAACTCTTCCGGCAAGTGCTTGAGATGGACGGCTGACACACCGTCGGGTCCCTCTGCTCGCGAGTTCTTCATGGACTTGATGAGGGAAGACATCTCAGAGGCAGTTATGGCAGGTACACCTTTTCGGCTGAGCTTCCTTATAGACCGGAGAGTGAGCCTGTTGGAATGATCACGGCGGGACTTCGCTGAAGCAAAGTGTTTTCCAAGTCGACATGCAGCCGTAAATCCGGTCTCGACTTTCCCCGAAGGGAACTCAAGCATGTTGCGCTCTGCTGCCAATTTCTTGCCAGACAACCGCTTAAGAGTGCTCCAGGTCTTCTTTGCATCAGTGGAGAAATTCAAGGATTCAGTGACCTCCATCCATCGCATCCGCTTGTAATCATTCAGCATTTTGGTTATCTCATCAGACAGTCGTTGAATGCTGGGATCTGCAGGATCAGCTCGGCGCTTCTCGTCCCGTAATTCGATCAGCTCCAGGACGTCTTTGGGAACGTTAGGGTGAAACGTTCTAACGCGCCCTGTAGGAATTGCAGTTCTGGAGGCGTTGCATATGGCATCAACAATGATCTTGTCCTTCTCATGAACGGAGCCGGTTAGCGGATAGCAGGCTACCCGACTGAGTAACACCTCTTTAAACATGACCCAGTTGGCCTTACGGTAGTTGGTGTACAACTTGCTACGAGAGCCTAAGAAAGGTGCCAGGTGACTGTTGAGAGACAAATCCAATGAAACACATATGGGTACATGATCGCTGGCCATAGCTATAGCAGTGGACCAGTTACAGGAAACAGCAAGAGAAGATGATACAAAAGTGACATCTGGAGAGGACGGCCTGCCCGTGGAAGGAAGGCGAGTGGGGGCGTCCTCGTTAATGGCAACAAGATCACAATCCTCAGCAAAAAGCTCAAATAGTTCCCCTCTGTCATCGGGATCTAGAGAGGAGAACCAGGATGTGGAGTGAGCATTAAAATCGCCAGCCATGACAACAGAAGACGATGGGAGGGCAGTGTGCACAGATTGCAAAAATGGAGTGGGGTCAAACGAATTGGGACATGAGGAGATTGGGGGAATATAAATATTAACAATATCTATAGGGCAACTTTGCAATAAAACATGAACACCAATACATTCTACAACATTATGATTAGGGAGAGCTATAAGATGAGAAGGTATAGAGGTTTTTACAAACGTAGAGACGCCTCCACCATGAGATGTGCGAGGGAGGTGGTAAGACGTATAACCGGGGAGGCGGGGTAGGGAGGATGTTGGGCTAAGCTTAGTCTCCTGAAGGAGAATGACATCTGGACGAAAGCGTTCAATGTACAATGTGAGCTCAGCAAGTTTGGCACGCAGGCCATTGATATTGAGTTGAAAAATGTCTAGACTATGAAGAGGAACACTAGGGGGAGAGTTAGAGCAAGAAGTACAACAATAAGCATCAGTGTAGTCATTATAACTGGTTAACCCCGAACATTTGAGGTGTACCCAGCCGAGGCAACCACCGCACTGGACGCTTGCATGTTGAGCCGATAATCCACAATGACAGCAGGGATATCGTGGAGTCTTGCTGAGTGGCCCTGGGTTCCTCTCAATGCCGGCTCGCAGCAGTAGTATGCGGAGGAGTGCAGCAGCCAGCCATTTGCACTCCCATACAGAAAAACTCCTCGTGGAGTTGTTGATGCCCGTTTGATGAGTCTCCTTGATCTTGGTAGTCGACTCCACAGATCCACCACGCGTAGGTTGAGCATCTCGGATTCCCGCTGTCGCTAGAAGACCTAAAGCTAATCTGTAAACGGTTCAAAAGCAATGAAATATGGAAGCCAGCATCAAAGCAAAGCCTAGAAGCGGATAGTCAACTTTCAAGCGATTCATGAGACTATCAAAATAGGATCAGTCAAAGCGACGAGATTATCATGGTCGGCATAGCTAAGAACCTGAAATTTTTTCAATCGTCGGTCCAGTCGATTGTGCACAACGAACTCGGTCTAGAAAGTCAAGGCGCACTTAAAGGCACTGTTCGCGATAAAAATCGCTTTTCTGTTTTTTTGCCTATCCTGAAACCGGTCCCATTCTGATTCCAATGATGCTTCTGGAATCGTACAAGACCTTCTGGGAATGGAGTTATGGTCCCTCAAAAATTGAGCTAGGAAAAATGGTGGACGAGTTGTCCAAGGCTTGTAACCTCCGTTTTTTTGCAGCCAATGTGTGCGAGCTGACCTGAGTGAAGAGAGAAGTTGAGAATGAAGGGAAGAACGGGGCTTTTGATCTGAAACCATCGCTCAACTCACGATTTCAAGTGTTCCTTTGTTCACGTCGAGGGGCGGAAAGGGGCCGGACTTGCCCACAGCGGCGGGGTTCGCCCACTTTTCTAAGCCGTTTTGCTGCTCCTGGGTAGCTTTTCGTTCCGTTTCTTCGACGCTGTTCTGCTTCTGAGAGCCACGAGAAGCGTTTGTCATGGAAAATTCGAGGATGAAGTTTATCGCGAACAGTGCCTTTAATGAACACATCCTGACCGGCCTCCTAGGGAAAAATGAAACGACACATTGGGAAAAGTTGCTAGACTTTCTCTGAGTGCGCCGCATAGAGGACGTCCTGCATCACGAAGAAAGTAATTCCACCATTCCGAGAGCCTTGAACGGACCCCAAATTATAAGACCGAATTTCAGGAGTTCCCGTCAGCAGAAGAAGTCACGAAGTCCCTGCTTCCCAAGAACTCTACAGCGTGAGATGTCGTCACCTCGCCAAACAAAACTCCGCGTGTTCTGATTAACGAAAACGTCAAAATTAACGTTCAGATGTACCAAGAATTAATTTTTGAGAAGCTGAGGCTTCCTGGAAGCGAATGAACTAGAATATGATTTTCCAGTACAATTGTGCTTCCACCCATGGAGCGAAAACTATACCTTTCTCGCTTCCAAAATTGGCGCTAATCTTCTTCTTCTTAGCAGCCACGTCGAGGGTACTGTCATAGGTTGAGGAACTGGGCGACCAAAGATGGATTCGTCCATAGGTCCATTGTGGTCAGCGTGGTTGGTCTCTCCGGACAATCAAACAAATGTGCCGTATCGTGGCCGTGGCATCCACAGTCTGGGCAAACGTCCGATTTGCTGCTATCAATCTTGCTAACATATGCCATAAGCATAGTAGAGTGACCACAGCGCAGCGATGCCAGGGTGCATCTGGCCCTCCTTTCGAGTTGAGACTCGGATGTGCAGACCCGGGGCGGCACCACTCCCAGCATGGGATTCACCGCCGCCTTTTCCAGATGACAGCGTACGAACTGTGTGTGCTCCTCGCGCAACAGACGGAGTCGTTCTTGCTGTGAATCGTGCCATCTTTGCAGATTGACTTTGCTTGGAGCATCGGCGAATGGCTTTCTGATGCGTCTCTCCCTGACGGGGTTCAGCACTCTCCATGAGATGTGGTTGGGTTGCATTATGATATTCATGAAAAATTGTTAGGCCTGGAGCTGGCAGTGCTCTTTTACTGGTAATAATCGTGTCTCCGCATGCAAGTGCTCGACTGGGGAACTTCTTGCACATCCGGTAGATATACGAAGTGCGGCATTCTGTACACGCTGCATCTTGGTCCAGGAGGTTTCTAATACCAAGTGCTGCCACACCGGTGCAGCGTACTCCAGAGCGGGCTGAAGTATTGCCTTGTATGTCGTGATAATAGTTTCCTTGCTACTGCCCTATGATGTACCGCCCAGGGCTCTGAGCACATTAAGCTTCGCTTTGACGACGGCCTGCTTCTGCTCGGTGTTCTTATGAAAGTTGAGCGATGGATCGAGCACCAGACCGAGCAGTTTAAGAAAGCGAGCAGCAGGTAATCGATCTCCGTCCCACTCGACATGCGGGTGAGCGCTGTGCTCCGATGGATCCGTTAAGAGTACGGATACCGACGATTTTAATGCAGAGATTTTTAGCATTTTGCGATCAAAAAAGCTTTTCAGTGTGACCAGGTACTCATTGATCTTGGAGGCGGCCACATGTATATCCCGATCCCGACACATTATTGTCATATCATCGGCATAGGCGACCACCTTGATATTCTGGGGAGGAGCGGGCATGTCTTCGAGGTACAGACTGAAGAGGGCAGGCGATAAAACGCCGCCCTGCGGAAGTCCAGCTGCAATAGGAATACTATTGGAGACATTGTTCCGGAACATAACTCTGGCTCGTCTGCCCTTGATGAATGCCGATATCCAGCGTTTCTGCCACGGCGGTATTGATGATTCGAGTAAGTTGCTTGACAGAACTCCATGGTTTACTGTGTCGAATGCCTTTTAAAAAAAATTGTCTTTGGCTTCAGTGGTGAGATACTGAATATTTTACCTATGCGTTTGAGCTTCCCTCCCTCAACTAAATTTGCCTTTTTTATTTTTTATTTTTATTCTTTTGTTTTTTCTTTTTGTCTTGCATGTTATGGGTTGTGATGAAACCCGGCAACATTTAACTCACATATTGAAGGAGGGCCATACCTCCTACTAAAAATAGGCGTTGTTGCTGATGTGGGGTGTAGAGTAGCGTGGTTGGGGTCTGCTCTGCACGCTTCCGGTAACTCTGGTTCGTTTGAACAAAAAAGGGCCCGTCATTCCCTTGGTGGCAGCCCCACCGAAGCCTTTCGGAACACCAACCTTAAGGTGGACTCCCCCCTTCACTTAGGCTTGGCTTCCTAGGTGATGTGGATCTAACAGTCAAAAAACTCCATGCAAGTCAGTCAGAGCAATTACTTTCAGGTCTCCAGCTTCACTAAGTATAAGGTAGGTAACGGGCATTATACAGTTAAAGACTTGGGAAGCCACACCATAGGTAAAAAGCGTAAAAATATCTGTAACATTTGCAGTCTCATCAAGTTTGAAAATCAAATCTGCTCTCACACTACAAAATTCATAATAAATACTTATCATACTCCCACTAGTAATTGTAATACAAAAGGAGTAGTTTATTGTTTGCAATGCAATTGTTGTGATAGACAATATGTTGGAATTACACAGCGATGCCTCAAATTTAGAATTAGAGAACATCTGAATAACATTAAAAATTTCAAGAAACCTACGCTCTTGTACAAACATTTTCAACAATGTCGCTCTGGATTTTCTGTCTATATTCTAGATGCTCTAGCCTCAAATGAAGATCAAAGCGTTCTGCTCGAAAAAGAATTATTCTGGATCAAACTGTTGATGACTGCTCACCCGTTTGGTCTTAATGATAATATTAAGGGCTATGGTAATATCACTGATGTCATAAATCCTCTTTCATACAAAAATAGCCATCCCTTCTTTTCACTCAGAATCACCAAAGAAAGAAAAAACAGAGGTAAAAATAAAAACAAAAAGTCAAGAAATAGAGAAAAATGTAAGGAAATTCTCAATTATCTCACTAATCATGAGAACGATTTTGATAATCCGATGGAAATTTATAGACTACTCAAGTTCATGGATAAGAAAAATACACAAAGTCTTATAAAGTCATCACTTTCAGCAGAATTTTTGAAGAATACTCAACAAAAATATAGATTCCTTGTTTTCTGTTTGCTAACCAGCTTGCGTTATGACATCAATATATACAAACCAAAAATACGTAAATTGGAAGGTCATCTTATCAAAATTCCTTTTGCTAACCAAATATTTGACAAAGCAAATTTCAATAGAATATTCAATTCTCTCACTATTAAAAACATAATTGAGGTTGTAGATAACAATGAAAAAATCTTTAGACCAATATTTACTTACAGCAATCCTATTTCTGCTAAAATTTACAATTATAATAAATTTCTGGGAACCCTGACTACCACTGAAATTAAAGATGTTTTGAGTATGTCGTGTGTCTGTGAAACAGATAGTGATAAATATCATAATTATATTTGCTCTAGCAATAGACATATAATTACAGGAAATTTGGATATAATTGATGATGTTGTTTTCCGTAACATCCTTAACAAAGGTACTAAGTTTAGATTTAACGACAAGTCTAGTAGACGAGATATTAAAATTATTTTTGATCAAACCACACTAGAGGTTGTCAATTACTTGATGAATAAATTCAAGCTAAATGGCGAGAAAATAAACCGTATTATGTCTTTTTTAAACACGGAATATAGGGCAAAAATAAAACCACTTCTTCATGGGGAGTTACTTAAAGAAAATACTAGGAAGTTTCCATATGAAGTTGTCAGAAGGTTGCAAAAGACTTTCATATTTTGTCCATTGGATAAGGCTAGTAATAACTATGGACTAATTTGTAAGAAGTATTACCTTATGTTCCTAATGAAAGAAATGGGAATTACTTTTGATGAAGTCAACAATACAATAATACATGGAAATAACAATGAAATTTATGAAGCCGTTCCAAATGCAAATGATGTTTCAATAATTCTTAAAGCCACAGTCCAAGCTCGGAATCGATTTTTTGTTTTCCTGCCTATCGTGGAGCAAATTTCACGCTGATCACAACGGTGTCTCCAGAATCCTTCAGAATCCACTACGAACTGAGTTACGGCTCTTCAAATAATTTGAATTTGAACGGGTAAAAGTTCGCGGACGAGTTGTCTCGAGCCTGTATTTTCTCGTTATTCGAAGCAATCATTCTGAAACAGGTCACAATATAAAGCCAGACCTAAAACAAACGGAAGAACATAGATTTCGAATAAAATCATTTGCGCGCCTCTTCCCTATTGAGGTCGGAAACCTGCTAGTGGGCGTAACCCATTTTTTCTTCCAAGGGGGCGTGGCCGATTTTTTCCTAGCTTTTTCTCGCTTATTTGAGCGAATTGAGATTTCGCGCTTGGCAGGGTTGCTATATACGGCGACCGGACCAAAATATCAAAAATTACCTCTGAGGTTGGACTGTGCCTTTAAGCATAAGTTTTTCAACCTTAAGAACAAGTTGAAATTTATAGTCGATTGTACGCTTCCATTGATTTATGCCATACCAAAGCTACATAAAAATCCCATCAAATTTAGGGTGTATAACAGGAGCACATAATAGCAGTTTGAAACCTCTCGCTCAGGAATTATGTGTGGTATTCACAACACTGAAGAAGCATTTTGTTAATTACGCTAACATAGTTAAATCTCGGAACAAAACAATAAAAACATACTGGTCAATTGCAAATATAAATATTGCTGAGCAACTGAACTCATTTAAAAATTACAATGCGAAACTTTATTCGGCAGATTTCACTGATATGTTCACCAACCTACCTCATACTACTATTATTGGCTGTGTGGGTTACTTGGTCAACATATGCTTTAAAAATGCTAATAAAAAGTTTATCGCAAGTAATGGTTTTAAGTCTTTCTACACGGACTACCAATCGAAAAACAATAGTTACAGGTATTATACTAAACATGACTTAATTTACTACATTGACTACCTTCTCAATAATAGCAACTGAATATTCAGTACCGTCGTTTTTAAACAGCAACAAGGGGTGCCACAAGGCGGTAATTTTAGCCCCATCCCAGCAGATTTGGTTTTATCAGTGATGGAGTTCAAATTTTCAAAAACTTTGTCTTTTGATCGTAATGTTTTGTTTGAGCCTTATAGATATATGGATGACCTATTAATCATCCATAACAAAACGGATAATTATATAGAAGACATGTTAGCGCTTGTTTATAATAATTTGTTAGAGATTAAAAGAACCCATATGGACAATTTTCATACCAACTACTTAGATATCAATGTAAAAATAGATAGTAACAGAATTTTGACTAGTTTATACAATAAAACGGACGACTTCGATTTCCTCGTTAAGAAATTCCCGCAGTCAGATTCAGCAGTTTCTGTTATCATCAAGGCCTCAACAATATACACGGAGACCTTGAGGATAGCCAATGTCTGTTCTGAGGTGGGATTTTTCATTGATAAATTAAGAGAGTTGAAAAACTCGCTTTTGCATAATGGATACTCTTCTGAATTCATTACTGCGAACATAGTCAAATGTATCTATCGCAACAAAAAAGTTTCATATAAATTTCTTCTGCCAGATAATCACAATAACATTAAGAAAATTCTTGCTGCTATTTTATGAGGGTTAGAGATAGCTACACTCTAATCTTGATTCCGATTCCTTCCCCCATACCTCCATTTGCTTGGCTACAGGCTTGGTTTGACCATATCGATCACATTTTGTTTTGGACTCATTGTTTCTTTCCCCCCCCCCCTCTTGGACGCCTTTTGCCTTTTCCACCATTTCCATGTCTCAAATTTCACGTAATATCCCATGTGGCTCTTTACCAGTAGTTCTTGCTCAATCTCCTCGTCCCATTGCTCTTTCTCATCGGCAACTCTGTTCCTCACTGAGGAGCCTCGACAGGGTTGTTTGGTAAAGTTCGTCTGCGGGAAGAGGCGAAACGAGCTTTATCAACTTTTTTCCTCTACATCTATCTTTCCTTCTTTCTTGGTGAGATCTAAGGCAACAGCCACAGTTCTCTGTAGCTTCTGGGCATTGAACCCATCGATGGCAAAGCTTGTAATTTCCAGCAGAGCTGTCGTGGTGGAATGCAGCTTTCTGAATCCATGCTGAATCACTTGCTTCTCATTGTCCTTTACGATCAGTTTTTCGGCTACCTTCGCGAACGTGGACAGCAAGCTAATAGGTCTGTATCCCTTGACTGAAGCCTGAGGTTTCCCCGGCTTGGGCAGCGGCACAACGTTAGCTGTCTTCCAGTTCTGTGGGATGGTGCACGATCTGAACGAGGTATTGATCAAATCAGTGAGAAGCGGAAGGATTTCATTCGATAACTTCTTCAAGACAGCAGGACATATCTCGTCTGGACCGACCGCTTTTGAATTCCGCATATCCTTTATAACTTTCTCAACTTGCGTCTTAGTGAACGCTTCGGCCGTGCTTATAAGCGGGAGGCGGCACAGCTCTCGTAGAGTCACTCTGTTCTGTGGACCACGCTTTGCACTAGTGATGAAAAAACTTCTACCGAGCGCATATGCGGCTTCTTTTCCTGATTTGAATACACCGTTGTTGAATTCGATTGTAGAGACGGTAGCAGGCGAGCTCTTACCCGAAAGCTTTCGTAATACCTTCCAAGTGGCTGCACTATCCGTCTTGAAATCCAACTGTCCGGTGAACTTTTCCCACTCTTCTTTCTTGTACCTGTCTAAATCCTTTCTGATCTCATCGTCAAGTTCAGCAACGACGGGGTCCAGATGGTTGACCGCTCTCCTGGCATCTCTTGCCCTGATCTTATCGAGGATCTCCCTAGTGACATTTGGATAAAAAGTCTTGACGCGGCCGACAGGAATAGCCGCTTTCATGGCTCTGCGGATCGCGTCAGATAAATGACACTCTTTCTGGTGCACGTCGCCATTCCACGGGTAATTTGCCGACAGGCGAAACGCAACTTCACTGAACAGGCTCCAGTCTGCTCGGCCTAAATTAAGATAAGAACGTTGACGAACACCAGAATAGGGAGCGAGAGAGTTGGAGAGATCGATATGGATAAAAACGGGGATATCGTCACTTGGCAAAGTGGTTGTGGTGGACCATGAGCAAGAGTTAGAGAGGTTGGACGACACAAGAGAAATGTCTGGGCTGGAAGATCGGCCGTTGGTAGGGAGGCGAGTGGGCTGATCATCATTTAAGATGACCAAGTCACACTCCTCTGCCCATTCTTCGACGTCATTTCCTCTAGCGTCAGAATCAAGTGACGAGCATCAGGTGTGAGCATTAAAATCGCCGGCGAAGACAGCTGAGGATGAGAGGGAGCAGTCGTTTATCTGCTTAAGTAGAGGAACAGGATCGTAAGATGGGGGGGACATGAGGTAGTGGGTGGAATATATATGTTGAAAAGAGAAAGGGATGTTTTAAGAGGGAGATGGATTGGAAGGTACTCGAGAGTACCATCCGTGGGGGTGTTGGGTATGAGGTGGGAGGGGAGAGAAGATAAGACAAAGGTTGAAACTCCTCCGCCAAGAGCTGACCTTGGAGCATGGAAGGCAGTATAGCCCGGGATATTAGGATGAGGACGGGTAGGGGATGGAGAGAGCTTGGTTTCTTGAACCATGATCACGTCTGGATGGTAAGTACGTGCGAAGAGAGGGAGCTCAGAAAGTTTGGCACGAAGGCCGTTGAGATTGATATGTACAATGGAAAGGGGGCGATATGAGGAAGAGGAATCAGAGTTGGTAGGTGAAGAGCATAGAACACAGCGAAAAGCAGAGTTATGATGCTTCACAGAACTGAGACCCGAACAAGAGAAGTGCACCCACCTTTGGCATCCAAAGCATTGGACGCTGGTCCCATTCCAAGTGACATTTCTGTCGCATGTGGCACATAGGTACTTCTTCTTCTGAGCGGGTCCAGGATTCCTTTCCATGCCGGCCCTTAGCAGGAGAATCCGAAGGAGAGACGCGGCCGGCCAGCACCTCTCCCATGACAAAAACCCTCTTCGTGGAGGGGGTGACGTCGGTTTGCATAGAGGTGATCTTCTTTCCTCCACACTGCCACGGCGTGAACGTACGACAACTTGGCAGCGCGCTAATCTTGCCCCGGATCAGTGCCTTCTAGCAGCCCGAATCTCGCTCCTTTGGAAGTCTCCATGCGGAGATGAACGGAAAAGCGTTAGAGGAAAAAGAAAAACAGCAATTTGGATCAAATGAACATAAACTTAGCTCGGATCTAGAGCGAAATTGATCTCGACTATCTGCGGCGCGCGATACTCACGGTCGAGCGGCGTGTTTAGGCCCGAATCGAGTAGCGCGATGGCCACTTTGAAGGAATCCGATGAAATATGATTGGCATGCCTTCATCGTTCACAAAAATTAATTTTTCGGAATAGTTTCGAAGTTGAGTCGGTATAGCCACGGCCCAGGGGTTGCGAAATTTTGCAACGGGGGGCGGGGTGATCGCTAAAATCTTGGTTCGAAAATAAGTATAGTGGGATCGCAAGAAAATTTGGTCCAAAAATGAAAATTTGGTGAAGATATCCCAGAAAGTCTCGAAATTTTTGGTCCTCAATGGAAAGGATCGTAACTTTGCTCAGATTTTCAGCGCTTGGATCCGACTACTGAGCAAGTTTTCGGTGTCTGACAGTTTTAATAATCAAGTATAAGCTGCCCAGAAATCGCGCCTGTGGGGAACGCAGAAATTTTGAATTTAAATTTTGATAATGGGGTCGCTCCGATTTTAAAAAATTACACGCCTAGCTTGACCCTGCAAGCCGCGTCATTAGGCCTGTATCGAAGCGCACGGTGGTCACTTTGAAAGCATCCAGATATTTTGAAGCTTGGAAATATCCAAAAAACGTTCACGAGGATACTCTTCTATCGCTGTTTCCCTGATCCCGATTATCCCCATTCCTTACCTTCTTACAGAAGTAAGTTGAAAGCAATGGATTTGGAAACTTTATATTACAGATGAATTCAAGCTGATCTAACTTTCGCATTCAGAATACTCAAAGGTGAAATTCGGCTACGACCATCAAAATACTGGATATTTCGCCCTACACACGGACGACGTGGTGTTCATTGTTCCCTAACCGACAAGATGGGAAGGTGCATAAAATTACTCAGCAAACATCATTTCTTTTCCAGAAGAGTAACTTGGATGCGACGTTTATCTCCGCATATTATGATGGCAACAAACCATGCAATTTAAGCGAGCCGTTGGGAAAATCGATCTCCTGAAAACTATTGATGTACCTGACATACAGTGAACATTGAATTTCATGCCAATTCGTTTCCTACTCCAGTCCTTCTGCCCATTCAACGTATGCTAGTTGTGTTCGTGATTATGTCTTAACTCTTTTTCGCGTCTATATCCAAGCCATGATGACTTGCTTAGAAGATATCGTGCTAAGTTGTCTACCTCTGTCTCACGGTCCTGATGCTCTTTCCTTAAAGCTACCCTTGTCGTATCAATTGGTGAGCTCCAAATAATTTAATTCGCTCTATTTTCCATTACAAACTCCTCACTGGCGCTTAGATTTACTCTCTGGGCTGTCTCTTTTCTGCAGTTGCTTGTACTCATGTCCAGCTTGCCGGTCCCACGAAGGTTGTCG
Source organism: Aplectana chamaeleonis (assembly GCA_029168955.1). NCBI lineage: Eukaryota > Metazoa > Nematoda > Chromadorea > Rhabditida > Cosmocercidae > Aplectana > Aplectana chamaeleonis. Next base: position 1,062,917 of record JAPDOI010000144.1, read on the forward strand.
GTATACTCGTGTTTCGAAGTTCCGGTGCGCCCCAATGATGTCTATCGGGACTAAGGGCATCATAGCCGGCTGATGCGGGCATCAGTATATTTGCAAACTCGAGAGTCTCAGCTTTGTTAAGAGTAGTCATAGCTCCTGAGGCAGCTTAATTTATCTCCGTGAAACAGGGTTCTTGGTTCTTGTTTATTGATTTTTTTTTCGGAAATTGGCTAGACTTCGAAGGTTCAACCTGTGTTCAAGTTGAAGCGCGTTCTTTTGAACGTGTTAAATAAATAAAAGTTAAATCTAATGAAACATTATGTTCATACCTTCATCAACCGTGAAAATCAATTTTGCAAAAAAAGAAAATCAAAGTCAAGAAATTGTCGATGTTGCGCTGGATAAAAGCCTAATGTTTGACGACAATAACTGTAGGCCATCCAGTAATCCCTTCCCGGGAGCACCTCATCGCACTGCACCACCGAAGCCCCAGCGCCGCTCTCACCCAGCTGCTCGGTAAATGTTCACCGAAGCTATCATTCCTCACCCGCAAAACGGGTGCGGGATGATAGCTACGGTGAAAAACAAAAGCAAGCACTGCCTGGATCATCTCTTCACAAAATTTAATTCCCTTTTGAATTATGATGAAATCTTGCAACGAACCTAAGAAACTGTGTTCACGGGGAGCCCGTATTAAACCTATGTGCGCAAACCTATACAGCGTTTTCGGTAGGAGGAGATAGGAACTGATCGAAGTCACTCACACCTAGTTCACTGCTTCGAAAACGATGCCTTCGACTATTTAAGAGCTTCGAAATTCAGAAGGGTTCAAAAATGATCAAAAATCACCTGTCACACCCATACTGTGAGGCGCCCTAACTCGTGTCAAAATGATTTCGGAGGGAAATCAGACTGTGATCAACATGATTCCCGATGACGATCTTGAGGAGGTACTGTCACAGTGCTAACTCCAACGATTCCGCTCAACTTCGAAGGGTCTGAGAGAATCGCCGGAAGATCTACCGAACCACGCTTTTCACGGGAAGGGGTCTGAGCACATTGGCCCGGCTCGCACCTCGGGCAATACCTTGTCTGCGAAAACAGAAACCATAACTTTTGGGGCACATATTACATGAAAATGATGAGCAATTTCAATGGCTTGAATCATTTCAGAGGACATAAAAATTAAGCGGAAAATGTTACCGGATTGTGAAACTGCGTTGGCTTGTCCACGTTCCATCTTAGCTTTAATATCACGGGCTAGACTGAAAAATGCTTCTTCCACATTGAGGTTTGCTTTCGCTGACGTTTCCATGAACTTTGTGCCATATTCAATCGCAAGCTAAAAACGGCTAGACTATTCGTCGTGATGCAAGGATTAGAAGAAAAAACGAAATTCACAAATAACAAAATCAGGATTGTATTGAAATCCCATACTTCCCACATCACATTATTCTCAATCCTAAGGGGTCGTTTATACTGCCGCCGCCGAGCGGCGCGGCGAAGTGCAATCTTATAATATCGATCGTGCGGCGCCACGTGATCAATATTACAGAAATGCACTGCGCCGCTTGGCGGAAGGAGTATAAACGATCCCTAAGGGATCGTTTATACTTCCGCCGCCGAGCGGCGCGGCGAAGTGCATTTCTGTGATATTGATCACGCGGCGTGGCACGATCGATATTGTAGGATTGCACTTCGCCGCGCCGCTCGGCGGCGGAAGTGTAAACGACCCCTAAGGCCGGATTCATACTTCCCGCGACCAGCGACAGCGCACAACAAGCATATCGATTTTCGGTCAATATGGATGGTAAACACTGCGTCGCGTCGCTCGTCGCTGAAAGTATGATCCCGGCCTAACTGCCTACCACACCATTATTCTAGACAAAGCGACTTGGGATGAAGCGCAGATGTTTACTAAATAATTTGCACGAACATTTAAGCAAACCCCTCCGAAAACGGAAACCCTGGGCTTGAAAGCCCGCTTCAGCATCCACTAAAACGCAGCAGAGAAGCCGACTTAAAAAAAAAACATAGCTGCGTGGGTTTCAGTTCTCAAGAAACGGTCCCATAGAAAACCAGCCAAACTCTGAACACACTTTTTTCAGGAAGTGAAACAATTTCCTGTGATATTATCTAAAACGATAGCAAAGTCAAGCAGACAACAACGTCCATGATTCCGGTCACGGTCTCTTCTGCACTATTTGTTTATAAAAGCTGAACCTCCACACCATAGCACTAAACGGAGGATAAATAAACACAAAAACAGAGTAAACACAAATCCATTATTTTAATCGAGAAAAATCACACGGTCAATTCCGAATGCCTGCAGAAGTCTGGAAAACCACATGACGAGACCTACATCAAATGAGCTCGCCGAAAAGCAGGATACACGCCCGTAAACATGTTTGAGATAACGTAAACAGACCACCATGGCTCCTACTATAAGGCCCCGGTCATGGTTGGATGACAGGCAGGGTTGAGCAGGCCATTGCGCCAACTTTCGGCACAGCCACGACCCCCTCCCTGTTGCCGAAAATTTTGTAAGGAAATGGGATAATTTTTACGAACCCCTGTTACCCCTCCTAAAATGAAAAATTGCAGTAGCTTTATTTGAGTGACGAATCTGCAAAAAATTCAAACTAGTGGGGGTTTGGAATAAAATTGTTTTTTTTCTACAAAGTGTTAACGACCCCCCCTCCGATTTCAATTTTTTTTTAGAAAATTTCCAAATTTTTCACGAACCCAGTTGCGTCAAGTCGCAGTCCTGCTTAACTCTGACGACAGGACGTTATCCCACCTGAGCAATGCGTATATAAATCACACCAAACGAGGATAGGTTTAATTACCCAAGTTTGAGCGAAGCCAGCTCAACTAGGACGATTCATCATGCCTTTGGCTATTGATCTGCTGCACCTCGATCCAGAGTTGCGTTGGATGTAATACAGTATTGTGCACACCGACCGGAGGAAAAGCGCTTTTGACGGAAGGTTGCTCATTCCGTAAGAAGCAGCATTAAACGTGTGCGTTGTTGTGTTACATAAATCGTTTTTTTTTGTTTGAAGAAAACGTTTATTGGATAGAAACTGTAATCCCATGGGCCATCATGGGCCTTCCATACTCCTTCCTAGGTCGCCCACAATCCAATCTAGTCGATACGTATATGGAGGGCGCGAAACGGTACAGAATATTGTCCTCATGTAAGTCGTCCTAGATCATCCATAGTTCCTCCATGTCCCACATCGATCAATATTAGCATTGCGGCATCACGTTAAGCAAGACATAGGTAGGCTCGCTCATGGACGACTCAGAGGTGACTAGGTTGGGCTCTAACATCCAACTTGACCGAGACCTAACGTTAACACCATCAAAAGGGTCAAAAACAAGGTCAGGATTACCCAAATTGAGACTTCCCGGGTCGCCAACCCGTGAATTACCACCCTTGGGGGTCATTTATACTTCCGCTGCGGAGCTACGCTGCGAAAAGTGGGGCGGAGCGGCGCGCCGCCCTATACTTACGCCGCGGCGAGATACAGCCGTATCGATCAAGCGGCGCCGCCTCGCGGCGCCGCGAGGCGTTTAGAGTTTTTCTGCTCGAAATCTTCCACCGGCGCCGCACGCGGCCGCCGCCTGGGTGCTGCCGCGCCGCCCGGGGAGTGGAGGCGGCGCGGCGGCCGCGTGCGATCCTCTTTAACATCATATGCTTTTTTGCTGATATTTCATATACATTCTCAATTTGGTTCCTCTGAGTGATCGCTAAAATTTCTTCCGATGTCCTGGAAGTTGTTTAGAGTAGGCTGGGTTGTGAGTTCTTATTTTTTTGCTCTTAAAATAATTTTTCTATAGAGAAAAATTTCAAAAGACTCCATCTGCTTTCGAGTGCGGTGTTGTGATACAAAAGATTATAAATGTTTCTTCTTCAGAAGAAATCACTCATTACAATCGACCTTGTACTATGTCAGAGCTACTCCAGGCTGTGTTTAGCGTCATTCTGCGACTTCGCCGCGTCAGTTCGTCGCAGCTCGATTATACATCATAATGGCGCGATTTTCACGCGGCGCGGCGCGCCGCCTCACTTTTCGCCGCGCCGCTCCGCGGCGGAAGTATAAACGACCCCTATGAACGGGCTGCGTCGATTGACGCGGCGACGCGCGTTTGCGTACCTGATCATGTACTCGACAGAGGTTTGCGTATCCTTACATTAATTTTGTTAAGAAAACATAAACTCCTACTTCTCTACGTTTGATGTCAAAAATGTTTACAGCTTTACATTTCATGTCAAGATTAACTACAGCCTGGAGTGGATGAGGGAAGTGTAAGATTTCCTGTTTTCAAAACATTAAGAGAAAACAAAATTGAGATTCTTTTTATGCAGCGAATGATTCTCATCTCGCAAAAGCGCAATGACTGCATATTCGTCGCAAAATTAGGCTAAACACATCCTGGAACAGCTCTGACATAACACAAGACCAATTGTAATCAGTGATTCTTCTGCAGAAGACACATTTATGAGCTTAGGTGTAATGCGAAAGCAGACAGAAACTTCATACAAGAATTTACACAGAAAAATGATTGTAAGTGACGTCATGCCATCCGCACCGCCCGTACTCAAGCCTTTAAAAGACCGCGCAAAACTTCCTTTGACTTCAAATTTGTCGCGCAAACTAAAAATGGGTCTGCCGTGCTGGAAAAGCTGTCAAACGTTACGAAAAAAACCCAAAGCTTTCTTCATTAAAAAAAGGTTTTTCACGTTTAAAAAAAATGTGAAGACCCTAGTGTGGTAAAATTTGGTAAAAAAAGCAGAGTGATCAAACGACTGTGGCCCCAATCCTCCGCCGAGGTTGTCTGAAAATATCCCAGATTCGCTTTTTGATGCGAAATTCAGAAGAAAGGACTTCTGATTTCTCAGGCGAAAGACCTACAGCCGTGATGAAGATAATAGAAATGAAACAGAGGAACCGGCCTTGGTATTAGAATAACGTATCGATCAATAAGCCTAATTTACATCTCATCAAATAACCCACAAAAACTGCACCACGCATTGAAATTTCCCACCTGCTGACCCCTCTCCCTCGAGACTTGTCGTTTGTCTTCAGCGTCGCATTTGTTTCCAATAATCATTCGCTCGACATCCTAATATGGGTAGATCATTAATGCATTCTGATCCGAAGCGTGTACTGAGAAACATACCTGTGACGCATGTTCCTCAATATTTCGGATCCAGTTCTTGATGTTATCGAAGGATTTCTCATTAGTGATATCGTAGACCAACATAATACCCTAGAACAAAACTATAAACATACCATAGTGAGAAACTAAATAAATTGTATACCATAGCTCCGCGGTAATAGGCCGTGGTGATTGTTCTAAAACGTTCTTGACCAGCAGTGTCCCTGGAAAAGAGAATTCTTACGGAAAATTATTTTATGAAAATGCAAAGTGATGTTTGTTAAGTTTCAATACTTCGAAAAACATCTTTGATGTAGCTCCTTTGAGGTCAATTTCGCAATAACTCCCGAATCAACGCCCAGGTGGCAGAAATGAGTTTTCCGTCGAAAAGTTAACCAAGGTAAAAGCATTGTCTCTTTCCCAGTAATCTTGGAAATCTTTGTAAACACAGGATGATAGCTTTTCTTGTGCATAAACGCGAGCTTCGATCGGTTAAACATACCTATATTCAGAAGACAAACATTTAGAAGCAGGTTGCAGGAAAGCATAGACGCTGCTCAGTGCAATCATGTACGCGAATCACACCCAGGGTTGGGCAGGCTTGCGACCGGTCGCAACAGGGGTCGTAAAAAGTTCGGTAATTTTCGAAAAAAATGTATTTTAGGGGGGGGTTCGTAAAAATTTCAAAAAAATGGGGTTTGCCTTCAAACCACTCGGAAAGGTAGAGTGAGGCAAGAGTAGTAAGTCGCGTATGAATTTTTAACAGTTTAAATGAAGATTAGTTTCGGAGGGGGGAGGGGGGTCCGGAAAAATTTTGGTCACCGGGGAGGTCGTAAAATTTTGGTCACCGGTCGCAACGGCCTGCTCCATCCTGATCACACCTCAGGAGCCCTCGACTATGCGACATCAATTGTCAATCGGTCTTCTTCTTTTTTTTTCGGGAAGAGAATAGGCCGTTGATGGAGGTTGAGGAAAAAGGCGACCAGGGTTTAAGTGGTTCTGGAACGCCAAACGAGTTCAGGCTCGATATAGGCTACTTTGGCGCAGCGAAACGCTCATGGTTAGCAAACGTCCGCCCTACTCCAGCGATAGCTTACGAGCTGGGTAAGCTCTGCGCGCAAAAAAAAACAAAAGCGTTCGTGCGCTGAGTCGGTCCATCTCTAAACATTGAACTTCTTCTGAGCATCAGTAAAAGGTTTACGACACACCTCTCTTACGGCTTGAATAATTTCAAGCGCATCAGAAGGGCACGAAATCCTTTACTCTCACCCCGCCTTTTTACTCTCACTGGAACTGTTTGTGGTGGCAATGGAATCTTTTGTGGATCCGTGCATTGAAATTCTCCACTTACTGTTGCTCAGTTCTTTGCTTCGGACCCTAACTAATACTGTATTGCGAAAAAATGTTTTTTCCATTTCCGATCAACCCCATTTTCACCGGTGACAACCACCGATAACATGATCATACAACCGGACAACTAGTCCAGACCAGGAAATAATCTAACTGAAATAAGGCGTTTTAGTGCGTTTCTCACCGTTTCTTCGTAATTTTGGTAATCCTTGGTGACCAATCCATCGTTTTGAGTGGAAAACTCAGGAACGAAAATCATCGTGAACACTGCCTTTAATGAGCGCCAAAAATACGATCCCTCCACCGTCCCATAAGCCGACCTTGTACGCACCAACTTTCGACAAGAACTTCAAATGATTCTTGGAAAACTTCAGTCCCAAAATCGCCGAGATACATCACCTGGGAGGACAAATAAATCCTGACATTTTTCGAGAATCTCGGCTACAAGTGGGACAGCGTAGCACAGTCAAGGTCTGGACGGCACCCTGCGACAGGGTACCGCACGAGATGTGGGTGGGGCCAATTTCACTAAAACCTCCTGCAGGAGCTTCATTTGTCAAATTTTTAGTGATTTTCTGAGAATCCCAATAACCGTGACTCTTTTCTGTTTTTTTAGTAAAATTCAAGGAAGGCGAACATTTTTTTTTTGAAACAGCAAGATTTTAAAGTGAATTAGACCACGGAGGAGAGTTTTCATAACGAGATACTAGAAGCTGCCTGCGTTCGTGAATTACCCACCTGGTCTCCCGGCGGAGCTCAGACCCCCCTACAACCCTCCGCAGTTCAGACCCTTCTTCAGAGCGAAATTTGATCAGGGCTATTACGCACGTGTGCGCATATAGCCTAGACCGCTCATTTTGAGCCTGTCGAAGCAAGGCTTATCGGGCTTATCGTGCCACAATCTCGTTATCGTTGTTATATTTTGCTATCACCGACAGCTCCGCTGCTTACTCCGCCCGGACTCATCCTAGCAACCTAAGCTATATGTTGCCTTTTCCCCTCACCCACATTCACTCGTAGTCTTCCCTCCCTTCGCTTCTCACCCAAATTCTGAAAAAAATTAGGGATAATTCTCGATTGGAATAGAATAGAAAACTACCATGCCAACAACTGCTGAACAAACAGCACTTGACTATTTCGCTACTGATCACCACTTGCTCGTTGAGCGAGGCTTTAAGGGATTTACTGCTCTCTCCTCAACAATTTATTAAGGATGTATTCAACATAGTACTGTAAACGTATCAAAATATATAACATAGGCTGTAGGAAAACGGATTTTCAATGCTATGTTCCATACCTACAACTATCAACACATGGTTTTATAAAACCCAAAGGGAAATGTGAAGTAAGCCCTAATGAGAGATGTGGGGAATGGATAGAGTAACATTACTTTATAAGGAGGTCCTTGGCTTGTTTCCTAGAGAAAAAAACATTTAAATTCAAACCGTGGCCGGCGCGGCGGTTCAAATCTCAGGGGCGGCTGGCTGTTAATTATCAGCCAGCCGCTGGTGAGATATAAAACGCCGCGCCAACCGCGGTTTGAATATAAATGTGTTTTCTTGAGAAAACAAGCCACGGACCAAACCATATGTTGGGTTTTCTCTACAGACTTTTAGATAAACCGAAAAATTAGAAAAACAAAAGGAATCAGTGAACGCCTTCTCTTCAAACGGCCACCATGGCTGTGCTTCTGGTTTTTTAAAAGCTAAATTATTTGGCTTCTTCATCTGACAGTCGTCTGTTCCATTTGGATCAATATGGGGTAATTTTTCAACTTTTTTCTCTGTCTCCAAATAGTCTTGAACTCCAGAAAGTCAAAAATTTTTGCACGATCGAGCCTGGTCTGTTAGTTTTTGATGAAGGGTTAGCAGATGTATTAGGCAGCCAGTCGTCGGCATCTGGAAAAGAAAGCTACGGCTGTTATTATTTGAAAAAGCGGTTTCCTAATTTGCTTCTTACAATGGTAATGCATGGTTCCGGCCTAGGAGAGTCGATTTCCAGGTCCGCTTCCAAGTTATAGTCGCAGAAAAACTCAAGCCCAGATACGATCGACTTTCTCTCTAGGGCTGAATAAATATGAATGGAACATATATTCCTTCTACTGAGACAGCTTAGAATGTTTCCACCAGACGCCTAGCAGGCAAAACATTGTATAGTTAGGTCCGTGGCCTGTGTCCTCAAGAAAAAACTTTAAATTCAAACCGCGGCTGGCGCGGCGGTTTAATTCTCAGAGATTGAGGTTTAAGCCGCCACGCCAGCCGCGGTTTGAATTTACACGTTTTTTCTTGAGGAAACAGGCCGCGGATGTAACCATATCGTGTTCTGCAGGTTGAATAAGGTTTTGAAAGACTTGATGGAAAAGTGTCCGAACTGAATAGGAGGTGGATACAAAAAGAAAATGTGCCTTCTGTGTCTATTAGTTATGAGGATTGTTTGATACTTATTTGTGGAAGAAGTGTTTCCCGTTCAAATCGGTACTCAGCAGTAGCGCTGCTTCGTTTGCGTTCTTAAAACTTGGAAAGTCTGGCTTTCTACATCAAATTATGACGAGAAACATAATCGTCAACGCTGTTCCACTCCTCTGTTTGTCTTCATGATGCGGCTAACGGTGTATGTGTGTGGAGCGACAAGCGCGCTCCATCACACCGGGACGCTCGACTAGAGGTGTCTTTACGTAACATGCTCTATCACCGGTTTCGGGACGTATGATCCCGACCCGAAATGTGCTCCGAGAAAAAGGGGTACCCTGCTCCCCTTCTTTTTCTCCGGTTCTGCGTCTTTCATCGACTGTCGCTGTTGGTACGCCATGCGCCATGTACAGCAAGCAACTATATGAGTCTGTAGTCCCTATCGAAACGAAATTTTGCTCTGAATGCGGACTACCGCCACCGCACACGGTCCCAGCACGATAACCTTCGAGCTATGTGCGACAACTGCGGTTTTAAGCGATTGCGGACCGCACTTTCGCTCCATTCCTAACGGTATATGTATACAGACAACGACTATGTTCACTTTCCTTCCATGAATTCTCATAATTTTCTTTTTTGAAAATTCTTTGAGTGACAGTTTAAACGCTCGTCGCGATATTCAAAATGATTACGAATGAGAGCAAGCATATCACGGAACGAACCAGATTTGGAGCTTGATTTTCTTTCCGTCGAGGTCGATTGTTCGAATTTTGAAATCTATTCCTGAAACACATGACATTAACTTAAGTGAGCAAAAGTTGATAGATTAATTGAAATTTCACCTATTGTTGATATGAATGAGTTATTAAAGGAGTCATCCGAAAATCGGAACAGCACACATGTTTTCCCAACTCCACTGTCGCCAATAAGCAAAAGCTGAAAAATCAATAGCACATTTAGTAACAAATAAGGAAGGAAGCTAAGGTTATGAATGAAAATTACTCTATAAAGCTCACCTTGAATAGATAATCGTAGGTTTTAGACATTTCCCAAAGTTAGGATAATCGAGCGACGGACTCCTGCAATAGGAAATAGCTAATCGCACAAAAGAAAAGAATGTGGCACAATATCATCACACTGCTAAGAGAAAAAGGCGCTGCTGGCAATTGGCCAACACGGCAAACAGGTCGTCGCGTTGCGGCAGAATCTGCCGCGTTGCGAAGGAACTTTCGCAAGGGATGGTTTTTAAATCAGTCACTTATCACCTCATTTGTTTTGAAACCCTAGTAACTGGTGAGTAAAGGTGACGGACACAGACTAGAGCTGCTTGTCATTAACGAGAACAAACTAGAAGCTGGGAGGCGGCCGTACGCATGATAAGACATAGGGTCACTCCTCTAGTACACATCTGATGAACTGATAAGTGAGATTATGCCACCAAACACGACTTAGTATAGAATGGGAACAGCAGGAAAAACGAAAAGGCCCAAGAATGGCGTAAACTGCAACAAAAATTTTTAGGCGTAAACTAATTCTTGAGTGCAGACGATGCGCTATAATTGACGGCTTGGTAATTTTTTGCTTCTTTCCTGTTTTTGTGATTTGTAAACTACTTTCAAACGAATTCCTCTTGTTATTTTTCTCATGCAGATGTCTCTTTATGATTTTCTTATTTAACTCGAAATAGTACAATATTTATTCTCGTGAGCATTTATTCCCAGCAACTCTTAATGTTTTTTTTACATTGTTTAAAAGGCTCACATAGTTATTTCTCTTTCTGTGTATAATCTGCCTTCTGACCGAGACTGTGATCAGTGCCGAGTCTGCTCTTGTGTAAAGCAGGTCGAAGCTTTTGAAGCAGACGCGGCGCAGGCGCGTCGCGGGTTTCTGCCACTTCGCACGTCACTGCACACTCCCTCTCTCTTTCGGGCTGTCGTCAATATGTCTATAGAGCATTCTTTCCCAATAGTCTTCCCTGTGTTCTGCACATTTTTCATTCATGCATCGACTTCGGAGGGCATGATGCCTCATCTCTGGTAAAAGAGCAGCGTCTATAGTTGGGTACACCACACAAGAACGCTTTTAGTGTGCTAGCGGAGATTAGATACCGTAATCGTTGCCACAAAGTTGAATGCATTAGCAGTGTTGGCTGCGGGCAAAACAACTGATTTGACGGCGACTAATAGTTTTCCAACCGTCATCCTTTGTGGGTTTTCTGAAAAGGCTCAGAAACAGGACGGGTGCTATCGCAGGGGGGAGGGAACGTGGTTATTGCACTTGGCCACGCCCATTTTTCCGTGCCGAAACGCATTTATTACACCAAAACTGCGATTTTGCTAACCTTCCATAATCGGAATAGCAGTTGCGGCTCGGAAAAATGGGTGTGACCAAATGCAACAATCAAGTGTCCCCCCCTTTTGCGATAGCATCGAATCCTAAACTGAGTTTCGGACACTGCAGTACCCCATTTCATTAGAATATAACGGTCCGCCCCTTCATACCAAAAAAACACATGGAGCAATAAAAAGAGGAAAGCATTATGGAGCTATTGCAGCGAGGGGGGGCACGCCCATTTTACCGTGCTGCACTGAATTTGAGCACCTACCCGGGGTTTCCCTCCTCTGCCAAAATCAGGAGTCGTTGCGGCACGAAAAAATGGGCGTGGCCAAGTGCGATACCACAGTGGCCTCCTCCCGCCGCGACAGCATCAAAATTATCAGTTGCCGTCAAATCAGGTGTTTAGTCTGCAAACAACAGCGGCTAAGCATTTAATTTCACTGCAAAGATTACGGTACCTACTTTCCACTAGCACACTAAAAGCGTTCTTGTGGTTCCCCACAAGTTCGCTTGACTCTATCGTCAATCTCTGGGTGGGGGGGGGGGAGGGTTGGGAGGCCGCGTCGAACCAAAAAGCGAGCATGTGGAGTTTAGAATACATCAGACGAATATAACTGTTGAATTAGCGAAATATTCTGGTTATTGGCTTTTTCGAATAGTCCAATAAACGAATTTCTCGTTAATTGGCCCGTTGCCGTTCAGACAGGTGGAACAAAATGTAGTCATCAAATGTGTTGTCTCTAGCATGGACTCACAATTGAGGCACAGCTTAGGTGAGCTCTATAACTCTGCGACCTGCGTTATTCACGAATGGATGGGGAGAAAAAGGCGCTTGACAAATCATATTGTTATGGCTGTGCGTTTTGTTCCACCTGTCTAAACGGCTACAGCCGAATAATTGTCTTTTCGAATAGTCGAATTGTTCGAATATTCGTTTCTTCGGCCGAATATTTGTTCTCCGAATAGTCCTTGACGTGATCCATAACGCTCGCCGCCGATTTTCTAGTGGTCAACCTTCTCCCATTTCTTCTTCCTCAATTTCTTTCCTCTCATACCCCCTCTTCATGATACTACTCTCTATAGAACGTCTAAATACACATCATTCGAGGCGCGAGCGGCGCTCGCGACGCCTCAGCCTCCGTCTGCCCTCCGCTCTCTCACTGTCCCTAACCTCCGCTCCGCACCAGCACGCGTAGGAACCATGTGAATTTCGCCGTTTTATAGCCTGTATGTTCATATGGTGACTTTTCTATGACTTCTCGTGTGTCAATCCTGGAAATGTAAAACGATTCGGTCCAAAATATACCATTAAGAGAAAAAAATGTGAAAAAACGCCCAATCTGTAAATACAGAATATTTATGTGAACAATCGATCAACAGAAAAAATATAATTGAGGAGAAAGAACGACAAAGGAGAGATGAGAAAGACGACATTGACGAATTTTGGTCATGAAAAAATCAACGGTGAGAGATATCGATCGTTTTGTCATCCGTAACGGGGCTACACGCTCGGCGCGCGCTCCTAGTTTCGACGCAGCTTCCCCATTCAGAGTTTGACGATATCTAGAGAAGAACGCTATTCCAGAGCTATGACTATACACAAGGTAGGTGCTATCGCAGCGTGCGGGGGGCAGTGTGCTATCGCACTTGACCTCGCTCATTTGTTCGCGCCGCAACGACTCTCCTGATTTTGAAAGGGGAGGGAAACCCAGGGTGGGTGCTCAAATTGTGCGGCGGCACGGTAAAATGGGCGTTTCCAAGTGCATCGCACCATAGTGCCCCCCCCCTCTGCTACAGCACCCAATCCGCAATATACTATGTGTGCAATCGCAGCGAGGGTGAGGGGGCACTATGGCACGATACCTTTGGCTACGCCCGTTTTACCGTGCCGCCGCACAATTTGCGCACCTACTCGGGGTTTTCCTCCCCTTCCAAAATCAGGAGAGTCGTTGCGGCGTGAAAAAATGGACGTGGCCAAGTGCGATAGCACTGTGGTCCCACCGCTGCGACAGCACCGCTACTTAACCGTCGCAATTGTCCACACCCATTTTACCGTGCCGCCGCACAATTTGAGCACCTACTCGGGGTTTTCCTCTCCTTTCAAAATTATAGGAGAGTCGTTGCGGCACGAAAAAAAAACGGACGTGGCCAAGTGCGATAGCACTGTGGTCCCACCGCTGCGACAGCACCGCCACTTAACCGTCCCACTTGTCCACGCCCATTTCACCGTGCCGCCGCACAATTTCAGCACCTACTCGGGGTTTTCCTCCCCTTCCAAAGTCAGGAGAGTCGTTGCGGCGCGAAAAAATGGGCGTGGCCAAGTACGATAGCACTGTGCCCCCACCGCTGCGACAGCGTCGCCACTTAACCGTCGCACTTTACCACGCCCATTTTACCGTGCCACCGCACAATTTGAGCACCTACTCGGGGTTTTCCTCTCCTTTCATAATTAAGAAAGTCGTTGTGGCACGAAAAAATGGGCGTGGCCAAGTGCGATAGCACTGTGGTCCCACCGCTGCGACAGCACCGCCATTTAACCGTCGCACTTGTCCACACCCATTTTACCGTGCCGCCGCACAATTTCAGCACCTACTCGGCTACTCGGGGTTATCCTCTTCTTTCAAAATCAGGAGAGTCGTTGCGGCACGAAAAAAATGGGCGGGGCCAAGTGCGATAGCACTGTGGTCCCACCGCTGTGACAGCACCGCTACTTAACCGTCGCACTTGTCCACACCCATTTTACCGTGCCGCCGCACAATTTGAGCACCTACTCGGGGTTTTCCTCTCCTTTCAAAATTATAGGAGAGTCGTTGTGGCACGAAAAAAAACGGACGTGGCCAAGTGCGATAGCACTGTGGTCCCACCGCTGCGACAGCACCGCCACTTAACCGTCCCACTTGTCCACGCCCATTTCACCGTGCCGCCGCACAATTTCAGCACCTACTCGGGGTTATCCTCTTCTTTCAAAATCAGGAGAGTCGTTGTGGCACGAAAAAATGAGCGTGGCCAAGTGCGATAGCACTGTGGTCCCACCGCTGCGACAGCACCGCCACTTAACCGTCCCACTTGTCCACGCCCATTTCACCGTGCCGCCGCACAATTTCAGCACCTTCTTCTTCTTCTTCTGCAGCCACGGAGAGGGTCCTGTCATAGATTGAGGAACTGAGCCACGAGCGTCGGATTCTCCCACAGATCTACTGGTGTTAACGATGTCGGTCTTCTTCTTCTTCTTCTTTGCAGCCACATCGAGGGTTTTGTCATAGGTGAAGAAACTGGGCGACCAGTAGTGGATTCGTCCATAGATCCATTATGGTCAGCGTGGTAGGTCTCACCGGACAGCGAAATAAATGTGCTGTATCATGGCCGATAGTACCGCAGTCCGGACAGACATCAGATTTGCTGCTGTCGATTTTGCTGACGTAGGACATGAGCATTGACGAGTGACCGCAGCGCAACGATGCCAGTGTGCATCTAGCCCTTCTTCCGAGTTGAGTCTCGGATTCGCAGACTGGGGCGGTACTTCTCCTAGTACAGGATTCACCGCCGCCTTCTCAAGATGACACCGTGCGAACTTGGTGTGCTCCTCGCACAAAAGACGGAGTCGTTCTTGCTGTGACTCGTGCCATCTCTGCAAGTTAACTTTGCATGGAGCATCGGCAAATGGCATTCTTTGGCTCTCTCTAACGGGGTTAAGCACTCTCCAGGACGGGTGGTTTGGTTGCTTAATAATATTGATTCGTAATTGTTGGGCTTGCAGCTGACAGTGCTCCTTCACAGGCAATAGACGGGCTTCGGCATGCAGATGCTCGACTGGGGAACTCTTTGCACATCCGGTGGCAATGCGAAGAGCGGCATTTTGTACGCGTTGCATCTTAAACCAGGAAGATTCTGAAACTAGATGCTGCCAAACCGGTGCGGCGTATTCCATGGCTGGCTGAAGAATCGCCTTATACGTCATGAGTATCGTTTCCTTGCTGCTACCCCATGAGGTACCGCCTAGGGCCCTGAGAACATTGAGTTTGCCTTTAACGACAGCCTGCTTCTGCTCGGTATTTTTATGAAACTTGAGCGACGGATCGAGCACAAGACCGAGCAGTTTTGGAAATCGAGCAGCAGGCAGACGGTCTCCATCCCACTCTACCTCCGGATGAGCTCTGTGCTCGGATGGGTCCGTTGTGAGGACGGATACTGATGATTTCGATGCGGAGATCTTTAGCATCTTGTCGTCGAAGAACCTCTTCAGCGTCTTCAGGTACTCGTTGATCTTGGCGGCGGCTACCTTTATATCCCGGTCTCGACACATGATTGTTATATCATCGGCGTAGGCGACAGTCTTGATATCCTGTGGTGGTTCAGGCATATCTTCTAGATACAGACTGAAGAGAGCTGGTGATAAAACACCGCCCTGGGGGACTCCAGCTGCCATAGGAATACTGTTGGAGACATGGTTCTGGAACATGACTCTTGCCCGTCGACCTTTGATAAAGGCCGATATCCAGCGCTTTTGCCACGGTGGTATTGACGACTCCAAAACGTTTCTTGACAGGATTCCTAGGTTAACCGTATCAAAAGCCTTGGTGAGATCCAACGCGACAGCAACAGTTCTCAATGGCTTCAAAGCGTTGAACCCGTCGATTGCATAGCTAGTAATTTCTAGCAACGCAGTAGTTGTAGAATGCAGCCTTTTGAACCCGTGTTGAAACAATTGTTTCTCGTTATGCTCTGCTAAATTCTCCACAATGAGCTTTTCGGCTACCTTAGCGAAAGGTGACATCAAGCTAATGGGTCGATAACCCTTTACTGACGACTGAGGTTTGCCTGGCTTCGGCAACGGGATGACGTTGGCTGTCTTCCAGTTTTGGGGAATAATGCACGAGCTGAATGAAGTGTTAATCACATCAACGACGAGTGGGAGGATCTCAGTCGGGAGCTTCTTCAGTACAGCAGGATAAATGCCGTCGGGACCGACAGCTTTGGGTACCGCATGTCGCTTTATGATCTTCTCTCCGTGCGCCACAGTGTACGCATCGGCCGTGCTCATGAGCGGGAGGCGGCACAGCTCTCTAACTGTCACTCTATTCTGCGGACCGCGCCGTGTACTTGTAACAAAGAAGCTTTTTCCAAGAGAGTAGGCGGCTTCCTTACCCGTCTTGAAAACGTTATTATCAAATTCAATGGTGGATACGGTAGCTGGCGAGCTCTTTCCAGATAGCTTCCGTAGTACCTTCCACGTAGTTGCACTGTCCGCCTTGAAATCCAACTGTCCCGTGAACTTTTCCCATTCTTCTTTCTTGTGCCTGTCCAGATCTTTTCTGATCTCGTCATCGAGTTGAGCAACGACAGGGTCTAGATGGTCGGCTGCTCTCCTGGCATCTATAGTCCTAATCTTTTGGAGAATTTCTCTGGTGACGTTTGGATAGAACGTCTTAACGCGGCCAACAGGAATAGCCGCCTTCATGGCCCGGCGGATTACATCAGACAGGTGGTGCTCTTTTTGATGCACATTGCCGTTCCACGGATAGTCAGCCGCTAGGCGGAGCGCAACCTCGCTGAACAGGCACCAGTCTGCTTGGCCTAAATTGAGATAAGAACGTTGTCGAACACCAGAATACGGAGCAAGAGAATTTGAGAGATCGATGTGCACAAAGACAAGAATATGATCACTAGACAATGTAGTCGAGGTAGACCATGAGCAGGTGTTTGAAAGGTTGGAAGAGACAAGAGTTATGTCTGGGCTAGAAGATCGGCCGTTGGCAGGGAGGCGAGTGGGCTGATCATCGTTTAGTATGACCAGGTCGCACTCCTCCGCCCATTCCTCGACGTCACTTCCTCTAGCATCAGAGCCAAGAGACGAGCAAAATGTATGAGCATTAAAATCGCCCGCAAATATAGACGAAGATGAGAGGGAGCAGTCGTAAAGCTGCCTGAGGAGTAGAATAGGATCATAGGATGGAGGGCATGATGTGGTAGGGGGAATATAGATGTTGAAGAGAGAAAGGGGAGTTTTAAGGGAGGTGGACGGGGAGGTACTCGAGAGTACCGTCCGTGGGAGTGTTAGGTATGAGGTGTGAGGGAAGAGTAGATAATACAAAAGTGGAAACTCCTCCGCCAAGATTTGACCTTGGAGCATGGTAAGAAGTATAGCCCGGGATATTGGGATGAGGATTTGTAGGGGATGGAGAGAGCTTGGTTTCCTGAACCATGATCACGTCTGGATGGTAAGTACGTGCAAAGAGAGATAGCTCAGAAAGCTTGCCACGAAGGCCGTTGAGATTGATGTGTACAATGGAAAGGGGGCGATTGGAGTTTGAAGAATCAGAGGCGGTAGATGAGGAGCACAAAACACATCGAAAAGAAGAGTTATGATGCTTCACAGAGCTGCGACCCGAACAGGAGAGATGCACCCACCTTTGGCATCCAAAGCACTGGACGCTGGTATGTCTCTTGGTAACATCCTTGCCGCACGCGGCGCATAGGTACTTCTGAGCGGGTCCAGGATTCCTCTCCACGCCGGCCCTTTGCAGGAGAATCCGAAGGAGAGCTGCGGCCGGCCAGCACCTCTCCCATGACAAAAACCCTCTTCGTGGAGGGGATGACGTCGGTTTGCACGGAGATGATCTTCTTTCCTCCACACTGCCACGGCACGAACGTACGACATCTCGGCAGCAACGATGTCGGTCTCATCGGGCAGTTGAAAAGGTGCGCAGTAGTATGCCCTTTATTACCACAATCCGGGCACTCGTCAGGTCTGCTGCTATCGATCTTATGTAAATAAGACATAAGCATGGGGGAGTGCCCGGAGCGCAACGAGGCAAGGGTGCACCTGGCACGCCTACCGAGTTCCATCTCGGTTTCGCTGACCTCAGGCGGCACGACTCCGAGAATGGAGTTTACGGCGGTCTTGCATAAGTGATCCTTGACGAATTGGGTATGCTCAGCACGTAAGAGACGGAGGCGTTCTTGTTGTGCGTTGGTCCATCTCTGTATATTGATTTTCGTGGGAGCATCGGCAAACGGCTTTCTTATACTTCTCTCTCTGACGGGGTCTAATACTCTTAGCGACGGATGATTTGGCTGCTTCAGGATGTTTATGTACAGCTGTTGTGCATGGAGTTTGCAATGGTCCTTAACTGGCAGGATGCGAGCCTCGGCGTGTAGGTGCTCTACTGGAGAGCTTTTAGAACAGCCTGTTGCGATTCGCAATGCTCCATTTTGAATGCGCTGCAGCTTGGACCAGGATGTGTCCGACACGATATGCTGCCAGACTGGTGCACC
The DNA here is from genome assembly GCA_029168955.1 of Aplectana chamaeleonis. NCBI lineage: Eukaryota > Metazoa > Nematoda > Chromadorea > Rhabditida > Cosmocercidae > Aplectana > Aplectana chamaeleonis. Next base: position 1,081,435 of record JAPDOI010000144.1, read on the forward strand.
ATACTCCAGGGCGGGCTGTACGAGCACCTACTCGGGGTTATCCTCTTCTTTCAAATCAGGAGAGTCGTTGTGGCACGTTAAAAAATGGGCGTGGCCAAGTGCGATAGCACTGTGGTCCCACCGCTGCGACAGCACCGCTACTTAAACGTCGCACTTGTCTGCGCCCATTTTACCGTGGCGCCGCACAATTTGAGCACCTACTCGGGGTTTTCCTCTCCTTCCAAAATCAGGAGAGTCGTCCCTTCCAAAATCAGAAGAGTCGCTGCGGCGCGAAAAAACGGGCGTGGCCAAGTGCGATCGCACTGTGCCCCGCCGCTGCGACAGCACCGCCACTTAACCGTCGCACTTGTCCACGCCCATTTGACCGTGCCGCCGCACAATTTGAGCTCCTACTCGGGGTTTTCCTCTCCTTCCAAAATCAGGAGAGTCGTTGCGGCGCGAAAATATGGGCGTGGCCAAGTGCGATAGCACTGTGCCCCCACCGCTGCGACAGCACCGCCACTTAACCGTCGCACTTGTCGACGCCCACTTTACCGTGCCGCCGCACAATTCGAGCACCTACCATGGGCGTGGCCAAATGCAATAGCACTGTGCCCCCTCCGCTGCGACAGCACCACGTATTGGCATTGCCTCACGCACGCGAGCACGCGCACGCAATTGACTCGAATAAATTTTTTCGTTGAAATAGAGGCTCAAAGCTTTTTGCGAGCGTTTATGATGTTGTTTTGGGTCTCATTTCTGGAATTCTGCGTCGTTCGACTTATTTTCCCGTCGTGCGCTATTGTTTTGCGATTGTGTTTCCTTCCGTGACTCTTTTGTAGGAAGCCGCAACTCATGTACGTGGCGGTTGCTGAAGTGAGGGGAGTGGTGATCGTTCGAAGGATAGCGCGCCACAAAGCTGCGCGGCGGCTTCGTACAAAAATGATGCGGATCATGCGTCTTTTTCCCACTTCTTCACTTACGGAAAATTCAGGAGACCGAGTGCTGGAAGCTGAACTCTACCTTCTAGGAAATGGCAGGTGCACGATCCAATTTCGTGAGTTGACTGTCACACAATAAGACGTTCTCTCTAAGGGAATTGTGATGGCCCGGGCTCTCCGACTCGAGCATCACGAATATCGCTTCGACAACTTTCGATCTACCCCAATCGTTCAGCGTCTGCGACCGAAGCTGCAGTCTGTCAGGCGACGTACAGAGTTCGCTCGCGGAGCCATGCGACGTCATAAGCGACCTACGCATCGATCAAGCGTCGTTTCGCACCTTCGCCAAGTGTTTACAAAGAAGGAATGCCATACAAACGCGGCGCGATTGACGTGGCGCGAAGGCGACCTGCTGTTTCTTTAGTGTTTTATCATTAACACAACTATATCCGGTAATGCAAGCAATAAAATAAACACGGCCGACGTGAATGTGAAGAAACACGAAAAAAGCTGTTGTTTCTGCTACTACGAAACTCCTATCACTTGTTCACGCGAAACTGTGCGTACGCAGTTGCGTGTAGTCGCCCGGCGTTCGTGCAGCGTTCACACCTCAACACCTGTGCGACGCGATTTGCGTGTTGCATTGACATGTGCCACCGCGTCGCGCCGCGAAAGCAGGCGATATTGATGGTAAACATTACGTCACGTCGCTCATCGCGGGAAGTGTGATCACGGCCTAACGGTTCGCAATGCAGCGACTAGTCAAAGCGACTACGTCTGAGCAAGGCTAAAGTTCGGATAGCCGGAAATTAAAAGTCTAGGTGCGCGCTGCTCGGCTACCTGTTAGGGAATGACCCGTTAGTGTTCACACTTGCTACCGAAAAAGATGCGGATTATGCGGTGGGCAGCGCGTACTCATATTGCTGGCATAGGAGACAAGCTCTGCCCGATATCCGCCTGTTCACATCTTGTAGCATCGCATGAAGCGTCCTATTCGGGTTTAGCCCAACACTAAGAGAACCTGAAGAGGCGGATTACAAGTGGGCTCCAAAAGAGTGTAAGGGAAGACCAAACATGACGAGGAAAAACAGGGGTGTACAATAGACTCGCAGAGGAGCGTCAGCACGCCAATCAATAACCTTGAGCCTCCGCCCTCGTTCATCCAAGCCCTCTTCCTTTCACCACCTAGCGAAGAATGAGGGTCTCGAGATGGCCAAACCGCATGGTCGAAGGCACTTGGGGGGGCATCGGCTAGTGACAGCTTATTCTCTGCGTCTCTGACGCGTTTGTCCTCTTTTTTGACGCGGTCAAACGCTGCCGTTCATCGAGTGCATTCTGGATGGCACATGATGGCCTGTGTTTTTTGTACAAATGTGGGCCAGCGTGGCGAGGTTTCGCTGCGTTTGAGAAGAGGAGAGAAGTGTCAGAGACGTCGAGGGAGGGCTGTCACTTGCCGAAGTGTAGTCCAATCGCGGCTCTTCGCTCCTCCCCGCCCCTCGCCCCCCCCCCCACTTTTTTTGCCATTTGGCCACCTTAAATCTTTCATTACCTAGACACCTTTTCCTGGGCTGATAAGCTGACGCCAACGCAGCCCATTAGCTCCCATGGCGGCTTGTAGTTCAGATTCTGGGTGGACGATACGATTGTCATAAACGATGTTTTGTTTCAGTCCACCATTGCACGCTCTCTACTATTGGGAAGAAGTGGAGGGAATACCATTATGCATGAGGTAAGGGGAGTGGAATTCTATTCAGTAATGGTTACGCTATAGTCTCACACTAGCAGTTGGCTTTGCAGAATGGAGTCTCACGAGCAGAGCAGAGCCCACTCTTTCTGCCCAGTTCCTCGGTTAAGGCAAGTTTTTCTCGTTATTTTTTATGCGGCTTCGAATACACAACGAGGATTGTGTTTTGCAGAATGAAGACCCGGAAATGGATCAGGATCCTGTTCTCCCAATCATTTCTTCGGTAAGAGTGAGCTGATACTATTATAAGGCCGTGGTGACAGTTGACTTGTACGGCCAGGGGCGGCATGCCTGAACGCAGCGAAGAAGGTCAGGGAGCCGCTCCGCGTCCACTGCGCGCAGCGTCGAGCCACGGAACGACCCCGAAGTGCTTGGCCTATATTGGTGTGTCGCGGATGTAAGCTCACCTTCCACACCAAACTACGCCAAGCGGCATTTTTTTGTTATCCCAGTCGCTCTTTGGCACTTTTTTTGTCATCCCGTGCATCTCAATAATTGGAAGCAAACGCGATTGGGATGACAGAAAGAGCGGGCGTAGAGTTTGCAGTGGAATCTGCCTTGCGTCCTCGTTACACTAATATAAGCCATGTACTTCAGGGCCGTCCTGTGGCTTGACGCTGCGGGCATAGGTCACGGAGCGGCTCCCTGACCTTCTTCGCAGCGTTCATGCATGTAGCCCCCGGACAGAGTACGCCGTGCGCGACGAAAGGGCGGCTGCTCAACTCATGATCATCTCTGGTCGGACGTAGACTTGTGTGTTCGCGTCTTTCTTCGCAAGTCTGTGGAGGTTGCTCTATCCATCAAGACGTCCTGTCTTTTCCACCGCTACCGTCTTCACCCAAGCTTGTTCGGAAAATATTACATGCATCAGTGTAGTTCGTATACGCTCAACTGCCTAAATACACACCGCACGTAATCACGCAACGCTCACGTTCCGTTTACACTTTTCCCATGAGATTTTCGCGTCGCAGTGGCGTGTTTCGTCACGCCGCCTAGGCTCACGATAGCGACGTCTTCCGCCGCTAACAAGCCCCGACCGACCCTTAGGGCTGAGATCATTCCTTCATTCGCTGAGTTCGAACCGCTCTTTTTAGAATGGTAGGATAGGGTCAAGCGGGGCGTTGCGTAATTTTTCAAAATCGGAGCGACCCCCCCACCATCAGAATTTTTTCCAAAATTCAAAATTTTTGTTCCCCCCCCCTCGAAGCGCGATTTCTGGGCTGTTTATATTTGATTTCTAAAGTTGGCAGATGCCGAAAATTCGTTCAGTAGTTTTGCACAGGCATCTAAAACCTTAGCAATGCTACGATCCTTCCCTTTGGTGACCAAGAACATCGAGAATTTTCGGAATATCTTTACCAAATTTCTATTTTTGATTTATGTATGTAGGATCCGAAATTTTAGCGATCCTTCCCTAACCTTCATGTCCGGGCCAAGGTTTTTGCGACCCCTTCTTACCCCCCCGTTGCGAAATTTCGCACCCCGATTGACCCTGTGGTAGGACGATGCGATTGTAATATGGCCTTCACGTCGTTATTCCGCTATGTCGAAACGACTGTTAGAAACTCCACATTGGCGATTAGGACCCGAATAGAATCCGCCACTGAAAGGCGCTGCAGCATGTAATGAAAGACTGTCGCTCATGCGGAGCCGCGCGATCGATTCTCCTCCACTGTACGCTGCCGGGTCTTCCAGCGGCGGGACTTTGCTCAGGCCCTAAAGGGCGACGATGATATGTATGGCGTAGGCGGTCGCCCAGCGTCGTGAGCCTTAGGGGTATGATATACTTTTGCAACACATGTCCGCGTCGCTCTGCATAGCGACAGCGACCCAGTGTCGCAGAATTCCCGCCTATTCAAACCTGTCGTCGCAGTACGCTGAATTGCGGCAGTGGCAGCGACAGGCTTCGGCACATTTGCAGTACGTCAGCCCTCTGCGACACGCCGCTGCGACCGACGCGCGAGAACTGTTCCTACGACCACCGATGCTGTTGCTCTGACGCGGGTCCCGCCGCGATTTTACTGCATTGCATGCCTGTCGCTCATAACAGCGGCTAAGTATACCATACCCTTTGGCAGCTGCTGTAATTACGCTACGCACTACGAACGGGAATAATTATATTATACATTAATTGTGTCACGATAGCACTATTCTGAATTGTTAACAATAGCTGAATGTTGCAGAAGGAAGACCAGCAGGATGTGCAAGGTCCCCTTCTCCTGCCTGTTTCTTCGGTGAAGGCAAGTTTTCTCCTCACTCTCTGCATTTTGCTGTGGATTGATGAAGATGGTTGAAAGTTGCAGAATCGAGACGCGCAGGCGGAGCAGAATCTTTTCTTCCGGCCGATATCCTTTGCTGAGGCAGGTTTTCTACTACATTATAACTTTCTTAGCCTAGTTTCAAAGTGCGTAATAATTTCGATATTTCAGTCCGAAACAGAGAGTCATGACCATGAAGCTTCTGCTGGCCGTTCGGTGAGTGTTGATGTTCACACGGTCACCACTGGTATGCATGAGACCCTGTTTCAGGAAGATGGGCAGGATCGAAATCCGGTCAAGTGTTCTGGTCTTTGCGCTAGGGCTCGCAAGATATCATTGAACCAGTTGTCTCAACAACTCAAGTGTGATCAAGGGGTGAAGTACGGTCCTAAGGCGAAGAGGGTCATTACTCGAGTGTATGATTTTTTCGAGGAATTGAAGATAATGCTCGGCTGCTCGTGCAATGGAACGTTCTTCCACAGCACGATTGATCTTGCAGCAGCAGCCACCGGAGTGAGCACTCGCACCATACATCGGATAAAGCTTTCTAGGCGGCGTGGTTCAGCTTCCCCATCCTCACCTTCTCCTAGAAATAGCTCACCATCCTCTTCTTCTTCTAAAAGTGACAAAAAGAAGAAGATACGCACTCGTAAAGTGAAGAGAGTGTCATAGTTTTGTGTAATGATGTTATGTTTCATGCTGTATTTGGTTTTACTGAATAATATTGAGATCACATTGCTGTTCTGCTTTCACTTGAAGAGGCACATCCCTGTGGCATTTCTCGACAGCATTCCGTTTTTCTTCTTTCACGATTTTCGGAGTAGACGCAGAAGTTTCGACAGTAGGGACAATCCCTATCCCAACAGCTGTTGCGGCACGCTGAAGAAAATCGTGCTGGGACCTCGTGGTCCCACCACGATTTCACATTTTCTCAGCACGATTGTCTTGGAGCTGCGGGCTGCAGCAGCGGTGCAGCGTGCCTGCGTTTGAAAATTACTTTGGTCAAGTTTTTGAGCTGCCTTGCGCCATTTATTTGGCGAGATTATCACCTTTTTTTCAGTCTTCCTGTGTGGTCCTGCTGTTTCTCAAGAACTCTTGTCAACCTCTCGAGCTGTCTTGCCATACTTAGCTGCGAATACCTTCTTCAGACTTCGTTAGGGGTTCTTCTGTTTTTTATTACATTGAAGTTCGAGGAGGGCAATTATACGTACTTTCGAGTGGAGGCCTCTGGATTCTGCCATCTAGGATATGGCAGGCGCTCGGTCTAATTTCGTGAGTTTAACATTTTTAGCCATATCTGAACATGTTGAATCATCCAATCTCCAAACTCTTTTCCCCTGCTTTGCATCTACTATGTGGGTCAGTAATTGAGCGACAAACGTAGGGTTTGTACACAGGTCCATCGTAGTTAGACTTGTAGGTCTCTTCGGACGGTTAAGGCCCACGTGAGACCTGCGTCCGTATTAATGAAACACGGAGCATCCCGGGAAGGTCCCGATTATACCCGCTGTTGGACGAGTTTCCGATCACGCACCTTCCTGGTTACTCGGCAGGTAGACAGGAAGACTCCCGGCTACCTGTCGGGTAGACAGGAGAGTTTCTAGCCATCAAGCGGGTGGATGGAGTGAGTTGCGGCTGACGGCTAAGTCGATCTTGCGTTGTAGAGAATGATCTATATGTTCCTGGAAGACAGCGCGCGCTGTGCCCGTCTTCCCGCACAATTGTGGTCGGCTATGCTATGTTCGCCGGAATGCATTTATAGTGGAGCTGAGACAAAGCGGCCTCCAACCCGGCGGTCTCCTCTCTGTATCTGCGGGTGGCTACTCATGCCTATCTCTGCTCACACGGGTCGCGAAGAAGGGGCTGCCACTGTTGAAAATTCGACAGGAGAGGCACAAAACAGGTTGCCATATGCCTTGGTCGGGAAGTTTACGCCCCCTTCCTGCGCCCGCGGTTTCATGAATACGGCCACTGGTCGAAAAACCGATCTCGGGCGCAGTGGCCCTGCCCATGTGCTTGCGTAGATTAACCAGTAACGACTGGGTGGATTGCGGACGCAAGTAGACGGTCGCTGGCCCACTCATTGGGTAGATTTTCTGCACTCGTCTGTCACTACTTCGGTGGCGGACGGGCGCAGAAAATCCATCCAGACTTCGTCTAGATTGGGTGGGATTTAGTCGATCGACACACTCTCGTTGGGGCCTGAATGAGGGCGCGGTATCGTGGCTGAGAGTACCGCACTCGGGGCGTTTGTCGGGTTTGCATATGTAGATATTGCTTGCGTATGGTCAATGGTATAATTTATCGCTGTCATGAGTAACAGTCATGACATTTAGCCCAAATCGTGGCGGGAGCAGAATAGGAGCAACGGCACTGGTCATCGTAGTAACAGTTGCCTCGCTTCAGTCGCAGCGACGTGTCGCGGAGGGCTGACATCCTGCAAATATGCGGGGGACTGCTGGTGCCACTGTCGCTCATCGCTGTGCAGCGGGCTTCAACAGCGACAGGTTTAAGGGGCGGGAGTTCAGCGACAGGCGGTCCCTGTCCCTGTGTACAGCGACACGACCGTGTGTCGCAGAATTATACCATTGGCCTATGACATTAGCATTGTTGAGTGACCATAACACGGGGTGCAGTGACAAAGTTGCGCGGTCCGCGGCGTAGAACACCAGTATCGACAGGGGGGATTGTGGTCGCGAGTAGACGGTCGCATGCGGACTCGGGTGAATTTTCTGCAGCCGGCTGTCACTATTTCAGTGCGTATCGACCGGTTGGGACTAAGTCGGTCGACCGGGTCTGACGGGGGCCTCAATGGTCCTCACTTCCTGTAAGGGTTGAACAATATAGGTTCAGACCCCATAAGGTACAGTATGAATGTGTTATACTCTTTAATGATTACTGTCAGATTGGTAGCCAAAGTGCCCTAAAAACGCCGTGCGTCATTCTGTTAGCCTTGGAGACGATCTGAAGCCAGTCATCGGAACCAAGGTCCTCATTGATAAGGAAACCCACCGGTAATCTCACTGACCTGACTCAAGTGCATGCCTTGAGTGGTATAACATCTACCAACTCGCCTCTTTACAAGCTTCATCACGTCAGGCTTCTCATTGGAAAGCGGATTTTCCCATTCACCGACAACATGGTTTAGGGCTTTTTCCCGACAATCTGAGTCTGCCGTGGTAAAAATATTGTGCAATTGAAATCCATCAGCGAATGCCGAGCAACCAACTACGCTCGAGGGCATAATAACTCTCAAAAAAGTTCACTTGCAGCCCACCTCATAGAGCATTGGAGCCCAACAACAAGTGCGCTCCAAGTGTATTTTGTGGGGCGATTGTGTTCTATTGTGGAGCACTGTATGGATTGAGCGGGGCGATGCACGCGCGTCCCTCTCGACATCTTTTCGCTATGCTAATTTCGCCCCATATTCGCCCCCAAGAATCCTTCCTAGCCCCAACAATCGCCCTCTTTATGCTCTGTCCAGATCGACGAGCCAACGAAGGGTCAAAAGAAGCAGTGTTCCCTCTGCGTCTCTGGCGCGCGGAACACATGCAAATCACGTACGCGACGCAGCACCTGCCTTACTGTAATCAAGAAAACAGAATTCTGCAGGTTTTTTCACGTATTCATTTCTTTTCTGCGCATTTTTCCTGATTCTTTTGCATCATCTTCGCTAAAATGCTTTGGTACTCGCTTATGATGCAGTACAATTCGAGAAACTGTGGAACAGCTCGCTCGTATCAAACCGTGTCTTACGAACTATTATTCTTGAAGCACTAGCTGTCGCGCAAAAGAGTATTTGTATCATAGGCAAATATTACGAAGGTTTTCGGCAAAAATAATGCAAAAAAAAATGCAAGAAAAGAAATAAGTTCATTGAAAATCGGCAAATCCTGTTCACTGGATTACGATAGATATTGCGTCGCGTACGTGATTCGCCTACGTTATGGCGTCAGAGACGTAGAGGGGCGCCACCTCTCCGGACTCTTCGATGGCTGATCCGATGTCAACAGAGCGCACGTAGCGTGGCAGCACCATTATAGTTGCTGTTGATCGAGTGCAGTCCTTGTTCGAGGCCAATAGTCCAAACTGTCCCTATAGTGTCAGTAACTGCCCCTTGGATGATAAGAAGGAACACAAAGCGCAACAACTTTGATTTCAGAACAACAAGATAACATCATTTGGAGATATCACATTATGCATTAAGCAATAACAACCTCCAAACATTACTCACAAAGCTTATATTGACAACTTGATCAAGAAAGTCCAATCCACATTTTTACAATGATTTTACACCTAATCCGCAAACAAAGCCTATCTAGAGCGGAAATGATCGGAAATGCATTCTCGTATGCGATCAAGTCTCATAGCGGCAGCTCTCCGATTTGGCTATCTTGTCACGACGGAATTAAAAAAAGAATATATTAACAAACACATATACAAGTTGAACTCAAAGAGGTTATCATTTGAAAAGAAAAGTGCATAATGAAAGAATGTGTAAACGAAGGCGAAAAACAGTAACAATAAAGGCTCTCGGACCTAAACGCTTTCGCAGCGTTTATCTTTGAAAATACTAAGCTAAACTTACAGATCGATCTATCTTAGAATGAATTTATGTGTTTAGTATGGTGTTTAAGTTGATAAACGCTGCGATAGTGTAGTGTCCGAAAGCTAACTTACAGTGGGTGAAATGGTGATGAATCTGTATCGAGGACGCTGGATGATGGCGTCACACTGAATGTGAAATGGCGCGAGGATGTGCATATAAACGCCCCGCTGGCGCGACGAAGTGCTCATAAACGCACCGCCGGCGCGAGGAAGTGCTCATTGTGTGGATTGGTCGTCGCCGGTCGCACAAATGCGGAACTTGACGTGCCGACGGAAACGTCATCAAAATCGGCCACTCCCTCCGGGGCTACAAGGGAGCTTTCGCCAGAGAAAGGGAAGCTCATACGTATAGAGAACCGGTTAATGCATATCACCTTGCGGAACACCATTGAAGACTGGAGTAGGGGAGGGAAACGTAGCATTCAGCTGAACTTCAAAAGTTATTTTCTTGAGAAGGACCCGAATACAGGCCACAATACACGGGCTAACACCGACTACCTCCAATTTAGTTACTAATTTACTGTGGGAAACTCTTCACTGAGAGAGATGGACAAGACGATAGTCATACAACGCTTTGTTTCAGTCCACCATCGCACGCTCCCTCCTGTTGGGAAGAAGTGATGGGAATACCACTGTGCATGAGGTAAGACAGGGAAATTATTTCTAGTAAAGGTCATTCCACAGGTGCACATTCACCACTAGTTTTGCAGAATGGAGACTCAGGAACAGAGCAGAATCTTTCTTCTCTGCTTGTTTCCTTGGTGAAGGCGAGTTTTTTTATTCTTCGCTAATGTGGCTGCGATTCCATAATGAGAGCAACACTTTTCAGAATGAAGACCCGGAAGTGGAGCAGAGTTCAATTTTCCCCACCGTATCATCGGTGAAGGTAAGTTTCTTTTTTTTTGGTGAGGCCGGGAGGCATCATTATACCATCGCGCCGATGCGTGAGAAAAAGCAGTATCGATTGATCGTGGCGATATTGCGAATCTCATCTCATTCCACGATCTGCCGTTTTGCTCACCAAATGTGTCGATTTTCTCCGATGCGCAATATCGCTATTGATCGATACCGCTTTCTTTCACGCATCGCCGCTACGGTAATACGAACCTGGTCTAAAACTAGGAACTAGGAAGTAGCCGCGATTGGTCGCTAGTACAATCTGATCCGAGAATGCTCACGAAAAAACCGGGGCGGCTGCGGGCGCGTCGCTGTCGCTAAGGTTTCATACTGAGGCTCCCTCCATAGCTAGCGGCAGTGTCAAATCGCTGAAACTCTGACGCACAGCGATCGATGGCTAGCGTAGGCAACGTGTCTGAGGATGGCGCGGGGTTAGCGATGGTTTCGATAGTTTTAGTGACAGCCGCTACAGCTACGACGCCAAGCGCGGCTAATCGCGCTTGCGAATCCGAACAGATTTTAAAAGTTCGGAAATCGTAACGAGTTTGGAAGATTGAGACATATTTTTCAGCGCCTAAAAGTAACTGGTGTACCGTCGTTCTCGGAGCCAAATTCCGGTGCGCAATTGCGGATTACGGCTGTTGCATCACGTGACACATGTTAATCGTGCTTGGAGAAAGGTGAATCGTGCCGGGACCCAGCACGATGATCATCTTGTTGCGTGATGCAACAGCCGTTGTCCGCAAATGCGGACCGGAATTTGGCTCGGAGAACGACAATAGTAGCAGTCCTCAGGGCAATGAAATTTCTGTCCTAATTTACTGGCAACCGCTGTCGTTTCACGCAACATGATGATAATCTTGCTAGCACAAAGGTTAGTGGTGCCGGGACCACGTGGTCCAGGCACGATTATAATCGTGTTGCGTGCTGCGAAAGCAGTCGTCTGCAACTGCGGACCGTAATTACTCTCTGATAGGGGCAGTTTATCGGTGTCATGACAGGCTCACGTTATATTGCATGTTTTGACATATAACCCCATATTTCAAAATAGTCGGCTCAGGTTTCGTCGTCGGTTCAGTGTATTCTCTCTGTTGCACCCATCCCCTCCGCCCATTTCAGGGTATCCGGTCTCAAGATGCGCCATGGATTTTGTTCAAAATCTACGTTCTTCCATTTGTTATCGGTCTAGCTTTATAGCGTAGTCTGCTCCACTGCAATGACCGGGAATGACAATGAAAAAACAAGCCCGAGAAAACTCGTCCACGAATTTCTCGTAGTTCCAAGTCACAATCTTTGATAGACTGTGATTCCGTTCGTAGTGAGTTCTGCGTGTGATCAGCGCGAAATGCTCTCTGAGGCGGCGTCTAGAGTTCATTCGCGGCGCGATGTATGATTAGCGTACGTATCGATCAAGCGACGTCGCGTCGCGTCGTCGCTAGGTGTTCACAGTGAAGACGCGCGATACATTGAATTTGACGCGCAAATTATAATCGCTCCGCGACCGTCGCGTTGCAATGCAACGCGACGCAATGATCGCGGAGCGATTGTCAACATTTTTTCTTCCATCACCGGGATTTAGGGGAGTTTTTGTTTCTCTCAAGCCTTTTCAAAGACTAGGTTGATTGAAATTGTCATGGGTTATTGTATTGTGCTCAGATGATACTGCAAACAATTTTGTCTGCATATTTAAGGACAGTGTGATGGTTTCAAAGAGTGGACGAGCTCTATAATTTTTTTACGGTTCACAAGCGACACAAGCATAATTCGGTCTCATTTCACCGAAACATCCCTATTCTGTACTATCAACTCCAAAAAAAATTCTAAGCATCATTTGCTCCCGATGTCTTTTTGATTATTTCGTCGTTAAAGAAGCAAGTTGTAGCAACGAAAAAAAAATGTGCCATAATAATACAGATAAAAGATAACAAAAAGGTACATCACACTAAAATAAACAGAATAAGACCGAATATTGATTAGTTTTGCCTGGGTACGAAAAATTGCGTAAATTTCGCAATTGCACGCAGTCGCCTAGCGTTCGCGCGCCGTTCACACCTTTATTTTCGCGCGACGAGATTTGCGCGTCGCGCTGACATGTGCCATCGCGTCGCGCTGCGAAAACTCTGAACGCCGTGTGAGGCGAGCAGTAGAACTGGGAAGCGATTCCGATGTTGGGCTGTGCCTTTGAGGAAGCCTAACGCGTTCCCTTTTGAACCACCCATACTTTCCACCATGTTGTGCGCGCTCCTTCAAACCTCACACCACCCTCCCCTATTTCGCAATGTGACTTCAAAAGCATCATTCGTGTATTTTCTTTGTATTCGCATATCTGGCTTTTCGATAATCGAATTCGATCGTAAAGCGAATATTGAAGTTATCCTTCTATTCGAATATCGAACTGCCGCTCCTATCGCTGCGTATTGGGTGAACATCGAAGGTGAAGGAGACTCAACGTTATTTCCGCAATAAATTCCGGTTTTTGCAACCATTTTTTGGAAAACGAATATTCGCTTGTCCTTCACGTGCTTTTGCTCATCGCGCGCGGAGTTCCGGCTCAGATGGTACCAGCGATGTGTAGCGGTGACGAAAATCATGATCCCAGCTTAACGCTGGTCTGAACCGAAAACGATAACTGTTTAGAATGAAGACCAGCAAGTGGTACACGGTCCCCTTCTCCTGCCTGTTTCCTCAGTGAAGGCAAGTTTTTTTCCACGCTTTACGAATGCTGAATAAATGAATAGGAATGAAAGTTGCAGAATGTGGAAGCACAGGCGGAACGGAACCTCTTCTTCCGGCCTGTTTCCTTTGCTGAGGCAGGTTTCCTGTTATACGCTAAACTTTCCCAATATATTTTTTGTAGCTTGTTTGAGATATTTCTGAGGCGCCTAATGCGTTGTATCATTTAGTCTGAAGCAGAGAGTCATGATTTTGATCGTTCTGCAGAACGTTCAGTGAGTTTAGATGTCTTCCGCGGTTAGCAGTCGTATAAATGATATTCTACTTTAGGAAGATGGGCAAGATCGGAATGTTGTCGTATGCTCTGGTTTTTGCAGTAACGCTCGCAGGATGACATTGACCCAGCTATCTCAACACGGTCCTTGTCATCCCGGGATCAAGTACGGTCATAAGGCGAAGGAGATCATTATCCGAGTGAATGATTTTTTCGAGGAGATGAAGAGGATGTTCGGCGTCACGTGCTATGGGACAATTTTCGATTGCCCGGGTGAGCTTACGGCAGCAGCCACTGGTGTGAGCACTCGCACCGTGCGTCGAATGAAGCGATCGAGGGAAGGTGGCTCACCCTCATCATCCATACGTTTTCCCAGAATTGGTGTGAAGAAGTCACGCTCCCGGGAAAAGGAGAAAGTGTCATAGTTATATGTAGTCATGTTTTGGTTCATGATGTATTTGGTTTTACTGAAAAATTATGTGATACAATGAAGCTGAATGATGAGATTACTTCGTTGTTCTGCACAAACACAAAGGCATCTCTGCATTGTTCATTGACTATGCGCTAGCGAATCATTTTTTTCCATGGTTTCCATAACGAAATTGGAGATTTCGGTAACAACGAAGGCACCTGGAACACAACAAAATAGCAGAGACGTGATTTTCTGGATTTTCTTGTTCAGCGTGTTTGGACAGTGAGACACCTGCAGAGCTCAGAATGTTAGTGCTCGCCACCTGCGCTTGGGCGTCGTTTATACTTCCGCCGCCGAGCGGCGCGGCGAAGTTCAATTCTACAATATCGATCGTGGCGCGCCTCATGATCAATATTACAGCAATGTACTGTGCCGCGCCGCTCGGCGGCGAGAGGATAAACGACCCCTTACTTCAGACGTTCCGTGCCGCCCGCTGTTTTTAGGGCACTCGCCACTGTGGTCGCCACCCGCAAGCATGTAGCGGGCGGCGATTGAGGGTATAGCGCGTCGCGAGCATAGTCCATTGGGCAGCGGTTGGCGAGTTAACTGTGAGCGAGTCGTTTATCTGTATTGCGTGAAGTCGTCGTCAGCTCGCCACGAAAAGCAGTCGTCCATGGACACTTAGTATACCGACATAATCGTTTGCCCAGAGAATAATACTTGACGAATCCAGCAAAAGAGATTCTTACTATCGTTCTCTGGGCCTACTCCTGATCCGCATTTGCGGACTACGGCTATTGCATCTTGCGACACGTGTTAATCGTGCTAGGGCCTTTTGGTCCAGGCACGATTCACCCTTCTCCCAGCACGATTATCACGTGTCGCATGATGCAACAGCCGTAGTCTGCAATTGCGGGCCGGAATTCGGCTCGGGGAACGATAGTATTAGAATATTCAAGAAGTTACAAGGAATATTCCGCATCCCGAATGTTCTATGTCTGAATGAGGACGTTCACTCACAGGGAAGTGTTTGTAGTGGTGAAAGCATCTACGAAAACGACGTACTGTTAGGGGGGCCTGCAGAGTTGCTGCGAACAGCGAGTGGTCGCAGAGCGTCAGCCTTGACGCAGAGACAAAAATTTTTTCTACATTACCGTCGCGGCGTCGGTTGCCGCTCGCTGGCAGTGACGGAGGGGAGTCGCGGCGGCAAAACACTGCGGCCACCCCTCATCGCTTTTCGCACAACGTCATTAGCCGCCGTCGCCCGATGTAATCGATATTGCATCACCCAGCGTTGGTAGTCGCTGCGAGCAACGCCGCGACTTCAACTCTGCAGACCCAATTAGTACTGTGTTTATCTGGGCCAAATTCCGGTCCGCAATTGCGTCTCGACACGCTTTGCAGCCGCACGCTGCAAAGCGTGTCGAAACGCAATTGCGGACCGGAATTTTTTTGAACAATTTTCCCCAATCTTTCTTAGTTCCCAGTTTTCAAAACCCACCTAGAGTCAGCAGATCGGCAGCTGCGGCGCTGGAAGCTCTTCTGACTCGGGAGCGTGCGGCCGCAAAGCGCGTCGAGACGCAATTGCAGATCGCAATTTGGCCCAGAGAAGCACAGTATCTCTTGTGGCTCATTAGTAAAACTGCGCAGTATCCCGTCCCGAACTGCCGATTCCAAGAGGTTATAAGCTTTTTTCAAGCTTCGCGAAAAGGCAAGGGTAGCGGCATTCTAGGTTGGTGAGCACGAATCTGGAGCCCGTTTTTCGAAATTCCGAGCTTTACTATAGATTACGGTAGGTACCATGTCATTTAGGGGGCACTACCTACCTATATATTTCGAAAATCGAAAAACAGACGTCAAATTCGTATTATCCACCCCGAATAACCCCCCGCACACAAATTTTTAGTCAGTCCTGTGACATTGGCCAAACTACCGTAAACCCACCGTAATCTGTCAAAAATCGATAAACGGGCCCGAGATTCGTGTTAAGCGTTCCAAATTACCTCTAGGTAGACATTTTGAGCCATTTCTAGCGTAGCGTACCGAAAATCGTCAAAAATCACTTTTTGCCCTCAGATTTTTCTTCTATTAAAGGCTTTTTTGATTGATTGATTGATTTATTACGACGCATAAGACTATCGTGTGAGAACAGCAGTCAATAGGTAAGATACAAAACGAAACATTCAATTCGTCACAGAATAGAACAGGCTCCCTTGGGAATTTAGCTCACACAACTCAAGCCACAGCACAGTTGAGCAGCTTGGATTTAGCGAGGCGCTTAAAGCTTGAAAACTCCATGGTTTCGCTAATCGAACTCATGAGCGCATTGTACGCCGATGCCGCCCTGACGTAGAAAGAGTGCGCGATGTAGTTAGTTCTCGGTCTACCTATTCTTATTTTATAGGAAGGTCCCCTGGACCTGGATTGAAAAAACATGAAAAATTGCGAGAAGCCAATTGTCACTCTGAAATTCAAAAGCCTGTGCACCATGCAAACATCAAATAATCTC
This sequence comes from Aplectana chamaeleonis, assembly GCA_029168955.1. NCBI lineage: Eukaryota > Metazoa > Nematoda > Chromadorea > Rhabditida > Cosmocercidae > Aplectana > Aplectana chamaeleonis. Next base: position 1,097,730 of record JAPDOI010000144.1, read on the forward strand.
CTCCTAGACTCGAGTGAAGGGAGCCTGAATAAACGATTACTTGCCTTGGATCTAGGAATTCGACTGTATATTAGCCCACCTCTCCTAATGAAGAGTTTCCTGGTGAAGTGTTCTGACACTTTTCCATACTATCGATATGTTTTCTTTTACACGGATTAAAAACTGTGGTTCCACACTCTAGGAGTGGTCTAATATAAATTTTATAGGCCTTTATTAGCGTGGTAACGTTTTTTGTGGAGAGGGCCTTGAATAGACGAAAAGTATGTAGATACGCCTTGCTCCGGATATTTGAAATATGCTTCGAAAAGTCCAACTTGTGGTTGTATAGGAAGCCAAGATCTTTAACGTACTTAATTGAGCGAATATCTTGATTATCTAAAACATAGCTGATAGCAACATCCGGACTACCCAAACGCAGATGTAGGGTTTTGTGAGGTGCTGAGGGTAGCTGCCATTTTTCCGACCACTGCAGGGCAGCTGAGATCGCATCTCGAATTTTGTCACAGTCGATCAGAGAGTCAATTCGAATTCGTCGAGACGATAAAACTTCAAGTCGTCAGCATATCTCCAGCATTCTACACCGTATCCAGAGAGAACCGTAGGCATTTTAGCTACAAAAACATTGAAAAGAACCGAAGAAAGTACCCCACCTTGAGGGACCCCACTTTTGGCAACCTGAACGGAAGAAAATGAAGGTCTGACCTTCACCTGGAATGTCCTTTGGTTCAAGTACGACTCAATCCAGCTACCTACTAGTGGGTGGAAGCGCAATTTTCGGATTTTAAACATCAAGTGACGATGGCTGACCTTATCAAAAGCTTTAGCAAAGTTCAAATATATTATATCACACGCACTGTTGTCGTCAAGAGTACGTGATCACTGATTGACGAGTGGTCGAAAACTTCGGAAAGAAGACATGTTGTCTCCAGCTTCTCGGAAGGCATGTGACGGTAGCCAAATGACATAAAACCTACCGTAATCCACAGTAATCTTTCGAATCGCGAAAAAATAGGGTTGGATTCGTGACCAGCATCTCAAGGAACCCCCATTGCAAAATTTTAGGCAGTCTTGGAGTATAGCCCTACTGCCGTATGCGTGCCGCAATCCACCGTAATGGTCCGAAAATTGATAACGGAATTTTTCTTTGTGTTGGACACCTCAAGTAACTCACTGTACGAAATCTGGGCAAATTTTTGTCGACCAGTGGAGTCTATAGTAGGGCTATGCGTAACTACTCTGGCAAACTGGGGCGTCGACAACAGGTCGATCCGCCCACCATGAGTCACCGCTGGCCAACGCACCGATATTCGGCGGACCGTGGTCGCGAGTTATGATCTGGTCGATGTCGAGCTGTTGCACAGCTAGCGCTCTAGACCTAAGGGGAGTATACGACGCATATTTCAGGCATGCTGTGAGTGATGAGAGCGCAACAGGTTCAATCACCCAAGTTTGCGGTACATTGGCCCCGCCCAGCATCTGGAGGTCCTACCTATCCGGTGGTGACCCAGTGGAGGCTGGGCGACCAGCCGCAAAGCGCGTCGGTGTGCCGACCGCGACGCGTGTCAGTGTGCCGACCGCGACGCTTGTCGGTGTGCCGACCGCGACGCGTATCGGTGTGCCGACCGCGACGCGTATCGGTGTGCCGACCGCGACGCGTATCGGTGTGCCGGCCGCGACGCGTGTCGGTGTAAAGTAGTTTCTAAGCTAAGTTAAGCAGTTTGTAGGATGTGAACCGCTGCTGAATAGGCCGCTAAACGCGACACATTGAGTTGTGAACAGCCCGACAGCAGGCGGACGTCGCTGGGCAAAGGGCAGGTCTCAGGCTGACAATACGCGCGATTTGACTGGTCAACAGGGAGCGGTTTATGAGATGACAACTTATCAACCTGTTGTCGACGCCCCAGTTTGCCTGAGTACGGCAAACAGAATCATACTGGGACCACCAGGTCCTGGCACGATTAATCTTCGTCTCAGCACGATTATCTTCAAGACGCAGTCTCCAAAAGCGGTTATCTGCAACTGCAGACAAAAATTCCATCTCAATAGGGACACTGAAAACGGTGCTGGCTGATGGAGCAAATATGTAGGTTGGAACTAAGTATACATACCGTTGCAAAATTTCGAGTAGATTTCGAAAACAACCTACGTCACTCATCCACCTTTAGCGGATAAAAAGTTTACCAGCAAAAAGCTGGTACATATTCCGTGAATTGAAACTTGCTGACGGATCGGGAAAATATTTTTCTAAAATGAAAACACTATTCGACGAAAAGTTTTACGGGATTTTCGAAATAACCTTTGGTTAGATATCTACCACCAAAGGCAATTGAGCTTTTAGAGGAAAAAGTGTAATTTCAAATTTGGTTCCAAACATTTCGAAAAAATATGGCTGCAAAGTCAGCAACCTATTTAAAAAGGCTATTCAATGTTTCTAAAAATAATTCTAAGTGCAAAAGAAAAGGATTAAGACATTGTTTATTTTTGAAGTCAGGAAATTCTAGAGAAAATCTGTTCAAAGTGACGCTTTGCAAATAAAGAGGGCAAACTCGATTTCTGCATCAAAAGTAGTTTTGCATCTCTATATTTTCTTCGGAAGGGCCACCTTACACAAGTGTCTTTCCCTTGAAAAATATAGCCTAAAACTCTCAAACCGCAAATTTTTTTCTCACAGTGGTGCTATCATTTGCTTCCCTTCAACTGTGCTTGGTAGAGCATCTTTCATAGACCTCACCGCGCGCGGACAGGCGGTCGACTATGAAACTTTTCCCAACCTATAGCATTGTAGGTCGGAAAGCACTTGAACTGAGAAGAGAGCAGTGATTCAAAAGGCGAAACAGCCATTGCGGTTTTGGCGGCGCTGCTATTGCGGTGCTGGATGGGCGGCGCGCGCGTGCCACGCGGTTAAAAGTTTCGTAGTTCACCGCCCGTCCTGCGCGTGCCGCGTTTGCTGTGAGGACTATGAGAGATATCTGAAGCGATGATTCTTCATGTTTTCGTATTCGAAAGAAGGGCAGAACATGGCACGGGTTTGGCGGTTTATCAAGCTCAAATTTTCACTTTTGCGTATCCAAGTCGTTTCTATTCCACGTATGTAACGCCTAGCTTGCTCGGATGAGTCCGGGCGGAGCAAGCAGCGGAGCGGTCGGTCATGGTGAAACATAGCAGTGATAAAGAGATTTTGACATGATAAGCCCGATAAGCCTTACTTCGACCGGCTCAAAATGAGGGAGCTAGGCTATACACTGATAACTTCTCAAAGAACTGGTCAAAATAGTGTTATTTTGAGACCCAACCTGAACCTTCTTCGATATGGAAACACCTCAGCGCTGAAGTGTGGGCTTATTACTCATTATCAGTTACGAATTACGATTTACGAATTACGAGGAATCTGAAAAATTACGATTTATGAAATCATAAAATCCAGTTACGCACAGCCCTGGTCCATAGTGCCTTTATAGGCAGGAGCACTTTCCTATTCAGAGGTTCATCAACAAGAGACGAGGAGATTCTGTATCGGAGAATGCATTCCAAACTCATGGTCAATGAAATTGTTCCTGTTGAAGTCACTCCGGTGCATCACTTCGAATTGCTGCAGAACCGCACGCTTATAGTTTCTTTATGATGATGGACCCCGTAACGATAAAACGAGGTTGTCTACATCCTGAACGGCCTTGATCAGATCCGAAGTCTTTGACGCTCTAATTAGTTTTGTAAACACTTTTTTTTGAAACAACCCAGTTGTCACTGGATGAAATTGACCGTGCCAGAGCACTTCGATTATACAACTCGATGATAAATCCACGATGGCTTCGTGATTTAAGAAACAGTGGTGCCATTTTCAGAGGTAGACAAGAGCATAAGTTTTGTACGATATAATAATCTACGATTACCTCAAACATTGTAGTTATAGAAATAAATGAATCAACGAAATGAATACAGCTGAGCCTTCAAAAATAGGCTGTGATTCTTAGACTCGAGTAATTTTGACAGAGAAAGGCCTAGCTAGATATATAGTAGCTTCAGTGCATATAATCATACCTCTAATCGTACTCGTAATGGACAGCGTCCATAGCTAGCTGCCCGAGCGACAATTGTCGTTAAAGGCAGTGTTCTCGATAAAAAATGTGTTTCAGTTTCCACTAGGAATGGGTGGTGGAGGGGCACACTGTGACGTTGGCGTCGAAAGAACGCATGAAAACGAGCCAGGAAAAGCTCCGAAAGAGCCTGAAGTTGCAACTTCGAGCGCAATGAAAACCCAAAAAGCACAACACACGCCCACTGACGTGAACAAATGAATGCTAGAGGTCGTGAGATGAGCGATGATTTCCAATCATTAGCCCCGTTCTTCCCTTCATTCTCAGCTTCTCTCTTTACTCAGGTCAGCTCGCATAGATCGGCTGCAAAAGACGGAAGTTACAAGCCTCGGACAACTCGTCCACCATGTTTCCATAGCTCAATCTGTGAGGGACCACAACTCCGTTCCCAGAAGGTCTTGTACGATTTCAGAGGTATCATTGGAATCAGCATGGGGCCGTTTTCAAGATAGGCGAAAAAACAGAAAAACGATTTTTATCGTGAACACTGCCTTTAAGGCAAGTTCGGCTAAAAACGAAGTATCGATTTTCAAAAGTTTGGGCTTCGCGGAAATGTTTGAAGATTCCGCTTTGCAGAAAAATGTTGCGAAAACAAGAACTTGCAGAGTTTTCGTTCATTTTCTGCGGTTTTTTATTGATAAATTTCAGTACTTCATAAATGTATTAGTGTGTTTTCGAAAAAATTTCGTAATGACTCCATAATGTATGGCCAAATGGCCAAGTCATGGCCAGCACCCTGGGACGTGGAATCGATAGTACTAGGGAGACGACGTCATTAGTGCACTAGAATCCCGATTTTGAGAGGTAAACCGAAACGAACGAGCAAGGTTTTTGGGTGACCCCGTCCCTTTTTTCGTTTGGAGCCAGAGCCAGCCAGAGCAGTTTAGCGGTTGAAGCTGGTTCTGACTGCGCTCGAATCAAACTGGTGTCTAAGTCGCTAAAACTTCACCAATTTGTCAACACGAATAGGCGATTAGCCAAATCAGGCGAAATTGATGAAGTGTTTGATGTGTATGTAGGAAAGACGGATGTTTCCGGGTGCGCCCATCTAGATGATTCACCATATTTCACCAGACGTTAACTCCTATTTGACAGCGCTATCACTCTTTTCATGACAGATGATACCTAGCGGGCTGTACCACGTTGGAAACTGGGATACGAAAATTACCGTGAACAATATCTGCAGAGCCACGAAAGATCTGTTCAGATCCAGTGAACTCCATCTGTGTGAAACATATTGAGTTCTGACTTTGAGACAAGTCTTGCTTTGCGATTTTTTTTATCATTCACTTTTTCGATTCCGTGTCTAATCGTTGTTTCTTTTAACATACATAGCTCCAACAACTTTATAGAATTTTGACAGTCTCTAGCAGAATCCACACGACTTCGGGCACTTCATCTTTTTCATTTCAGCTGTTTATTTCTCCGAATTGCAAAAGTCGGACTTCGTCAACGTTGGACACCTGAAAACAGCTCAATGAATGAATTACGATAACACTCGTAACTCCGATTTTCGTTTTACCCTAAACTGTCTTTGCAGTCTATTTCAAGGTTCCCCGATGTCGTATGAACGCTCACTCCTGGCTTTAACTTCGTCTCAACAGCGGTGGCTGGTACTGAAAGTGAAACTCAATCGAGAAGATATTGCTAGGATTCAGCTTAAAGGCAGCATACACGCTCGCAAGCATAGTCAAGATAACAGCATAGATAGGTCCGCACGGCCCGTACTATGTCATCAACGATGTTTGAAGCGCTGAAAACTGTCCAGGATGACAATATTTGACAATGTTTGAGCAATCTTGCCTTCCACGCCCGTATTTTCACACCCCTTCGAGTAACAGAATGAGAATCGATACTTGTGAAAACGTGTGATAATTGAGAGTGATAGCACTATCAAATGGGAGTGCACGAGAGAAATAGCTTGGCTTACTTGAATATAACATGTCTGCATATACCTATTGACTCTCCTCCACTTCCGAAAATGCCGCTCTGATTTGGCTGACCTCTTGAAATGGAGGATTTTATCAGTGCACAAACATGTTATATTGAGGTACATCGAGTTTTTTCTCTACTGCACTCCCTTTTCATAGTGCTATCATTCTAAGTTATAACATGTTTTCTCAAGTATCGATTTTCATTTTGTTACTCAAAGGGGTGTGGAAATACGGGCGTGGAAGGCAAGATTGCTCAAACATTGTCAAATATTGTCATCCTGGACAGTTTTCAGCGCTTCAAACGTCGTTGACGACATAGTACGGGCCGTGCGGACCTACCTATGCTGTTATCTCGACTATGCTTGCGAGCGTGTATGCTGCCTTTAACAAAAGGTTTTGCGATAAAACGATTTTTGAGCTCTCTTCATGAGAATGTAGATTTGGTCATCACAAAAGTAAAAATAAGGGAAAATTTGATGGGAAACCGCACAAAAACAGGGTAGAACGGCCAATTACAGGTGTCCGCACGCCCCCCACCCCCCAACAAACGAGATTTTCGTGAATGCATATTTATCCGTCTTTTATTTTGCTCTTAAAATAGTCAGTATTTATTTATTTACATAAGCCTGTATACCAGACCTATGTGCAACGAACAACATAAACGAAATCAGCAAAAAAGCATACAGTCTCTAGAAGTGATCAAAAATTACTTTAGAAGCAATTTAAAAGACGACAAATTAGGAAACCTGGATAATTTGATGCGGGCGGACACCAAGCAATCTCACTTACTTTCACTTTTGTCATGGTCAGATCTACCTCCTCATGAGAATAGCACAATAGCCGTTTTTATTGCAAATCCTGCCTCTAATAAAATCGTCCTACCCCATCGGTATGAAAAATGTACGTGGACACGTTCATCTCGACTATAGGCAATCACGGGAACGCGGTTTGATTTGGAAGTAATGACAAGACCATGATCCTCTTCAGCGCAGAATCTGAAAATAGAGGGGTGCTAAATCTAGAATCGCCAATATTCTCATAAATGCCAAACATACGTACCTCTCGATCATTTCTTAACTTTTCAGCATAATTTCTAGCAGTTTTCAACTTTTCAAACGTTCTCACGTGTATCCAGTCATTCCTTGGTCCTCCTGAGCTTTAATTTCTATGCCGTTATAGACACAGCCTGCTACCGTGTCCGCATTATAGAGTGCATCGACTCTAACTTCGATTTGCGCATTCTCAGGAGCCTTAGATATTTTTTCTCATATGTTCAGAGGCTTCAAGTGGATCATTTACCTCGATCCAGTAGTGGCAAAAAGCGAAGTCTTCAGCCATCTTTATGTCGTCAGAGCCTACTGTCGTTTCGAGGGATTGAAAAGTTGGGGTTGCACGCAGAGTTGAACCACATCCGGACGGCTGCAAAATAGCAGCATTTGGAATTTGAGGTGACACTAATTGCCCAGGAGTATATTTGAACGGATAGCGTCTGTGAGGTGAGCTTTTGTAACGAATTCTCACCCTCTCATCGCAGAGTCTCCCACCGTAGCCACTTGGACAAAGGCACTTATTACAGTCGCGAGGATGAGGAATACCTCCACTCTGGCACTTGGCGGAATTTTTGGCAGCAGCACATTTCTCTAAAATGCAGTAACTTGCTTCTTTGGCCTAAAAAACTTTTTGATGAAGTTCGCTGGCAGCCAACCTTTGCAACCGTAGTGCTTATTCATCATTACGAGGTCTTAGAATGAGATTCCTCTTCTATGTCCCGTTGTTTCTCGGTGAAGAGTTTCCATTGGAACAAGAGTATCTTTAGATTTCGCATCAATGGAAAAGCTTATAAATTTGACATTAGTCACGGTTCCTTCTGTTCCCACACCATGTGATCATACCTGTCGCTGCTGTAATGCATGAGACTGCCGTAGTCGTAGGGGACTCTATAATTCTCATTGGTTTGAGGCGTCTGCTTGGTGAATTGTCTCAATTCCTCCTTCTAGAATTGCTTATGTATGCTTGTAATGTTCGACAATCGGAGGTGTTCAGTGGATGTTGGGAACAAGTCGAGAAAAACGCGACAAAACTGTTAGGAAGGACGGAAAAGCATAACTCATCGTTAGCATTTTACTTAAAGGCAGCATACACGCTCGCAAAAGTTGTTGAGATAACTACATAAGTGGGGTCGTACGGGCCCTAAAAGAGCCCTCGCGAAGTTGGAAGAGTTGAAAACGAGATAAAATGACCGTATTTGAGCCGTATTGAGTCACAAAATCATCCTTTCTCCGCCCACCGATACGGGCTCCGCCCCTCAATACAAATGTTCAGTGCTCGATTACGGTCATTTTGGCTAATTTTTTACGCTTCTAACGTCGTAAGTGTTCCAGATAGGGCCATACGAGTACACTAGCGTCGTTATCCCACCAAATTTACCGCTAGCTCTGCTATTTTAGCCAATGCGGTAAAACTCGTCCACTTCTGGGTCAATATAGAACGAACCGTTATATCTTCATTTCAGTTGATTTTCTTTCCTGTTTTTTCATTATCTCTGAATATCAACAGCTTCAGACCTTCGATTCATTCCATAAAATTGATATCATTTTTGAGCGTGTATGCTGCCTTTAATAAACGGTAGCATAGCACGAAATCACCATAATCATGACAAAGACTCATTTTCCCTATATCAGTGGCTTCACTGCGATTTGTGGTTTGTCGCACGAGTTCTGGGACATTCGGTGGTGGACACGGCAATCACGCTCTCCGATGCCTCAAAAACCACGTTTGGGCCAAATTTTGGTTTTCTGCCGTTCGGTCGCTTCAAACCCGTACAGAGCAAATTACCTTGAGAAGCTCTTTCAGTAATACGCCATCCATTTTACACCCTACATCTTGAAGTTGGAACAGTGTGAAACTCTAAAACCTTGAAGGCAGAGTCTTGGTAGAATTTCAGTCTCTAGATTTTCCGTTAATTCGGAGCGCAGGCTTTAAGTTATCCCAGAAAACGTGCGAAAACCGCACAGAAATCGGTCTTCTGCAAGTTATTTCAGCCTATTTGGTGAATAACTGAACCACAAAAGTGTGCAGGTCGTCCACGTTTTCAGCCATTGTCCGCGCTTTCTTCACCGCGCGCGGTGGAAATCGTTTTCCTGGCGCCACAAATTCCGTCAGTGCGTTGACTCCGCCGCACGGCGATGAGACGACCACCCACATGTCGCAGAAACCGTGAGATTTTAACGGTCTGATCATGCTTCGAATACCGTGATTCTTTTCTTGCGGTCCATTTTCTCCATCAATAACGGCTCATAACTCACAAAACTTCTGGAGGGGGTTCACCTAGTACAGGTCGTTCTATCTAGCACAATTTCTGGAAGAGTCAAAAAGGGACCGAACCTTGCCTTTGAGCCTTTCAGTTCAGTACACGCCTTAGAAGGTGTGGGGCTGCGGATGCCTGGACCGAAACTTCGGCCAAATCTCGCTTTCTGGGCACTGAAGAACGTGAAGGACAAATGTCGCACATTCTCCCACAAGTATAGCACCAAACGAGCTTCGGTGTTAGAAAATCGAATGCTATTCTCATGGTGAATTCCTGTCTGCAAGCTGTTCTTACCTCTATATTGGCGGTGTTAACTGTGACGTACAGGTCGCGGTCATGTCGCGACATTGTGTGGAAAAATCCGAGTGCATGGCCGATTTCGTGCGCCGCAATGCCAACTGTGTCACAGCCATCGCCAAGCAACAAATCCTGGAACTGCCCACCTAGCTTCCCGACATAAGACCAGCACCCGTCAGCGAGGATCAGACGAATTCCATGACCCTCTGAAATGAACATTGTACCTGTTTAGAACAGTATTTCGATGTTAGTAGTGTTAGTTGTTAGTACAGCCTTAGAGGCGTTTTGGATAACCGCTAAAAATCCTGAAATGAACAGAAAAGATGAGTGTTTAGCCATAACAACTGAGCTCGCCCCGTTTCTTGACCTCTGTAGACTGTGATCTCAACGTCTTCATGTCGAGAACGAGCGCCATCTGACCACCCACGGCATCTGCAGCGTAGGGCGCTCAATACTAATCTGGCTCGGCGCAGATAAGGTGAGCGTTGCGTGGTCGTTTATTGCTTTGCTTGGTAGATACCCCGTAGTAGACCGTCCTTTTCCTCTGTAATTTGAAAAAGTGTTTGGGAGGGTAACTCACTTATGTTCTGACTTTCCAGGTTCCGACGAAGGCGATTGGCCGAAACGTCAACCAAATAAAGTGATTAACATCTTGGTCCTGGCTCTACTAACAACTAACACTACTAACATTCAACTATGCCAAGATTCAGTGATAGTCGTACTTGGTCTAGTAATTCGATGATTTCTTGTACTGTATACTTTTCTCTTTGAAATCCATACATGTATCCTTCTGCCATGCTGCGACTGCTTTTGTGAAGACACTTCGCATCGTTTCGGCTGAAATGTAATGTAACCCAAACTTCGTACATAGTGAGAAAAGTGCACCCCACCTTTTTTAGTACTTACTTGCATTTTTGTGAATAAAATAGTCGACTCCTGACGTCCAAATAGTTTTCGGGTAATGCCCGTCTTTGAATGCCTGACGCTTTACCCTTTTCACGCCGGAAACCTCCTCTTCAATGTCTTCGGCGATGTCATCAGCCTGCTCTCTTAATTAGTTTCTTTTTTCTTGTTTTTAGAGTTGAAAGATAGGTGCAGTACACCCAGAAAGACTGTTCGAGTTTTTCTGTGCCTTTGAGAGAGAATCTCGGATTGAGACGAAATTACGGCCCCTTAAAATATCCCACGTTTGAATAGCGAGAAGTTTTCGCATACAGTCTTATGTCGTGGTATACCCTGTCCCAAACGAGATGGCAAGCGTAGAGCCCAAAGAAGCAGCACGCCGCCTCTGCGTACCTGACATTTTCGTAGTTTAGGACGTTTTTTAACTTTCTCACTTCATTTTCTTACATACTCCATTGCTCTTTTGCGTTCTTTTTTCTCGAAATGCTCGTGATATTTACTCTCGATATATTTTTTGTTCTTCACGTGGCAGGGAGTTTTTCAGGATAAGGATAACAGGTCGGAGAGCACAGAGTCGTTTAACCCGTCGATTTCATCTTAAACTCGATACAACCGAGCCGTTTTAGCTGGTCTGAGGCCATTATTTCTCATCATTATTTGGTTGCAGTCTCTATACTCGGACATTCGGATTCAGCAGGCCGGGAGCCCGCCAGACAGCAGGCGCGGGCACCCCGACCGCGCCTGCCAGCAGTGATGCCCCGGCCTGCCACTTCCGCGCTATTACCGGCAGGCCGGGGCGCATTTTTAGCAGGCCGGGGCACTATCGCTGTGGCGGGCCGGGGTGCCTTCGCAGCAGGCCGGAGCGCTTTTACAGCAGGCCGATACGCTTCAATAAGGAAAACTCAGAACAACCGTACCACAGCAAATCGAAAAACGTCAAAATCTTGTTAATTATATTAGTAAACCAACACAACATGACGACATGTCTTCAAATAATATATAACATATTTCTTCGAATCAGTAGCAAATCCACGCAAAAGTGGAGCAACACGTTCCTAACGGGGTCAATGGATGCAACGAGGTTTGAAAAGAGGTAAGAAGACAACAAATCATACAAAATCGGAAGAAATGATAGCGAACAGAGTTTTGATGGAAGAACGAGTATCGACGAAGCATACATGTGCGCTCTTTGGGTTCGATATACACATGAAAATTGAGGAACGAGTTCTAAAGCAGATGAATGACAATGAAGCTGGAGAGGGTTTCTGCCGTTGATTTCCAACCGAGTACTGCAGGATTACGTACGGTGGATCGGTGACTTTGAATGAGGGTTTGGTAAAGGCAAAAACACGGAAGTTTCAATATACGAACCAGAGTACTGCACGACGTGTGGAGAGGGTCAAATTCGATCAGATCTCCCAAGGGCATGAGTTGGACAATTTTTAGGCGATTTTCTCAGACCCCACAGGCCATAATTAACATTATTTTCTGAAGGGTGTTACCCTTACCTTTCAAGGAACAACAGCATACAATCACGTGAACAACGGAAAATAAACTAATTTGAAACCACTATTATTTCGTTGAAAACGGTTCGAGAGGACCCATGCTCAAGAACGCCCAATGAGAGTCACTCCAATTTGTTTTCAGTGTTTTTAGCTACACTGGCGTTCTGGTGAAAGTCATGCAAGTTCATTTCCACTATTGCCGCAACATCGGGATGAGAGGAAGCCGCGCGTCTGCTATGATAGCTTTATCATGAAAGTCGAGCGGTTGCTTTTGAGGAAACACAATAGTAGAAATGGCGGAACAACTGCTCCGCTTTCAAGAAAGCGTGGTAATATTCCCAACGCGGCTTCATGGAGATAAGATACAGACCATATAAAGACCAAGCGAAAATACTAGAGAAAAATAGAAGCACAAACCCCCAAAACAAAAGGCTTCAAAACCTAGACGGAGGCAAAGTGCCCCGGCCTGCTCCACTCAAGGCGACGCGTCTGCGCTGCGGCCGAACTGCTCCGGCCTGCAAGCGCAACATTCCCGGCCTCCCGATCTCGAGTCTCCGCGGCTTTTCTATGCTCCCGGCCTGCCGTTTACCATAGAAATTCCCTCGGTCTGCCGATTCCGAATGCCTGAGTAGTGTCTCAGACAACTTTGACATCGACCCAGGTGCTGATCGCTGATGATGTCAGAGCCGCAGAGGGCGGCGCGCTGCTTCTTTAGACTCTAGGCTTGCCATCTCGTTTGGGACAGGGTATAATACTCGTACACAGCCAATGTCCCGTAAAAAGCGGGATGGAGAGGATGAATATGAATGAAAGAGAATCGACGACGTCGATGGAAGTGCATCGCCAACCAGGATTCGCTAAGTTCGGACACTCATACATAGAGATGTAGACCCTAGTTTCATTGCAGCGATTGTCATTGAACCTCTTCTCCTTCTCGTCTGTTTGCAGAAATTTGTGGTTACCCATTCCCGGTTCATTTCTTTGTCGGGAGAAATTCGAAATTCGTGTCTGAGAATGTACTGCGCCTGAATTCGCACTCACTCTGTTAGCACAATATCGCTTTGAAACAGAATCTCTCCGATCTTGCTTTTTTTATTGATTTCTTCGATTGAGTCACCAATTTCATTCACGCGCTCACGTTTGATGGGCTTCAGTTTCTGAAAACAACTGAGTAGATTGAAGAAAAAAAGAGTTTTCGTTTTGGAAAAGGGGAATCCCCCCCCACAAAAAGTAGCACAGAGGGAAGGAAGCTCGCAGGATATAAGAAGGAGTTTTGATCAAGCTTTTCACTAGGCTTATTTTCCCAATTTTCAAAACTATGAACAATATATGTTTTTGAGGGAGTCCCTGTCTCTTTGATCCGCCATTCACTCCTGGTACGCTGGTCCATAGCTCATGAAACTCTTGCTGAGGGTCTTTCCATTTTCCTTTGGTGGTTTAGCCGCGGGAACATCGCTCTAGAATCATCAGATTTTAAACTTACCAAAAGCCTCTCCTTCAGTGAAGCCATCATTGCTGGCGTCAACTCCATGGTCCTCCTAATCTTGTTCTTCAGCTTATCGAATTTCTCTCGGATCTTCAGAAGTTTCGTGGTATTGAATACCTAGAGTATTTTGGCTGACTTTCCTCTTTGTTTTAGTGGAATGTGAATATTTCTAGCGTTTAACCTTTCCAAATGCATTCTTCAGTTTTTGTGCGAGTCTTCCATCGTCTTTGAATACGTCATTAGCCTTTTCTTTTATACCGCTTAAAACACCTCCACTGACGCAAACAGCAAGCAGCAGCACAAGGAAGAGAACTCTCATCCTGGAAAACAATTCTTCAACACTTCATATTGTTTGGACAAGAAGAAGCTCAACGCCCACGCCATTTCGCCTATCTTCCCAGAGACGACAATAAGCACGTGCTTGCCCTCCAGGCACAACAACGTGAGTATCGCGGACCCTGTCCAGTTGCTGTAGAATCATCCGACCGCCGGCGCCTCCAATTGATGCTCAGTGCACTGGCCGCGTCGACTGCCTGTGCGCACACCGCTTCGCCAGTTGGTGCGCCAACCTCGTCGCGGTCCGCTGTGCTGGCGGCGTCGCGTGCCGGTGCGTCGTGTGCATACTCTTGGGCATCGCGCCCAGTTTATCGAATTCAGATGGGCTTGTCACCGAGCCTTTCAGATGCAGCAGCTTTTCTTGAGAACGGCTTGCTGCCCCGGTATTAAGCAGCTGGTCGCCCGCGATATACACTACCGCGGGCAACAAAGCTTCGGAATTTGGGCTCCACGGCCACCATCCCGCTGACTGACGATGTCGGCACTCTGTTTGAGTATGCAGACGATTGTCATGGAATATTCTACCGCGGCTAACCGCACGCTTCGATTAAGGAGTGGTGTTCACCGATCGAATACCTGCGCGAATCATTACTTTTCTCTTACAAAAATGCGTTTATTTGTTTTTTTGTGAAAAACATCTCAATTATCTGAGAGGAGGACGCTGGAAGGAGGGATGTTGTCGGAAAGCCTTCCAGCAAAAGCTAGTGAAAGTAAACGGATGTAGATGTCAGTCATCATGTTTTGCCCTCCTTTTATCCATGTCGGGCAGACGTTGGGGCGCTTGTGCAAATTTAGATTTTTTGGCCGAATGTGTCCTCTTTCTATGTTATTCTGAATGTTCTCTTCTCAGAACGTGAAGTTGTATATGACTGTCCTGTATACTTGTTATCCGAAGGTAATTTTCGATAATGGTGATTCATCCGATATAATGCCATTTTAAATTTACCGGATATTGGTTCGATTCAGATAATGTGTTTTTCAAATTTTGATATTGGACGATTCAGATAATGTTATTTCTTTCAATGACTGATACGGATATCCGTTTGATAATTTCTGATAAATTTCTGGATATTATCGGAACAAATATAAGGCAACACACACAAACACACACACATACACACATACACACACACATACACACATACACAAATACACTACATACACACACACACGTACACACATACACACATACACACATACACACGTACACACATACAGAAGAAGTACACATATACACATACCCACAGGCCTACACATACACATACACACATACACACATACACACAGATACACACATACACAGATACACACATACACACATACACACATATACACACATACACACATACACACATACACACACAGATACACACATACACACATACAGATACACGTACACACTGTGCACACGTGCACACATACACATACACACATACAATATGCAGATACACATGCATACACACAGATACACATTGTACACACGTGCACACGTGCACACAGGCTGCAAGGCACACACAGCAGCCACATACACACACAAACACACACACACACACATACACACATACACACATACACACATACACACGTACACACATACACACACACATACACACATGCACACACGTACACATACACACATACACACATATACACATACCCACATACCCACATACACACACACACACACGCACACACACACACACACACACACACACACACACACACACACACACACACTTTCCTACATTTAACCTAAAATGAAATTGATTTTTATCCGTTTTATCCGTTTTTATCCGATTTGCATCCGATTTACGCAAATTTCCATCCGTTTTATCCGGTTTCCATCCAATTTTTATCCGTTTTATCCGATTTTATCCGATTTACTTAAACAGACCAACGTTTGAACTGGGTTTTTATCAGATTTTTATCCGCTTATCCGTTTTTATCCGATTTATCCGAATTTCGGACCTTCGGATAATGGTTCGATTCAGATAATGCCGATTTTAAACTTCCTGATATTGGTTCGATTCCAGATAATTCGCGTTTTCACCTCGGATATCGATTATCCGCCGCGAATCGGATATCCGGTCGGATATCCGAAATGGAGTGATTCGGATACTAAGTATACTGTCCTGCCATATTCTTAACACGGCGACCGCGACTTTTGTACACTTTGTAAGAAGCGGTTTGGTGATTTTCTTCTGAAAAAAAAGGGAAAACAGACACATTTCCTGTTGTTCGCTTCTTGTCAGTGTCTCAACTTTTTGCTAGTTTACTCGGTGTTTCTTTCCAAACTCAGAACTTTGCAAACATGTTACGAACACCTTAGCCGACATGTTACGCAAGTTCCTAGGTATGTTGCTATAGCTGCGGAAAGCTATTCCAAAAGAGAACGATAGCTGTTTACAAAGATGAAGGAAAGCTGTTATGCTTGCGTGCTGAACGTCGGCAGGGAGTCTCGTTATACTTCATGCAGCCGGGCTGCCTGGCGCTCGAGTCAGACGGCGTCCGTTAGATTACGATACTGACAGACTGCCAACAACGCTGAGGCCAATGCAAGCAAAACACCGAAGCACATTGAGATTCTAACATGTACTGAAGACGTGAACTCTTGCTCTGCCAGTTTTGGCAGATTTCACCAAAGAAAGCGCAGGCCTGCTTATGGACTCCGGGTTCAAACAGGTTACGAGTCTATAGCATTTGATCTTGATGCTTTTTCAGGTAGTTATCAAAGATATAGTGATATGGGCCCTGTTCTTTATCGCCAATAATCCATACTCCTCTGCGCCCATTCCTCACAGTACCTGCACACAAGATCATCCATGGTTCCCAAATCCTGGTATATGAAGTTTTGCTATGTTTTCATGCATCAGAATCATTTCGTTGGTGCTGGGAGAAGTCATGCATATAGAACTTAGTGGTGAAGATGAACACCTGTGGCGGTTGATTGCAACTGATTAGAAAATCTGGACATCAAGTTAATGTATTTCGGCCACGGTGGCTGTTCTTCCAGCTTTTTGTTATGACCTCTGATTTCCAAGAGTAGAAAATGTTGAATAAGGAAACGTTGACAACAAATCATGAGCATTCCAGAAAATTGTGATGGTGTTTTAGAAAGCTAGCTTTTCGTCCGGATAATTTCTCGATTTAAGGCTTCACTAAAACATTTGGTAAATGATTGTGGAGGAAACAGTTCCATTGAAGGCATGCTGGATTAGCCTCGCTGAAAAGTCTTTCTTGACAAGCATGGTGAAAGCGCCTGGACGTAGAAGATAAAAGGCAATGGCTTTAAAAACACATGCGGAGCGAGTTTTCGTTTCGACATCAACACTAATTTCACCATTTACTACCTTTAGTACCGTTTTGAAAGGCGATGTTTATGATGAGTTTCGCCTGCAACTTTTTCAGATGGAACGAACACCATGTAATGAAATCACGAATAGGCAAAATAAAAAGGCTAGTACACCACAGCCCTGATATTACAGAGTTGAAAAACCTGCACTCTGATGTCGTACTTCCTCTGCTCAAGGGTTTCAACTTTAAGAAAGGATTAGGAACGTCTGACACGAAGGTCAGCTTCATAAAACTCTCGAGTGTCCAATCCATAACAAAACCGGAAGACGGCGCCATCAGTATCCAATATACTTCCAGCTAAACTGCCTAAGCCCACTGATACAGACTAGCGACCCTACTTAAGGCAGCGTCCATTATACTTAGTATCCGAATTACTTTTCGGATATCCGACCGATATCCGAGATCTGGATACGATATCCGAATCCGAAAACTCATTATTCGAATCGAACCATTATCCGAAGTAAGTCGGAAAGACGATAAACCGGATAAAAATTCGGATAAATATCGGATGTACCTGCAAAATTCCGATAACATCGGATAATTTTTTTGATAAAATCGTTAATTTTGAATAGAGTTTGTCAAAATTGCACTAGGTCACGCACATTTTCCGTACCGCCTTCTATTTAGTGCATCAACCGAGGTTTCTCATTTCGAAATCTGGAAGGCCGTTGCGGCGCGTAAAAATTGGGTGGTCAAGGAATGACGCCAGCAACGTATTGAGTCTCATGCCAACGCATCCTTCTTCGAATTGTCTTCGGCGGTTTCAGTGGGCGCATGAGCACTCACTATCCACAGATTGAATCCTTCAGATCCCGCAGTCGCAAGGAATGCATTCCACACAGACGTTGAGCCGAACTCCTGAACACACCATTTGAAATCCTTCCTTACAGCTATTGCACAGCCTCCCACTCTCCTATCGTCAGCGTTGCCGCAGTAGATGGTACTTCCGACGCTGATGACGGGTCTATCTCTGAGGCGGGTTTCGCAAAGCAGCAAACGGTGCATGGAATATTCAGAAGTTCGATAGCGCACAGTTGTGATAATACCGACAGCGATCGACAGTTCAGGGTATGAATTCAGGCTTGCGGGCCAAAGACTCATGACTCCCTAGGTACGGATCCTAAGGTGTTATGGGGACCAGAGGCCTTAGTGTGCCGACGGCGACACACCTTTATGCAATGTGTGCGGATACTTTCGCGATATAGCAGTAATTTGAAGGTCGAACGTTCCCAGCACACTCAAACGTCTGCTGGGTTCAGTAGGCTTGCGCACCAACGAGCAGGTACTAACAGACTTGCACACACCCCCGTTCAGAATGACTATTATTTTAGAAATGAGGCTTTAATAGTTTGCTTGGTAATTCAATAGGAGAGGTTGCCACCCAAAAAGATGAAGAATTAGTATACGAAGCTTATGTGCACGATGCCTTTGAATCTATTTTGATTTTTAATGATAGTTTGCTATGAGCAAGGTGGAGTGAGAGTCCAACGCTTGGGTGTATATCAGGAGCAATTTTTCAATTTCCAACATGTCCAGATCTACTCAGACAAAGTTTGTTGTTTGAGCGTTTTTTATCACTGCCAAACCAGTTTTTGCTCAAACCACAGAATTTATTTTCTGAGATAATCTGACCAAATTAAAACATGATCAATCCAACGGGAACCAACGGTGATAGTGGTTCAATGTGATTTTTAAATCGATATTACTTAAGCAAACAAATACTTGCCCTTCCATGCAGAGCTGAATATAAACCTGGGAGACGCGCACCAGAGCATATCGTAAAATGCCAAACGTTCCCGTCAGTAATGTGCTTATCTGGGTCAAATTCGGTCCGTAATTGCGTCTCGATAACGCTTTGCGGCCGCACAAAACAGAGTCAGTCGAGTCGAGCGCCGGGCCAGACTCCGATATGGCTTTCTACAAAGTCGATTTTGTTCAAGTCAAAGTTTCTAAAACCAACGAAAAATAATGATCAAGTGTTGCGGCGCTGGAAACTCTTTCGATTTGACGCGCGCGGCCGCAAGCGTGCTAAGATGCAAATGCGACCGAATTTGACCCAGATAAGCACAATAGAGAGCATTATAAACAGTTAAAAATATTAAGATCTAGATCACAGTATGTTAAAAATGTGGAATTGAAAAGTTACTCACTTTACGAGAGACGACAATGACTGCGAGATATGAGCAGGAAAGATGCGCTGAATGCCATATATGAGTTACTCACACAATGCTGAAAACAATGATTTTTGGCACGTGAACTTATTCTCAGCTGATGCCTTATCGATTCCAATGCACCCGCATATGAATCATGAAATCGCGCCACGGTGGAACTTAAAGTTCCCTAAGGGGCCGATTAGAGTCCCGCCGCTGAGACGCGGTGCGCGCAATAGATGAGTATCGATCATGTGGCGCCGTACGATCGATTCTGCTTCATTGCATAATGCCGCGTCTCCAGCGGCGGACTTAATCGGCCCTAATACAGATTCTTAGCTAAAGATTAAAGATCAACGCGTCTCGAACTCATTGCAATTAAAAACTTGTCGGTGGGCGTGGCTGCTCTTCCGGGACATAATTGACTTTCTCCTCGCTTTTTTTTCTATTTACTTGGAACGAATTGAGAATTTGCACTACAGGATTATCATGTGAAACACCGTCGCACCATATAAAAAGTTACCACTGTGTTGGACCCCGCCTTGAACGAGGCGAAGCTATAGGCAAAACAAGAAAGGGCATATTTAAGTCATTACAACTGTGAAAATGATCGTAAAAATTACAGTACGTTGCATCGGCCAGCACTGAGAGATGTTCTGTGGCAATTGCTGATTGTCAGCACATAATAAAAACGTAGGAGAATAATTTCATGAGAATCCCGACAAGGAAAACATGAACCCCAGCAGTTATGGGGGCGGGTGGAGGGGGAAACAGCAGAGATCGTTTGGTGCTGAATCGATTGAGCGAGCGGCGAAAATTCGAAAATGCCTGCTTGAAGATGCCGTAATATGTTTGATGCCCGACGGTTCCATGCTTTCTGCTCGCCCTGACTGCCCCGGCTATCGCTTCCTGAAAGCCCGCGGCGGAAGCATGTTTGTAAGCTGCGTTGAGACGAGATAAATATCGGAACATAAAGTTATTGAGGTCATTTTATGCTGCTGGCATGATGTTCCAAAAGTTCTGAGTAGCTGGATGCCTCCGAGGGCGTTTTCTAAAACGCCGCCCCATTCCATGTAGCGGTAAACTACGGGTTTTGGCTACGATAGCTAAAACCCGCATATTCTTGTGTCGAGGCTGCGCGTGTTCTACGTAAAAACGAAGGTTAAATTCGAAACATTGATCTCTCTGGCGCTAAACTCGTATATTCTTGCTATAATTTTGTAGCGAGAATCTACGGATTAAGCGACAGCCTGTGTTGAAATGCAATCTCAAACCCGCTTTGGCTGCGCGGAACGCAGGGATGCGGCTCAAGCAGTGTTGGCATAGTCAACCCACGGATAATTTGACATTGTGGGTGGTCGTGGAGGGTGACCCCGTGTCGCTCTCTGGAAGACTTTGCTAGGGATAGTTTTGGCCGCTGGGATGCTGCAGGCCATGGGGAATAAACGGCGATGCGCTCGATCGGAGCGGGGATCGCCTTTCTAGTCCAGATCAAGACTGGGTGGGTCGATCGACCGAGTGCTGCAACGAGAATAAAGCCGTAAAAGTAAGATGCCAGGTGCTGATAGCGAGAATTTACGAAGAATATGCGGGCGCTGTAGCTAAAAGTTCACCAACTGAGGCTAAACTTCCCGTAACTTACGTAAATTCTCGTGTCAAAATCAGACTTGATGCCTCCGAAACCCTGGGCATCTCTGGTATCCGTGTGAGGCATCTAGCTACGGGTTGGCGGAGGAGTTTCGATCGCGCGCGACAATCGACCTTCGCCTCCCCCTCCATTCATTAGACTAATTTGAACACGGGGACCCTATCTTATCGCTTGGAGCTGGTATCACGATCAAGATGTTCTCATTGTTAGAAAGTTAAAGGCGCAAGGCCGTCAAGAAAAATGGTTGAGATAACAGCATAACTCACCGCCTGGCTCCTGCCTATGCCGCTTGTCGTGCTTAGCGCTAAAAACCATTCGCTGATAGACGTGATATCTTCTCAATGCATGTGAACCCCAAATTCTCACAAATAACAGAATGAAGAGGAGGCATAGGGAAGTATCATGATATTTTAGAGCGATAGCACTATAATGAGGGTCTACGAGAGGAACAGCTTGATTTCTGTATATAACTTGTTTACATACTGATTAATTCCCATCCACTTTCAAGAAAGCCCATCTATCTGGTCTGGCTTATAAAATGGAGCATTTCCCATCAGTAAGTAAAGATGTTATATTCAGGTAAACCAAGCCGTTTCTCTCGTAGACTCATTTGCTAGGCTATCACCTAAGCTATCAAATGTTTTCACATGCTCTCCACTCTTCATTCCGTTATTCGTAGGGGTGGGTCCACAGGCTTAGAGACGGAATGCTCGAATTCCGTCAACCTGGATGGTTTTCAGCGCTTCAAACGCCGCGACGAGATGGTAGCGCTGCCAGGCGGTCCGGTTTGTGAAGCAAATATCTCAACCATGTTTGTGAGCGTGTATGTGCTGCCTTTAAAACGGGTTTATTAATATTCTTTTCTATCATTCTAGTAATGTGAATGAGCAGAGTGGGTCTATTTGCAGCAACCTCTACGGCGTTCGCGACACCGCGGCATGCGCGTCCTGGGCCGCAAATGTAAGGAGAATTTCCGTGCTTGCGTTCGTCCACGTGACTTGATCACGCGACTATATAGTTTGGGTAACCAGAAAAGGGTAGCTGCGGACACCTCAGCAGCCTGAGCTGCTTAGTGTGGGCCCACGAGAAATGTGATGATCGATCGGCGACACGCGCGTGGCCTGCTGAGTGGTCCGCAGCTATCCCTTTCGTGGATACACCCATCATACCAGAGTTGTATTTATGAGTTTATCACACTCACGCAGGGCGATTGTGAGAAAGGACTGGAATCACATCAAAATTTAGACAGTATGAAGCGAAATTCTAAAAAACACGTAATAGTAACGATTAGAGAAAAAACAATGTTCCGGTTCATCCCAAATAACTAAAAGGTTTGTATACGTTCTCACGGAGAGTTTTGGAAAAAGCCAATGAGTGTTACTCTTGGGATGGGTGCCGTTGACATAGATGAGGTAGAACATTTTAAAAGCACAGTCCAACCTCAGAATCGATTTTTCGTTTTCTTGCCCATCTTGGAGAAAATTTCACGCTGATCACAGTGGTGTCTCCAGAATCGCTCAGAACTCACTACCAACGGAGTTACGGCTCCTCAACAATGTCAATTTTTAACGGCTAGAAGTTCGCGGACGAGTTGTCTCGAGCCTGTATTATTCGTTATCCGCAGCTATCGTTCTGAAGCAGGCTACAATATAAAGCCAGACCGAAAACAAATCGAAGCTCCTAGGTTTTGAACAGAATTCGAGCGTCTCTTCCCTATTGAGATTGGAAGCCCGGCAGTGTGCAATACCCTTTTTTTTCTTTCATGGGGGCGTGGTCGACTTTTTCCTAGCTTTTTCTCGATTACTTGAGCGAATTGAGATTCCGCGCTTGGTAGGGTTGCTATAGGCGGCGGCCGGACCATAATTTCAAATTTTACCTCTGAGGTTGGACTGTGCCTTTAACAAAATTTCATCTTCAAATATTGCAGCTACATAATGTACCGGGTGTGTGAGCGATTCCGCTGCAACTCGAGGTGAACTGTAAGAGTAAAATTACACGGAACCAGTTGCCTGGAGCTTCTCAAGAACGGAGTGTGTTTCATGGCCTTAATTGTTGTGGAGTTTTGTCGATGGACCATTCAATTTGACGATGCTCCAGCTCAGAAGTCGCCGTTCGTCGAAGATTTTTGTCAAATGAGCTTCCCGGATTCAATCGTGTTAAGTATATCAGCGTCCATCTTCGGTTAGGGTCGGATAAATTAGTGTCTTGTCGCTTCTTGAAGCAGAGGATTCAATAAATAGTCTTCGAAAAAAATGCCAGAAGTTCGCCGCCTTGGAGTAGCCGCACTATATACCATTTTTTCTCTATGAAACATAGTTTAACTAACATAAGATGGTTGAAGGTGCTAACTGTAGACGCTCTTCAAGGCCCAAGGAGAATCTTCATGTCCTAATGCTCAACTATTGTTTCCGTATACAAAACTTCAGTAATTGCTTTAGTAGAACTATGAACGGTTCGAATACTTGCGAGCGATAGCGTTAGCTCGAATATTGTCTCTGCAAGAGAGATCTCATATACGCAAATAATGTCGTCGGGAGCACCGAATGGGAAGGCGCAGCACAGTCTCGCGTGCCTTCCATTCAGTAACCATCAGATTTGCTGTTGTGTAAATACAGAAACAAGCGATCAGCGAGCATTCTTCTTATGTTGTGCATACCTTCTGTTTCTGACTAACAATAAGTCAGTGCTGCAATACAGCACAGCATCGCGCGAGTATAATTCCTTGGCAGTGATGTTTCCTTGTGTATCTGACCTAAGGACAATACCGAACGCCAGCTGGTGGGAAACATGTAGATCGAAGGACGTTGAGGGAGTGTCAGAAAACTGCGCTGTCTGTGTGCTTCCACTAAACCCTTCACCCCTCAGGCCCTTTCTGCCGATTCTCGCGTTATGCGCATTCGGTGTGTGAGGACCCTTATGTACTCAGAAAATCACTGCATTCAATGTGTGTCAGATATGCATTCAACTCGAGTGACCACACTTATCGAAAGGCTCTATCGCATGGGCACGTGCTCCAAACAGCAGCACGCGCTGCAAATTTTCATCGCAGGAGCACTTGCCGCAAAAAATCAATAGCAGGGGCACGTGCTGCAAGGTAGTCCAGCACAATTGCAGCAGCACACCGGCCGGCGACGCGACCGGCACACCCACGTGCGACGAGGCCAGCTCGCACAGCACCATCTGGGGCCGCCAGCGGTTGGACGAGCCCTCTAACGGTGGGCCAAGTACCCCAAACTTGGGTAATTGAACCGGCGACGCTGCCGGCATTTTAGTCCCGTCTCAAGAGTGCACCGTATGCTTTTCTTTTTTGGAAAATTGCTTTGTCATCGAGTTGTATGTGTATCATGCACGCACTGGATGTTTTATTTGTTGCGGCACGTGCTGTAATTTGAAAGACAATGGCAGCACGTGCTCCCCTAGCAGCACGTTCCCTGACTGTGCTCGAAACCGCCTTGTCTTCGAGTTGAATGTATATTCGACACGCATTGAATGCGGCGATTATCTGAGTACTACATAGTCTGAATCCGAACGCTTTCGAGGGAATTGATGGGAACTGAATTGGAAATTCCGATAGTTCTTAGCTCGCCTGTCTCTGCACAATGCGCTGTGCTCGAGATTCACCATACTCTATGGTTTGTGCTCGCCACCCACTATGTACCATCGTTCTCCGAGCCAAATTCTGGTCCGCAATTACGGACTACGGCTGTTGCATCATGCGACACGTGATAATCGTGCTGGGAGCAGGGTGAATCGTGCCGGGACAAAATGTCCCACACGATTAATCGTGCTGGGAGCATGCCTAATTCCGACCCGCGTTTGCGGACTGCGGCTATTGCGTCGCGTGACGCAATAGCCGCAGTCCGCAAACGCGGATCGGAATTAGGCACAGGGAACGACAGTATATGCTAGCTTTTGACGACAACGCCTGAAAGGAGCGCGAATGGCAAGTTTTGACCTCCTGAGTGTATAGAAATTTCTAGTATTTACGAACCTCGACCACAATGTTCAAGACATATCCGATCTGCTACAGTAGGCCTCGACAACTCGCGACTTCTTTACGTGCCAGTACTGCACAGTGCATGTATTAAGTAGCAGTGAATGTGGTTGATAGCAAGGTGACGGCAGCACATCAATTGTTCATCACAAACATTTTAAAAGAGCCACGAAGACATTCACAGTGTAGGCATGTGCTGTGCCATGTGTAGTAGACGGTAGGCACTCACAAGCAAGCGTCACTGACTGGCCAGATTCAGAGTTCGCAACTCGGAAGGAACGTCAAGAGGTCATTTGTTTAGGACGGAGTCTCAAAACCACTGTTCATTGGAAGGATTCTGGCCTATATTCAGAAAGCCTTCAACGCCTTTCCCGCTGAAACGACCATCTCAACATCCAAAATGGCGCACTTGACATCAAAATCGTCACCGCTGTGGTCGTCAGTTCCGTGCTTGCCTAAAGGTGTTGTTATGACGCTACGCATTTCCTTGCCAGCTGTTCCTTTACACTTGTAGCAAACATTCTTCTGTCTCTCCAATAAAGGTAGCGTGATGCTTGACATTACGCACAGAAACTTAGACGTGAAGTCAATCGCCGAGCGCTCCTGGAAGAGGAGGAAGTAGCGAAGGCAAAAAATGTCAAATTGTTTTACGACTTCTGCAACAAGAAATTGAAAATACGCGTTGACATTCCCGATTCGAGACTAAACAATGACCATGTATTTAAAAGTAACTGTGAAGAAGTGAATGCTTTTGCCAACTATTTCGAAAACACAATATGATGGTGACAGCCAGCTCCCCTCCCTGACTCTCGGAACGTTTGATTGGGTAGAAATCTCAAATGAAGTTGTGTACCAATCATTGTGGCGCTTACCCAATAGAGACTCAACTTTGCCTGATCAAATTACTTACAACTTTCTTGAAAAAGCTGCACTTGACTTAACATTCCCCCTGACTTTGCTTTTCTACAGGTTTCTTCTACGAGGTGAAACACCTGATATATGGAAGCTTGGACTGGTTAAACCCATCTTTAAAAAAAGGATTGCATAGCTGCGTAGAAAAATACAGACCTATGATCTAGTTCCGCAATCGCGTTCAGTCCGCAAAGTCTCATTATCATTATCGTAGAAGCGAAGCGGTTGTTTTGAGAATGATTCTAGTTGATTTTTTTTTCAAAACAGCCGCTTCGCTTTTACGATTTCGATAATGAGGACTGAACGCGATGGCGGAACTGAACTGTATATGTCTTACGAGCTCCATAAGGAAGGTAATGAAAAGGATGCTCGGTATGAAGGTCACCTTGTTTCTGAAGGAAAACAGACTTTTAACTCCTTTCCAACACGGTTTTCTTGGTAAAAGGTCTACCTTTTTCCCATTTGTTCCCATTTGGCATAAAGAACTGGATAGAGGCAACTACGTACCTGTATGTTTTATTGATTTCAAAAAGGCCCTGACTCCATTTCTATTCCCATGCTGCTTAGAAAGTTAAAGAGCTTCGGAATTCAAGGTTCCCTTTCACACTTTCTCACCTCTTTTCTTACCGACAGAATGCAGTGTGTGATGATAAACGAAACACGTTCGCCCTTATACACCACTACAATCGGCGTCACACATAGAAGCTTTGATGTTCTTGATGTACATTAATGATTTGCCCAGTGTATTTCCATCTGGAGTGGTAGCATCGATGTATGCCGATGACTTGAACCTTTACATCGTTACTAACCCTCAACTCTTGCAGAAGGTTTTAGATGCGCTCTTTGAATGATCCATGGAAT
This sequence comes from Aplectana chamaeleonis, assembly GCA_029168955.1. NCBI lineage: Eukaryota > Metazoa > Nematoda > Chromadorea > Rhabditida > Cosmocercidae > Aplectana > Aplectana chamaeleonis. The sequence continues at coordinate 1,124,511 of JAPDOI010000144.1, forward strand.
GGGATCTTGAAATTTGAAAAGAGAAAACTTCGGTAATGTGTTTAGGTAAAAATTACCCCTTGTAGAAATCAAGATCAGTGAAACCGTTCTGGCCCATTCCAGAGTTATAAAAGATCCCGGAGTGTCAGACGATGACCATCATGATTTTGAACCGTTCATTACTGGTGCTGTACTGAAAGCAAGATGCAGAGCTAATTTCATTTTGAGAGCATTCCATTCGCGCAATCCATTGCTACTATTCAAACTGTTCACCGCTTATGTGAGGCCCATACTGGAGTATTGCTCTGCGGTTTGGTCGCCCTACAAAGCGTGTCTGATTGAGAAAATTGAAAAAGTTTAAAAAAGCTTCACATATAGAATTTTCACTCGTAAAGTAAAATTCAGAATACCCTATGAAAAGCCACTGTAAGCTCTCAACTCCTTTTCTTTAGAAGATCCTCTTAAAATCACTGGTTTGACATTCCTGTACAGAATGATTACTGGTGAAGCGGACTTGAAGCTTTCTAAAATGTTCCGCTTGTCTCCTTTCATCGGTTTAACCAGGGGACATGTTTATAGACTGTGTTACTGTGCTTATCTGGGCCCAATTCCGGTCCGCGATTGCGTCTCGACACGCTTTGCGACCGCACGCTCCCGGTTCAGAAGAGCTTCCAGCGCCGCAGCCGCCGATCTGCTGACTTGAGATGGGTTTTGGAAACTGGAAATTAAGAAAAATTGGAGAAAAGTGTATAAAAAGGCCAAATCGAGTCGGCTTAGGCGCTGGGAACCCGACTGACTCGAGCGCGTGCGGCCGCAATGCGTGTCGATACGCAATTGCGGACCGGAATTTGGCCCAGATAAGCACAGTATAACGGATGAAACAGTCTGGCATTTAAAGAAGCTTTTCTTTCCAGAGTTTTCACGCCTTGAAATAATCTGAGTGAACAATTTTTATGATCCAGGAAGTCTACGAGTTCTCACTATGCCGTTTCTGAACACTTCAAGGACCGTGCGTTGGTGGGAGACAAAGCGTGATATTAATTCCTGTTCTACGCATTATGTTCACTTGACTCATTCATTTCACCTTTTAGCTTCTCATACGGATTTTGTTCTTTTACATATGTTTGGTTTGATTCTATGCCTCTGGTGATCATCATGTGGGCCTTGGTGGGGTCGACAGACCAACTAAGATGGTATCCGGAGCCGCATTCATTATCCAGCCGCTTGCAGTGTTGGCTGGCCACTGCTCTTCACCATCAAGTGACCCCACTCCCACCCTGATTGACTATGCTGTCCCTATCCATTTCATATACCTTTCATTTTTTCTCGTATTGTTTTCTTTTTTTTTCAAATATCGGATGTTCATGCGTGCTCTTGGTATGTTAGTTTGTGTTTGTTACTCATCCCGATGAAAAATACAATGCATTCGATCAGATAGATTACTCCAGCTGTTCCTAGCTGTACCATATTGACAGACACCACAGTTTTCTGACACACCCTCAACGTCGTTAAATCTATTTCCCACCCGCAGACGTATGATATTGTCAGTGGGTATGATACACAAGGACACATCGATGCCGCGGTATACTCGTGCGATGCTGTGCTGTATTGCAGCACTGACTTGGTCAGAAACAAAAGGTATGCACAATAGGTACAATACCCACCCTAACTTTTGGCAAAAAGACGAAAAAAAAACGCGGAGAATCGTTTTTTTTTTCGTCTTTTGATCATAACTCGCTCCGAAGTAAACAATTTTCAAACTTGAAGACATTTTCGGAATCAGCATCGAGCCCTCTTTCATTTTGATCAGTACATGGCTTACTCTCAAAAAAGGCATATAGGGTTGACACAATCAATCGAGTGGGTGAAAAGTGGGTCAATATGAGCTGCTAAAACGTGTGACTGGATCTTCTTTAGCTTATTTGAATTTTTGATTTAGTTTTTCTCATTTTACAAATTTTATTTTTTATACTTTTAATTTTTAAGAAATTAATCTCTTTATTTCTCTAAGTATTATTTATTTGCTATTCATTTAGTTGTTTCCTTGATTTTTTTAGTTCTCAATTGTTTTGGTTTTTCTAGTTGTTTCTAATATTCATGTTTATATACTTTGTTACATTTTTTGTACGAATTTTCACTAAAATTTGAATACTTATATATTTCAATTTGATTCATATAACTATATCTTTATCTGAAAAATGGTTTCGATGACAGCAATAAATTATTATTTGGATATGAATAGTTTCACCTGTGTCTTCACCAAAACAACTCATAACAGTAAAAATCTCTAGCGTCTTCAATGTAGGAGGAGCTTCGAGTTTCAATTGTTTGTGTCAATATTGGAAATTTATAGGGGTGTTTAACTTCAGAATCCGAAAATACCATACGCAGGCCTGATCTCTAAATTAAATTAATTTCAAGTTTGTGAAAAAAGTTATTTCTGAAGTAGTTATGACATATTCCGCCCTTCAAAGAAGTTGAAGTTCTTCGGAATTTATAAAACTTCAACCTGAAGAAAATCACAAATCAATTCTTGTTGTATTGCAAACTTCGAAACTGTCTCTGTACCTTGGAAACAGTGAAGATTTTCCTCTAATCTGGTCCAGTCTTAGATGAACCTCGTTCTGACGATGGTCCCCCTTCGGCTTCCACATATCTCCACTCCTTCCACTCTATCTCTTTCCCTTTCTTTCTGGCGCACTCCTCGCTGGAAACAGTACCCCGAAGTGGATTGAATTCGCGCAGCAGGAATGGACTGGAGAGTCGGACCACCCAGCAGCCAGCGCGCGCGGCCGCGGCGCGTCACCGTCCGCACCAGTCTCTTCCCATCGACCACCTTCTTCCGCTCCTGCAGTCGCGGGCGTCGGTTGCAGGTTGAGTGGCAGCAACACTGACGTTCAAGCTACCACCGTCGCGCGCCACAGCGTCGATGTACCGAGCACTGTCAACTGTGATAAGCAAAAACACGTCACATTCCAGTGTATGATCCATCACTGCTCGAGAGATCGCCGCGTCGAACACAAGTGGCACGCACGCAAGCGAGGAGGTAGTGATCCCATCACTACCTCCTCGCTTGCGTGCGTGCCACATGTGTTCGACGCGGCGCTCTCTCGACCAGTGATCGACGATAGCGTATACATTGGCAACAGTGCGGACACCGCAGCAAGCTGCCGCGAAAACTCCGCCAGATAAAAGACTACCACGAAAACTCTGCCAGTCATGGATCATGCCGAAACCTCCGCCGATCAGCCATAACTCGCGACTATATTTCCAAACCTCGGGCCGAGTTGTCATGGGCGTGGCATGGGCGGAGCGTGTAAACTCGTCCATTCCTATCGGGAACCATCGCCAATACGGTAGCTTCTGCCCCTCCTTTAAACTGCGCCGTTCGCCTCCGAATCAGCTGTTTTTCCTCTTTTTGGCAGAGGATTCGCCGTCTGTATTCGACTTTGCGGCCATTATTCTGTATTCTGCTATATTTTCGTGGATATATTCCGGTCCTGCTGTGCTGGTACAGCAATCTGCTGCATAATTCGAGTCTGTTTCGCCCTCCCCAACCGTCGCCGTCGGTCCTGATTCGTATTTTTTATTCGGCTACTTACAGTTATTCCCTTTATATAGTATTATTTACTATTTTTAAAGTACATGCTCTTCTGCCGTTTCACTTTTTCTAGACAGAGCTTTGGCAGATTTTCCACCTTTTCTACTTATTGTCAGCGCCAAAATTGATTTTAAGTACTTAGCTAGCTTTCCCTTTTTTTTTTTTGAAGAACGATTTCTAGGTCGCCAAGTGAACTTTTGCAACCCTCGCCACAAAAGGTTTACAAATTCATTTTTAAAAGCATCGATTGGACTTCAGTACATTATTTTAAATTACCGGAGATATAAATACTCTCAGAAATTTGGAACTTTGGATCATTTTGCTTTTTTTCTGCAGAAGATCATTAGAATAGCTAGCGGTGCTATGTGGGAAGGGGGGGGCACTATGGCGCGATGGACTTGGCCACGCCCATTTTACTGTGCCGCACTAAATTTGAGCACCTACCCGGGGTTTCCCTCCCCTGCCAAAATCAGGAGAGTCATTGCGGCACGGAAAAATGGGCGTGGCCAAGTGCGATACAACAGTGGCCCCCCCTTCCCACATAGCACCCAGCTAGCTTTTTTTTCGTTGAGGTTCTGCCGAATTAAACGTATCAGTTTGAAGGGGTCAGCCGCTGCATGCAATTGCCCGTCCCTTTCCCAATATTTGCTCCCTTCTTTTTCCTCTTTTTAGATCTTTCTCTCTTCTTTTATCTGACGCAGTTTCCGATTCTGTATCATTGAGACACTGTTCAACGCAACGTGAACTCTTTAATACAGTCTCGGTTTATGCCGACAGAGATTTGCTTCCTCCTCACCTCTTCCTGCCTTGCTGCGGATATTCATCATGGTGCACTGATCAGTACTACCGGGAAACTTCATTGACAAGGAAAACGCTACAAATCTCAAACCGTAAGTCGTTTTTTGAAACCCATTCTTTCACGTTAGTGCCACCTCACTTGTAAAATGTGTGAAAGTCGGTAGAATCGGAATTAGACACCGATTTTCCTCCAGTTTTATTGTTCAGTGTTGAATCTTGAACTTGAAAGGCGATTTTTTTTGCAGAGAGCCACGGCTCGGCCATTATACCGTTATCATGGACCCGAGTAGCATGTTTGTGAATAGGTAGTATTGTGCAATTTTTTTCATGAAGCCGCGGCTTAGCCATTAGTTATATCGCCATATCCCAGATTTATTTTTACCGTGGACGCCGAACGGTTGTCTCGTAAAATAATAAGCTAGAAATGGAAAAACAAATGCTTCGCTCTTAAGGCACTGAAACCGTAGTCTTGGCGTTCTGAAAAAAAAAACGGAGCACACCTCCAAGGTGTTCAGTGTTTTGAGGACTGCACGGGGAGCGCTCTTAGTGGTCGGTCATGAAGGTTTGCTCTGAGAGACACTTCGTCGCTCACAAAAATAAGATTTTCCAAAGTTATTCTTCTTTAGCTGAGCTATTATTCCTCTCATAATGATGAACTAACCGTTGACACAATGAATAAGGCGACATTGTGATCACGGAAATATACATATCTGCAGCGTACTAGTCCTCAACAACATAGTGAAGCTATTCTCTAAAAAAGCATAAATGACCTTCTCTCCATGTGTCGCCAAGTGTGCGTGAAAGACGAACTTCGACTGCCCCGATCAAAACTCCAGTGGCACTCACACAGGGTGCGGCACGAGGTATGGAGACCCCCTCCAGAACAAAATTTTGGCCATTTTCCCAGACCCCCCCCAAGGTGTTATTTGGTTAGTTTTTTTTTTGTAAAACTTGAAGAGTATCTTGATCGAATTCTTCGAAAAAAACTTAATGTAACTTCGGCATGGATCCTTATGAAACTGCGTTCACTGTTGAAGGTTGGCGCAAATTCGGTGCCATATGCTATAACATAGGCGCACCGAGTTTGCGCCAACCTCCAATGGGAAAACGCAAAGTCTCATTAGGATCCATGTCGATGGTAAACAAAGTATACCCCTCCATTCAGTATTGTCCGCTTGGTGTCCCCGCGGAGCTCAGACCCCCCCCCTTCACCCCAGAGCTGCTCGCCCCCTCCCTGTGGATATCCACACCCCGCGCCGTACCCTGCACTCACAGCAGGGTAGCTATTTGTCGCGAAGTCGACTGGCTCCGCTAGACGCCACCTGGGCTATTAGAAAAAAGTTAAGGCTTCGGCAGTCGGGCCGCAGCGGGAGCATCTGTTTAAGTCGCCGTAAAAATGTCACAATCTAGGGTCGTATGCTAATCTTTCCCAACAGGGAATGGAGATGCTATGCATTGTACGTCATTGAAAAAATTGGGGGACAGGGGCTCTCTACACACAGGGGAGTAGTTGTCCCGTTTTTGCAGTTCGAAACGACACATCACTCAATTCATGCGGCGTGGTCCCGAGTGAAATTAGAGCCGCAAAGGGCGAGACAACTCCCCTCTCTGTGTGTAGAGAGCCCCTCTCCCAAAATTTGGCCTGAGGTCCAATCAGAGACGACTCGATTTTCGACATTGGAGGGACACAATAGCATACGGCTCTTGGATGGACAGTGCATAGCAAACAGCATTTGCTCCTCCATTTTTTTTCACGAAAGAACCGCTCTGCGTCCATAATCAAGATATAATGGCCGGCCGCGGCTCTCAGCAAAAAAAATCTGCTTCGAAAGTACAAGATTCAACACGGAACAAGTAAGATTAGGTGAACATCGGTGCAAAGTTTGGCTGCAAAGAAGTATCGTCGATCACTGGGTGGGGGGTAGCCGCAGCGCAACGATCTAACGTGATATCACTTGATCGATGTTCATGACTATCATTACCTCCTCGCTTCCGTGCGTGGCACGTGTGTTCGTCGCGGCTACCGTCCATCCAGTGATCGACGATAGAAGAAAATCGATCTCTTAATCCGAATTCACCGACATCCACACTTCGTGCACAGAGATAGCACTAACTTGAAAGAAAGAGTTTCGAAAAAAGCATTGCGGTGAGCGCGAAGCGCTCACCAGGATTTGGCTTTGATCTCTTCCCGCGCGGATGCCCTACAATGAGATCACCTATTCATACCGTCAACAGAGGTATGAGCTGTACACTATTCGACGCGCTGCAAGAAATTACATATGTGTGCAACTTTTCATCCCAACTGGTCCCCGCTTTCAAAGTTATGACCTCTCAAAGTACGCAAAAACGTTCTCCACCACCGCCTCCGCCTCCGCCTCCGCCACCGCCTTCCGCCTCCGCTCTCCGCCTCCACCTCCGTCCGTCGAAAACCATTTTTTGGAAGGCGTGGACCAAATCGCTCGAAAATTTGTGACTAGAGGTAATCGGCCACGGGAATGACGAAAATAATTGTCAGAACTCACCATAATGACTTCTGGGCCCTAACGGGCGTTTGAAACTCGAAACCGGCCTTCAAGAATAGTTTATGAAAATGGTGGGTTTTCGTTATCAGTCATTGTTTTCTTAGACTCCATATAAACACCTTGCTCTCCAGGGTGGTGTACTTTGAACGTCCGGCTCGGAAGAGGACGCTGTGCGGGTTGATGTTTTTGACCGCGGCGCGTATTCGTTCAAAGCGCACCATCGATAAGAAGGCGTCGCAGGATGTGCTGAAGTGTCGGTTGACTATGTGAGACCTCAGTAGGGGTGTGCAGGACGTCGTAGAATGTGGGCAGGGCCTCAGTAGGGGTGTGCAGGACGTCGTAGAATGTGTGCAGGACCTCAGTAGGAGTGGGCAGGACATCATGGAACGTGTGCAAGACCTCAGTAGGAGTGTGCAGGACATCATGGAACGTGTGCAAGACCTTAGTAGGAGTGTGCAGGACATCATGGGACCTGTGCAGGACCGTATTAGGAGTGGACAGGACATCATGGGACGTGTGCAGGACATCATGGAACGTGTGCAAGACCTTAGTAGGAGTGTGCAGGACATCATGGGACCTGTGCAGGACCTCAGTAGGAGTGTGCAGGACATCATGGAACGTGTGCAGGACCATAGTAGGAGTGGACAGGACATCATGGGACGTGTGCAGACCCCAGTAGGGGTGTGCAGGACGTCGTAAAATGTGTGCAGGACCTCAGTAGGAGTGTGCAGGACATCATGGAACGTGTGCAAGACCTTAGTAGGAGTGTGCAGGACATCATGGGACCTGTGCAGGACCTCAGTAGGAGTGTGCAGGACATCATGGAACGTGCAGGACCGTAGTAGAGTGGACAGGACATCATGGGACGTGTGCAGGACCCCAGTAGGGGTGTGCAGGACGTCGTAGAATGTGCAGGACCTCAGTAGGAGTGTGCAGGACATCATGGAACGTGTGCAGGACCTTAGTAGGAGCGTGCAGGACATCATGGGACCTGTGCAGGACCTCAGTAGAGTGTGCAGGACATCATGCAACGTGCAAGACCTTAGTAGGAGTGTGTGCAGGACGTCATGGGACCTGTGCAGGACCTCAGTAGGAGTGTGCAGGACATCATGGGACCTGTGCAGGACCTCAGTAGGAGTGTGCAGGACATCATGGATCGTGTGCAAGACGTTAGTAGGAGTGTGCAGGACATCATGGGACCTGTGCAGGACCTCAGTAGGAGTGTGCAGGACATCATGGAACGTGCAGGACCGTAGTAGGAGTGGACAGACATCATGGGACGTGTGCAGGACCCCAGTAGGGTGTGCAGGACGTCGTAGAATGTGCAGGACCCAGTAGGAGTGTGCAGGACATCATGGAACGTGTGCAAGACCTTAGTAGGAGTGTGCAGGACATCATGGGACCTGTGCAGGACCTCAGTAGGAGTGTGCAGGACATCATGGAACGTGTGCAAGACCTTAGTAGGAGGTGCAGGACATCATGGGACCTGTGCAGGACCTCAGTAGGAGTGTGCAGGACATCATGGGACCTGTGCAGGACCCTCAGTAGGAGTGTGCAGGACATCATGGATCGTGTGCAAGACCTTAGTAGAAGTGTGCAGGACACCATGGGACCTGTGCAGGACCTCAGTAGGAGTGTGCAGGACATCATTGTACGTGTGCAGGACCAGAGTATAAGTGGGCAGGACATCATGAGACGTGCAGGACCCCAGAAGGGGTGTGCAGGACGTCGTGGGAGAATGTGCAGGTGGACCTCAGCAGGAGTGTGCAGGACACCATGGAACGTGTGCAAGACCTTAGTAGGAGTGTGCAGGACATCATGGGACCTGTGCAGGACCTCAGTAGGAGTGTACAGGACATCATGGAACGTGTGCAGGACCGTAGTAGGAGTGGACAGGACATCATGGACGTGCAGGACCCCAGTAGGGGTGTGCAGGACGTCGTAGAATGTGCGCAGGACCTCAGTAGGAGTGTGCAGGACATCATGGAACGTGTGCAAGACCTTAGTAGAGTGTGCAGGACATCATGGAACCTGTGCAGGACCTCAGTAGGAGGCAGGACATCATGGAACGTGCAGTAGGAGTGTGCAGGACATCATGGGACCTGTGCAGGACCTCAGTAGAGTGTGCAGGACATCATTGTACGTGTGCAGTGACCGTAGTATAAGTGTGCAGGACATCATGGATCGTGTGCAAGACGTTAGTAGGAGGTGCAGGACATCATGGGACCTGTGCAGGACCTCAGTAGGGAGTGCAGGACATCATGGAACGTGCAGGACCGTATTAGAGTGGACAGGACATCATGGGGCGTGTGCAGGACCCCAGTAGGGGTGTGCAGGACGTCGTAGAATGTGTGCAGGACCTCAGTAGCAGTGTGCAGGACATCATGGAACGTGTGCAAGACCTTAGTAGGAGTGTGCCGGACATCATGGGACCTGTGCAGGACCTCAGTAGGAGTGTGCAGGACATCATTGTAACGTGCAGGACCGTAGTATAAGTGTGCAGGACATCATGGATCGTGTGCAAGACGTTAGTAGGAGGTGCAGGACATCATGGGACCTGTGCAGGACCTCAGTAGGAGTGTGCAGGACATCATGGAACGTGTGCAGGACCGTATTAGAGTGGACAGGACATCATGGGACCTGTGCAGGACCCCAGTAGGGGTGTGCAGGACGTCGTAGAATGTGTGCAGGACCTCAGTAGGAGTGTGCAGGACATCATGGAACGTGTGCAAGACCTTAGTAGGAGTGTGCAGGACATCATGGGACCTGTGCAGGACCTCAGTAGGAGTGTGCAGGACATCATGGAACGTGTGCAGGACCGTAGTAGGAGTGGACAGGACATCATGGGACGTGTGCAGGACCCCAGTAGGGGTGTGCAGGACGTCGTAGAATGTGTGCAGGACCTCAGTAGGAGTGTGCAGGACATCATGGGACCTGTGCAGGACCTCAGTAGGAGTGTGCAGGACATCATGGAACGTGTGCAAGACCTTAGTAGGAGTGTGCAGGACATCATGGGACCTGTGCAGGACCTCAGTAGGAGTATGCAGGACATCATCGAACGTGTGCAGGACATCATGGGACCTGTGCAGGACCTCAGTAGGAGTGTGCAGGACATCATGGAACGTGTGCAAGACCTTAGTAGGAGTGTGCAGGACATCACGGGACCTGTGCAGGACCTCAGTAGGAGTGTGCAGGACATCATGGGACCTGTGCAGGACCTCAGTAGGAGTGTGCAGGACATCATGGAACGTGTGCAAGACCTTAGTAGGAGTGTGCAGGACATCATGGGACCTGTGCAGGACCTCAGTAGGGAGTGTGCAGGACATCATTGTACGTGTGCAGGACCGTAGCATAAGTGGGCAGGACATCATGGACGTGTGCAGGACCCCAGAAGGGGTGTGTGCAGGACATCATGAGACCTGTGCAGGACCTCAGTAGGGGTGTGCAGGACATCATGGATCGTGTGCAAGACCTTATAGGAGTGTGCAGGACTTCATGGGACCTGTGCAGACCTCAGTAGGAGTGTGCAGGACATCATGGAACGTGTGCAGGACCGTAGTAGGAGGGACAGGACATCATGGGACGTGTGCAGACCCCAGTAGGGGTGTGCAGGACGTCGTAGAATGTGCGCAGGACCTCAGTAGGGAGTGTGCAGGACATCATGGAACGTGTGCAAGACCTTAGTAGGAGTGTGCAGGACATCATGGGACCTGTGCAGGACCTCAGTAGGAGTGTGCAGGACATCATGGAACGTGTGCAAGACCTTAGTAGGAGGTGCAGGACATCATGGGACCTGTGCAGGACCTCAGTAGGAGTGCAGGACATCATGGGACCTGTGCAGGACCTCAGTAGGGTGTGCAGGACATCATGGATCGTGTGCAAGACCTTAGTAGGAGGTGCAGGACACCATGGGACCTGTGCAGGACCTCAGTAGGAGTGTGCAGGACATCATTGTACGTGTGCAGGACCGTAGTATAAGTGGGCAGGACATCATGGGACGTGTGCAGACCCCAGAAGGTGTGCAGGACCTCAGTAGGGGTGTGCAGGACATCATGGATCGTGTGCAAGACCTTAGTAGGAGTGTGCAGGACACCATGGGACCTGTGCAGGACCTCAGTAGGGGTGTGCAGGACATCATGGAACGTGTGCAAGACCTTAGTAGGAGTGGGCAGGACATCATGGGACGTGTGCAGGACCCCAGAAGGGGTGTGCAGGACATCATGGGACCTGTGCAGGACCTCAGTAGGGGTGTGCAGGACATCATGGGTCGTGTGCAAGACCTTAGTAGGAGTGTGCAGGACACCATGGGACCTGTGCAGGACCTCAGTAGGAGTGTGCAGGACATCATTGTGCGTGTGCAGGACCGTAGTAGACGTGGGCAGGACATCATGGGACGTGTGCAGGACCCCCAGAAGGGGTGTGCAGGACATCATGGAACGTGTGCAAGACCTTAGTAGGAGTGTGCAGGACATCATGGGACCTGTGCAGGATCTCAGTAGGAGAGTGCCGGACATCATGGAACGTGTGCAGGACTTTAGTAGGAGTGTGCAGAACATCAAAGGACGTGCGCAGGACCTCCGTTGAATGTCCAGGACACCGTATGCAAGTCATGCCTCCGAATCAACAAGAGCGATAGGCAATTGCGCCAGAACAAGGCTATTGTAATCTCACTCGAGTTGGCTCTAAAATTTTCTAAGTTCTGACTCGAATTCGCTACATCTTCACTACCGCTGGTGTTGTTTTTCTGCTTGTAGTCCAGGCAGATCTCAACTGCTGACCTCTGGAGAAGGGACGGTGTGTGAATGAAGACACACCGCTCTTTCACTTCTTTTATCTTTATCATTGATCAATTGGGTATCATCAAATTTGTTTAAGAGAACCGAATAACATCATTCTTATGGTTGCGGTAGTCCTCTTCTAGCGCACTTAACTGTGGTTCGTGCTGGAAATCAATTTCCATTTTCAGGCTCAATTTTATGATTGAGCCCGGTAGACCAGATTGGTAAACTTTGGCGCGTCAAAAATGTTGGACGATGAGGTTGGAAGGCGTCAAAGATTAATATCCGCCACCAATTCACCAGTCATCTAGCACTTTTTCCTAGAATGTTGGTGCGACCGTAAGACAACAGCAAAAATAGTTACGGCACGAACTCCACATGCAGAAAAACTCATAAAATGATTTTGGCGCGAAATTCAAATTCGTATTTACAATGTGTTCCGATTGACTTTTCTTTAATGAAGAAGGGAGTTGAAAGAAAGAATGAAGGTTTTTCATGGGCCCTTCAACATTTTCGTTCACTAGAGGGGCCAAGCTACGCAAAAACATGAAAAAATAATATACGGTTTTCTGCGCGTACGATGTATTTAACTCTCGTTCTTGTTCCGAATCAGACATATGGGCCGGCGCAGACGAGCCACGTCAGCAAGAACCGGTGAAGTTTGGCTAGAGCGACTGACCCTGGGTCTATCCTAGACGGGGTGAGGCCACCCAAGACTCATAGAAATGATGGAAAATTCTGATAAAAGATGTCTGATACTGCTATCAATCATTGTTTTATAGAAACTTCATGAAAATACTCCGACTGGTAGCCTTACCAATGGGTGGTTCATTTCACTTGTCTTGAATTTGAATGGTGGGTGCCCCTCTCTCCTGTCTAGATTGTGCCCCAACCCTGTACAATTGGGTCATTTTAAAACTCATTTCTTCATTTTCTCGATTTTTAAATTCAAAAAGTATATGCCTTGTATCTTGTCTGTAGGAAGTCATGTTGCAACTATTATCTTGCAATCCTAGCAGCTGTTTCTTCATTTCTACCACTATGTTTCAAAGAAAAACAACTTGCCTTTAGAGCTTGACGATATTGTAGAAGGGAAACCCTTGTAAAAAGTTGTGAAATTTCTAAAGTTGGGCTCCGCAGAAAAGGTCAAGGATTTGGCATTGCTCCTAAATGTCGAAATTGTCTTATTGGATTTGGCTCTTAACTTGATTGATTTTTCAAATGTAGTGAAATTGTCGAATTGATTTGGCTGTGATGATACTATATGCAGATAACATAATCATTAAATGTAGTGAAATTGTTGCAAACGGATTTGGCAGGAGCTCTGTCAATTATCACAGTCAAATCATGCGTCAGAAGGTCCTCTGGCGAGCGAATGAAGACAAAAAGAAAAAAATAATAATCCTCAGTCAACAATGCTGAACGAAACGTGGCCTTATGGGCTAGAATTAAGGTTTCCAAATGCTATTCTGCCTTTTCAGTGTGGCCTTTTCAGGTACCAGACCTTCCTCACCAATCAGATATAATTTATGAAAACGAAATCTAACGCAATTTACTCGCTACTGACTATGTCTTCGTGTCCTCAACGCTTTCACGGTTCGCATTGTATAGAAACGTTTTTGCTGCTAGGTTTATTCCTGTTCTCATTCGATTCAATATGCGCTTCAAGGAAAACCCCTTCTGACGCGTGATTTGACTGTGATAATTGATAGAGCTCCTGCTAAATCCGTTTGCAACAATTTCACTACATTTAATGATTATGTTATCTGCATATAGTATCATCACAGCCAAATCAATTCGACAATTTCACTACATTTGAAAAATCAATCAAGTTAAGAGCCAAATCCAATAAGACAATTTCACGACATTTAGGAGCAATGCCAAATCCTTGACCTTTTCTGCGGAGCCCAACTTTCAGAAATTACACTTTGAGATTCGCAGGCAGCGTTTTCGTTGCTATTGAAATTTCACTGCACTCCGATCAGTATAGCATGACGATGATGTCCACAGTAAGGCAGAAAGAATTCGGGTGCGGGGGAGGGAAGGGTGGGAGTGAATCTTGGTCGGCATGTACCGAGACTGTATAAACAGAGTACGCACATGTTTACCAGTGTCTCAATGATAAAGAATCGGAAATTGCGTGAGACATAAGGAGTGAGAAAGGAAAATGGAGGGAGAAAGTATTTGGAAAATGGAGGGGCAGTTGCGCACTGGCTCCTGCAAGTATGCCATAAAATTTAACAGAAACTCATGAAAACCAAGAAGTTTCAGGGAACAAAATGAAATATTTGTGCAATCAATTTAAAATTGATATGTCAAATAATACTAATAAATATCACTTTAAATATTCAATTGATAAGTTATAACAGTATTTTCCGAAAAAGTATTAATAACGAAGATTTTGATTTGACAGCTGCTGTTGAATTGCAAACCGTTCTTCAAAAAAGAATTGTGGTGCGCGCTAAGCGGGCACCAGATTTGGCTTTAACTCGGCCATGCGCAACTCTGCGATTTCAAAATCAGCGTTCAGAGTAACTGTGGAGATGCGGTTTTTTGTCCATTGGGAAGAGCGTAAAAAGTTGGTATATGTACCAAAAAATGGTTTGGAATGGTTTCTTGGCGCTCGAGAAAAATGGCGAAAACCACGTAATTTTGGTCGAAAAACTGTTAATCTCCTTTTTTTTCAGACGGCGTTCACGATCTTGTGTAACCAGTTAAAATTGAGCTAGGAGGCTAATTTTTTGGCAGGAGGCTGGAAATGGATGCAGCTAGCTCCTATTCAATTTTGGAGTTGAAAGCTCAATTTTAGCGGACCCTCAAAATTGAGTGTCGAGACGGGTAAAAACATGTAAACATGTTATTGTAAACCATCCGACGCTCACTGAGCTTCGAAAATGAACTAATGAAAAACAACAGCTAATGATAGGGTTCCGGCCAAGATTGTTCTCTCTTTGAAACGGTTGGTGCAAATAGGATTTGAGGAGTGCGCAGGACGCCGCAGAAAATGTACGGGACTAAAGGGGGAGTGCACAGGACGCCGTAGAAAGTGTGCGGGACCCCAGTAGGAGTGCGCAGGACGCCGTAGAAAGTGTGCGGGACCCTAGTGGGAGTGCGCAGGACGCCGTAGAAAGTGTGCGGGACCACAGTGGAAATGCGCAGGACGCCGTAGAAGGTGTGCGGTAACCCAGTGGGGATGCGCAGGACGCCGCAGAAAGTGTGCGGGACCCCAGTGGGAGTGCGCAGGACGCCGTAGAAAGTGTGCAGGACTTCAGTGGGAGTGCGCAGGACGCCGTAGAAAGTGTGCGGGACCCCAGTGGGAGTGGGCAGGACGCCGTAGAAAATTTACCGGACCCCAGTAGGAGTGTGCAGGACGCCGTAGGTGGTGTGCGGTAACCCAGTGGGAGTGCGCAGGACGCCGTAGAATGTGTGCATTCCCAAAGTGGGAGTGCGCAGGACGATGTAGAAAAGGTACGGGACCCCAGTGGGAGTGTGCAGGACGCCGTAGAAAATGTACGGGACCCCAGTGGGAGTGTGCAGGACGCCGTAGAAGGTGTGCGGTAACCCAGTGGGAGTGCACAGGACGATGTAGAAAATGTACGGGCCCCAGTGGGAATGCGCAGGACGCCGTAGAAAGCGTGCGTGCGGGCTCCCAATGGGAGTGCGCAGGACGATGTAGAAAATGTACGGGACGCCAGTGGGAGTGTGCAGGATGCCGTAGAAGGTGTGCGGTAACCCAGTGAGAGTGCGCAGGACGCCGTAGAAAGTGTGCGGGCCCTCAGTGGGAATGCGCAGGACGCCGTAGAAGGTGTGCGGTAACCCAGTGGGAGTGCGCAGGACGCCGTCGAAAGTGTGCGGGCCCCCAATGGGAAAGCGCAGCACGCCGTAGAAAGTGTGCGGGCCCCCCGTGGGAAAGCGAGGGTCGTTTTTTATGATTGCGGGTCACAATTTTTTGGAGTTATGGTTCTCAAACAACACCGATTCGTACCAATTTCATTATTCACGGAAGGCGAAAGCTGTCATAGGAGGTTTCTCCTCTCCAAAATGGGAATCGCTAAACAAAAATCAGGTCAAAAAGGGAACCTTTGGGAAAAATATATGAAATTTCTAAAAGTTTAGCTTCCTGGCAAAAGTAATGTTATAATTTCAAAAAATCAAAAAGTTGAAAAAAATTTAGAAAACGTCTTGAAATATCTTTAAAAATGATTTGGCACAAAATAACCACAAGTAATGAAAAAACTGGGAAATGTAGTGAAATGATTGACATCGGATTTGGCGGTCAGTCGTAGGCCAACTTTTTATAAGTAGTGAGAGACGAGGTATAGGATTTTACAAGCTTCTCCGTTAAACTTATTAAAGCTAAATCAAGCGCGCATCGAATTTGAGCGTTACGTTTACATAGCTTGACCCACCCTGATTTCCGTATTACAGCTTCATTGAAATGTTTTAAGGTTTCCGGTGCGCGCTTGATTTAGCTTTGATAAGTTTAACGGAGAAGCTTGTTAAATCCTATACCTCGTCTCTCACTACTTATAAAAAGTTGGCCTACGACTGACCGCCAAATCCGATGTCAATCATTTCACTACATTTCCCAGTTTTTTCATTACTTGTGGTTATTTTGTGCCAAATCATTTTTAAAGATATTTCAAGACGTTTTCTAATTTTTTTTCAACTTTTTGATTTTTTGAAATTATAACATTGCCAAATCATTACTTTTGCCAGGAAGCTAAACTTTTAGAAATTAGCAGACTGAAATCAAGTTTGACGGAAACAATAAGTGAAAATAATACAAACGAAAAAAACAAAGAATGAATAATCAGCCCAGCACCAAACAGTAGATGGAATAGAATAGAGCAATACAGCGCAATAATGTAGTGGTCCCAGAATATTAAAGAAAGTACGGCAGCAAGAGGAGAACGATAGAGAAATGCAGCAGATTGCTGTACCAGCACAGGAGGACCGGTAGATATCCACGAAAATATAGCAGAATACAGAAGAATTACCGCAAAGTTGAATACAGACGTCGAATCCTCTGTCCAGTCGAGGAAAAACAGCTGATTCGGAGGCGAACGGCGCAGTTTAAAGGAGGGGGCAGAAGCTACCGTATTGGCGATGGGTCCCGATAGGAATGGACGAGTTTACACGCTCCGCCCATGCCACGCCCATGACAACTCGGCCCGAGGTTTGGAAATATAGTCGCGAGTTCAGCCATATCCGCGTTTTAACCTGCCACCGACCCCCGCGACTACCTGAGTAGGAGAATAACGCAGGCTGCTTTGTGGTCCGCGACCAAGGATTTTATCACCGATGGTATGGATATTTTGAGAGGAAACTGTGAGTGGCCTTTTTTCTGCCACAGCTCAGATAACACAAAGAGTCTTCCTCACATTCCGATAAATCCGTGTTTTTTATTTAAAAAAATCGGAAAAACAATACATTCCATATTCCGGCCCTATTCCTCGTATTTAATGATTTAACAGGTGGAGCCAGACTTTCCGCTTAGGTTAATCAATGCGATGACGCGACGCGGCCGCGCGCGCTGGCTGCTGGGTGGTCCGACTCTCCAGTCCGTTCCTGCTGCGTGAATTCAATCCACTTCCTCTGGCAATCGCTCGCGTGTTGCCCCGGAGGGCGTGGCCAATTTCGCGTCCTTTTTCGTCGGCGCTAGAAGTTCCACATAATCGCGCCGGCGAGAGTCGAGTGCCCACAAAAAAGATTGTGGGCAATGCCCACAAAATCTTTGTGAGCATTGTGTGGATTGTCTCGCCCCAGCTAGCGCCGGCACGGAGGAGGCCTGGGCGGTGGCGTATGCGGTCCTGTCGCGTGCGCCCGCGTGTTGTCTTTCTCTCCTGATCATCACCTCAGTCATCCTCCATTTTCCACTGTCTTCTATAAGCTCATGTCTAGTGAGGCTCTTAAGGGAGCTACTTTTAGTTAGCCTAACTATTCTGGAAGAAATATAACTCTCTAGAACCGTTTTTGGTGTAAAACCGATTATGGTCTTCGCATCTGCCTAAAACCACAACGAAAAGAGTTATAGACATTTTTTGTCAGATTTCTGTACCTGTTGTACCTTCCAAAACGTGCACTAGTCTTTAGAGAATTTGGAAACTGACCTCATAATTGTGTTCAACGCCCAAAACAACCACTCTGGCCCAAGTTTGGGTGAAGGCACATTACCCAAACTTTATACAGACTGATAGCGTTATGGATTTGTACGGATTTTCGGTTGGGAGTTTATTCATATCAATTAGTGAGCCCCGAAAGCGTTTTTAAAAATGTTCCAGATTCAACTTAATACCTCCCAGTTGTGTTATTTGGGAGCTGATCACGAATTTGGGGGTTTATGTGTCAATTTTCTGAAAATTTCGACTTGATTCTTTCACAGCTTTTTTTAGGAAAATTTGATGGCAAATCGCGACTTTTGACGATTTCCGAAGTGGTACGCTAGATACAAGTTTATGATTTGCCACCGGCACAAAATGCTCACGGAAGTGTAATGGTTTTCTTTCAAGAGTTTTCCATATTTACTGCCTGATACCGTGACATTTTGATATTGCGCCGATTGCCACTTTTGAGCAGAATCCGAATTTTTTCTCAAAAACACCCTAAAATTTCATGGGGTGGGAACTATACTTCGACCAAATCGAATGATTCGTAAATTAAATATTCGATTAAAGAAGGCGACTTCGAATCATTCGAAAAGCCGAAAACGAAAATGCCAAACTCGAATTATTTGGAAAATCGAATATTCGAAAAGTGAACATTCCCGAATTATTCGCAACACCGAACATTTGAAGAAAAAAACGATTCCCGATTTCTCCTAGAGTATGTCAACGAATATTCGGAAAACGAATATTCGGTCGAATAAACGAATAATCGAATATTCGAACAATTCGAGTATTCGAAAAAGTCAATTTTTCGAATAATTCGCTTATTCGAATATTCGAAAGAGTCAATTGTCCGATTTATTCGTTTATTCGGATATTCGGAAAAGTCAATTTTTTGAATAATTCGCTTATTCGAATATTCGAAAGAGTCAATTATCCGAATTAATCGTTTATTCGAATATTCGAAAATTTTTATTCGTTTGATATCCTCTAATTTATTCGTGATTTTCTTCTGGTCTGATGAGGAGCAATTAGAAATAAATCTGGGGTGGTAGTAAATGTAGTAGATAACCGCGAGTTAACCTCGCGGTTAACTGCAGCTGGCCGTGAGCTGTTCAGTTGACGATTCTCAGGAGATGCGCCAGGCATTTCTTAAACTGAGCACACTCATGGCACTGTATGAGCCACTAGATACGCATTGAAAAAATTCGAAAAAATGGTCCGTTCTGCTTTTTCTTTTGGAGAAAAATTAGTGATTTAGAATTTTTTTCAAGTTTTTTTGGAGGTTTTTTCAGCTCGCCAT
This sequence comes from Aplectana chamaeleonis, assembly GCA_029168955.1. Lineage (NCBI taxonomy): Eukaryota > Metazoa > Nematoda > Chromadorea > Rhabditida > Cosmocercidae > Aplectana > Aplectana chamaeleonis. Next base: position 1,143,599 of record JAPDOI010000144.1, read on the forward strand.
AAGTCCGCGCAAAACAGCAACTTAACTTGAGCTGACAGTAAAAAATGGAAACAGTGTGTGAATGAAGAAAAAGATGGATAGCTTCCGAAAAAGTCCTCCGGAGGACTTTTCCGGAAGCTTTTTTTTCGGAAGCCTTTAAGTCACACTCACAAGTGGCGAGGTAAAAGAGGAAGAATAGGAAGAAGACGAGGAAAAGGAAGAAGAGGAAGAAGAGGAAGAAGAGGAAGAAGAGGAAGAAGAGGAAGAAGAGGAAAGAAGAGGAAGAAGAGGAAGAAGAGGAAGAAGAAGAAGAAGAAGAAGAAGAAGAAGAAGAAGAAGAAGAAGAAGAAGAAGAAGAAGAAGAAGAAGAAGAAGTAGAAGAAGAAGAAGAAGAAGAAGAAGAAGAACAAGAAGAAGAAGAAGAAGAAGAAGAAGAGGAAGAGGAAGAAGAGGAGGAAGAGGAAGAAGAGGAGGAAGAGGAAGAAGAGGAGGAAGAGGAGGAAGAGGAAGAAGAGGAGGAAGAGGAAGAAGAGGAGGAAGAGGAGGAAGAGGAAGAAGAGGAGGAAGAGGGGCAAGAGGAAGAAGAAGAAGGGGTTTGAGAAGTACAAGGTGTCTAGAGGGTAGACGGAATCCTTGAATAAACAACGCAGTGGGGTCCGAACGATCAAATGATGATTCTGAGCAACAAGTGGTTTGGGGGCCAACAAGTGGTTTTACGGTGCAACAAGTGAACCTGCGGGGCAACAAGTGATTTTGCGGGGCAACAAGTGATTTTAGGGTCAGCAGCTGCTCTTTCGGGGCAACAAGTGACGTCGCGGGGCGACTAGTGATTTAGTGGGGGTACAAGTGGTTTTGTGGGCACAAATGCTCACAATCGCCCCACACTTTCCATGTCGCGCCCCAGAAAAATGACTTGTTGCCCAGGTGTCACTGGGCAACAAGTGAGTTTGTGTAGGGCTACACGCGAGCGATTGCCAGAGTCGAGGGACTGTTTTCGAGCGAGGAGTGCGCCAGATGGTCGAGAGAAAGGGAGAGAGGTAGAGTGGAAGGAGTGGACATACGGGGAAGCCGAAGAGGACCATCGTCAGAACGAAGTTTATCTAACAATAACACTAGGCAAGATTAGAGAAAAATCTTTACTGTTTCCCACAAGTATAGAGACAGTTTCGAAGTTTGCAATACAACAAGAATTGATTGGTGATGTTCTGCAGGTTGAAGTTTCATGAATTTTGAAGATTTTTAACTTCTTGGAAGGGCGAAATATGTCATAAGTACTTCGAAAAATAACTTTTTTTCACAAAGTTGAAAACTTCGAGTTCAAAAAATAATCACTCCAAAAAAAATTCCAGTATTGACACAAACAATTGAAACTCGAACTTCCTCGTACATTGAAGACGCTAGAGATTTTCACTGCTATGAATTGTTTGTGTGAAGACACGGGTGAAATGATTCATATCCGAATATTAATTTATATAGCTGTTATCGAAATCAATTTTCAGATAAAACTATAGTTATATGATCCAAATTGAAACATGTAAGTATTCAAATTATATTGAAAATTCGTATGAAGAACTGAATACAGTTATTAAAATTGACTAATATAATCAACTAAAAAACCAAAAAAAAACTAAGAACCAAATTATTCAAGCGAATAACTAATTGAATAGATAATAAATATAAATAAAATGCTTAAAAAAGCAAAATTATAAAAAAGTTGTAGAATAAACGAACTAAATAAAAAAATACAAATAAACTAGAGTGCACTCAGTCACTCACTTCAGCAGCTTTTATTGACCTTCTTTTCACCCACTCAATTGATTGTGTCAACCCTATATGCCTTGTTGGAGAGTAAGCCATGTTTCGATCAGAAAGAAAGAGGGCTCGATGCTGATTCCAAAAATGTCTTCAAGTTCCAAAGTTGCCTACCTTGAAGCGAGTTATGATCAAAAGACGAAAAAAGCGATTTTCCGCGTTTTTTTTTTCGCCTTTTTGCTAAAACTTAGGGTGGGTATTGTAGATGCTCGGTGATCGCTTGTTTCTGTATTTAAACAACTGGAAATCGGATAGTTAGTGAATGACAGACACGTGGGGCTGTGCTGCGTTTTCTCATTTGGAGCTCCCGACGACATTATTTGCGCATATGAGATCTCTCTTGCAGAGACAATATCCGAGCTAACGCTATCGCTCGCAAGCGTTCGATCCGTTCAGAGTTCTATTGAAGCAATTACTGAAGTTTTGTAATTTGAAACAATAGTTGAGCATTAGGACATGAAAATCCTCCTTGGGCCTTGAAGAGCGTCAACAATTAGCACTTACAACCATCTCAAAGGCAGTGTTCTCGATAATCTTCAATTTTGAAATTATTCGCTATATTGATTAAGTGGCCCCCAGGTAAAACAAAAATGATGTAAAAAATTGAGAAAAACGCACAAGTACACGAATGCCTTGAAGGCAGTGTCCACGATAAAAACCATGTCTGATTTTTTGGTGGAGATCGGCAGCTGCGGGGTCTAGCGGAACCCTAACGTTGAAAAAACTGAGAAAAATGAGCTCGAAACGGTCCCTTACGGCCTCAAAGTTGGACACCCATCTGCTCGTCACCCCCAGATGCACTTTCCACGCCCACCGACGTGAACAAATGAATGCTCGAGATTGTGAGATGAGCGATCGTTTCCGATCAATAGCCCCGTTCTTCCCTTGATTCTCAACTTCTCTCTCTACTCAGGCCAGCTCGCATACGTCGGCTGCAAAAGACGGAAGTTACAAGCCTCAGACAACTCGTCCACCATGTTTCTTTAGCTCACTATTTGATGGACCATACCTCCGTTCCCTGAAGGTCTTGTGCGATTTCAGAGATATCATTGGAATCAGCATGGGGCCGTTTTCAAGATAGGCGGAAAAAAAGAAAAACGATTTCTATCGTGAACACTGCCTTTAGAGGCAGCAGACGCTCAAAAATGATATCAATTTTATGGATTAAACTGAAGGTCTGAAGCTGTCAGTATTCAGAAATAACGAAAAAGACGAAAACAAATCGGCGGAAATTAAGATATAACGGTACGTTGTATATTGGCCCAGAAATGGACGAGTTGTACGGCACTGGCCGAAATAGCGGAGCTAGCAACAAATTTGTTGGAATAACGACGCTAATGTACTCGTACGTCCCTTTCTGGAACGCTTACACCGTTAGAAGCCTAAAAAGTAATCTAAAGTGGCCGCAATCGAGCATTGAATACCTGTATGGAGGGGCGGAGCCCGTATCGATGGGCGGAGCAAGGATGATTTCGTGAATGATTACGGCTTAAATACGGCCATTTGGACTCGTTTTTAACGCTTGCAACTTCGTGAGGGCTCTTCTAGGGCCCGCACGACCCCACTAATGTAGTTATCTCGACAACTTTTTCGAGCGTGTCTGCTGCCTTTAAGCATCACCCCGCCTCTTAAGTATCACAGGAATTGTTTGTTGTGACAATGAAATCTTTTTTGGACCCCTCCTTCGCAATTCTCTGCTCTCTATTGCTCCGTTCTTTCCTTAGGACCTGCTTATCCTGCTTTGCATGGAATATTCTTCTATTTTCCATTGACCCAATTTCACACCGGTGAGAACCGCCGAGAACATGTTCATACAACTGGACAATTAGTCCTTGTCATGGAATATTGACACGGAAATACGACGTTTTAAATCGTTTCTCGCCGTTTTTCGTAATTTTGGTAACGCTAGGAAGCCGACACCTTGTTATATGTGAGAAACTCGGGAACGAAAATCATCGCGAACACTGCCTTTAAGTTAGTTAGGTTATGTTTCATAGAGAAAAAATTGTATATGGTGCGGCTACTCCGAGGTGGCGAGTTTCTTTGGAGCTTATTTGACCATTACACAGGACAACACGTTTAGTGAAGCCTTTGCTTCAAGAAGCGACAAGACACTTATCTATATAACCTAATCCGAAGATGGGCGCTGGTATACTAAACACGACTGAATCCGGGATGCTAGGGTGACAAAAATTTTGGACGAGCAGCGACTTGTGAGTTGGAGCACTGTCATATACTGAATAGTCCATCGACAAGTCTCCACACCAACTAAGGCCATGGAACACTCTTCCTTCTTGAGATGCTCCAGGCAGTTGGTCCCAGAAGACCTCGAGTTGCTTCGGAATCGCTCACACACTCTGTAAGTATCTACACTATATAGCAGCCCTATTTGAAGATGAACCTTCGTGGGAATGTTCGACCTCACCCATGTCAACGGCACCCCTTGCCGGAAATATTAGGTTGATGCGAAAGTTTCCGGACTTTTAACGACTTTGAATAAAAACATTTATCTCAAATACGAACAAGGCTCACTCAACAAAATAATTTCAGTCACATTCAAGGATTATTCGCTACCGATTGAGCAGATCAGGAATTCCCGACGCGCGGAGCTCTGGCCGTTTCGAGTCGAGGTACTCTTCAAGGCCATTTTGACTTCTTCATCGCTAGTGAACTGTTTTTCATCCAGGAAGTGCTGCATCGAGCGAAACGGATGGTAGTCGGAAGGGGCAAGGTCTTGGCTATATACTGATTCCATCCTTACTGTTAAGAATTTGGACCTAATTGTGGTTCTCGGCCTCGCAAAATATGTTTCTTTCTACCACCACCTCGGGTTCTTGAGGGGACTATTCTGAAAAGTGCGAAAAATTTGCTCCAGACATTTCGTTCAAAGGCAGTGTTCACGATGAAAAATGTTTTTTACTTTCCTTTTAGGAATGGGTAGTGGAAAGGCACACTGTAACGCTGACGTCGAAAGAACGCATGAAAACGAGCCAGGAAGAGCCCAAAAAAGCCCTAAGGGACCTTCTTGAGCGCAACGGAAACTCCAAAAGTGCAATGCCCGCCCTTCGACGTGAACAAATGAAAACTCGAGATCGTGAGATGAGCGATGGTTTCCGATCACTAGCCCCGCTCCTACCTTCATTCTCAACTTCTCTCTTTACTCAGGTCAGCTCGTATACATCGGCTGCAAATGACGGAAGTTACAAGCCTCGAACAACTCGTCCACCATGCTTCCCTAGCTCGATTTTCGAGGGACCATAACTCTGTTCCCAGAAGGTCTTGATCGATTCCAGAGACAACATTGGAATTATCATGGGACCGTTTTCAAGATAGGCGGAAAAACAGAAACACGATTTCCATTGTAAAAACTGCCTTTGAAAGCTTGTGTACCATAAAGACATCATACAACTCCCGCCGCGACTCGAGACTCACTATGCTGAAATACTGGTTCCGAATTTCCGAATTAGGAATCTTTGAGTACAAAAACCCACCACGTCGTAATAGTATCTTCCTGGTGAAGTTATTCTGACCCGTTTCGAGGAGAGTGATGTCCTTTTTCTTGTATGGGGAGAAGACCACCGTACAATTTTTCTAAAGTGGGCGAATGTAAACCTTGTACATCTTCAGAAGAACGCTAACGCCTTTTTGTCGTCAGAGCCTTAAAAATTTGATATGCACGGTTATGAGCCCTTTTGTGCAACTCTTTGTAATTCGAAAGAAAATCTAAATTCTTATCGTACAAGAAACCGAGATCGTGCGTCAAAATGAATATGGAGAATGAGGAAATCGTTGCGGAGGCCACACCGCATACCATGAGGGACAACTCTACTTTTACCGTTCATGAATGATTCTTTCGCATTGGACATCAATCGCGTTATTAAGCACTCAGGGCTTCCAATAAGCCTTGTATTCCGACCACCACCTTCTTTACGACGCTTTTTGTCTATACCGCGCCCAAACGAGAGTCAATGTTAACGTGCTGATTGCAGGATATGCCGTGGACCTAAGAAAGTGCGTCAAATGAGGTTTGAGGTGTACAAAGTAGTGTGCCTATCATGTGGGGAATTCCATATTGGAGAAACAGCAAGGCCACTTCGATGCAGAGTGGATGAACATCTCTGCGTAATCCCCAGAGCTACCCGACAACCCTTTCTCAAAACACCGCACCCTGAAACACACATATGAGGCACCTCCAGATCTCAGCGTTACGATTCTGCATCGGAATCTATCGGATCCGGTTTAGCGTAAAATAAAAGAAGCTCTTGAAATACAACAAGCGAAGCCAACAGTCAATTCTGTAAAAAAGGGGTCTCCCAGGCAAAAGTGGTTTGGTTCGCGTTACAAACGTTTCAACAAAAAGGGAACAATAGGGAAGTGGAATGAGGAGAGTGTACAAAAAATGAACAATATCCTCTAAAAACTCTTTTCTTGGTCGAAACTTCTAAACAGCGGAAACAAAGCGTTGCGGTTCTGTATGAGGAAGCGATATATAAATATTTTATTGGCACTCACATAATCAAAGTCCCTTATGCAGCCAAAAGCGCTTCCTCATAGAGAACCGCAACGGTTTGTTTCCGCTGTTTAGAAGTTTCGACCAAGAAAATAGTTTTTAGAGGATATTGTTAATTTTTTGTACACTCTCCTCATTCCACTTCCCTATTGTTCCCTTTTTGTCGAAACGTTTGTAACGCGAACCAAACCACTTTTGCTTGGGAGACCCCTTTTTTACAGAATTGTTCACTTTTTCTTGATATTACGCAGTAATATCCCATGCAAGAATTTCGAACAAAAACCTCTTCATCTCCCCGTTAGATCAGTCCTCGTTCTGTGATCACAAGAATCAATGACCCAACCTGGTATAAAACTATCTCAGAAAAATCACCCGATGTGGCTTGCGCGACCGATGTTCACATGATATAAGCTAATAAATGAGTGATATCGATGATATCGTTTTACATAATTCATTCATGTTGATCGCGTCAGCCACAGCTGGCTACACCGCAAGTGTTGTTTGCAACCTTCATGTTTTTTCATTCGTATCGAACGGGTCGGCCACGGTGATTCTCTCAACCAACTCTAAGCGGGGCCTTAGGCCCCGGTGATAGTTGGTCGCCCAGACGTAGCCAGCCCGGTCGATAGTCATGGAAGCCTGCGGGGCTACAGCCGGATGCAGAATCTGCCCGCAGTTCTTCGCTTGGGAATGAAACTACATAACTCAAAACCTGCACAGTCAGAACCTACCTTCCATTCGATTTGGACACTTTCACATTAGTGGAACAAAGCAGTTTCCCCCTCATTATTTCGTGTCCTCCGCCCCGTTCCTTCGCAGAACGGCCGCTTCGATTCCATGAATTTGATATGAAAAAGCTCTCCTGAGCTGCGAATGGAGATAGCTCTAACAATTTGTTTTTGAACTTAGATGCTGATAAGCAAGTACCATTTATTGCAGAAAACAGTAGGCTGGTGAAGAAGAATGAGCGAGCACTCAGAATGGGGTTGGGTGAATAGATTAAGCGCGTTACGAAACAGAAGAGCAGCCTGGCGACATGGATCTCACATAATATCTCAAGCTTTCTGCACGCTATGCTTGTCATCAGCACACTTTTAAAAAGTTTTTCAAGGTGTTCTCGGACTCCTTCGCAAATTCCTGATGCATCCAGCACACTATCTCAGACGGCTAGCGCAAAGCTCAAAACTCTTGCTCATTCTTTTGGGTAACCTGCACAAATTTCCGGATGACCAGTGACGGGTCCGGGACTCCTAATCACTCTACGGGGTGTCCTGCACAATTTCTCGGATGACCAGCAATGGGTTCCGAGCACCCGCCCACTCTCCGGGTTTCCACGACGTCCCGATGACGTCAGCAGAAGCTCGAACCACTTTTCACGACGTCCCGATGACGTCTTCAGAAGCCCGAAGCACTTTTCCCGACGTCCCGATGACGTCATCAGAAGCCCGAAGCACTTTTCACGACGCCCCGATGACGTCATCAGAAGCCCGAAGCACTTTTGGGACTATCATAGACGGGGAGGGGGGCACCCACGATTTGCTCGTGAAAATGAATGGAAAACCTGACAAAAGATGTTCGATGCTGCTATCAATCATTGTTGTTGATGAAGTTCTGTAGAAATACTTCGATTGATAGCGTTACAGATCGGTCGTTCATTCCATTTCTGACTTTAATCTTGAGTGCCCCCCCCCCCGTCTAGGATAGTCCCGCACTTTTCGAGACGTCCCGCTGACGTCATCAGAAGCCCGAAGCACTTTTGGGACTATCATATACGGGGAGGGGCACCCACGATTTGCTCGTGAAAATGAATGGAAAACCTGACAAAGATGTTCGATGCTGCTATCAATCATTGTTGTTGATGAAGTTCTGTAGAAATACTTTGATTGATAGCGTTACAGATCGGTCGTTCATTCCATTTCTGACTTTAATCTTGAGTGCCCCCCCCCGTCTAGGATAGTCCCGCACTTTTCGAGACGTCCCGCTGACGTCATCAGAAGCCCGAAGCACTTTTGGGACTATCATAGACGGGGAGGGGGGCACCCACGATTTGCTCGTGAAAATGAATGGAAAACCTGACAAAAGATGTTCGATGCTGCTATCAATCATTGTTGTTGATGAAGTTCTGTAGAAATACTTCGATTGATAGCGTTACAGATCGGTCGTTCATTCCATTTCTGACTTTAATCTTGAGTGCCCCCCCCCGTCTAGGATAGTCCCGCACTTTTCGAGACGTCCCGCTGACGTCATCAGAAGCCCGAAGCACTTTTGGGACTATCATAGACGGGGAGGGGGGCACCCACGATTTGCTCGTGAAAATGAATGGAAAACCTGACAAAAGATGTTCGATGCTGCTATCAATCATTGTTGCTGATGAAGTTCTGTAGAAATACTTTGATTGATAGCGTTACAGATCGGTCGTGCATTCCATTTCTGACTTTAATCTTGAGTGCCCCCCCCCGTCTAGGATAGTCCCGCACTTTTCAAGACGTCCCGATGGCGTAATCAGCAGCCCGAAGCACTTTTGACGGCGCCCCGCTGACGTCATCAGAAGCCCGAAGCACTTCTGACGATGTCGTGATGACGTCCTCAGGAGCTCGAAGCACTTTCCACGACGTCCCGATGACGTCATCAGAAGCCCGAAGCACTTTTCACGACGTCCCGATGACGTCATCAGAAGCCCGAAGCACTTTTCACGACGTCCCGATGACGTCATCAGAAGCCCGAAGCACTTTTGGGACTATCATAGACGGGGAGGGTGCACCCACGATTAGCTCATGAAAATGAATGGAAAACCTGATAAAAGATGTTTGATGCTGCTATCAATCATTGTTGTTGATGAAGTTCTGTAGAAATACTTCGATTGATAGCGTTATAGATCGGTGGTTCATTTCATTTCTGACTTAACTCTTGAGTGCCCCCCCCCCGTCTAGGATAGTCCCGCACTTTTCGAGACGTCCCGCTGACGTCATCAGAAGCCCGAAGCACTTTTGGGACTATCATAGACGGGGAGGGGGGCACCCACGATTTGCTCGTGAAAATGAATGGAAAACCTGACAAAAGATGTTCGATGCTGCTATCAATCATTGTTGTTGATGAAGTTCTGTAGAAATACTTCGATTGATAGCGTTACAGATCGGTCGTTCATTCCATTTCTGACTTTACCTTGAGTGCCCCTCGTTCAGGATAGGCCCGCACTTTTCGAGACGTCCCGCTGACGTCATCAGAAGCCCGAAGCACTTTTGGGACTATCATAGACGGGGAGGGGGGCACCCACGATTTGCTCGTGAAAATGAATGGAAAACCTGACAAAAGATGTTCGATGCTGCTATCAATCATTGTTGCTGATGAAGTTCTGTAGAAATACTTTGATTGATAGCGTTACAGATCGGTCGTGCATTCCATTTCTGACTTTAATCTTGAGTGCCCCCCCCCCCGTCTAGGATAGTCCCGCACTTTTCAAGACGTCCCGATGGCGTAATCAGCAGCCCGAAGCACTTTTGACGACGCCCCGCTGACGTCATCAGAAGCCCGAAGCACTTCTGACGATGTCGTGATGACGTCCTCAGGAGCCCGAAGCACTTTCCACGACGTCCCGATGACGTCTTCTGAAGCCCGAAGCATTTTTCACGACGTCCCGATGACGTCATCAGAAGCCCGAAGCACTTTTCACGACGCCCCGCTGACTTCATCAGAAGCCCGAAGCACTTTTGGGAATATCATAGACGGGGAGGGGGGCACCCACGATTCGTTCGTGAAAATGAATGGAAAACCTGACAAAAGATGTTCGATGCTGCTATCAATCATTGTTGTTGATGAAGTTCTGTGGAAATACTTCGATTGATAGCGTTACATATCGGTCGTTCATTCCATTTCTGACTTTAATCTTGAGTGCCCCCTCCCCGTCTAGGATAGTCCCGCACTTTTCAAGACGTCCCGATGGCGTAATCAGCAGCCCGAAGCACTTTTCACGACGCCCCGCTGACGTCATCAGAAGCCCGAAGCACTTCTGACGATGTCGTGATGACGTCCTCAGGAGCCCGAAGCACTTTTCACGACGTCCCGATGACGTCTTCAGAAGCCCGAAGCACTTTTCGCGACGTCCCGACGACGTCATCAGAGACCCGAAGCACTTTTCACGACGCCCCGCTGACGTCATCAGAAGCCCGAAGCACTTTTGGGACTATCATAGACGGGGAGGGGGGCACCCACGATTTGCTCGTGAAAATGAATGGAAAACCTGACAAAAGATGTTCGATGCTGCTATCAATCATTGTTGTTGATGAAGTTCTGTAGAAATACTTCGATTGATAGCGTTACAGATCGGTCGTTCATTCCATTTCTGACTTTAATCTTGAGTGCCCCCCCCCGTCTAGGATAGTCCCGCACTTTTCGAGACGTCCCGATGACGTCATCAGAAGCCCGAAGCACTTTTGGGACTATCATAGACGGGGAGGGGGCACCACGATTTGCTCGTGAAAATGAAATGGAAACCTGACAAAAGATGTTCGATGCTGCTATCAATCATTGTTGTTGATGAAGTTCTGTAGAAATACTTCGATTGATAGCGTTACAGATCGGTCGTTCATTCCATTTCTGACTTTAATCTTGAGTGCCCCCCCCCCGTCTAGGATAGTCCCGCACTTTTCGAGACGTCCCGCTGACGTCATCAGAAGCCCGAAGCACTTTTGGGACTATCATAGACGGGGAGGGGGGCACCCACGATTTGCTCGTGAAAATGAATGGAAAACCTGACAAAAGATGTTCGATGCTGCTATCAATCATTGTTGTTGATGAAGTTCTGTAGAAATACTTCGATTGATAGCGTTACAGATCGGTCGTGCATTCCATTTCTGACTTTAATCTTGAGTGCCCCCCCCCGTCTAGGATAGTCCCGCACTTTTCGAGACGTCCCGCTGACGTCATCAGAAGCCCGAAGCACTTTTGGGACTATCATAGACGGGGAGGGGGGCACCCACGATTTGCTCGTGAAAATGAATGGAAAACCTGACAAAAGATGTTCGATGCTGCTATCAGTCATTGTTGTTGATGAAGTTCTGTAGAAATACTTCGATTGATAGCGTTACAGATCGGTCGTGCATTCCATTTCTGACTTTAATCTTGAGTGCCCCCGTTCTAGGATAGTCCCGCACTTTTCGAGACGTCCCGCTGACGTCATCAGGAAGCCCGAAGCACTTTTGGGACTACCATAGACGGGGGGGGGGGGCACCCACGACTTTCTCATGAAAATGAATGGAAACCCTGATAAAAGATGTTTGATGCTGCTATCAGTCATTGTTGTTGATGAAGTTCTGTAGAAATACTTCGATTGATAGCGTTACAGATCGGTCGTTCATTCCATTTCTGACTTTAATCTTGAGTGCCCCCCCCCGTCTAGGATAGTCCCGCACTTTTCGAGACGTCCCGATGACGTCATCAGAAGCCCGAAGCACTTTTGGGACTATCATAGACGGGGAGGGGGGCACCCACGATTTGCTCGTGAAAATGAATGAAAAACCTGACAAAAGATGTTCGATGCTGCTATCAATCATTGTTGTTGATGAAGTTCTGTAGAAATACTTCGATTGATAGCGTTACAGATCGGTCGTTCATTCCTTTTCTGACTTTAATCTTGAGTGCCCCCCCCCCGTCTAGGATAGTCCCGCACTTTTCGAGACGTCCCGCTGACGTCATCAGAAGCCCGAAGCACTTTTGGGACTATCATAGACGGGGAGGGGGGCACCCACGATTTGCTCGTGAAAATGAATGGAAAACCTGTCAAAAGATGTTCGATGCTGCTATCAATCATTGTTGTTGATGAAGTTCTGTAGAAATACTTCGATTGATAGCGTTACAGATCGGTCGTGCATTCCATTTCTGACTTTAATCTTGAGTGCCCCCCCCGTCTAGGATAGTCCCGCACTTTTCGAGACGTCCCGCTGACGTCATCAGAAGCCCGAAGCACTTTTGACGACGCCCCGCTGACGTCCTCAGGAGCCCGAAGCACTTTCCACGACGTCCCGATGACGTCTTCTGAAGCCCGAAGCATTTTTCACGACGACCCGAAGACGACAACAGAGCCCCCATGCACTTTTCCCGACACCCCTCAGACGTCACCAGAAGCCCGAAGCACTTTTGGGACTATCATAGACGGGGAGGGGAGCACCCACGATTCGCTCGTGAAAATGAATGGAAAACCTGACAAAAGATGTTCGATGCTGCTATCAATCATTGTTGTTGATGAAGTTCTGTAGAAATACTTCGATTGATAGCGTTACAGATCGGTCGTTCATTCTATTTCTGACTTTAATCTTGAGTGCCCCCGTTCTAGGATAGTCCCGCACTTTTCAAGACGTCCCGATGGCGTAATCAGCAGCCTGAAGCACTTCTGACGACGTCCCGATGACGTCATCAGAAGCCCGAAGCACTTTTCACGACGTCCCAATGACGTCATTAGAAACCCGAAGCACTTCTGACGATGTCGTGATGACGTCCTCAGGAGCCCGAAGCACTTTTGACGACGTCCTGATGACGTCATCAGGAGCCCGAAGCAATTTTCACTACGTCCCATTGACGTCATCAGAATCCCGAAGCACTTTTCACGACGTCCCGATGACGTCATCAGAAGCCCGAAGCACTTTTCACGACGTCCCAATGACGTCATCAGAAGCCAGAAGCACTTCTGACGATGTCGTGATGACGTCTTCAGGAGCCCGAAGCACTTTTCACGACGTCCCGATGACGTCATCAGAAGCCCGAAGCACTTTTGACGACGTCCCGATGACGTCATCAGAAGCCCGAAGCACTTTTCGCAATGTTCAGATGACGTCATCAGAAACCCGAAGCATTTTTCACGATCTCCCGATGACGTCATCAAGAGCCCTAAGCACTTTTCACGTTGTCTAGATGACGTCATGAGGAGTCCGAAGCACTTTTCACGACGTTCCGATGACGTCATCAGAAGCCCGAAGCACTTTTCACGACGTCCCAATGACGTCATCAGAAGCCCGAAGCACTTTTCACGACGTCACGATGACGTCATCAGGAGCCCGAAGCACTTCTGACGACGTCACGATGACGTCATCAGAATCCCGAAGCACTTCTGACGACGTCACGATGACGTCATCAGGAGCCCGAAGCACTTCTGACGACGTCACGATGACGTCATCAGGAGCCCGAAGCACTTTTGACGACGTCACGATGACGTCATCAGAATCCCGAAGCACTTTTCGCGATGTCCAGATGACGTCATCAGAAACCCGAAGCACTTTTCACGATGTCCCGATGACGTCATCAGAAGCCCGAAGCACTTTTCACGACGTCCCAATGACGTCAACAGAAGCCTGAAGCATTTTCACGACGTCCCAATGACGTCAACAGAAGCCTGAAGCATTTTCACGACGTCACGATGACGTCATCAGGAGCCCGAAGCACTTCTGACGACGTCACGATGACGTCATCAGGAGCCCGAAGCACTTTTGACGACGTCCCGATGACGTCATCAGAAGCCCGAAGCACTTCTGACGATGTCGTGAAGACGTCATCAGGAGCCCGAAGCACTTTTCGCGATGTCCAGATGACGTCATCAGAAACCCGAAGCACTTTTCACGATGTCCCGATGACGTCATCAGAAGCCCGAAGCACTTTTCACGACGTCCCAATGACGTCAACAGAAGCCTGAAGCAATGACGTCCCGACGTCAGAGCTTTGAAAGATTTTTTCGCGACGTCACGATGACGTCATCAGAGCTCGAAGCACTTCTGACGACGTCGTGATCGCCATCGAGCCCGGTGCCACTCTTCACGATGTCCCGATGACGTCAGCAGAGATTCGAAGTTGACTTTTCGCCGCACGTCCCGATGACGCCGAACAGAAGCCCGAAGCACTTTTCACGACGTCCCAATGACGTCAACAGAAGCCTCGAAGCATTTTCACGACGTCACGATGACGTCATCAGGAGCCCGAAGCACTTCTGACGACGTCACGATGACGTCATCAAGAAGCACTTCTGACGACGTCACGATGACGTCACTGTAATCCCGAAGCACTTTTCACGATGTCCCGATGACGTCATCAGAAGCCCGAAGCACTTTTCACGACGTCCCAATGACGTCAACAGAAGCCTGAAGCATTTTCACGACGTCCCAATGACGTCAACAGAAGCCTGAAGCATTTTCACGACGTCACGATGACGTCATCAGGAGCCCGAAGCACTTTTGACGACGTCCCGATGACGTCATCAGAAGCCCGAAGCACTTTTCACGACGTCACGATGACGTCATCAGGAGCCCGAAGCACTTCTGACGATGTCGTGATGACGTCCTCAGGAGCCCGAAGCACTTTTCGCGATGTCGTGGTGACGTCATCAGAAGCCCGAAGCACTTTTCATGACGTCCCGATGATGTCATCAGAATCCCCACTCACCTACAAATCGATCACTTACCACCCTACGCACCCCCTACCAACTTACCTGTCTGCCAAGTTGATTGCCTTCGACCATTGGCAGTGGCTATTAGCAGTGAGGACTGAAAAGCGTGACGGCCCACGGCCTACGGCCCACGGCCTACGGCCTACGGCTCACACCATGAAATTTTCTTAAGCTTTCGGGCTCACAACTTTGTTATTTGTGAACCGATTTTGTTGAAATTCGGACAGCAGGTGTATTCTGGACCCCTTCCAGAAGGAAATCTTCAGAAATTTAGTTTCAAAGATTCTATAAACTATTTTATAAAAATCAAAGTGATCACAAGGCCTAGGCAAAACCAAACCTCTCCAGCCGCTTCGCGGCTGGAGCGATATAAAAGAAGAAATGATAGTGGCTATGAAACTCATTACTGTATAGTGAAGAATGAAGAGATACAGTAATGATAAGTGACACAATCAAGAATATGGCCCGTAGTCAACCCACCACTCAGTCAGGATCATCTGATTCAGACAGGATTCAGACGAGTCCGCAATCGTATCGAGTTGTAGATTGGATATAAGCGGACGGTCCCGCAAATTCATGATGACGAGGACTTGGTGATACCTGTGAGAATAAGAACGACCGACCCTTATTTTGTGTGTGCTCATTCACTACTCGTCCAACTTCATGCTCCATTTCTCAATGAATGAATTGCTGGTTGTTTCGTGGAAGCTGATTTTGATATTGATAAGAATATATACGGTCTAAAGCAATGTAAAAAGGACCTGGGGTGCGTTCCAAGAACATTCCCATGGCAAAACGCGTCCATGGAATCGCAGCCACGGCCGCGAGGGAGCAGTTTTCAGCTATAATTCGCATCAATGGAAAGCAAATTTGTCCATGGTGAGGTTGCTTTTCCTCCCACAACGTCGTGGGAACGTTCTTGGAACGCACCCCTGGTGAGGTTGCGGACTCGTCCTAACATACAGTAGTTTGTTAGTGGTATCACTCATATTTCCGAAACAGCTGTGATAGATCGGTGAGTCTGTGTTTTCATCGATACGACTACATCTGTGGAAGCAACGAAAATGTGAGAGTGGAAACAAAAACCCACCGACCAATCCCAGTTATTTCTTAAAAATGAGTGATAACACAATCAGACTACAGTATGTTAGGAAGAGTCCACAACCTCACCCGATCCTACTTCCATTGCCGTAGACTATACATTGATAAGCCGATATCTCTGCTGAATTATTCAAAGGCAGTGGTCGCGATGAAATATGCCTGTCTTCTTTTCTGCTCTAAATCCTGTTCTGGATTTGCAGTAGTGGGACCCATAAGAAATTTAGCAAAAAAAATTGTTTTGGGCCTTATTTTAAGCCTGAACTTTCCTGTCTTTTGATGTTAGACGAGCCCACCCTATAATATCGGACACTGTAGCAACGGCTTCAGAATCTTGGAAGATTCCTTCTTGTCAACAACAGTATAGCAACGGCACCGCAATCATCAACAACACCTTGATGGCGAAGCGCGGGCTTCGCAAGTTTCGCGCCGGCTTCGTGATACCATTTTCTTCGTTGTATTGATTGGATATCTGTTATCATTCCCAGAATTGCATGTCGAACTTTATCGCTTCCTCTAGAACTTGGTGTGTTTCAGTTGTACATACTGCACAAGCCATGACTGGGATACGACCAGAACAACCGAATCTGTACGATACGTTGCTCTCCAGCATTCCGAGACAGAGAGAAATAGAGGCTCCCTATTTCGACTTCCTAGCAAGTCTGTTTCAACTGTTCTATTTTTTCGATTCACCTATTGCTGACATCAGACTCCATGTGGGCAACTCCATTTTTCCTTTCCCAATCTCATTCATTTATTCTGTCATTCATTGTACTCATTGTGCATTAGGCTTAAAAAAGGTTTTTCTGATAAGCTGTTCAGAAATCCCGAGGCGATGCATTTTTCAAACTTCTCCTCTCAAAAGCTCTGGCAGATGCTGAAGAAGATAGGGTAAAAGAAAGAAGCGAAAACGGGCCAGAAATCCATGAAAACTGGGGCAATTTTACAAGCAGCTCCGCCACGTCCAGCCTGATGGATACTCGCACATTTTGCCATTACGGCGCGCCTAGGGAAACTGGCGCGTTAGCTCGTCCGCGCCCTGAACCTGCATGTTCGTTAGAAACCGTGATTTTGGCTGATTCTCAGAGATTTTCTTCGTTGTTTTTTCACTGTTCGTTAACTCAGGATCAAACAACTACATTTTTGAGTCAAACTCGAATGTGACAGTTATTGTAAACACTGACTTTAAGTAAGGAAATGTTGTTATGAGATTCAGAATGTGATTTCAAAGACAATTATAAACGTTTTACAAAGTGCAAAAATGTTGTCGTGAAGAGGAATCGAAGATTATTACTCCGATATTTACAGCCAGCCCGACCAAAATGATGGTGCTCAGACGTGATGCAAGCGAGTTAGGTTTCGACGTCACCCATGAAATCGCACCTCAGAAGTGGGTAAAACTCATGTTTGAAGACATCTACCTTGTCCTGTGAGTTGTTCTGATTTCAAGACCGTAGTCTCGTGGATCTGGACATTTAATGTTAATATTCCAGGTCTTCGCGAAGAATTAAAGGAAAAGCAATGTTCGAGATTCTCAGCTCCGAAGAGTACAAAGCAAAACTTGCCCTAGACCTCACTGCAGTTGATAATGGGTGGTACGAGGATAACGAAGACTTCATGCTAGATTAGTTGTTTTATTTTTCATTCTTGATTTGTTGTTTTGCTCCTTTTAGAGCCGAGTTTATTGATTTGTTCTATTCTGCTCACGTAAATTGTTGTGTAACTGATGAAACTATGAGCTCCAGATCACTTCGCGCGTTTCTTCAAAATTCTAGAGTGGACCCTTCTGAAAAAATACTGACTAGGGTAGGGTGTAAACTAATATCTGCGAATTTATGGCATTTTGTTCTCTATAAATGCATCTGCAATGATACTTAGATAAAAATTGTTGTTCTAGCCAACGGCTAATATATAGACTTCGCGCAATAATTTTAGTCTGATGAATGGACGGGGCTGCGACGGTAGATCACCGCGCGCGAATCGAAACCCCATTCTCCATTAAAGCCGCCAACCCCGCACGGCCAGCCGCCTGGTCCACGCGTCAGACTAAATCGAAAACGGAAAACATAGTGTCGGCATGGATCGTGAAGAGACTTCGCGTTCACTGTTGAAGGTTAGCGCAAACTTGGTGCCATATGTTATAATATAGGTGCACCGAATTTGCGCCAATCTCCAACAATGAACGCAAAGATTCTCACTATCCATGCCGATGTTATGTTTAGTCTCAGAAGGAGGAAAAAATTTATAAGTTAACTAAAAAAAGTTGGAAGGGATAAAAAGCGAATCCTTACGTCATTGCGGTGCTATCAATGCATCAGAGAAAACTACGAAAATGACAGTGACGAGGCCTCCAAACGCAGAAAAATTCAAAATGGTTCTGGCGCGAAAATTCAAATTCATACTTACAATGTGTTCCGAGTGACTTCTCTTTACAAATGAAGGTTTTTCATGGGTGCTTTCGACATTTTCGTCCACTTTAGAGGCCAAGCTATTCAAAAACATGAAAAAATAATGTAAGCTTTTCTGCTCGTACGATGCCTCTAACGCGCTTGCGTGTGTGCCCGATGATGCTCACCCCCACTTCCTTTCGCTCTCTGGCTGTCTCCAACCTTCGCTCCTCACATGCACACGAAAGAACCATGGCAATGACGTTCTGACGCAGACTGTACAATGTCTCCGGATGAGCGAGTTTCTCACAGCAATCATGAACTACTGGACCAGTCCGGTGCCAATTTGGATGGTAATCGTGTAGGGGCATTAGATTCGCTTCAGTTTGGTTACGGATCGTACACGCCAGCTTGCGGCGACAAGGGCGCTTCTTGCCACTGCTTTACATCCGGCCTAGAAGAACAACATAATCAGGCGATTTTCGGGAAGATTCGGGGAGTGACACACGTTCAACAAAATCTCGAGCTTCTATCAAAATTATCCCAAAATGAATTACAGGGTGGCAGTTATGTTCCTGTCGCAATATTCAAGTCAATAACTGCGCCAGATTTAAAGTAAGGCTGACAATTTTTTGCCAGACTATTAAGAATGGTATAAAGGCTATAAAAACCGCAAAATTCTCATTGTTTCTAGTCGTGCTGGTGTGGCGCGGAGGTTAAAGACAATGAGAGAGTGCATGACAGACGGAGGGGACAGAATCTTGCGCGCCGCTCGCGCCATGATTCGTGAGAATCACTTTTTTTACAGAGGATACAGCTAGTCTATCTACGAGGACATTCGTGAATGTCCTTTCGCGTTTTTTGGAGTCTTCAAGCTATTGATTGAGTTAAAGATAGTGGTCACGATAAAAACGTTATCGAAAAAACTACCAAAATCAGCTTAGATCGAAAACAGCTGAAAAACTATGAGGGTGGCGCTGTGAAAAACGGGCTAGAATTAGAGTTGCTGGGGCTCAAAGATGCCAGTTCGTGCAAAAGTGCACAGCGCCGCCCAAAAAGATCGCAGTCTCATGAAGAGCAGTCAGAAATCGTCGACATTCAGAGGAAGAAATAAATGCAAATTTACCTAATAAAAACATTTATTTATTATTATTGTTTTTATTGGTTTTTTATTGGTTGCGGCTCTCAGTCACAACAGCGACAAACCTGGTCTGAAGAAGGTGCTATGCACCGAAAGTTTACCAGAGAGCAGAAGTTCAGGAAGGAAGTTTTGCGAGTTTTTTGGAAGACACTTTTTCTCGACGAAATTTCGCGAACTTTTGCAGATTTGGAGCCTCTTTTGGATAATAAACATTTCAATCAGCAATGAGGCTCCGCGATAGCAGTGTTCTACCTAATAAAAACAGTTGAACAATGAAAGCAAGCACTTCTGTCAATGCTTTTGATTAGATGAGTCAATGTTCATTGATTGAAATTCAATTTCATGCCAGCTGATGTTCTTTATATTAGAGATCATCGATGCCGACTCCGATTATGTGGAGTGAGCTCGTCCACCATCAAAAACCAAGAAGATTCAGGCTTCGAATTTGGCCCAAAACAGCGGTGTTCTCGCGATAATTTCTTATAGGTCCTACTACTCGAAACCCAGAAAAGGATTTAGAGAGGAGAAGAAGATAAGCATATTTGATCGCGACCACTGCCTTTAAAGGCAGTGGTCGCGATGAAAAACGTTATCAAAAAAACTTTAAAAATCAGCTTAGATAGAAAACAGCTGAAAAACTATGAGGGTGGCGCTGTGAAAAACGGGCTAGAATTAGAGTTTCTAGAGCCCAAAGATGCTAGATCGTGCACACGTGCACAGCGCCGCAAAAAAAGATCGCAGTCTCATGCCCAGCAATTAAAAAATCATCGACGTCAAGAGGAAGAAATAAATTCAAATTTACGTAATGAAAAGAGTCGACCAATGAAAGCAAGCACTTCAGTCAATGTTTTTGACTAGATGTGTACATAAATCCAAACGTTCATTGAGTGAAATTCAATTTCAAGCCAGCTGATGTTCTTGATACCAGAGATCATCGCTGCCGATGATGTGGAGCGGGCTCGTTCACCATCAAAAGACAAGAAAGTTCAGGCTTCAAATTTGGCCCAAAACAGTGGTTTTCTCGCGATTTTTTATCATAGGTGCTACTACTCTGAACACAGAAGAGAGTTTAGAGAGGAAAAGTGGACAAGCATATTTTATCGCGACCACTACCTTTATCTAAGCACAATGGACGCTAACGTGTCACCACCTATTTCATTCTAGGCCTTCTGCAAGTCCTTTTTCAGGACAACAACGGATGTGTATTCAGAAGCACATACATGGGTCTCCGAAACTGACCAAATAGCAAAGTCCATCGGATTAAGGTCAGGAGAACTGGACGGTCAAAAACATCTACCCAGCACCTTGAAAAAAAAACGGATCGCAGACAGCAATTGTGGAATGAGCCGAATGCGCTGGTGCTCAGTTCTGCTGAAGTAACCATTCGCTATTTCCGAACTTTTGACGTGCCCATGGCTCCACAACTCCGCTCAAGATGTTTCCTTGGTGGCAAAGAGATCGGTCTCCGCACAACATTTACGAATTCGAGAAGCGTCTCTCAAGTTGGGCAGATTCCACCCCAAAAATGATGGTAGCGTGGTAGCGGTTGACGAAAGAACAAGCAGAGAGGTTTGAACAGACTTTTTTCTAACGTTGTTGCTAATGTTTTGAGAACACTCAATAGAGAAAATGGTCTTATCAGTGATGACGACTTGTTGATGGCCACCTAAAGCGTCCAGCCTCAACATCATTTTTGGCTTTCCGGACTTGCTGACCTTAAATCCGACTTTTAGCCACTGCGATATCGCAAGTCAATAAAATCGTAGTATCGGATAAATTTTTAAATTTTTATTTTATTTCGAGATCCCTAAAAGTTTTTTATGCATACAGCTAATTCTTCTCTTTATGCTTTCTTGCTCCTGTCTGACGGTGTGGACGTCGTCCAGCTTACGACCAACATCTGTACCAGGCTCCCTGGTTCACTGGAGAATTGTTTCGACCTTACGAGTAGATACGAACAGCTCCTTCGCGAGGTTCTTGTTCGGCACTCCATTCCCGTGCCTGGCGATCAGTGCGACTCTTGAGAAACGCATTGATCAACTGTATAAATCATAAATCGCTAGATCAAGTCAACGCGGTACAGCCAAAGTCGCGGCAGGAACTAAATTGCCACCCTATATTTCCGACTTACCTATACTAGTGAAGATTTACCGCGCAGTTGAGTGAGAGCGGCGCTGGGGCTTTGGTGGTGCAGTGCGATAAGACGCTCCCCCGGAAAGGGAATATGCTGGTTCAATCTCGCCCGGAGCCAGGCGTTTTGCGATCAACTCAGCACCTTGTGTAAACATACCTATACTAATGTTCGATTTTAAAGGTTCAAGTCAAAATATGAGAAGTATAAGTTCAACCTTTTCAACGTGTATTCCATGGTGATTTTCGAGCAATATTTAGCTACGTTTTTTCGATGTACTCGTCATAAGGCCTCTCGGTCTCTGTAAGTACAAGACTCTCTCATTTTTCACTAACCTGAAAACAGTTTTTATCACAAGCACTGCGACTACATATATTCAGCAATCATTTTATTGATCCTTCACTTCAGCAACCGGTCAGAATATCACTCCTAGATTTAAAGACCAGCTGTTGCTACAGCTGAGCGTGGAATGATTAGAAGGTGCAGTCCGACCAACGGATGCTTTTCGCACGGAATCGATCCTATCGTTTGCAAACGAACTTCAATCAAACACATTCCATCTGGCTTCCACTAACTTTTCTTATGTCCTCTTCTGAGGAAAAAACACCCAGAATAAATGTCACTCGAAGATAAAAATTTTGTTCTACTGCTTTACATTCATGAAATTAGGTTTTCGGAACTGGATTGTTCTGGTTCTTCATATTCATTCATTTATTATTTATCAGCATGCACGCTAAGGTGCGTCGAAAAAAAAAAGAACAGTATGTACGAAATTAAATCAGCCAACTGCAGTAACCACAATTAAGAAAACGAAAAGTGGAGGCACTTCATTATTGACATCTGAAAAACTCATTGTATACTTTCCAACGAAGGAGTTGCACTCTCAAAACATATGTACCCTCTATAAAACGTCGTCATTCACATCATCCGAGGCGCGGGCGGCGCGCGCTACGACAATTTCAGCGATGACAACTTCTGAGAAAAACAGTAGTTTCATTGATTGGTTGCAGAATATCGACTACAGGAAAGAGATTAAGAAGACTAAACTTCAAGGGTGGTTCGCAGGATGCCGGCTCTGGGAAGATGATTGATTAAGGAAATCTTATGGGCGGTCACCAGGATATCAATCACAAAAGCGTGTTACAAAACAGTAAACTTCGCTGATTAAGCGTAGGTTATCAAGTAGAGCTGGATCAGATGGAGGGAATTTTATCAGGTAACGTGTTGGAGATTATTGAAGTTTATGGTTGGACCGAGGTGTATCAAATATATGGCAACGTGTTAGTCACGGGTAAACTTCATGGGTGGCCCGTGAAGCATCTACAGCGGGAATGGGTTTGGAAGGGCTTAACCTTATGAGTGGCTGTCAGAGTATCAATTACGGGAACCGGTTGGAGGAACCAGACTTAATGGCTGGCCTAGAATATATCAACTACAGGAACGGGGCTGGAAAAACTAGACCAATTGTTTGGCCCGTAGGATAATACCTAACTACGGTACCATTATCAGGTAAAGTAAACTGCATGATTGGTAAACGTCAATTGACTGAATAATCTGCTTTAGTTACAGGGGACGATACCCCAAGGTTGTCCTTGGGGTATCAAGTACGGGAGCAGGACGGAGGAACATAATCTCATGGTTAGTTTACAGGATGCCAACTACAGGAACGGAACTCTGGGTGATTTGTGGGATATGAACCGCGGGTGCGAGTTGGAGAAGAATGAAACATCATAGGGGGTCCGTGGGTTCGGTTTAATGCTAGGATAGAGTAGATAACTTTTCAGGGGTAACTATTTAGAACATCACCTACGACGACTAAACAGCTATAGAGGACCAAATTACCATCAGTCATCTGCAGTATGTGTAATTCAAGGACGGTTAGGAGAGGACTAAATTTCACAGGTGGTCTATAGGACACCGATTCCGAAAACGGTCTGAAGGAACTAAACCTCACAGTTCGTCCGCGAAATATCCGTGGGAACATGTTGGGTCTTTCTTGGGAAATCAGTGTATATGCAAACTCCTGCCTTGATCAATAAGAATATCAGCTGGCTGCGCTGCACTGGAGCACCGAGTCGGCTGCACGTGCTCCGGTGACGAATTTGCTATAGAGTGGTGTAATTACGGGCGGTATTTTCGCTGACGCCTAAATTAAAATCGCGTCAAAGAAATTCTCCGTCAGATTCTCTCTCATTTGCAATTCGTTTTCTTTTGCTACCGCTTTCATTGTTGTACTTTTGAGCCATATGTCAATACATTGTTGTATAAAGCCACATTTGAAGGTTATGGGAATAGCCGCCAGCAGAGACAACGATGATTTAACAGACAATTTAGTGAAGCATGGACAAATCGTTTCCAAAGAAGTGGAGCTGGTTTTTCGGTAAAATTATTTGTGATTAATTTATAATATTTCGATTTTCTGATGAATCTCTCTTTACAGATTAGTTGATAGAGGACGATTCTTTCCCAGCGACTATTTGGACGAGGCCTATCGGGATAATCCATTCAAGGTGCCTTTTTTCATGATCTGCATTTTTATCATCAACT
This sequence comes from Aplectana chamaeleonis, assembly GCA_029168955.1. Lineage (NCBI taxonomy): Eukaryota > Metazoa > Nematoda > Chromadorea > Rhabditida > Cosmocercidae > Aplectana > Aplectana chamaeleonis. The sequence goes on from JAPDOI010000144.1 coordinate 1,167,629, forward strand.
GTTGTCCATTGACTGATCGTATTGCTTCTTACGAAGAAGAATTGGACATTCATTTGATTTTGCTCTCAGTTCAGTAGCCTGTTTTTCTTCCGGGTGGTTTGTCGTGGAGGTTATTGATTAATTGTCAGGTCCCTTCGGAAGCCGTTGGCGAATGGACTCCTGGAAAATTGCATATATCCGCTCCAAGCATGTATGCTACTGTACTGGAAAAGCTGGAGTTACAGCCAGGACACGCGTTCCTTAACGTCGGTTCTGGAACTGGATGGCTTAGCACGGCAGCTGGATTTCTCATAGGTGTGCTTATAGCTTTTTTCAAGCATAGACAAAAATTCCATTTCTTTTAGGGACCTTTGTGTTCCTATAACATATTCCCTTTTCGCTGCTAAGCGCAAAGGGTTGTCTCCACCCAGTGATTCGCTTGAGAGTCACTAGAAATCTATAATCTTATTATTAGATAAAGGCTAAAAACGGTGAAATTCTCATGGTTTCTACGCGTGCTGGTGCGTAGCGGAGGTTAGAGACAGTGAGAGAGCGCATGACAGACGGAGGGAGCAGAATCGCGCGCACCATGAGTCGCGAGAACTGCGACGTTTTAGCGAGGATATTATATCTGAAAAGTGATTGTCATGCAGAAGATTTCCACTGATTTTTGGTGAAATTTCCGCATTTTTCTGAAGTTTTTCCTTACGTATCTGCAGAAGTTTATGCGAAAGCCGACTAGAAGTTTTTTAGTGAAATTCAGACAGTCTCTATGGAGAAAAAAACCATAATTGAAGATGGATCCCTTGCTCTCTACATCTGCTTACATTCTTTTAAACCAGGGCCAAGCACGGTTGCGACTCGGCGCAACGGGGGTCTTCAAAAAATGGATCTTTGTAAAAAATGTTAAAATTTGGGGGATCGTAAAAAATTTTAGAAGTTTCCGTATGATTTTGGTCAACAGGTGGGTCTCGTAGCCCCGCCCAAAAACTGGCGCAACGACCTGCTCAACTCTGCTGGGGTCAAGTAAGGTTGCGGCGCAGGGGGGGTCGTAAAATTTTCGGAAAGTTTTCTTTAGAAAAAATAAAACTTGTGGGGTGGTTCGTAAAAATTTTGGAACTTTCACCAAGTTTTTGGCCAACAGAGGGAGTCGTAGCTCCGCTGAAAACTGGCGCAACGGCCTGCTAGGCCCTACTTTAAAGAAATGGGCACTACTTCACTTTCCAGACCCTAAGGGTCGAAAAATTCTGTCGCCCAAATTCGATTTCGGTTTGACAAAATATTACGGTATAAATACGGTAGTTTCGTCGAAGTCTCCTGATTAACTCAAACATTGCCAGATATATCCTTTAGGGTGCTGGTAACGAATTTGTTGTCCGTTTTCCGATTTTCGCAAGATTGCGGCAGATTACGGTAGACAATAAACTCGCCGTACCCAATCGTCACAACCCGCCTATAATCTACTTTATAGATATTGAATCCGTGCTCAGCACTCCAAGAAAGTCCACTTTGCGAAGTTTCAGCCAGGTCTGAAAGTCAACCTTCTACGGTTCAAGTACCGTGACCTACCGCAATCTTCCGAAAAATTGGGGACAGACAGAGTCAAGCGGGGTTCTGAAATTTCTCAACGGTGGGTCGCAAAATTTTGGCCCGATATTGAAGGTTAGGGGATCGTAAAAATTTCGGACCAAAATGAAAATTTCTGAAAGTGAAAATATAGAAATCAATATCCAGTAACAAAAAAACTTGAACTTTTTTTTTGCAAAAAAAAGTCAAAAATTACACCTCGTGGGGGTACGCAAAAATTTTGGATCTTTATAAAAAATTTTGACGGCAAGGAGGGGGGTCGCCTCGATTTTGGAAAATTACGCAACGCCCCCCTTGACTCTGGGTACAGGCTTCGTTTCCGTGTTCAGCACCTTAAATATTCTTTCTGAACGAACTCTGGGCAGGAATTTTACGGTAGCTTACGGTCGGTATACGGTGTCTGGTCGAAGTTCCAAAACTCCTCGGAGTTATTTGAGGTGCTGAACACGAAATTAAAATTCGTTTTTCATTTCTCGAAATGAAGAATAAAGTTCTCGGCGATGATCAATCTCACCGAGGATGCGCCACATCTTCGACTTTCATTCACAATAGTTGAGGCTTTAAAGTGTGTGTTGGGCCCTATATAATGGCTTTCGGAGCTTGACTGTACTCATAGTTGTGTTTCCCGTACTAGAAATAACCTAAATTACTATTGGGCGGACATTTTGAACCGAACGCTTCCCTATAGCAAACTCATTCACAACGAGAAACTTACTCAAATTCTAATGCGTCCATTAGCCATGGGACGATTATCGTTTTCTGCAGACGGATAAATTTCGGTAGGCTGATAAGGTTCCAGATTTGTCTCGAAACTCCTCAATGAGAGTTGTTTCGGGTGCAGAACGTAATTACGATTTCCGTCTGTCGTTTTTCGAGATATTATTGCAAGCTACGCTCGCGTAATAACATTATGCCTCCCCCACACTTTTGCGCTGTCTCTCCCCTCGCTCCGTTCAATCACGCCGAGGAACAAACCAAATTTGCCTCCGAAACAGAGGGTATACATATCCTTCCGCAGAGCTTTGGAAACGTCCACGACTTCTTTAAGAACAAACAAAGGCAGCTTTGGAGGGCATATTTGAATTCCACATCCAAAACGGGTTCCAGCAACGTGCATTTCTATAAGGTGGAAATTTTCAAGCAACCTTCGCTTATGAACCGAATTATGCATAGCACTATTATAAGAATGATTCTTATACTTACTGCTATCATAAAGAGTTTTTTTTTACAATATGTCTTTCGTGTAAGATAATCCCGTTAGTCATCTTACCTCGATTGCTCGCTCGCCCTGCGAAGTTTCTGTCTAGTCGTATGCTTTCTATCGATTGCAAGGATGACGTGGTCTCATAGGAATTTCAGTCCTGTCGCATTCAGATTCTAGGAAATGATTAATCCGAGTGATTAGAGGGCAACCAGGTGTCAACACCTACCAATCATTCATTGACTAGTATAGCATTGCGTTCACATTTCTGAAGGTAGTGACGAGGCGTCAAGAGGGTAGCAGGTGATACAGATATAGATCGTTAGGGTTGGTGTAGTTCGAACTCCCTCCTAAGGAAAGAGAAATGGAAAATTGATCGAAAAAGCTGGTGTTCACATATTCCTTATTGTCAGTCGAGACAAGCAATTCTGAAAAATTGTTCAATGCTGACAGATAATAGAATCCCGATTTCACTGAAATGGCTTGGGGTTCAGGATGAGGTAGTGAGGGAAATAGAACCCGTCAAACATTTGATTCTGTTTCTGATCCGCTTATTACGTAGCTTCACCGAAAATGTTGGTCGAAAGTATGTCAAAGCGTTTATTATTGATTGCTCCATTTCATGTGATGTGGTCCAAAACCGTGCTTCTCTGTGCTTTCAAAGTTTTGCAATGCTGACTGTCTAAAGGCACACTGAGGTTTTATAGGTGGCTCTGGAATCAATCATGGGGTTGAAATTCATGATAACTTGATCAAGTTTGCTGAAGAGAAACTTCAAGAAACCATTGAACGCCCAGAAGTCTGCGCCTTTACGTGGGCAAAGCCAGCGTAAGTTTTTAATTGTTATTGTCGTGAAAGAAGTTGTTGGATGAAGAATCCCATTTATAGGTTCTTCCATGGCAATGGACTAGCACAAGAACTGCCAAATGCCAATCATTTGTACGATCGTGTCTACTGTGGCGCAGCGGTTTCCGATGAAACCACCATTAATCGTCTTTTAAAGCTTCTAGAAATTGGAGGAAAATTAGTGGTTCCATACAGGAATAGCGTAAGTTGTTTGATCTGGAGCGAACAGAGAAAAAATTCTCGCTTTTCTTGAATCGGGTGACGGCACGAGGTATGAACGAGGGTAATTTTACTCAGACCCCCCTCCACCCCTGCATAACTCAGGCCCCCCGTGTGGATATCCATACCCAGCGCCGTACCCTGCCTTGAGTTCTCGTGGCCACTTTCTCTTTTTGGATTCGCTTGACTCTTTTGACGAATTTTTCTTGAAATATATAGCTGATGGCCTACACGCGTGCTGCGGACAATTCCTTCACGTCGCAAGTACTTATGGCATGCCAGTTTGCTGACTTACTGCCTCCTACTGCAGAGGATCGGCACGATAGTCTGGCACATTTAGTCCGGTAAGCAGAACGACCGAAGTGGTTATACTTGACTTCAATATACTGGTTATTACTTTAGGCCTGCTTCTTTGGCAGATCTATGCAGGAACATTATACGTGATACTCTTCGTGTAAATATTTCTAAAGAATGTCCTCTCTTCACGCGAAGTATTGTGGACGAATCGCAGCCTCCTGGGTGAGTTTTTTGGGATTCAAAGAGAACTCATACCGCCGAAATGTGATGCGTTCCTATATCTGCGAAATAAGCCTACTTCGAAGTTCTTCTGGAATATGAGGCCCTGAATCAGTTACAATCCCGATATTGGAAGGAAATGGAACCCCGGGTTGGCGCGCAGTTTTGGTGGGTGGAGCCCCGGGTAAGACGCCACCGCGGCCGGGCGGGATCGAGTTCTCCGGCAACCAAAATTTTCGGATAATTGGGTCCTGGATCTTTCAAAAATCACATATATCTGGCTTAATTTTGATGTTTTTGAATAATTGATGACTTTTTATGGCATAATATATAATCACAAGGTAGCTGAGTTGAACGCAAAACTCAGATGTCAGGCAGGACTCGAACCTCCATTACACGCTTCCCGGGCGAGAGTGTTAGCATTACACCATCGACACCCTGTTCTGCATCCATCATCTATCTGGCTTAATTGCCTAGGGGCAGAGCTCTGAGCCATTTTGGTAACGAGACCGAACAGGAAACTATGTCTCCTACTTTTCCCAAAATCTGTTGTTTTTTTTTTGAAAATTGAATTTTGAATTATTGGAATTTGGATCCTTTGGAGAGCAGGGTCAAGCGGGGTTGCAAAATTTCGCAACGGGTGGGGCTCGCGGAAATTCTGGCCCGAAAATGAAGACTAGGGGAGGGATAGCAGGGGGAAAATGTTAGACGGCGGGGGGGTGGTAGCTTCGATTTCGAAAAATTACGCAACGCCCCGCTTGACCCTGTTGGTGAGTCGTATTGCGATGGAACCAAAATGGAGTCTTTTCGTTTACTCGCAATCCGGTCACAATTGGAAGGGGTCGTGAATATTTAAGACTAAAGATGGAGAGAATGGCTTCATAGAATTGGGGTTCCTAGAAAAATTAGGATTTTTTCGGTCACCAAGGAGGGCGTCATGTCTTCGCTGAGGTTTGGGTGCGTAACGCGTCCCCCGATTTTCCCGCTTCTCCTTGCATCAACTGTCTTGTCAAAATAAGTCAAGAATCTTTGAAAAACTCATGTTCTTTTGGTCAGCTTCAGACGCTTGTTTGACATGTACCGAAAAGTCGGTGAAATGGGCATAGAAGCGGGGAAAAAACGCTCTGCATCCTCTGTCCCACTGAACTGCTCCTAACATCTTCATGTAATCTTCTGAGGCGCCAAGATCTTAAATCGCCAAGCTGTATAACTAAGGACTAAAAGTTGTGTTCCTTGATTTCCGAAAACAATGTACGAAATGCCCAAAATGTGCGGAAACGCGGCTTTTTGAAGCCGAAAACACCTGTTAATATTCATAAACTGTTTGTGCCTCAATAGACCCTGTATTTCCGCTTTCCGCGGCATCTTTTGCAGCTTCAGAACGCGGCATTCCGCTCATTCTTGGTTCGCTTCCAGTGTATGTATAGCGGAGTCCACCAAGGGTGTCTCATTTACTTATCAATGAGAAGCGGTCGATTGGAGATCAATGAACATGAAACTCGTTGCAGCACAACCGCTCTCGCTCAATCGGTATCGAGCGAGCTGGTATGGGATTCATGCACATTGATCCCCAGCCGACCGCTTCTTATTGATAAGTAAATGAGACACTCTTGGTGGACTCCATTATATGTACTAGAATCGCTTATCTCACGTTTTCGAGTTTATGTAATCTAGATCTAATGGTTCCTTCTCGCATCATGATACAGATGCGGAGATGGCGGATGGCGAGAATAATGAGGAATTCAACATTGTCCGTCATCCAATACGAGTCGAACTGTTTCGAAATCTCGGAGCAGCTCGAATTCGGCTTGGGACCTACGATCGCACGAGGCGCGAGCCGAGGTATTTTCAGATGTCTATTAAGTGTGTAATTGCGGCCAAAAACGTATAGGATTTTTTCTCCTTTTCACTAGCAGTAGCAGAAGGTTTCACAGATGGAGACATTCACACGCATTCATACATAGTAGGGTTGCTTTTGTTCTTATATTGGTAGCGCCATTCAATCCATTTTCAGCGTCTAATGTTGACTTCGTATTTCCATATCCTTGAGGTCGTTTGTTTTCTCTAAAAAAATTATCTAGATATATATTCGGGATAACCTGAAATCATGGGAAATCCAATGGAGATTCTTAACCTGTGGAATCTACTCACGAAAAAATGATCTTTGTTTGTTCGTAGAACTCTAAAATGGTTCCATAGACATAACTAAGGAACTTGATGTGGAAATCAAGACTGATGGTTGTAATCTTGTCGTAAAGGCTATATAAAGGGCAGAAAAAGGGCTCTAGTTCTCTCATTCTTCCAGAAAAAGTTGAACACATATGCCCTGGGGAGTCCTACATCATTCCCAACTCTAGATTGAAACTTTTCTTCTAAGCGGTGGAAACTTCTCTGACGGGGGGGGGGGAGAGGTTCCACTTTTTCTGCGCCGAGAAATTCTGTACGGCTCTCATATTCTATGCTAACTGCTGAATGCTAGCCAAAAAATAGACATTTTCAAAAATTCACATTGTCCGTTGTGCCTAGATAACACTGATTTTGCACAAGTTTTTCTAAGCAAAGGGAAAATGTGAAAAGACTTTAGCGTGAGTCATGTGTTTTGCCCATAACTCCTCCATTGCTCTTAGAAACACCTGTACGGGTCTGCAGGTCTTCCATATCAATACATTTCTGAACTGATACATTTATTGCTTACCCTTAAGACAGCATACACTCTCGTAAGCGTGATTGAGATAACTACGAAAATAGACTGGTATAGCGCAGAACGTAACTCCTACACATTTTGAAGTGTCAAAAACTACTCACATTGCCGCTACACGAGTAAGAAGTTGGTCCCACCCTGTAAGTTGGTTCCCGACCTACAAAACAGGGGTGCTGGACCAATCCCACCGTCGGCTCCGTTTGTGGGTGGTATAATAATGAGTCAATAAGTAAACCAAATTCATCGACGACGTTTGGAGGAGGACGTTAAATACGGAGTGGGCGGAGAATTACAAGGCGGGGCCAACTTCTTACTCGTGTAGCGTCATTGTGGATCATTTTAGACGCTTCGAAATGCATAGGAAATGTGTTCTGAGCCATACTATCCTATTTCCGTAGTTATCTCAACCACGTTTACCAGCGTGTATCCTCTGGTTCGGAGTCAAATTTACCCCGTTCCTTCGCGCGCTTGTGCGAAGCGAGAGTAGAGAAAGTCAGAAAGTGTGGGGAGAAGGAAACGCAGCATACGTTCGCAGACGCGCCATGAACGGAAATAATTTTCACTCCGAAACAGAGGATGTGTTGCCTTTGAATCTGCGAGGTGTAGGCTCTTTGGTAAGTGGATTTTGAAGTATCTACATAAAGCTATAGCTTGGACTTTAAAAAAGTGTTTTTACGTATTGAGGGCGAATAGAGAACGTACCATCGCAGTTCGGTTTGAGGATGGGTAGGCGAACCTCTAGCATAGCATAGTCTCTCCTCTGTTCGAAAACTTTCCATTATCTCCTCCGTTGTAGTGTCCCGTAACACACTGCTTAATCCATTAGCGTAACGTTTCTTGCAAATTGTTCGTATTACGTATTTGTACTATTAAGGGGCCGCGATGCTCGAATGCGTGATGTTGTCACTGTTCAATTGCAAGACGGTGAGAGAGAGAATGGTGAGGAACGGGGTGATGCGGATCGCGATGCGGATATGGGAGCTGGCATGTTTGTGTTCGCCGATGAAGGACCACCTTCTGATGATGAGGAGTTGGATGAGGACGACAGGTAGAAGATTTTTCGTTAGTTTTAGTTGATTGTGGTAATTCAATAATAATGTAGGATGGGATTACAATGGCTGAATGCCATTCTCGGTTTCGAGCGCGATGCTCGTAATCGACGTGACCAAGATGAGGATCGCGAAAGGTCGGCATCGCCCAGTGATGACTCTTCTGAGGTCTCAACTGCAGAAGAAGCTACTGAAGATAATGAGAACACCTCGTCTGAACTTCCTTCTGAGGAGAAAAGTAACGACCGCAATCACACAAATAACGCAGATGAGGGCAATTCTGCGAATGCCACGGCTTCGATGTCGTCTAACTGTTCGCCTACATCGGGTGAAGAAGAGGGCAACCATAATCATGAGGTAGGCTAATGTCATGCTTAGCCCTCTAAATACACCCTGCATAATGTTTGTTGAGGTATTGCCGGAGAATAATTATAACCAGGAAGGAGAACACGAAGAAGAAGCGACAGAACGAAGGGAGGAAGAGGTGGAAGGGAATGGCGAGGATGAGACAGACAATGAAGAGCGTAATTGGGAGAGGTAGATAGCGAGAAAAGAAGTTTTTTTTTCAATCTGTCATATACTTGTATTTTTCTATTATGTACTCCCTGTAAGGTCTATCTGATCATGTTTGTTTAGCATCAGAAGAGAAGTGATGGATATACGGGAGTTCCTCGCGGCACGACGCAGTAAGTTACTTGCGGTAAGGCTGGGATCCTACTCACAGCGACAAGCGACGCAATGCTTGCCATAAATATCGATCGAAAACCCACATGCGCTGTCGCTCGTCGCAGGAAGTACTATCCCGGTCTAATTGTAGAAGATTTGAAACATTAATTTTTTCTACATTATCGCGGTTTCGGCAGTAAATTATGTGAAAATCTGCCACAGAAAGTCCTCAAAGCGTTTGAAAGTGTTGTGCGAAATGCATCTGGTTGAAGGCAGTATACACATTTGTAAACGTGATTGAGATAGCAACGAAAAAAGATTGGTATTGCTCAGAACACAACGCCTACCCATTTTGAAGCTTCAAAAAACGACCCAAAATGACGCCACACGAGTAAGAATTTGGCCTCGCCCCCTGTATTTGCGTCCTTCTCCAAAACGGGTGCTGGGCCATTCCCACACTCGGCGATGTATTTGGTTTACCTATTGTACTTATTGTACCACCTACAAACGTCGCTGATGGTGAGAACGGCCCTGAACCCCTGTTTCGGAGGACGCAAATTCAGGGGGCGGGGCCAACTTCTTACATGCAGCGTCATTGTGGGTCCTTTTTGATGCTTCAAAATGTGTAGGCGTTGTTTTCTGAGCTATACCATTATATTTCCGTAATTATCTCAATCATGTTCACGAGGGTGTATGCTTCCTTTAAGAGAAGCGCAACGATAATATCGGTTCGGCCTGCGGTTGTGGATGTACCTGATATTTTTTTTCGTGTACCGTCTCACCAGCGACTTTTTAGGAGCCGAGCGCGAAAGGGTGGCTGGAAATGAGGCGGGTGGCCCGACTTCATCACGAAGGCTGGGACCACGTCCTCCAATGTCACGGCGCAGTGCCAAGAGAGCGCGCATATCCGATAGGGACAGTCAGGATGAGGTGAGTTCAAGAGTTTGTGGACATCTTGCAAAATTTATCTATCCCCGCACATGCTGCTACCAATTAATCGTGTGAGTTTCGTTTCGTCTTTCAGATTTAACTCGAAGATTGATGAAACCACAGGTTCTTCAGTAATTCTCATCAATTTGTAAACGGTTGCGTCCCATTCCGACCTACTATGCGGTTTTTGAAGTTTCTTGACTTTTTGTACATTAACATAGATGCCAAAACTTCAGAATATTCCTCACTTTTCTAGACCCCTCCAGAAGCTGTGAGGGATTTCCCTAGTTCAATTTTGAAAATTTTAGGAATTCTCCAAAGGCTTCTGTCTTTCTACTATAAATTTCTTTTATTTTTTGGAATTTCCTACTGCTTCTCGGAGACTTCTCGAGCTTACCTGAGCCCGTCGGGATGACGAAGGAACGATTTGAAAACGCGGAAATCGGGTTTAGTCACAGAAAAATATTTTCTTTTGTGCCGGAAATAGGTCGCGGAACTCCCAAAACTGTGCAGAGATTCGAACTTCGCAACCGAAAAGCGGATTTTTTTTCGGGATTATTGATTGGGTTCTTCTGCCGATCTGAACCGTTATTTCAGCTTTTTGAAGAACTTTTGGCCGGCTGCCGGAATGGAGGGCTCAGAAGGCCAAAACTACGCGAAACAGCAGGTTTTGGAACGCGTAAATATGCTTATTCCTGGTCGATACTATTAGGGAGTTCACTGCCAATTTAGACACATGATAGAACGTTTTGCGACTTCTCAGGCCCTACGAAACTTTCCAGGATCACATTTTGGACGAATTTATGTTCACATCTTAGGGCGGAGCAGTTGAAGGTTTTGAATACAGGCTCACATTACTCTAGGGATTGATGATGGCCTGTTCAATCTTTGGTTAGATTAAGAGCCCGTCCTCGACTGGAAGTTTGGCAAACCAGTGTTTCCTAGATTCTCCTCATAACGTTCGCTTCAAGATAGAGCTCGGATAGGGCCCCATTGGCAACTTCCCTGCTGCACAAACAAACAAGTCGGTCGTGTTTTCCGCTTGAAAGCCAAAGCAATTGCTCGACTTTAGGCGTGGGAAACTTGGCTTCGTTGGGGTGGAGACAGCGGTCCGAGAGGTGAATGTTGTTTAGGATACCTGAGTGGGGAACGGCGAAGGTTCCCTATAGACTTGTAACTTCAAAATTTGACGTTTTCTTAATCCTCTTTTTCTTGCATTCAATATATTTTTATTTTCAATCATTAATTTTGAAACATTTCCTTGTTAGATGGATGACTTCCTTTAGAAATTCACGATTTTTAATGAAATGATTTGCCTAGATCATGAAAAATTTCCTTTGAGCTGTCTTGGAGTCAAAATTTCTCCGAGTTATTCCCAGCGTTTTTTGAAAAATTACCTGTTCTTCGCTCATGACATTTTTGAACTTTAAGATGGATCTTTGAACGGAGTTGTTTCCAAAATCTCCATGAAATTTTGCGTCGAATAATGTAATATCGAATAATTTTGCGTGAATTTTTTTTTCGCCTGAAATGATCGGTTTTTCGTCCATAACTTTTTTGAGCTTAGAGATAGACCTCTGGTTAAGGTTGTTTCCGGAATCTCGATGGAACCCTGCGTCGACTAGTGTTTCCAGTGTGGAAAAATATTTTTTCGATCCTTCAGCCCAATTCATTCAACGAAACACCGGTTTTTCGCATATAACTCTATGACCGTTGAAGATAGGGTTCTGGTGAAGGATGTTCGTGAAATCTCCGTAAAATTCTTCGTCGAATAATATATTCGGTTCCTAACTTTGCTTGCTCCATAGGCGAGCCAGGTCGGTGGAGCCGAGCCCCGTTGTTGGTTCCAGCAGAACTCTGCGTCTCTCATTTATATCATAGAGGCAAGAGCACCCTATGGAGATAACTATGGAGCTTGGCTTCACCGATCTGGCTGGCTTATGGAGCAAGCAAAGTTAGGAACCCGATATATCATTCGACGCAGAATTTTACGTAGATTTCAAAATGAACCCTTACCAGAACCCTATCTTCAATGGTTAAGGAGTTATAGGCGTAAAACCTTTGTTTCGTAAAACGAACTAGCGAGACCTAGCGAAGTTTTCGCTCACAGAAACTTTTGCGTGGGCCAACTACCTGAGACGGATTAGTTAGTTAGAACGGTGGTGACTGACTTCCGTCTAACCGAAAGTTGCTGTACGTAGGTGTGGACTCTCCTGAGCAGAGCAGGGTGCCGTACATTTACAGCAGGCCGTGGGGTATCACAATGTGGGATCAAAAAGCAAAACATAAGAAGCCAGCAGTAAATCGTCGGTTGCTACCGGCATAAAATTCACAACCCCTTCTGCACTTCCTTCCCTTACTCGCCAATTCGAGACTTGATGCCGCAGCAAAAGAGACTTGATGCTCATGTACAAGTCGGCATGAAGTCTTAATTTGCCGCGCCAAATTCACTGTATGGGTGAATTTGCCGCTAAGAGGTGAGAATGAGGTGAATTTCCCGTGAAAATGGTGCGAACTGGCAGCGAGAGGGTCCAATTTACTCCTGAAAATGAGGTGAATTAACCTCGAAAAATGGGTGGATTACCCCGAAAATTTCACGAATTTGAAGGTCCACAGCAAGGAAGCCCCCTTGTCCGCAACATGAGCGTAATCTTCACCGAGGTCTGCGGTGAGGAGCCACCTCTGCGGACCCCGGCGTAACTCGTCCCCACGTCGTGAGGATACCCACTGTATCCTCCCAGCAACCAAAATTATGCTGGCCTCCAAAGAGTGACCCGAAGTCACCTTTCAGGGCCGGCAGCAGAATGCCGAATAGAGGACTCTGGTGGGATGAGGCTGTTTTTTATACCGGCGGTGCTCATAGTAAACACATTGAGACGTGATTATTCGTTTTTATCATGTTTTCGCTGGGATGTTTTCATTTGTTTAGCAATTTCTGAGATGCCAGCAACGGCGGTAATTTCACCCTTGCGCTGAGTGGTATCCAGCCGCTCAACAACTGATATGCATTAACATGTTAGCGCAGGCGGTATTTTCACTTTTGCGCTGACTGATATCCGACCGCTCAGCAAATTCACCCTTTGCGCGGATAAAGCTTTCATGACGGCGCTAAAGGTGAATTTGATGCCTTATGATAACAAAGCGTGATAAAGGCCGCTTTCGCCCGAAGCATCAAGTCTCGAATTGGCAGAGTACGTCGCTACCCACTGCCCTTTCTTCCAATTTGTAGAGTTCACAAGCTACTAATCTCGCCTTACCGTCTCTATCATGATAAGGACAAACGCATTCTCATTTTATATGATGTTTCCCTAGTTCACCAACATCATGCCCTTTGTTCTCAATGAATGAAATTAGTAGGTGGTTGTTTATGTTTTTGTGGTGCAGATTTTGATAAGCTCAGACTTGCAACATATAAAAAACTGGTTTTTAGAAGTTAGGGGAATCGAAATGACTGAGAGCGGTTGCAATGAGTGGCGAACAGAGAAGGTGCGGAAGTGGACCTGCTGCTTGTTTCTAAAACTGGCAAGAAAATGTCTCAGGAGTTCTGCGTCAATCTCGAAACGCGTCGCACGCTTCTCAAAATTCATTTTTTCTAATCTGTTTTCTTCTCCACAAAGGTTAAGATTTAGCATTAAAAAATTTAAAAACTTTTTTCAAATTCTTCACTCTTGGTAACGTCCTGCAACACCTCCCACTGCGGTCCTGCTAACTTTTGATGACCTGCACACTCCCACTCGTGACCTGTGCATTTTCTATGACGCCCTGCACACTCCGCACTGGGGTCCTGCACACTCCCACTGGGGACCTGCACCCTCTATGACGTCCTGCACCCTACCATTTGGGTCCTGCACAATCTGTGACGTGCTGCACACTCGCGTTGGGGGTCCTGCACACATTCAATGACGTCCTGCGCACTCTACTCAGGACCTGCACATTTTCTGTTATGTCCTGCACACCCAGCTGAGGTCCTGCACAATTTCTATGACGTCCTGCACACTCCCGCTGGGGACCTGCACATTTTCTATGATGTCCTGCGCACTTCCACCGGGGTCCTGCACACTTTCTATGACGTCCTGCACACTTCCTCTGGGGTCCTGCACATTTCACCACGATGTCCTGCACACTCCCGCTGGGGTCCCTGCACAATTTCTATGACGTCCTGCACACTTCCTTTTGGGGTCCTGTACACTTTCAATGACGTCCTGCACACTCCCGCTGGGGACCTGCACATTTTCTATGATGTCCTGCACTTCCACTGGGGTCCTGCACACTTTCTATGACGTCGTGCATACTCACCACTGGGGTCCTGCACACTTCTACGACGTCCTGCACACTTCCGCTGGGATCCTGCACACTTTCCATGACGCCCCCGCACACTCCACTGGGGTCCTCCACACTTTCTATGACGTCCTGCACACTTCCGCTGGGGTCCTGCACATTCCTACTTAGGGCCTGCGCACTTTCTATGACGTCCTGCACACTCCGATTAGGGTCCTGCACACTTTCTATGACTTCTTGCACACCCTCACTGGGGTCCTGCACTCCTTTTATGACGCCCTGCATTTTGCATCGCTAGACGACTCGCAGAAGTTATCATGACCCACGGCCAAAGTGCGCTCCACGGACAAACTCGTTTGCCCCGAGGCACGTAAGAGGTGACTCAGGCTGATTTTTGGTAATCGATAAATGTCGCACCACTAAATGTTGGTACCATTTCATACGCAAGTTTTGATCGGCCATTCCTAAGATATGCGGGCCACATGCACACACATACACACACACACACACACACACACACACACACATCGGGACATAACTGCTTTAAGTATAAGGATAAGGTTGAAGGATCGAGAAAATATTTTTTCCAACCTGGAAACACTAGTCGACGTAGAATTCTGTGGGGATTTCGAAAACAACCTTCACCAAAGGTCTATCTCCAAGCACATAAAAGTTATAGACGAAAAACCGGCAGTGACACCCACCTGATCCTAAAAATGACTTGCATGAGTGTTGGGTCACTTTCATTTTTTTTTCGGGGCGTTTCACCGGTTGTCACCGGTTTTCCCATTCCCAATGGTGAAGGTTCCACCCTTTATCTGTTCAGAGGTGAAGGTTGCTGGAGTAGATGGCTCCACCTAACGAAGCTATGGTTCGCAACACTTGCTGCTAGTTCATGAAATGCATTTGATTGTATGCGAAGACACCCAGCGTCTGTAGCGAGATTAGACGTCCAATATATCCAAGTTGAGCCGCTGCTCAACGGGGAGAGTCGCTTCAGGCTCCTTCCATAGCAGATGACCTAGCGCCAAGTGACGCTGGGGGTTGCATTTCTAACATTTGTTATTGATCTGACTCCCCAGCGACCACTGCAGCCGGCCTTTCGCTGACGGAGGAGGCAGTATCGGCTGTCACTAATATTATCAATACCATGTTAACCCCGTGCCGTCCTCGGGCGCGTATCGCCGTCGAGCGCCATGCACCAGCGTTTGGGCAACAACCTGACGCTTGCTGCTCGTCGCTGACGCCTGCTGCTTGCCGTCTGCTTTGGGCGCAACCTCAGCTCAACACTCGGCGAGATTTCAACGGTATACCATAGTGGACATGACTTGGAGTCGAGTACGGGAGCGGGGTGGGGTGTCTTTACATCCAATCATGTCTTTCATGAGCTAGCAGCAAGTGCTGTGAATCCGCCCTTTAAGTTTGCCACGCCAAAATTCGAAAAACTGCCTAGGCTTTCGGGCGGAAAACACGACCGCCCAAGTGAGTGGCCCCACTGAGGTATGGCTTGAGCGACAGGAAGCTAGCAGTGGGCATCTATCCGAGCTCTATTCTGACGCGAACGTTGTGAGAAGCATCTAGGGAACACTGGTTTGTCACTCTTCCAGTCGAGGATGGACTTCAAATCTGACTGGAGATCTTAAACGGGCCATCACCAATGCCTAGAGTAGTGTGAGCAACCAGGTGCTCACGTAATGAGTCGGCTCCATGCCAACCCATGGTTTTTTCAGCTCATTTATAAACATAGAGAAGCTTTGGATTACCATTGTGCTGGGAGCACTCTTCATTTTCCACTAAAATTTCGATTAATGAAAATGTTGCTATAATTATAAAACGGTCCAAGATAACTCCATTAGTACTTTTTTCATGTGATTATTCAGAATGTTATGCGCAATGCATTATTAGCGAATCCCATGACATTTTGGTGATCTTTCAGTCGGAGAAACAAGCGGAAGAGGAGCGCGATCGACAACATGCGTCACTGAAAACCTTCGGTGATGCGTTCAACAAGGCGATGTGGAAACTTCCACTACCGAAGCATTTGATCAAATACCTTGCACTACACTCAACACTTGCTCCAGTGTTTCCCAGCAGCCAGGCTGCATCACAGTGGAGTTAAATAGAATTCCCATGGAATTTGAGTTGTCTATTCTTCAAAAGTGTACATATTTCTGTATTTGAGCGAGATTTTCATCTACAGTCGTGTAGCCTTCTGGTTTGTTTCTCTCACACGGTCCAACTATTCATGGATGTACACATAAACCACCACCCAACATGTTCATATCCGCTCCCCGTCCCATGTTACTAACGTGAGAGTAGTCCCCTGTGAATTGTCCTGCTTCTAGTTGTTTTCTGAAGAATTATCAAGTGAATCGTAGTAGATGTATGAATGAGAACGTTTATGTAGCTAGTAATGTTATTAAAAAGTTTAATAATATGTTATTCTGTTCGTAATGTATATGAATGCGAGAAGGACAATGTGATGAAAGTGAATGTTGTACACCGTGAGACGTTATTAAAGTGATTCACTCGGTGGACCACTGAGAGCCAGTTTGTGGACGAGACGAGATCTGAAATCAAACCACCTCGGATTTCGACTTGCGGACAATTCAAGGGAGATAGAATTCAAGGGAGATTCACGGTCTTCGGGTTTTCACCGGGAATCGAATGCACCAGGGTTTATTGCAACAATTATTGCGAAAGAACGGTTAAAAACAAACCAAGGATAGTCCTATACAGCCCTCAAGCTCAGTTGTCCTATGCCCGCCCCGCCCACTCCATCAATGGCCAACAAAGAAGTGGACAGGTAGGGCATAGCGTATGCAAGGTTGAGGCCCGCATAGGGCTACCTATAACTCGTTATAAGCGGTTCTTACGCAATAATTGTGGCAATAGACACAATCGATTTCCGAGGAAAACTCGCGGATCTTTTTTTATCGTGAACACTGCCTTTAAAGGGATTTAAATTGGGATATTAGTGACTAGTGAGACAAATACAGGCTATAAAACGGCGAAATTCAGACGGTTCCTACGCGTGCTGGTGCGGAGCGGAGGTTAGAGACAGTGAGTGAGCATGGGGCAGACGGAGGCTGAGGCATCGCGCGCGCCGCTCGCCCCTCGAATGATGTGAATTACGACGTTTTAAATAGGGTACAATCGGAAAAAACAAGCCACAAAAAGAAGCATTCGAGAGGTCATATTCGTTTAGCCGAAGGTCAGACAGACGGTCATTTCGTACCTCGTCAGGGCTACGTCCTTCCACTTCCCCTCTTGGTGGCCTAGTTTTTTTTGCTTATGGGTCAAAACTTCAACGCCCCCCCCTCCCCGAATTTAAAGTTCGTTTTCGAAACCTGCCCTTGTCTCACGAGACAGTAAGCTTTTATGGATACCCTTCCCCCTTCCGAAATGTTTACTTTTGGCCCAAGGTTTTGACGCCCCCCCCCCCTCAAAATTCCCATGACCTCTGGTCAAAAAAGGCTTGTTGCGCGCAGAGAACCTCATTTTCTCATTTTTTTAGGGGGGGAAGGGGGTGAATGTATCTCTGTAGCAGATCAAATTGGCAAAAGGTCCCTTCAAAAGTCGCTGTTCGTGAAGAAAGTCAAGGTTTCAAATTCTCGGAGTAAACCTTACCACGTGGCAGAGTAAAGCCGCCATTGTCTTGCCAGACGGGTGGTGGCGGGGAGAGTCGTAATAAATTCGGTCCAGGTACAGAATTTGTAAATTCTTTTCAAACATCGGTCATAAGGGTCGGAAAGCCACGCCGAGGTCGGAAACAACGGCTCGGTTAACCTTGTTTCGTGGCTTATTTTGGGCGGTGTTCACCTTTTCCCCTTATCCTAGTGTGCGCTCCTGCATTCCTAGCGTGCGGAAAAAGACACGTTAAAAGCAGTGTTCACGATTTTAAAAATCTCCACTATCAACGTTTTGTGCAGGTAGGTCCAAGTGTAAGATAGTAGTGAAAAAGTCCCACGAAACCCTCAATTTCTAAGGAAAAAATGTTGAGAAAGTCATCTATAACAAACAATCTGGGTATAACTCTTGATTACGATTAAACAACTTAACACAAGAAGTGCCAAAAATTCCCTAGAGCGTTCACTTACCGCCCCTACACCTATTTTCTGTGTTTTGCGCAAAAGAATTTGAATCGTCGGAAATGGTTTCAGGCTTGAACTTCATAAACAGGAAACTACCTTTTATACTTCTTCAACAATTTCTATGCAACTCTCTAGAATTCTTCAAAGACAATGATTTATCAATGAGCATCTACCGGAATTAAAAGAATATCGGAAAGTATTCCCTTGAATGGAAAACTAGCTATTCTTTTTTTCTGTGCGGGCTGATCCAGTGGGCCTGCTGATTCCTCATTTTCATCCACTGTCTACCTGTTTTTCGCTATTCTTTCTTCCTTAAGGCGTCGGCAGAGTGGAAAATCTGCGAGCGAGCGAGTTTGCGAGAAATGATGAAGGGTAGGGAGCACTACGCAGTTTGACCGCGCACGCGACCGCACCGCATAGGCTGCGACGGAGAGGGGTGCGCAGAGTGTCTTGCCCGTCGCGGAAATCGCAAATTCGCGGCGAAGCTCGCTGCGAAATTGCGAGACGATAGTGATTTTCAAGCGATTATGCGAGTTGCTGCCAAGTTTCCACTCCATTGCTAATACTTGTGCTCCATTGCCATCCTCTATTTGAATGTCCGCGATTTCGACCCCTTTCTCTCTCCTTTGTTCTCATTCCTTCTTTCTGCTATATTTTCAGAGTGCTAAACTATTTTGGGGGTTGGCACTCAGGATTAACGGAGAAATGGATGATACTGATCTCAGAAATCGATCTAAATTCATGAATTTTCTTGGGAAATTACGAATAACAACGCTATCAAATATCTAATAACGAAAGAATTTTTCATTTTCATGGATTAATCTTTTCATTTCTATGGGTAAATCCTGAGTGCCCCCCCCCAACTAGTTCTGCACCTAATTTCAGCTTCAGTTTCTTTTCTGGGGTGCGTTATAGGATTTTATACCAACCATAGTAATTAATGATGGTATATGAGGCCTAATGAAATGGATATGGATAAATTTCAGTCTGTCATTTGTTAAATATCCCGTTAGCAGGCATCTCAGTGGAGCTTAATTGTTGATCAGATCTCATTTCATTGTCTTGCGTTTGATTTTCACACAAATTTTCCGCCCATGGTAACCTTCTTGAAACACACCCATGGTATTGTATTAGACTAATTTCAGGCAGCTGCGGCCCATCCTGCGAAATAACGAGACGAAAATAACTGATTGACTTCCGCGCTCCAGTCGATCAACATTCGCGCTCTAATCGAAATCACACTCTGCGGGGGGGGGTGGTCGTCCCGTGGCGCCAGACTGTGAGGAGGGCGGGCAGATCAGTGGGAAAGGCTGTCACACTTATTGGTTGAGGTCACTTCTGCAATCATTTGCGCTGCCTAGCCCTTCCCACTGATCTGCCCGCCCTTCTCACTGTCTGGCGCCACAAGACGACCACCCTCTGCGGAGATGCCTGCGACTCCGCCGCACAATTTTCAAGGCCACGCCCCCATTCGCTCGCTCGCTCGCAGACTTTCCACTATGCCGACGCCTTTACTTTCCTAAAACAGGCCCAAAGCTTACGTTTGTAAAACAAAAAGGTTTTATCATTGTGAACACTACCTTTAAACACCAATGATAGCTTGAAGAGCTAAATATAGAATAGCGTAAAATACCTTCGGAACCTAGAGTCCTTGTTGACCAAAACATGCAAATCGCGAACGTTGACACGTACCGTGCGAGGACGATGCACTGCACCAGCAGCCCCACCGCCGCTGACTTGTTCCCATCTAAACGAATGAGACTCAATTTCTGTAACTCGCCCAAACTCGTAAACTCAGGAAAATGAAAACAAGTTACTAGGAATATAAATAAATGTAAGTAACTTGTCTGAAGCAACTTACATGTATATTACACGTAACACACATTTATATCACATTTAACTTAAAATTATACTACATGCAAGTTACATGTATGTTACACGCAACTTACACTTTTATAATCACCGTGGGTGGCCATTTCGCCACCCATACGACCCGCGACGCAGATAACGCATTCGCCACGCAAAGCGGAAAACGCAGTGGGATCCTTCTCTGCGATTGCGGGGTTCAGTACCTCAAACCTCGGTAACTGAACCGACAGCAACGCCTGTTCTAAGGCTGACCTCAGGAGTAAAGTCGCATGCTCTCCTAGGAAATGCCTTCATGACTGATTTAAGTTACTGGCGAATTGTCTTGGCCAACTAAGTTACATGCAAAATATCGGGGACGCTCTAACGTCGATATGTTGCATGTAACTTAATTGGCCTGAGATAAGTCGCAAGTAACTTACTTAGGCTTAGATATGTTACAAATAACTTGTTTTCGGCCTTTTACGTTAAAAGTAACTTGTTTTCATTTTTACGAGAAGGGCTCACTTCGGTCGAGAAACTTTACTGCCGCTACTCAACGCAGCAATGGCAGCCGCATTCGCATCACGATTCCGTTTCGCTTCAGCATCGGCACGTTGCATTTCCTGTTAGAAAAAGGTGAATTGAGAAAACGGCAGCTGATTAACGCATTTTCTCAATGACATAAAGAAAACATCACAAATAGGACAAAAACCTTAGCTCGCTCTATCGTATCCTTTGCGATGCCCTTGCTTTTGCTCATACGTATAAGAGCCTCTTTTTCACGATTCTCTCTCTGCTCTTCCTGTTGTCTGTCAATATCCTCCAGAAACCGCAACTGGCGCCGCGTGTCATCAATCGGTCCATAATTTGGATTCAACCTGGAGAACTGACATTGTCGAAGTAAATGCCGGAATACGCAAAGATCATGAATTCACCTCAAAGGCTCCATTCGGTGTTCGGCCAGTGTAATGAGCTCCGTGATCGCTTCCCGAAGAACATATTCAGCCGCGTCAGATATTAGAATAAGAACCTGTAGATCATTTTATGCACCCATATTGTGAAGAATGCTTCATCAATAAAAGGAAGGGAACCTCTTCATCCACATAGCACATTTCATTCATACACTGGGTGATACGGGCCATGATATCCGGAGGTCGAAGAAGTGCGCTTTCTAATGCTCCTTCTTGCAACTGCCTAACTTGAAGCATCTATAATACTAGCTTATTACTTATAAGCTCTGAGAGAAGTGACTGCATTATCGGCTCACCTCTTCCTCAGGATGCTGAGCGGGGGCATCATCCATAGGTTCTCCTGCACCCATAGATTCTGTCTTCTCTATTCCAACCATCTAAAAGCGAAATGAATTTGGATGGAAAGTTTCTTACATGAAGTCTCGACATTTTTACGATCATTTGAATACCATAAGCGATTCAATAGACCGTAAAACTAAAACCTAAACTAGACGGTCTAGAATTCTAATGAACATCTACGATCTCGAATAACTACTACCTATCACTGTATGCGAATCAGATTTGAAACAATTCCCATCGCCAATGATTTTTAAATTACGCACCAACGCATAGCGCTGGTTTTCCAGGAATACTATAAGCCACAAAAATTTAAAACTACATAAAAACACTTTAAAAAAAACTTCGTAAATCCATTCCAATGACCAGCCGGCGTCCCCAATTAAAGATCGCGACGGGTGTCTTTGCGTATATTCCAGATCTAAGCCTTTAGTAAGTTTCAGCCATCACTGAAGCTTGATGTTCCGCTGGGAAACTAAAGGCGGGTTTTGTGGTCTCAATGCACAAAAATGTAAGTGACCTGTATTTTTTGGTTTTAATTCCACTCGGGACCTTTTCGCTTGAATGGAATAGCCTGATGATTCGGACGGCGAGAGACGGGTCAATTTCTCCATTTCTGGAATTGAAACCACAATCCTAAAGACACATTCGAACCCAATATCATTTTCAAGTTTTCCTATTCGTCCTGGAGAGAATCTCACGTTGATCACAACAGGGTTTCCAGATTCGCTCAAATCTCTCTGCTAAAGGAGTTGAGTCTCCTCAAAGATCGTAAACACAAACAACGAAAATTCTTTCTACGAATTGTCTCCGGCCTGTCTCTACCCTCTATTTCCTGAGTTCGAGAATCCGTAGATGAGCAGAGGGAACGGCTGTTTTTTTCGGAAGCGAATCGATCGGTTGCTCTAATCTTCCTCGTTGATCTGGGAAAATTAGGATTTTTCCTTTGCAGTTTTGCTATACACCGCGGTTGAAACATAGAGTCAAAATTTATCCACGAGGCTGAACTGTGCCGAGACTACCGTCAAGGCCAGACGGCTTCTAAACAACCATGACGGGAAGCTAACATGCTCCTTCTTCTATTCCTCTTTCACAGGTCACTCACTCAGTACAAGGAGATCGGTTATGGATCACGCTATCATGAACGTTGATTTGCTCGGAGATCTACTGAATAGAAAACCTGCAGAAATACACGAAATTGCCGTCAAGTTGTGTAAGTTGCGACCCCGTCCCATTGTAGGAACTGGCTGGAACTGCTCCTCAAGTCTATCACCCCTCAATGATTACCTCATTGTGCTCTTGCATGGGCACGGATGACACACTGCTGACCGAGGTAGACGCAGGTGGATACATCATTCCTTGCGAAGTCGCCTGTTGATGTTCATTCGGAATTTGTTGAACATGTTGCTGCTGATGTCCCATTTGCATCTGCTGTGAGACCATCGGCATTTGCTGATGCTGCGAATGTGGAAGGCTCATTTGTGGCGGTTGCTGCTGCATTCCCATTTGTGGATGGTGGTGCATTTGCATCTGTTGTTGTTGTTGCTGCGGCTGCTCCATCTTCACTGGACCTTCATGCATTTGATAATGTTGTGGCTGCTGCTGCACTACTTGCACCTTCAATAAAATATGATTTTCGCAAAGTTTAAGTGAAATATAAAGCTTAGAATATCAGGACCAGAGCGAGAACCAAATAGCAATCTATCACACCTGTATTGGTTGAGAATGAAGATGTTGTTGTGCTTGTTGAGAAGACGGCGGCTGCTGTGCACCCATCATATGCTGCTGGTGCGGCATCTGCATGTGAACCTGCTGTTGTTGTGGTGAAGCCGCTTCGATCTGCTGAGGCGGTACCATCATACCCGGTGGGGGAGTCACTCCTTCAATTGTTACTTCGCCTGAAGATTTGATAGTATAGCAGATCTGGGTTTACAACACCCGAAATCAGGATTACACGTGGCCGCACTTCCAGAATTAGGTCAAGGACAGATTTCGCTACTCACAAAGGAAATTTTGAAAATATCAGCTTTTACTATACAAATGAGCAATTCTACAACAAATTTTATACATTATGAATAGTGAGTCCTCCAGAGCGATCTAATTTACTTTGAGCGAATTGTAGGCAAATAATAATAGGCGTGCGAAGTGGTAGGGCCTTAGTAATGGCCCAGCGGAATGAAAATTGGCCGCGATTCTCTACGTACAGGTGTTCCTTTTCGAGGATCTCAGCAGGGACGAGGTGCACGATGGTGACATTTGTCCTACTATTTCTGCAGCGTCCCGCCGAAGAACGGCTTAATTTTTAAGGTGATCCATAAACATTTTCCTGTCCTGACTCAAAGCTCAAATGAGGGGGTTATTCCAGGTGCTGAGTACAAATCACTGGTCTGCTTGTCGATATTCTAGGGTTTACTATAGGTTACGGTATATATCCCGCCATTAAGATGGCATTAAAACAGCCATTCATATTTCGAAATTCCACAGATGGACCTCAAATCCGCATTCAGCACCTCCAAAAGCCCCGGAGAATTTTGGGACAAGTCTGAGACTTCGACCAGACTAAGGTATACCCTTCGCAACTACACAAAACCGATAAATGGACCCCAGATTTCTGTGTGAGGCAGTCTAAAGGTGTTGGTATTCTCGAGGCGTCAAGCCATGAAAGAGGTTGGCTAAAAGGGTAGGGGCGATTGTCACCACTGGACGACGCAGCTCTGCGGGATGCAGTGCTTCTGCATTACACTGCAGCCGGCTAGAAGTCGTCGTCCAATGTCAGTGTTTAGCCCTTCACTCTAGTTTGCCCTCCTTCTTCACTTTTCCATGCGTCGCGACGAGCACCACTCCGACGATCTCCCCACAGAACTAATGAACAAAATCTGTCCAAAATCCACAAACTTCGCGTATGTTTCACAGAAAGCCATGAAACAACGCCAATAGCTTCATTCGGGTGAATGAAGGCAGCTATGGAGAGCATATTCGGATTCTACGTCCAAAAATGGTTCAGCAAGAGGAATCCATAAAGGCCAAGAGCTCACCACTTTTCATAGCCGCACGTAGGTAGGGAAGTGTTTTATGAAGGAATGGCAGCAGGTGAGGTTGAGCTTGCGATTTCAAGGCGCTTTGCAGTCTTGTGGTAAACTCCTCAGCAGGCATTTGACCAAATACCAACGTCTGAAGCAGTCGTCATTAAGACAATCTGTAGGTCACTTTAGCCGTTTTTCGTCTCGGCTCACTCTAACACAAGCTCTAAAGAGCCCTTTCGTCTGAAAATCGCATGAAAAAACTCACACTGACAAGCTCTTTGACCAAATGAGCGGTTTGCTGCGGATTTTGTGATGGCTGTTGCTGCTCCGGTTGTTGTGAGAGCTGGATCAGCGTCTTGAAGAAACGTACGCATTTCAACACCATACCCTTACTATCAGTACTTGACAACGATTGTGGTGTATTGGCAGGTGGCGGCTGCTGCATCTGCACAACACCAGGACCAGATGCTGAAAAGAAGAAAAAGTTGATATCAACAAAAGTTCAAGCAAGCTTTCGCACTTTCTATACGACCGCATCTCTTATTGCAGAAAAGCCCAACCAAAACAAAGGAATCGATTCACTTTGAAACTGTATCAATCGAGCTAGCTATCGGCCAAATAACGACTAAGGAGTACGAAAGTATAGCAATGTAGAGAGGAAAATAGTCACTGGAGGGTACTCCTTGCATGGTCATTTGGTGTCCTTGCATCGACTGGGGATGTTGCTGATGCTGCATATGCATTGAGCCTTGTCCCATCACCTGAAACATTCGGAAAATGATATTGGGCATAATTAAACTACGAAAAAGCACGTTTTCCTCTGCCACTTTATCCCCCTGCCTTTGTGTTCACGGCCTGTAGCGATGTCCTGAATACTGGCGCTTGTTTCTGCACGTCACCGACAGGAGGTATCGGTAAGTTCCGGCTCAAACAGGAAAAGAGAAAAATGAATGCTAAGAGAGCAGAAAGGAACGAGGGGATGAAAAAAGAGAAATAAGACGGAATAGAAGATGAAAAAGAAGGGACAGGGATAGCTGAAGGAGAGCGAAAAGGATGATAAAGTACAATGGATTAAATAAAAAGCACGGATGTACAAAGAGAGAGAGAGAGAGGAAACAGAAAGACCCAGAGTGGGAACCGGGGGTTAAAGTCGTTGCCGGAGAACTGGTCCGCGCCTAATTTTTTTCACCCACAAAATCTTGGTACCAACCAGGGGTGTGCGTAATTACGGTTTACGATTTACGATTCTACGATTTACGGTGTTTTTCGGTCTCGTAATTACGGTTTACGATTTACGACATTTTGGACCGTAAATCGTAATCTTTCGTAACTAGAAATTCATGCAATGGAGATAAATCACAAGACATCTCCAACTGACCTGCTCTAATCCCGCTCTGCGTATACCAATGTTTTGGTCAGGAGATGGGGCCAATTCAGGCGTGTGACTACAGCACTATCCCATTATCATTCTTCGACGTGATTTTATCATTATAACGCGGGACACACGGTCGGAGTTGGAGCCGCTGGATAACAGACAGGCATTGCGCGCCGCGCACGTCTCACTAGCTTCCCCCTACGTCGCAATGCAATCTTGTAGCACTCTTCACGAGGAACTTCGTTTTCGAGTTTTTTTTATGAAGATCAACTGTCCTGATTCCTATAACGTCGCCGTGTATCCGGAAGAGATTTTGCGTTCACTGTTGAGGATTGGCGCAAACCCGGTGCGCCTATGTTATAGCATGTGGCACCGAGTTTGCGCCAACCTCCGATGGGGAACGCAAGGTCTCTTCCGGATCCACGCCGATGTTAACTACATTGATGTCAAGACATCGAACAAAGCAGTCTCATCAATCAAAAAATTGCTTCAAATATTGCTCCTGGCCCGCCTTTTGAGTAGATTACGGCTACTTAGAGTCCACAAAAATCAATAAGAGCGTTCGTTTTTTTACCCCGAAAGTTAAGAGCTAAAAATTGTTTCCTCTAGTTGATTTTTCTTCGTCCGCAGCAAACGGACACTCAGAAAAGGCGCGAGCCCTTGTTTAAATGCTCATCTTCGCCCTTACTGTTATCTCTCACAAATGCGAGCGTTTGGTGGGGCGCGTTGGCTATATTCCTTAACTATGGGGACCAAACTGCACAAAGCGGCAAAAATTAGAGAGCGAGTTTTTTGTGCTTACGTTGTCTTTGATAACCTACGGTATCGTCATCATAAAGCTACGATTCTGCAAGTTAATTAGGGGATATAGGAAAAATAATTTGTGCTGAGTGAACGATACTGTGCTCTAGATAATATAGAGTTGGGCCGGATCGGACTGATGCTTTGCGATCTCTATTGAAAGTTGGCGCAAGCTCGGTGCCATATTTTTGACGTACGTACACCGAGTTTAAGCCAACCTTCAGAAGGGAACCCGAAGTACATAATGTGCTATGGTTAGGTCCGTGGCTTGTTTCCTCAGGGAAAAACATTTAAATTTGAATCGCGGCGGTTCAAATCTCACCGGCGGCTGGCTAGTGATTAAAATGTTCTTTTCCTGCGGGAACAAGCCACGGACCTAACTATACAAATCAGTGCCATCCGATTGTATAATCGGTGTTGCCGTTCCGCTAGCAAATGAGAGGAGTTCTCAAATTCGGCCGATAAGAATCGCTCAAATATGCTCATTTTGGCTCGTTTTAACGCTTACAACGGGAGAGGCATTACGAGTATAATTGTGTTTGTGTTGCCCAGCAGATACGCGGACAACTGAATCGGACTTTCGGATTTCTCATGATCTGGGGAGGAGTTGTGGAATGAGTGATGAGGGAAAGGAGAGAAATACGGGTAAGACGGTCCAATAAGGCCAATGGTTCTTATTGCGACACGCGGTCGCGTCGCTCTGCACAGTGGCAGCGACCGCTTCCCGCCCTCTAAACCTGTCGCATTCACAGTGCGCTGCACAGCGACAGGCTTCGGCACATTTGCAGTATGTTAGTCCTCCGCGACACGTCGATGAGGCTCACGCGCGATGATTATTCCTACGACAGCCGATGCCGCTTCTCCGATGCGAGTCCAACCGCGATTTGGGCTAGGTTTCATTCCAGTCGCTCATGACAGCGTCAAAGTATGCCATCCCTCCTAAACCTGGTTAGCTGTCAAATTCTGAACGCAACCTAATATGTGTGTACGAACTAAGTACGTGAAACGGAGGACAGTAGGAAGTTTCTCTTGTTTCACCATAGTAATAATAGATTTAGTGATTATTGTTATTAGCTGCTTTTTACGATTTACGATTTACGGTGGTTTTGTCGTAATCACGGCTTACGATTTACAAAATTTGAAACTCCATTTACGCACACCCCTGGTAGCAACCCAGGGTTTCCCTCTCCTTCCAAAATCAGGAGAATTTAAGGATCTACGAAGTGAATCCATCACGCGAAGTGCGATTCTCAGTATGAGCTTCATCCTAAGTATGAACGCTTAGAAACACAAGGCGCGGACCAGTTCTCATGTAACCGGCTAAAATATGAGCTTGAGTGAAGTGAACAACGCAGGGAGAAAACAGAGAAAAGGGAAGATGAAAGCGTAAGAGGAAGGAAGGATATAAGGAGATTATAGGGGAACCAAAAGAAATGGATAGAGTTATGCGAGAGCCGCCAGGTTCTTAGCCGGACGCACCGACCAAACGCAGCACTCAGGGTTGAGCAGGGTTGCGACTCGGCGCAAAGGGGGGGGGGTTAAAAAATCTTGGAAATTTTTGAAAAAAAAAAAAGAAAATTTAGGAGGGGGGTCGTCAAAGGAAAAAAAAGGATTTTCTCCAAACCACTTTTCGCCAGAACAGCTGTGTCTGCAGAGGCCGTCATGAAATTCTACGTTACGGTGGGTATACGGTAGTTTCGGCAAAGTATCAGATTTCAGTCAGAATTTCAGGAATCTTTCGGTGTGCTGAATACAAGTATGATGTTTAATTTTTTTAGGGGCCGTGAAAAATTCCAATGTTTCCTAAAATTTTGGTCAACAGAGGGGGTCGAAGCCCCACCCGAAATTGGCACAACGGCCTGCTCAACCCTGGCAGCACTGCCAACTCATTGCCCACACTTAACCGCCAAGGGTGTATAGCACCAAGCTGCCGAGACGTCGTACGTTCTTGCCGTGGCAGTGTGGAGGAAAGAAGACCGCCTCCGTGCAAACCGATATCAACCCCTCCGAGAATAGTGTTTTTGTCATGAGAGAGGTGCTGGTCGGCCGCACCTCTCCTGAGGATTTTACTACGAAGGGCCGGCGTCGAGAGGAATCCAGGTCCAGCGCAGAAGTATCCATGTGATACCTGCAACAAGGATGTTACCAGGCATAAAACAAGTGTCCAGTGCTTTGGATGCCAAAGGTGGGTGCATCTCTCCTGTTCGGGCCTCAGTTCTGTGAGGCATCACGACTCATCCTTTCGTTGTGTTCTATGCTCTGCCCCCAACAACTCTGATTCCTCAATTACCAACCGCCCCCTCTCCATTGTTCACATTAATCTCAACGGCCTTCGCACCAAATTACCTGAACTCTCTCTATTTGCACGTTTTCATCACCCAGATGTTATCATGGTTCAAGAAACCAAGCTCTCTCCTTCTACCACTTGTCCCCAGCCGAACACTCCGGGATAAACCGCCCATCACATGCCAAGGTCAGCTCTTGGGGACGGAGTGTCTACCTTCGCGCAACCTGCTTTACCTTCTCATATTATTCCTAATACTCCTAAGGACGGTACTCTTGAGTACGTTCCTGTCCACCTCCCCCTCAAAACCCCTTTATCTCTATTTAAACTGACGGTATCTCCCCAGCCATCCTGAAGAAGCTTCCCACGGGACTTCTACCGATGCTTGCAGATATCATTACACTTCTTTCCAGACCTGCATTCTAGCCCAAGCTTGGAAGACAGCCAATGTGATACCGTTGCCAAAGCCAGGCAAGTCCCAAAGCACGGCAAAAAGCTTTCGACTAATTAGTCTGTTATCGCCCGTAGCCAAATTAGCTGAAAAGTTGATCGTGACGGACCTGGCTGACAGGGTTGGGCAGGCTTGCAACCGGTCGCAACGGGGGGTCGTAAAAAATTCGGTTTTTTTTTCGGAGAAAAATGAAATTTGTGGGGGGGGGGTTCGTAAAATTCTCGGGAAAATTGGGTCTATATCCAAACCATCCGGAAAAGTAGAGTGAGGCAAGACTAGCAAGTCGCGTATGAATTCTGAACAGTTCAAATGAAAATTAGCTTCAAGGGGGGGGGGGTTCGTAGAAATCTTGGTCATGAAAATTTTTGCATCCCAGGGGGGGGGGAAGTTCGTAAAAATTTTGGTCGCCAGGGGGGGTCGTAAAATTTTGGTCACCCGTCACAACGGCCTGCTCAACCCTGCTGGCTGATCAAAATGAGCGACAGCAGCATCAGCATGGGTTCAGGAGACTTCACTCTACTACTACTGCTCTAATGGAGATCGTGAGCTTTGCGGTCGATGAATTCAACATGAGAAAGCCCCTGATAACGGTGGCCGTCGCCCTCGACCTGACCAAAGCGTTTGACTCAGTTAACTAGGGACTGCTGTCCGACAAACTGTTGAAGTCCTCGCTGCCATCCTGGCAGAAGCGATGGATTGCAG
Organism: Aplectana chamaeleonis; assembly: GCA_029168955.1. Lineage (NCBI taxonomy): Eukaryota > Metazoa > Nematoda > Chromadorea > Rhabditida > Cosmocercidae > Aplectana > Aplectana chamaeleonis. The sequence continues at coordinate 1,197,486 of JAPDOI010000144.1, forward strand.
CGTTTAGTAAAGGCCGCCGGGCTAAGGTTCAGTTCCAGAATCACGTATCCGATAGCATTCCAATAGCAGCTGGTGTTCCGCAAGGCAGAGTGTTGTCCCCTGCCCTATTCAGCCTGTATCTTGAGGACATTCCTGAGCCTACCAAAGATGTAAGGATTGTTATGTATGTTTCAGTGTTCACAACAAACATCAAGGAACACAGTGCCCACCCACATGTCAAATGGGATGGTGGCCGGTTGCCAGCAGCAAAATTCCCCAAGCTGCTTGGCCTTATTATTGATCCGTCACTGAAGTTCCAAAAAAAAACGCGGAACAGAAACAAACAGTCGTCAAGGCAAAGCTTAATATTCTGAGAGCTCTCGGAGGAACATCAGGGGAAAGCAGCCGAGAGACTATATTGAGAACCTACAGAGCAATACTTCAGCCGGCTCTGGAATATGAGGCACCAGTGCGGCAGCACCTGGTGTCTGACAGCTCCTGGAATAAGCTGCAGCGTGTACAGAATGCTGCGCTTAGAATTGCTACCGGTTGTGCAAGGAGCTCCCCAATATAACATCTTCACGCGGAGGCCTGCATATTGCCAGTCAAAGAGCATTGTGAACTCCAGACACAGCAGATGTATGAGACAGCCGAGTCATCCGACAAAGAGAAATATGAAGCCCATTAGAAAGAGGTCGATTGGGACGCCGTTCGCAAATGCTCCTCGTAAAGTTGATGTACAGAGATGGGCCGACTCCAACATGGAAAGGCTTCGTCTTCTGCGCGAGGAGCACACCTAGTTTGTTGGAGGATATCTGGAGAAGGCGGCTGTGAATCCTATCCTGGGAGGAGCGCCGCCTCGGGTTTGCGAGTCCGAGTCTCAACTCGGCAGGCGAGCCAGATGTGCTCTTGCCTAACTGCGCTGTGGTCACTCTATACTGCTCATGTCTTACGTAAACAAGACCGACAGCAGCCGACCAGACGCATGTCCGGACTGTGGTGCTCCCGGACACGACACGGCGCACTTGTTCATGTGCCCGTAGAGACCTACCTCCTTAACCACACTGAACCTTTGGACGAATCCTGTGAAGGCCTCCCAGTTCCTCAACCTATGACAAGAAAGCACTTTGAGGCTGCAGAAGAAGAAGACATGTAATTTCTCATTTTTTCTGCTGATATTCCGCGGCATTCGCCGCTATCGCAAAAGTATGCATAGGGTGTAGGCAACACATCGCGATGTTTCGAGCAATTTCAGTTGTTCAGAGGATTTTTTTTTTCATTTGACGTGTCGATTGATATTCCGCAAGATACCAATTGACGAGGGATGTCAACAGACACGTATGAAATACACGCTGGAATAGCTCCAAACGTCTTCGGCCTTTCGGTCCATATTGACTTACCCATATTTATCAGAACTCCTCCGGATTCACGAACCCACTTTCGTCATGAGTAATTTCACGTATCTTCCGGAGCAGACAACTTTCGTTCCTTTGCGTGCGTAAGCGGGGCGAGGGTGAGGACAGCGATAGTAAGGCAGAGAAGGAACAACAGCATAAGTGCGCGCGATGGACTCATGCAAATTTCACTGGGTGAGAAGGAAGAAAGCAAAACATACTAATACTCTCATTTTCGTTTGTTAACATGAAGAAACATGTAGCAATAAGTGGGATGCTTAATGTTTCTACACGTACTGTTGCCGTAACCACGCAACAGATGATGGCTGCGGGCATCAGGGTCAAGCGGGGTAGCATCGCTCAGGTTTTAGACGCTTGAGCCCGACTACTGAACGATTTTTTGGCGACTGACAGGCTTAGTATTCAATATATATATGGATTATTTTGGTTTTCTGAACGCCCCGAATGTCCTAAAAGCGTATACTCCGATTTCCTGAACAAATCAAATATTTGTGAAACTAGTTTTCCAAACAAATCGGCTTATTCAACACAAACAATTAGTTTTTTGGAAAAAATAAACCGCCCAGAAATCGCGTCTCGGGGAAAGGGTCGCAAAAAATTCGGAAAAAAATTGACGGTGGGGGGGAGGTCTCTTCGATTCATAGAAATTACGCAACGCCCCGCTTGACCTTTGCGAACACCTCAACAGCCTGCGCTGCGTCGTATAGGCCCACGAGAAATGCGGTGATCGATTGGCGCACGCGATAGGCTCACACCCATCTGTTTCGCGGCTACTACTACCACATCCCTTCCACTTTCGAAAAAAAAATGAAAAAAAACCATACGTGACACCTCAGATTCGAAAAAGTACCCTTTTTCGCAGAGCATCCCTGCTTGAGATGCAACCGGATCCAACAGAGTTTGTAGGCCCTTTTCATACTCCTCAGTGCCAAAGCGTCACGAGCGGACCTGGCATCAGGGTATGAATGGCCTTACGCCACGCCCGCTTGGCGCCCGTGAGAACTGATGCGGAGAAACACTTCAACATATATGCAACGTACCGAAGGTGGCTTGAGCTCCTGTGTCAGAGGTGACCCAACTGAATTCCCTGGTGACGGCCGTTCCCCAAGTCCACGCCCGGCCACGATGCGAAACTTCGGTCCGCCGCTTGAGAGCGGTGGATCTGCCATTGTCACTGGAAAGCATCACAAAACATGTTGAGTCACTTCTCTGGAGAATAACAATCAAGGATAAGCTGTAAAGACATGAGATGAGGAGGTCCGCTTGAGCTGATTTCGTTTTTTTTCAATGCACCCACTAGGGCTTGCCGTAAATTTTCGGTGGGCTTTTACAAAACCGTGTTTTGATAGTTGTTGGTGTGGGACACGGCATTGATAATCCGTTTTCCAAATTCCCTAAATACCTCAGAGATTTACAGAAGGTTTCCAAAAGTGGGCATTTTCATAGCTTTGCGTAGATAAAAGGTATAATTTTCAGGATGTTCAAAAAATTGCCTAGGATTGGGCTAAAAACTTTTCACGGGGGTTATTTTGGGTGCTGATAACAAATCTAAGGCCCATTTATCAATATTTCAGAAAATACGTCTGATTTAGTCCGAAGTTTAAAAAAATTGGGGGAAATTTTGCCGGCACACGCGACTTTTGAAGATTTCGAGAATGCTGCGATGAAATCGTCTTAAAACTTCTACATAAGGGTCATTTGGGCTGTCTAACACGAATTGGTGGTGGGCGGCGGCCAGATGGTACGCCGCACGCGACGGGGAGCATGCGTTGCGCGCCGAATCGCGGCGTACCACCAAGCGTTGATTGGGCCATTTTCCTTTGACGAGATGTTTGGAAACTCGCGTATGTAACTCAAGAATGACTTCTTTTGTCGCTTGATTTCTGTGAATATGGTTAGTTCTAATGGAGATTCTAATGTAGTAAGAATTCTACATTTCTGGGTTATATGCACAAGGATGGAATGTCCTATCGTTCAAAGACAGTTCTTAAACTGGAACGCAGTCGCTTTACTTGTGTGAACTCCACGGTTCAACGATTAATCGACCGACGGTGGTACGGTCGCGTCGGAACTCGTCCGGCCAGCGCCGTCCGATCTCGTCCGCGGCGCGATGTCCGAACTCGTCCGGCACGCAAATCGCCGAAATAAATTGACATCAAGGGAAGGTGCTCGAGCACCAGATATGAACACTGAATTATCACTGGTAGATAATGTATCGGGAAATACCAGCTTTTGGGAAGGCATTAGTAATTGATGAAATCTTCAAAATAGTATGTTTCTTTGTAATTGCACCTGGTTTAGTTAATGTATCTCTACCGGAGCATGAAACTGGCAGAATGTTTCCGTTTGCAATAGTTGACTTCTAGCGGAATCTTATCTGGACACATATAGACCTAAATAGTAGATGCGATGTTTTTATGACTGTCAGCTCAAGAAAAAAATACCAACTCAATCAAAACCGCTTCAAAATCAGTGAACTCCTCGATATTGTATACAATCGGATTTGATAAATGAATTGAGTCCAGTATCGAATGACACATATTTTCAAAAGGAAGAATGCGGGAACCGGCGAGCTGCCTCGTAATGATCCTTCAGAAAACATAGAAAAACGAAAGATAGGAATCTACTGTAAGAATCACCATAAAACAGAAACCTCGGAATCGTTGTATAAGCAGCCCATGTATTTACCTAATATCAGAAAATTCAGCGCAATCACTTCATTACATGCCGTTTCCTCACTTCATAAATGAACCAATGTACTATTGAGAACTTTGTCAGACTATTTCATTTTTAGTTGCATTTTAATGCTGTGTTACCGTCATGTTTGAATGAAAATTTTAGTTCAGACCAACATCAAACACCGTCGTTCAAAGGCAGGAATCGACTGACAGAAATTATTTTGAGCGCAAACACAGTGTAGAAGTACACACCTTTTAAGTGTTCAGACAAAAAAATATATTGAATCCCGCAAAGGATATGTTGAAAGATAAAACAATCAGAAGATATTTCCCGCAAATTTCTTTTCCATCATTTATCAAGTAATAACGGCGGTAACCCTCACAACACGGTCGGTTACTTGGAAAAGCCACCGATTGTAGCCTCAATTTTATCGATGACCACGGCGGACGAGTTCGGACGGCTCGCCGCGGACGAAATCGGACAGCGCCGCGCGGACGAGTTCCGACGTAATCCGGTGGTACGCCGTGACGCAACACGCGTCGCGTGTCTTCGCCGCGCGCGGCGTACCAACCTTCCCGCACCCATTTGTATTTGTATTTGTTTATTACAGGTCATGCCTGCATAATTAAGTAGCAATCTGAATTGAAACAGGCTCAATCATCCTAAGTCATCAAGCACTGATCCAAGATACGTTTGAACGCGGAAAGAGTTGTAGGGAGGTTGCCCCTTTTGAGTAACTTTTCAAACTCACTTCCTGCTCTATTAACAAAGAAGTGGTGCCTCAAACTTTTCCTGGCTCTGTTGCGGACAAGTTTGACGCTGCTGCCTCTTGTGGTAGACGCCCTGAGCTGGAGGAAATCGTTTGGCTTGAGTCCCACAAGGCCATACAAGATCTTATAAACCATCAGAAGATCAAACCTTTTCCTTCTGCAGGCCAGCGATTCAAGTTGTAGCTCCTTATTCCTAGCAAAGCTGCACGGCATTTCACTATAGCTGAGACCCCTGACCCGGATCATCACCTTGCGTGTGAACCTGTTTTGGAGCTTTTCCAACGCACCCGTGGTCGAGACCTTGTGGGGGTTGAAAATTACAGTTCCATACTCAAGGTGTGGTCTAACATACGTTTTGTAAGCATTTGTGGTCGTTTTATCGATTTTCCTTGGATTAAAGCCTTAAATTTTACTCAACATTTCTCTGTGGATGTTATTTGGGACGCTGAACACGAATTTGAGGTCCTTTTTTCGAAATTTTGAGGTATGTAACGCCACAGTTAAAAGTCATTATGCCTACCGCAACCTACAGTAACCATAAATCTGGCTAGGAATAGACTCAGATTCGCGTACAGCGCCCTGAGTATCCCCCCTCCGGTTCAAAGTTTTTGGCCAAATCCGAATTTTTTTCTGAACACTCCAAAAATTCCCTTACCTTTTTGAGAAGCAATGAAAAGGTCATTTTTTTAAGTCCCCGCCCCGCAGCCATTTAGGGAATTTCAAGCACGGATCGCTTCTATACTGTCTTAGACCTACAGCAACGACAACATGGTTTTCCCAATCTGCACGGGAAATATAAAAAACCCTAGTCAGATACTGCAGAGGAGAAGTACGGGCGAATATGACGTCGCATAAAAACTACAGGAAGCATTTTGCAGTAAGAATGACTGAATAATGATGAAGCGATCAACTGCAGGGGATATCGCCGCGTTGTGGGTCGCGGAGAGAAACGCCATGCTGCAATTTCTGATTTCTGAAGTAATGTAAAGCTGACCCCCCCCCCCCCCTATCAAACCCCGATATTTACGATAGAGCAAATGGTGGCTTTGAAAGAAATGGGACAGGGGCTGTCTACACACCGAGGAAGGAGTCCCGTTTCTGCAGTTTTAGACGTCACGCCAATCAACGCGAGCAAAGTGGTCCGAATGGAACTAGAGCCGTAAAAGGCGGGACAACTCCCTCGGTGCATAGAGAGCCCCTGCCCCGAAAGAAATCGCGATGGATGAGGCTGTTCATCCTCAAACGGTGAGTAGTGAGAAACGGTGAGTAAGGCATGAGGGGCCGGAACCCCAAAGAATTTTCGTGGACAACAGGAGGAGGCTCGAGTGAACATTGAGAATGGACTTGTTGTCACCAGAAGCGTCAGATGTCACTGGCAAAAAGGCGTTCAACGAAAGCCGAGAACCCACGCGCTGCATTTGAATTTCCCGCCTCCCATGAAAACTTGCGAGCATCTGTCAAAACGTGTTTAGTTCCGGGTCTACTCCAAAAGGAATGCAATCACCTGAAGCCGATAGCAAAATACTACTTTCCTATCATCAATCATTAGTTGAAAGGTAGGTGCGCCACTGCTATGATAGCCTTATCATAACAGTCGAGCGGTTGTTTCTGATAAAACACAATCGTAGAATTGGTGAAACAACCACTCCGCTTCCAAGATAGCGTGATAATAGCTCCAATGAGGCTTCCTGGAAATAGGATACAAACCATACCTAGGTAGATCTCCTTTGCGAGTGTGAGTAGAAGCCTTTCTGAGAAGACGAGGAAAACATCGATACAAATATATATTTTTTCGAATGAGTCTATTTCAACTCAGAGCTTGGGACAGCGGACCCAATACCGGGCGACCAATTGCTGTTCTTCCGGGTCGCCCAAAAAATTGTACATTTATATACTAACCGTACATTATTGTGCATCTCTCCCCGCACGCCCCGTCCCCGCGAAGCCACTCTGTGATTGGCCATCAGACGAAATTGACCTATCACGGATGACCTTCTCGGGGAGAGATGTGCATACGGCCCCTGAGCTACGACTGGAAACGTTCCAAATCAGCGAGATGCGCGTTTTGCTTGGTGTCATCAGTGATAGGCTGTTCGACGTGTAAGGTGTAAGGGTCGAGCTTTGTTGGACTATAAGATTGGTATTCAGCTGAGTCATTCAGAGGCGTGCCGTCGTCCACATCGAAGCCTGCGAGGAGAGAGAAGCCATCAACGTCCACCGAGCCGGCTGGCGGTTCGTGGGCTCTGCCTCCTGCCAACCCACCTCGTCCGTACCTCCAGACTCCAGGCCGATTCGCGATTCGGTTGTTGTAATCGCTGATTCGGATGAACAAGTCTAATCTGTATTCGTGTTGAGGGCTATGAGTATTTGTGGGGCGCACCTTCCACTGGACGACACTTACTGGCGTTTTTTTCAAGTCTAACAGCTCCCTCAGCTCATCATTGATAGCGTCAAGTCGATGATATGCAAAAATCCATTCTTGAACGACTCCAATCATACGACTGCAACAATCTATGATGACCGTACGACTGCAAACCTATACTGGAACGTTCTCAAATCCTGGATGCCTAGAGGAAACGAGAAAAAAAACATGAGAAAGTGTCCGTTTCAGCCAGAACACGCCTCCAAACTGCTTCAAATGTACCCGAAATGCCCTGGATTTTAAGAAGATGCATTAGAACCCTTACAGCTACCACAACTTCAACATTTCCAACTGCAAATACAATTCAGCAGAACAAAAAAAATTCAAAAAATACATCGTCAGACCACGTGTTCGTTGTGCATCTGCAGCCACAACACCAATTTGCATGCAGGTCCTGGCACGCTGGCGGTGCGTCCTTTAATACTGTTCTACAGTATGCCCCTGCTGTGCGCGATTGATTTTTCTCCTTTGTATGATGGTGCTCGGTCGTGTCAAATCCGGATACCATGATTGACAGTAGGAGATCTCATTACATCCGCCTTTTTTTCTCCAAATTTCCAAGATATTCTGACAGTAAGAGTCCCGTAAAATTCTGAAGTAGCTTGAACGTGAATTAGAGCGTGGCTAAACCTTTTTTCCGCGAGCTTTGGCGACTTCGTGTATTGTTGCCGCCAGAAGCCGTAACGAAGATTGATGTTGGTTGCAGATATGGGTGTTAAAGGCGAATCCAGCAATCGAGGAAAAGCAGTTGCAACTGACGATCAGATGCGTCTAGCAAGGCTAACACTCGAAAGCAATTCAGCGGAAGAAGACCCCGCCAACATCCAAAGGTTGATAAAAAGGGTGAGCAAATTTGTTACATCCGAAAACTGTGCGTGTATTGCACGCGACACGAGCATTTCGACGGCGGAGTTGCGAAAATTCAATGCGTTTCGCATTGCAATTGCATTCGGAGTTGCATTTATTTTTCACGCGGGAAATTCGAATTGCAATTTTTAGCCATTCTCTAGCCCTTGTTCCCTCCAGTGGCACATGGATACACTTGCATTAAGGCATTACGTTGACCATTGCAATTGCATTTGCGTTTACTTTGCAATTGAACTTTCAATTGCAATCGTATTTGCATTTCCCATTGTAATGTAATGCATGTGTGGTAGGCACGACGGGCTCATTCCGTCATAGAATAGAGGAGAAACGCTTCGAAGTCCTACAAAAGAGCCCTGCTAGGTCTTCTTAGCTACTGAAGTAGCATTGAGGGGCAGACGTTTCAGCTTCTGGAAGAGATTTTGAACTGATTCTGGTGCATGAAAAACCAAACAGGATGGAATGGATATGATGTAGCAGGCAAAAATCGGCAGTGAATCCTGTCACCGAGGTCATTTGGATATTGAATTAGGGGTTTTAAAAATACGTTGAGCCTTCATGGCATGGAACATAATCACAAGGAAGCTGTGTTTAATAGAAAACTCAGGGGTTGGACAGGACTCGAACCTGCCGAGCAGGTTTCCTTGGTGTGGTAAAAAAGACGTGGTTCAAAAGCCAAAGACGAGCTGAAGTTGCAGACGTCAACGGCAACAAAACCAATGACAGGCTATCGCATTGCCGAAGGATATTTTAGGGCAAATGTATCTAGTATGCTCTGTTCACACAAAATATTGTAGCGTCTATGTAGTTGTGGATTTTTTCAGCATAGTCGTGATGTGATGGCTGATCTGACACTAACCGATTCCGGGATGGAAGTCGAAAGAAATTACGCACCCACCACAGTATTTCGCCCACCCATGAGTTCCGACCTCGCGGAGAAAACCAGGGCACCTTCCATACACATGGTAGAGCTCATACAAATCCCAGAAACCCAATCTATGGCCGAGAGTCCGAGGACGACGCTCATTCCCACCGCATCGGGTGCAGTTCCACTGATCTCACAGAAACCGAATGGTGTGATTCCCAAGCAACCTCTATGGGTATGGGTTGTGTAAAAATGAATTTCCCTCTCCTTCGCTTGCGTATGCGGAGTTGAGGTTAAACAGAGCGAGTGGGCGGAGGCGAGACAGATGGAGTAGCATCGCGTGCGTGAGGACTCCTTCAGAGTTTGATCGCGACGCGATGGGATGATAATCATGAGCATCGATCGTGATCGCGTAGCACACCGATACATATTCAAAACATGCCATCGCGTCGCGCGGCGATCGAACTCTGAAAGAGGCCTCATGCACGCGCAATGAGTCGCGGAATTCGGTTTTTCTATAGAGGAAAAGTGAAACTAAGCAAAAATGTCGTCATATTTTGTGTAGTGCCTTATTCGTCTTCACTCGCGTAATACCTATTATGCATAACATCTTGGTCCCAGCCTTCACATGAAACGAACGAAAAACTAGTAGGTTTGGCGCGTGTAGCTGATCTCCTAGCCAATGGATCCTTGTGTTCCACCTCGAACTCCAGTGTGATGCGACACAAATCAAGTCTGCATATACTCTGATTTGCTAGCTGCATGATCAATGATATCAGGCCCTGTGACTTTGTTGAGATAGATTCTTAGAAGTGTCTCCTTGATCCCGATAAAGGTACAGAACTTTGATTTTTTGAAGAAATTTCAAATTCGAATTTGTCATGCATTTTTTCCTAGCGATGGAAATTCTTCGTCATTTCTCAAGAATCCAAGTCAACGAGATGGGTGGGGCGTACCAAGCTTCATCGAGATCCAGGTAAACGATCTGCTCGGATTTTCTGCATGTTACGTAAAGATACCTCTAGTCGCCGTCGCGCGGCGAGGTGTGATGGGGCGCGCTTGTCACATCCACACACCGCTAGTCGCATGGTGAAGAAACAAACAGAGGAGTGAGGAACAACTTATATGGTTATGTTTCTCGTCATAATTTGATTCAGAGTGCCAGACTGTTTACGTTCTAGGAGCGCAAATGAACCGGTTTAATTGTTGAGCCGCGATTTGAACTGAAAACTGCCTACATGTAGGCAGTTCTTCCATAAATAAGGGTTAACCATTGCTACCAATCGTAACTTGTCCTCGTATCGGGAACAATGCTGCTCATGAACACCGTTCAATGTGTTTCGATAGTCAAAAACAAGATTGTCTCGAAACTAGGGATAAAAAAAATTTAAACAATTGCGAGCAACAATTGATTTAGTATGAACTGAATCCTCATAACTAATAGATACAGAAGGCACAATCTTTTTTATTCACATCCTATTCGATTCGGCGCAGGTGCGTCAAGTCTATCCACACGTAATTTAACCAAATGAGCACGATGCAACTTTCGCCTGCGAGCCTCTCGTGTGGGAGCATTCTTAGATGTTTCAAAGAAACGAACATATGTATCGTTTATATTAATTCACCCTAATAGGAAAAGAGAAAAAATTTCATTCTGGTTTAGCAATGGTTAGCGATAGAATGCGAGAAACACTGCCTCACATTAATGCAGAGATCGGTGGATTTCAGAAAATCTGGAAAATATCGTAAACTAAGTGGAACAATGAGTGGAACGTTGAGTCGGTACACGCAGATAAATCTTACATCGTTAAGTGGCAGGGAAGATGCTTTTGCAATGTGATGGTATATTGAGAACTTAGAATTTTAACATTCAAAACCGTCGATTTTTTTCTTCCAGAGCAACGTTCACTGTCGTCTCTGCGACGTGTGCCCCTACTCTTGGTTCTGCACTATAGTTGTACAATTTCGAAAAAAAATGTCGAACGAACGAAAATCGAAATTTTTTCGTTCGAAATCTTTCCGAACGAACGAAAAAAATTTCGAAAAATCTTTCGAAAATTACTTTCGTGTACAACTATATTCTGCACGTGCCAAGATAATAGAACGGGCATTTCCTGTAAGCACAGGCATGCCGTTAAGACCTATGGCGACCTAAACCAGCAGGACAGTACTGTAGACGTTGGCGATTTTGACTTGGAAGCCGACGAGCTGGAAAGTGATTAGGGCCTTTCAGAGTGGCGTCGCTGCGAAATTCGCGGCATCGCTCCTCCGAGCGAGTGAAAAAAGGCGTGGCCTATCGAATGCCGCCGCGTCATATTTCTTTCTCAGCGTCTCTTATTTCTTCGCTGCCCTTTAAGTTTGATCAGAGCGCATAAACATATTGGCGTGCCATCCCTCGCGTGTTCTGCAATCTCAGACATTCTGCAATCGATCAACAAAAACGAGTTATAGGTTTCGAATAATATACCAGGAGACATTACCACCAGTAGAATCACCTTCAACTGAAAAGATTTGCATAATAATAATGGTGTCCACAACAAAAAAAATATTAAACGCCATGACAAAATAAATCCTGGATGACCGATTAAATACCATGACGAAATAAATTCTGGATGACAAATCAAGTGACATGACGAGATAAAACCTGGATAAACAATTAAATACCATGACGAAATTTATCCTGGATGGCAAACATCTAGTGAAATAGGCAAAAAAATGGTTCTACAGAGAGTTAATGGGCAAATAGTAACGAAGGAACACTGACTAATATGAAGACACTACAGCGACAAATAGCGACAGCGACGAAAATGGTCGAGACCATTTGCCTCGCAAAACGTCGCAACACGTCGCAGAACGTCGCTCCCAGCTTGCGCCGTCGCTCCCACTCTGAAAGCGCGACGTTCGCTCCCGTCGCGCGGCATGGTTTGCGCTGCGTAGCACCCCCATCTCTAACCACGTCGCCGCGACAGCGAATTTTTCTGCGACGCCACTCTGAAAGGCCCTATTCTCCTGAGACGGAACCACAGCATCTAGAGGAAGTGAATTTGCCCGCAGAGGAGGAGATAACTAGAGCTCAGCTTAACATAGAACTGGGTTATCAAAAATTGTATCCCACACCATGAATTCATAAACAAACTTTCTCATGAGGAAATGTGTTGTTAATTACTGATTTTTTGCGAGCCTATGTAATATATTTTGATACATTTAGAAGGTAATGTTGAATACATCATTGAACACGTGTTGAGGAAAGAAGCGTAAATCCGCGAAAATCCCTGTGAATGAGCAAGTTGTCATCATTAACGAAATACTCAGGTTCTGTTAGTTCAGCAGGTGTTGGCGTGGTCGCTTTCCACTACAATTGAAAATTAGCTCTAATAATGGGTCCAATGTCAGTATTTGGGCTAAAAATGTATCCTAGAAAAAAAGTATGCGATATGAATCAAAACTCTGCCAGCATTGGCCTCACCACTATGCGACTAGCGGTGTGTGTGTATGTGTGCGTGGTGTGACAAGCGCGCTCCATCACACCTCGCCACGCCGCGCGACGGCGACTAGAGGTATCTTTACGTAACATGGATTTTCTGTAGTACCTAAACTTGAAGCTTGACCGTATTTTTCCTAAAAGTACTACACCAACCCTCTAGCATTCAACGGCATTTTCGGGAAGTTTGGAGGTAGCTGCGGTACAAGCAGTACTGTAGATGACACAGTTTTGAGTGCAGGTCGGTCATCTTAGACCTTCAGGCATTTATAAGAAAGCATAAGTGAGTGATTGTTCAACAATCTGACATGTTTCTTAATGTGCTGGTGTTCTAAATTTTTCAAACCAGATCTTCAGTTACAACTCTCCTCCGGAAGCTAGAACTTCTGCCCATCAATGCTACTTCAGTACCGAAGAAGGCTTCGCCCGGCTCATTGTGTACCGCACCTCCTCCACTGTATGACGGGGTGAACCCGTTTTGCGTACCATAGGTTCATTAAACTATAATTATAATAGAAAATGCAAATACAATTGCAATCGAAAGTTCAAATGCAAAAGTAAACGCAAATGCAATTGCAATGGTCAACGTAATGCTTTAATGCAAGTGTATCCATGTGCAACTGCAGGGAACAAGGGCTAGAGAATGGCTAAAAATTGCATTTCAAATTTCCCGCGCGAAAAATAAATGCAACTCCGATTGCAATTGCATTGCGAAACGCATTGGATTTTCGCAACTCCGCCGTCGAAATGCTCGTGTCGCGTGCAATACACGCACAGAAAACTCCCTTGTGATTCCGAGAAAGGTTTTTGTTTCCAAAAAAAGTGGTATTGGTTCGTTCACATGAATGGGTCGTGTGGACTTTCTCGATACCAAAGGTTAAAGCTGCAAGAATTTCCTCGGCGGTTCCTAGGAATTTATCACTGCAATTGAAATTAGGTATGAATAAAATATTTCGAACGTACTTTGCGCGAAACATGATAAATTACGCACAAGAACACGAAAATCAGAATTTTGCCTGACTTTTATTCCGGTATATATGATGTTATGTAAATCTACATCACCTCGCCTCCGTCGGGGGCGCGCGCTCGCGTTGCGGCGTAGCATTGGAGCGCTTTTTCTCACAACCCACTGCACTTCGCTCACACTTCGCTCATACACCATCCAAGCTAAGTGAATTGCGATATTTAGTGTATGTTAGGGTTACATTAGCCTCCAAGAGGCTCGGATAACTGTAGTGTGAGGAAAAACGTCACTCAAAAACGCGGTTCTCGCAAAAATTCTAAGAAAAGGGAATTGGTGGAACTTCACGTGGATTCGGTATACTAATTGCAACACATGTGTTCTTTCACAGATTGTGCACTGCAAGATGAATGCAGAAGAAGTTGGTGCTCCAATATTCATCTGTCAGTTGTCGTCTAACAACATCGTTTCCAAATTTTTCAGAGTAATCTACGAGCCAGAAAGAATATTCTACAATATAGAAGTGTAAAACACAAAGAATTTGGTTTTTTGTGAGTCATACGGCACTGGACGGTCCAGCTCCGTCACTGGGTGACCTGCGCCTCATCTCCTGTAATTGCTCATGTAGGTCCTTGAATTTGCCAGGCTTCGCTCTGTTTTTCTTCAGTTTTCCTCGCTGAATATATTCTATATCTTCCATTACCGCGCAGGAGTAAAACTATTCCCTAATTGCATTTACAGTATGCAGCTTCACCATCTGAAGACGTGGCTTTGCTCCAATGTTTGTCAATTCCGGACGAGGTGCCAGCCGAACCTCTTGCCTTGCAGACCTAGCCATGGCTGCTGTGAGTTTCATTTGTTCGAGGAGCTCGTTCAGCTTCTCAAGAGCTTCGTCAGTGTTTTCTCTAGCCAGTGCCTTTGCCGTAACTTCAACTTCTGCGTAATTCTGAAATACTCACAATTCGCGTTTTTAAAATATTTTTTTTTTACCTTTGTCGAAAGTTTTCGAAAAAAAGGAAATTCTTTACATGCGCTTGCGATTACGTGTAGAGCCTGGTAACAGAGCTCCCTTGTCCTTCGGATTATAGTCCTGTGAACGACAGCAAGCTCCATCTTCTGTGTGTCTCTCTTGACAATGAACGGCTAATCCCTCTTGACTTCCTTGTTTCAAACCACAGACAGGACATGTGATTTGCGACTTCGCGAAATTCCGTTCCTCCTTCAGTTCATTGCACTGGTCGTCGGAGTGGTGATGAACATTCTTCAAGTGCCGGTAGAAACTCTGTTTATGGAGCACCTTGCTGCAAACAGGGCACAAATAGTGATCAGCGTCAGCCATATTAGAAGAATTATGTTCCTCGTAACAGCCGGCTGTTTCGAAAGAGGACTAACATACTTCCTAGAGCGCGGGAAATTGTTCAAAGTCGAGTTGGCTCGCTTTCACTGAGTTTCGAAATGTTCTGCGCTAGTAGAGGTGAACTGGGTTTGAGTTCGAGAATCTGCACAACTTTGTTGGAGAAATAAGAGAGGAATTGTGTTCTATGGAGAATATTTTCGATTCAATAACTACTTAGCATACTTTCCCAATCACCACGTACATAGTTTTTCTGAGTAGAACTGTAGCATTCAGTTTCTAAGCAGTATAGTGTGCTCTAAATGACCTGTTTCCGGGGATTAACGATATGTTAGTATCAGATTATAGGGTTGCATATAAGTATTTCGAATGCAAAAGCGAACAGACTCCTGTGCTTCAGTTGATATTGATTCTGAAAACCTATTTCTTGGAACCCATTTTAGCAAAAATACCGTCTATTCGACTCTTCTAAAACGCCTGGATTATTCGACAACGACACTGGTGCTTCTAAAGCCAAATAATTGCTGTTGTTGTTACTGCTTTACGGCTACTAGACGACAGATGAGAGATGAATATTGGAGCACCACCTCCTTATGCAATCGTACTGTGATGAACAATGTGTGAAGAAACACGTGTATTGCAATTAGTAATATTGCAATTATTGCAATCCCGAACCCGCTTGAAGTTTTATCAATTCCCTTTTCTTAGTATTTTTTTTGCGAGAATCGCGTCTTTAAGTGACGTTTACCCCAGCATAGTAGCAGGAAACGCTGTTTGGGAGCCGGCGTACTCCTCACATACACTAAATATCGCAATTCACTTAGCTGAAGTAGTGTACGGGCGAGCAACTGCACTCTACGGTGAGAAAGAGCGCTCCAATGTTACGCAGCGACGCGAGCGCGCGCTCCCGACGGAGGCGAGGTGGTGTAGATTTACGTAACATCGGCATATATACCGTAAAATCTACCTAAGCTGTCAAAAACCGACCAAGGAACCTCAGGTCCGTGTTATGCGCTCTGAGTAACCTTCAGGAACACAATTTCGTGCCATATCTATCGTAGCGTTCCGGGAATGGACAAAAGTTGCGTTTTGTCCTCAGGTTTTCCCCCATTGGGAAGCTGCGAATGAGTTAACTCGGGAAAATTGGAAAGTCGTCAAATAAACCTCAGATTCCTGATCAGCACATCCCCCCCTGGGAAAATTTTAAGCCAAAAAGCGCTTTCAGAACCCTCTTAATTTATACGAGTAACGTACGCGCTGAAAATCACTCACCGTTTTCTGGGTTTTAAACATTGGTTGCCCCCCCCCCCCTGAGAACGTAGGTATTTTTTTGGGTCACTAACGCATTATTGTAAAGATATGGGAGAACGAATGCTCGAATTCCGTCAAAAGAGGTCCGCTTTCTGACAGCCGTCTGGCATCAAATATTAGAAAATAAAGGAACTTATCAATAAATGATACATAAACTTTCACTCATTTGAGCAAGATATATCATTTGTTGTTGGTAAGTTACCTTCTTTTCTTATTTGATGCCACACGGCTGCAGGAGGGCCGGCCTCTTTTAAGCATCTAGGCATCCGAACTCGCATATTTTAAAATTAATGCGTTGGTGACCCGACAAGCTCTACCTACGTACTCAGGCGGGCCCAACCCCTGATTCTAACCCAAAAAAAACGATGAGTGGTTTTTCAGCGCGTACGTCGCTTTTAATCAAAGTGCGAGAAATGCGATTGTATTTAATTTTCTCCAGGGGGCTATTTCGCGCACTGAACATGTTATGATTTGATTTATTACACGGCAGAACCGTGTTAAAGACGAATAACAAAACGAAACACCTAAACGGCAAATTAAGGGCGCGAAAGATAGTCAGACAATATTAAAGAAAATGGAGAAACGGACTATGTGGCGAACACCGGCGCCAAGAAGGGATGAGATCGTATAAACATCGCTCATGGGACAACAGATAAGGCCTGGACCACACTTTTCGCGACTGGCTACGCGACGCAGTGTTTATTACCGATATCGACCAAAATTCGATAAGCCTTCTCTGCACAGTCGCGGTAGCGCATCACGGTGAGTATGATTCCAGCCTAACTCTCAAGCGCTTTTTTGAATTCAGTGAGCTTTCCACTTACCAAATATGAAGTCTATTTCTAGATCCGTAAAGATTACGTTGGTCTTCATGTTCTAATAGTACTGACCGTTTTGGAAAGTTTAAAGAACCACCTCTTTGAGCTCATAACTTCTTTGAACCAGCAGTTTGGTGTGGCACACTAGGCAGTTTTACTATTGAGGGCCAAGAGATACTAGTAATGCAGTTCGTTTTCGCAGATGCGTTTGTCACTCTAAAAGCTGTCCTGTGAGTATGTCAATTCATGCTAGTCATAAATCGATACTAACAAGGGAAGTGTTCGAGTGGTAAACGCACCTGCTAAAACGACGTAATGTGTCTCTTGTGCCTCAGTAGTAAAACTGCGTAGTATCCCGCTCCGAGCTGCAGGTTCCAATAAGTTATAGGCGTTTTTCAATCTTCGCGAAAAGGCAGGATTTTTTTTTTGAATGTTCCTGAAACTTTTCTCGGATTTCGCTCAAAACTTGAATGTAGGGGTAATCTAGGGAGGTGAACACGAATCTGTAGTCCGTTTGTCGAAATTCTGAGGTTTATTATAGGTTACGGTAGATACCATGTCATTTAGGGGGCAAAACCTACGTTAGTATTCTGAAAATCGACAAACAGACGTTGAAATCGTATTCGCCACCCCGAATAACCCTCGTATTCAACATTTGAGGCAAATCTGGGACTTTGGCTAAAATATCGTATACCCATCGTAATCTGCCAGAATCGATAAACGGGTTTTAGATTTGTGTGTAGCACTCCAAATGATCCCCAGAGAAGCAAATTGAGCCATATCTATAGCAGTTTACCGGAAGTCTCAAATGTCGCGTTTTGTCTTCAAAATTTTCCTCAGATTGGAATCTCTGAACGAATGAAGTCGAAAACTCTAATTTGGAACATTTTTCTAAAACGTTTTCACAGCCCTCTAGGTATGTCTAAATAAATGCACAACCGAAAATCCGTATAGAAGTCCAAAACGCTATCTGTCTGGTTAATTTTCGGAAAATGTGCCTTCACCCAAACCTTGCTCAGATGGTAGCTTTGGGCGCTGAACACATTCATGAGGTCCGTTCCTGGTATTTCCGAAGACTACTGCGCGTCTTGGAAGGTACAAAAAGCTTAAAAAGCGACCGTTTTAAGCTTGCAACTTCTTGCAGCCTACAGCTCGTGGCGGGATACTGCGCCGCCATAAATATTTCCCTTGTGAGACCGGAGAGGATTCCGTTGTGTCAAAATTCAGGTTCAATCGGATGTGTCCATTAATCTTTTCTTGGCTCTGTGACCTCTGCTCATTTGACATGCATTAGATGGTGAATACTATACACCCTATCGTTCATGGTATTTTCTAGATGGAAAGAGAAATTCTCCACGTTGATGGCAAATTTTTTGATATAATGAGTTTCTCTGCTTTTGTTATGATACAGTGTGCATTGTGTCACAACAGTATCGATGGATGGGAATTATTAGCTGGTTGACGTTCCGCATAGAATTAGTTGTCAACGAGGGGGACAAAGTGGACATTCTGTCCAGTTTTGTTATCGATTTTTGATATAGTGCTAAGCGGGGCGTTGTGAAGGAACTCAATGGCACTGCGATTCCCTCCCTTTGGTGACGAAGTCTGTTGAGAGGTATCACTGTCTCCTCTAATTCTCGTTTAGGAGCTGAATTTCTCATGATTCACACCAGTTTTTTTCATTTTTGGGATTCAGTTCTAGCGACCCCCCTCCCCTCACCATCCGTTGACGGATTGAATGGGCAGGGATTCATCAGCGGTAAACTATGGGCTACCGCTGGGTTTGCCGCGGAAATAGCATGCAATCCTAAAGAGGGAAACCCAACTGTAGCCCAAGATTCACGTTCATGAATCCGAGACTTGAGCTTGACCCTGTTTTGAAATTTTATATATTTACTCTAGATTTTTGAAGGTTCATCAAAGTCTTCCCGTTCCTTTTTCGTTTATTTGTAAAGATGGGGTTTCTCGAATAGTGGGTTGTGATAGTGAGGTGGACGTGATTTATTGATTATCGAGTTTGTGAAGTAATTATTCTGGGAACAGGGTGGCGAACGTTTAGGGAGACATTTACCTTGGCGATTAGTTTATTCCAGCTTTAAACTCGAAGCCGAAAGGCTCTAGTTATACGCCGGCAAGACGAGAACGTCCCGCTATGATTTTGACGCACTTTGCCAGTTAGGAGCGACGCGGTATTGCGGACCAGAAATTCTTAGACATTTTCGCATAGGATTTTACCAGTGATTCGTTCTCCTACCACACATTCGTCGCAAAAATCTTCTACTATTCTGTTCCTTCTCTGATTTCCGCAATGTTCCTACAATTTTGCAATTTCACATTTCCAAGGGAGTAGGTACCGCAACGGCACAGTGCGCTCGGCAGCGACTGTATGGCTGCTCGTTGTGACTTTCCGCTGCGTTTCATTGTGAAAACTGTGCTTTTTGCAGTGCGTCAGCACAGTGAAGGTGTCCATTAGTGACAGTTGCCTTACCATTTCCACAGCGTCCCGCCTGTGCAGGGTTGGGCAGGCTTGCGACCGGTCGCAACGAGGGTCGTAAAACTTTCGTCAATTTTTCGAGAAGAAGTGAAAATTTTGGGGTCTTAAAATTTTCGAAAAGATGGGGTCTATCTCCAAACCACTCGGAAATGTAAAGTGAGGCAAGAGTAGTATGTCGCGTATGAATTTTAAAGTTTAAATGAAGATTAGTGGAGTTCTTGAAAATTTTGGTCATGAAATTTTTGTTCATCGTAGGGGGGTGTTCGTAAAATTTTGGACAGCAGGGGGTCGTAAGATTTTGATCACTGGCCGCAACGGGCTGCTCAATATACTTAGTATCCGAATCACTCCTTTTCGGATATCCGAGATTTGGATAATCCGAAAATTCGAAAAAAACGCATTATCTGAGTCGAACCAATATCCGAAGGGTCAAAAATTCGGGTAAAATTTCGGATAAAATCGGATAATTTTCGGATAAAATCGGATAATTTTTTGAGAAAATCGATAAAATTGAACTAGGCCACGCCCGTTTTCCGTAACGCCTATTCAGTACATCACTAAATAGAAGGCGGCACGGATTCTCCTCCTCCTCCGACCCAGGATTCTCCTCCTCCTTCCGAAATTGGAAGAGTCGTTGCGGCGCCGAAAATGTTCGTGTTAAAGTGAAATGACCAAGTGGCTAGTTATTCAGTGCATAAGTTTCTTGTATAGTCGCTTTGCATGATTTTTACTTGCTAGTTGTCCTGGAAAACTTGTGTATGGATAATACCGTGCCTCCCAACGATAATAGAGTGATTGAAAATTTGTTTTTATAATTTTATGAATATGCATACATAAAGATAGAAGTTTGAATGTGAAGTGTGAATGCAATGACGGACTACTGTTTGCTCAATTGTTGATGTTTTCAAATACTTGCCTAGAGTACCTGGTTTATTTTTCACCGTTCTGCCTCAACTTTGTTCTGAAATTATCCGACCGGATATTCGCATCTGAATCATTTGAAAAAGCGCATTATCTGAATCGAACCAATATCCGGGAAATTTAAAAGCGGCATTATCCGAATCGATTCATCCGAAAAATTATCTTCGGATAACAAGTATACAGCTCAACCCTGCGCCGGTGTATAACTAGAGGCAAACCTTTTCCATGCAAGACTGCAAATGGTTGTTTTGGCTTCCCTACCTTTGTCAAATTTTCGCTCACACGAGTTTTGAATCCACTTCCCCAAATTGAGGAATCTCACGCCCAAGGAGCGAGTTACCTACCCAATTTCTGTGGTGTTTTCGTGGTAATTTTCTTAGCCACCTCTCTTTTCAACCATTGCATTTTTTAAAATTTATAATTGTTCAGTGACCGAATGGGTTGGTGTGGTGGAGTACCAAAAGGCACAGCTGTTTTTGCCACACTGCTGAGTCCGGTCCTTGCTGCCGCCAAATTACTTACGATTCTCTGCTGTCACTCTCATTGTCGCGACACGGCAACGCTTCATACTACCTTTAGGGCTGGCTCGTGATCTACGATGAATCTGGTTTTAAAAAGTGCAAGTATGATTACGTCCGTGGCTTAGTTCCTCAAGAAAAACCAGTCAAATTCAAGCCGTGGTGGTTTACATCTCACCAGCCGCTGGCTGGTAATTACCAGCGGGCCGCCGCTGAGATTTTAACCTCCGGCCAGCCGAGGTTTAATTTAAATGTTTTTTCTCGAGGAAACAAGCCACGGACCTAAATGTGCTTGCGCTTAGCGAGGGCAGAGACAGCAAGAAAAAGCGGATCAAATATAGCGGCAGTAAATTCCACTTCGAAATAGAGGATATATTCAGTGCTATAAGAGCACAGCCCTTCTAAATTCACGCAAGGGCTCCCCTAGGTAGTGGCCAATCATCAAGAGTAGATAAGGTCATGGTTAAGCTTGCCGTTGTGTCACATACCGGCGGGGTGACCATCGCCTAACAGATGGTAATGTTACGGGAGCGTTTCGCGATTCCCTCCGTGTTCCAGAAACTGGGAAGTTTAACCAATAGATTTTTATGACTGTTTCTGGCCTTCCTCGAATTTTGTCTGAAGCAATGTTTTGATTGCACAGCTGCTGTTTTTCATCACAGCGATTTTGCACTCGCTGCTGCAGCGATCTGGCAGCGGCAGCGATTTTGTTCATAGATTGTTAGAAGAAATTCATGCGTGACGGCGCATGACTTGATAGACGCCTGACGGCGCGATGCGTATTAGATGCGTGATGGCGCGACGTTCGACAACCCACTGACTCCGGACCGTGAAGAAATTAAACCAGTCAGTGAAATTAATGGCTGGTAGTCATCAGTAACACGCTTCGACTCGTAAATACTGATCTTGTCTTGTGAAAGGGTCAAAGTTCACTAGACGAAACGTGTCATTCGCTGGCAATCGCTCCATCGCTGCCATAAGCCATGTTTTGACTGCAAGTGGCAGCTGCGGCCGTGCGAGAAACAACTGTTCCTTTTCATCGCGCGTAATGGAAAGTCGCTTTGATTGTGACCGCTTCGTGGCAAACGTCCTACATCGCTTTGTCGCGACGACGAAATCATATATTTTACTGCTTCGCTGCTGGGTCGCTGACCATCGCTCCGTCGTGGCCAAAATGGCAGCGATGGAGAGATCGCCAGCGAATGACACGTTTCTTATCGTGAACATCGCTCCATTAACATGACAAGATCAGTGTTATCGAGTCGAAACGTGTTACTGATGACTAACAGTCATTAGTTTCACTGATTGAATGAAATTCTTCGATCACCCGTGAGTCTTTGGACTATGAACTGAATCACTGCCGCTTCTAGATCGCTGCGATAAAAAACAGCAGCGATGCAGTCAAAACATGGCTAAAATGGCACCGGTGGAGCGATGATCAGTGATCATCGATAATCGCTTCTCCAGCAGCGAAGCAGTAAAACATAGGGTTTCGTCGCTGCGACCCAGCCATGCAGGATGTTTGCCACGAAGCGATCACAATCGGAGCTTCTTTCCATTACGCGCGATGAAAAGGGAACAGTTGTTCCTCGCATGGCCGTCGCGACCACGTGCAGTCAAAACATGGCTTGTAGGGTACAGCACGAGGTGTGGACAAGGCCAATTTCACTCAGACCCCCAGTCCAGGAGCAAGTTGTCGGCGATTCTTTTCGGACCAGCTAGAAGCGTTATTTGGTAAAATTTCCTGCAAATTTCTCAGAACCCAACAGGAGCGTGACATGGACTGCTTTTTTTTGTAAAATTCTAAGAAGAGGAGCATTGTTTGTCAATTGGAGCGTGGATCCGAATTCTTCGTTAAAAACTGATCCTAGACAGTGTAATCCCCACTCAGAATGCTCCACTTGGTCTTCCGGTGGAGATAGGACCCCCTTTCTGTACAGCTCCACACCACGCGCCGAACCCTGATGACTTGAGAGCGAATGGAGCTGAACCTAGGTGTGAACCAGGGATGTGCGTAATTACGGCTTACGATTTACGACATTTTGGACCGTAAATCGTAATCCTTCGTAACTAGAAATTCATGCAATGGAGATAAATCACAAGACATCTCCAACTGACGGATACCTGAATAAGGAGCAAGAGAATTAGAGAGATAGTAATGGATAAATATGGGTATATGATCACTGGACAGAGTTGTAGCGGTCGACCAAGAGCAGGTGCTGGAGAGATTAGATGATACAAGAGAGATGTCTGGACTAGAGGATCGGCCGTTGGCCGTTGCTGCTACATCATTTCTGAAGTTCATCTTCTCAGTGAACTTTTCCCAAGTTTCCTTCTTGTGCCTGTCAAGGTCCTTCCTGATCTCATCATCCAGCGCAGCGATGTCTGGGTCAAGATGATTTGCGGCTCTCTTTGCGTCCCTTGTCCTTATCTTCTGCAGTGTTTCCCTGGTGACATTGGGAAAGAAAGTCTTAACACGGCCTTCAGGGATTGCAGCTTTCATAGCCTTCAAGATAGCATCAGATAGGTGGCGCTCCTTCTGGTGTACATCGCCATTCCACGGATAATCAACCGCTTGGCGGAGCGCAACCTCCCTGAACAGGCTCCAGTCTACAAGGCCTAAATTAAGATAAGAACGATGACGAACACCTGTATAGGGAGCAAGAGAGTTAGAGAGATCAATATCGACAAAGACAGGGATGTGATCGCTGGAAAGAGTTGTGGATGTCGACCAAGAGCAGGCATTAGAGAGATTGGAAGAGACGAGGGAGATGTCTGGACTAGAGGATCGGCCGTTGGCCGGGAGACGAGTGGGCTGATCATCGTTGAGAATGACCAGATCGCACTCCTCCGCCCATTCTTCGACGTCTTCTCCTCTAGCGTCAGTGTCAAGCGACGAGCAGAATGTATGAGCATTGAAGTCGCCTGCGAAGACAACAGAGGGTGAAAGGAAGCAGTCGTACAACTGCTTGAGTGAGGGAATAGGGTCATAAGATTGGGGACAGGACGTGGTAGGAGGGATGTAGATATTAAAAAGAGATATGGAGGTTTTAAGAGGGAGATGGATAGGTAGGTACTCGAGAGTACCGTCCTTTGGTACGAAAGTGGAAACTCCTCCGCCGAGAGCTGACCTTGGAGCATGATAAGCAGTGTAGCCAGGAATGTTAGGGTGACGTGCGGTAGCAGAAGGAGAAAGTTTGGTTTCCTGAACCATTATGACATCAGGATGATGAGTACGAGCAAAAAGAGAGAGTTCAGACAACTTGGCACAAAGGCCATTGAGGTTAATATGAACAATAGAGAGGGGGCGGTTGGTAAATGAGGAATCAGAGTTACTGGGGGCTGAGCACAGAACACAACGGAAGGAAGGATCGTGATGCCTCACAGAACTGAGACCCGAGCAGGAGAGATGCACCCACCTTTGGCATCCGAAGCACTGGACGCTTGTTTTCCTCCATGTGACATCCTTGCCGCACGTGGCACATGAGTACTTCTGAGCGGGTCCTGGATTCCTCTCGACGCCGGCCATTTGTAGTAGAATCCTTAGGAGAGCTGCAGCCAGCCAGCATCTCTCCCATGACAAAAAGCCTCCACGCGGAGGGGTTGACGTCGGTTTGCACGGAGGTGGTCTTCGTTCCTCCACACTGCCACGTCACGAACGTACGACATCTCGGCAGCAGATATGCGCTAGGGTTCGATGCTATCAATCTAAAATGATGTACTAGAAATTTGTCGCATAGTGACCGGAGGTCTATCATCTGAGGCCTTGAAATAGTTCTATCAAGACATCCTTCAAAACGGTTAGTAATCACAAGACAAGCTACTTCGGAGATCCTGAAGGATAATCTTCGACGTCGTTTGTGACCGGAATTTCGAGGAAGATTTCTCAAGGGAAAGGAAATGCTAGATAGTGTCTCAACAGGTTTCTGATGTGACAATCCGAGACTAACTGCTCATCACATCAGAACGCAACTAGAAGAATTGCATGAAATATTGGGGATTTTGTGGATTTATTTTCCAAAAGAAAGCTATTGACCAATGCTGTAGAACGTCGACTGCGTGGTATACTTGTTATCCGAAGATAATTTTTCGGATAATGGATCGATTCGGATAATGCCGATTTCAAATGTTCCGGATATTGGCTCGAATCAGATAATGTGCTTTTTTAAATTTTCGGATAATGGATCGATTCAGATAATGCCATTTTTCCAATGATTCGGATACGGATATCCGGTTGGATAACCTCGGATATTTTTGGAACAAAGTTGAGGCAAAACGGTGAAAAATAAACCAGGCACTCAAGGCAAATTTTTGAAAACATCTATAATTGAGCAAACAGTAATCCTTCATTGCATTCGCAGCATGTTCACATACAAACTTCAATCGTCATATATGCATATTAATAAAAATATGAAAACAAAGCTAGAATTACTCTGTCATCGTTGGTAGGCACACTATTATCCACAGATTTTTCAGGAGAACTAGCAAGTAAAAAGTATGCAAAGCGACTACTGTGCTTGTTTGGGCCAAATTCCGGTCCGCAATTGCGTCTTGACACGCTTTGCGACCGCGCGCTTCCGAGTCGGAAGAGTTTCCAGCGCCGCAGCCGCCGATCTGTTGACTCTAGGTGGGTTTTAGAGACTGGAAGCAAAACGAAATTGGCGACAACTGTATAAAAAAGCCATATCGAGTCGGCTTTGGCGCTGGAAACTCGGCTGACTCGAGCGCGTGCGGCCGCAAAGCGTGTCGAGACACAACTGCGGACCGGAATTCGACCCAGAGAAGCAGAGTATACACAAAACTTCTACACTGAGTAAGTACCCACACTCCGAAAAATCAAAACAAGTTCCTTGTAATATAAATGTAACTTACTTGAATGTCTCAAGTAACTTACATTTATATTACATGTAACATACATTTATATTACATGTAACTTAATTTTATATTGCGTGTAAGTTACACTTATGTTACATGTAACTTACAGTTATATTTTCACTATGGGTGGCCATCACGTGACTCAGACGACACGCGACACAGAGAGCGCGTCCTAGACCACATACTACGCCAAATTAGTGTTGTGCGGGGCCTTCCCTGCTTGTGTGGGGTCAAGTACCTCAAACTTGGGTAATTGAACCAACAGCAACGCTAGTCGTAAGCCCGACCCCGCAAGTGCGTCGTACATCCCCCTTGGAAATATCTTCTCGGTCGATTTAAGTTACTTGCGACTTATATTGTACCGTTTAAGTTACTTGTAACATATCAGAGGCGCAGTGCACAAAGTGTCCTCTCAGAAATCGAATACAAGTTACTTGTTACATATCTGAGCCGTTGTAAGTTACTTGCGACTTATCTCAGGTCATTTAAGATACATGTAACATATCGGAGACGCACCGCACGCACTATCCCGCCGATATGTTACATGTAACTTAAATGACCTGAGATAAGTCGCAAGTAACTTACATTGGCTCAGATGTGTTACAAGTACCTTGTTTTCGGTCTTTTATGTTACAAGTAACTTGTTTTCATTTTTCTGAGCATGGTCATCACACTTGACCACGCCCATTTTTACGCGCCGCAACTATTCCTATTTCGGAAGTAAGAGAAAAATCCTGGGCTGATGTACTAAGTAGAAGGCGGTACGGAAAATGGGCGTGGCCTAGTGCAAATTTATCCCATTTTATCCAAAAATCATCCGATTTTATCTAAAATTTTCGCTGAAATTTATACGGTTGAGTTTTTGATCATTCGGATAATGGTGCGATTCAGATAATGCCGATTTTAAATTTCCCGGATATTGGTTCGATTCAGATAATCCGCTTTTTTCAAATTTTCGGATATTGGATTATCCGAATCTCAGATATGCGGTCGGATATCCGAAAAGGAGTGATTCGGATACTAAGTATACTACGTGGTTCTGGAGTCTTCCGACGAGGTCCCCAAAAAAGTCACTGATGAACCTAAGCAAGCCCGAGGCAGGGCTGCCATTTGTGACGGAGCATATTCACTGGGCCCAGAGTAATTGAAAAAAGCGTTACCTGAGACGTATGTGAGTGTCAAACGATTGTAACAAGGTTTTCTCCTCAAAATACAGCTTTTTCCCGTAGCCGGTGTTCCCTGTGAATACGGTACGACGCTCATGCTGGCCATGCCTCCCGCTGGTGTCCGCTTGTCAGTGACATTTCGACGGGACAACGTCCGAAGAGTATGCAATCACATAAAAGACGTTCTAGGCTGGGATTCATGAACGGCAAACCGTGGGCTACAGTTGGGTTTGCCGCAGAAATAGCACGCAGTCTTCGGAGACAAACCCAACTGTAGCCCGTGGTTTGCGTTCATGAATCCCAGCCCTATAGCTCTGGTCAATACCTGAGAAACTTATCAATGTTTCTCCAGGAAATTAAAGCCACAAAATCACCCCTATTTCATAAAATTCCTCAAATTGTCTTTTGATGCCCCAAGCATTGAGCCTCGGATTGTCACAACATGTGCTGTTATGATACTATCTTGCATTGCCTTTTTCCTCAAAGGCCCTCTCGATATTCCGGTCACGACATAGGTCGAAAGCTATCCTTCAGAATTCAGGAAGTGGCTTGTCTTGTGAGCACGATCTGTTTTGCAAAAAGAGGTTCTGATTGGGTGACATTAATACCTCAGATTATAGAACTATGGTCACTATGCGACGAATTTCTACTGCCGAGGGAATGACTCGTCCTACAAAGTGCAAAAACCACGAGTACCGAAAACAACGAAAAAGTACGAATTCAAAGGAAGAGGAAAATCACAGACGGCGAATTTTGATAATTAATCTTCACCATCGATGGGCCCTTGCATTAGTGCTTTGAAGCGTATTTCAATATATTGGCACTATAGCCCAAAATATCATATTAGGAGATGAAATTGGTTACTTCAAAGGGAGCAAAGATTCTTGAAAAAAAAAACAGACAATTCAAATAGATTTTTGCACACACCTGTATGGGTATATGTTTATAACATTTTCTCAAGTCAAATATTCACGAGATCACAATGAAAGAAAAACACATACATACAGCGTATAAGCATACATATAGTGTATAAAAAGCGAGAAATCCACGTGCGGGAACAACCCTGCTCCCAATTAAAAAAATCGCTCAACTCTTTAATTCCGACCTTTACTACAACTGTCGTGTTCTACCACAAAAAAATTGGTAAAGAAAGCAAATGAGCAAAGCGAGCTTCCGTTGCTAAGTCCAGTGTGGGACACTCCTTGCCTGCTTTGGCTGAGAGACAGGGTTCTCCAGTGACTCGCGATTCTGAGGTGTGCGTTACTCTAGCCCTTAGTGGAATTGATGCTTACTTTCATTGGTAAGATGTCGGTTTTGCTCATGTTGTTCGATGTCTCGTTGAAATCCTCGTACGACTTCAGCCGATTCTATATTTACGACACCGAGTCAAACAAGCTGTTGCGTATAACTTCAGCCGAGCTGTAGCCTCATCATGGTGAATCAAATATTCTTAAGTTTTTTAATCCTTTTCGAATGTTTGGTTTTGGACCGAAATTTCCACGACCCTCCTTCCCACTATTCTGGAAAAGAAAACAACTTCACTTGCCTCCCAAATGATAGTGTTGTTAGTCTTTAGTTTACTTGAGACGAGTCCTTTTCTCTCTAACGCAAGTCATAATTCAATCACAGAGTCGTGATCCTCGAATAAAACCGGTTTCCGTTGGGGGAAACGTATTTTTCTTGAAGTACAACCCTTTCACGTCTTTGCTCTGACCAGTAATGCGTATAGTCTGGGGATCGGCATCGTAGGAACTATTGCTGGGTAATCCCTTATCCGGAAATTGACTATGAAGGCTATTCATGCCGATTTTCTCTAGTCGTTTCGAACACTGTGTTTTCAGGTTATCGAAACGACGAGGTGTACACAGGCTCGGGCTGAGCTGGCTTTGTATGATAACGACAACGATCTCCATGCAGCTATCGATTATATCCTGGAACATGGATCTGAGATAGATTCGTGGACGGAGCAGAAGAGCAAAAAGGACAAGAAGAAAGAAGAAGAGGAGAAACAACGACCGGTTCGTGGCCAGCCCTCTACAAGAGGACGCGGTGGATTTTCAGATCGTGGTGGTCGCGGACGTGGACGCGGTGATGGAATGACACCTCGTGGAGCGTCCCGTGGTGCCTCTTCAGTTAGTGGGCGAGGACGAGGAGCTTTCGCGAATTCCACGGGAGCACGATCAGTTCCATCGAAGACGCAAACTGATGAGATCTCCACGAAAGCCGTAGATACGGAATCTGTGGATGATGCTGGTGATTGGGTGGGTTAACGGTTTACTTCTGGCGAAGAGACTTGAAGAGCTCTGGACAATTTCCGAGCGGAATCCGGCCTTAATCGTGGTGGACAACCTTTCTATGTCTTGTTAGCTTCTTCCGAAGCTTTTTCTGAGAAAAAAATCACTTTTTTCATCTAATCGCTTTCGCTGTGGAAACTGTCATGTTGCGAGGAAACATTTTAACCTTGTATAAAGGGCTTAAAACCAATTTGTTTAGAAGAGTGGCCCAATGGTATTCCATCGCTCGGAAGATCCTGCACAAACGTTGCCGGCTCCGAATGCTCCTGCACCAGCTCCCCAGCCGTCGAACGCTCCTCCAGCTCCGATTTCATTTGCCGCAGTTGCAGCGGCAGCCGCGAAGAAGGACTTGAAACGACAACAACCTCCTCAACCCACGAATTCTGTGTCAACTGCGGAGCCGACGACTCAACCGACTATGGATTTCC
This sequence comes from Aplectana chamaeleonis, assembly GCA_029168955.1. Lineage (NCBI taxonomy): Eukaryota > Metazoa > Nematoda > Chromadorea > Rhabditida > Cosmocercidae > Aplectana > Aplectana chamaeleonis. Next base: position 1,227,101 of record JAPDOI010000144.1, read on the forward strand.
CGAGTGAGGAGGCTGTAAGGAGTGCCAGTCCAGTGGTTGATCAGTCGCCAGCTAAAGACGTGTTTTATAGGTCAGTTTACGTTTTGCATCATGTTATTATGAAGACAATGAATTATTTCATCTTCTACTTGTTCAAAATCGTCCAATATAAACGAGAATCAACATGGTTACCCCCAACTTTCTATATAAGGAAACTTTATCATGCCTAGAAAGTGAAGCTCCTACGTTTTCCTTCAAGTGATTTTCGCTGTTTCGGCGAGCACACTAAATTCTTCGTGAACATCTCTTACCCCTCTTGAAAATGTGGTTTTCAGTTCAGAAATCCAAGCGATCCTCCCAAACTGTCGACTTAGAGGCAGTGGTCGCGGTCAAATATGCTTCCCTTCTTTTCCTCTCTAAACCGTTTTCTGGGTTTAGAGTAATAGGACCTATAAGAAAAAAAAAACGCAAAAAAACCGCTTTTTAGGCCAAATTCTAAGCCTGAGCTTTGTTGCCTTTTGATGGTGGACGAGCTCACTCCACATCATCGGCATCGATGATCTCTGATGTAAAGAACAGCAGCTGGTTGAAATTCATTTTGAATCAATGAACATTAGCTCATCTAGTCAAAAACATCAGCTGAAGTGCTTGCTTTCATTGTTCAACTGTTTTTATCAGATAAATTTGCATTTATTTCTTTCTCTGTATGTCGTTATTTTTCACTGCTCTGCATGAGACTGCAATCTTTTTGGGCGGCGCTGTGCACGTGTGCACGAACTGGCAGCTTTGGGCCCTAGAAGCCCAAGCTCTAGCCCGTTTTTCACCGCTCCACCTTCCTAGTTTTTCAGCTGTTTTCGATCTAAGCTGATTTTTGCAGTTTTTTCGATGACGTTTTTCATCGTGACCCCTGTCTTTAAAGGCAGTGTCCACGATTCATTTCGTCTTGGTTTTTTTTTCGCCGGAAATCGAAAAGTCGGGGTCTCATCGGAGCGATAGGTTCGAAAGAACGAACAAAGACGAGTTAGAAAGAGCCCTTCTTGGCTTCGAAATCCGCTCGCGCTAGTCTTTTCCTCGCCTGTATCGAATACATATCGATAATTTAGAAAGGTTTAGCGCGAGCGGATTGCCTGAAAAAATCATTTTTTTCGTTAGCTACCTCTCCCAATTACGCTGTTCTTCGAAAGTGAACCCTTCAGGGGGTTTCTAAGTTTTGTGTGTGCGGGGGGGGAGGAAGTCATTTTAGTCCCCTGTACTGCTTGGGCTTACTTGCATTAAAAAAATCAGTTTATTCCGTAAGCGCTGCATCTAACGTCGTTCAACCCATTCATGTCATGATTTTCTAAAATTACGTATTCCGGAAAAATTTTAAGGATGCGTTCTATTGCGCCTTCATATTAAATCTATTCCTCAGTATTGAAGTTGGGATAAATCTATGTTTCGATAAAGTTCTGAAATTATAGAGCGCCTCTGGCACAAGGCAGCAGCCATCTATTTCAGTGCCGTTTGAATATTTTTTAAACTCTTTCCTTTCTAGTCGTGGTGTTTACCTTTCCTTCTCATCCAACCATTTTGTCTGTCTGACACCACCTCCTATGAGGCACCGCATCCCACGCCGAGCGTCAATGATGCTCAGTTTTTTTATTATCTCATGACTTCAGCTGCCTTTCAAGCAGGGTTGAGCAGGCCGTTGCGACCGGTGACCGAAGTTTTACGACCTTCCCTGGTGACCAACATTTTTACGACCCCCCCCAAAAAATTGTCATTTTCTTTTCGAAAAATTCCCGAATTTTTTACGACCCCCATTGCGACCGGTCGCAAGCCTGCCCAACTCTGCTTTCAAGGCAAACTTCGGTCGTTCTCCGCGTGCGACTATTCCCATCTTCACAGACTAGGGATAGGGATTGATCATCTACCAACAAAAAATTCCGACGACTTTGTAAATATACTGACTTTTTATCAATATATCACGGTGTCCTTTATACCTTTGTTCACCTATTACATGCATAATATTTTTATTCTCATTCAGTAGTTCTTCTTATTCCCATGCCTCTTTCGTTGTTATGGTGAAATCAGCTGTCTCGACTATTTCGCCTTCTTTAAAGAAGGTAGAGCCCCGATCATAGCTGGTGAATCGTACGTAGCCAGTCCGAGCAGTAATTATGAAAGGCATGAATGAGGAGGAAAAAAAACATTTGATGTGGTCGACCCGACCGATATGCGCACGATATAAGGCAAGAAATGAAGGATACTACTGATTTCATTCCACATATCTCAATATATCGACTGGGTCGGCCACACCGAGTGTTTTCATTTCAACTTCCTTCTCCAGGGGTCGTATTCGCCAACAACCCGCCGAGGGTAGTCGAAGGGAAGCGGAAGGGATGATACCGCGCGCGGCAGAGGAGCAGATCAACCTATCTTACACCATGTAAGATGAAAATGCAAACTGTGTTACGTATCGATATCACTGCAAAAAGATTCCATCGCGAAGCGGCCATTTTTCAGCTATGCTATTCGAAAAATTACGGCGGTCGCGAGGGAAGCCAAGGGAGGCGAGAGGTGGCCGTGGAGCGCGCGTTTTGTACTGAATTTTCACCTCATTTACCCTTCGACTACCCGGCGGGTTATTGGCGAATATGACCCCAGGTTTTTCATACGGTCGACCGAGTCGGCCACATCAGATTGCGACGATTTTTTCGACCAACTATGTCCGAGGCTCAAGAAACAAATACTCATAGGGTGGGGGGGGGGTGTCGAAAAAAAATTTCCCACTGCGTCAGTTCCTATGTGGGTGCCAAGCGATCCCCAATTTCTGCCAAGGGGTTGGAATGGTTGGAACTCCCGGTTGGGCGAAATTTTTCTTCGACCTCCATTATGTGGTGTAATTGTGCCTAGCAAAGTGTATACCTGCGTTTGAAAACAAGTTTTCCTCTCTAGCTAATGCTCCCGTTCACTTCCCATGAAACCTACTAGGGACTGCTTCAAACCTGCCGTGGAGATTGGGAAAACCATGTTGTCGTTGCTGTAGGTCTGTGACAGTACATGTATAATCCGTGCTTGAAATTCCCTCAAAGGCTGCGGGGTTTGCAAAAAAAATTGAATTTTCATTGCTTCACAAAAAGGTAGCGGTACCCTTTCAGGGCATTTTTGGGGTGTATAGAAATTTTTTTTTCGCGGATTCGACTCAAGCAATGGTTATTTAGGGCGCTGATCCCGAATCTGGGGTCTAATCCTCGCCAGAGCGTTACTTACCTTCAAGTTTCGAAAATAGAAAAATGAACTTCAAATTCGTGCTCAGCGTCCCAAATAACACCCACAGTAAAATGTTGAGTCAAATCTGAGACTTTGACCGAGCTACCGGATACCCACCGTAACCTACTGTTGCCTATAGAAAATCTATAAACGGGTTGCAGATTCGTGTTAGGCAGCCCCAATTACCACTATTCACAAGTTTTGAGGCGATTTGATCGTAGCATCCCCGAAATCGTCAAAAGTCGCGTTTGGCCAGCAAAATTTCTCCCTTTCTGAAGCTCCGGATCAAATCAGACGGAATCTTACAAATAGTGACAAATGGGCCTCACTATCAGATTCGTAATCAGCACCCAAAACAATCTCTAGAAACAAGTTTTCAGCCCAATCCAAGACATTGTTTTTGAACATCCTGGAAAATGCCATTCTTGTACCCCTTTTATCTACGCAAAGCTAGGAAAATGCCCACTTTTTGAAATCTGTAAATCTCTGAGACATTTAGGGGATTCGGAAAACGGATTATCAATGCTGTGACCCATACCTACAACTGTCAACACGTGGTTTTATAAAAGCACACGGGAAATGTAAGGTAAGCCCTAGTTTGTGTATCCCAGGCATTTTGTTCTTGAATATGACAAAATGATCATGTTCGTTTCCTATTAAACCACCAAATCGGCCAAAGTTGATTGAACATTCCTGGGAACTACATAGATTTTACGAAAGGCGGATTTCGCATTTTTTTTTTCAGAAATTACAATTTCTGCTGTTTCTCTTCTACGCGAAGACTTTCATGAACCAAGCTTCATAGCTAACTACTAAGAGATAACCAGCAATCCCTATTTTTCGTTCTGAGAGTTCTTGTTGATTAAAAAAAACGAAAAAATAGTGCAAAATTTGATTATTGAAAAAAATTATTGATAATTCACAAAATAAATATTGGCTACAATATATGCATTTGGCCATTTTGAAATATTCGGTGCTTGGACCACACGATGAATTCTAATGTGAAACTCAGAAGTGTTTCCGAGATTTTAGCGAAGTAAGAGACAGCATCAGATACAGGAAGAAATTGCTACACTCTGCCAAGGTGCAGCAAAAAATGAGCGAAAAAATACAGAATGGGAAACGCTATGAACCTCCCTATAGTTAGAAGTTCGAATACACGTAGTCCGTCCGAATGGGAGTGTCCGCCCAAGCGATCGGCGTTCGTGTGGAGCGGCCGTTGTGAAGACATTATTTCGAGTAAGCTTTTCCATGGCTTCAAAGAATTAATTTGGATATTATTCATCATTCGTCAAATATCCTGCTAATCGATTTCAAAGTCCGAAAAAACACCTTTGTTGCAACCGCTCTACACGCATGCCGACCGCGTGGACGGATAGTCTTTTTCGGACGGACTTCAATCCGTATTTGATTTAAAGTGCAGCTTGTTGGTAAAATCTCTCCCAGCCCCCTCTATATGCCCTCCTCTCTCTCTCACTCTCTCTCCCTTTCTCTCTCTCTTTCTCAAGGTTTCAGCGAGGTGTGTGGCAATGATGTGTCACTGGCAGGTCGCCTCGATTCTGTAATCATTAGGTTTTTCATTTGGTTGTTGAGGGTGTGGTTTTACTTCGAAAATGAACTTCCAATCTCGGGTAAGAATCGATGAACAATTAAAAATTTATAGAGCACAAAATTTCAATAGGTTAAGGTAGTTTTTGTACGCAGAACTCAGATGTCAGGCAGGACTCGAACCTGCATTGCACGCTTTCCGGGAGAGAGTGTTACCATTACACCATCGACACACCGCTCCGCATCCCTCAGCTATTCACACATGAACTGTGTAGGCACAACAGCAATCACCCGCTAACGGGTAAACTGGATTTGATGTCTATTTGTGCTTACCAGATCATACTCGTTAACGGGTGATTGCTGTTGGGCCTACACAGCTGTTGAGTGAATAGCTGAGGGATATGGAGCGGGTTGTCGGTGGTGTAATGAATGGTAACACTCTCGCCCGGAATGCTTGCAATGCAGGTTCGAGTCCTGCCTGACATCTGAGGTTTGTGTTCAACTCAGCTAACTTGTGATAACTTGTGATCATATACCATGCTATAAAAGGGTTTAAATATTCAAGAAACATCAAGACATGGATACTTTATTCGGCATACCCTCTGTTCAGCCCTTGCCCTCCGCTGCCAATCTTTGACTCACCCTGGCGCAAGGGCTGCATCCAACTTCACTTGTCTCGAAACCGTATGTGCTTTCAGTGAACCGTCTGTTGCGCATCCGGTCAACCAGAATGATAGTGTTGTTGGTGTTGCATCGACGTCAGATGCAGAGGATGGAGAAGCTCACCCGACAACTCCGTCACTATCACCTGCGATTCAAGCTAACTGGACGAGTCAGTTGAAAAATGATCTCGGAATTGGGATTGCTAGTCCTACCCGTCAACAACAGTTCACTTCAGTGCAGTCTCTCACGTCTGCTCCTGGTTAGTTCCAACAACTGTTGTTTTCAGTATGTGATTTGCTAGTAATCCCGTTTTTGCAGCTGGTGTTGAATTTGTAACGGCAACCATTCCACCCGGTCTCTCCGACTATCACTTTGGATTTGTGGACCCGCCGCAACAGCAAAACACGGAAATCCCCGCCGCTCCTGCTGTAACGGCAGCCGCCCCGAACTCGGACGTCTTGTTCTCTTCTTCACGAACCACCACCAGTACAACGGCTGGAACGGTTCCACAAAAGACGAATGAGGTAGCCACATATTATATCAGTCGCATTTATGGGGTTACTCTTGAGTTGCGGCATGGGGATCGTTTCTACTTCTGCCGCTAAGCGGCGCAGCACGGTGTATTGCTGCCATTTTGATCACGCTGCCTGATCGATATCAGGTCTGTGGTATGCTTTGCCGCACCTAATGCTGCAGAAGTGTGCCATACGCCTTAGTATTGCACTTCACAGAGCCGCTCAGTTGCGAAAGTGTAAACGAAGTGCTAGGGATTCCTTGGATGTTTGCAATGAATTTATTAGGTGGCGCGAAAATCCCCGCAATCTGAATTTGTCAGTTTCTGCAATGTGGCTTTGTCAGTTTTAAAACATCCAGCCTTGGTCTTTCAGCACGGTATGATATACCCTTCGAAAGCGCAGAGTATCCTCAATTAATGCCTTTCTCTATTTTGAGCAGAACGGTGGTTTCCTTTGTAATGGCCAAGCGGTTACTGTCCGGCGTTACAACTGCGCGCGAGGTGAAGAAAAGGAAATTGGAGCTGGTCATTAGAGTAAGGAGTGCAGCGTTCATCATCAAAAATAACTGCGAAAAATAGAAATCTAGGTTTTCCTAGCGAAAAAAATTCATCCTGTCGAAAAGATGTTCCCCGAATGAGGGGGGCCTGAATTTTTCCGACGTTTTTTTTTCGAAAAAAGCTGGTCACAGAGGAGGCGTAGCCATGGCTAAACGGCTACTGTCCCGCGGGACAACGAAAAGTGACGAAGAAATTTCCGAAAATTGGGGAGGGGGCGCGAAAATATTGGATTAAAACTGAAAAAATCATGAAATAATAAATAAATCTGAAGAAGCTGAACTGGTGCTTCCCGGGGCTCTCCGTAGTGTGGAGGAGTGTAATGCTAATGACAAAAAAATAACAAAAAGAATAAAAGTGACAGCGTTTCCCAAACAATTTTCAATCTCGAAATTCTGGGAAACTCTCCATTGAGGAGAAGGCTTGAATAACCCGACATTTTCCGATTGATTTTGTCACCAAGGGGAGGTGGAGGTGACCTTCAGCACGCAGTACCGGAAAACGGTCTTCTCGACCCTATCCACCTTTCATTGTGAAATCCAGTGGAAGCCTTCAGAATACTGAGCGTATCTGTGTAATTCTACCTACTTTTGGGGCAGTGAACTAAAGATGAGAGAGCCGATAGGACATTTGAACACTCTTAGGTCTAGACAACAGCGGTCGTTCTTTTTGTCAATATATTCGACAAGTTTTTTTTTCGAAGTTGAAATTTTTGTTATCATTATTGATTTTTGAAAAAAAAGATAGATAAACGAGGAAAAGGATTATACTGAGTAGCGGCTTGTCCTTTATACACAGCATCAAGGCGTTGCTGCTAAAACTGGTTTGTAAGGCAGAAATTACCGGTTTTGATTTTTGGAATTTTGCAGAGAAAAATCGTAAATTACGCATTGTTGAGAATTTCCGCTCATGCTATCACCTACCACTGGTTTGCTTGAAAGTTGAAGAAGCACTAGAATGTTCTCAGTACTGAGGAGTATCACTGAATTCAGAGACAGTGTTAACGATGAGAACATTGTTTCAGTTTCCACTAGGAATGGGTAGAGGAGGGGCATAGGCCGTAGTTATACACCAGCGGAACGCTGCGGAAATAGCAAGACAACTACCACTTGGTGCGTCTTAACTGTGCTGAGGCATGCCAAAAGGAAAAGTTGTCACAGGAAAACACACCAGAAGCCCGCACCAAGCAGTTACACACGCCGCGGCACTGCATACTTTATCCTTGCGGGACCTACCCCGTTGGAAATTTGCCAATTTCCATCAGCTGATTATTTTTCAGATCTAAACTACCTAAAACACCACCAAAATGACATAACGAGCACTGCTATGACAGGAGCAATAGATTTATAGTGACCTTCTGCAATAAACAAGCGATAGAAGCTTGAAATATCGATAAAATACAATTGTAACGCCCGGGAATTTTGGGCCGCAATACTCCGTCAAAAACGTAATATTGCAGACGAGTCCCTGATCCACGCGGCAAGCGGCGGCAATGTCATCGCGGGACGTTTTCATTCCACTAGTGTATAACTGCGGCCATACTGTAACGTAAACGTCGAGAGAACGCATGAAAAAGAGTCAGGAAGAGCCCCAGAAGAGCCCGAAGGTGCAACTTTGAGCGCAAGGCAAACCCCAAAAGCACATTGCCCGCCATCCAATGTCAACAATTGAAACTCGAGATTGTGATAACAGCAGATAATCGTATAAATTAAGTACTGTTTAATGAGCTGCAATATAAAATACTTGATTGCATTGCTTGGTGTCATCCTTCATAGCGGTCAATTCTTGCACGGTCAATTCTTGCACGCTCAAAAGTCAACGTAGGCAAGAGAGGGCCTATTCTAGCCTAAAAACGCCGCTTTTGCGTTTCTTTTAACCATGCCTTGCTATACAGGGCACCAGACCTTCCTTAAACCGTGGATATAGTGAAAGTGAAATATATCGTGACCACTGTCTTCAAGCAAATGTTTCGGAAGCCATCAGGTTTTTCTCAGAGTAAAATAAGGATCAAATAGGAAATGTTTCCTGCTTTCGAATGGTGTGTTGCACATAACCGAAAGACTAATGTTGAACATTACAAAAATACTTCAAGTCAAATTTTCAATTGCTAGAATAATCTATGTTCCCCTTACGGGGTTTTCTTCCCATCTTGAGTATCCTTGCTGACACTCAGTCCACGGCAACGGAAAAGGCGGTTGTGCGGTTGCGGGCCTACCATTATACTGTAGTATCGATCATTTTCCCGTAACGTGATTGATCGGTGATTTATTTGTTTCCATTCTCATGTTTTCGCTTGCTTTCATTGCTTCCACAGCTGTTTTCATATCAGTGGAAACCGAAACTCACCGATCAATCTCATCTGTTTCGGGAGAGATCACTGATACTACAGTATATTAGGAGAGGTCTGCAACCGCACCACCGCCCTTTTCCGTTGCCATGGAGTATATGAAAAAGCGTACATGGCATGCTTCTTCAAACCTTTCATTTAGTCTCAGTCGGCCCACAAGTTAGAGACAGGTTCATGATGAGAATCGCTTTAGTGTTATTGGCAGAATGCGTAGGTAATGTCAATATTGGAGCAAAATTCCGGTTCGCAGTTGCGACTAGCGGTGCAAGTACATTCGTGATGGAACCGCGGGATCCAGCCAGGCTCTGTTAATATCCGCCCTATCACTGTTATCGTCTGTGTGCATTAACAGCGCTTGACTGCAGCTATGGACCGAAATTCCACTCCGACATTGAGAGTATGAGTGGGTAGGTAGGGCAAGGTCATTATCAAAAAAAAATCGACGAGTTTCGAGGGGCGTATAGGTTCTTCAACGCCATTGGCTACATACTGTTACGGTAGACACTGCAACATGTCTTAACTTATTCAGCAGTTTTTCCGTATCTCATAATTACCAGTAACCGGTAGCGAGCGGGAAGCCACGTTCTTAATCGAATTAGTAGACTTGTTCTGCCACGGGTCTTTCAGCGCCTAGATAATTTTTTTTCGTATTTTTCTAGGTAGGACCCGCAGTAGTCCTTTATGATTACGATTCTTGCCAATAACACTGCAGACATTTTCGGCGGAAGCCCTGTGCTTGATCCACTGATTTCATATTGTACATAGAAGCAAGCATACAACTGGCGTCGGCTGTTTTATATCTTCAGTACACGTTTTTTTTTCAGCCGGAACGACCGATGAATGGTGACTTCTCGTTGAAGGCGTCACCACCAATTTCACATTCCTATGGGCAACAGCAGTCGCATAATACGAGGTCGTTGTCCTATGCAGATCCATCGTCAGTGTCGTACGCGCCGACGTCGCAACCAGATCGAGGAGTGCCTTCCGGTGGAAACAAACCTCCCGCTCCGATCCCACATCCGCCTCAACAACAGTCGGCGGCTCACCAAGCACCGCAGCAGATGTTCCCCACTCAGATGCCATACGGTTCATATCCATACATGAATATGAACATGTACAGTCCAGTAACAGGTGTCCGAGCAGAGGATCAGTATGCGGCGTTGTACGCGGCGAGTATGCCGTTCGGAATGGGAGTCGACTTATCGGCCATTTTGCCCCCCACAACACCAATGTCTCAAGCTGGTGCTAACCCCCCTCATCCCGGTTCTACGCAACACCGATCAGATACGCACAACCTTGTCGACATGAACAAGTATGCGTCGGGGAATACGAGAGATGGCAGCGGTCAACAACCGTCGAATGTGGCGCCGCCGCCCGGCTTCGCTAATCCTTCGTTTATGCCGCAACCAGGTCTATCCTCCCTATTCCTTCAGCAGCAGTTCCCGCCACATCCGTACTCGTTCATGATGCCGAATGTGGGATCGGGACGTCAGATGTACCAGCAGGAAGATGATCGCAAAGGGTACGATAAGATGGGAGGAGCCAAGCAAGCGCAGGCGACTCCTCCACAACACTTCCACAATGGTGGATATCTCAACAGCGGCCTCAACAAGAAGCCCTATAACTGGAACTCTTAACTGGTTGCACATGTTCTCAATCTCTCATATTCGTGTTAATAATAAAAATCGTTAACACTACATGTGTCGTTTTATCATGCGAAGGATTTGTCCTGTAATTTGCTTATTGCGTAGTGTACCTTATCTGAAAATTATGGTTTGGCAGGTGCTGTGGGGGTTTGTTCAATAAGCACGCACTTTAAATATATTGCTTCGCTGAGTTAGAGGTAAATGTATCCGATAATGTCGTCGGAAGGGAGGCAGATCTCCAATTTCCGGTTAGGGATTGAAAATGCGGGTTTTTCTTAAATTCAACGTGAGTGTGATAAAACATTCCCTTGTTTTTCTAAAGGAACCACGGGGCGGGCGAAGTTTTAATGTTGGTGTGAAGTTTTCCAACCCTCTCCCCAATGTCGGAACAAGCTCCGACTAGGGCTTCATCGTTGTCAGCATGAAAAGTTGAAAGCATGCGTGTTGGTCTCGAAGATACCGACCTTACTGTCGTTCTCGGAGCCAAATTCCGGTCTGCAATTGCGGACTACGGCTGTTCCATCACGCGGCACGTGATGGTCGTGCTGGGAGAAAGGTGAATCGTGCCGGGACCAAGTGGTCCCAGCACGATGATCACCCTGTTGCGTGATGCAATAGCCGTTGTCCGCAAATGCGGACCGGAATTTGGCTCCGAGAACGACAGTATGATCGATCACTGGTTGAGAGATCGCCGCGATGAACACACGGGGCACGCACGCAAGCGAGGAGGAAATGATAGTCATGAACATCGATCAAGTGAAATCGCGTTAGATCGCTGCGCCGCGGCTATCTCTCGACCAGTGATCGACGATACCTCGTTTGTATGAGTGCAACTTCTGGTGCACTAGAATGTACAGTGCCGCTAAGGCAGCGTCTAACATGGAGAGAGCGTGCGTTCGCGCTATTGTGCGCCTCTCAACGCTGGAGTAGCGGTGCCCGAATTCAAACACTGGCAAACAACCCCACCTCGTTTTGATTCGACTGACAATCTTCGACCGGGTGATCTATCGCTCGGTTTGGCGCAACGGCTTATCATTTGCTAAGGTTTGCGTATTCTGTGGTGGGGTTCTGGGGTACGAGGGCAATATTTTGCAACAGGTTTAATGTCTCCTACATAAGGGATTGAGAGAAGGCTCAAAACTTGCTGCTTCCTTCTGTGAGCTGGCGTAATCGCGCGAGAGCGAGCGGGCGTGAGCACACGGGGCGGGCGTGAGCGGCAAGCAAAGCTTGTGCCATAGATGAACATCGATTTTGTGTAATCTCACGCACTTGCGACGTTTGGACGCTGCCTAAAGCCTAGTTTTGACTGCAGGTGGTCGCTGCGGCCATGCGAGAGACAACTGTTCCTTTTTCATCGCGCGTAATGGAAAACCGCTCCAATTGTGATCGCTTCGTGGCAAACGTCCTACATCGCTGGGTCGTGGCGGCAAAATCCTATGTTTTACTGCATCGCTGCTTGAAGAGCGATTCTCAATGGTCGCTGACCATCGCTCCATCGCGGCCAAAATGACAGCGATGGAGCGATTGTCAGCGAATGACACGCTTCGTCTAATAAATATTGACCCTTTCACATGACAAGATCAGTGTTTTCGAGTCGAAACGCGTTATTGATGAATACCAGCCATTAATTTCACTGATTCATTGACTTTCTTCTATCATCCGTGGGCCTATGCACTATGAACAGAATCGCTGCCGCTACTACATCGCTGCAGCAGCGAGTGCAAAATCGCTGCGATGAAAAACAGCAGCGATGCAGTCAAAACTAGGCTTGAAATGTGGAAATCGTGCGATAATCGGTCGCTGTCGCGGCTGTCCGTCGCAGTGCAGTGCACTGCGACGGGTGTCAGCGACACAGCCATATCCGGCATCGTGCCGGGTGTTTCTTGACTCTGAGCGACAGCGACGGCTGGCCGTCAGCGACAGCGACGTAGCAGTGCTCTGCGACCGCGGCAGCTTGTCGTGGGGTATAACAATGGCCTAATAGGGTGTGGTCGGAGGGCGCACTCGGAGCGGGTCAGCGTCCTTTTTTGATAACTTTTCAAATCGTTTTTTTTTCGAGTTTGAAGAATTATTAAAGGGCACAGTCCAACCTCAGGGTCGAAATCTGATGTTTATGCTGCTGTCTTTTTTATCAAAGTCTACAACAGGCTCTAAGGAACATGGCGCCCACCCTGATGTCAAATGGGATGGTGACCTGCAAGAAGCGAGATTTTCCAAAATGCTTAGCCTTATTATTGATCCATTGCTGAACCTTCACGAAAATCCTGAACAGAAACAGCAATCGTCAGGGCAAAGCTCGAAGTTGTGAGAGCTCTAGGAGGAATATCTTGAAGTTGCAGCAGACAGACAACCTTGCAGCCTGTTTTGGAGTATGCTGCGCATGTCTGGCAGCCCATCGTGTCGGACTGTTCCTGAACCAAGGTGCTGCGTGTTGAGATCGCTGCTGTGCGAATTGCCACTGGCAGTGCAAAAAGCTCCCCAATTGGGCATCTATATGAGGAGGGCGCTATTAGAGCTTGTTAGAGAGATACCAATCAGTAAGCCCTTCGCCGATGCTCCTAGTTAAGCTAATGTGCGAAGATGGGGCGATTCCCTTCAAGAAAGACTACTTATTTTGCGTAAGGAGCATGCCCATTTCGTTAGAGGACATATCAAAAAGGTGGCTGTGCACCCTAATTTAGGAGCAGTGCCACCTCGCGTTGGGGAGCCCGCATTCGTTTTAATTTCGGCTAGAGAGTCCCATTAGTTTGCGACGCGCGAGCTCCCAGTGCGGCGTTTATACTTTCGCCGCCGAGCGGCATGACAAAGTGCAATTCTGTATCATCAAGCGGCGTCGCGTGATAAATAGTAGGCGTCGTTTAGGGGCCGTTTATACTACCGCCGCTGAGCGGCGCGGCGAAAGGCAATCCTACAATATCGACCGTGCCGCGCCGCGTGATCAATAGTACAGAAATGCACTTCGCCGCGCCGCTCGGCGGCGGAAGTATAAACGACCCCTTATACTTCCGCCGGTGAGCGGCGCCGCGAAGTGCAATCCTGCAATATTGATCGTACCGCGCCGTGTGATCAATATCACAGAAATGTACCGCGCCGCTCGGCGGAGGGAGTATAAACGACCCCTCACAGAAATGAGGTGTGCCGCGCCGCTCGGTGGCGGGAATATAAACGCAGCGTAGAGAGGCGAAAGTTGCCTTGTAACTGAATGTGTTTATCAGCTTGCTTCGAGTGGACACTAGTGAACAGTTTTCGCAGTGTTCTCGAGCGTTTTGCCGTGCACGCTTGACTAGACTTCGCGAGCTATTTCCATTACAGTGGTATCATTCGCCACTTTAGTTGAAGCAACAAATGAGCAAAGGGAGGTAGATCACCATTAAGGTATTGGCGATGTCCCTGCCGGAAGGGGCAACTCACCTTTATCGATACCGAAGACTACTACCTTTTTTCAAGTTGCTTCTGTCCGAATCGCGTAAATCGGTATACCATTGAGGTAGCCTTGCAGAGTCCGAGCTTTCCGCCTTTTTCCAGCAACCACCATCGTAATAGTTCCTTAACACCTGTAAACGTCCATAGTATGACCTTGAATCACTCACTGATAGTAAAAAAATGGCGTACGGCGAACAAAGGAAACTGTTGCAGGTGTTATCGAGTTCAGAGGATGTCCGCGCCCGTAGCGTTGGTAACAGGTGTTACTAGTTCCATCGGTAAAGCTATTACGAGACGATTAGCTTTTGCTGGTTACAAGGTCGCGGCTGCTGACAAATGCCCGAATGCTGTGAACGATGTGGCTGAGGACAACAAGAAGGTGCGTTTTGGAGTAGTATATTGAATCACGTTGGTCTCCTGCTCAGGCTTACAAAGGACTCGCCTCCCTTATTCACGTGGTCATTCATAAAAACCACGTATGCGTGAAATTCTGGGTAACACTTTTATGTGGCCATACTCATGAAACTACGGGAGCCTCCCGGGAGGGTACAAGTTCCGCGCGCTGCACTCATCCTCTGGTTCTAAAACCTTCCTGGGAGGCGTATCGCGTACTTTTGTGAATACGGTCTCTGGATCTCGGCCTAGTGCTGAAGGTGGACGTTACAGTAAGGGGCAGTACGCTAACCTATCCCTAAACGACTCCGTTAACCGGAATTCTTGTTTGTTATGAGCAGAAATTAAGCCAATCAGAGCTGAGATTTATGAATGGCAAACCATTGACTACTACAGTTCGGGTTTCGGTGGCAATGGCACGCAATTTAGGAGGCGAACCCTACTGTAGACCTTGGTTTGCGTTTATGAATCTCTGCCCAGGTATGGGGTATGCGAAGACGAATGATTTTGGGAAAGGTAAGCTTGTGATCTCATAAATTTCAACCCCTTTCGAGCGTTTAGCTGTCATTCAAGCGCAACATTACTTTCCCATGCGAGGACAAGCGCGCTGCACTCAGCAGACCAATCTGTTCACAAATTCACCCTTACATTAAACCCATTCTGCTTCTCTGCAGCGTGAGTTCAACATGAGGACATATCACATTATGGTCTAAGCAATCCTTTTTAGGTTGGCGGAAAGGTTATTGGCTTCTCAGTGGATGTAGGAGTGAAAACTCATAGAGAGGAGCTAATTTCCAGGGTATGTTGAAACATATTTTTGTTTTAAAGGGGAAATTACATTTCTTTCGTTTCCAGGTAGAAAAAGAAATGGGTGCCATCGATTCTCTGGTGATTGTACCACCAGACAATGACGTTCGGGGAGATATCATGGACACCGAGGCAAAGCAGTTCGATAAGGTGTTGGTTTAGCGGCTCAGCTTGTCAGCAAGCCCGCTTGTTACTTTTTTATCGTTCCATTCTGTCCATTCCGTCGGCCGACATAATTCCTGAAAACGTATTTCATGAGTTTCAGCTTTTCTACGACCGTCTAACCGTTCCGTTCCGACTAAGTCAGGTCGCGCTTCCAATTTTGTCTAAATCGAAGTAAGTTAACGTACTGTACTTTTTGAGACATTGGTGTTCCGCTAATGACAGCTATCGTTGTCCTAATTCCTCTTCTGTTTTTGGAATGGCTCCATAGTCTACCTGACTTCTTGCGCGGGATATACACCTGGACTGGACATTGGTCTGTTCTCAGTCGCGTCAACTGGTGTTCTGAGTCTCACTAAAGTAGTAGCCACGAGTGCTGCGCGGTCGGGTGTGCGGGTGAATGCTGTATGCTTTGGAATGGTTAGTCACTTTCCGTAACCAACTTGTTGTAGTTGTCACGAAGTGGTTCCTATCTGTCAGCTTAGGTAGAGGAGGATGGATCGGGCTCATTCTGGGATTCCAAACAGCCGAAGGAGGCGCTGCAACAACTGGAGTCTATGATTCCTCTCGGCCGATTAGGAAAACCTTCGGATGCAGCATTCTTAGTGCAGTTCCTGGTATCTCCTCGAGCCAGGTGGGTATCTCTGGTGCAGGTTCAAGCGCAGACTGTTCGGCGGGATACCGAGGGGGACGCAATAAAAAAAGTATTATATGGGGGAGGGAGTTAAAATCTTGGGCCAAAAATGGAAATTCTGGGTGTTTCGCAATAGGTTAATTCAATACTCACTAGGGACTGCTCCAAACATCCCGTGGCTATTGGAAAACCATGTTGTCGGTGCTGTAGGTTTTTGGCCGTACATAAATGACGCGTGCTTGAAATTCGCTAAAAGGCTGCAGGGGTTCCAAACATGGCTCTTTCGTTGCTTCGCAAAAAGGTAAGGGTAATCCATTGGGGAATTTTCGGGGCGTTCATCGCAAAACTTTCAACTGGTGGTTCTTTAGGGCTCTGAACCCTGGGGTACATTCCTTGCCGCCTTAAGGTTGCTGTAGGTGCCGGTAGGCATAATGCCTTTTTAACGGCGTAGTTTACCTTAAAACTTAGAAAATCGAAAAATGGACCTCGAATTCGTGTTCAGAACCCCAAATAACACCCACAGTAATATTTTGGGTAAACTCTGAGACTTTGATCAAGCTATCGTATTCCCTCTGTTCTTCTGCTTTGCAGCCGCAGCGGTTTTTGTCATAGGTTTAGGAACCGAGCGACCAAAGTTGGATTCGTCCACAAATATGTTGTAGTCAATTCTGTAGGCCTCTTCGGGCAGGTAAATAGGTGCTCTGTATTATGGTCAGGGCCGCCACAATCCGAGCATACGTCACACCTGTTGCTATCGATCCTATGCAAGTATGACATCAGCATAGGGGAGTGCCCGCAGCGTAACGATTCAAGGGTGCACCTGGCAAGCCTTCCGGGTTCCATCCTCTTTAACGCTTGCCTTATGCGAACGTAATAAACTTATAACCTATAACCTATCTCGGTTTTGCTTACCCTAGGCGGCACGACTCCCAAGATGGAGTTAACGGCGGCCTTGCTCATGTGACCCTTGACGAATTGGATATGCTCCGCGCGCAAGAGACGGAGGCGTTCTTGTTGTGCGTTGGTCCATCTCTGTATATCGATTTTCATGGGAGCATAAGCAAACGGCTTTCTTATACATCTTCCCTCAAGGGATCTAATACTCTGCGACGAATGATTTGGCTGCTTCAATATGTTTATGAACAACTGCTGTGTCTGAAGCTGGCAATGTTTTGTCACTGGCAATACGCGCGCTTCGGTGTGGAGGTGCTCTACTGGACAGCTCCTCGCACAACCCGTAGCGATTCGAAGAGCAGCATTTTGAACACGCTGCATCTTTGACCACGATGAATCCGATACTAAGTGTTGCCAGACTGGTGCAGCATACTCCAACGCAGGCTGTTCGATGGCCTTGTACGTGGTCAGGATCGTTTCATTACTTCTTCCTAAGGACGTTCCACCGAGAGCACGTAGGACGTTGAGTCTTGTTTTCACCGTGACTTGCTTCTGTGCCGTGTTTTTATGAAACTTCATGCTGCCGAGATGTCGTACATTCGTGCAGTGGCAGTGTGGAGGAAACAATATCGCCTCCGTGCAAACCGACGTCATCCCCTCCACGAAGAGAGTTATGGGAGAGGTACTGGCCGGCCGCAGCTATGCATATCAATCTAAACGGCCTTAATGCCAAGCTTTCTGAAGGCCGTGCTGGTCTGGCAGCATCTCGTCTCAGAATGTTTTTGGACGAAGATGCAACGAGTACATAATGCCGCTCTTCGTATCGCCACCTGATGTGCAAGGAGTTCCCCAGTCGAGCACTTGCATGCTGAGACCCGTCTGTTACCAGTGAAGGAGCACTGTCCAGTTCGAGCTCAGCAACTCCGTAGTAATACCAGGTTGTCCAATAATTCTTGTCCGAAAATTTCACCATTTTCAATTTTTTTCAGCTTTATTGAAAAACAAGTCTAATCAACAATATAATCGCCACAGTTATCCACAACAGTGGCCCATCGATTGGGCAGGTCGCCGATGCCCTTCGCCCAGAACTACGAGGGCTGCGACTCGAAGAAGTCCGCGATGTCGGATTTGAGGTTGTCGTTGTTGGTGAATTTTCTTCCTGCCAAATGGTGCTTCAGCGCGCGGAACAAGTGATAGTCGGGAGGGGCGAGGTCCGGGGAATACGGCGGATGGGCAACCGTCTCCCAGCCGAACGTCGCCAACTTCTGCTGGGTCTTCTTTGCCACGTGGGAGCGCGCGTTGTCGTGCAGCAGGTGGACCGAGGCCCGTCGGGGACGCTTTTCTCGGATGGCGGCGGCTAGTTTCTCGAGCTGATCGGTGTAGATAGAGGCGGTGACCGTCCTGCCTTGCGGGAGCAGCTCGAAGTACAGCATGACCTTGGTGCCCCACCAGCAGCAGAGCATGATCTTCAGCGGGTGCAGGTTGGCTTTCGGCGTCGTCGGCGGCTCTTCTCCGCGCGGGATCCAGACGGCACGGCATGCGACGTTGTCGTAGAGGACCCAGCTCTCATCCCCAGTGACCAGGTCCTCGAGAAACTGGACGAAGGAGAAGGGACTGGCAGACGGCCACGCGGCTCTGCTTGTTGGCGTCCGTCAGACGGTGGGGGATCCAACGGGCCAGAACTTTGTGGTAGCCGAGTAAGTTGAGTTGATTGTGGATGGTGGACTTGCTGCAGCCGAGCTTCGTCGCCAGTTCACGGGTGTAGGCTTCCGGCTTCTCCGTGATACAGCGACGGACTTCGTCATCATCCACCGTAGAAGGCCTCCCGCTGTGCTCCCTGTCCTCGAAGCTCGTGTCGCCGCTCTCGAAACGATTGAACCAGCGGCTGACTGTGCGTTGGGACACTGCATCCTCCTTGCACGCTCTGCAGATGTTGGCGACCGCGGTGCCCGTGTCGTTGCCCAGCAGCCACTCGTAGTACATGAACGTACGAATTCGACCTTGGTCCTTTTTAGCTTGTACTGGTAGCTAGACGCGGCGACTGCGCCTTATATACCCCTAGTGTAGAACTTTGGAGAACCTTCTAAAAGGTTCATACACATGCCTGATATTATGAAACACCTCTAAGGAAAATTATAGAATTTTGAAAATTATTGGACGGCGGGGTATTATTAAACAACCAATGCACCTGTCTTGGAAAGTGCTCAACCTCGTTAGAGAGAGAGAGAGAGAGAGAGAGAAAAGAAAGCCATTTGCCGATGCTCCAAACAAAGTTAACTTGCAAAGATGGCACGACTCACAGAAAGAACGACTCCGTCTTCTGCGCGAGGGGCACACCAAGTTCATACGGTGTCATCTTGAGAAGGCGGCGGTCCTATACTAGGAGAAGTACCGCCTCCAGTCTGCACATCAGAGACTCAACTCGGAAGAAGGGCTAGATGCACGCTGGCATCGCTGCGCTGCGGTCACTCGACAATGCTCATGTCCCACGTCAGCACGACTCTGTCAGTCAGCGAATGTAATGTTTGTCCGGATTGCTGTTCCTTCGGTCATAACACCGCTCATTTATTTAATTGTCCGAAGAGACCTACCATGCTGACCATAATGAATCTATGGACGATTCCTCTACTGGTCGCCCAGTTTCTCCGCCTATGACAAAACCCGACGTATTCTACGGAGCCTAGAAAACCTAATTCTCCCGGCTCCCGCCTTCTCCTGCGCGCTGGGGTCAGTGGGATTCAAGCGCGCTCGCTCGCCATATCACCCAGTAATGTACTGCCCTGCGACCCTAACACAGATTATAATGACCTTATTGATATTATTTTTGTCCTTCTTTGAAGCAAGAAACTTCAAAGTAAGCATCGCGAAGGCTGAGCCCCGATTTTCATGAAAATATTCTAACGGACGTAGTCGGGAGTCCATGTGTCGATATACGGAGAATAAACTGTGTATAATCCCACTGAACTGGGGTAACCCCCAAAAATCGGCAAACGGGCTTCAAATTTGAGTTTTATTCCTAATTACGCCCACACATAAGCTTTTGGGCAAATCTGACAAGGAAACTTCCAGTAGCAAAAGTGGCCATTTCAAGTGAAATGTACATTTCTGGACCCATTTTCGGACGTAGAGTCTGAATACGCCTTTCGCAGCTGTCTAGAGTCACCCTGAAAGAAGGTATAGGCATTTTCTTTCGATTTTCCCACCTTTTTTAGCCTCCAAAACGCAGTTATGTTTCGAAAATCTGGAGACGGACCTCTTAGGCGTGTTCTGCGCCTAAAACAACCCCCATGGGCCACGTTTAGGTGAAGTCACATTCTTTTAACTTTGCACAGAGTGACAGCGCTTTTTACGTAGACAGTTTTTCGGTTGAGCGTGTACTTATCAAATAGGGCGATCAGAAAGAACTTGAGAAAATTATTCTAGATTAGACTAAAAATTTCCTCCGAAAGTTATAACTATAAATATATTTGGGAGCGCTGATCACGAATCTGAGGTGGATTTGTCAACCTCAGATTTCGGCTTTTGACGATTTGCGGAATTCTTTGATAGATGTATCATTAGGAGTGCTCAATACGAAACTGTGGTTAGTTTATCGAATTTTGACAGCTTACGGTAGATTACGGTGAGTATAGAGTAGTTTAGTCAAAGTCTGAGATTTTTTTCCTATCTACCATATACCCGTGGAGACCAGTACTATATTGAAAATCTGAGATGAGCGGACCTTAGATTATACAGTGCGTTGCAAAATTATACGACATACCCCAATTTCCGCGGTTCCAAACATCGCGTCAATTATGAAGACAAACGGCAAACGCCAATCGACGCAGGTACCTCGAAAACCCCTGGGTACGAATCTTCATGAAATTAGAGCCACTAGTAGGAAACTGGCAACGGAAGTTGTCAAAAATGGCCGTTGTAAAATTATACGACATAGCTGACGATCTCGCAGAAATTTCTATTCTACACCATCTGTATCACTTCGTTCATGGTAAGAACCACTAGAAACATCGAGTTATTAGTCTTAAGAAATGTATTGGCGCTGAACCACTTTAAAAACTCTGTTTGGTATGTTTCAACCCAGCTTTTTGTAAGCGCCCCTTTCAATCTGCGCCCATCAGGGTTGAGCAGGCTTGCGACCGGTCGCGACGGGGGTCGTAAAAATTCCGGAAATTTTTCAAAAAAAAAAGCAAATTTGGTGGGGGGTTCGTAAAAGCTTCGGAAAAAAATGGGGTTTATCTCCAAACCACTCAGAAAGGAAGCCATTTCCCCATTCCAGGGGTTTGTACAAATTTTGGTCACTGGGGGGGTCGTAAATTTTTGGTGGCCGGTCGCAACGGCCTGCTCAACCTTGGCGCCCATTCGCTTATAACGACTAGTTTCAGCGGAGCCACACGCTCGTATTGTCTGTTCTGGATGTAGATTTAACGCCCAAGAATGCCTCACACATTTTCCACAGGGTTGAGGTCCTGCAAACCGGCCGGCCATTCTAGCAAATTGACAGGGTCGGCCTGAAACCAAGCCTGCGTTGTCCTACTGACAAGAAGTGAAGGCGGAAACGGACTATAAAGAACTGGAAATGATTTTCCGGCACATTCTGATAATCTGTGGAGTTCATAGGTCATGTCGCATTCTGATAATTTGGGGAGTTCATAGGTCATGTCGCAAAAAGCTGGTCCAGCCTAAAATCCCACCTAGATCCGCGTCAATGCACTATTCTTTTTCCTCCGAAATTCCTACTCGAGGATAAGTTCGGGTCCTTGTGTGGATCCTTCGAAATCCTTTTTTTATCGGTCGTAAGCAAGTGCAATACGAACGAGCTTGATCAATTCTATTACATTTATTTATTTCTGACCAAGCATTCCAAGCCTTGGAGAGATCCAAAAAAGGACCCGAACTTATCCTTGAGTAGGAATTTCGGAGGAAAAAGAATAGTGCATCGACGCGGATCCAGGTAGGGTTTTAAGCTAAACCAGCTTTTTGCGACATGGCCTATTAACTCCACAGATTATCAGCATGCCGGAAAATCATTCCCAAATCTTTCTAGTCCGTTTCCGCCTTCACTTCTTCTCAGTAGGACAACGCTGGCTTGGTTTCAGGCCGATCCTGCCAATTCGCTAGAATGGTCGGCCGGTTTACAGGACCTCAACCCTGTGGAAAACGTGTTAGGTAATCTCGGGCGCTGAATCTACATCCAGAATAGACAATACGAGCGTGTGGCTCCGCTTAAACTAGCCGTTATAAGCGAATGGGCGCAGATTGTAGGGGGCGTTCACAAAAAGCGGCGTTCACAAAAAGCTGAGTTGAAACATACCAAACAGAATTTCGAAGTGGTTCAGCGCCATTACATTTCTTAAGACTGATAACTCGATGTTTCTAGTGGTTCTTACCATGAACGAACTGATACAGATGGTGTAGAATAGAAAATTTCTGCGAGAACGTCAGCTATGTCGTATAATTTTGCAACGGCAATTTTTGACAAATTACGTTGCCAGTTTCCTGCTAGTGGCTCTGATTTCATGAAGATTCGTAGCCAGGGGTTTTCGAGGGTGCTGCATCGATTGGCGTTTACCGTGTGTCTCCTTAATTGACGCAAAGTTCGGAACCGCGGAAATTGTGGTATGTCGTATATTTTTGCAACGCACTGTAGTTGGCCACGTCCAATAACCCTGAAGGGGTGGCTTCTAGCCAGATCTGTCCAAGAACAATTAAGGCCTAGCTTGAAATGAGGAAGCTAGGCTATACGTCGGTATTCGTCCGACGCTGGTTCTCAGAGCTCTGAAACTTAGGCTTAAGCGCGATTCGGAAATCTGTCTTTGTGTGTAAGCTGCAGTTTTTGGAACCCCTAACTCTCCTGATTTTGGAAGGGGAGGGAAACCCCGGGTTGGTGCGAAGTTTGGTGGGTGTGAAAATGACGGCGCAAACGAGTTCTGACGCAACCTACAAGAGCTCAGGAGGACTTCAAAACTCACGTTTGCCCTCAAATTATATTCCCAATGGAAAGCTTTGAATCAAATCTGAATCGTACCTTTCCATCGCTTATTGTCAGTTTGATTTTATTCTATAAAAGGCATAACGACTGCCAGCAGCTTTTTGTCGCAAAGCGAAAGTCACTGGATGAACGAGAAGGTGTTGCAAGTATGTGTTTGTTCGTATTACTAGTATTACTAACATTTTTTTTACAATTTCTGGGTGCTTATGGCCTTACCTGCCACTTATGCATGCATAAATCCGTCCGCTGTTGCATAATCAGCGAGAAAGCGCGCTCGAAACATGCTGTCCGCGACGCGCTCGGCCGTTCGAACGCCGGGAGAATTAGGTTCTCTAGGCTCCGTAGAGTACGTCACAAAACCCTCGATGTGGCTGCAAAGAAGAAGAAAAATGAAACTTTATCAAAGGATCCAACACGAGACCGAGTAGCTTAGGCAATCCGGCGGCAGGCAAGCGAGAGCCATCTCAGTTGATCATAGTATGGAAGCTGTGCTCCTCATTATCAGTGGAAAAGACGGTGACGGATGATTCAGAGGCAGATATCGTGAGCATCCTGCTGTCGAGAAAACACTTCAACTCGATCAAGTAGTCATTGATCTTACTGGTGGCTACATTCATGTCGCTATCTTGGCACAGAATAGTGATTTCATCCGCATTGGCAACGACCTTGATGTCTTGAGGGGAAACGGG
Source organism: Aplectana chamaeleonis (assembly GCA_029168955.1). Classification (NCBI taxonomy): domain Eukaryota; kingdom Metazoa; phylum Nematoda; class Chromadorea; order Rhabditida; family Cosmocercidae; genus Aplectana; species Aplectana chamaeleonis. The sequence continues at coordinate 1,250,596 of JAPDOI010000144.1, forward strand.
CAGATCTTCAATATAAATACTGAAAAGAGCAGGCGATAAGACTCCTTTCTGAGGGACACCGGCTGCAATGGGGATGCTATTGGAGACGTGTCCCTGGAATAGCACGTTTGCCCGACGTCCTTTGGTGAAGGCAGTTATCCACCGCTTCTGCCATTGGGGATGGTAGACCTCAACATACTCTCCGACAATATGCCCAGGTTTGCAGTGTCTCCGTCAGTTCGAGGGCTACACCTACGGTTCCCTGAGGTTTCTTGACATTGAAGCCGTCCAGAGCATAGCTTACAATCTCCATCAAGGCCGTAGTGGTGGAATGTGGTTTACAGAAGCCACGTTGATGACGTGGTTGTTGTTTCCTGCCAGCTGCTCAACAACCAGTTCTTCGGCCACTTTAGCGATCGGTCAGAGAAGGCTGACTGGCCTGTAACCTTTTGCCTTTGATGGTGATTTTCCCGGCTTTGGCAGTGGATTAGCGCGTGCGACTTTCCTATCCTGGGGTAAAGTTCAAGCCCGAAACGATGTGTTAATGACGTCAGCGAGAAGTGGCAGAAGTTCATTGGGCAGTCTCTTCAGGACTGCTGGGCTCAAACCATCTTGCCCTACTGCCTTCAAGTTACTCATCTCCTTGATTACCTTCTCGACCTGTGCGGGCGTGACTGCTTCATCTTCAATCATGAGTGACAATTTGCAGAGTTCGCGTACAGTTCTTCTATTCTGATTCTCTCTTTTTTGTTTTAGTGATGAAAAATGCTCCCCAAGGGCGTTTGCAGCCTCTTTCCCTGACTTAAAGACGCCACCGTTAAGTTTAATTGTGGAATTATTAGCGGTGGTGCTCTTTCCGGAGCTCGTCCTTAAAGCTTTGCATGTTGCTGCAGCATCACTCCTGAAGTTCATCTTCTCAGTGAACCTTTCCCAAGATTCCTTCTTATGCCTGTCAAGGTCCCTCGTGATCTCATTATCCAGCTCATCGATGTCTGGGTCGAGATTCCCGTGGTGACGTTGGGAAAAAAGGTCTTGACGCGACCTTCAGGGATGGCAGCTCTCGTAGCCTTTCTGATGGCTTCAGATAGGTGGCGCTCCTTCAGGTGTACATCGCCCTTCCACGGAAAGCCAGCCGCTTTGCGGAGTGCAACCTCCCTGAACAGGCTCCAGTCTGCAAGGCCTAAATTGAGATAAGAGCCATGACAAACACCTGAGTAAGGGGTAAGCAATTCAGACAGATCGATATTGACAAACACGGGAATGTGATCACTGGATAAAGTTGTGGATATGGACCAAGAGCAAGCATTAGAGAGAGTAGAGGAGAGACGGCAGATGTCTATCTCAGAAGATCGGCCGTTGGCAGGGAGACGAGTGGGCTGATCATCGTTTAGGATAACCAGATCGCACTCCTCTGCTAATTTTTCGACGTCTCTTCCTCTAGCATCAGAATCCAGCGACGAGCAGAACGTGTGAGCGTTGAAGTCACCTTCAAAAACAATGGAGGGGAAGAGAGAGCAGTCATCAAGCTGCTTGAGAAGGTGGATAGGGTTGCTTGTTGATGGACAAGAAGTAGAAGGAGGGTTGTATATACTGAAGAGAGAAAGTGGTGTTTTGAGAGGTGGATGGATGGGGATGTACTCAAGAGTGCCATCCACTGGAGTTATTGGGATAAGATTTGAAGAAAGAGAGGATAAAACAAAAGTAGACACTCCGCCTCCAAGAGATGACCTTGGAGTATGATATGCTGTATAGCCCGAGATGTTTGGATGCTGAGAGGTCGCAGACGGAGAGAGTTTGGTTTCTTGAACCATGATAACATCCGGGTGGTAAGTATGTGCGAAGAGAGATAATTCAGAAAGCTTGGCGCGAGGGCCGTTGAGATTAATATGTACAATAGAAAGGGGACGGTTCGTAGATGAGGAGCCAGAGTTGATAGAGGCGGAGCACAGAACACAATGAAAAGAAGAGTCGTGGTGCTCCACAGAACTGAGACCCGAACAAAAGAGGTGCACCCACCCTTGGCATCCAAAGCATTGGACGCTGGTTCCATTCCAAGTGACATTCCTGTCGCATGTGGCACATGGGTACCTTTTTTGAACGGGTCCTGGATTCCTTTCGACGCCACCTCTTTGTAGTAGAATCCTTAGCAGAGCTGGGGGCGGCGAGCACCTCTCCCATGACAAAAAACCCTCTTCACGGAGGAGTAAACGTCGGTTTGAACGGAGGTGATCTTCTTTCCTTCACACTGCCACGGCACGAACGGAAGATATCTCTCCAGCTATCAACTGAAGCCACTGTTACATCCCGTTATCCAAAAAAAAATTGGTTAACCGACCACAGATTTGAGTTATAGCTCTTATGTTGAAGTTTTAAGACGATTTGATCGTAGCATTCTCGAAATCGTTAGAAGTCGCATTTTGTGAGCGGAATTTCCCCCATTTTAGGCAGCATTTCTTTGTTAATAGAGCCGGGAGCGAGTTTGAAAAGCTACTCAAAAGGTGCAGTCTCCCTACAACCCTACCTGCGTTTAAACGTCTCTTGGATCAGTACTTGATGACTGTGGATGTCTGAGCCGGTTTCTGGCCTTTTATTACTATTGTATAGGTTTTACATTCTATTTATTCATTATTTGCTGCATTTGTTCTGTGTAAATTAACTAAGCAGGCTAGACCTGTAATAAACATACATACATACATTTTCAAGCTTCGGACCAAATCGGATGGAATTTATCAAATATATTGGCAAATGGGCCTCAGATTCATATTCAGCACCCAAAACAACCGCTAGAAACAAGTTTTAAGCTCTATCCGAGACAATTTTTTGAACCCCCTAAAAATTTTCACTCGTGTACCCCTTTTCTCCTAGCAAAGCTATGAAAATGCCCACTTTGGAAATTTGTGAATCTCAGAGGCGTTAAGCGAATTTGGAGAACAGACTATCAATGCTGTGTCCCATACCTACAACTATCAACACATGGTTTTATAAAAGCCCTCGGGAAATGTAAGGTAAGCCCTAGTCAGCCAGACTCGTCAGAGGGGTAAGGAGTGTAAAATTAATTATAAACTGAAAGATTTGAGTCTAAAAATGTCCGAAAAATCACTTATGGGGACATAGAATGTTTTTGAATTTTTTCCCGAAATTCTAGCCGTTAGAGAGGCGAGAACGCGGCTCCGTCGAGGACAACGGTGGGCCTGAGCCTGCAGTATTGACCTTGCTTGCAATCAACAGTTTCATGCTTTATAGGTATATCACTGGCGAGAACTGTGTGCTGAATGGAGGAATTTCGTTCAGGTTATAGGAAAGCTTTTGAGAAGGAGCTCATAGATTTCTTCGTGTAACGAAAACGTCAACATTTTCTCATTATGTTGAATAGTGCAGTGAATGGAGAGTGATCCGTGGTTGCGGTTCTGTGACTCACAGACGTATCGCCTCACTCTATTATTCTGCATCTTGCGAAAACTGAGAGTTTCGCGACTATTTTGAGACACATGAGACATTGGCATTCACTATGATCCTTTGTTCGAACTGTTTAGGTGTTAGGTTAGGTGTTGTGTTGTCTTTGTTAGGTATTAGCGGGCGCTGGTTCAGGGATTACGACCGAAACCGCAAGCGTTTTTTATATAGGCGTGGCAGGAGGCTGTCGCGGCCAACCAATCACAGTTCTTCCACAGTCATGCCGTGGCAGCGTTCAGCGTTACGTTGCCTGCGTTACGGACATATGAGGTTGACCGCTTACGCACTGAACACGGGCGATTGCGTACTGAATGCGGGCGATTGCGTACTGACCACGTGGTGAGCGCGCCCATAGATGAATGCGCGCGGTAAGTACGCATCTATGAAAATTCACTAGCGGTTGGTACGGAGCTCAGGCGTATCGACCGCACAGGCAAATGAGCGCGTTTGGCACGAAATGCATTTTTCGCCCGCGCTCGGGTAAGTCCAGAACTTCTGCTTTCTCAGTGAAAAGTGGGAGCATGTTTTTGTGAAGCCAATCACCCACAGTATCATTAGCAAGTTGGTTTCGTGAAGCGTTTGAGTTTCCTACCCTATCATAAACTTTCAACTCATAGGCAAACGTTTTTCATTCAAAGACAGTGTTCACGATAAATTATGGGTGTTTAGTTTCTTACAGGTTATGATAGGTCAAGGGCTTACTGCGACAACAGCGTCAGAAAGATCTGCCAAAAGAGACGAGAAAGCACCTTTTCCGCCAAAGCAGGATCTCCTGTGTGACGTCCCGTTTTTGAGAAAGTGAGGATTGGTCGGCTGTTCACGTGTTGAAGCTTTTTGAAAAAGGAATAGTGTGCGGGGTCGGATCTCCGGAAAAGGGTGGAGTCTCTGGATTTTGAGGGTACCTCGTTTGGGCGCTTTTAGATGGGTTTTCGCGTTTTTTTTTGTTCGCGACCGGCTCACCATCCAATACACCGTTAGTTTTTGCGAAAAAAAAATCGCCACCTTTGCATCGTGAACACTGCCTTCAACACCTAGTCGTTCAGTTGCATAAGGGAGGTCAAACCAGGGGCGGCATGCCCGTAAGCGGCGGTTTAGGTTGGGGTTGGGCAGGGTTTGGGGCGTCGGCGCGTTTGATGATTGCTCTGCGAGTTCTGGAGATGATCAATAATCGGTGTCTCCGTGGGGTTTCGGCTGCTCCACCCTCCTAGTTAGGGCTGGCGGTGGAACGATTTTTGAGTGCTACTCCAACCCCTTTTCAGCCCTTGCGCTGCTATCATCAAACGCGCCGACGCCCCCAACCCTGCTCAACTCCAAACTTCGCCGCCTACGTGCATGTCGCCCCAGTTAACATTAAAAAAGGGTGGGGAATAAGACGCTCCATTAGGGAACAACGCTTGGAGCCTTTCTCAATAAAGAAAATACCCAGTCGTATCTACTTGAGACGTGCAATTATTTCAGGACTTTTCCATCTTTTCTAGCGAGTATAAAGTCCATCCATTGTTGGACGAGTTTCTGATGCTACACCTTCGTGAGTACTCGGTGGGTAGACAGGAGCGCTCTCAACTGCCTGGCGGATAAAAGGTAGGGTTCTCTGCGACCGGGCGGGTGGGAAGAGAGGTTCATGACTGCCCGTTACGTTGATCCGACTTGGTAAAACTTCTTCAGATGCAGCGCCAGCTCTCCCCTTCCACATGCGATGGAGACCTGAAATGATTTACCTGCCAAAATGCCTTGATAGTGAGAATGAGCTACATCGACCCTGCCGCCAGCGGGCTCCTCTTTGTCTCGTATCTCGCTCACTGGGTATCGGGTTGGACAGGTGGTATACAGGGGGCGCTGTGCCTGAAACGTTGACCGAATAAAGCGAGCCCATCTAACAAACCTGGTGTATACATTAGAGCTCCTCTTTGTATACTAAGAAAATCACCGAATTCGTCTCTAATTGTAAGGGTGCACTGTGCCTGCAAAGAGGTATAATTTATTCAAGACATCAAAATTTAGAAACTCCAACCTCAGTCAAATTCACGGTCAAAATCGGCCCAACAGATCACACACGATATCCTGTAAGTGCGATGTGGTACACAACTTTCGTGTCGACTCGCTAGCAAGTGCCAGAGCTAGGCGCCCGGTGGGTAAGTGGGAGCATGCTTGATCGCAAAACGAGCGAGGGTTCAGTCATGCCTGCGCCCAACAATTTCACGTTCAACTCACATACTCTGTGATGGTCTGTGATCTTCTACCATGACTTGGAAAAGGATAGGGCTTAGAAGGCATAACAAGAGCATAACATAGTTGAACGGGTTGTTGTGTCCCGGCCTCGATATGATATATGTGAGTAAGATAGCTGGCCCATGGTGCACTGGCAGAAAAGGCAAAGTAGTTGGCGCGCAAATTTAACTTTCGAAATTCGCGCCGTAGAGAGTACCGCCCGTTGTGGTGCGGGAAAATGCGAGGCGGAAACGATGGAATGGGGTGACTGAGGTGATTCCGACGCCCTTCACTCCACCGAGGCCGGTGTTTTCTTCTGTTCCTCCACATTGTTGGTCTGCAAACTTGTGGCCTTAATTGTTTTTATCAGCGCATTTGTCTAACTGACTTATCTGCAGTAGCAACGACTCTCGATTTTGAAAGGGGAGGAAAAACCCGGGCTGCTGTTCTAATTGCGACGGAGGCACGGAAAAAAGGGAGTGATCTAGTGAGTGAGTTTCATCAGCTCATTTGTCTAACTGTTTTATTTGTACTAGATCCTCCCTAAACTACTATCAATTTTCCTTAGTTTTAGCATACTGCTTACCTCAGATATTGTGTTTTCTTTGTCATAAGACGAGTTTTACTACGTGTGTTCGTGTAAGGTTCCGTCCATAGCAGACGATCAGCGGCAAAGCATCAAGGCGCCCGGCTGCAGTGGTCGCTGGGGAGTCAGATCAATAATAAATGCTGAAGATGCAAACTCCCAGCGTCATATGACGATCGCTTGGCGCTAGGACGTCTGCTATGGACAAAGCCTAACCCGTCGAGAAACGGTGTGAGCCGGTTTTTTGTCTACCTCACTAAATTTAACGGGGCCAAACCACCGTTTCCCAACTTTTTACACGGGCACAATATTTTAAATTGTGTACTGTTTCGCGTCGCTCGAGTAGTTGAGTTATATCGATTTGTTAGTGGGCAACCCCTCATCGAGCCGTGGTTATCAACTAAACGCACTTCTAGCGGGGGAAGCTTTTCGTGAGAAAACCTACCTTGTTTAGATAATTGTGGTGTCAGACAGCGTCCATACGTAGCGAGAGCGGGCGTTCCCGCTGTTGTGCGCCTCTCGACGCTCCTCAACGCTGGAGCAGCCCGTGCACGCAAATGAACACAGGCAAACACCCCCTACCTCGTGTTGATTCGATTGAAAACGTTTGATCGGGTGATCGACCGCTCGAGTCGGCGCAACGGCAGATGATTTCGACTTCCGTGGTGGGATTATGGAACTGAAGGGCAGTAGTTTTGCTACAGGTTTAATGCTACCTGCTTTAGTGAGGAAGCAGTAAGCTTGAAACGTGCTGCTTGCTTCTTGGTGCAGGCGTAACCGAGCGGGCGAGGGCGCGCGAGAAGGAGCGCCTGTTAGCGGCTAGCCAATCATGTGCCCACGATGACCATCGATTTTGCGTAATCGCACGCTCTCGCCACGTATGGACGGAGCCTCAGGTCCCTCCTGGTGTAGGGATCGATAGTCGTGCACCCTTCTCCTAAGGGTAGGTGCTGCCCAGTTTTTTTTTTCGAGAGACAGGTCCACAGCTTGAGAGATAATTCCACAAGGAAGATGAATTGAACTCAAGAGTTTGTTGCAGATATGTCGTAAGGTGGTCGCAACATGGACCATATGGTAGACATGGTGACGAATTACCGAAGAACCTCAGAAGCGGCCAAAGTTGAGGAGCTCGAGGTGTATGATAAAATCCTTTGAGAAGTTAAGAATGTAGAAGTTTGCGTGCGTGCGGAGATTGCAAAGCACGAACGCATAGGAAGTGAACAGCGACGCCAGTTCGAGGGAGTGGTCGAGTTAGCCATTGCAGAGTTATAAGAGTTGGTTCTCAGCCTGAGAGGGCTATGCCACTGGAGTAGTCAGGAGTTATTAGGGTTCAGAGAACTTATGTCCTCGCTGGAGTGCAGTACCTAGTAAAACTGGTGGAGGCTGTTGAGACCATAGAGGTTAAAGCAGTGATAGTAGAGGGCATACAGGCACGGACTGGTTGGACGCGAAGTGACATTGTTGAAAATTGTTGTAAGACGAATGGGAATTTGTCAAGATAGCTACTAAAATAAAAGGAAACATTGTCATTGCTGCGTCGACTGGCACAAGCACGGAAAGAGCTTGCCGAAGCGAAAGCGAATCGAGCCCAGCCAGGAAATCTCGATGAGCTAGATGGATTGCAAGATATTCCAGGTATTAGTAACACTGGAAACTCTAAACGCTTAGAGGCATTAACGAGACTGAAAGGAAATCGAAATGCAAATGAGCCTGTTTCCAATTTTCAGACTGGGCAAGAAAGGCACATGACAAGAGACTGTAATGAGAGCAGAGGGCCTTGAGCCCCTTTCATACTTTGCCGGCCGACGCAAACTTCAAACTTGATAAGTCAAGATAGTTAAGATGGATAGGATAGGGTAGATAGATATTGCACATTCGATAACGAGTTGTCCGACGTCGGTCGGGCAAGGGTGAAATGGGCTTTAGAGCAATGTTTTCCCAGTCGAGTATGGTGTCAGAGGAACATGCATTTGAAGCTGCAGGTAACGGGTACTTGCACCGTATGGTGGAAGATGCACCACCAATGTTGAGATGTTTGGTACAGTGTGGTCCGCGATATTGTATACTAGGGCTGAAATCTCAATATTACCCGCAAAGGTGTTCAAGCAGCTCGAGTGCGAAGGGCACGTGTTGCAATAGCATGCAATTGATAAGCAAGTACGAGTTCTCGATGCCGCAGGTAATAGTATGGAGTTTTTGAGTCCGTTAGAGGTACCACTGAACCTAGGTGATGGTGTAGTTACCGTGAAGATGCACGTCACAAATCGAAAGGGTCGAACTCTACTGTTGGGCACAAATATATTGAGAGGGCTGGGCTATATGTCAGTACGACGGCCACGGATGCGTAAAAGTATCGTAGAAACAAATGAGGTGGATTCGCAGCAAAGGGCAGTGGTCACTCTTGTGTCTTCTGATAAATGTTGTGTGGAGTGATATGCTTGTATTGGTTGAAAAAATTACATCGGTGGTCAAAAGTCAGTCCTTGGATGTGCAGCGTGATGAGAGCAAATCTGGACATCAGAATAAGTTGAGTCCAATGGAAGCTGTACAAGAAGCTAGTCGCGTGTTCAAAGTGGAAGACAGAGGACTAGCACAGACCGCTTTGGTGGTCCCTAAGATAGTTGCGGGGAATAAAGCATCGGTTCGCCGGGAGAATTAGATTGTTACAAGCTAAGGGCGGCACAGTAGCGAATGACCCGGTGCAGTGGAAGGCTGGCAGGAAGGAAGGTCGTAGGCGGAGAAGAGGTGGTAGTGAAATGAACTGTAACATTGTGAAAGCGTCAGAAAGTATGTGTTGCAGGTCCAAATGGGTGGTGGGAAGTGGACCGCGCAGTGGAATGCCATACGTGCTTCAGAAGCGATATCATGGACTGAAGTTGGAACCCGTTAGGATACCCGAGTAGATGCAGTCGCACGAAGGGCCGGCGTCACTTCTTGTTCTACTGGCTGGAGGACCGGCGGTGATGGATAGGATTTTGGAGAAACGTTGGAAAATGGTAGAAAAAAGGCAAGAGTAAAGCCTCTTGTGTGAGGTACATGGGGGTTTTCTCAGGTTCATGTGAGATCTGAGGACAGATCATTATAAGCGAGGGGGCATGTTGTGTCCCGGCCTCGATATTATATATAAACGAGTACGGTAGCTGGCCTATGGTGCACTGGCTGAAAAGGCAAAGTAGTTGACTTTCGAAATTCGCGTAGAGAGTGCGGGAAATTGCATGGCGCAAACGATGAAATGGGGTGACTGAGGTGATTCCGACGCTCTTCTCACCGCCGAGACCGGTGCTTTCTTCTGCTCCTCCACATTGTAGGTCTGCAAAATCATTTCTTTGCTGGGATGGGGTCCACGTTTCTGACCGCACTATAAAGATGAGGGGCGGATCGCCCCTCATCTTTATAGTGCGGTGTGTTGCTGTCATCTTTCTCGCCAATTCTGGTGTTTGCGGTTCGTCATCTTCATTATAGGGTTTCTACTCCATGTGCTGCTGAGGGTTTGTTGCACATGTGCGTAGGTTGTGGGTATTGAAATCATAGCCATAGTTTCAATTGTTACGGTTTTCTGCCACTGCAGTTAGGGGGTGCCTCATTCATATAATGGGTCGAAACTTGTGGCCTTGATTGTTTTCATCAGCTCATTTGGCTCAATTGTTTTATTTGCACTAGATCCTCTCTAAACTACTATCTCACTTGTAATTTTTTTGCTATCCTCTAGGATCTCCATTCATTTGTTTTCATTTGTTTCTATCGCACTGCTTCATAGCATCTTAATAAAAGTTTCCTCAGTATCAGCACACTCCTTGCTTCAAATTCTATGTTTTCTTGGTCATAAATCAATTTTTACTACTTGTGCTCGTGTAACCCGACAGGAAACGGTGTGAGCCGGTTCTTTATCTACTTCACTAAATTCAACTGGGTTCACTGACCAATACGGAGCGTCTTTGGGAAATATGTCCACCCTACGCCAGCCTTTCATCGATGAGCACGTATGCAATCGCACTTCATGTATATGCGATAGGGAGAAACGTTTGCGGTACAGAATGTTTTCTAAGAATGCGTGGTGAGCCATTCTAGCGAGTTGCTGTCAGTGCAGTACGGATCGCTATTGAGATCACAAAAGGTCAGGTTCACCGAGTTCAATTGCGAAAACGGCTTGCCGAATTAAGCCCGATACTGGGTGAGTGCTCATGTGCTACACAACCTCTGTGTCAACTAGCCGACGAGTGCCAGAGCTAGCGCCAGGTGGATAAGTGGGAATATGATCGCCAGGAAAGCAAGGAACGTATATTCGAGTCCTGCCTGCGCCTAACAGTTACGCGTACAATTCAGCAACGTGTTACGTGTACAACTCAGCAACGTGTAATTATTATTTACCATGTTTTTGAAAAGACATAGCATTTGAAAAGGTATTAGATGCTCAGAACATCGTCATTAAAGTTTGACCAGGTCAAGTGTGAGTGCAGAGCGTCTTTCTCAAGTGTGCTTGCGTTTCCTCAGCATTTCTTTGATGTACACCTATGCAGTGACGTTATGTGTACACAATGGGGAGTATCGCTCGCGGCACGAAATGATTTTACAGAATACGTGGCTTTTTTAGCCGTATGGATCGCGCCGAACAGCCTATGACTGACTTGGAACCCTTGTCACGCATGTACCCTCTATAAAAGGGCGTAATTCTCATCATTCGAGGCGCGAACGGCGCGCGCGATTCTGCTCCCTCCGTCTGACCTCTGCTCTTTCATTGTCTCTAACCTCCGCTCCGCACCAGCGCGCGTAGGAATCATGTGAATTTTGCCGTTTTGTAGCCTGTAGTTGTACTATAACAGGGAACATTCGAGCGAAATAGTGTGCATTCAACATTATGGAAATCGGCAAAACAGAGACCGCTGGAACTATGGGAAGGGAAAGGTGATCACAACAAGAGCTGTGGTGTGAACATAACAGAAATCCGAACGCGTGATGAAAATAAACAGTCATTGTGAAGCAAGAAGCTGCGCAGACCAACAAGTAGGATTGCCGCAAACGTGAGGATCAACACATGGACTGCAAGTCAATGATTGACTACAGCGATGAGCAGTGTTGCCTGGACTTGCGACTACGCTCTCCACTGGAAGTGCTGTTATAACGATATGCCAGATATCGTTCTGTTCGGGGGTTTTAGTAAGGAAAGGGGTCTATCTAGGTTATGCTCGCCGTAAACTCACACTGCTGCTGCAGTTGTGCAACGAACATGATAGACCTTAAGCCTAGTTTGGGCCACAGCCGAGCAGACCAATTAGGTCTCTTGTCATGCTTTGGCCGGGCTCCTAGCTTGCGTAAAAAATCGTGAGGGTCAAAAAGTTTGGCTGAGACTCCCTGGCACACAGTCCCTTGGCGGGCTACTATCCTGTGTAATAAAAATTGTGAAGGTCAAAAGGTTTATCTGAGACCCCCTTACACCCAGTCCCGGCCGAAGCGCCACAAAGCGGCGCTTTTTCTGGCATCACGTAATCGTCTGCATAATCGTACATTACCAAAGGTTGGGTACTATTTCGCGTCCAATTTATATTCTCAATAGATTAATAATAGTATCACCGTCTCCGACGAACATAGTTCCAAACACTAGATGTCGTCGCCGAGGTGGAGCTATGTTGCATCGGGCGACCGTGAAGTGCCGATATATGGTCTCCTTGTCAAGTTTACTTTGGTAAATGGACGGACGCGATCATTGATCTGGGTCGTGCGGCGTTCGCGACATCACCGGCCAGCAGAGTTTTGATAGCGAGCATCGATCTACTTTCGCAACCCTGTCCATTCACTGGTTAAAATTCTACAATAATGCACTTAACTCAACACGGATCAGTGTATCGGTTGTGTTCCCATTTTGGCGGGGCCCAACATGCTGACGCAATCCATACTACCGACGTCATAATCGGTAGTACGGCATTCCCATGTTCGTTGCGCTGAGCCATCGCTTCTCATATCTAGGCCACCTGTTTGAAAGGCAACAAATGCTCATCAACGCTGACATTCCATAATAGCGGCTCGGCTTTGCGCTACCCAACGAGAGTGCTGCACTCTGAGCGCCTCAAATAGTTTGCGGGGCGTTTCGTGCCATTGCGTCTCTGTTCTTGGCGAATGATCAGCTGTGCTAGCGTTCCGAGCACAAGAGGCATTGTGGCACGTGAGTTTGGAGGCTGATTCAAAACCGGTGTGGGATGAAGGGCATTTTTGACCAACTGATTGTTTGCGTTTCTACATTTCTCGGCTGTGAGTTCCATTAGTTTTGTTTGCGAAAGAGAGAAGATTCGAGCGGGATACTTGTTCTGTCCCCATCGGAGTGAAATTTCCGTCCGCGACTACAGACATTAGCTATTGCAGCACGCGATTTGGAGATAATCGAGCTGAGACGAGGATTAATTTGCCGTTGCTTGGCTCGATGATGTTGCTTGAGCTGCGTGTCGCAACTGCGGTTGGCGGCAACTGCGGACGGGGATCGCGCTCTGGTGTGGATTGTAGCTGTTCAAATGGACGGAATGACGATGCATGTAGAGTTCGCAAAATTATTTTAGTCTTATGAATGGACGGGGCTACGACGGAAGATCACTCCGCGCGAATTAAAACCTCATTCTCCAGTGAGGCCGCCAACCCCGCACGGCCGGCCGCCTGGCCCATGCGTCAGACTAAAACGAAAACGGTTTTCCATACAACCCCATTGGTCGATTTTTCGGGGTGTTAGGGTAGGACCCCCTGAACCAGCGCCGCATTAGCAAATAGTTTGTATATATTGCAATTGTAATTCTGATTTAATCATTGTTTTGTTATGTTTGCCGCTTGAAAGTTATCTCCTCGCGGTGCGTACTGGCAAAGTGTTAGGCGCGTACTCGCATTAATAACAGTCCAACCCACAGTCCAATTTTTTTATATTTCACTCAGGCTCGGCCTGTAACTGCCTTGCCAAAAGAGAAATAAATAAGGAAAAATAAGGGAGAAATGACAGGGAAAAAGCCGGGCCCGCCCCAATACCCAGCCAAACCACCAATCCCGCCCCGAAAAGGAAACCTGGAGTTCTTCTATTGTGTGCATTGCCATTCGCTTGGTTGTTTTTGAGGCCATATGGGCGGGGCCAATTGTTTCCCTGTAGTTTCTCGCTCATTAGAGAGAACATATCCCGCTTCAGGCAGGGTTGCTACAGGTCGTGTCCCGAGTTAAATATTAAAAATTGCCCTTGAGGTTAGACTGTGACTTTAACGAGTATCTCAGGAATAGAGGCGGTTGAGTAATTGTTCTAACTTGATTCAGTTGCTGCAGCCGTTGTTTCTTTATGTTGCTATATGCGACACGTTGTCTAGAGCTTCTCAGGCGGGTTTCGGCCCCGAGCCGCCTGACAGTTCGGCTCGTTTTTCCAATCTGCGAGGCGGCTCCTGTTGCTGTACTGGCCACTGCTGTTGCCTTCTGGGCCACTGCTGTTGCTGTCCGGGCTATTCTGGTTGGCCCGAACAGCAACAGCAGTAGCCCGGAGATTGGGAGAACGAGCCGAACTGTCAGGCGGCTCCGATTCCTATTCGTTGCGGCTTGGGGCCGAGAATCGCCCGAGTGCTTCCAACTTGAGTTTTGTTATCTGCTCGTAACTGACAAAACATCCCATGTGGAGATGGGAGGATATACTTGACTCATCTCGATAGTATCTCATGCTATGAAATACTTTAGCATGATTTCGTTAAATGAATGAATGTTTTTTTATATTTACAATCCGTGTTGTGTTTTATGTGAGTCAAGCAGAGTGGAACTGTGCTATGTTTCAGAGGATGTGGGCAGAAAACGTATTTCTCAGCATTATCATAAATTGGAAGTTATCCGAGTAGACTACATTTAAAGACATGTTGACATATATAATTGATGTGTGCATCAGTGCATAGTAGAGTTTACCATGTAGGGTGGTCCTCCGAATGTAACCACGCGAGAAAAGCATGATATAGGCGCGTTGTATCACCTGCGATCAACCTCTGCCGTTGATCACTCTCTAGCCTCTATCTATGTTAAAGGCATCGTACGCGCAGAAAACCGTATATTATTTTTTTGATGTTTTTGTGTAGCTTGGCCTCTATAGTGAAAAAAATGTTGAAAAGGCCCATGAAAAACTTTGATTTGTGAAACAAATTCAGTCGGAACATATTGTAAAATTGAATTGGAATTTCGCGCCAAAATGGCCTTTCAAGTCTTTTTGCTTTTTGAGGCCTCGTCACCGTCATTTTCAAAGTTTTTCTGCATGTTGAATTTGTGCCTCACCTGTTTTTGATGCTGTTTGACGGTCGCATCAACATTCTATGAAAAAGTGCTAGATGACTGGTGATAACTGGTGGCGAACCCTCATCTTTAACCTCTTCCAACCTCATAACCCAACGTTTTTTACGCGACAAAGTGTGCCTGTGTGGTCTATTGAGCTCATTCACGGGGTTGAGCTCGGGAAATGGTTTCCAGCGCGAACGATGCCTAAAATGTTGAGTATGATGACATATTGATCCTACTCATTCAGTGCATTAAGGCTGAAGTTGCTCCGGTCATAAAGGATCAAAATTATTGTGATTTACCAAGTGGCTGAGTATTCTAATGCTAAATCGCGTATTGCAACGACGTCTTTCACATCATCAATCCACATCATGGATTGTAGATAGGATATCTGCCAAGGAGTATGCGGATCGTCGACAACGTCTTGTTGAGAGTGCTAAAAAGGTTGCTGGTCAAGCAGGTATGGACCTCAGCCTACCAGAAGGCAGTGCTCACGATAAAAACCGTATTCTAGTTTTTGATGTTTAGAGTAGGCAAGTTCACGAAAGAGAGGGCTATAGAGAAAAGCTCCCACAAAACTCAAATATCATAGAAAAAAAAGCTGCTCACAAAAATCTGAAATATTTAATTACGCCTACTTGATGGGTTTTGCCCACTGCGGACCAAGACGAGACCTGGTTGCCAGAATTATCCATGTTGCCATGTTTTTTCTGATATATTACCTCCCTGGTATTCCTAAAAAACTATTTGAGCTACCCGTGTAATAGTTTTAAAGAAATTTTTTATTAATAAAAAAATTTCAGTACAAATCTCCCAAAAAGACAATTTGGGGCGATGAACACGATTATAACGTGGGCATGGATCCTAATGAGATCTTGCGTTCACTATCGAAGGTTGGCGCAAACTCTGAGCCATGTGCTATAACATGGAGTTCGCGCCTACCTCCAATGGGGAACGCAAAGTCTCATTAGGATCCATGCCGATGTTGAGGTCCGTTTTCAGTATTTCGCAATATTCACGGCAGATAAATGTAGTTATGCCTGCACAGCTCGTAACTTTTCAGTTTATAACTTCTTGTTCTACTGTCACTGGGGCAGCTATTGGGTTGGTGCATAACAGGGCTGTGCGTTATAACGTTAACGTGTTAACGCATTAACGGGTTAACGCGGTTTATTTTGGAATATTAACGATTAACGGTTAACGAAAAAGTGCTAAAATCGCGTTAAATTTAGTTCGTTAATTGCAGTGGAATTATGGCTCTGATTGATCTGCTTCAATGGCAGATTAAAAAACTGGGGCCGTGCTCGTCGCGTCGGCTTGCGGCGCGGTCAATTTTTGCTTGCTGTGAAATATATCGCTGACCTCAATGTTTCCCATTCCATTGTTTGTCTGTTTTAGTTATTTCTTCTCAATATCAAAGAATTCGAACTTGTCTTCCAAAAAGGAAATGTGTGGTCTGATCCTACTGTCTACGGTTGAGTAAGCTATCAAATGAGGGTTGGGAGCGGGGATTGCAGGCCACTCACTTTATAACAAGCAGCGCACGCTCTGTATGGAGTGCACCACACGGCGCACACTCCACATGTAGACTACTCAGTTTCTACCACGCGTCGCACGCTCTACAATACCCACCCTGGAATTTCGCAAAAAAAAAAACGCATTTTTTGCGCCCCTTTGGAATAACTGTGTGAAATTTGGGGTTTCAAAGGCAGGAAAGATATTGCTGGAAGCGCTTCATCAACATCTACAAGATGGTGTTAGGATTTCTTTGATACCTTAAATTATACCTTTATTATAGGTATGTTGCTCTTTCCATTAAGCAACATGCCTATAAATAAGGTATAGTTCAAGAAATCAATGAAATTTTGACACCATCTTGTAGATTTTGATGAGACGATTCTAGCGATGTCTTTCTCACCCCCGAAAACCCAAATTTGACAAGGGTATATCAAAGGGGCGCGAAAAACACGAACACGCGTTTTTCTCGCTGATTTGCCGATTTCGAGGACGGGTATTGTACATAAAGCGCTACTGACTTTCTAGGACGCGACACACGCCCATTTCGCACAACGTCCTGCTCACGCCATCTGAGTGCTTACCCACGTTCCACGACGTCCTGACGTCGTCATATGGAGCCCCAACCACTTTTCACGACGTCCAGACGACGTCGTCTGGAGCCCTACCTACTTCCCACGAGGCTGTGCCTACGGCTTCTGGAGCTCTGCTTGCTTTCCACGACGTCCAGCTGACGTCATTAGAAGGTCTATCTTATTTTTCGGGACCTCCGGTGATTTGTAGGTTTTCCTTGTGGTCAGGTAATGTTTTGAACATTTTAAACGGAGTGCAAAATTAACGTGATAACGCATTAACGGGTTAACGCGGTTTTTCTCGAAAATTAACGATTAACGCTTAACGAAAAAATGCTTTTGAATAACGCACACCGCTGGTGCATAATCATGGAACGTTCTTATGCACTCGTTTTTCTTTAGTAAAAATTGGCGTTTCGTCCTCAATATTCATATAAAAATAATCCTCATTATTTAGTTTAAAAAATGAATCTCGAAAATCACTCATATTCACCTGATTATGCTCTACCACTACGAGACAGGATTGACCGCAGCCCAGTTATTTCGCGATCTCAACGAACTTTTTGGCGAAGGAGCAGTTACTGGTCGTACAGTACGGAAGTGGTTTATTCGCTTTAAATCAGGTGACGCTAGTTTGGAGGATAAAGAAGGAAGAGGTCGGCCATCGGATTTTGATGATCAAGCACTTCTGACAGCCGTGGAGGTGGACTAAAGCCTGACAACGCGAATGCTGGCTGAAGATTTTAATGTAAATCAATCAACGATCGTTCGACGCCTGAAGAAGCTTGGAAAGGTATGGAAACTGGCTGGATGGGTGCCCCACGAGCTCTCCGACAACAACAAAGCTGAACGCTTTCTAATTTTCACCGATTTACTGCAGCGAAGCGAACAAACACCTTTTTTGACGAATCTTGTCACTGGGGATGAGTCATGGCTTCTCTTCAAAAATGTTAAAAGAAAGAAGATCTGCGTTTCGCAAGGTATTCCCCTCAAGGAATAACAAAAGACACTGTAAGAAGGCTATGTGGTGTGTGTGAGGTGGAACAGAAGCGGAATCATTCATTGGGAAATCATTTCAAATGGCATTTGTTATTGGTTTAACGACGCAGTTAAAAGTTAACAATGTAGAATCCCTGACAGAAATGGCAAGCGGCAATTCAACACCACCAGCGACGTCTATCTGGCTCAGCTTGATCGCCTTAACGCTGCAATCGAGGGAAAGACCGCACAAAAAAACCACATTGTGTTGCATCACGATAACGCCCGTCCATATGTTGAGCGCCGTATAGAAATCGAATCCTTTGCCAGTAAGGAATGGGATCTGCTACCACATCCGCCGTACTCACCGATAGAAGCACCAACGGACTATCATGTCAATCGCTCTTTGAAAAGCTGGCAAACAAACAAAGTCTACGACGATTTGGATGACTTGATGGCCGATGTCAAAGCGTGGATTGCCTCCAAGAATCGTAACTTCTTCGCACGTAGTCGACCGACTGCCAAGCAAATGGGAAGCAGTTCTTGAAATGGATGGTGACCATGTTTTCGAATGATCATTCAAACACGTTCTGACTAAGTATTATTGTTTTTGTTGAATAACATTATTTTTAAAAAACGTTCCATAATTATGCAACGACCCAATAAAATAGTGTTTTTAGGAGTACACGGAAAGTAGTCGATCAAAAAAAAACATGGTTACATGGGTAATTCTGGCAACCCTGTCTGGATTCTCCTGTCAGATAGTTCTAATAATACGATAATGGTGTAGGCGCATAACAGCATCACAATCTCATTATAGATCGTGATCTGGTTATTCTCCTGAAAGGAGCTCAGCGAACCTTCATTGCTCCAGATGTCCCGGGTTCATATAGACAGTGTAGCCACTTCAGGTGATTGCAAAACTTCTTAAAGGCAGCGTGCGCGCAAAAAAAACCGTGTCCGTTCTTTTACTGTTTGGCGCAGATAAGCCTACGTGGTTGAGATATGTGGCGAACAGGCCACAATGTTTGGAGAAAAAGTGTATTCCTCCGAACTTCTTCCAATGTCGGAACTTCTCTAAAAAGAAGTAGCTCGTAATGCTCATGTTTGAATGCAAGGATCGCTCGAAATAAAGATTTTCATTTTTTTAGTTGTCTGGATTTATCGTGGTCTTTCTGTTCCTCGTGCTAGATGATCGACTGGGGACCCAGTCTTCCGGTCTCACGGAGCCGTTTTCACAGGGCTATAGTATTATGATTACGCAAAATTGAGATCTCGAGCTCTGCCAGCTATCTCTCTTTGGTTCCAACATTGGATTGAAAAGAAAAAAATACAAATATGGTTGTCTGCGCGGACGCTGCCTTAGAATCGAACGACCGCGATCTAACTCGTTCATGTCGTTGTTTGATTTACAGGTACCTATCAGGGGTCACTGTGCCACAAAGCTTCTACCTCATTCATGTTCCCAAAGGAGGGGGTTCGCCGTGGCCCATCCTTTTCATGGATAGAAGAAGTGAGTATGAGGAATTGTGGGAAGGCACGTTACCCGTGGAGTCATCTCTTGAGCTCACTGCGGGATTTGAAGAGCTCCTCCCTACGCGGAAAATCAGTGAGGTGGGTTTGCTGGAGTTAGAATTGACCGAAAGAAAAGGAATCACTAAGATTACTATGGTTAAGGTAGTGACAAAGATGGCATCTCAGAACGCGTCCTTATTTATTGAATCGGATGATTGGTCAGGGACGGAAGTCGTCAAAACGCGTGCACAGTACGGCTCCTATCATGGTGTCAAACAGCATGTATGTGCTTATTGCCAAATAAGGTAGACTCGAGAGAAAGGTGGTCGAGTAAGATGGAGTATGAAGTCAAGAAATCTTCGTCGCTGCAGCCACTAGCTGTGGAGCCGTATATGGTGAACATTTCAGACCGTAGTAATTGTATGGAATAGGTTTCTAATTATTTGGAGCACGCGAAAATGCCAGATCGTTGAGAAAAGCTTTAAGGTTATGGTTAAGGAACGTTTGAAGATTATGACGTGCTTTCCAGGTGGATGCAGAAGTGTTGTTCAGTTGAAGCCCTACTGTCAATAAAATACTTTCAAGGTTCTCAAATGAACAAATCTCTTAATCCCTCCATTATCAAGTAACGAACAAACGTTATCGATCAGAGGATACGGATGAAACTACACGTATCTATATCTACACTACAGCAATACAGAGATACAAAGAATCACGGTATCAATTAGCACTCAAAGGCAGGGTTCACGATTAATATCATATTCGAGTTTGACCAAAGAATGGAGTTGCTCGGTCGTGAGCTATCGAATAGTTAAGAACCAGCGAAGAAAAGCGCTAGGATTGAGCTAAAATAGCGGTTTCTAACGTACGTACAGGCTTACGCGCCTTGCTAGTTTCCGCAAACGCGCGCTGATGGCGAGATGCGCGCGAATCGATCAAGCTGTACGTGGCGGAGTGGCTTGGCAATTTACCATCGAAATGTTTACGGCGCCACAAGCTCGTCAGAGGGGGGGGGGTGGGGCGGGCGGGCTAAGCAGGCGTACTGGACCTACGAAGTTTTCACTTCGCGGCCGTTTCTATCGATTTCTGGTCTGTTTTCCCTGGTTTCTTCAACCGTATCTCCTACAGCATCTACCAGCGTAGTGTTTCACACTAAAAACTCGAAAACGAGAATTGTCGTGAACCCCCGAGTCGTGGGCTTTAAGCTTGGCAATTTTGAATGAATGAATGGATTTGAATAATGCTTCATGAAATGCTGTAATGATTTCATCAATTCGAAAACCTGTTCTCTATCCGACTCGAGTATCCTCTGTTAATCGTCGTATATCTCACGACTCATGGCGCGAGCGGCTCTTGCGATTCTGCCCCCTCCGTCTGTCATGCGCTCTCTCACTGTCTCTAACCGCCGCTCCGCACCAGCACGCGTAGAAACCAGGAGTTTTGCGTTTTTATAGCCTTTGAATATTCGGAAAATTCTTTAAAAAATTCAATTGAATATTCGAATTTTCGAACAATTTCTGAGTATTTCACGAACTTTGGTGAATGATTTTCTCGTTAGTTGAATATTCGAATGTCGTGACTTGTGCGTGACCGAATATTCAGAAAAATCCAATATTTTGGATTTTCGATTCCGATTCGAAAAACCACACAATTTGAATTCTCGAGTGAGTAGAAAATTCGAAATTCTGAATAACTCAGAATTCAGAATAAAAGAATATTGAAAAAAAAAACGAAATTTCGAATTCCCAAATGTATTGAATATTCAAATAATCGAATTATTCGACTAATTATTCGATTCGGTCCCTAGTCTGCATGCAGCTCAGTGTCAGTCGGTTGTTAGGCGGAAATCAGTACTGGTGTAAAGTTATCGCCGACAACCTGCTACACCTAGTTCTGCTCGCGGTTATTGACGTTTATGAAGTGGTTCAAAAACGAAGTAATGGTGTGAGAAGTGTGCTTCTAGAAAGCGGAGAAATTGCCGGTGTGGAAAAAAAGAAAAGCTGGCCGTGACAAACCATGGTTGTGAAGTCACAAATCGCGCTCGTGTAAATCACGGCACCGCGTAAAGTAATCCTTCGTTCGGGGACATCTTGGGAAAAGCGGCTCTGAACCCTATTTTGAGTGAGGTGCCGCCTTGGGTTTAAGAGTCCAAGTCTCAACTCAGCCGGCGAGCCATATGCCTGGACTGCGGCAGTCCCGGACACGGCCCGGCGCATTCATTCAAGGCCCGAACAGACCTACTACTCCAACGACATTAGACCTTTGGACAAATCCTGTAATGGTCGCCCGGTTCCTTAAAGGCACAGGACACCCAGAAAAACTAATTTTGAGATTTCATGCTTATCTTGGAGAGAGTCACACGCTGATCACAGTGGTATCTCTGGAATCGTCCAAGACACCCTTTGAACAGAGTTATAGCTCTTCGAAAATGCCTAGATTCTGAGGGTGAAAAATTGGTGGACGAGTTGTCTCAGGCCTGTATTTCTCTTCATTCGCAATCGTTGCGTGAGAGAAAGCCAGGATAAGAAGACACTCCGGTAATGGACTGAAGAACGACGACTTGTTGGAGTTCATCCATCCATTGAGCCGCTATCGAGTTCGACAATCTGTTGGGGGGGGGTCGGGCCTGTGGTGGTGAGCGAAAGGGGCCGGGCCTGTGATGGTCGCTTATATCTCGCTTATTCGGAGGAAATGAGATCTGGCATTTGGTACGTGTTTTACAGAAGGGGTCTTCCACCCAATTACATGAAAATCTCAAAATTCATATCTGAGGGTGTGCTGTGCCTTCAACCTAAGACAACAACCACTTCGGAGCTGCAGAAAAATAAGAAGAAAGTTGCCCTTCCTTTGGCTCGAAATGAATCCCTCCAAGAGACTCATGAGCTAGCCAGACGAGGAAGAGAATTTCATGGGGCTTAGTGAAGAAACGATCTGCGACACTTGAGAATCAGTTGTTCATGGAGACATAGACGAGACAAGAGGAAGGCCGAGATCATACTTACCCGTAGGTTTCTTTCAGAGTGCAAACACATTGTGACGCGATGGAGTGCACGGCGATGCAACCGCGCGTCGCCATGCAAGACACAGATATGATTCAGGTATCGAGTCGCCGAACTGCGCGACTCCAGCCACTTTTTAGGCGATGAACGCGCTGTGACCTGACCGTGCGCCGTGACCAGTTTGATGTGAGAGGTTTATATTCGATGGCGTCACACTTCGACCGCACTCTGGAAGACGCCTTATTTCAGGCCGGGGTCATACTTCCCGCGACCAGCGACAGCGACGTTGCATATTAGCCCCGATCATACTACCGTCGCGGCGATGTGTGTGTGAGAGAGAGCAGAATCGATCAATCGCGGCGGTGCTGCGCTTCTGAGGGAATCGATTGTTTTGACGAGCGAAAAGCATCTCGTTGAGTGAGATGGGACAATATAAGCGTACGAGACCGGTTGAAATCTACGTTCTCACCCATATCTTGGAAGTAATGAGTAAAAATGCATATCGCCGCGGTGATATCGGCGCCGCTCGCCATTGGGCAACGTTGTGATAACGTCGCGGCGACTTGCATAATTGCTATAAATTTCGGCAATATGGTTAAAACCAGAGGTGCAAACCTTTCTCGGATGAGTATCTCTATCTATCTATTTAACACGGCGAAATGTCTTTGTGCCTATGAGAACAATCGATTCCTTCTAAAGCGTTAAATCGCCGCGATTGATCGATACTGCTCTTTTCCACACATCGCCGCGGCGAAAGTATGATCGCGGCTGTAAGCGTATCGATTTTTGGTCAATAATTATGGTAAGCATTGCGTTGCGTCGCTCGTCGCTGGTAGTATGATCCTGGCCTTAGTGACTTAGTGACAATCAAATCGCGCCAATTCGGATTTAGTGGTGACGCGATCAAGAGGCGACGTCACGTCGCGCCTTGGAAGTTGATGCAGCATTGCAGAACAAACCCAAATACACACTGTTCTCTGGTGACTAATCGGGGATTTTTTTACCCGTTTTCTGCTCATAGTCCGTCTCATTTTTCATGAAGCCGCTACGCAGCTGCGTGGCGCGAAATGATTTGGTAGATAGTCATTACCCCCTCACCTCCAGGAGTGTCACGTACATATGTCGCCTGGCTGCATTAGGAATCCATTCAAAATATGGGAGGGGGGAGGACAATAGTACGTGAAGGACACATTGGATTTGTAATTGCATACATTACAGAACAACTAAAACCCGAGCAGACTAGATTTTGGAAGCATGGGTAAGCGAGGTTCCTCTCAATTATCCAAAGCTAACGCCCCTATAATACTTTTGCCGCCGCGGCAGATGCCGCTGTTTGAGCAATTTCGAATCGATAAAAATACCGAAAATCGAACTTAAAAACTATCGAGAATTGACGAAAAAGTTTTAGTGAGTGGAGACTTGGTCATTATACCTAACTTTGAAGCTTCGAGGCCGAAACTCTTCGGATGAGTCAGAAAAGACCGAAGTTGCAAAATTACAAAATGCGGTGAATTTCAATAATGACGCTCCGTCGAATTTTTCTGCAGACGCTGTCATCTAGTTCTAAAATGGCTCAATCATCCTTTCAACTCTGGCAGGTTCGATAGTTTACCTCAGTGTAGATAGAAGCACTCAAAGATATTCAGTACTGAAGATTACCACTGAATTATATATTATATTTCGCAAATAAGCAGGCTTTGACCTAAGTGGAAGGTAGCGTTGGATAGAAAAGACTTCGTGCTTTCGATCAGTATATCGCTCTTGGCCAAAAGACCAAAGCTGAAAGGTTTGAAAATCGTCAAAGTCAAGTGGCGGAAACCTTTCGCTTCAACCTAATATTAATGAATCAAAAGAAGAGGACAAAATGGAAAGACTATGCACAAAGTGTGAAAATTGAAAATTCGAATATCTATATCGGTTGAAGCTTTGAACAAGCCTTATTCGATGTTGTAAGCCATCAATTTTTAAGATCGATCAATTGCGGTTGGTGAAATCTCCTATGGAGATTCAGTCAATGCGTGACGTCTGCACAATTGGATCTCAGGTATACATAAAATAATCTGCTTTCTGCTCTAGAATTTTGGCATACTGCATATTGATTTGCGGACTTTTTGAATAGCGTAATAGTGTATTACATTTCAGGTAGTCACGGCAACAATAATGGGATGTAGAGGATTCGGGAACGAAGCTGCTATTGCAGGTCTTCTGGAATTTGAGGCCCGAAGGTGATACAAGTTTTTATGAAGGTTTTCAGTCGTAAATTCTTGTCTGATGTTTGTGATTTACAGACGCGGTGCCGAAAAGCAAGCGTATCCTCCGGTGGTGGCTGCCGGTCAGCGAGCCAATACTATACACTATCTGGATGCGAACCAGGGCATTGGAAAAGAGTAATTTTTATGAAACTTGTATCGTTTTTCGGAGCATTTGTCAGAGAGTGCCCTTTGCTAGTCAAAGTCCATCGGAATGAGACTGTCCGCCCTCACCGTCGGCGTGCGTATCCAGTGGTCTTCGTGAAGGCATTTTCGGACTTTTAAATCGATCGGCAGAACTATAAGACGAGCAGCGAATAATAAACCAGCCAGTTGTTTGCAACCATGAGGAGGCTCGTCCGAAAATGCCTTCGTGACGGTTGCTCGACGCTCACGCCGACCGTGTGGGCGGACAATCTCATTCGGACAGACTTTAATGTTACATAAATCGATACTGATCATTCTGATCCGTAAAAGCAAGGCGAATCTCTTCGCATCTTACTAAGACCAGCAAATTGTGATCGTGACGATAGTCTTCTCATCACCTGAAACATTGTTCTGCAGCGACTGTGTTCTAATGGATGCTGGTGTGGACCTCAACGGCTACGTATCCGACATCACACGTTGCTATCCAATCTCGGGAAGCTTTTCTCAAGCTCAACGTACCCTTTATGATGCGTTATTATATGTACACGAACAGCTGTTAGTGTTCGCAAATGACTCGGAGAAGGTTCGAACATTATACATAACCCTGCCGTCGTTCGGTGAGATGTTGCTAACAAGGGAAGTATACAAAGCGTATGTCGGACCTGCGAAAACGACTAGTATCGTGCGTATCTCTTCTGGCTCAATAGTAAAAAAGCGCAGTACCCCGCCCCGAACGGCAGGTTTATAAAAGTTATGAGCATTTTTCAAGCCTCGCGAAAAGGCAAGGGTAGCCCATCAGGCATTTTTTTGGGAGTTTCAAAAAATTGTCTCGGATTCTGCTAAAAACTTGTATGTAGGGGTAACCTAGGGTGCTGAAAGCGAATCTGGGGTCTGTTTGTCGAAATTCTGAGGTTTACTGTAGGTTACGATAGGTAATATGCCATTTCGGGGGCAAAACCTATCCTAGATGTTCGAAAATTGGCAAATGGACACCAAATTCATTTTCTCCACTCCGAATAACCCCCGTAAACAAATTTTGAGTAAAGTCCGAGGCGTTGACAAAACTACCGTATACCCACCGTAATCCACCGTAATCTGCAAAAAATCGGCAAACGGACTCCAGATTCGTGTTTAGCACTCCAAATAACCCTCAGAGAATGATTTGAGACATATCTATCGTAGAAATCCGGAAATCTCGAAAGTGGCGTTTTTCCCTCGAAATTTTCCCCGGTTGGGAAGCTTCGAGCGAATTAGGCCAAAAGCTTTGGAAAATTGACGAACAAACCTCAGATTCGTGATCAGTGCCCCCAAAAACTTTTCTGGGAGAATTTTAAGTCAAATCTGGAACATTTTTTCGGAAGCGCTTTTAGAACCCCGTATTTGATTAAAGCAAACGCTCAACCGAAAGACCCTACAAGTGCAAAACGCTATCAGTCTGTGCAAAGTTCCGGAAAGGTGCATTCACCCAACCTTTGCTGAGGGGGGGGTTGTTTTGGACGCTGAACACGATTTTGAAGTCCGTTTCCTTATTTTCGAAAGTTCACTGAGCGTTTTTGAAGGTAGAAAAAGCACAAAAAAACGACTGTTTTGAGCCTATAACTTCTCTGAACCCCGGGACGGGGTACTGCGCAGTTTTACTATATTTAACTGAGAGATAATATCAGAACTATTCGTTTCCGCAGATCCGACATACGCTTTGCATACTTCCCTTGTAAGCGAGTTTTTTGATTTCTTGCCCCCTTGGAAGACTTGTTCAAACGGAGTCCATTTCGCTTTAAAGGCACAGTCCAACCTCAGAGATAATTTTTGATATTATGGTCCGGTCGCCGCCTATAGCAACCCTGCCAAGCGCGAAATCTCAATTCACTCAAATAAGCGAAATAAAACTAGAAAAAAGTCGGCCACGCCCCCTTGAAAGAAAAAATGGGTAACGCCCACCGCCAGGTTTCCGACCCAATAGGGAAGAGACGCGCGAATGATTTTATGCAAAACATATGTTCTTCGATCTGTTTTCGGTCTGGCTTTATATTGTGGCCAGGCAGAAAATACAGGCTCGAGACAACTCGTCCGAGAGTTTCTGGCCGTTCAAAATCGAAATTTTTGAGGAGCCGTAACTCCGTTCGTTGCGGGTTCTGAGCAATTCTGGAGACATCATTGCGATCAGCGTGAAATTTTCTTCAAGATAGGAAGAAAAACGAAAAATCGATTCTGAAGTTGGACTGTGTCTTTAAGCCCTAATTCGCGCAATTTCTCATCGCGCGACGTCTTTCCCGTTGCCTGCAGTGCAACGCGATGCGATGAACTTCGCGCAAAATCAAGTTCGTTGTTGCTTCTTTCGGTGCTTTATCATTACCACTACAAGACCTAACAATGAAAGCAATAAAATAAAGCTATGTAGGATCACTTCCCCTGAGCGAACATGGGGGAAAAACTGTATTCTTGTCACAAAAAAAATTGTCGTTGCGTTTTTCACCCGAATTCGCGTAGTTACCCAATTGCGCGTAGTCGCACCCAGCGTTCGCGCAGCATTCACACCTGAATTTCCGCGCGACGCGATTGAGGCGTCGCGCTGAAATGTGCCATCGCGTCGCCCCGCGAAAAGTCTGAACGCCACCTCGTGGTAGCTACGCGACTAGTTGAAGCGACATACGAACACTGTGGAGATCGTTTCCAATACCTCTGAACTACCCCAATCGCTCAGCGTCCACCATCGAAACGGCTATCTGTTAGGGCCCGATAAGAGTCTCGTAAAAGGTGAAAGGCGCATCATTATGCATTGGAGGAGCATCGACCAGTCCGCGCTGCGTGATCGGTTCTTCTCCATTGCACGCTGCCGCGTCTCTCAGCGACGGAAGTCTAATCGGGTGCTTTTGACCCACCGCGAATCAGACGAAAATGTGCTGCTGCTGCAATTTCGTTACAGTTGGCAGTGCAGCGACTTGCTGAAGCGTCTGCGTTTGAACGAGGTTTAGGCGCTTAGAGCTCACAATCAGACATTGTCATTTAGATACGTCTAAGCCATTTATATAGCCGTATGGTAGACCTCATATCCAGCGTCATTCTTGAAATAGGTTTAATACCTCAGTCGACGGATAGAAAAGAATTACGCAATGTGAGGGCATTTTTTGTTACGTTGGTCTGGCATTCCTCCTTTCTCAAAAGGAAAGCACTCAAATTTTAGGTGGCAGAATCATTATGTCCTCATCATGTGAGTCATTACCTCGGTATGGACGTGCATGACTGCACCTCGATCTCTCGTGATATAGACGTACCCCATGGGACTGTTTTTACTATTGAGCCAGGTATGTTGTACAGCATTAATAGTGCATACGGTCCTTTTCGGTACGAAATGCCGGTTCTGAGCTGGAGGCAACCGCAGTTGCACAGGGTCAGGTAGACCGTTGTCCAGGACCTCGACGGAGCGATGTCCCCCCTCCCTCCGTGGAGATCAAAATTTTTGGAAAGTGTTCAAAACTTTTACGCCCCCCTCAGGTTCTGAAAAAATTCCAAAAGTTTTTGTGGTCAAAAATTTCAAAAAAAGTATATTTAAACCTGAATTTCAG
This sequence comes from Aplectana chamaeleonis, assembly GCA_029168955.1. NCBI lineage: Eukaryota > Metazoa > Nematoda > Chromadorea > Rhabditida > Cosmocercidae > Aplectana > Aplectana chamaeleonis. The sequence continues at coordinate 1,278,622 of JAPDOI010000144.1, forward strand.
AAAAAAAAATTACTGCACCTCCTCTCCGACTGATTAGCCTAGAGGAGTGTAGTTTTGACTTGTCCTTGAGCAACAACATCTGTATTGAGAAAGAAGTAATTAAAATTGAGACAGAGATCGCCTCACAATCTCATGATGGCATAATGACGAAGAAAAATGTGGTCAACTTAAAGCAGAAATCAAAAACGCTGGATATTTGTTCCTTGCTTGCCTTAAGTTTTGTCCTAATCGTGATTGCGCAGTAGGCTAACAAAAAGTCAGGAATGCTACAAAAATGACGCAATAGCGAGCTTGAGCTGATAGGAAGCTTCTGTAGCGAAGGAAATTATGACGTGAATCAAAACTCCGACTAGGTTTGCATCTAGACGTCCGGGTGGGTGGAACCCTTTTGTGGGTGCGCAGAGCTTCACAGGTTAAAAAAATTCGATTCCCAACTAGTATTGTTTAAACAGAAAGGGTGCGAGCGCGGGTGGGAGAGGTGTTGTCACTATACTTGTTCCAAATGAAATTTATTCTGAATATCCGACTTTTCGACTATAGTCGGATATGGCACTTATTCGACTTTTCGACTAAAGTCTGATATAACACTATTTCGAATATTCGACTTTTCGACTAAAGTCGGATATCGCACTATTTCGAATATTCTACTTTTCGACTGTAGTCAGATAACGCACTTTTTCGAATATTCGACTTTTCGACTGTAGTCGGATATCGCACTTTTTCGAATATTCGACTTTTCGAATAAAAAGTCGACTTTTTTATCCGACTGAAACAGTCGGATCGTCATCCGATTATTCGATTCGGAACACGTATAGTTGTCACTGGCGGGGGTTTTCGGGCACTGTACCACAAAACCGGTGGCAGACGCGGTTTGGCATTGGAGCGCGATATTTTTCGGCGGCTCGCCGCAGTGGTGAATTAAACCCGTGCTCCGGAATGCTCAAAACTGAGGAGTTTCCTAGCGAAATTGTGGTACTTAGTAGATGACTAGCGAGACCTAGCGACCTTTTCGCTCAAGAAAATTTTCACGTGCGCTAGCTTCCTGAGGCAGATCATCCTGACAAAACGGTGTTGAGTGCCTTCCGTCTACCCGAAAGTTGCTGTCCGTATGGACTCTCCTGAGCAGAGCAGGCTGCCGCACATTTGCAGCATGGGGTCGGGTATGAAAATGTGGTATTAAAAAGCAATACATAAGAAGCCAGATCGTCGGTGGCTACCATCATCACATTTACGAACCCTTCCGTTTGCAATGTTCCCAAGCTGTTATACTCGCTTTACCATCCCTGTCATGTTAAGAAAAAAGCACTCGCATTTTAGATGTGGTTTCCCTTGTTGACCAACACCATGCCTTTTTTGTCAATAAATGAAATATATCCGTGGATGTTTATGTTTTTGTGAAGCAGATTTGCATAAGCTCAGACTTTCAACATATATAAAACTGGTTTATGGAAGTTAGTAAATCAAAATGACTGAGCGGTTGTAATGTGTGACGAACAGAGAAGATGCGGAAGTGGAGCTGCTGCTTGTTTCGTCAGACTGGCGAGGAAGTGTCTCCAGAGTTTCGCGTACTCCTCAAAACGCGTTGCACGCTTCTCAAGATACATGATTTCCTATCTGTTTCCTTCGCTACACAAAGGCTAAGATTTCGCATGAAAAAATTGACAAAATCTCGCTGTTTCAATTCTCCTTTTTTGATGACGTCCTGCACATTCCCATCTGGGGCCTGAGCACATTTCACGACGTCCTGTACACCCCTACTGGGGTACTGCACCCATTCCATGACGTCCTGTACATTCTTACTGGGGACCTGCGCACTTTCTATGATGTCCTGCACACTTCCATTTGGGTCCTGCACACTTCGTATGACGTCCTGCACACTCCCACTGGGGTCCTGCACACTTTCTATGACGTCCTGCACACTCCCGATTGGGTCCTGCACACTCCCACTGGGGTCCTGCACACACCCATTTGAGTCCTGCACACTTTCTATGACGTCCTGCTCACTCCCACTGGGGTCCTGCACACTTTGTACGACGTCCTGCACACTCCCGCTGGGGTCCTGCACACTTTGTACGACGTCCTGCACACTCCCACTGGGGTCCTGCACACTTTCTATGACGTCCTGCACACTCCCACTGGGGTCCTGCACACTTTCTATGACGTCCTGTACACTCCCATTAGGGTCCTGCACACTCTTATTTGAGTCCTGCTCACTCCCACTGGGCTCCTGCACACTTTCTATGACGTCCTGCACACTCCCACTGAGGTCCTGCACACTATCGATAACGTCTTGCACACTCCTCAAACCCTGGCGGTTCTGAACGGCGTCCCATCCACCACTATTAAATGCCTCTCGCCTTGATTAGAGCTTAGCCTTTCTAGCGCTAGACTACTCATAGAAGTTTTCATGATCCAATGCCAAAAGTGCGCCCCACGGACAAACTCGGTTGCCCCGAGGCGCGCAAGAGGTGGTTCAGGCTGATTTTGTGGTATTCGATGAATGTCCTACCCACCCAAATGTTGATACCATTTCATCCCTGTTTTGATCGGCTGTTCCGGAGATCCGCGGGAAAACACAATTACACACACACACATACATACATACATACAAACATCGGGACATAACTGCTTTAAGTATAAGGACTAGCGAGACCTAGCGAAGTTTTCGCTCAAAAAAATTTTCACGTCCGCTAGCTTCCTGAGGCAGATTATTCTGACGAAACGGTGTTGACTGCCTTCCGTATATCCGAAAGTTGCTGTCCGTATGGACTCTCCTGAGCAAAACTGGCTGCCGGACCTTTATAGCAGGGCGTAGGGTATAAAAAACGTGGCATAAAAAAAGCAAAACATAAGAAGCCAGCAGTAGATCGTCGGTTGTTACCGGCCTCTTATTTACGACCCCTTCCTTCTGTAATGTACGCAAGCTATTATTCTCGCTCTACCATCCCTGTCATGTTGAGAAAAAAGCACTCGCATTTTAGATGTGGTTTCCCTTGTTGACCAACACCATGCCTTTGTTCTCAATAAATGAAATATGTCCGTTGATGTTTATGTTTTTGTGAAGCAGATTTTGATAAGCTCAGACGTTCAACATATATAAAACTGGTTTAGAGGGGACAAAGTTAGTGAATCAAAATGACTGAGCGGTTGTATTGAGTGACGAACAGAGATGATGCGGAAGTGGAGCTGCTGATTGTTTCGTCAGACTGGCGAGGAAGTGTCTCCAGAGTTTCGCGTACTCCTCAAAACGCGTTGCACTTTTCTCAAGATACATGATTTCCTATCTGTTTTCTTTCACACAAAGGCTAAGATTTCGCATGAAAAATTGAGAAAATCTCGCTGATTCAATTCTACTTTCTTCATTACGTCCTGCACTTTTCCACTGCGGCCCTGCTAACTCTCTATGACGTCCTGCACATTCCCACCTGGGTCCTTAACACATTTCACGACGTCCTGCACGCACCTACTGGGGTGCTGCACCCATTCCATGACGTCCTGCACATTCTCACTGGGAACCTGCGCACTTTCTATGATGTCCTGCACGCCTCCATTCGGGTCCTGCACACTCCCGCTGGGGTCCTGCATACTTCCTCCGACGTGCTGCACACTTTCTATGACATTCTGCACACTCCCATTTGGGTCATGCAAACTCCCACTGTGGTCCTGCACATTTTCTCTGACGTTCTGCACTTTTTCTAATACATTCTGCACACTCCCATTTGGGTCATGCACATTCCCACTGTAGTCCTGCAGACTTCGTATGACGTCCTGCACACTACCATTTGGGTTCTGCACACTCTCACTGGGGTCCTGCACACTTCCTCCGACGTTCTGCACACTTTCTATGACATTCTGCACACTCCCATTTGGGTCATGCACACTCCCTCTGGGATCCTGCACATTTTCTCTGACGTTCTGTACACTCCCATTTGGGTCCCGCATACTCCCACTGGGATGCTGCACACTTTCTACGACGTTTTGGACACTCCCACTGGGGTCCTGCACACTTTCCATGAAGTTTTGCACAATTCCATTTGGGTCCTGCACACTCCCACTGGGGTCCTGCACACTTCCTCCGACGTTCTGCACACTCCCATTTGGGTCCTGCACACTCCCACTGGGGTTCTGCACACTTCCTCCGACGTTCTACACACTCCCATTTGGGTCCTGCACACTCCCACTGGGGTCCTGCACACTTTCTATGACGTTCTGCGCACTTCCATTTGGGTCCTGCACACTCCCAATGGGGTCCTGCACACTTTCTGTGACGTCCTGCACACTCCCATTTGGGTCCTGCACACTTTCTATGACGTTATGCGCACTTCCATTTGGGTCCTGCACACTCCCACTGGGGTCCTGCACACCTTCTGTGACGTCCTGCACACTCCCATTTGGGTTCTGCACATTTTCTATGACGTCCTGCACACTTTTTGTGACGTTCTGCACACTCCCAATGGGGTCCTGCACACTTTCTATGACGTCCTGCACACTCCCACTGTAGTCCTGCACGCTTTTAACGACGTTTTGTACATTCCCACTGGGCTCCTGCACACTTTCTATGACGTCCTGCACACTCCCAATGGGGTCCTGCACACTTTCTGTGACGTCCTGCACACTCCCATTTGGGTCCTGCACACTTACCATGACGGTCTGCACAGTCCCACTGGGGTCCTGCACACTTCCTATGACGACCTGCACACTCCCACTGGGGTCCTGCACGCTTTTTATGACGTCCTGCACACTCCCACAGGGGTCCTGCACACTCCCACTGGGGTCCTGCACACTTACCATGACGACCTGCACAGTCCCACTGGGATCCTGCACACTTCCTATGACGACCTGCACACCCCACTGGGGTCCTGCACGCTTTTATGACGTCCTGCACACTCCCACTGGGGTCTTGCACACTTCCTATGACGCCCTGCACACCCCCACTGGAGTCCTGCATGCTTTTTATGCCGTCCTGCCCCCTTCCCATGCCGCCCTCCCCAGCCCCACTGTGGTCCTGCACACTACCACTGCTGTCCTGCAGACTCATCAAACCCGAGATTCTGTACGGCGTCCGTAAAATATTACCGAAGATCTGTCGCCGTGATTAGAGCGTAGCACTTCTACCGCTGGATGACTCATAGAGGTTTTCTTGACCCACGGCTAAATTGCGCCCCACGGACAAACTCGGTATCCCAGGCGCGCAAGAGGTGATTCAGGCTGATTTTTGATAATCGATGAGTGTCCCACCCACGCAAATGTTGATACCATTTCATCCCTGTTTTGATCGGCCATTCCGAAGATTCACGGGAAAACACAATTACACACACACATACATACATACATACATACATACATACATACAAACATCGGGACATAACTGCTTTAAGTATAAGGATAAGCCAAGAATGAACATTTTACCTTCAGGATCTTGGGATTCTTTTTTTTTTTGAAAAATATTGCGCTGTCCAATTTCGGCCGAAAGCGCGATTTTAGACAACGGTTTTGGACAAAGGTAAAACGTGTCTTAGGCGATTTTCTTCGTGATTTCAGAGTGGTGGGAGGGGTATTAAGCGCCTTTCACAGTCTGCCGGACGTTGCCGTCCGACACGTTATAAGAGTGCCGCAGTGCGAGGGAAGCTGCGCTGAAGAACCGTCAGTTCCGACTCTTCAGTACAAAATTTGAGGCGATACCAACACGTTTTGACCCGTCATAAGTTGCTCCGACGTCGTGTCAATGATTTCGCCGCAGTGCGTCGTCGGTCGGCCGACATCGCAGTGCGGGCCGCACCGACGCCGCAGCCCTATCTTATAACGTACCGGACGGTGTCGTCCGGCAGACTGTGAAAGGCGCCTTTGGTATCAGTTTGTGAGGAATTTCATGGAGAATCTTAATCTTTTTTCAGAATTTCGGAAATCTGAGATTTTGTGGGGGGACGTGAAGTGTCCAATTTTAAAAGAGAAGAATTTAAGCGGTTATAGGTCCGATTAATGAATGTAACTCGTCTAAAAATTTGTTTTATGTGCTGAAAATTTGGGTACTGCCGAAAATATGTCTATTACATCGTTATGTAAGGATACTTCCCTCACATGTACTGTTGTGGTGCTGTACTATTGTTCTCTTTGATCTTTTTGTGGCTATTACAATATGTGAGACAACCATGTCCGAACCCCTCGTTCCATGACCTGGGGTGGTAGTAATTGGGTGTGTTAAACGCGAGTTAACAGGAGTTGAATTCGCGTTAAAGGCAGCATACACGCTCGTAAGCATAGTCGAGATAACAGCATAGATCGGTCCGCGCGGCCCGTACTATGTCGTCAACGACGTTTGAAGCGCTGAAAACTGTCCAGGATAACAGTATTTGACAATGTTTGAGCAATCTTGCCTTCCACGCCCGTATTTTCACACCCCTTTGAGTACCAGAATGAGAATCGATACTTGTGAAAACGTGTGATAATTGAGAGTGATAGCACTATCAAATGGGAGTGCACGAGAGAAATAGCTTGGTTTACTTGAGTATAACATGTCTGCATACCTAATGACTCTCGTCCACTTTCGAGAATGCCGCTCTACTTTGGCCGACCTCTTGAAATGGAGAATTTTATCAGTGCACAAACATGTTATACTCAAGCAAACCAAGCTATTTCTCTCGTGCACTCCCATTTGATGGTGCTATCACTATTATCACACGTTTTCTATCGATTATCATTCTGTTACTCAAAGGTGTGAAAATACGGGCGTGGAAGGCAAGATTGCTCAAACATTGTCAAATACTGTCATCCTAGACAGTTTGCAGCGCTTCAAACGTCGTTCCATGACATAGTACGGGCCGTGCGGACTAATCTGGGTGCTGTTAATCTCGACTATGCTTGCGAGCGTGTATTCGCCTTTAAACCAGAGTTTAACCACACCAGATTGTAATGATAACTCTTGATAGTTAAGAGAGAACTCGCTCTAGTTTCACCCTAACATCCCCAGTGGTAGGCCTCTTATACAGTTCCAATGAAAACGCCTCGAAAAAGCGACAATTGTAACCTTTGTTACGAAAAATAGCCTTTTCAAAACGTTTTCAGGTCTGTTTTTTCTCTAAAATTCCGCCATGTGGCATCCTCGGGGTAAGCTCGCGTTTAACATACTGTCGCAGACAGCACGGAAATAGTGCTGAAATGCGAGAGGAACTGACGGTTAACGAAAAACTCCTCCCGAGGAGTTTTTGGATGCGGTTAGCAAGATACAGTAGGAACAGTTTTGACCATCTATACTGAGGGCAAGTACGAGTTTAATTAATGCAGAGGGTTAAGGAAGTTTGATAGCACTGTTAGCCATTTTGATTCAGGACGTCAGCCTATCTATAAAACTGAAAGGTGTTCCAAGGGAGAGTCTTTTAACGGCTTCCGCCAGGGAAACGGGCGATGAGGGATTAAAAACAAAGCAAGGATCATTGCTGAAACACGTTGGCCGTCTTCTTTGGTGGCACTAATCAATCCCTCCCAATCAGCTGTTAATTTTTTTTCGAGCGCCTACACTTCTCCCGCTTTTGTTTATTTTCTTCCGGAATTCATTCGCTTTGCTATTATCAGGTTAGTTTCATTTTCATAATTCATTGCATAGCACAGGCTATGAAGAGTATGTAGTAAATTAATTGTTTGCTCGCGTTTCGAAGGGGTTTCCACAACTTTTTTAGTGCAAAAAAGTTAAAATTTTCTAAGCCACTGATTTTCAAGTGATTTGATGCTTTAGTAATGATTAGTCAGCGTTAGTCGGGGCGTATCGGGCGAGTTTTGTGGGAAAGAAATGCAAACTTGTTTCTGAACCAACTAAATTTGTTCTCCTTTTTCTGCAAGATTCTAATACTCCTCTTTCATTGCCAGATCAGTGCCATCGTGGCCTCTTATTTTTTTTGAGGGTCCGCGACGCAGTTGCTTTGGTGCATTGGTAGAGCCACTCGAAGTGTTTCAAATTCTTACCTTGAAATATGTGTACAAAATCTTTTCCTTAAACGATGCGCATATGAGTGTGTAACAGTGTTTCTATATATTTTCAGCACTAACTGCGGGCGGTGGATTAGTTTCATTTTGAGAAGACGGCAAACACTTCACAAATTCAACTGCATCAATGACCGAAACCACACCATTACCCCAATCTCGGACGCCAGACTTGAGTTGCACACTTCCAAAAAAAAAACAATAGAATTCTTTTTCAAGAACGAAAATAGACTATCTAGTTTATCATCATTCTTATAAGTTTTTAAATATCCATTTTGGTTGAATGCAGGACATTCTTTGAATTTATGCATTACTCGACGAGTTTCGGAGTGTCTTTTTCGCACCTAGCGTTACCTTTCCAAGAATACCTTGTAAAAAATTCGTCCAGAAATTTTCAAATTCTCGTTCGCTCGAAATTTCCTTTGGAGAAATTTTTTTGTTTTTCAAAAAAACTTTTGTTCGAAAAAAAACGTTAACAAAGTTACAACAAATGCAAACTTTTGTTAGATCACACGCAATTGATTGATTGAGGCTAATGATTAATCTAACATGTCTTTTCGAGAGTGGTCCTGAAAACTCACGGAGCTCACAAAAAATTACGAGAATTAGGATTTACAAGGAAATTAAAAAAATTGCATTTTGATCGTGTTTCGAACAAGCAAAATATTACGAAGTTCCTTTTGAAAGCTCTTCCTAATGAATAAAATAAATAGCAAAACTTGTATAATCTCTCCGATCCCTCGTCTTTCCACCGTAAACGTCGTTTGTGTCCAAGTGTAGAAAATACTTATGCGGACGAAGGTCACGCATAATGTATGTGTAAGTAGAGGGCAGCCTTCGTTAAACCGGCAACAAACCGTGGCACCTATGTCGCGGTTCGTAGCCGGCCAGGAGGTGGCGGTTAATACGTGTTAATTTGGCGGCTCTACTGCATTTAATTCGCGGTATGTGTGCGGCTTGGAGGTGGCGGTTTATTCGCGGTTAACACACCATTTACTACCATCCCTGTTTTCTTCACAAAAAGAGAAACGCAACTGGAAACACCCCCATTTTTTGAAGTTTTGGCCCGAAGTTTTCACGTCCCCCCCTAAAAATCCAAATTTCGAAAATTTTTACGTCCTCCCTGTTGTCCAGCTGGGCAACGTCCGCCTGACCCTGCAGTTGCAGCACACACCTTGAAGATAATGATGGTGAGACCCTGTATGATCAAGCTTTGTCTCACTGCCATTATCATCGAGCTGCGCGCTGCAACAGCGGTTGTCTGCAACTGTGGGCAAGAACTTCTCTCCGTTAAGGGCAGTACCTCTCTGTTTGTTGCGGTTTCGGACTCCCTCGATTACCGCTCTGTTTCAGGTCTCTATGTGCCCAAAAGCTCTCAGTTTCCAAAGAATTTCCAAGGAGTCGGCCTACGGATTGAAGACGACGTCGTGAGCGGCAGCGAAGGAATAGAAGTGCTATCGGACTCAACTCCACGCGATGCTAGTGAAATAGAGTATTTAATGCGATCTCACTAGATTTCTGTGGTTTACTTCAGAATAAAACGATGAAATCAAGCCATAAAGTTTTTGAGGGATCTCGGAGGCGGAATGCTCGTCCACTTTGGCCTTATTGTCAGGCCTCCGTCATGGTCGGCCGATTGGCTGTAGCCAGTTCGGTCGATATGTACTGTGCTTCTCTGTGCCAAATTCCGGTCCGCGATTGCGTCTCGACACGCCTTGCGGCCGCACGCGCTCGAGTCAGTCGGGTTTCCAGCGGCAAAGCCCGACTCGATGTGGCTTTTCTATACAATTTTCTTCAATTTTTCTTAGTTTCCAGTTCCCAAGATCCGTCTAGAGTCAGCGAATCGGCGGCTGCGGCGCTGGAAGCTCTTCCGACTAGGGAGCGTGCGGCCGCAAAGCGTTTCGAGACGCAATTGATCGGAATTCGGCCCAGATAACCACAGTATCTACATCATACAAATTGGGTGTAGAAAATCCTTCCGTTGTGGCCGGATTGAGCCGGTCAATACGAATGTAATACATTGCTCCTTCAGGTTGGATCCCCACCTCCTCAATGTGAGCGGTTCGAGCCCGCCTCGTCTGGCCTAATCCAGCTGTGGCCGTCCCGGTCGATACAAATGCGATTCATTGCTTACTGAGGTGGAAAATACCTTTTTGTGTCCGGCCGTAGGGCGCTCTAGTATACCGTGGTGCAGTTTGTTGGGACGCGTATCACTGCATCACAGGATGCTTCCGACTACACCTCGGCGAAGATGGAGACTGACCGCGCCAGACGGAAGTCAGCCGGTTAAGTCAAGTAGGTCAGCCAGCTTCGCCCATTCATTTTATCGTTAAATTCAAGTTTACGGAAGTGATGGAAGATCTGCGTTGGGATCTGGGAGAAATTCGTATCTACTTTTTTATTCAAGAGTTTCGACCGGTCTACCTCTAGCGGCCGCTCGGCGGATGATATGGCAATCCGAGAGCGAAAGCTACGAATGCTATCCCATCCGGTACAAACCTGGATGGGTGAGCCACCCAAGACTGTTCAGGCACAGGGATATGCTAGTACGGGGCGTGGTTACCCTCTCCGTTAACTAATCGGCAACGTCTCGGGAGAGGAGAGACCTCCGACTACTGGCTGACAGAGTGATGAACCCCGCCCCGTACTTCGAACTCCCCCTGTACCATCGTTCTTGAAAATCAAAAAATTTTCTAATATCAGATATTTGCTAACGCTATCAGTCGTTGTTTTCTTACAAATTCCGTACAAATACTTCGATGCCTGATATCGGTACCATTTATTGTTACTTTTTGGCTATAACAAACGGATAAGGGGCCTGCAGAGTTCAAGTCGCCGCGTTGTTTGCAGCGACGAACCGAGCTGGATGATGCAATGTCGATCACATTCGGCAACGGAAGCGACCGATGCAGCGTGAAGGGCGGCTAGGAGGCACCTCAGTGTTTTGATGTCGCGACGGCCTGCGTCACTGCCGTCGAGCGGCAACCGAAGCCTCGACGATAATGTTCGAAAACATTTTAGTCGCCGCGTCAAGGCCGACGCTCGGGGACCACTCGCCGGTCGCTTCAACTTTGCAGAGCCCTCAAGCGGTATAGAGTTTTGGAGGTCCGCTCGGCTCCTGGCGCTGAAAAATGTCTGTCGGAGCGATAAAACATGTATTCCTGCAATTACCTGTCTAAACACGTTTGATCGATGAGTGCGAAGTTTAGAAGCCGAGCGGGCCCTTGAAGCTCCATACTCGCACTCGTAGTAAACCACCCTCATCAGAGGCCGGATTCGTCAACGATTATACCCCGGGTATATGGGCGCATCGGGGTATAATCGTCCGCTTACCCCCCAGAAAATGTGATTGTCCACCAATTATACCCTGTCGATTCCGAGTATAAGTTGGAGTATATTATACCTCACTGTGGAGCTGGGGTATATGGTATACCACGGCTCGCATTTTCCACGAAAACCTGGCCCATGGTTGATTCGCGTGTACCATTCAACCAAATCAGCTGACAGACAATGTTCGCGAGGCCTTAAAAATGATTTTTTCGGCTATTTTTTTGTTTCCCATCCCATTACAGCACGTATTGCCTCTATATATTTTTTTATTTTTGAGACACTTTCCATATCTTGGCCATTTTAGAGAAATTTTCTCTGTTTCTCCGTTTATTAATCTTGCAAGTCAACACTTCTTAATGTGACGATTCTGCTCTTTGATGATCAGCATATCTCGCTTACAGTTTCCCATTTTCTATTCCGTTTCTTTACCTGAATTTCAAAATCGCATGAGTTTCCATGCCAATTGAAATTTGTTTAAAGTGCACATGTAAAAGTAGGAAAAACTAAGATTATAAAAAGAACATCAATGCTGTGGAATTATATGGAGAATATATTGAAAAAATTACAACCACCTTAAAGGCAGTGTTCACGATAAGAATCGTTTTTCTGCTTTTACGCCTATCTTGAAGACAGTCCCATGCTGATTTCAATAATGTTTTTGGAATCGTACAAGACCTTCTAGGAACGGAGTTATGGTCCCTCAAAAAGTGAGCTAGGGAAGCATGGTGGACGAGTTGTCCGAGGCTTGTAACTTCCGTCTTTTGCAGCCGTTGTATGCGAGCTGACCTGAGTAAAGAGAGAAGTTGGGAATAAAGGGACGAACGGGGCTATTGATCGGAAACCATCCCTCATATCACAATCTCTAGCATTCATTTGTTAACGTCGGTGGGCGTGGAAAGTGCATCTGGGGTGTGACGAGCTGACGGGTGTCCAACTTCGGGGCCGTAGGGGACCGTTCCAAGCTCATTTTTCTTAGTTTTTTTCAACGTTAGGGTTGCGCTAGGTCCGACAGCTGCCGATCTCCACCAAAAAAATCAGACATGGTTTTTATCGTGGACACTGCCTTTAATAATACCTATAATCCTGTAAGACATCGAAAACAGTAGGAACGCCTCATTGGAGGCAACGAAGCATTTGGTTTTTGCATGTGTTAACTATTCCCGGTATTTGAGACGCCTTCCACATTCTTGAGATTGCATCTCAGCTTAGCAGGTGAAAAAGTTAGGACAGTGTAGTGCGCGGCTTACCAAGTACCGTTCGCCCTTGGTTCTAGAAGGACCTAGCTCGAGGAAAAAGTTGTTTTCAAGACCAATTCTCTCCCTGATAACATGTTAGGCCATGAGGATATCACTTATTCTTTGTCTGAGGTGTAGTGTGTTCAGGTTTTATATTGCTTCATTCTTCGCGAAAAATGGTTGGAAGTGTACGGAGTAAACTTTTCTAAATTTCTGTGAATAGGTAAAGATGTAGCAAAAGTTTTGGAAAACTGAACCTAAAGCCTCTTTCACACTTGCCCGACCGACGTCGGACGACTCGTTATCGGATGTGGAATATCTATCTACCCTACCCTACACATCTTATCTATCTTAACTTATCAAATTTGATAACGAGTCGTCCGACGTCGGCCGGCAAACTATGAAAGGGGCTTAACGCCCGTAATCAGCACAATATGTGATTTCTGTTGAGAAAGTCGAGCGTTGGTGTGTTTGTGCACTCCACAACCTCAGATGATTTTATATTGATTTGATAAGATGATCTTATATTCTTCCAGACAGGTTTCAGATTATCTTGATTTCGATTTGATTCATAATAATTGTTGTCGGTCACAACTGGTCGCTGTAACTTACTATTAGGCCCGTAGTTACTCCATTAGCGGTAATTTGCCCTCAAGCGTTTGTTCCCCCATATTCCATGATAGTAAACACGAAATGCCGGACCGGACCGATTGCCACAACGGACGTGAAATGGAAAACTTACATGAAGTGCCCATCAACATACGTGGACTGACGTGCTAACTCGCGAGCTATGCTACTATCACTATCTAGTGGCAATATGTCCGGTCCGGCATTTCTCCTCCAGGGGTGCGTTCCAAGAAGATTTCCACGGGAGGAAAAATGAATCTGATAAGAGCCGACCAATGATAGATTGAGAGACCGCATGAAATGAGCCTATCTGTTAGATTATCATTCGTTATATCTTATCAGACCCATTTTCCTCCCATGGAAATCTCCTTGGAACGCACCCCAGTATTGATGATATATCAACACGTGATTTCTGCGATGATAAGGGGTGGTGGCCATTATACATGGGAATTCGACCCGAGTTTTCGAATGAATGAATAATTCGAATACGGCCAATTCAAAAATTCCGAATAAATGAATACATTCGAATAATGTCTTTGTAAAAATCCCGAATAAATGAATATATTCGGATAATGCCTTTTTAAAAATCCCGAATAAATGAATACATTCGAATAAAGCTTTTTCAAATTTTCCGAATGAATGAATACATTCGAATAAGGCGTTTTCAAAATTTCCGAATAAATGAATATATTCGAAAATGCGACCAACTATTCGAATATTCGAATCCTATTTGAATATTTGAATAATATTCGACATTTCGAAACCAAGGTCAATATCACCCCGGAACTTTGACTTTCGAAGAAACTAAGAGACTGTTTTTATCGTGAACTACCTTCAAGACGGGGAACACTAAATGAAACTACTAATAGCCAAAGTGGCAGTCCCACATAAACTGTACTTTTCTAGAACCACTTTGAACGTAGGGCCCGAATATGCCCTTCACAGCTGCATAGTCACTCTGAATTTATTTAATATGCATTTTCCCCTGTTTCGCGTACCTATTGTATCATCCGAAAACGCATAGTGATCTTTCGAGAATCCGAAAACGGTCAATCGTGTTCAGCGCTCAAAACAACCCCCCTGGGCAAAGCTTGGGTAAAAGCACTTTTTCCAGAGCTTCCACGAAGTGATACCATTTTCCACATTTGCAATTTTCGGTTGAGCGTTAACCTAAATCAAGTAGGGCTTCAGAAAGCGTTGAAGAAAAACATTCCAGATTTGACCTTAAATTCCCTAGAGGTTTATGGTGGTGGAGGGGGTTATTTGGGGTGCTGATCACGAAGCTGGGGTTTCTTTGTCGATTGTCGACTAAATCCGTTCAAAGCTTCTCATCGGGAGGAAATTTGATGGCAAAACGTGCTTTCTGACGTTTTCCGAAGCGCTACGATGTTGCTCAAATCTTTTCTTTGAGGGTCATTGTAGTGCTCAACGCGAATCTGATGCAGTATATCGATTTTTGACAGCTTGCGGTAGATTACGGTGGGTATGCGGTAGTTTGGTTAAATTTCTGCGAATTCGGTCGGAAACGAATCAAGTTCTTCACGAACACGTTCAAAAATATGATGACGATGCAGATGGCTTCATGGATTACGATGACAGGCTACGGCGCGAGGTGTGATACAACCCAACATTGGTCCGACCCCACCCAAGTCAAGCGATTTGCTCAGCCCCCCCCCCACGAATTTTCAGATCAAGACTACATGAATGCATCGATTTTATCAATTAATCTTAATATTGCAATAAGTAAATGTTTTCCACGAAAGCAGGCAAAAACAACTCTCCAGCGACAATGACACCAAATGTTTGTTCAATGACCGAACATTGATTAGTGCCCTGAGGACACATAGGTGCGGTTTCGGGAATGAAAATATTATTTATTAATAGACTATCCGTATGTGAAAATGCACCCAAAATTTCATGGCCACAGCTTGAAGCTGAACAGCGCTACATAGTGTGGGCGGAGCCTGTTTTCATGCCGTGAGGGCACATAGGTGCGGTTTCGGGCATTAAAACCACGTGTGGTAATTGGCTATCCGGATGTGAAAACGCGCGAAATTTCATAGACGAAGCTCTAAGCCGAACTGCGCTACATAGAAAGGGGTTCGTGAAAAATGTTCGGGATTGTGAAATATTGTGAAGTATTTCACGAAATTTGAATTATGGAGTTTCGCGTTGCTACAACGTGCGGAAAACCTAGTCACGGGCCCAAGTAATTGATTTCATTCTTTTAACCGGTTAAAAACGGTCTTTGTAGACTATTTTTAGGTGTGATACAATCCATTGTATCACACCTAAATCCATACAAATTAGGTGTGATACAATCGATTGTATCACACCTAAAAATGGGTCTTCAGAGACCGTTTTAACCCTGGTTAAGAATGAAATTGATTAATTGGGTCCGTGACTAGGTTTTCTGCACGTTGTAGCAACGCGAAACTCATTCAAAATTCGTTAAATACTTGTAAATATTTCTCACAATCCCGAACATTTTCATGAACCCCTTCCTATGTAGCGCTTTTCGGCTCCAAGCAGCGTCTGCGAAATTTTGGGTTCGTTTTCAAATCCGGATAGCCAATAATTATACGTGGTTTTCTTGCCGAAACCGCACCTATGTGCCCTCAGGGCATGAAACTCACTTACCTATATCAGCGCTGTTCGGCTTAAACTGCGTCCATGAAATTTTGGTGCGTTTTCACATCCGGATAGCCAACTATTATACGTGGTTTTCTTGCCCGAAACCGCACCTATGTGCCCTAAGGGCATGAAAACAAGCTCCACCCACCTTATGTAACGCTCTTGGGCTTGGAAAAATTTGGTTGAATTTTCATATGCGGACATTCGTATTCAAAATGTGGGTTCCGCGCCCGCAACCGCTCCTATGTGCCCTCAGGGCATAAAAATCCTATGCTTCAGGCGATATCGCATCTTGGACACGAGTCAATTTAGTGGAGTAAATAGCAAGAGATATAACAGTGAACAATCCTCTTCTCAAGCAGTCAACAATCCATTATTTCTCAGAATTGCAAAATTTTTTACCTTTTTTTACATATGCTTCATCACCAGTGAATTGTAAGACTTTCTTGTGTGTTCCTGCCTTATTTTTCCATCTCCATTTCATATCTTGCCTCATTTGTTTTTTTTCGCACTTGTTTCTCACTATTCAGTGTGTTTTCTGATCTCCTGTCTCATTTTTCTCTCTCTGCATGATCTCCAGTTTTATTTTGACCTCTTTATGTGATCTCATTTTGCCGTCATTTTTTATACTAACGGTATGGCTCTCAATCCCTCCCCCGCCCTGATAGAAGTCCATCTTGGTTCTTGGTTGACCGAAGTTCCGACCCCCATTCCACCGGATGTCGACGTGTCCGACCCCCCCCCCTCCGTGATACATCACACATCACGCCGAACCCTGTTCGATGATTGGAGCGAATGATGGAAAAACTGAGTGAAACACATATGATCGTTCACTGGTTGAGAGATCGCCGCGACGAACACACGTGGCACGCACGCAAGCGAGGAGGTAGTGATAGTCATGAACATCGATCAAGTGATATCACGTTAAATCGCTGAGTCGCGGCTATCTCTCGCCCAGTGATCGACGATAACGTCGGAGTGGATTCGGGAGAGACTTTGCGTTCACTGTTGAAGGTTGGCGCAAACTAGGTGCACCTATATTATAGCATGTGGCACCGAGTTTGCGCCAACACCGATGAGGAACGCAAGGTCTCTTCCGGATCCACGCCGATATTACACATATTGCCCTAAAGGAAATTATTCGAAAGGTGATGAGCATCAAGATAGCAGAATTTCCCCGAGATTGTTCTTTCTAAATTTCCGACTAGCGGCCCATAATGTGGTGGGTTGTCCAGAGGTTTTCCATATACTTGGCGATAGTGTAGACGTCTCAAGGAAGGTGTACTGGGTGCAGCCAGTTTCTTCCAAGCAGAGATCGATAGTATAGCTTAGGGAGCTTGAACGTTCGGCTTCTCGCGATGGGCTAGCGCTGAATATACCCTGCATCAAACGAGTTGGCGATCGTATAGCCCAAAAAAGCAGCTCTCCCTCTGCGTCTCTAGTACTGAATTCGTACTAGAGACGTATGGAACAGCGGCATGGCTCCCCGCTGTAAAGCACGTCGCAGTGATGAGGGGGTAGCCACGGAGGGAGCGCTGCTTCCTTGGACTCCACGACGGTTGACTCATTTCCAGTAGGTCCCGCCACGACTGCTACTGTCACTCACTCTGGCATATTGCCAGGAGCCGAATGGTTGAGCTCCGCAAGCTACACTAACTGTAAGATTGAGGAAGAAACAATACTATCAAAAATTTGAACAAGAAATGGAGAATGAACACGGGGAGCGTAAGCGGCAAGAAGAGGAGAAAAAGCGCGGCAAGAGAAATTTCTGCAGAATATGAGTTTGAGCTGCATAACTTGTCTTTGCTTCGCATGTTTAATTCTTATATTTGCGTTTCGTATATGTGTATACAGAATCAATTTCGAAATTCAAAGAAAGGAGACCAGTGACGGAGGGGTTGAAAATCGGAGGAGATTGTCTTAACTAGCTGCCACAATTAGGGACAGGAGGCACCCACATTTTCGTGAATACCCTCTATCCACCATTACGGCGGCGACGGCCTAAAATAATGAGAGCAGGAGAACACACTATTGATTACGCGGAGGCGGCCCAGCGCCAATGGGCGACGGCTAGCAGTCCGGCATGTTGCGGCAACTTCGGAGAGCACCGCCCCTGATGGGGGAGGGAAAAGAGGCACCCTGATATGTGGGCGGGGTCCTAGAGCGCATGGCGCGCGCACTTTGTCGTAGACAACTTCCCGGGACACCTCATAGATGAGAGAAACGAATAGGAGAAATAGCGATCATCTGGGTGGCAGTGGAAACGAAATCGATTGAGGGTAGCTAATAATTCCAGAAATATTCAAGAAAAACGCATCGCGACGTGAAGGGGACTCCTCCGCGAGAAGGTGCGCGCGCCATGCGCTCTGAGGCCGCTTCCATACCAGAGTGCCTCTTCAGGAGCACCGCCCTAATCGATATGCGCTGGTCCTTGTGTACAGCGCGCAACGGGAGATCTGCCCACAAGAACGAACAGCGGAAATGTTACTCACAAAAATGGATAGCTCATTTTGCGAAAAGATTCTTTGAAGGGTTTCTTTTTCAAAGGTGGAGGAAATAGGTTTTGTCTAATTCGAATGTGAGGCACTTTTTTTCCGAATATTCGGATTAAACCCAAAATTTGTATTCCCGAATGAATCGAATATTCGAATAATTCCAAAATTTAATTTTTCGAATAAATCGAATATTCGAATAAATCCAAAAATTCAATCCTCGGATAAATCGAATATTCGAATAAATCCAAAACTGAAATTTCCAAATAAATCGAATATTCGAATAAATCCAAAATTCAAATTTTCGAATAAATCGAATACTCGAATAAATCCAGAAATTCAATTCTCGAATAAATCGAATATTCGAATAAATCCAAAATTTCAATTCTCGAATAAATCGAATATTCGAATAAATCCAAATTTTAAATTCCCGAATAAATCGAATATTCGAATAAACCCCAAAATTGAAATTCCCGAATGAATCGAATATTCGAATACTCGAATATTCGAATTATTCGAATATTTATTCGATTCGGTCCCAAGTCTAGTGGCCATCGTGTATTCCAAACCCTGAAGAGGCGGGAGAAACGGGCTGTCGCTAGCCCCGTGTTGCGTCCAATCAAGAACCTCGCTCCTCCCCCGTTTCTCCGTCCTCTTCAGGGGATGGAATACAAGATGGCCACCACCCGATGGTAAGAACATCCGGCCCTTATTCTGTAGGTGGCCATTCACTAATCGAACAACTCTATGCTCTCTTTCTCAATGAATGAAATGGGATGTTTGTTGTTTTGTGAAAGCTGATAATGATAGCTGATATTTTATCTGAAAGATTCAAGTTGCTACGAGGCTTCTTTCGAAAGTTCCCCGGAAATACTTGCTCTCTCGCTGGTCTGTGTTCAGATAATCTGAAGAAGTTAACGGCCTGTAGTAAAGCCGGCGAAAATTTCAGTTCAGTCTATCTGAATCCATGTTCTGAAAAGAATTTAGATGAGCCGCAAACATTTCAGACGTACGTGTTGTAGGATAGCGACCTAGGCTAAACAGAGATAGTCAGCAACAAACAAGTTAAGCTGAATCACTCAGTCAGATCTCACTGAATCGATTCAGTCAGATCTGACTGATTTCTTGGCTAGAGAAGAGAGAAACAGCGTGCCAGGTCAGGAGTGCACAAGCACGCTCATGCCGATCATTTTTTCCGCAGGGCTACCGTAACCCTCCTTCAAAATTTTTCCAAGTGTCAGCACATCTTAATAGCCAACAAACATGTTTGCACAATTTCGACCTCCTCAGCCACTCCCCAGTGGCTTCTCGAGGAGAGCGGTGTGTGAATGAATGCATACCGCTCCTCCGCTCTCTTATACCCCGCATGTTTTGAGCGTGTGTTTACATTCGTTATCATGTTTTGTTCAAGAATGGTTACGGTAGCCCTGCGGAAAAAGTGATCGGCATGGGCGTGCTTTTCAGGAGTGCGCTCGAGACTGTTTTAAGGAGCAAAGGAGTAACTTAAATAATTCAGCTGAGATTTCGGTTTATCAATGTATTATTATCAATATCAGCTTCCACGAAACAAACAGCATTTCATTTATTGAGAAACGGAGCATGGAGTTGGTCGGTTCGTGAACGACCACGTAGAGAATAATGGTCGGTTGTTCTTGTCATCACAGGTATCATCATCATCATGGCTTTGCAAGACCGACCGCTTAAATGCATACTATCGCTCAATACGATTTCGGATTCGTCTGAGCCCTTTCTGAATCGTTTCGGGCTCGTCTTATCACTCATTCAGATGATCCTGACTGAGTGGTGGGTTTACTACGGGCCAACATCTCCTAAAAATGTTCATTTTCTGAATGATGCGTTTTCAGATGAGACTCATAGGGCTGTAGTAAACCCCCTCAAAATAAAGTTAAGATGATCTTAAACGATCGTATGAAGAAATGTTGGAATGATCTGTAAGATTATGTTGATGGTATGTTAAAGGATATGAATCTCATCTGTAAGCGCATCATTCAGATGATAAACATTTTTAAGATGATGCTAATTTCATCAGGTTAGCTGAACTTCTACAGATCATCTGGACAGAGAAAAGCGAGAGAGCACGCACTCCCGCAGAAGCTCGTCTTATCTTTGAGAGTAACCCGGAGCGCCTCTTATTCTTCAGATGAAATACCAGTTATCATTATCAGCTATCACAAAACAACAAACATCTCATTTCATTCATTGAGAAAGAAATCATGGGGTCATATTCGCCAACAACCCGCCGAGGGTAGTCGAAGGGAAGCGGAAGGGATGATACCGCGCGCGGCAGAGGAAAAGATCGACCCATCTTACACGCTGTAAGATGGAAATGAACGTATTGATCGATTACCCTTCGAATTCCCGTGGACTTCCCTTCGAGAATATTGTGTAATTTTCTATTTTTCGTTCGCTTCTTTTGCATTTTTAGACTTGTTTCTAGCATAAGAATATTGAAAACTAATTTCTTTTGTGGCAGAACAATAGTACAACATGTTTTACTGAGTTTTATTCGTAGTTCTAGTAAATCGGCGCTTTCAAAGCTCGTGTTCTGATTTTAAAACTTTATAATTCAAGTATTATGGACAGTGGCTCATCAAATGAGACTTATTTTACCACAAATGGATCGGTCTTTCAAATTCAATATTCACATGTAAAAAATGAAACCTGGCAGAATAAAGATCGTTGTTTTGCACACTGTCTATAATACTTGGACATAAAGATGAGAGCCCGCAGCTCTGGATGATTAAGATGTGGCATAAATCGCTTTTCAATTTTTTCATTAAAAATTCAATGAAACGTGCATAAAAAAAATAGCAAAAATGAATATTCACAGTCGAAAATGTATAATTATGTAACGAAAAAAAGGATCTGAGTCACCAATGAAAAGGAAACAAAAGACAGAATCACACGGAAGTGAGAAAATGAATGTTTAAATCAAAATGAATGAATCTAACGTCTCTTCCATTGCAATTTGCAACAAATTTCGCCGCGATGCGGCCAATTTTCCCGAAGCGATGCAAAAACTTTCGGCGGTCGCGAGGGAAGCCAAGGGAGGCGAGAGGTGGCCGTGGAGCGCGCGTTTTGTACTGAAATTTCACCTCATTTACCCTTCGACTACCCGGCGGGTACCCGGCGGGTTATTGGCGAATACGACCCATGGAGTTGGTCGATTAAAGAATGACCACCAGCAGAATGAGGGCCGGCTTTTCTTATTCTCACACGTATAATCATGTGTTATCATATCATGAATATGCGAGGACGACCGCTTTAGTGCGAATCACCGCTAATGGAATGAATACGGGCCTAAGTTCAGCGACCAGTTGTGACTGATGGCGATAATTATGAATCAACACGGAATTAAGATCATCTGAAACTTGTCTGGAAGAAGATCGGATCATCTCATCGAAATAATATCAGATCATCTGATAGGGATGGTTTACTACAGCACATATTCTTCACCATTTCATTAAGGCAATTTTACAGATCATCTCAACATTTCTTCGGACGATCGTTTAAGATCATCATGATTTGATTCCGAGGGGTTCACTACAGCTCTTTATTTTCGGGTTCTCCCTCTCCCCAAGTAGGTTTGTACCCACTCATGGGTCTGACATGGGTACAAGAAACATGCCAATTTCATGATTTACCATCAGCACAAAATTCTAACGGTAACGTTTAGTACCTGATATCGTGATATCTTTATCACCGGTGAGGCTGTTTTTCTACTCCCTACTCTGATCAGAGCTTCAGCTACTCTACAAATTTGAGACTTGCTGCCTTAAGCCTAGTTTTGACTGCATCGCTGCTGTTTTTTTCCGCAGCGATTTTGCACCCGCTGCTGCAGTGATGTAGCAGCGGCAGCGATTCTGTTCATAGTGCATAGGCCCACGGATGATAGAAGAATTCAATCAATCAGTGAAATTAATGGATGGTATTCATCAATAACGCGCTTCGACTTGAAAACACTGATCTTGCCATGTGAAGGGTCAACGTTCATTAGACGAAACGTGTCATTCGCTGACAATCGCTCTATCGCTGTCATTTTGGCCGCGATGGAGCGATGGTCAGCGACCATTGTGAATCGCTCTTCAAGCAGCGATTCAGTAAAACATAGGATTTCGTCGCCGCGAGCCAGCGATGCAGGACGTTTGCCACGAAGCGATCGTAATTGGAGCGGCTTTCCATTACGCACGATGAAAAAGGAACAGTTGTCCCTCGCATGGCCGCAGCGACCACCTGCAGTCAAAACTAGGCTTCAGCAAATGAGACTTGATGCTCATGTACAAGTCGGCATTAAGGCCCGTAGTAAACCCACCACTCGGCCCGGATCATCTGAATGGGTGATCAGACGAGCCCGAAACGATTCAGACAGGGCTCAAACGAGTCCGAAATCGTATCGAGCGATAGATTGCAATCAAGCGGTCGGTCTTGCAAAGCCATGATGATGGGGGCATGATGATACCTGTGATGACAAGAACAACCGACCATTATTCTCTTCGTGGTCGTTCACGAATCGACCAACTCCATGCTCCGTTTCTCAATAAATGAAATGCTGTTTGTTTCGTGGAAGCTGATACTGATAATGATACATTGATAAGCCGAAATCTCAGCTGAATTATTTAAGTTACTCCTTTGCTCCTTAAAACAGTCTCGAGCGCTTTCCTGACCTGGCACGCTGTTTCTCTCTTCTCTAGCCAAGGATTCAGTCAGATCTGACTGAATCGATTCAGTCAGATCTGACTGAGTGATTCAGCTTAACTTGTTTGTTGCTGACTTTCTCTGTTTAGCCTAGGTCGCTATCCTACAACACGTACGTCTGAAATGTGTGCGGCTCATCTGAATTCTTTTCAGAACATGGATTCAGATAGGCTGAACTGAAATTTTCGCCGGCTTTACTACGGGCCTAAGTCTTAATTTGCCGCGCTAAATTCAGTGTGTGGGTGAACTTGTCGCTAGGAAAGGTGAGAATGGGGTGAATATCCCGTGAAAATGGTGCGAACTTGCAGTGAGAAAGGGTCTAACTTACGGCGAAAATGAGGTGAATTAACATAAACAAATGGGTGAGTTTACCTCAAAAATTTCACGAATTTGAAGGTCCACAGCACAGAAAGCCCCGCCTTGTCCGCAACATGGGCGTAATCTTCACCGAGGGCTGCCGTGAGGAGCCACCCTCTGCGGACCGCAGCGTAAATCGCCCCCCCCCACCGTGAGGATACTATACTTAGTATCCGAATCACTCCATTCCGGATATCCGACTGGATATCCGAGATTCGGATAATCCGATATCCGAAAATTTGAAAACACGCATTATCTGAATCGAACCAATATCCGGGGAATTCAAAATCGGCATTATCTGAATCGAACCATTATCCGAAGGGTCGAAAATTCGGATAAAATCGGATAAAACGGATAAAATTTGCGTAAAATCGGATAAAATCGGATAAAACGGACAAAAATCGGATAAAATCGGATAAAAACGGATAAAACGGATAAAAATCGGATAAAAACCGGATAAAACGGATAAAATTTGCGTAAAATCGGGTAAAACCGGATAAAATCGGATAAATCG